>OX578272.1:158755850-161155850 GCA_951217065.1 Baccha elongata
TTTTTTTTTTTTTTTTAATTTATTTCAAAACTCACATAATGAATTTAATTTGACTATTAAATTTTACACGCGTTGTTCGGCTGTTGTTGGCTGAATTTGATAACAAATAAAATAATTTTTGTCGCGTGACAAAAATATTGCATGAGCAGGTTAATTGTTTTCCACCGTTGAACTTAGAATAGAAAAACAAATTATTTTGAAGTTTTTAGCACGAAAGGCGATTAGTTGAAGATACAATTGATGAAACGGAAGTGCATTTAAGTTTCTAAATGCTGATAACATGGATCTTTTTTTTTTTGGCAATTAACTTCGTTGATATGAAAGAACCCCAGACTCAAAAATGAATTGTGTAAGGCAGCGTAAATTATGCTGGTGGCAATCAAATGATAAAATCGTGAATAAAACTCGTAGATCCCAGTCGAAAAATCCAAGAGGAACAAAAATTATCTAAATAACCTCAAACATGAAAAGTTTTTGTTGGAACCTATTACTCGACGATGATGATGCATCAACAAGCAAACCAAAACAAAAATTTTAAATTTTACAATCTAAGTTAGTGTACACCAAGGAAGCGTCTTGAGTCCTTTACTTTTTATAAGTTAAGTTCTTCTTAAAATATAACTCGAAAGTGAATGAGTTGTTCTCAACTGACAATGTTAATGATCATAACAAATCATTCACAAAATTCCTTATCGAAATCGTTGAAGTCGTTTTCACGAAAAAAAAAATCTGAATATTTAGCTGCTTAATTTTAGCACAAGTAAGTCGGATATTTGAGTTTAGTGTTCATTTATTTTATCCACCAGGTTCTGTAGTCTGCATTGAAATGGTATAAATTTGATAGAGATTTCAACCACCAGCAGCAAAAGGTCTCGATTGATAGCCGTGGTTGCCAGTAGAAATACTTTGGTTCTCAGTGGAAATACTGCGGTTGCCAGGAGAAATACTGTGGTTACTAGTAATACTGCAATTGCGAGTAGAAATGCTGTGGGTAGCAGTAGAAACACTGTGGTTGCCAATAAAAATACAGTGATTGCCAGTGGAAATACTAGGGTGGCCACCAGAAATACTATGGTTGCCACTGGAAATACTGCGGTTGCCTGTAGAAATATTGCAATTGCCAGCAGAAATACTATGGGTGCTAGTGAAAATATTGGGTTTGCCAGAAGATATACTATAGTTGCCAGTAGAATTAGTGGGGTAGCCGGTCGAAATACTTCAGTTACCAATAAAATACTGGTGTTGCTAGCAGAAATACTGGTGTTGCTAGCAGAAATACTGCGGTTGCCAGTAGAAATACTGCGGTCGTCCAAAGAAATACTGTGGTTCCCAATAATAATATTGCGCTTTCCAGTAGAAATACTGTCGTTGCCAACAGAAATACGACAGCCGTCAGTAGAAATACAATTGTTTTCTGTAGAAATACTGTAGAAACACTGTATTTTTCAGTAGAAATACTACGCTTGCCAGTAGAAATAATGTGGTGGCCAGTAGAATACTGATGTTGCCAACAGAAAAACTTCGGTTTTCCAGTAGAAATACTACGGTTGCCATTAGAAACGCTATGATGGGCAGTACAAACACTGTAGTTTTCAGTAGAAATACTGGGTTGTCAGGAGGAATAGTGGGTTAGCCAGTAGAAATACTTCGGTTGCCAGTAAAAATGCTGATGTTGCCAGTAGCAATATTGTAGTCACCAGCGAAAACACTGTCCAATAAAGCCATTTTGCGAAGAAACCTTTGAGAAGAAACCGCCCAGTTAATTTTTCTTAGAAAGCCCAAAAACAACCGTCGAAAAACACGAGACTGGAGAAAAAGAAAAACATGCAGTAAAATTACACAAAGCTTTGGCCTTAGAACCGAAGTTAAATCAGAGAAATCTAAAGGGATGCTGGAGCATTCATACAACATCACGAACAAGGGGAAGAAATTCTGATTCTGAAAACCCACTTTGTTTTTTTTTTCTATATTCAAAATGCCCCCACGTTATATTTCATAAAGAGATTTATAACATTAAGCCAGGACTACAGATTTGTTTGCTTAAGTTCGATAACTCGAATTCATCTTATTGTGAACAACGACAGTGTTGTGAATTGGTAGTTACCCATAAGCTTTAGCATTCACACCAAAGACCATCTTAAACAAAATTTTACGTCAAAGAGTTTGGGTATCAAAAATAAAAGGGTTGCATCTTAGTTCAATTCAATTAATTCTAAAAATAACATTTTCAAAACCAAAATGAATGCACACGCATTTGAAAGTAAAATTTTTGTATCTTAACGAAACATTCCCAACCTATTTTAATTTTAAAATTGTTGTTTATTCTTGGACATGTGATAGGGAGACGACAACCCCACTTTATTTATTTTTTAAAGTTCCTCGCCAGCTAATCTATAGAGCAGCAGCACAGCCGTTTGTCACATACACAATAATGGCCAAAAAAACAACTTTCGTCACACCCAACACGCGCCAGACTAATTAATTACAAAATAAATCTGATAAATCTGAACAGAATACCACTGCCAATCTAACGGTGGCGTCTGCAATCTAGACGCATAAAAATGCAATAATTCCAACGGCATTGCATCGCGGACTGCCGTTCTTCTGGCATGCAATTTGTGCAGTCCACCGCTCGCACCCATCTGTCTCGTCGCGCAAATATTCTTGTATAAGATATCTTCACATCTTTTAAAATTTATCTACTCATTTATTTTTTTGTTTCATTAAATGTTTTCACTAAAAATAGTTATAACACTCATCTACCTCTTGCTGCTGAAAAGAAGACAAGCAAGGCGAACAAAATGCTAGCGCACTAAATAAACGCTGCGTTTCTATCTGTGTATGTAAGCATGTTTTAGACCGGAGCGTGAAATTATATCTTAGCCATCGCGGAACGCTCTAAAAACAAATACACAGATACAAGATGTTAGAATTTAGATTTTCTATTTTCAATGGTTTTCGGTTTTAATTTTAGCCTCATGGACAGGGACGCGCAGTCGGTATGGTAGTTTTTTTTTTTTTGGCAGTTTGATTCACAATGTTCGTGTTAGTTTGTTTATGGTGCTTCATCAAGATCTGAAGCTCCAAACTAATGGTTTTTTTTTACAAACAAAGAAAAAGAATATTGCAATATTAAAGAACAAAAGGTACAGGGAATCAAAATAAAAACAAAAAACAAACAGCGAAAGATGTTTTAATCGAAAGGAGAAGTGCAAAAGTCTTGTGCTTGTCTGGTTGTCTGACTTGGCAGTCGAAGTATTTGGTATTTACGGTTTATTTGTGTGGTGTCTTTGTTTTTGTTTTTGTTTTTGCATGCACATTTGGCGGCGACCTACATTCCGCGGAAATACGTCCCCCTTAGCGCTTATGAGCCACCACTTTGTAGTCAGACAAGCACCATCAAAATTCAACCAGACTTGATTGTTTGCATATGGAATGGATGTCTCGTAGTCGTAGTCGGTACTGTAACATTTAGGATTTAAGAATTTTGACAAATGAATGGTCTTGTTTTAAGGTAAAAGATTAAAGTAAGTATTCGTTAAAATTTGAGGAATCAAATTGATTGGGAAATGTTATTTAATTTGTATTTGCTTGCAGTACTGGAAAAATCTATCTATCTTTTATGTTCAAAGTTCTTTTCTTGAAATTAAAAACTTATTTTAATTTTCCAGGTTTAACTTAGCGGAAGTTATGTATATTTTTGAAAAGAATATTTTCCGAAAATCTTTAAGGGGGGAGTTCGCAGAACTGCGTAATATTTAAAGTAAATTATAAGACCAAAGTCTTTAATAGATGATCAGTTTTTTTACTGCTCGAAGCTCAAAGATGACTATGACTTTTTTTCATTTTATTCCATAAATGAATTAATGAATGAATGAACAGAAAAGTGTTAATAATGAAGGAGAATCAGCATGTCAAGCCATTTCAGACTAAAAAGAAGAGAATTCTTCGATTTTTTTGCTCAAACTTAAATGAGGACACTCTCCTAATTTAGAAGTCGCTAAAGTCTTTGAAGAAGAAAATTAAAAAATTGAGTACAGTAAAAACGATATGCTCACAGCTGCGTTAAAAAAGAAATTTAGAAAAACTTTTGTCCAAAAACCTGGCTCGAACTTCTGGGTCCCAATACCAGTAACAGAATAAAAATGAATGTGATTTTTAATGGTTTAGCAGGAATGATCGGCATTGTTGAGGCAGCGTGCGAGTACTTCAGGGATTATAATTTCATATTTCAGTCAATTTTTATAAATCATAGTGGCTGGCAATAAACTGCGGAAACACTACAATTTTAAAACACAGAAGACAAAGTTGGTCAAAGAAGATAATCTCTTAAAATATCACAGCACTAAAACACGGAAATAGAGCGAAGTCATTTCGAACCAATTCTTTCAAAATGATAATGGAAAATCTTTATAGAAATATTTAAAATTTATTGGGTAAATATCTGTCGTTGACAATTTTAATGAAAAAAAAAAGGCACGACTGCCTACTGGGTCGGACAAACTTGCTCTTGTATCAGATAACTAACCTTTGGCTAAGGATATACTATATACAAGAAAGTATAATAAATAATCGCAAGTAAAAATAGAGTTTCTATAGCGTTTATATGGCAGGTACCGTTAATTATAAAGTGATTTTGAAAAAAAAAAATTTACGAAAAATCGATCGTATTTTTTTGGAGAAAAATTGGATTTTTTATAGCGTTTATATGGCAGATGGCAGAAATTTGTAATGGAAAACTTCATCCTTGGCAAAAAAGCATTCACACAAAATTTCATCAAAATCGGTCGTATTTTTTTGGAGAAAAATTGGCTTATTTGGCAATATATGCAAACTTATTTTGAAAACACGAAAAAATTTCCATTATACGAGATTTTATCAAAATCGATCGTATTTTTTTCGAGAAAAATTGAATTATCTGTTACGCTTATATGGCAGGTATCTACCGTTATTTTCAGACCTAGAATATAAATCAAAAATACGCCTGGGCATATTACTCGAAAAATACAGAGAACCAAGTACCAAGAAAAGAAAATTGGTCGAACCATTTAGGCTGTAGGTTGCAATACATCCAGACAGACCGACAACATAGCAAAATATTCCTTAAGATTATTTTTTTTTTTTTAAGAAAAATGGAATAGAAGTCGAAAGGAGTTAGCAATACAAATTTAATATGAATTATATTTTTTAGCCCGATCCGCCATGTTGAATTTTGTGTTTTGTCGATTCCCAGGTGGATTATGCATTTCTCGCCAAAAATTGTAATAACCAAATGTATAAAGGATTAAATTCTCTAAATTTCTAATGTAGTCTTTTTTTTGTAAAATAATAATTTATTCAATTATTTATTCACAATTTTTACTTACTATAGACTGCTAATAATAAGCAAAAATTGTGAAAAAAATTGTTTTCTTATTTTTTACTATTTATTAGCATTATAATTAATTTTTTTGCATTCTGTAATGGAACTTAAATTTATATAGAAGTTGTCGATATTTTTGACGTTTTCAATCTTTCAGGGAACTGATTAGAAATGCTGTTGACAAGGTTTAATAATTTTTGTTACAATAAAATCAATTATAAGGGGCCGGTTATAGCGATCAGGAAAAACCATCAGGAAAAGTAGAAACAAATGAGAACAGTAATTTTTTCCTGATGTGCGTTTATAGCGATCAGGAAAAATGTGTCAGTAAACAAGCTGTTTTTCTGATTGAAATACACACGAAAAACTTTATCTGACAGAAATTTGTCAGTGGAACAAGTGAAAATTGAACTCAAATAATTGGAACGATTTGTTCCATTTTTTTTTTTTTTTGAAATGTCAATCAGCTGGCACGAAAAATTAGTTTTCGTCAGGAAAATAAAGAAAAAATTTTAAACAATAAATAATTATTCTATAGTAAAATTTATTAGCAAACAAAATTCTTTGAGTTATTTGTAGTCGATTAGTGTAGTATTTGTATTTAAAATCGATTTAAAACAACATAAAAGATCCATTCGAACATTTTTCATGATGCGTTTTCCTCATCGCTATAACCGGCGCCTAAGAAAAAATATTTTTGAGCAAGAAAAAAACATAAATCACATTGGACATATAGATTTCGTTCAGATTTGTATTTATAAGAAAAAAATCAGATTGAATGAATGCTGGTTTCAAATTATTGTATGGGCCATCAAAAATTCCATCGTTTGTAGAAACACTCAGAATTTTTATGAATGTTACATATACACATAAGTATGTATATATAGCTCAACAAGAATATTATTCTCAAACAATGAACAAATGTAAATATTTTAGGTTTATATTGGAATGCAAAAAGCTATTCTAGCACTAAATTCGAATTAGATAATAGTGAATATGGAATTGAAATTTCAGCTTGAAAGTGCATTAAATATAAATATAGAAATAGAAATAAATAAAATAATTGGAAGAGATTCGGAAACAAAACGCAGCCTTGTGGCACCCCAACAATGCATACCAAAATATCAATACAATTGATTTGTCCGAGAGGTAGGTATCTTCCAATCTAACGAATAACAGAGGAATAAATTAGTTTTACTATTCGGTAATGTATGTGTACCTTCTATGACCTATTGCTAAGAAAAACCAAACTGAAGTTTCTTCAAATTTTGAATTCTTAATGCGCTGCAACGGAATCAGATGTTAATTTAATAGTCATAGAAAACAGGAGCAATGGGCGATACATTTTCCTTCTTAGTAATCACCCGATTCAAATTTGTTGACTTGGCATTAATCTCTCATTAATGTTGTTTATCCTTTCTTGATAAACAGATTTTTTTTTTTCTTATCACAATATAAGGTTGACTAAATATTCTTTGCAATATCAGCTTATTTTAAATCCCACTAAACAAATAGCAAAATCCACAAACAAATTTCCATGTCATAGGATTTTTCTTTTTCATCAATGCAAATCTTTCATCCTTTTGAAATGAAAATTTACTGAAATCGATTACCCCCCTCCCCCCTCAACCATATCATTTTATTTCCCTACTATAGTACATGCAGTGTTTCATTGGCAAAACTTCAAGTATATAATCTTTCTTTTATAACAAATATGCTGAATTAAATTCAAAAAAATAATAATAATAAAATCCAACCGTTTCCCTATACTACTTCAATATAAGAAATGCCATTTCATCAAGAGTTCGTCATCATCATCATTTTCTATTGAAGTTTATCTCAAGTGGTAAACATCATCGTTCAAGACGAATGATTTGCCATTGTCCAAGTCCTCGTCGATATCTGCATCTACTTTAGTACCTGCATTCAGGACTCAGGTGTCTTTTGTCTTCGATTTTATAATGATTTTTTTTGCATTTTTTCGTATTCTAAGAGAATTTTATTATTATTATCTTAAAAGATTCGCATTTGCATAATAACATTTTATCCATTTTCTGAGATGGTATTTTGCTTTTGAATTGGTTTATATATATTTATCGTTTTGTTTTTTAAGTTTTAGGAAATTCGTGAGTCACTTTTGCTGGTGCAATCAACAAAATAGTGACATTTGAAAATGCAGTGTTTCAGAATATGTATTCTGTTTCAAGGTTTTTAAAAATATTTGTTCTTGAAAAAATTTTCTTTAAAAACGTCATTTTGAGAAAAGGGTATCCCGATTCAGAAAAAATATAAATATTTAAGCAGACAAATTTTGTTATGCTGTGCAGTAATAAACTCGTGTCTAAAGCTACGATATGTTCCACATCATTGGAAGATTGTAGAGCTCATTGTTATAGCAAAGCAAGGTAAGCATCAGCCAACAGAATTAACATTTTACAAACCAATATCGATGGTAAAAAATATGGCAAATGTTTTTGAAAAACTGCTATTAAATTTAATAAGGTAGCTAAGCAAAATAGTAGAAGAACAAAGACTAAAACTAAACCAACAGTTTGGATTTAGAAACAAACATTCCACTATAGAACAGGTACACATCGAGTTACGGATGTTGTTGAAAAAGCATTTGGAGAAAAACAAGTATGTTTCGCTCTATTTTTAGATATTGTTCGAGCTTTTGGCAAGTTATGACAATTGATACTTGAGTACAAACTGCATAACTGCAAACTTCCTAGCCAGTTCTACGACATTGTATAACCGATTGAACAAGAGTATTCGGAACTTAAAACAACTTTGACTTAATGTCCGCAGTGGAAATCAAATAAACAATTAAATCTTATGAAAATCGACGCTGGTGTACCACAAGGAGGTGTCTTAGGACTAATAAAAAGATTAATAACATTCCACTTTTTATTAATAGTTAAGTTGTATCTTGCGCCAATAATGGCAAATACCTTGTGTGCAAAGCAAAACAAAAAAAGACACAACAAATACGTAAATAAAAATAAACAACTTGAAATATAGAAAAATGTATTGATTACTGGGAAGGAACTCTGAAGGTTCCCTAAACTTACTCCATAGGAAATTTTGTAAACAAAAAAAAATGTATGGAAAAAAAACAAACATTTCCATACAATAATTTGGCTTTTTTTCTAGGTAAAAACGTCAAAAAAAAATTGGAACAAATGCCAGAAATTTTTTGCTTTTTTTTCCATAAACTAGTTGAGATTTTTTTCCTTTAAAAATAATTTAAAAAAATTAACATTTTATTTTCAGAAAAAACGTCAGAAAAAAATTTTTTCGTTTATTTCAGAATCGGAAAGGAAAAAAACGAAAAATACATTTTAAGGATTTTTTTCCATATCAAAAAAAGAAAACGACAGATTTGTTATGAAGTCGCAGCGGCCTCAAAAAGCTCTCTCTTGCCGCGCGCCGCTAATGTTTCGGGTGTCACATGAGGTTTTTGGCTTAAAATATGCTTTTCAACTTCCTCTTGCCCCTTCGCAGATAGGCTCCCTGAAATTAGCAGAAAGGCTCCCTGAAATTGCGCCATACGAAATCACGCAAAAAAAAATTAATCGAAAAAAAATCAAAAATTTTTGATAATCTGGCTCTTTTTTCGTAGGCGAAAATGTCTCGCTGCAATTTGTTTTCGGAGAACTTCGGAAAATATTTGCCGTGTAGTTGTCAAAAATAAATTGCTCAACGCTTTGCATCGCACATCAATAGCCTGCGTTTAATTAATTAAAAATTCTCCGATTTATTTTTATTTTAGGAAAAAACGCCAGAAAATTTTTTTTTCGCTTATTTTTAAATCGGAAAGGAGAAAAAACATAAACTTTTTTTTCATATCAAAGCCACCCCAACAAGCTCCGTCTTGCCGCACGCCGCTAATGTGTCGGGAGTCACGAGATGTTCTGGGCTCAAAATATGCTTTTTAACTTCCTCTTGGCAGAAACGCTCTCTGAAATAACGTTATACAAAATTTGGCAAAAAAGAAAAAAATGCAAGAAAAAATTCCAAAAATTTTGATAATCTGGCTTTTTTCCTAGGCAAAAACGCCCAAAAATTTTCGTGAAAATGCCGTTAATGTTGGTTTTTTTTTTCCATAAATAAGTTGGACTTTTTTTCTTTACGAATAGTAAAATTAGGCCAAAGAAATATTTTTGGAAAAAAACGCCAGAAAACATGTTTTTGGCTTTTTCCCAAATTGGAAGGGAAAAACAAACGACAGCTCGTAGCGTCCGAGCAATCCTAATCTGTTGACGAATTTGGGATCTTATTTCCAAGTCAAGTAGGTATAAAAATTAAACCAGAATAAAGCCAAATATAAGAACTAATAAAGCCAAAAAACATTATCTTTTTCGGGCGTAATTTCTGTTTTTTATTTTTGGCTCCTTTTCCACAAAACAAAATTGGCGTAATTTTTATAAATTCTGATGAATTTTTTTTTAAATTTTGAGTGTTTTTACCAAAATTATTACGCCAAAATTGTTTTGGCTTTTTTTTCCAAAACACTTTTGACAAAATTAAGAAAGAAAAATCATTTGTCTGTCTTTCTGGTTACGGATACTGATTATTGCATTACGGTAAAATTCTCACATTGCTTAGGTTTCAAATATTATTAACCGACTTTTGAAGATTTCCCCCAAAAGTATTAAAAAAACGAACTTAAGTTTTGATTCTTTTGCTTGGTTTCGGATCTTTAAAAAACTTACGTCTAGTTTTCGAACAACTCTGAATACAACAGATAGCCCTCTAGCGGATGTTTAAATTGCTTCAAAGACGTCATTCCTTCTTCACAAATAGACCTGACATTTACGTAAGTGAATTTCATTTGAACAAAAAATAGGACCTAAGTGAAAACCCTTCCAACGACGTTGTTCGGTTATCTTTAATACCTATTTCACAAAACACATCCCTGAACACTATTTAATCTACTGTCTGACAACAATGTCACTTGTCAATTAACATGCAACGTGTTCGCCCTTAATTCCGTATATGTGCCTTTTTCTCTGATCTACCACTCGCTTCAGGTCTACACATCCCGGAAAAATAATTTCTTACGCAAAAAACCAAGAATAATGTAATGGAATTCAGTAATAAGATAAAGAGTAATACAGGGGTGTGAGGTGTAGGAAATAGTGAGTTGTGGGCGAACAGCAGTAAGTATGAGAAAGCACCCTGCCTAGATAAATGGTCGGCCAAGGATACATCGCCTAACATGATTTATCCCTCCAGTCGATTGTCTAATGTAAAACGTAATCCAAGCACATGCTTCCGACAGTCGTCTTTGTTCGTTTCGTCCCGTCTTCGTAGTCTTTTTTGTAATTTTTTTCGTCTTCGGTGAATGAACGAACGTTAGAAAATTGAATTTTCCTCTTTTAATAGATAAATAGATGGGAACAGAAAAAAAATAAAGAATTCGTATCCCAGGCAGAAGACATGTGGGAGTCCCTCTCAAAGGATAATGTTTATTTCTTTTCTTTTTTTCTTTTTTGTTCCTGTTCGAGTATCTTCTTTTGCTCATCTTCAATGTTCGACGGGTGCAATTTGTGCGAACAAAAAAGCCACAAGAGCGTCGGGCATGATGGGGTCGCCTGACTGTTTGTTGGTCTATCGTCCTCATTTTTGTTCCCGTTTTTTTTTTTTATTATTTGTTCCACATTGAACGACACGAAGAGACGTAATTAAATTCCTTGTGCGCACTGCCCTTGCCGCTAATGCATTTTCTGCGTAATTTCGTTTTGATATTTAATTTTTTTTTTCAAGAAGACTGAGAGAAACAAAAATAATAATAATAAACACAAAGACAACATGGATCCTGGTATATATTGATTCAATTCTGTTTCCTGAAATTAAAATGATCAATCGCACACACGTATGTATGTGCGAGACTGCAATCTGTTGCTCGTCATTGATGCAGTTGGGACTTACACACTTGCTATATATCACTACACTTGAATGTTTCCTTCAAAATTGATGTAAACAACTTAAAATTGATAAAGAGTGAAAGATGTCGCATTAACTTGCTCGTATTTATTTAATATAAGGACTGTTTGTTATCAAATAAGGTCTAACGAACTTAATTTCTAAAGTGAACTTAATTGAACTATTTATCTCATATATCAATAACTATTAAGTTATGTATTATGTATAGGTTAAAAATAATATATTTTGTATTAATAAAAGGTTCTGTAATTCTTAGCGCTTTATTTAATTAAGAAATTATTTCTAGGTTACCCATTGTATTAAAAATTGTAACAAACATTGAGCGAGACAAGACAAGACCCAACTGAACTAGTGAACTAAATGAACTAAAAGATCGTACCTACTCGTTCAATTAATACTTTTTAAAGTAAATAGTTAAATTGACAAAGTACTGGCTTTAAAGAAGAAATTGAAATTGCTTGATAGTAATAAAGTTAAATTAATTATTGAAAAAATTCTATTTTTTTATTTTCAACTGCTGGAATTCTTTACTTTTTTCGCAAATCCAATAAATATCCTTAAAAAAAAAATGAAAACGCATTCGTAAGATGAATTGGCCTTTAAGTTTGAAGAATGTTACTTCAAGAGATGCGAGACTAAAACCAGTCAAATGTTGTATAAACGAAAAAAAAAATATACAAAAATAATAATCGAGTATATTCGAACTGTTTAGTAAATACAAACGAATGTATCTCTCTATATACAATTGTATATCTTGTTTATATTTTACTCGTAAATATTTTCAAGTTGCAAATTATAAATAATCGTTTCGATGAGAGTGTGTCTTGTATTTTGATGCTGCGTTTATTGTAGGAACGTAATGTTTTGTTTATGGTTCAAGGAAAAGTGTGGCGTAGATAAATATTTGCAAATTAAATTTTTATTTTCGCTAACTCTTTGATGTTTATTCATTATTTTTTTTTTTAATATATAATGTTTTTATTTTTTTATTTTTGTGAAATTAATCATAACCATAGAAAAGGATTAAAATATTGCTGCAAGAAGGAAGTTGTTATTTTGACAACTTAACCGGGGCAAGAAATTAATTAAATCGAATGGAAAAAAACAAATTCATGAGGAGAAATTATAACCACACACATCAAAATAATGAATGGATGTGGTGCCATGAAAGTGGTTTGGGTTGGTATAGTGGGAGTTGGAAGTGTTTGGACTTTTGATTTAAGACAAGATGGTTATCAACCCCATTTTGTGGCAGGGATTAATTTTGGTCAATTTGATGTCATTGCCAGATAAAGATGTCAAAATAATATTTTATATTATTGTTTGTGTTTAAAAAGATGTCAGACTAGTGTCAGTGTGTCCTTTAACTCACTGACGCATCATGTCCGTCAGTGAAATTTTCTCCAAGTCGATCACAAGACACTGACATATGTTTCACTGACACACGACACTGACAACTGGCGTCAGTGGAATTCATGCAAAATAGTGTCAGTTAGCAATTTTGCCACCACATTGCACTAACAGTTCTGACTACAAAATGGCGATTTGGGTATATTGAGTCAGCCTGTTGGAAAATTTGCCAAAAGAAATATAATGTATGTATGTGTGAAGATCCAAGATATAAAAGGAAATCTATACCAAAAAGCCAGAATCCTGAAAACCTAAAATCCCGAAAATTCAAAATTCCGGAAATTTAGAATCCGATTCCAAAATCCCGAAATTCCAAAATACCGCAGATCCAAAATCCCGAAATATAAGTATATTTTTTTTTAGATTTTCGGCATTCAAATTTATATTTTATAAATATTTAACCTTAAACGACTGCCGTGAACTAATAATTCACAAATATAAACAAATAAATATAATGTAAAAAAAGTAGTTCACTGACAGGGTTCACTGACAATTGAAGACCAGAAATTAAGGGGTTTGTCAGTTAAATGACGTTCTAATGAAAAAAGTGTGCCAGTTGTTCCATGGGCATCTCTAACTGACCACATTATCACACTTGCCATTTTTCGCGTCGTTTCACCATCACACTATACGCATAACTTCACTGACAATGTTATTGTGGTCAATGAATTCGTTTACCGTGTGATTTTTGTAAGAATGTAGACAATTTGTTTTACCGACCATTAAAATATCGACATTTTAAAATCTCGACTTAAAAAAATGTAGAACAAAAATCGGCAAAAATTTGCTCGACAAAAAAATATGTCGATACATTAAAATGTCAATCTATGTCGATTTTTTCGAACGTCAAAACGTCGATAAAATTAATTACTAATTAGTAAAATTTCAACACTTAAAAATCTGGACTTATAAAATGTCGAGTTCTTTAAGAAAAAATAGGCAAAATTGTCGGCAAGTCGACTTTTATCGCAAAAACATTTTTCTTTTGTCGACCAGGAAAATGTCGACATTTCAAAATCCCGACTTAAAATAATGTGGATTTTCTCAACAAAAAGAAACGCCGGCGGATTCGCTGATGAAAGTCATTCTCTAAATCTAAACAATTAAATGATCAGAATGTCGATTGCTTAAAAATCGACTGTCAAAACATCGATTACTGTCGACATTTTAAAAATCGGATTTAAATTTTTAACATCTGGCGTGAATTTAGTATCTATACAACAAACTACCCACGGGCATTCGTAAGTTATTAATTTTCATTTCAATATCGACTTCATCTCCTAAAACATTTAACCGTGAGTACAATAAACCTGAAGTCCAATGCACCTTTCTTCTCTTACTTATTGCAAAACAACAACAAGTTAATAAATTAAACCAAATCAACCCTCGAAAATTTATTATTGAATCATTTATCATCCCTTACCGTCTCAGACCTCATTTGTCTGTTTGTATTATCAAAAACAAAAATTACACCTCCAGTTTCTGAATAAAGTCAGCAGGTGGGATACGAATCTTTAGAATTATTGTTTGGTATTGGCTTGTTGCGTAAATATATAGCAAGCAAGCAAGACGGCCGCATCAACTATCACAAAAGCCAAAATAAAACATAAACCGGACAACCAACTTCGAAAAATGGAAGTTCAACAAACCTACATATCTCCTTGCGCGCGGAGGCCACGTGCTCCAGCTGCCTGTAAGGTTCTTGTCTATAACTATAGCCTGGTGTTAGGAAAAGAAAACAAATACCATAACATTTGCAAAAAAGCAGTCAATAACCGACTTTGAACCCACGTGTCCTCCTGTTTTTTTTTTTTTTAGAACCCCAACCGCACCCCTAACCCGTTCGCACCATTTACCAGTTTCCTAACATTTGTACGTTTGTTTTTTTAGTTCTGCGATATCTCTTATGATTATGCTTTTACATTTTCTTTGCCGCGTTATTTTTTTTTTTGTTATTTGATTTGCAAGTTGTAACTACAAGCTTCGAGTTTAACACGCGGCTCTGGATAAGATACAAAGACCTAACCATCGACAATGAGGACCGAAACCAAATACATGCGACACATAGAGAACGCACTGCGCAATAAAGTTCTTTTATTTTGTTGTTTCTGTTTTAGTTTAATTGAGGGTAAACGATAAACGGTTGGGTTAAATGGCCTCTTCTTATGGCTTTGGTTTTGGTTTTGGTTTCCCGCCATAATCTCATCATCAAAACCTAAATGTATCTAGAACCAGGAGCGAGCAAAGCACTGTGACCATCAGCCAATGACTTTTCACACACACCAAAATATGTGTTTGGCATTGACTTTTATTTGTTGTACTTTTTTTTAGTGTTTTTGGATTGTTAAATTGGGGTTAAAAGTTCGAGTGAAGGTGAAGCAATGGCCCGGCAGCGAGCTATGGTATAAGAGGAGACGTATATTATGGTGATGACGTGTCTAAAGTCGTGTGCCTTTTAAAATCATTCGTAGTTGGTATATGTTTTTGGTCGTTTTTTTTTGTTTTTTGTTTCCCACGAAGTGTCTTCATTCCAAGTGAAATTGCAAATTATGGTGAAACTCTTGTTGTGAGAAATTGTAAAGAAATTGATTTGGTAAATTTATTTGTGATGACGCATATCATGGAATTTGACAAGGTCGGAGAGTGGGCGAAGAAAGGTGGGTTGAATTGTTGATGGAAATTTTTTGAGTTCAGTGGATGATGCTTGGCAAATACTACGTGCTAAAAATATAAAATAACGTCAAAAATGTCCAAAAAAGAATTATCTATTTGGAGTAGGTAGTATGTCAAGAGTGATAGGTATATTTGAATAAATTAAAATTGATGAAATTTTTCTTTTTTTATTTGGATGGTGAGTAACTGATAGAAGGTATAAAAATAAAATAATTCCCAAAAGTTATTTGTCACCAAATAAACAGATTTGGTTTCTCAGAATAAGAACTCACAACTAACTAACAACATTTCATCATTAATTTTGAGAAACAAATTTTCAGCTCTTCGATTATAATGTAACGAATCATCAACAATGCTCATACGAAGTTCAAAGAATAGAACTTGTTTGTGTTTCTTGGTCATCGTTATACATATTATGATATTTTTTTTATATGAAAAAATGTTACACATACGCCACAGTTTCTCTTTTTCGAATTCTGAGAATTAAAAACTAAAGATTGTTATTTTGATTTTTTTAAATTAGTCAACGCAAAATGCAGCCAATAAAGTGCAGATGATTGTAGCAAAAGTGTTTTTTAATTTTAGGAACTCTTATATATAAATCGAATGCGAAAAATAGAAATAAACCTGAATAAAGCAACAACAAAATGTACGTCGCTAATAAAAATGATGTCTTTTCAGTAGATTGATAAACACAATTGAATTGAGTAAGTGAATGAAATGTGTAGTGTGATCAACTCTGAAGATGTTATTTATACAATACTTGGAGCCCAACTTTCAACGCAACGATACCAATCTTCAGTTAGCCTCAGACATATTTTGTATAGTGAATTTATGAAATGGGAAAATTGTGATCCCCATTCGAGATCACAACATCGTCAGTAAAGAAGAGAAAGAGTTTTACTAAAATGATGTTATGTTGAGATAAGGTGACAATTTGAAAAGTGTTAGAATATTTTTTCTAAAAATATGTGATTTTCATGTTTTTTTCTGCAAAGAAAATAATAGACTTAAAAGAAAATTAGAGCTATTTTTCCGTATACATTTTGCCATATACATAAATAAACAATTGAAAAATGTAAACGAAATTCAAATTTTTTTATTACTACTATTACTATGATTATTCAAAAAGTTAAAGCAAGAAAAATCGTCCAAAAACGAGCCGCAATTTCAAAAAAAAAAAAAAAAAACATGTAACTAAAGATTGAACCAAACGTTCATTTTTTTACATCAGTTCAGTTTTGAAAAATCATTCTTTTCTTACGTTTCGATGCAGCAATTTTTAGATTGCATGTCATTTTCATGTTTTTTTTTTTTAATTCTATTTGCAGTGCTGTTTATGTTAATGCATTTCAGAATTTTGTCTAAAAAGTAAGGTACATAACGGAGATTTGGAAAATATTTTGATACAAAATTCAATAAATTTTAATTTTGCAAATTCATAGGATGCTTTAAAAACAAGTTTGTGCACTTTTCGGTCGTGTACATCAAAAAAGCCTTTAGTTTTTGTCTGGTGATAGACCCTAGCAGTGGAACGATTTTATTCGTAGAATGTGCTCAAAAATAATTTCCTAAAAGATTGTCCATCTGTTGAAGGGGTTACCACATTGGCGTTTTTAGTCTTTCAGGAGTATACAATCAAAATGGCTGGATGGTAGGGGGTTTAAGTTAGCCACCATGTTCAAAAACGTGTTTTTTCAAATAACTTAAGAATGGCTTATCGGATGAAAAAAAATTATGAACAGCTTTTCGATGGAAAATACATATTAGTTTCTTTTTTTCATATCTGCATTTTTTTTTATTGTCGGTATAACACTTTAGGAGTTATAACGTATAACAATTAAGTTTTTATTTACATTTTGAAAATTAAAAGTAAAAAAAAAACAAGGGAAAAAAAACAAACTTTTATACTCCACACCTCCTTAATTGTTATTTTCTATCGAAAAGTTGTTAATACATTTTTTCGTCCGATAAGCAATTCGTTAGTTATTTAAAAAAAAGCATTTTTCAATAAGCGAGCTGTGACTGGTGCATTTGCCAGTATTGAATCGGTGGCGGCAAATATGGGATTAGCTGTTAATGAAGACAAAACGAAATATATGCTATCAACGAGAAAGGAATCTCAAAATCGTCGACTCGGGCAAAACATTACGATGGATAGATATAATTTTGAAGTAGTCAAGGACTTTGTCTACCTGGGATCCACTATAACAACGCAAAACGACATCAGTGCAGAGATCAGACGAAGAACTACTCTTGAATTACATTTAATTAGTAATGCCCTCTCTCATAGAACCAAGGAAAAGCTGTACAAGACCTTGATCATCCCAGTCCTGCTGTATGGGGCGGAAGCATGGGCTTTAAAAGACTCGGATGAGAAGTTACTTGGGTGCTTTGAGAGAAAGATTCTTCGAGTGATTTTTGGTCCTGTGTGTATCGAAGGAGTGTGGAGAAGAAAATTCAATGACGAGTTATACGGGCTATACAGTGATATTAACCTGGTAAAGAAGCTGAAAATACAGCGGCTGAGACAGCTGGGTCACGTGGAGCGTATGGACACCAACGCAATAGCCCGACGAGTCTTCGAGTCCAATCCGGATGGTGTACGCAGCATTGGAAGACCCCACAATAAATTGCACACAAGTGGAAAACGACCTCAGCCAACTTACGGTGCGAAATTGGAAGCGGCTAGCTAGGAACAGAGCTGGCTGGAGAGACATGTTGGTTGAGGCCGTAGTCCATCCTGGACTGTAAGCGCCATCTTCTGTTGCAGGAAATATGTCTCTTCCGACTGGCTTAAAAATTTATTACCTAGTTTGAATGAAACAGAAAAGTTCTGCGTAAACGAACACGAAAGAGCAATGAGTTGTCAAATCGTTTCTACGTAAGTCAAATCCTATAAGTTCGCTCCTGAATGACCAGAATAAATTCTTCTCTGTCGTGAATTGTCATTATTATTTATATGATTTTTCTACACGTGTGTAGAATTGACTAAAATTTCACAACAAAATCTTTTTATTATTGCGCTTTTAATAATTTGTTGTTTCAAATCATGGACGCATATAAACAAAAAGTTATTATTAACAAAAAACATCAACAAGTAAGTAAGGTAGGTATATATAATCACAACGTAATACAAATAAAAACCCCACAATTTCCATAACAAAACAACACCACAATGCCAAAATATTTCGCACATCGTCACTAAGTGTTCGTACATAGGTATTTCCTTTAATTTGCAAGTGATATCACCTACATTATACCTATATGGGCTGCGGTAGCACAAGCTATTAAAAAAAAAAGCCCCACATGCATTGGACTTGAAAAGACTGTGGTAAACAATTTAATTGCACTTAAGCGTGAAAGTGGCAGCGTCACTGAATCTCAAAAAAACAAATGAATCATTTTCTCCGAAAACCCAAAATACCAAAAAACATAACTTGTAAACAATTCCTGGAAAAATCATTGTGCAATGTTTGTTTTTTTTTTTTGTGTGTGCAGAGCTTTTCTATAGTTTCTCGGTAGAAAAACGTCATGGCATTTTAATTACGCATATAACCTTCAGCAATGCATCCCACCTGCTGTGTGCATGTCCTTTAATGTTGTCCTTTGAAAGTAACGTGAGGGAGTTTTGTTATCAAAAGAAATAAGAAGAACAGTAGTAGTTACACAAGTTTCCTGCCTCGTGCCACATGTTGCATGTGATGATGTAACGTTGGCCTTTGTAAAGGCACACTTATTTGTAATTGAGCATGTGTTTGGCTTTTTTCGGTTCTTCTGACATCCAACAGGTGAAGCTCGTTTTCAAAGGACATGAGAACAAAAAAAAAAGAAAAGAATTATTTTTTCTTTTGTTAATTCCTTACTTTTGTTTTTCATTTTATTTGATGTGTTGGTTTGGTAAAGGGATGCACATTATGAACATGGAGTTATTGTTGGGATATGGCAGAATACGAATCAAGATACAGATGCACTTATTTCACCTTCTGATGCGATGTGGATAATTATTGTTCTTCTTGATTTTTTTTTTTTTGATGCAGATGGTCGGTTTCGATTGTGTTTTCATCGAGTGGTGTTAAGACGAAATGAGCAAAGTCATTTGGAAGGAAAAGACATCTGTTGATGCATTTTTTTTTTTTTTTTTTTGGTTTGAAAGTCTGTTTAGCAAAAGGTGTTTGCTGCAATTGGATATTGAAAGGAAAAATATGTTGAGCAGATCAGGGAAGGGAGAACCCCAATTGTTTTGTCGTTTTTGTTGTTCGTTAAGATTTGGAAAATACTTCCGTTTGATCGAATTGGATAATTTTTTTTTTAATGCATTTTTTGTAGTTACATAGGTAGTTAGGTACCTACCTACTTACCTATGTTTAACAATAAGAATAAATTGATGCATATTGAACTAAGAAATGCATCCGTCAGAGAAAATTTGGTCACAGCACACAAATCATTGTCGTTTGGCCAATTTTAATGCGTTTTATTAGGGGGGTTGATTGTGATAGTTGAAATGTGAGTATAAAACAAGTTTGCAAGAAATTCGGTCTTGTGCAGCAGCACAATCATCTTGAATGCAATATTTTTTTTTGAATATTTGCATTTTTCTACGCTTCTGTGTGTTTGTATGAAAAAAATTATCAAATACTTTTTTGATGCAATTTGTATTATCTATGAATCGGCATAAGACTTTTGTTTGTAGTGGCAGTATCCTAAAAGTTGTAAAGAAAAAACGAATACCTACCTATTGTGAAATGAATCTAACTATTTATGTTGCTTTTTAGGTATATTGGTAGGTATACTTGCAATTATTCAGGGTGATTGCATATTGCATGTAAGGCAACAAAGGCTGAAACATATCTTCTATATCCCCCCGTTTACTGCCTGAACCGAGGCCTGAACACAATAGCGACGGTATACTGGTACTGGAGCTGCAACTGGAATAACTGTCATAATATTGAATACACACAAATCCAATATCACGAACATAACGCAGCGCAACTGTACCTACTCGGTGCTGCACAAGTTCACCAACTTTTAACTTTCTACGTATAGCACTTTTGACGTTGCAAAATAAATTTAAAAAAAAAATCAACAGTACCACGACCGTGCGTTTTGTGAAGAAATATTTTGGTTTTAATGTGTCAAAAAGCAATGAAGTTAATTTAAGTGAATTTAATTGTTTTTTATTTTTGGTAATTTTCCAATAAAATTTTAATCAGCTGATATAAAGTGTAGGTAACGTATAACGTATACAAAGTTTTAACAAAATCGATTGAGCCGTTTTCGAGAAAATTTCGAAAAACCAATACTATAGCGGGTACCTCCCCAAATATTTTTTTCAGTTTTTCCGAATTTTCTCAAAAACGACTTCAACGATTTTGATAAAACTTTATGAACTTTGTATTTGCAGTGCTTTGAAAATAAGTGCATTTCAGAATTTCAGCTAAGAATGCACCACAGAGGACATTTGGTTTTCATTTGATGTCATTTAAGGTGAACGTTTGACACAAAATGACATTTCAAGTTTTTTTTTTTACAACATAAAAGTAAAATGCGACGATACATAATTTCATGAAAAAATATTTTTGTAGTTTTAGAGTTTCCATCAAGAGCAAGTTCGTGCGAACCAGTCGTGCATTTATTTTTTTTTTTTTTTTTTTTGTAGAATAGGCTTAATAGCAAAATTTATAAAAAATAAAACAAAAAGGCGCTAAATACTGGGCACGATACTAAAATACTAAAGGGTACGACTGGGTCGCACAAACTTGCTCTAGTGGCAAGTAACCTTCGTGTAAACGACTGGGAAATTCGTCAACTTTTCACCGTCAACAGCAAAGCAATGGATTTTTGTTATGAAAAAATAGAATTAAAAAAACCAAAAGTATTTTTTCAAAAAAACTTTGAATGCAGTATTAAACATGATTTGGCGACACATAAGAATATCAAATTTTGTCAAAATCGGTTAAGTCGTTTAAGAGATAATCGGTATGGAAAAAATACAGTTCTAGGGCAGGTACCGTTAATAAGTTGCTCCGGAAAAAAAATTTTAATGAAAGACATCACAATCGACATTAAATCACTCATATAAAATTTTATGAAAATTGATGGGATTTTTTTTCGAAAAAATGGAATTCAAAAATTTAACTTTTAAGAAAATACTTTTTTTTCCAAAATTTTTTATTGCAGTATTAATGAGGTTTAGCAGAACTTTTAAGACATAAAATTAATTTTAAAATTAGTTTAAAAGATAATCGGTACCAAAAAAGTACTGTTCTATGTCAGGTACCGTTAATAAGCTTTTTCTGAAAAAAAAAAATTAGTTGGCTAATAATCACTCAAATAAAATTTTATCAAAATCGATCTTTTCTTCGAGCAAAATGGAACTATCGGTAAAACTTATATGGTAGGTAGGTACCGTTATTTTAAGACATAGAAAAAAAAATAAAAAAACGTCCGGGCATATTACTCAAAGAATACTTTCTACCAAAGTTTAAAGAAAATCGGTCCAACCGTTAAGGCTGTAGGTGTCGATACAGACAGACAGAATTGTCAGACCTACTTTTTTCGTTTTCTCTATGATCGTAAAGTCATGTTTGATTGTTATCTCAATTTTTTTTTGTACGAATGCATAACTTGACTTATAGTACCTATAATCGCAAGTAAAAATGCAGTACTGTCAAAAACAGACTTTGCAACAATTTAACAATTCTTTTTACTGAATTCGGTTGATGGTAGGTACGATGAAAAATGTTAAGACCTTTTTTTAGAAAATAATATTAGCTACAGTTTTTACCTTAACACTTTTTGAAAAAAATTGATAGTTTCTGAGATAATAAAAATATATTTCGACCGAAATTTCTTTCTTTATATTATTTCTAGTTAAATGCAATAATATTTAAGAAATAACTTTATATCAAGTAATGGAACAAAAAATAGCAGCTTTTATGAGCAAGTACATGCAAGCAAGTAGTAAGCTTTATGTTTATAACTAACGCAAGTAAATATAACTTATTTCTCATTTTCGTTTACTACGCATTTATTTTAAATAAAAAATTATTTTGTTTCTCTTGACTTTAATTATGTCATTTGTTTTCAATAAAAAATAGTAAATAACAATTTTATTTTTTAAACGTCAGTTTGACACTTTTGAACAGCTGATATGTCTGAGTTAAAAAAAAACACCCACACGAATTACATAATATAAAATTCTTTAGATACGTGCACACCATTCATAACAAGCTTCAAGGACTTTTTCTCATAAAAACATAAAAAAATTGTTTAGTTTTGTAACATATTTTTCTAATTTTCCTACAAAAATATTAAATATTTTATTAAAAATTAAATAAGTTAGCCAAGTCTAGCAATAGGTATATTTATGGATGGTGGCATACTTAGTGTATAGGTATGTATCGGACAGGCCCGTGCGCAGGAACTGCTCATGGGGGGGTGGGGGGTTTGCATTTTGTCCATGGTTATAAAGATCAATAAACACGACAAGAAATTTTTCATTTTTCATAAATAAAAGTAGGTAGGCGTACAGTATCCCAAAAAATATTGATAATTGCCATTTGAAAAAATAAGAAAACATCTTTACTTTGATCAATTCTTACATCGCGATTAACACCCTATAACTATTTCCCCAGTCAAACAAAAAGTCGACGTGAGTTTCGACAAAAGAAATAGAAATTAGTGCCAGCGTGTAGGCCTATTTAATACCTATTAGCGCTATTGGACGTCATACATTTTAGATAGTCATTTTAACGATTAAAGTCGATTTCAAAAAAAAAGTAATGCAAATACACCCTGCAACTGTTTTCCCAGTCAAGGACAAAAATCGAGTTTAGTATCAGCCTGTAGGACTGTGGCTATAATCGTTAATATGGTTCTCTAAAATCTGATGATGTCCGGCGATTTAGCTGAATTAAGTTTCAGCGAATAGGTCTTCAATAGGCCTACATTCTGACTTTAACCCCGATTTTATTGCCTGACTGGAAAAATAAAACCTGGTTTCGTTGTGCATCGCTTTTTCTCACATTGGCTTTAATCGTTTGAATGGCTCTCAAAAATCAGGGTGATGTCCTTCGGATGGGTCTTAAATAGGTTTGCCTACACACTGGCAATTACTTCTATTTCTTATTTAACGCGAAGTTACAGGTAGTTAGTATGTGAATTAATTTTTGCAAATTCCTCAAGTTGACCTTCAATTAGTTAGAAACTATTTTTAATAAGGAACACAAAATACCAAAGAATAAGTAAAAATTACAGCCACACGCTTAGAACCTTCAATCCGCCATTTTTAATTGGATTTTTTGAGGTGCTCCCATGGTCGAACTTTGTCTGCTTTTGTAAAAGTTGTTTAGGAATGAATAAATTTCAATTTAAAAACCTTCTCTGTCCATTTTGTATTGAAAAAGACCGTTTGTTTTTTTCTGCTTTTCACAGGCAAAATTGACAGAACGTTAAGTATTTGATTGAAATTTGAAAAATGGAAACCCATCTTCGTTGTAAATGTCGAATGCTCGGAGTGCATTTTTAGGCGTCGACGCTTAAGTTGAACTTCGTTTATCCAGAAGTCACGAGAATCATCATGCATAATTGAAGAGCATGGTGAAAATCACTTTTGATTGAAAATTTTAATTCTGTTGAGGAAAGGTATATACTTCAGTATGCTTATTATTCCCATGGAGGGGGTAATAACCCCTCCTGCACATGGGCCTGGCATCGGCGATTCTTCTGCAATCTGCAACCAATCAGTCTGTCAACGCTCTTGACATAAAATATAATTTACAAAACAATCCCTGGCCCACTCACCTCACATTTCTTTGACATTTTTTTCGTTTTTTTTTTGTTGTTGTTGTTATTTTTATTTAGTTTTCATCTATCACCGACCCTATACCTATATATATATGTATATATCTTTTGTTTTTAGAAAACGAAAATTCCTTTGCAACATTGTACCTATACGATAACGTAATATAGAATAAAATCCTATTTTTAGATACAATAATTGCTTACAATAAATTGGGGACACTGTCTCAGTCTCGCATTTAAATTACAAAGATAAATAAAACAAAAACACAACAAAAATCCAATTAAACATTTTAAACTTAAAAAACAAATCAAATTTGTTTGTATATCTATTCAAATACAGAATAGTGGAATCCCCTTTTTTTTTATTCTGAAATTCAAACATGAAAAACATAAACAAAATTAATTTACCCCAAGGTATAGTGAGACTTTACCAAAAATAAAAATTTCAAATTAATTTTAAATCTCCCGCCTTGTTTTTGTTTACATTATTGCCCTTCTATCTTTTGAGGAAAGAATATTTTCGAACTATCGATATAACCAATAGGAGGGGGAGAGAATGATATCCTTCAACGCGTCGCATGTCATTCACATAAATTCTTGGACTTAATATCATCAACACAATTTAAATGAGCTAGCGGAGGCTTTTAACGCCCCTCTCATGTAAATAACAGATACACAGCTGAGTGATGCTGTAATAACCCCAACGATTCAGTTAGAAAAGAACTACTTAACCACCATCAGCCCCATCTTGCGGACTGAATTTCAATCAAAGAAGGCTTCTTTCTTTAAAAAGAAAATATATAAAAATAAAATCATTGACGAAAGATGAGCAGCTGTTTTATGGCCGTCGTCGTAGTTGTTGTTCACCCCTCTTGATGCTTGGTGTAGGACGAAGAAACAAAAATAAAAAAAAAAAACAAACGCGTCATCAAATTGTTATGCATTGAAATCGTAGATATTTTTAGATCCAATTTATTTTAAAACCAAAATAATTCAGTCAGACACTCACACTGACACACATGCAACACCATCGGATATTACTCGATCCTGGTCACACAGGGTGGCATGGGATAAATTAATTTCTCATGATCTTAATAAAGCTGATTAGATCAACCACACAACGACAACACTCAGCAGCAAGCTGTCATTTATAATCATGTGACCGACTGTAAGCAATATTTTGCGTCATGAATTTGCAATTTTGCTAATTTTGAAATAGGTAGGTATTTAATATGGCGCAACAATTGTTGTTCATCAAAATAAATATTAATATTGTTTTTTTTTTTCTATTTTAAGTTTTTCGAAATGAATTTATTTATAAAATAAATTTGGTCTTTCGATTGAAAAAATTTTCCATGCACACCGGAATGTAGGTTGAGAAAATATTTTATATGACGCCTGCGACGCGACGGTGGTTTAGGCGGTCAGAATATTTAAATATCCATGACCTAGTAAAATTACTCAAGACACTAAAACATAAATTTGGTAGACGTCAATCGTTTAGTTGTTTTTGTTAAATAAAAAAAAAGTAACAAACAAGTAAACAAATAATGATGCCAAGAATTCGACCTTTGGTGTTAATGTACAATAACAGTGACGAAGCATTTTGAAGAAAGAGTTTATGACTGAAAATGGGAACGTTGCTATATTATACCATAAGGAATTTCGTAAATGCTGATTGAATCCAATTCACTTATTTATCACGATTTTTGTTTGTTAAATTTCTTGTTGCGAATGGAATTTCTTAAACCGCGACTCACGTAAAATGTTAAGAACAGCTTAAGGCGATTCAGTCATCTCCGAAACGAAATATAAGCTTACGTGTTTAATACAGTAGGACAACACATTCACAGAGAACGCCGCCGACGATATTGGCTGTTATCAACCCATAAAAACCTTAAAAAATGTGAAAAATTTCCACTGGATAACTAACTTTATCAGCGTTTCGAAACCAAGCCTGGATTTACATAAAACCATAAAACAAAACTATTTTTTGCACTTTTAAATACACATTTAAATTTAAATACACGTTTAAATGGGAGCAGGCAAACCAAATTAGAGGAAAAAATAATTTTACACAATAAATCAAACTAATCGCAAACAAACATGTTTGCAAAGGTTTGGGGTCGAAATTCAGAGAACCCAAAAGGCCGAAAATCCGAAATAAAATCTCAAAAACCCGAAAATTCAAAAGCCAAAACACAAAATTTTCTCGAAATCCCGAAAAATTATATAAAATGAATGAAAAGTTTGCACAATTTTTTTATTTTATATACGTAAGTAATTTTCCTGGATTTCGGAGAATTTTTTTGGGATTTAAAAATAAATTTTTTGAAGGCAGTAATTATATGCAAGTTGGTAGAAATGTTTTTAGAGGAATAAATAATTTTACACAATGAATCAAACTAAGCGCAAACAAACATGTTTGCATAGGTTTGGGGTCAAAATCCCGAAAACCCAAAATCCTAAAAACCCAATATACCTACCGAAAACCCAAAAGGCCAAAAAACCGAAATAAAATCTCAAAAACTCAAAAGCCCGATAAAATTTTCTCGAAATCCCGAAAAATTATATAAAATGAATGAAAAGTTTGCACAATTTTTTCATTTTATGTACTTAAGTAATTTTTCGGGATTTCGGAGAAATTTTTTGGGATTTAGAAATAAATTTCTTGAAGGCAGTAAGTATATGCAAGTTGGTAGAAATGTTTTTAAAAGAAAAAATAATTTTACACAATAAATCAAACTAAGCGCAAACAAACATGTTTGCATAGGTTTGGGGTCAAAATCACGAAAGCCCAAAATCATAAAAACCCAATATACCTACCGAAGACCCAAAAGGCCGAAAAACCGAAATAAAATCTCAAAAACTCAAAAGCCCGATAAAATTTTCTCCAAATCCCGAAAAATTATATAAAATGAATGAAAAGTTTGCACAAATTTTTCATTTTATTCGGGATTTCGGAGAAATTTTTTGGGATTTAGAAATAAATTTCTGGAAGGCAATAAGTATATACAAGAAATGTTTTGTTTGCACTCTCCAACTTTTTATTATTTCTTAATTTGAAGTGTGTTCAATGATTTTAACACACTATTTTGTTTTTGTTCCAAATAATTATTTAGATACAAATTTAAATTTTTAAAGGGGGGAAGGGGTTTTATTTTTAACTTTGCATAGTAAAAATATATTGCGCTGCGAAAAAATATCATTTTCATTTTTTGCAAAATTTAAAAAAATTAGATACCATTTTTCGAAAAAAAAGTAAAACGAAAAAAAAGAAAAAGTCTTCGAATAAGCAGAGCAAGTAGTAAATCAAGCATTAAAATTACGGGCGCGATTAGGGGTGTCTCCGAAATAAAACAAATGAAAAGCTTTTAAAAGTGCGTTTTAAGTATTTAAATGTTCAGTTGCACAAAAAACATTTAAAACTATTTTAGTTAAAACAGTAATAAGATTTTTCGAAATTTTAATTTAATATCTGTTGCACCAACATTTAGCGAGTGTTTTTAAATAAAAAAAAGAAAAAATGTGTCAACCTTGGATGTGGATTGTGGAATATTTTATTAGAGTAAACCTCGGAGTAAACGAAAGAACATGACAAATCGAACACTTTTAGCGTTCTTTTTGTCTTTTATTTTGGATTTTGAATGACTTTTAATTTAAAAGACTCTTTTAAAATTTAATTAGAACAAAGTGGGGTTTTAATTTATTGGTCCTCAAATAATTAAGATTTAATATTGTTTGAGGTTATTTTCCTCTTGTAAATGAAAAAACGTTTTTAAAAAAATTATTAAGTAAACATCAATTTATTTTAAAACCGCTGTATCGATTTTGGAATTTTTTTTTTTTTTTGTAAACTCAATACAATATAAAGCAAAAAAATTTTCTGTATACTTTGATTTTCGTTTGAATCTTTATTAAAAGTAGTTATTATTTATTTAAATTAAAAAAATTATTAATTTTAATTTTATATTTTTGGCAACTTGCTACAAGTACAAGTTCATGTGACCCATTCGTGCACTTTATATTTATACGAAATCAATACTTGCTCTCTTAGTAATGAAAATAGTTTAGAATTTGTTTTAATTACATAAAAGAAAAGAGAAATGATAAGAAGAAGTATAAACAGTGTTCCATATGGTGGTACTTTAGGGCCGCTATATTTTGTCTAAATTGATATTTATTGATTTTTTTTTATTTTATAATATATTTTAACTATGAAGCTGTTGGTGATGGCAATAATATCATGTTGGTGCAGAAATGGTCCTGACGATCAACTTTTAAATTTGCTTCATATGAATGGATTAAACTGCAAATAATATAATACACCAACACAAATTAGTAGAAACATTATTTAAATAATTCAATGTTAACGGATTTATTTTAATTTAAACAAAGGAGAAATCGAATTGATTTGGTCTAACTAGCAACGGAATAAAAGCAAACAAAAACAAAACAACAATACAAACGCACCTTACGTTTCCAGAATTTTAAAATAATACAATTATAAACTACGCAGTTTTTAACTACCCCCTGAACGAGTTTAGACGAAGCACAACCCATCTCCATCATCTGGTAACTTATCAAAAAGTTGCCCGTGGTTATGGTAAATGAGTGAAACACTATCATCAATGCTTAATTGAATCAGACAGTGATGCCACTTTATCGGTTTATTACGAAAAAAAATATGAAAAGAATTTTATATATGAATGAAAATAAAGATTGAAATGAAAAACAGTTAAATTAAATTTGTCTATGGTCGTAAATTCACTGCGAGGAAAAACCCACAGTGTGTTTGAATTCCAGCATCACATCGATCAGTCTGATGATCAGCTTGGTAAGGTGAAATAGCTAAAATTCCTGTCCAAAGTGTTCTTTCATACAGGTTGTTGTTAGCTCATTTACACTTGTCAATGTGAATTGAATTATAGAGCTCAAATAATTTGTACTTATAGTATCATAGTTAATATGAGAAAATGGCCTTATCTTCCCATCACCATTTTCTCTGATTTGTCTCCGTGTGTCTAAATGTTAAATACTAGAATTTTTAAATGAATATAAAAATTTATTCTCAATTGTTATTCAAAGTGTTTGGTCACACTGGTTTTTTATAAAATATTTACAATTCTGTGGTTCTATTATGAGAGTATTTCGTGCGTCGTCACTTTTATGGGGTTTCAGTCGGTTTTCTAGAAAATTATTTGTTTTGTTTTGTGAGTAGTTTGGCCTTGAAAACGTTTATTAACCCGAAAGCTTTTAAACTATAAATGTATATAAGTTTGACGTAGTATTTTGTCCAGAGGGTAGGTACACAAGTTCTGAATGAGATTATTCTGACATCGTGCCTCGTATGACTACTAAACAAATAAAAAAAGAACATAAACTAAATCTAATAACAAAAAAACAAATGTAAATAATTATATGACTAGATTAGATGGACGACGGACGTATCTATTTCATAAAAATGTATCTGACAACTCAAATCAAAAACAAACAAAAAAAAAAAATGAAAGAAAAAACTAATGTTACTTTTAATACAATTAAGGGCGCGAAAAGTGGAGGGTTGAATGTTACATTATGAAATGATAATAAATTTAAGTATTAGATTTAGAAAAAAACAAATAGGGTCTTATACATTCTCAATATCATACACAACAGAAATGAGGAAAGCACAAGAAAAAAAAAAAAAAACTATTGTAGTATCAACTTGTTTTATTGATGATAGAGATACCGCTCGGCGTATAGCAAAGTACTGTGTACACTTTGAAGTATGCTAACAAATCTATCTGCGCCTCTAATTAACTATTATAATACTTTCTAGGGCATAGTTTTGCGTTTCAATAAAAAATATTATTTATTTTGTTGTCTTCATGTGATCTGATTTTAATTCAAATATTGTAGTGTTTTTTTTTAATTTTTTTCTTCTGTTGATTCTTTGGAATAAGATTGGAGAAGGGAAGCAGGCTGATTATTTATGAAGATATAAACTGTTGGGGGAAAAAAGAAGACTATCTTCAGTTTATAAAAGATATATAGAACGAAGAAAAGTTTACTTTGTATTTCGTGAAATGATGAAATTGAATAAAAGTTAATATGAACAAATAATTTCATAGAAAAATTAATGACTTGCATCATTGGGTTAACAAAAATTTGCGTTTATCTGTTTATACAATTTTGTTAAAATTTAACGCGTACATATCTTTAATAATGTACTTGAACTTGCTTTATATAAAATAAGCAAAAAAAAAAAATTGCATTGGACTTTGATGAATTTTAATAAATTTTTTTCAATAAAATAAAAAATTAAAAAACCTTTAGATTTAAGTACAACGAAATCTCTATTTGCGGACAGCTCGATAAGCCCCAAATTAACATAAATGGACACATTTTCGGGAACAACTTTTTTATCTAATTTCCTATTCAAAATGCATTTTTATAAACAGAAACTCCCATAAACGGACGCAAACACTTTTTTTTACTCATTTTAAATAGAAAAGTCTCCCTTAAACGGACACAATATTATAATAAAAAGGTTGTTTATGTATAAAAATAAGATACAGAAACATACCGAAAATCAGTTTTCAGTACAGTTTCTATTTTTGTTTATAACACGAGCAAATCCATTGATAATCTCCAATAACCGGACGCGAAGCTCTCATTACCGGACATCAAAGTAACGTTTGTAAACTTAGTAGGGGATTCCCCGGACGAAAAAATCTTGTTATATTATGAATTTTTCATTTAGTTCTCTTTCGCTTCTGATTTGTTTTAGTTCTGATATTTATTTCCGCAGCCATTTTATATGTCATCATTATGAAATTAGTTTAAAACGCCTTTTTTCTCTCTCTCAACCGGACAGCTTCTATAACCGGACAAAAACTCGTCGACCGCGAGTGTTCGCTTTTGGGAGCTTTCACTGTATTCATAAATCCGTGAAGGGTGAACGTGGTTTTTACACTCAAGTGATGTGTTACCATCAGAGGTTGTGTGAACTGATAACTGAGTAAGCTTACTTTCGGCATTCTCGGGTACTCTAACCAGGGGGTCACTCTGTATTTCGTTTAAAATGTGAAATTTTTCGAAAACGGATAATTTGTGTGTATTTTGTTTTTATATTACAAAAATTAAACAAAGTTAAATTTTTCTTTTCGAATGATTTCACTTTCGAAACGAAATACAAAGCAGACCCCCAGGTTTGAGAATCGATTCAATCGATTTAAAGTGAACAATTTCTGAACTAAACAGCACTTTGATCCCTAGATCTACATCCTTGAAGCTGTAAGAAAATTTTAACAATCTATGACGAGTATAATATCTCAATTCAGAACTCTTATGATGCCCTGTTTTATCCTGGCGTCATCTAGAGTAAAATAAGTAAATTTTCTTTCCAGGAAAAAACAACTGCACAAAACTTAAATTAATCTTCTAAAATTCCATTATACACAAGCAGGCTGAAGTGACATTGAATGGCATAACTATTTGCCTTACAATCTACTAACTTGATCTTTTGTTTTACTTTTGATCTTTTTAGATCTTCCCAAGGACTGAATTGCTAAACTAATCTCATATGGTATATCTTTGACCTTTTAAATGATAAATCACCCAGAGTTCAACGTACATATTAACGTAAAATGTATCATTAAAATCGCTTCAGTTTTTTTATTCATAGAAACGTTACAAGCAGACAAATGCACTTTTAGACATTCAATTTTAATTACTATAATTAAAATGTTCAACTATAGTATTTCTTCAAGATTTTCACGAAACTCACCTTTGCCAAAATCGGATTGAGAATATTGAAAATCATATCAATCAATATTCCAAAGCCAAAGTTAAATATTTGCTAAAAATATCTCAAGGCTTTCAAACGCGCCACAAGTTCATAAACCCCCCGAACCGGAAATGTTTATAGTTTTATGGTTTGCATATCACCAACTTAAGATCTATCTCTCATCTTTTAGTCACTGAATTAGAAAAAAATTAAAAGCGCCTGCTTATCTGCTACATTCTTCTTTCATGTTCTTCTTTGAGATATAATTCTCTATTATAAAATACAACGGATGTTGAGTATAACCTTTAGGCGGCCTGAACTCAGTGGCGGATTGAGAACAACATCAGACATTTCTTGGGCCGTAGTTATGTTTTAAAAATTGAATTTTTATTTTATGCATCATTTACTTCCCAGCGTATTTAGATAAGTGGAAAACGTTTTAAACTTCAAAACAAATATTTAAACTAAAAATTTGAATTCAAATATGATTTTGTGTACAATCTGTCAAATGACAAACTGTCATAAAGCAATTTATTGCTTTCTACTGACAGTTCGATCTGCATATTCAACAAACGTCAATAGACTTCGTAAAAAGTTTGGTATAGACTACAAAATGTCAGAAAATACTTTATTGCTTTCCGACAGTCCGCTTTAAATATTCCACAAACAGCAAAATACATTTTGAGCATACGTATCTGTCAAACTCCAAAATGTCAAAAAGCATTTTATTTATTCTCGATGAGAGTTCGCACTGATTTTTCAAACAACAAAAAGGGTACTCATCTAACGACGTAAAACGACGGAAACGATATACTTTTCCGCCGTCGGAAACGAGCTGTCAAATTTTGTATGAGAAAGTTTCCCTCGGAAGATATAAACTTTTATCACGAATTCGATGCGGAAAGTGACGATGTAAAGATGAAAAAAAGTAAAGTAGCAATTTTTGTTGACAATTTACGAAGGCGGGAAAATTTAATTGCTAATTTTACAGTTTAAGAGCGTTTTGCAGTAGGAAATAGTTTTACAAATGTTTTGAAAATTAAGAAAGTGAGAATGAAAAAAAAAATATATGTATAAAAACAATATCTTAATATCTTTCATCGCTATTTTGTCCAGTTTGAGGATGATAGTGAGGTCATAATATGATTTATGTCAATTTACGTCAACAGTTTTCACGGGGCGTTCATGAAAACGTTTGATATAAAGTTTCGTTTTTACATCAGGCGAAAATTTCCGTCGTTTTATGAATACCCTTATACTGTTAATGAGAAGTTATTCTTTATTTAATATAAATTATAATATTAAGCATATTTGTCTTATGTTTCATGTAAGAAAGTGTCAAGGAGCAATGCATTCATTTGATCAACATTAATTTCATGCATATCTGTCAAACTTCAAAGTGTCTGTTAAAGAGCAATGTTTTGCTTTCTGCTAACAGTTTGCAATAATTACCCTCCCGCCGCACGTCAGAATTAAGTTCATAAATAGTTTGGCAGACTGCTAAGTGTCAAAAAAACATCTTATTGCTTTCCGTTGACAGTTTGCAACATGAATATTCTTCAAACACAAAGCAATTTTTTGCTTTTTATTGACAGTTTGTAGTGAATAAGTGTTTGATAAACGAAAAATAAATTTTGTACATATCTATCAAACTTCAAATTTTCAAAAACCATGTAATTGGTTCCCAATGAAAATTTTGCAATGTTCTGTTGACATTTCGCAATGCATATTTGACAAACGTCAAAATTATGTTCGTGAATAGTTTGGCTGACTACAAATTAGAAAAGAAGAAACATTCTATAGGTACGGAAAAATATGAACTGGAGCCTCAAATATGGACTTGTTGTGGTCATATGTCAAATCCGGCACTGCTCAAACCGTACTGCCGTAAGCGTTAACAGACCAATTCAAATTTTCATTCATAAACAGACAACGACAGAAAAAATCCATTGATAAGGCGACAAATAGCGATTGTCATGCTGGATGTTAGTATTTCCGCCTCTTCAACCCTCGGGCGTAGTATTTTTTCGTATTATAAGTATTTTCCGTGAAAATGCGCAGTATTTTTTTTATCTTTGAAATTAATACTTCTGTAGGTACATTAAAATTGAGTTTTTTTTTTCTTTTGATTGAATATGACAGAAAAAAAAACGGAAACTGTCATCGCATCGCACTATGACTATTCAGAGGTATGACATTATGCGTTCCATGAAATTTGTTCATCTTCTTGTAGCCCCTACTCATTGCGGCATGTTAGGTGTTACTTTGTAGGCGTTTAAATGTCACTTCCTTTCCACCCCTTTATATGGAAATGCATTAACAGATTACTTCCTCACAAAGAGCAAGAAATTCAAATGCCAAATTGTTTTCGTCAGCCGGCAGGCAAGAAGGCGCGCACTGGTTGGATGGTGGATGGTGGCAGCCGAGCATATTATGAAGTCCTTTTAGTCATCAAAGAATATCTTCCGACATAATTTTCACTTTTAATTCAGACAGACAGAAACATCATACATCGCATGTTTGTAAAATGTCAGAATGTTAAACTTTGTTGCCCAAAAGATTGTCAGACGGACAACTTATATACATAACTCCATAACGACAATCAAGACGATGACGGAAGACGATGCGGCGAGTATTTTCTCTTGTTAATTGCAAAAGTAGTTCAGTTCAGACATCAGAGAGATGATCAAAGTGTGAAGCTTGTTCAGGCACATATCACACGTATCGTATCACATGTTGTTACTTACAACATGACTTCGAGTAAATGGAAGATGATTAATTTTGTTGTTGTTGTTTTGTTTTCAATTTAAATCCTATATGACATGTGTCACATGACTGAAAGTATGTACACATAAATATTGGACTTTGACCAAAGTGTGTTGAATTTTTACTGAATGGACAGCGAAGAGAAATTTCTAAAAAAAAAAAATACAAGTGGGAATCACAAATTTCCGCAATCTACTGGTTAAGATGATTCATTTGTTTTTTTAGTTGAAGAGAGGACACGCATTTTTGTTGTTTATTTGTTTTGTTGAGTTTTGTTTCATTTATATTTTTTATATTTTTTTTTAACTTTAATCATTAAAGTAAACAAAAATTAATTATATTTGTCAAATAAATAAGTATTTTGTTCTTTTCAAATGAGGTTATTATTGCTTGAAGCAGCAAAGTCTTCCTGCTTCACACTTATGAGAAAACTCACGTCAAATAACGCCAAATGAAACATGTCCAGTCACACCTCAGTACTAAAAAAGGAATCTACCTAAACAAATTGAATTCACTTGTAAAAAATTTCTTTATGTGGGTAAAAATAGGGAAAAAACTCTACAGTGTTTGCAAGCATACAAACAAAAATTTATAAGCAAAATTAGGTACCTACTAAAAAAAGAGTTTTTTTTTTCAAATTATTTTTTTTATAAAATAAAATAATAATTTAAATAAAAAAAGTAAGTAAAGTACGCCATTTTAGTTTCATCAAAATCTTAAAAGCCGTTTTCGAGAATATTTGGAAACACTAAACGATCAAATCATTTGATTCAATCATTTACATGTGTTCGAAAAACAGAACTGTATGCGTCGATGCAGGGAAATAACTTCGCATGGGAATTTATTCCACTCTTAGTGGGAATCTGCTCCATTTTTCAATGTGGATTAATTTCAAACTGAAGATGGGAATTTAGTGCACTTTGAAGTGAGAAAGTAGTTCACTTTCTAAAGTGGGGTTGTTTCCCACTGAATGTGAGAAATAATTTAACTTTCACCGAAGCGCACCTGGGTGGCTGCAAGTTTGGATGGGCCCAAGTTTAGGTATGAAAAGTTTCTTACTTATTTGGATATACTGCCGGGAAGTAAAGTAGGGCCATTATTTTTTTTTCTTGCATTTTTAACAACATTTTTCTGCATTGAGGTGGGAAAGAATACCACACAGTTTTAAGTGGGAAAGAATACCACACAGTTTTAAGTGAAATACAATCTCACTACGAGTGAGAATCAACTCCACAATGAAAAGTGGAGCAGATTTCCACAAAAAATGGAATAAATTCCCATGTGGAGCACTTGCCCGTGGAGTTATTTCCCTGCACCGTATATGCCTCACATACATTCTACGACAAAACGTTGGGAAAATATGAAAATGTCTTGTTTTATTTGCATTGAACTATACTAATTGACCAAAAAAGCCTACCTAGACTAAACTTTTAAGAAATACAATTGAAAATAATTGGTCACATAATAAATCACATACAATTTTTGTAGTGTCATAGTTTTTTACGAAGCCGCCAAGTTAGTCTTATCCCTCTTTCGATTGATGCATTTCCGTATATTGGAAAACAGTCCTTTGAAATACGACCAAATTTTAAAATTGTAGACATACCCTGAATACTTTGAATACGTAGCACCAAGGAATGCATTGTTTTGGATTTTTTGGGTTGGGGTCGAAATTCTGCCGGGGTCAAAATTCTGCTTTTTAAAATTCTGCTTTAGAAAATTCAGCTTACAAAAATTCTGCTTATCAAAATTCTCCAAATAATAAAGAAAATAATAGGTTTGCAAAATGTTAAAAAGCGCGCGCTTTTACGATATTTGCATTATACTTGTAGTCTTTTAGACAAGAATTTTTATTAATATCAGATTAGCTCAGTAAGTAGCGCACAGGAAAGACATGCGAAACTCGATTTTGAGACCCGGTGGAGGTACAGGTTTATTACAAAAAATTAAAATTAAAATTTGATTTTTTAATTACAGAAAAATGCAAAAATTGTTGAAAATAGCAAATATGAAGTACTAAAGACAAAAAAAAGATCAAAACAAATATATAAATAAATATATAAATTTTTTTTTAGAAATGTCAAACTTCTTAAAGAAGAAGTAAAGAATAAGTTAAGCAGAAGAAGTAAAGAAGTATTAAAGAAGAATGTTATTCCAATTTCAGGAGATTTAAAGAATAAATTTAGCTTTTTAATTCCTTGCTTGCTAACTTCATCTCTTAAAAAGAACTTAAATCCTTCTTAAGGAAGAATGTATTTAACAATTTAGAATTCTTAAATCCTTCTTTGAGTAATTTTGTGCTACTTCTCAAAGCAATATCATACAATGTCTAATTTTTGTTTTTAAGAGCTAGCTTTTAGTCAAAATTTCCCAATAGATGTTGGTGTTCACCAAGGAAAAGCGTCTTGAGTCCTTTGCTCTTTATTACAGTTCTTAATTATCTACTGGAAAATAAGACAAGGAACTCGAAAGTTGCTCAGTTATGTTTTGCTGACAATATAGAGCCATCACAAGGGAATATGACTCATGCTTGCAACGAGCACTTGATGTATGGATATAGTTTTAGAAGGAAATGGGTTAGGTAAACGCCAAAGAAGAATATTTATGCTACCCATTTTCTAATCCTCTCAAGCCTTTTCTGTACATCTATTTGAACGGAACAGTGCTCACCCAAGTGTGAAAAGTTTAAATACCTTGAATCAATTATCAATAAATACAAAGCATCTTGTGATGACGACATCAAACATATAGGGTAAAATTTAGGGTATAGATGAAGTGGCGTGAGAACTCTTTCATCTTCTGCCCCTAAGCTGAAAGGAAAGCTCTATACTGCATTTGGCCTCAGCTCAGCCTCGGACATGGAACAATCCATAACTGGTTGGCTTTTGCGGACGTTTTCTGAAGTCAAACCGACGAACCCCACACACAGATGTGTAGTGAAGTGGTGAAGCGGGAGAGTTGTAATCCTCTTCGAGATCATAACATCGTCGGAAATGAAGAGTAAGATCATCTTTTCCAAAAAACTAAAGATCACGATTGCACATAATTGTTTTTGTTTTTCATTAAAAGAGGGGAAAATAAAATTAATTTCCTTCTCTCTCTTTCAAGATTTGTTCTCTTTTTCTCAAGATTTTTTAATTAAAAAGTATAAATAAATTAGTGCCTTTATGTGGATTAATTTCATGCGCCTCCTAACATTTCAAACAATAGTGACACAAATCAAAAGTGAAGTTTCATCTCCAATATTTAAGAAAATCCTTGACCACGAGAATTAATTATGAGCATAATGTTTCCTTAACGTTGCGTGTGTTACACGTTACAAATTCTACCCGTCCAACCCTAATAAACTCTAAAAAGTATGACGGATTCGAAAAAAACTGCACGTTCTACCATTCTAAGAATCGGTGTTTTTCTGATATTTTAACCATCAGCATGTTCCTTTTAGTCTTTTTAAAGAAAAATTGTTTTTTATCAGCAAAGTGTGATTACCTATGTACATACATATATATTTTACAAAATTGAATAATAAATTACCTATGTAGGTACATCATCAAGACACATTTCATAACATTAAAGATTTAAATAGGTCTGATATCATCTATAATTTCGCAACCCTTTTTAATTATTTACATGCTAATATAGACATAATGTCAACCTACATTTTGTTACATACATAAATTCCACATTACAACTACGCCTGCGAAGTAATTTGCAAAACAATCCTTGACCTCGTTCAACATTTCCAAGGATTTTTCATAAATTACAGAATTTATTTTCAATTTATAAAAGATGTCAATAATAAATTTTCAAAACAGGTATCATAGATTTTTTTCAAGAATAATGAAAATTTATGTTTATTTTGTCATTAATAAAATGTAATAAAGTTTTTATTTCAGTAGAATTGAGAAATTAAGGGCAGTGAATAATAAATCCATAAAAACGAAAACCCCCAACATAAAATAAAAGGAAAATATTAAAAAGACTCACCTAAGCTGTTAAGGTTTTGAATGTTTATTTTATGTTTTTTTTTAATTTCAAATTACTGAATAATTTAGTATTTTTATTTATGTTTTTTTTTTCTTTTTCAATAGAATGTGGAATAAGCTTATAAATTTAAGCTTTTACTTCAAACAAACATTTACACATGAACGCAACTTGCAACACAGATAACGGCAAAGGATAAAAAAAAAATTAACACTACATGAACACAATTATTTGAGCTTTAAATTTTCTATATAGAAATTTTATGAACACACTGACACAAACCTATACACACGAATATGGCAAACACATAGGGAAATAAAAAACACCGGTTGCCAATGCAGGATACTTGGCGTCGATGTAGATATAGCTTTTTTTTATCGATAAATATGTATTGGTGAAAATGAAGTCCCTATTTCTATAATATGAACTCGAAAAAGCGAATAACAATTTAAGAAGACACAAGAAAACAACACACAACGATTTTAACTATTTTAATTCGTACTTTTTTAATGTTTTTGAATGGCAGTTTATTCGTTTTATGGCAGCAAGTATTTTATAACATAATTGACTAATGAACAAAAAAATTCAGCTGTCATCTCGAAGGATTTTCACGTTAACTAAGAAGACTTTTCGTGTTTTGTTGGGGCATCAACAAATTTCTCTATAATGTAAAGAGGAGCTTAAAAAAAGCTAAAAGTTCTTACTTATTTTGAATTTTCAGAACAAGATGGCGTTTGAAGGATTTTCGAAAAGAATTGCTTCTATTTGAGGATGCGGATGTTGGACTTTACAAACGGAACATATATACGGTAGATATAGGTTTCTCGAGTTTAATCAATTCACAACATTTTATGGATCCTTACTTTTAAGCCTTTTTTCATATTTTTAATGAATACTTATGAGAGGATTTTGTTCACTTTGTATTAGGCCAAATTTCCTAATTTTCTTGAAAACGACTCATACTATTTTGATGAAATTTCGTGTACGTTATTTTAAATGTAAGTTCATTTAATGATTTTGGCTAAAAATGCATATAACGAAGATTTAGTGTTAACGGCTTCTTACAAATTTAGCCGGAACTTCAAAACGAAAAATATTTCATGGATAAATATTTTTGTAGTCCCATAGTTTGCAACAAGAGCAAGTTCGACCCGGTCAAGCATTTTTTTTTCTGTAGATTAGGCTTATAGGGAAACCACACATAAATAAAGCAAAAAGTGCCTACCTAAACATTTAGCAGTAAGTTTATAGTTTCCGAGAAAATTACAAAAAAAAAAACTGAATTTCGACCCCTTTTCCACAAAAAAAAAAATCAAAATCATGGGTATAAATAAAATAAAGGTCTCCATCAGAAAAATCCCAGCTTTGTCGGAATGGTTTCGTAATTTTGCCTTTGTTTTGTCTAATTTTCCTGGGCTAAAGGGAAATAAATGTAAAAAATTGCAGAAATCAATTTATTCATAAAGTTCTCAAGAAAACCCAGTTCCATTGGCTCAGTGAAATTGTCTTTGTGGCAATTGAAGTGAAGCCTAAAAATTTAAAAATGTTATGGTTGTTAAATGCTCTAAAATTTCATATAACAAATTACATTTTTTTCTAAATAGACAAACATTTATAAAATTGGAATACATACGTATATGTTTGTATAACGGATGTATTTTTTTTTTAAATATCCATTTACAATCAAAACCGTTTTTTTTTTAACATTTTTTGCAGAAAATTAATTTCCAGAAAATTCGTTTTCCAGAAAATTAATTTTTTAACCAGAAAAACTGACAAGCATTAATTCTCTACTGCACAAGAAGCCATATATGGCTTTCGACTTTCGACGTCACCTCCTAAAATTACCCAGATTAAAAAAAAACGTTAAAACTAATTAAATAAAATATTTTTAATGTAAAGGTAACTGAATTTTGTTTTTTTGTACGATAATATTTTTTTTCCAACGAGATTCGTAAGAAATAGTATAAGTAATATTCAAGTGCTGAATTTTGAACAACGAATGCGTGAGTAAAGAATTAATTGTTAAATTTTTTTGGAGTGACTTGGCAACGAGGTATTTTGGCATATCTGACGATGTATTTCAAAGTTCAAAAAGATGAACAGACTGAAGATCATGGACAACATCTTGCTATACCAGAAACCCGCATGAAAGATGACAATCTTTTTCCTAGTTTGAGCGCAAGAGAAGAATGGATGAATAATGGTGCTTTTTACGACATAACGACGATACCCTTTTTGAAAACTAAAAATGTTTGCTTTTGAAACTCTGCTGGATGGTTTTTTTTTAATATTAATAAACCAGAATTAAAAAAGTACTGTAGAAGCCTACCGAGATGGTAACCTAAGTTAATATTTTAAACTAGAACTAATATTTTAACAAGAACCAAAACAAGTAGTTTTTGCAGAATGGGGCCACTGCTCGTATACTGTTTATCTATCCATGAATGCGCAGTGTAGCAGGTATTTCATGAAAAAAAAAACTATCTCGAAACGGTTACTTCTCAAAATCCGTCGCTTAGAATTCAAGACTGATGGGATCGAAAAATAAAAAAATCGACATGAATATCAAAATGTACCTTATTGAATCCGCTGACTGAAGTTGATACGCTTATTTTAAAAGAACTTTTTAAATACATATACACTGAAAAAGAAAGTTAAACGATCAAATTGAGAAGAAACAAGTGTCTGAGTTTGCCTCGAAATAGAAGCTGAATGAACGGTACAGTCTATACTTGAACCAAACAATGCTGCAGCAACTCTTATTTGATTGTAATTTAATGGAGAGATGAGACTGCGTATAGATAGAGGAAATCCACAAAGACAACATGTGAACTTGGGTTATACAGGGTGATTGGTATAAGATGCACCAAAAAGCTTGAGCGTGTAGGTGGGGTTAAGACAAGAAAAAAATAGTATGGGAAGGGGGGGTCTATTTCCCCCGTTTAGGCGGGAGGGGCAATTTTCTAAAAAATTGACTTAAATCAGAAAAAAAATTATTTAAAAACAACGGTGAATGATACAAAGACTTGTTATATCTTTTTGAAAAGCCAGAAAACTACTCTTTTATTTTATTTTTAAATTAAGTTGTTTGAGTGAACAGTTTTAAAATAAAAATAATTTTCAAACTCAAAATTTTGAAAAAAAAATTTAAAAAAAAAATTTAAACTAATTTTTTTCAAAATTTTATGTAATTAACTATTATTTTTATTTTCAAAATTCAATGCTCTTATCAATTTTTAGTCAAAAACAGAAAACCGGATGCCAAAATGTATCTTAGTTTTTAAGAAATTAAGAAAAACTAGAAGTATTTTCTTCCAAGAAAAACACTTTTTTTTTGGTTTTCCCAAATTTGACCTGCTCAGGTCAATTATTAATTGGGAAATTATCCTTTTTTTATTTTTTATTACATACCATCCGATTTTAATCAAATAATAAAAAAACGAATTAACTTTTTACTTTACTTACTAGTTTTACTTTTAATTTTTTTTAATTTCTCAAAAACTAAGATACATTTTGGCATCCGGTTTTCTGTTTTTGACTAAAAATTAATAAAAATTAATCCCAAATACCCAAAAGACCGAAAGGCCGAAATCTCAAAATTAATTATTTAAAAAATTTTGTTCACCTTATAGGCAAATATCGAAAAAAAAAGAAAAACCAACACAAAAATCGAAAGAAAAAACAACTTGTATGTTCTTCAGAATAGAACCGAAATGCATTCGTATTGAATAAATTAAAGTTAGTTTTTAAACACAAAAGTTGTTTTTTCTTTCGATGTTTGTGTTGGTTTTTCTTTTATTTCGATATTGGCGGTCTATATAAGGTGAACAATTTTTTTTAAATAATTATTCAGACCACAAACTTGGCTATCATATAATTTTCGCAATTAAATTGCTAAATTTAAATAAATCTCAAAATTAAATTTGAATTTTTTTCCCAAAGGTTTTAATTTTTTTTTTTATTTTATTGATCAGTGATCACAATATAGAAACTTCAAATTAAGCAAAATAAAAAGCTAGAGGGTGTGCAAAGACACTTTCCAGGTTTTCGAGATTTTAATCCCAAGTCGTAAAAGACCACACATGGAAAAAAGTAGGTAATCTTGATATGAATTCCGAAATTGTATTTCTTTTGGATACCTATAAATGTCCAACCCATTATTGTGAATGATTTATTTCCAAATATAGTCCATCTAATTAGGTACCTACCTACACTTTTTTGATTCAACCAATCGACCAGGTCGTGATTTAGTTTCAAGTGTCATTTAATGATGGGAAAGCTCAGGAAACTGACACTTTCATAATATGTTGAATTCGGAATTTCTTATTACCCCCGATTTTCTAAAAAAAAAATTGGCACAAAATTCCAAAAAATGAAGAGGAAGACAAGTTTGACCAGACTCCAAATTATTAACTACCACATCAACATTTTACCAGAATAAGTGGCCCTTGATGAGGTTTCAGCAGGCTATACAGAGAATTTCGATTTCAACGAAATAAATAATTTAGTGAATTCGAATGGCGAAGAGGACAATATAATTGAGATGATAAAACTAACCTATTTTGTGAAGCATAATCGATATAAGGTACGATTACCGAACTACCTAGGTATGTACCTACCTACTTATTTCATCAGATTAGAGTTTCCAACCACTTTTGGCGAAATTATGCCTCACATGAAAAAATTATGCCTTTTGCCGTGAAATTATGCCTCATTTTTTTTAAATTTAAAATATAACAAAAAATCTAAGATTAGATATGATCTTTTATTCAGTAAATACCTTATAAAAATTAGGATAATAAAAATAAACATTAATGGCTGTCTTTTAAAGTTACACATACTTTCATAGATAGATAGATCTTAAACTTAAATTGCAAGTTATACCTAGTAGTTTTTAATTTTAAAAAGCGGGTATGATTTCATGTTTATATTTTAAGACATTTCCTAAACTTTGTTTTGTATAAATTAATGCACTAAAAATCATTCAAGGCGCCGAGGAAGCGAACCAAGAACGAAAAACTAACAAACGACTCACTAAACTTGGCTGAATTAACCCAACAGTATCTACTAAAAACTAAACTTAGTTTGACAGATTTTGTATCTGAATTCGGTAACCGAAAGTTGTAAATAAGTAGTTTGAAGTCGCAAACAAATTCTGTTAGCAAAAGTACTAAGACTGATTATTTTTGTCGAGGTTCTTAAAGTAAGAAAATAAGTTTTTAAAATCAAGAATAATTTCAAATGAAAAAATAAAGCCTTTTTGCTAAAAAAAATAAGCCTCAGAGCCTCAGCCAATGAAATTATGCCTAAAAGGCTTTATTATGCCTCAGTTGGCATCGCTGCATCAGATGAATCTGTTACCTAACCAACAGCAAATTGGGGAAAAGCGTCGTGTACGTACCTACCTAACCTACCTACTAGCAACTTTACAAATTCTGCTGAATCATCGGCGATATTTTCAAAAAGTATGACGTGAGTAGTATCACAAAACGTAAACAAACTTTCTTCAAAACGGAAGAAGATGATTGTTTATCTATCATGAATCATTTCTCGTTTTTATATCTAATCACTTAGGTTCCTAGTTAGGTAATTGAGAGATAAATGTCATTCTCAAAGTAGTTATACCTACCTACCTACCTACGTAAGTTGATAGGTAGGAGTAGGATGTCGTACAGGTAGGTAGGTAGGTAGAGAAGTAGGTTAGGTAGGTAAGCACTAATTTAAATTTCAATTGTGATCAAAACAAATGCAGTAGAAACGTAGAGATAAAGGTAGGTAATAAATAAATTAGGTATATTTCTTTACATTACAATACCTACCTACCTAAGTACCTACCAATGAAAGTATTTATGTACCTAGGTATGTATGTATCTCTGCCACCTTTCAAAAACAAATTGGCACAAGGCTGTAAAAGTGAAGCATAAAAATACAAACCAAAAAAATACCTACCTACCTACCTATCCAAAACAGAATAATAACATACAGAAACCCCCTTTGCCTGACGCCCCTTCATTTTTAGGTTAGTTTTGGCTACACTACATCAACCTACAAAAACAATGTGTGCAATTATTGCCGCTTGCTGACCTATTTTCTTCAACAAAGAAAAAAATTAAAAAAAAAACAAAAATGAAGCCCCAAATCGAATGTGATGAAGAAGAAGCAAGAGAAGAGGGGTTAATAACATTTTTCACACCTGCCCCGCTACAATTTGGTTGTAATATGGTGCACAGGTGGGGAATTTTTATTTACTCTAATTGTAAGGTATGAGATTGTAATATAAGCACAAGAGCAAAGTACAGTTAGAATAAGCTTGGAAGGTTAGTCCAAAAGGAAAGAAGAAAATGATAAGCTTAATGGAAAATACGGGAACATTCGAGACACCACTCTTTTTTTCTGGATTAAACCCACCACCACTTAAACTTTGACTTTCTCTCCATCTCTTTCAAGTAGGGTACCTACCTACCTACTCGGCCAAGAAAGATATTTGGCTTCCTTTATTTTCAACGCCATACGCAGGCAGGGAATTTCCATCGGCCCAACCAAGTTGTAAAAGAAAGAAAACCCATGATAACGAGGACACGATAAGAAAAGAAACAACAACAACGCCTTCCTTTTCCTACGTATACGCAATCAACATTGACGATAGTATTATTGACTTTTCCTCTCTCTTCACCCGCATCTATCATTTTTTTAATTTGTTATTGTTTTTTCTTGATTTTCCCATTATACTCACATCCGTTTTGACACAAATGTTGGAATTCCAAATAAGACTTCAACTACAACTATACAACTACTACTATGATAGTTTGATTTTCGCGCGCGCGGGAAAGAGCATCATACACAAACTAGAGGAGGAAACGACAAACCCAGTCCAACATTCCATTCCATATATTCCACAAAATGAACAAACATTAAAATTGAGCGAAAAAACGGATTAAATTTCTCCACTTTCCAGTCCACAAATTCATTTAGTCATTCTCTCATTTAAAAAATTCAATCTCTCTCATTTTTTCGATCCATCTTTCATCTTTTTCTTCATAGGAATAAAATGGAACGAAGAAGCGGTTATGCGCACAACGACAACAGAGAGATGAACCAAAACAAAGTGAAGAAAAAACAAACCTGCCACTGCCTTCCGCCGTCTTAACTCTTCACTTCTTTCTTTACAAAAAAAAATAAAATTTTTCTTCTTCCCCTACTATTAGACCAGACAAGCCAGCATCATCAAGGCGTTCATCAACTTCGTTCCGAGGTTGAATGAAATCCGAAGCCCGTTACCCAAGCGCCAAAAAGAGATGCAAGAACAACAAACAATTTGCCCTCACTCCACTTGCATTATACACAATTTTTTTATGTTATGTTTCAATTTTTCTAGTTGCTTGTGTTTTTATTTTTGTTCGATTCTCTTTTGGTTTGGTATTCGCATCTTTTATAATATTGTCGTTGTGTTTGATGTTGGACCGTTGTTAGTGCCCCGTCAACGACTTCGTTTCGTATTTTTTTTGTGTATACTTTAGTTAGAGGGAGGAGCAGGGGTAGAGGCAAAGTAGAGAGATAGAGCAGCACATCCAGTGACGTAACATTTTTTTGAGGAAAATCGCTTTGGATAGGAAAACGGGCAGCTGGCATTTTGGTGATGTCGTTTCTTTTTTTCTTGTGTCGTTCGTTATTATTATTGTGTAAAGAAGGAAAGAGAAATTATAAGAATGGGAATGTGTGTATAGGTTTGTGCGTCACACTGATAGTAGTAAACTCTACATGCGTTTGTAAATTTTGTAAATGCAAGTGGGTTGGGGGAAAAGCATGAGGGTGAGTGTTGGATGAAAAGTCGTTGTAGCTTGTTGGCGGGAATATTTTAGGTGGATAGTGAATGTTTTGTAGGGGTGGTTAGTGGTATTTGTTTTTTAGGGTGCCATTTTTGCTGTTGTGGAAATTAAGGGCAGGGGGCGCTACGATTGTATGGGGGATGATGATAATATTGTTGGGGTTGGGGATTTGTTGAGGAAATGATTTTTTTTTTGTTTTAAGGCTGTGCCTTCTGCAGATAGGTATAGGTAGGAAGGTAGATAGGTATTACGCGCGGTTTTTCAAAATGTTTGTAATAGTGATGGTGGTTTGACTAAGGGGGTGTTTGTTGCCTTTTCGGATTTTCATTAGAATCATCGATTAGATTTTGGAGAGTGTGACCTAGTTTTTCGGGAAATTAATACTCAAACCAGGATATGAGGAAAGAATCAGGACATTTCAAGAAAGAGAAGGATGTCTATGCTTATCTATTCTACCCTACCTACCTACGAAAAAAGGTTGAATTGGGGAGGGCAACAGACATGGTGGGAAGAATCACATGGATTTATTGTTTTTTTTAGGGCCATATGAAAATGCAGGTTTTATAAGCGCTGCGAGAAGTTTTTGAGTTCGATGAAAACACCTACCTACCTTTACCTACCGGTCGTAGGTAACTTAATTTTTTATTTTTCTTCTTTTGTTTAGTCTCAAACTCTGAAACCTGATGATAATTTTTAATAAAAAAAAGTACATATACAAAAGTATAAAGTAATTAAATAAATAAGTTTTACAAAAAAAAAAAAAAGCTGTCGAAAGCCTAAGAAAATCGTCATTTCTCAGCATGCTTCGCTAAAAATTGTAACTTGAGATACGACCTTCTCGCTTAAGAGGGCAGTATAGGTAGGTACCTATCTACTTATCTAGCCAGGTAGGAAGGTCAGGCGAACTATCGACGTCAGCAATTTGCCGTATAATAATAGCATCCTTAAGAACTGCTGATACCTAGGTACTGTGTGAGGAAGCAGAACCTCGGAGACGGCCTGTTGCTGAAAGAGTAGCGCAACAGCCGGCGGCGGCGGCGGCGAACATTCACTCGAAACTCTTTGCTTTGAGTGTTTTGAATGCGATGCATAGGAGGACGACTCAAGAGAATAAATGAACCGTGTAGATTTTGCTATCGAGAAATGAATAAAAACAATACGGTTAGTATGTTCTGACTTCTGCGGGAGAAATAGTAATCTCAAAATCAAAGGATCCAGCGGTACCATTGAAATAGGGGCCGGTTATAGCGATCAGGAAAAACCATCAGGAAAAGTAGAAACAAATGGGAACAGGAATTTTTTCCTGATGTGCGTTTATAGCGATCAGGAAAAATGTGTCAGTGAACAGGCTGTTTTCCTGATTGAAATGCACACGAAAAACTTTTTCTGACAGAAATCTGTCAGTGGAACAAGTGAAAATTGAACTCAAATAATTGGAACGATTTGTTCCATTTTTTTTAAATGTCAATCAGCTGGCACGAAAAATTATTTTTCGTCAGGAAAATAAAGAAATACATTTTAAACAATAAATAATTATTCTATAGTAAAAATTATTAGCAAAAAAAATTCTTTGAGTTATTTGTAGTCAATAAGTGTAGTATTTGTGTTTAAAATCGATTTAAAACAACATAAAAGATCCATTCGAACATTTTTCCTGATGCGTTTTCCTGATCGCTATAACCGGCGCCATAATGACAATTATATGGCATTTCCTTAATAACATGAAAATATACAATGGATTCTTTCGCATGACATCTTTTTGAGGATGAACTTATTTCGCACGTTTTTCCAAACTTACAAAACAACCTAAGTTTAAAGAGTACCTACTTAGTTATGCCAGAAAATAGTGCTATTACCTACCAAGAAATTATTCCATTCATAACTCTAGTAAAAAAAATATTGGAAGTTAGGCGAATCAAAAAAATTATTAATAATAAACGCGGCGCGATGAACATTGACAACAGTATAAACCAATCACCTGTAGACTCCCACTTCCTATGTAAAATGGAGCAAAAGACTGGCACCACAATTATGTTTATGATGCGTAATCTTGATGCACCGAGATTGTGCAATGGAACCACTCTATTCTCTATTCTTACGGGACATATGGTTGATTAATTATCACCAATAATTTGCCATTTCAATTTAAAATACTGCAAGGTTGCAGGAATGAATTAAGACACCTCTTATCGCTCACATGGTCCAGCTTTATATTTTATTAATTTTGTAACATTAAAAAAAAAGAAAACACATTTTTTTTTAATACTACCGAATGTAAGTATGTTTGTTTGTTACACTTTAATACCTTAACTGGCTTGACGGCTTATCCAGAAATGTTGTGAACACATTTTTGGGTGTACAAAAGAAAAGAGTATCTTTTATCCCGGAAAAAAAACAAAAGCAGCGTACGGGTATAGGTACTGCTATAGTGATCAATAAGTTCTTTTATAGAAATTTGGTAAATTTGGTATCGAAGAGTCTCTTTTTTTAGTAAAGATAAGAAAATAATTGTTGAACCACCCAACCCAATAGAAGGTATTAAAAAGTTAAATAAAAATTGTTGTGTGTCAGGCTCCAATTTGTCTAATTTTTTTAAGCGGAATTGTATCTAACACTTCGTTGATGCTGATGGGCGCTCATAGCTTCTCTTATTTATTTTTTTAAAAAAATCGCTTTTTTAATTCTATTCCTCCCAAAAAAAAAAAAAATCGATCAATTTTGATAAAATTTTATATCAGTTATTTGTTGCCAAAAAAATTTGTTTGACTAAAACAAAATTTCTGAAAATAATAAGTAAAAGCGGGTGAGATGGCACAGCGGGGGAGATGGCGCACCTTTAATATCTCGGACACCTATTATTCAATCAAAACCTGTATACCATTTTTGAATTCATTTTCTTATTTCAAATCGAAGTAGTCAGTATTTTTGGTTTGTCTGTGATAGAAAAAATTCAAATATTATGACAACAAAAACAATTAGGGATTTTTTTTGAAAAATTATTTTCCACCTTTTTTTTCTTGATTTTTGTTTGTATTCTTTGGGTACCTGGATGATGCCTATGTTACAGCAATACATTCATATAAGCATTGGCTATGACCTATCTGTGTAAAGTTTGTTAAATTTCTACCTGTTTTTTTTTGTGTTTAAGATTTAATTAAAATGAAAAAAAAGGGGAGATGGCGCAGTTTTTTGGGTGAGATGGCGCACTTTTCCACTTGGTATCTAATTATTTCTAAAACTTTGCAAATTGAATAGTTAATAAATAACTTAATAAAGAATATGTATGCAAAATAAAATTAAAGAAATATTATTTATTTTCGATGATATTGGAAAAATTAAAAAGGTGTACCATCTCACCCGCTTTTACCCTAGTAGTAGTAGTATAAAACGGTAGTTTTATCTTTGAAACGTCTCCACCGATTTTGACAAATTTTTATATTCTAAAAGTTTTGTTAAGCCTGATTATTGGTACTGCAATCAAAAATTTTTTAAAAAAGTATTTTCCAAAAAATTTATTTCTATAATTCTATTTTTCTCAACAAAAAAATTCCGATAAATTTTAATAACAAACATTTTTTAAATGAAAAAAAATATATATATAATAAAAGAGGGGAAACCTTCAAGCCAGGGCAGCGACCGTTCGGATGTGACCTTGTCGTCTTAAGATTCTGTAAGTGCATGAGGGCTTCTACTAAAGAAAAGGACAACACCAGTCTTCGACCTATACAACGAGGATCTTTAATAAAGTAAGTACTTAAAAATCGCCCTAGAAAACTTCAACGCCAAGGCCAAGTATATACGATCCGTTATACAATATTCAAATTTTATAAGATGTAACTGCGTTAATGAGTCGCTTGTATATTTCGAATGATTGAATAGAGAAAGGGAGTTTTTCTACCAACCATTCCACAAAAACAAATTTCTGAATCTCGATAGAAGCCGTTGAATTACAAAGTAAAAATGAATCGCACGACCTTGCTCTTGTGACAAATTGCCTGTGGGCTTAACACAAAACATATAAATTTAATTCAAAACAATAAAATAAATAAAAAGGAGAAATACAAATTAAATCATATGAATTTTATTAAAAATTCTAACACTACTTTTTATAAAGATTCAAGCCAAAATCAAAGTGTGCAGAAAATTTTGTTCAATAAATATAAATTTAACAAAACAAAAAACAAATTCCAAAATCGTTTTAGCGGATTTAAAATAAATCGATGTTTATTTAATAATTTATGAAAAAAACCTTTTTTTAAATTCTTTTTTAATCTCTTTTTTAAATTTGAAGTACGCCAATCTTAAGAGCTAAATAGTGTACATAAAGTGTATGAAAATAAAAATTTAATGTGAACCCATTTTCCAGATATTGAATTTTCAAAAAAATAAATTCAAAAAATAATTAAAATTAAAACTAAGCACTTTTTCAAAAATTGAAACTCAAATTTGATCAAGTCATTTAGTTTTTTCTATTAAAAAATTGTGGGTCAAAATCCATTTGGCCGTTCACGAGAAAGCTTATGAAGAAAATTAGGTTCTATGGAAAGTACCGTCAATATAACAAAATTTGTTTTAAAACCACAAAAAAGCCAATTAGCCAAAAAACGACTCTAATTTTTTTTAAGAAAATCGTTGAAGCCGTATTTGAAATTGCCTCTTGCCCCCATTTACTATTTAATTTTTGTTCATTTTATTTGAACTTTCAAAAAGAAACTTGTGTTTGGAACACCCTTCATATATCCATCCCAGAAGGTAGTAATTAAATTTTATAAGTAGGTAATTATTTAATATTGTAAAAATCTACAACAAAAAATATATTTCATAGATTATGGGGTAAAGGCGTTATAAAACTACGAACAAACATGAGAACAATCAAGTGATCCCTTCATGTAGATAACATTTTTTACCAGAAATTTACTACTAATTATAATTATTACGTATGTATATTACGTTGTTAATAACAAATTGTTATTATATTGGTACATGTATCTAAGCTTCATTTTAACACTCATGTCCTAGATCAACGACAAATCTAATAATAATGATTAAAGATTAATGTCATCATAGAGTTGAATAAATTATTTTTTAACATGCTATATGTGAAAAATTGTTTTCTTTTTTTTATTATTTATTATTTTTTCAATTCATCAAAAAAGAAATTCATTCAGGTGCTGAAGTATTTTTGTTGTTAATAAATATCTTACAGAAAGATATAGGCACACGTGACTGTTTGAACGAATTCATCGGAAGTATAGATTCAAAGAGATACCTACGTTAAACTAATCACGTCTTACCACTTATTGGGGAATATAGCTATCATTAATAAATCCGACACCAATGACGACGACAGCAAAGAGTGCACGCACTACAAATCAAAAATAAATAAAGGCTGGAAAAACACTTCACCGACGAGAAATGTGGAGCTGCTGGATGTGCAGTAGGTACACAACCATATCTACGGCGACTCATTCGATAAGACGTTATGGCGGCATTTGACGAAAGGACTTAAGGAGTCTTTTTCATCTCTTGGTTGGTCGGGTCGTGTATATATTTATGAATGGCTTCACTTTTAATTTTGTTTACTTGGCCATTAGGAGGACTAGCAAACAATGTTTATAGATTGATAAGATACTGATCAGGGGTAGGTGCCCCCTTTTTTTTTTCTTGAAATTCAAAGTGTGTTTAGGTTAGAGATTTAGGTATATCCGAAAAGGTGTTTTTTAATCGAAAACTTTATGATGTTCGATAACAATATTTGGTTTGAGGAATATTTACAGAGGATGTTATTTTTTTTAACGTTAATTTAAGAGAAAAGGTGGAATTTTTTTTCCATGACCTGAAACACGAAGATAGGTAGGTACCTAAAGTATACATATTAAAAACAGATTCAACAGTTAGATTAAGTGTGTTTTTTTTGAACGCGCTTAAATAATAAAACATCGATAATGATTGTTTGAAACTGTTTATGACTTTATACAAAAAGCTTAACTAAAAGTTAGTATTAGATTTATAATCATGAATCATGAATCTATATGATTAAATTTTGCAACCATCCTATCTATCCAATCATAATTTTACTCAGCCATTTGCATTATGGTGGGGTGAAAACATCGTTACCATATAAAAAAGATAGAAGGAAATCGAGTTGTACTCCGTTTTCCTCGATAACCCTCAATTTTTGTTTCTCTTATTTTCGCATCACGTTCAGTAGGTACGGTACTAAAAAATGAAAATTGTAACGAAAAATTGTGTTTTTTTTTTAAGTTCAATATGAGCGATGTCCGATGCGAGACGAAAAGCGAGAAGCGCTTTGAGAATTAGTTCGAGATGCGAAATCAGAAAAATCAACAAAATCAATGAAGCTTCTCGCATAGAAATAATTCATTGGAAAAGCGAGATACATGAAAGAAGTTTGCGAGAATTTCGCAACTATCGATTTTTTGCATACGATCGCAGACATTTTTAATTTTTATGTTTTGAGCAAAATTTTTTTAAAAAGTCAATTTTCGCATAGCCTTAAAATATACCATCTTGAAATATAACTTAACGTCAAATGGCCCAAACATAAAACATGCGATTTTAGGGTCGATTAGTAAATCTTCCAAATTAAAGTCTCACATTACGAGAACTGGCAATTAGGAACATAAACCCGCTTTTCACAACTTCGCAATTACAAAATCCTGATTTTTAGAATTTCGCAAGGTAAATGAAATTTCTCAAAATTTTAAATACGCTTACAAAAGATACTAGGTACTACGGTGAGATCGGTAAAAGAGGGATTTTTATGAAAAATGAAACTATAAATAAACTTGCGAGATTTCATTTCTTCCAGATTTAAAAAAATAAAAAGCAAACGAGATTTCTTCCAGATTTTAATTTGAGTGATGATATCGAACCACTTTCATGATATCTTTTGAACAATCTCCAGTCGGAAGCATTTTCAAATCCCGTTTTTCAACAATTCTTGCAATTAACAATCTCGCAATTTAAAATCTTTCATTTTTTCAACAAAAATCTCGCAAACTGAAATCTTACACTTTGCATACACCCAATTTTGCATCCACTCGAATGCGATATTTTAATTTGCGAGATTTCATAATCTTCCCAGACAATTCTCGAAATGAATATATGGCGAACCAAACTGAGCACAAATCAGCTTTCGTAAGTCAAATTGACTGTCAATAGAAGCAGTGTTGCCAACTTAAAAAAAAACTCTAAAACAATAGAATACAAATATAAAACAAATTTTAAAAAAATCATCTTTTATTTTAAATCATTTTTTAATATCAAAATTTTGCAGTTTTAAATAATATTAAAAAATAAAACATATTTTTTTTCCCAATATTATATTGTATTGTTCAGCTTTTTTTTATTTGGCATTCAATTGTTTTGAATTTTTTGCGCAAAAGTATTTTTTGTTTCAAAATCTAACGAAAATATGCTCAATTTGTCTTCACTTTTTTTGGACTTAAGAGCCTCATAGGTTTTGTCAAAATGTTTCATTATTAAAACAAAAAAAAAACACAGAACTTAAAGCCCAAAACGCAGCTATAGGGAATAATGGTTAAACGATCAAAACAATTATACGGCGAAACGATTTATCAGCAAAATGATAAAATGAATAAATATGTTTTCTTTAAGATTTCATTCCAGAAAATATGACCTTGCATCTAAAAGAGGAATAATAGGACGAAATTCAGAAATAAATTATTTAGAAAAAAAGTTGAAACTTCTTTATAAGATAATGGCTTTAACTGGAAAGGTACGATGTTTATCTATTAAGTGAAAATCTAAAACAATTATAAACACGACAATTTTTAGCAAAGCCTACTTTATTACCTTGTAAACAAGTACAAGAGCATATTTCAACATTAAAGTGGAATTCATAGTCATCGATCAAATCGAGAAAATGCTTAGGTATATGCTCCCGACTAAAGATTCGATTTCACTTAGTTCAAAACAAGAAAGACGTGCACTTGAAAAAAATTTGGACTTGAGTTACGATTAAAAAAACACATTTTACTGTTTACTAATTCTGTCGCAAGAGGGAGCTATGATCGTCATATTTAATTCTCAAAACTAGTTCCTTAATTCCGTCAGACGGCTGTGTTATGCAAATACTATAGATTCTATATATACTCTGACAAAAGTGTATGTCAATGTTGAAGTAATCGATCAAGATCCTCACTCTTAAAGAACGATCAAGGAAATTGACTGTCATATGAGGATTCGTTCTCCGCAAACATTTCAAACTCAATAACCTCAATAAAAGAAACAAAACAAAATGTAGTTCAACAATTTGTGTTTTCTGTCACAAAATTATCTATAAAAACATAAATTATTTGCATTACTTTGCACATTTTTTTTTTATAAATATCTTTTCAACATTTAACTAAAAACAATATCGCCATTTTAAACTAAATTTAAAGCCATTAATATCTAAAAAGAAGAACAATATAGAGTCTAGACCGGAAATATTTATTTAAACAGATTTGGCGCCATACAATGTTTTTTTTGAGAACCATTAAAAATTTGACACAATGAAAATAACAACTATTTTTAAGGCCACCATGTTTTATACAATCAAATGCGCTGTAGGTCTATGCAAAAAAAAAGTCTTATTTACTTAACAAGTAGAGTAGGTACAGTTATTTCAAAAGAAAACAAAAATATACACATTCCGTAGAGAATGTGACAGCTCTAAATATATACCACCGAGTTCCATTTCTTTTGTCACAATTGACAACTAATTTAGATAAATGACTGTCACACACACAAAATGTTTGCTGTCACGTAATGCTTTTGGAAATAATATACGACAGTATCACATTATAAATCTCCTCAACAACAAACTATCATAATAGTAAATCATATTACTGTATACATCGATAGTAATAATGTATTCGCTTAAAAGAAATAAATTCAATTGTATGTCACAATTAGTTTTGTTTTTTGTTTTTTTTTTTTTTTTTTGGCAAAAGACTTATTCAAGGATCTTTACCGATTTGCTTTTTCCCCCTTTTTTTCTTTTAAGTATGTTTATGTTGGCAATTATGTAACCTCTACGGATGTTGCATCATCAAACAGAGAGTAAAACGTGATCAAACATTGCATCATTATCTTGCAGCGCCATTTATGTAAAAATGAAAAAAAAAAAAAAAACAGTTTACAAAATAAATTAGGATAAGGCCAGAAGTAGTTTTCAGAAGATGCATCATTTGTTTCGGACGGCGAGCGAGCAACCATGGTGGTCCAAGAAATTATGTCAATATGGTGAAATTGTGTTTATCAATTGTCAGTCATTATCGTTATCGCTCACGAAAAACTCTGGGTGTTTCATTTAGGGATTATTATGAAGCATTCACCACTATAATATATCACGCGATAAACATGTAAATCATTGGTGGACTGATTCAATTTGTAGTCGCGTCGTTTACTGGAAAGTTTATAGAGACAGGCGATAATATGGAAAACTTCCGACAGACTGTTTTGTTGTTTGTTATTGCCGCCACAATAACAATGTTGATATTTGACCTATTTAAATGCATTTATCATCAAGGTATCCTTTTGTTGGTTCCAAACGAGAACCTTAAGCCCGAATGATAAATTACCATTAATATAGATGGAAGAGTAATTTTGGTTTAAGGCTTAGGTATAGGCATATATTTCATACTAGAACAAATGAGAAAAATGAAAGGTGCCACTTTGTCAATATTCTTCCGGTTAAATAAACTATTAAATTAGGTAAGGAAATAAGAATGAAGAAACGATTTGTTTTATTTCCTTCACCGTCAACTATTTGCACACACATTCCTTGACACAAATTGAATTATTGGAAAAAAAAAGTTGTCTGAATAATGAAAGCAAGCTACAGTACTTTTATGACTACTGTACCGAAATGTGTTATGCTTACCGTGATAATGGTGATATGGAAAAAAAGTAATGAAGGATGTTGCGCTTAGGCATTATTGCTAGTGATACAAATCTGATATAAATGCCTCCTCATCTTACTCCAAAATTCTAATGAATTTTTTTTTTAAATAACGATATCGACTAGTGGAGCAAGATACTGCTGATCGTTTCAGTTTCTAAAGGGGCGCCAAGAAATTAACGTCGGATTTTTTTTTACGACATACATTTCTTTAAGCTCAAAATTGAAAAAGAAGTTGAATTCATTTGAAAAATAAGCAAGGAATGTTGGTACATATTGGCTTGTTTTGTCCACAGTGAGCAAAAGTGCGGCAATAACCGGGCCGCCTCTGCTACTTTGCGCAGTTTAATCCAACGGTCAGGAAGAGATCTGTCGTTAATTTTGTCAATATTTCATTGGTAATTTCAGAAATAGTAACGGTTAAGTAACATAGCTCTACAAATTAATATAAATACTGAGAAGTGTATGAAAAAACTAACAACAATCACGAACACCGGAATCACAAGTAGCACAAAATAGTATAATTCGGTATAAAACTTCTACTTAATTCAATCTTAATTTGGAATGCCTATTAATGTCTTAATTCATTATTTATTTTTCTTTTTCAAGGTATGTTTTTCAATAAACTAAAATTCGAATGGAATTAACGTGACACCACATTATTTTAACTTTAGAACAGTTGTCTAACTTTTACTCAAGAATAAACACTTTTTTAACTTCCAGTTATTTATTTCACTGAAATCGGGTTCTTGATGAATTTATGCAGTGTTTGTGTGAAGTTACATTCCACAAAAGCGATTTCAAGAGAGTGAGCTGACATTCTCTCAGAGATTTTAGTGTGCTGCATTAAAAATATAATGCAAAGGTTTGCTGCTTTTAAAGTTAGACAACTTCATTAAGAAAATGTATACTTTATGCCGTTTATAATACGGAAAAACTTATTTTTAACCAAGTTTTACATTCAATTGCTTTTAGTTTCGAGTTAAATCGACTATAATTTTGCGCCAGTATTTCTTAAATCGGCATCATTTTGTTTATTTAGACCCCTATTATGATTAGTGAATCGAACGTTCGACTAAAAGCGAACGTTTTTGAAATCATTTATTTTGCGACTTAAATTGTTATTTTCACCTCAAAAGGAAAAAGTTTGGCAAAAGGATGTGTTTCTCTATTGGAACGTCCAAACTAGCTTTTATAATATTAATAAATCTTGAATTTCCTCATCGTTCACTTTTAGCCGAATGTTCTATTCGCTAATCATAATAGCCCAGTCAAAGCGTAGTTAAAATCGCCCTCATGTTACAAAAAATATATAAATGGATTTTTTTTTCGAGTTCTATGTTTTTTGAGTCGCTGAATCCAAAGAAATCCAAAAAAATTCCTGGTGCGTTCTGAGATATCCGCGAAAAACGGCGGAATGTTCGAATTGCTTACATCTTGGAAACTATGTGTCTAAACTGAAATTTTACCACAACAAAATTAAAGACCATTAAATTTCCCACAAATTTCAGGTCTATTGTTTATTTCTCAGACGAACCGTTAGCCCGTTAGAGTGCAAAACAAACCGTTAAAAATTCATATGTAAAAACAAATTATTTAAAAAAAAAAAAAAAGGGAAATTATGTTGAATTTTCAACGCGCTCAACGGGCTAACGGTTCGTCTGAGAAACAAACAATTTATATGAATTTTGTAGCAAATTTAATGGTCTTTCATTTTGTTGTTGGTGAAATATTAGTTAAGACACATAGTTTCGGAGATGTTAGCAAAAAACCGAAAAAAGTGCGAAAATTCCGCTGTTTTTTGCGGATATCTCAAAACGCACCAGGAAATTTTGTTGGATTTCTTTAGATTCGGATTCAGCGACCCAAAAAACATAGAATTCGAAAAAAAAAAATTCGTTTGTATATTTTTTGTAACGTAAAACTACCGTTTGACTGGACTATAATGGGGGCCCTTAATACTTCTCTAATCTATCTATAAAAATAAATTCACTTATTTTTAGGCATTTAATCGATAATTGTTTTATTCTTTAATGCTTCTTTAAGTCTTCTAAAAATGGTATTATTATAAGCGCCATCGGATGATTTATCTGCATCTTGTGGTCTTTTAGACAAGTATTTTTATATATCAGATTGGATCAGTAAGTAGCGCACAGGAATTTCAAGCACAGGTTTTTAAACAATTTAAAATAATATTCTTATTACAGGAATAAGCAAAAACAGTTGAAAATACCAAATATGAAGAAAAAAATATAAAAAAGATCAAAACAAGTAAATACAAACAAAAAAAGAAAAAGATTTTTTTTTTCAATAAATGTGTCATACTTTTTAAGGAAGGATAAAAGAAGTATTAAAGAAGAATATTATTCCGATTTAAGAAGATTTAAAGAATTAATATAGCTTCTTAATTCCATTTATCGGATACTTGTGCCTTTTATCATAACTTGAATCCTTCTTAAAAAAAAATTTTTTCTTCTTTACGTAATCGAATGCGAGAAGATCTCGAGAAAAAACTCGCAAGTGGACACAGTCCCGAGATTACCTCGTGGAGAGTTGACTTTTTAATCTCGACATTCTAAATTTTTGAGTCACTCGCAAGTAGACACAGGTCTTAATGAATCACTTTCGGAAACGAGCTCGCAGAATTCCAACACGTTTCGTATTTTGAGAGCAGCTGTCTTAGAGTAAACATGGCAAAACAATGGATATCGGCGGTGAAGACAAATCAATTTATAAGTCCGTGTCCGTTTGATAATAAAAATGCTGCGAGAGACCATAGTGGCAATATTCAAGTAGCTTCAACCTCTTGCTGGCAAACAAACACTCTCACTACTTCCAACTGATAACTATAACAGAAGAAATCTAATATCAAGTGGACACGGTTATAAAAGTATACTCTCAGAAAATAAACTCTCGGAATTCTACCAGAGAAGGAGGAGAACTCGCGATATATAAATCTCGAAAATACTCTTAAATGGACTCTCTCGAGAGTTATCTAGCGAAAGCACTCTCAATATGAACAGGGACATTAAAATGTTGTCAAAAGCGATGTTTTTTTTTCGCAAAAATTAGCAAACGAAAAAATTTTGTTTTTGTTTTTTTAATCAAAACATTTTTATTCGTCTAAAAAATGTAACATTTCTGAAAGGGATCTCTAAATGACGCCTGAAGAAATACCTTCAGTTTTTTTTTTATAACGCCAGAAATCTGGTCTGCTTTAAAACTGAAAAAATCCAAATTTTTTTTGGGAAACAAGCCTGAAATGTTGGAAACTGAAAATACGCGCAGTCAGGAAAAAATCTGACACCAGAAATTTAGGAAAGATTTTTTCGAAAAGTTTGTCTTTTTTTTCAACAAAAAAAAAAACGCCGGACAATTGTATAAAGAATTTCCTGAGGTTTTTTTTTGAATTTCTGGCGTAATTTCCCTAAAGCAATCTTAAAGTAGTCGCATTTTTAATTGCGGACGGCAGGAAATTCAAAATGGATGCTTCCATGAGAATGCGCCATTTGATAATGTGAGCGAAATTTTACCCCCATTTAATAATGCAGCAACATTTTTGTTCTGGGATTGTGCACATGGACATGGACAGCGATAAAACCAGTAGCGATTCTAATTCAAAAGATAATCAAGTAGAAGCAGAAAGTGCAAAGGAAAGGATTGCCAGAAATGGGAATGATTGAGGAAAAGTACAATAAACAAAACGAACAATTGTATGCAAAAAGAATTAACTGTCAAGAAGCTAAGTAAAAGTTTCACAAGGGACAACATCCTGCCTCCTTAATGGTTTGATGAAGGTTTTCCATTTTTGGACCAAAAATATAGTTAGAAGTCTCCAGAAGAAATTTTGTGAAAAAAACATTTAAGACCTTAAATGACAGCCTATTCACAGGAAAGTATTGGGTGTTTCAACAAGACTCGACACCAATTCACATACCTAATTTCACTCAATCATAAATGTAGTTGGAGTGGCATGTTTCCGAGTTTAAAGTTTTAAAGGCCATTCAACCCAATTTCTAACACATAGCTAAGTCTTATCAAAATAAAAGATTTTTTCGGTCTGGCAGATAATATTTATCTTGTTGTTAATTTAAATTAATAATTAAGATGTTAATTTCTGAATAGAGCATAAATTTTTGTTTGAAATACATTTTCCACTATTTTTGATTTTTCTCAAAACTTTTAACTACAACGAAATTTAATTCAATATGACAAATAAAAACATAATGTTTTGAATTCGACTAATGACAAAAACCTTGTGTTTCTTTGCAAATATGTATTAAGGAATCATGATATAATAAATATTATTTCAGATGTTATTTTTTTTTTGTTTGTTTTTATATTAATCTGTTATAGAAACATTTCCATTTCAGAGCGCCACACGTTATTTACATATCTCTCTATTAGAAGAAATAAATAAATTGTATGACTTGACAATTTTATGAGAAGAACCAAGGTCTAGTGATTTATACTGTCCAATAATCATTTTGTGTGTGTTGTTAGTTGCACAGTCCTGGATGGGACCTACAATTTACATTTTTAACTTTTAAAAAAACTTAATTTTTTTAATAAATTAATTAATTCAAGATCCGTGACAGAATTTGCTCTTGAATTTAATTTCTTATCCGTTCAACAAATTGTTAGCATATAAATCAAATGGAAAAAATAGAAAAAAACAGAATGAAGCAACAACAAAATATACGTCACTTATGCTGTCTTCTTAACATAGCCTCAGTAGTGGAATGTGTAGTGCAAATTACCCTGAAGATGGTTCCTTCACAGTACGTATATGGTGTAGGTTCGAATCCCATATATTTTGTAAAGTCAAATAATTTTTTTTTTCGAATAAAAGGGATTATAATAGGCAAACACCACTAAAGTAGTCTAATGATCGGCTAAGATTCCTGCCGAAAATAGTGTTCGTGTACACACTTTGTTGTTATTTCATTCAAACTTTTCAATGAAAATTAAATTATATAGCTCTAGCTACGCAGTTTACCTGAAGTATGTTTTTATTTAAAAGCTTTTAAAACAACAATTTTAGACATTTTGTTTGATTGTATAATATTTTAAAAATTAATAAAAAAAAATGAGATTCTTTGGCACAAGTTTGAAAATTGATACCTCCTACCCCATGATATGAATGAGGAAATACGAACATAAAACAAAAAGAAAAAAATTGGCACCATTTTGCCAATAACAACAGAAAATAATTATTGTTTAATCTTTTTTTTTTTATATTTTTTGCAAAACACAAAACACACAATCGATGAATGTCAAGTGCGGCACGTGTGTCAGATGATTTGTTTCGCTTATTGCAATATTAAGCGCCATATTATGAAAATAAAAAAAAAATGGTATTCAACAAAAAAAATATGTATACAAAGCTGCGTTTTTGTTTTTGTTTGTTACGTAATAAAACGAAATAAAAAAAAAAAAAAATACCAGGAGAGCCAAGCGTAAAAACAAATTAACAATTGAACAAAAAATTAAATAATATTTCCTGTACAAAACTAAATAATGAAATATTATTTGTTTGTATCTTATTGATTTAAATTTTAATTTAGGAAATTTTATTATAGTGATAGTGATGTTGTTTATTTTTTGTATTTATTTTTGTTAAATCGATTTTCAATTTAGATTAGGTTGGCATAGTACCGTTGCTATACCTACCTATCTACGTTGCTATACCTACCTATATATTGAGATACATGCAAACAGGGGGTTGTTGTTTGTAAACATCGTCAGATGGCCATTCGCACTTTAATTGAGTTCTTTTACCTTCTACCCATTCTACCGGTTCGTGTAGGGCAATGACATTTGTTTGTTTACAACAGAATGACCTCGACATGTTGAGGCTTCGTCGCGTCATTCTGTATTATTAGTTTTTTTTTTTCCCTTTAGTAAGGCTTTTTATTTTTAATGTAGCTGCAGGTACGTGAATGTGACATGTGGGGCAGATTAACGAAATAATTAACACGCAAAAGTAACGCTTCAATGGATTAAACTTTTTTTTTTTTTATTTTTGAGGAAGTGGGTGTGTTTTTTTTGTTTAGTTCAAATGACTTATCGGATCAGAATTTGTCAGTAAAATGAAAACGCAATTATGTATATTAAAGAAGCCAAAATGTAGTTATTTAGAGGATTTTGTGAAGATTTATGAAATATTTCCTCCTGCAAACCCTACAAACAGATCTTTAGTTGAAGCGGTGAATTGAGAATCATCTCGAGATCGTTAACAAAGAAGAGGATTCACCTGCATCCTTGCTTAGGAACATGTGCCTGATTATTGCACAGGTTGTTTCGTACTGAGAACCTTGTAGAAAATTATTGAAATTAATGTTTTTTTTTATAAATGTCTTGTCTCTCTATTAACTGAACTTTAATGTGAAAGCATATAAGATGAACGAGTTAAACGACTTAAGTATACCTACCACAGAATTCTCAAAGAAAGTTTCTAATATTCAAATTAAGTTTCAAGCTTAGACGAAAAACTGTAGGTACCAACACTTTAAAAAAAAACATAATATGTACACAAAATTAATTTATTTGTCATATTAAGAATTAGCAGGACGTTAAAATTTAATAAACTGAATCCTATATGCTTATAAAGTCGAACACTAAACTAATTAGAGATAAAAAGTCATGAAGAAGTGTTGCCTGAAAGCCATTTTTTGGTACGTTGTTTTGGCTACCTGAAATTACGCTAATTTCGGCAAGAAAAAAAATTAAATGAAAAAACAAAGCCCGAAAATCTCCATACAATAATCTGTTTTTTCCTAAGCAAAAACGCCAAAAAAAAAATGCCGGAAATTTTGGCTTTTCCTTTTCCATAAATTAGCCTTTTTCCAAATCAAAAAGTAAAAAAAACACCAAAAAATAAGCTTTTGACTTTTCAAAAATCGAAAGCGGATACCCTGAAGTACGCGCCAGAAACCCCCCCCCCCCCCTCCGTATCTTGCTGTTGACCTTACTCCCACAAAATTTTTAAGATGCAGTAAAATGAAGGCTTATTATAATGGCTTACTTGGCTTATGAAACCACTTTTTAACAACGTGTTTTGGGCTTAATTCCCAATCTAGTAGGTTTTAAAATAATACCGGAAAAAGGCAAAAATAATTTTTGGGCAAAAATAATTTTTTCATTTTCAGTTTTTGGCTCTTTTTCCAAACATTTGGCGTGATTTCCGTGAAATCTGACGAATTTTTATTTTAAAAATTTGGGTGTTTTTGCCAAAATTATTTCGCCAACATTTTTGGGCTCTTTTTCCAAAATAATTTTTGGCAAAATTTCAGGGTGCCGTTATTTTGTATTAACTCAACCATAAAAGATAATGAAACGGTGTAAACGGAGTCCTAAGAAACTAAACAAAAACAAGAAAATTATATAGTGGTTCGGGTTCCCGTTCCATAATGGCAAACTGGCTCACGTGCGTTAAGCTTTCGTTCAGTTTAGCTTTCGTCCGTACGTAAAAAAGGCCCCAATAGCGCAATTACCTTCCGTAAATTTGACAGTGGAATAGTAATTTTATCTACATATATAGTTCAGTAAAATTGTTGCCTGATATAGTAACTACCTTTTTACGAAATTCGTAAAAAATTATCATTTTTAGCAAACTTTAAAGAGCTTTATCTCGGAAACTATATTGAATCTACAGAGACATTTAATAAATAAAGTTTGCTTTAAAACCTTCCTAAAAAAGTACTAACTAGTATTTAAGGGTTATAATTGCTAGTCTGAAAAAAAATCCGAAGTTTTAGTGTTTTTTTTCAAAAACTTTGGATTATTCATTGGGCCAACATCATAAATAAATCTGCAAAAAATTAGAACTACTGGATTTAATGTAGGTACTGGACTAAGAGGGCTCTACATATGATTGCAAAAATATCAAATTTCGAAAAAATTATAGATTTTGAAAAGCTGTATCTCGAAAACTGTTAAGTCTACCAGGGACAACTTACTAGTTAACTTTAAAAACGTCCTGAAAATGAACTGTAAAAAACTAATCCTTAAAGTTAATAATAATAATCGCCGAAATCTGAAAAAAAAAATCCGAAAATTTCCCGTTTTTTTCGATTTTTGACAAAAATGCGTTCGGCATTAGAGGTCACAAACTTGGATTATTCATTAAATTAACATCATAAACAAGTCTGCAAAAAATTAAAAACATCGGATTTCACGCATACACAGATGCATAATTTTACTTGCCTAAAAAATAACTTAGATAAATGTCAAACAAATGAGGGCTTATAAATAAGTGCGTAAGTTCGTGAGTCAAATAGGAGAAAATATTGCTCAAAAACTGAGTAAGGTGTTGTACTTCTGCAGTAAAGTATTAAGTTTTTACCAAATAAAATAAGTGCAAATATAGGGAAAAAAGTTGTGCGGGCAATTTCCATTTCGCAATTATCAAAATAAATTTCAATTGTCTCGCAATACTTAGTTATTTGACAAATTTTCTTTTGTCTTTTAAATCAATTGGTCGTTTAGCAAAAGCATTTTTTGTATCGCATATTTTGGCATGGCAGCTTGTTGTTTCGCAAAATTATATTTCGCTAATCAACAATTATTATTTAGTTTAGCAAGTTTAGTTAATTTAAAATCACAATATGAATTCGAGTACTTCGGAGAAAAATATGTGTCTTTAGACTTAAAGAGCGATAGACTTAGGAACTGACTTAAGTCCTGAAATGCCAAGAAAAGTTCAATATAAATGCAATGTTTATTTGGTTACCACAAAAAAAAATAATGGAGGAGATAATATTTATAATAACATAACGTGGGGTACATAACAACGAGCGTCTGCGTAAAACTGTGACGGATGTTTTGTTCGGGATTAAGACTGATCACGCTCAATGTTCTGATGTATAGACAAAGGCGCCAAGGTCATGCAAAATACAATAATGTTGCTGCTAATTTATACTCGAGGTCAGCAGAATATAACTTAAATTTTAAGTTTATTTGCCATTTACATGTTAATTAATTTCACTCGAAATACGAAGTAATAGCGAAATATTAAAATTCCAGATAAGAACTGCAAGGTGAAAAAATGCGTAATGAAAATTTGCGAAACAGCATAGTAGCGAAATAAGAACTTGAGAAACAATAAATTGCCAAACAATCAAAAGCGAAATGATGAAATACATCAAGATAAGAAAATTCGAGATGATTGTTGCGAAGTGAAAAATGCAAACAAAAATTCGCGAATTGACGCGTATATAGAAAAAAAGAATACACAAGTTGCATTGATACTTGATGAAAGTTCAATAAATGTAAAGATAGAGAGAAACAATAAATAGGAGTAAAAAATCCTGACGAAAAATCAAGAATTTCCAGGAGTTTCCTGCTGATGTAAAACAACAATGAAGCTTTTGTCTAAAAATACAAGCGGTTCCTTGGTTTGATTCCAATTGAAGTTAAAATTATATCAAAATTATTCAAAAGGTGAACGAGGGTATTTTTTTAAATTAGTATACCCTAAATTAACATTTGTACTATTAGTATTGATAATATTGCGTTGAAAATGAATACGGCAACACTTTTGAGGTGTCTTATAATTTTGACAGTGAAATCTATCTTTTTCTAATTTGTTTTCAGCCTGAAGTACATTTTTTCATATTTTTACCGCAACTTATTGAAATTATAGCAGATTAAAGGAAAAAAAAGGATTTTTTTAGTAAAAGGGTAAAATTGAAAGACAATCTGTAGAAGTCTGATGAAGCGCTACTCTTTAGCCTTTAAGTTAATATCTCATTATTAGTATAAGATATAATCTGGGGACTCCTAAAAAAAAGAACACCCACGGGTTCAAGGATATTCTTAGATATAAGAATAAAAAATCAAAGCAAACGGCGTGCTGCAGCGCAGAGCTTTTGAGTTATTGGTACATTTATATAAATTTTTCTGTATTAATAGATTTATATTGAAAAATTACGAAAACCGATTTGTGAAATTTGTAGGATAATTTTTAAGAAATATTGTCTATTCATGATTATCTTGTCACTTTAGAAACAGAATAGTCTTAGATTAACTCCATTTTTTCTTTTTACTGATGTTTCTAAAAAAATTAATATGTCCTTTCATTTTTTTAGTCCTTCGGAGTGAACCTGCCAGATTATATACATATATCAACTGTAAACAATTTTTAATTCCTTAGGTTTAATTCAACGGCAAGTAATTTGATATAAAATAACTGTTCATCCGCAAGCTTTAAGTTATATAATTTTATAAGCCTTGGGTAATTGAAATGTTATACAATTCTTTCAACTCCCACATTTTCATTAATCATGCTCCAAGTCCAATTAAAAGAGGCAATGTGAAAAGCAAGGATTACGATAATAATCCTTCTTGTACAGATGTACGCTATATATACTCTTATTGTGCCCATCACCCACACTATATAACAAAACCCGCTTGACCTCAAACGTCATACTTTGCATCCATGTATATCCGAAGAAGACATTCAAATCAAATTATAAAAGATACGAACGCAGAAGATATATGAATAAGAAGAAGAATACGACTCCAACGCATCAATCTTCAGTCGCCCCCATTAGTATCTATATGTGGGTTGGCTATATGGATATAGCTTTGCATCTATTTCCCACGCGCCCACTCTATCATCATTTATCATTCAACAAAAAAAAAAAAAAATGGTTGGGGGTGGCCGGTGCTGGTGGAATGGAGAGGAAGAAAGGTAACAATCTGCACCACCCTACGGAACAACTGACATATAACCGCACAACCTACGTTAAAAGTATTATCCAACTTTTCATTCCACAGGAGTATTAAGTGGCGCCTTAAAGGTACGACTATATCTGCGAAACAATCGTCTTGGTTTTGTACTTGGACTTTGACTTTGACGACTTCACCATTTTCGCATCAAACCCTGGTATAAGTAAGGTACACAGAGAAATTGAACAAGCGAGTGAGCCAGCTTAGAGACCATTAAACCTTGTCATTACGATTACTTATGGTGATGGCAGGCGGTATAGAGGATTGGAGTGAAAAACAGAAAGAGAGTTGCACCAAGCTGCACACGCTAATATCAATGAATTCCCCCCCTTGTAAGTGGGTGGTGGTGGTACACATGAAGAAACGTTGAAAAAAGAAACGAACAAAAATATGATACCAATCTGTGTAATGCAAATCGAGTGCTAAGAATAGAGAACTAGTTCTCGCTGTAATCCGGTACTGCAGTGAAACGTAAATAGAAATAATGAATGCTATTAGAGGATTCGATGGAGCACACAGTTTAGTGCGAGAGAGTATGCATGGCATATTTTAATGAGGTTGTAAGTAAGAGATTTGGAGAAGGAATTTGCGAAGAAAAAAAAAATAGTTAAGGACTTACAAGAGCACCTTGAGGTACTTCTTTAGTGCAGCTTTATGTGGGAAGTCGAAGTGTGAAACTAAAAGAAATTATTCAAAGTCGGTCTGAGTGTTTGTTGGGTTGAATGAAGGAGATAAATAAAAAAAAAAGGAATTTATGGAACTTGTGGGTGTACAATATGCTGATTTGAATTCTTCATGGAAGAAGTATTTGCATTTGAATTTGTAAAAATTAATGAAGTTCAACCTTTAATTAATATTTTCGATCAAGGTTTACAATGTTTTTTTTTAGGAAAATAAAAAACGCTTTTTTGTGTGTTTTGAAACTGTCTATTCTTACGTATTTTTAAAAACCGTTTCTTCTTTCTTTTTCAAAAAGTCTAAAAATAGTCGCACACCTTAAAGCGATATAAATCTTCAAGATCGCGGAATACTACTTACTATATTTGCACATGTTAATTCATTACTGATTTTGATGCAATGTGATTTACGGCACTGATTTCAACCGCTAAGTGATTTAGCCACTGGCATTGACGAATAGAACAACAGGTAACAGAAAGAGCCGTTTGTGATGCCATCGGACATTTTTTGTGTAGATTACTGGTAAACAATATACAGAACTATGATCAATTAGTTGTTACTGCTGCAAATTGATGAATTAGAACTGGTTGGAATGTACAAAGACAATAATTTGAAAGATCAACGATCAAAAGACTTTTTTTTTTGGAGTTTTTGAAACTATAGTTTTACTGCAACTACAACAAAATGACCCACCAATGATTATGGGACAAGTGAAGCTGTTTAAGCACGCTGGAGAGGATATAGTAGAACCCATACCAGCTCAATTGTATGTCGAAAGAGAATTTGATCGATCAAACGTTAGAGAATGCTCGCTGCTCTGTCGAAATTGGAAGAGATTCTTCTGAAGCTTTCAACACCACTAGAAAAGAAAGAGGCTGTATGTAGCCGTTTTAACATTGTGCTTGAAAAAGTAGTAAGAAACCCACAGGTCAGATATGTATCTTAAACAAACATTTTCTCAACTCTGACTTCAAATTTGCGGAGTGACGGATAACTGATCAATTGCTTATTTCCATGGTGTTGTGAATTTCGAGTCGGAATCCATAAAAAAAGACAAAGTATGCTCTCATCAACAAAAGTCGAATTCCCGAATACAGACTTTTGATCAGAACGTGACCATTGAAAGGTATAACATGGCCTGGACACATGCTGTAAGCTCAGCAATCAGCAATAGAAATGAAACTTTGGAATTAGTAAGCAATTGAGAAGCAAAGTCTTATCGAAATAAACCAATGAGACGCTTTACAAAACACTCATCATCCTCGTTTCGCTATATGGTGCAGAAGCATGGATTCTCTGCAAATCGGATGAAATAGAGCGGTCTGTGTAGATAACAAAATTTGGAAAATTTTAACTAAAAAAAATTAATTCATCCCCACATACCAAATGTGACCCATCTGGGCAATAAGTACTAACACAACCAGACAGACAGAATTATTATCTTTTTTCTCGGTTATCGTTATAGTAATGTCATCTTTCATTGTTATTTCAATTTTTGATGTGATCTTCGCGTGCTATGATTCTGGAGTCATAACTTTTTTTCAAACTACGTTAGAGCAAAAGATGCGTCTTTTCGGCTTTTCTCTCTTTTGTTCTAATGTTGTTTGAAAAATAGTCATGGTCTCTGGAATCATGGTGTAATAGCACACTTAGCTCCCGATATATGCGATTAAAGGATTCCGAAATCACTCCGTAAAGCACTGAAATTTGACAGTTCGAAGGTTCGGATTATTGACTTACTACACATGGACTGCTAGTAACCAATTTCACATTTCACGCGTGTTCCAACATAACTGCGAGCGCTCTATATTTACGGTTGTGAAATATTGCAACTAGAAAATTGAAAATTTCCCAACGGTGAGATGGCGTTTATGCTTGTCATATTTACACATTATCAGTACCCGTGAGTCAATGAAAATCACACTTTTTTTCTGCACGAAAGCATAACTCGCTTTATAAAGGGTTTTCCAGTAAATACGGTTCTGTGTTGACAGTATGTGGCGGCCATGCTGCGGCCATTGCTGCAAAACCGTCTTACTTTCATGGTAATTTGGCATCATTGACTGAATAATAAACAACAGATTTGACAGACGTCATCAAAACAGCATGATCGCACATAATCTATTCGAAAAATTATTCTTAAATTTGTCAAAATAAAAAAATATTGCGGTGCCACTCCACAAAAAAATAAATAAGAATTTTGGCTTAGTTTTTTCCCCTCACAACCATTTGTTTACATTGTTGTTTTTGTAATTTCGACCCGTGTCTGTGAATCAATGTGAAGTCGACCCATGTTGGTGGATTGATAAGATTGCACTAGTGTGCGTTTTTAACGCAATATTTAACGTCAGTTCAGCTTGTGGGCAAACAAAGATGGAAGCCATTGTTTCCAATCTTGGTATTCATAATCTTTGGTTCACACCTATATTTTGACAGATTACATGATTTGTTTGGAACACGCGCTTAGCTTTTCGGTTCTGACCTCGAAGTATTTATTTCAAACGGACTCCTTGATATGAGCAAAAATATTCAGAAGTGGAGTCCCCAGTAAGGAAGTGTAATTTTTTTTTTAAACAATCCACTGCAAATGTTTTAATAGTGACGGCGCGGCATCGAAAAAATGGGAACCCTTTATTCTCAAGCAGAGGTGTGACTGAAACAATTGCCAAGCACTTCGTCTGTAATTATATTGCTTCCTTTAATTTAGTCTTACGGGTGGGTTACATTTCATTCACGCTGTGCTATTTCAGACCGGTCTAGCCAGGAGAAGTTACCTTATGCATAATTTCGTGATACACACAACAAGAGGCGCCAAGTGCGTGAGAAATTAATGCGTGAAGAATAAGAGATTAGGGAGCACTCCCCTTGTTTTGTAATTCAATATTTGACGCATTTTCACTACCGACCTCTCTCCTTGCCAGGATAAAGCAATTGCGGGCTTTGCCAGTCATTCTATATTACACTTCAATCCACAATTCGCATGATAGTCGTCCAAATGAATGCTTTTTCGATCGGTCTGTCTGACTGAGTCTGAGCGACTCTGTCTGCATTCAACCGTCCCGGGATTATTTTCCAGCTTCGTTTAACTGGCATAATACTTGTACAGTCAATGCAATATGCCTGCCGGAAGCTCTTCATTGGTGATTCCATGGGCGTGCTGACTCGTTAGCAGCTCCTGGTTTAACATAGGTTAGGTAAGATAGGTGGTATGGTAGGTATATGTGTGTGAAATTCACATTATGTGTGGAAATGATGTTGGTGGCGGATTTTAATATATTTTTTATTGGTTTATTTTTTTGAAATTTTACAAACGTTGCGCTTTGCGGTTAAAACATGAGACTATATAAGTTTTATGGGGTTTTAAAATGAGAATTGGCATAAATGTATTGAGGAGTTGAGGAGGATTAATCAAGAAGGAATAACTGATTTCATGGGAATTTTTATTTTTATTGATGGATTAAAATATAATTTGTATAAAAAAGCTTAAGACGAAACCACTGAACAGAATAATCTAGATAGGGATAGGGCAGACCTTGTTTTATTAATTATACGGGTAGGGAACAATCTTCTATTTTTAGAAAAAAAGGTATTAATTTTTTTTAAATTCCTACTACGCACAAAAAAACAGAATTAAGTAGTGAATATTTTTTTTTTAAATAGCAAGCACTGATAAGATTAAATATGCAATTATCAAAACTACCCTGCCTTTTTTTTAGATCCATTATTTGCTACAATTTTTTTTAATGAAAGTCTGAGTAAAGAAGCGCATGTGTCAGTGTTTTTTTCTTTGAAAAAAGTTATTAAAATAATTTTAAATATAATGCTTAAAAATATATTTAAATGAAAAACACTTACATGTAATTTGTGTGGTTGATCGAATGTTGCTTTTTTTCTTGTATGTTTTTCTGAAAAGAAATAAAATTTATTTTTTAATCAAATTATTATTAAAATAGAATATTTTTTATAAACAGAAATTTAATGCTTAATATTGCGACATTTAAAATAGTTTTAAGGTTTAAGTAATGTACCGTCATTTAATTCGATTTTTTTTTTGTTAATGTTATCAAAATTATAGTTGGCAACCCTGATTGTAGGGATTGCTCAACACTTAGAGGAGGGGACGCGTAATCTCTCTGGTGGATGCTTCTTAACTTATCGCTTTTCACGTGTTAACTTTTTGCGTGCTCCCCTACTCAGTGGGTATCGCTTGGTAGTTATCTTGCTAGGAGAAATACGGCAGGGGAGAGACGTTTTTGTGAATAATTGAAAAATGTTAACTAAATAAGTTAATATTTTGTAAACAAAATTATATCACAATTCATACATGACTACAGGATTTTTGAAATTATTTAGCTAATGCAAACAAATTAAATGGATTTGGAAAATGTTGACCTTCCAGGGGATAGACACAATCACCTGACCAAACCAATGAACTGCAACTAACAAATGAGAGCAATATAACAGATCGTGTGTAAAGTATTACAAACTTTGGGATGATACGCGTCCTTGAGCGCTGTTTCAAATATGGCTAGATTTTTATTGATGGAATTAAATTCGCTCAAAAAACGAGAACAAACCTAAAGTTCGAAAATTATTGAAAATTAAAAAAATAGTTTTTTAATTTCTCTTTACTATGCTAAAGTATACTTACTTGATGTTATGCTAAATAAAATTTTATTTTGCAACTGCAATAAAGAAAGTGTGTACTGACTGAGTTTTTTAAGCCAGGGTAGAGTATTTTTCAAGCTTAAATATTGAATTTCAGAAAAAAATTACTTCATATGGGCATTCAATGATAATGCTTTTTATAGAATACATTAAGCTACTGTGAATAGTTGCAAAAATTACAGCTCTTATGGCCAGTTTCTCCAAACACTTTTAAAAATTTATTGGGTTGTCAAATCTTAAAATTACATTTTTCAATTGCACCAACCACTTTCAGTTGGACCAATAAACTTAGGTCTCATTATGTTCCAAATAAAATTTAAAAGCGTCTTAAATATGCAAGACAAAAAAAACGTTGAAATTTTTCGATTGATATATGCTCTCATGTCTCTTCTCGTTTACTCTAAGGAAAGAGACTAAGTGTGGTGAATAAAAAACTTGGGATTGGCCCTTAGGCCGTGTGTGAATTGGGTTAACATTTTGGGTTAAATTTTCTACCACAACAAAATTTTGACGTTTGGTTCAAGGTGGGAATTGGCTTAAAAGGGATTTAAAAAAAAACACTACTTTGGATAAAATTCCCTCAAGATTTGAGAAATTTTCCTGAAAACAAATTATTTTTCTTTCTTCAATTTAGCTAATTCTTTATTCAAAGTTCAACTTGAAAAATACAAAGTTAAAAATTCAATCTGATAAATGTAACAAAATCTCATATTAACTTATTTTTCTCGGGTTTTCATAGTAAATTTCATATTTTGAAACAACAGTCCCAAACCTTTGCAAAAAATTTCCCATTATGGATAGTTTGATTATTCAGTATATGAACACTAGTTTTCACAGCTGTTAAAAAATTCGAACAAAACAAAAAACAATTTTTTCGTATTCTGTTTTTTGCAAAATAAACAACAATTTGAGGAAGTATTTTATATTCTTTGTATTTTTTTAAAATATCAGCGCATTATTACAAGGAATTTTTTTAAGTGAACAAATCCTACAATTTCATCCTTAGTTAATATTTTAGTTTTTTTTCGTCGTTAGACCCTACACAAAAAAGAATATTAATATAATTCTATTTTTCAATTGGATTGTTCAAACTTACATTTATTATATGGTTTCCCAATACTCTTGCCTTTTTTGTTCATCTTTTCGCGGTAATAGTTTATCTTTATAAACTAAATTTTAACGCATTTTATTCACTACGCTAGTGTCAAAATTTAACCAACTTTTAACCCAATTCACACACGGCCTTAGTTTCTAAAATTTAAAACCATAATTTTATGTCCGTGCAATTTATGTTGAAGAAGGATGAACTTTATTCTTAGTTCTAAAAACATAGGTAAACTTTACCTACAAAAGACTTCAATTTGCCAAAATTCGTTGATTTTCAAGAAAATAACTTCAGACAACTCTTAAATTTGAAGTTTCTTACGACTCACTCATTAAAATTGCTCTAAATTTTGCTTACTCATTTTCCAAATGAAGGCAAAAGTTTAGCATCCAAAAATTCAACTAAAAGTTATTCCGGAAGAAGACAAAAAACTAATTTATGTTTCTAAATGAATATTGATATCAAAGCAAGCTAATACCAAGCAAATTAACATCAACCCCATTTTCTTTTTTGGGAAAAAACTCAGTCAAAGAATTTTGAATAGATTCGATTGAATATAAAATAATTGCGGATACCGTACAGAATATTAAGTTGAATATTCTTTGTCGCTCTAGACCCAGATTATTTCATAATTCTTTTTTCCCCTTTGATAAAATGAAAAAAAAAAAAAAAAAAAAAAAAACCGAAACCCACCCGCACTAATCAGAATCAAACCAACCATCATCGGCTAACTAATGATGGAGACACTCAAACAACCACAACAACAACAACAAAAATTGGGTTCAATGAATTTTCAAAATGTTTGCCAAAACGTTCAAGGACAAAACTCTATGCGCACTTAATTTATGTTTTATATGTTGTTGCCCTGTTAGTCCAGTAGCAGTATATCAAATATACAATTTTTTTTCGAAGGAGAAACTAAGAAAAGAAGCAACACAAAAAGAACCAAAACTAATGTCTAGAGGAGGAACATCAAATGGGAAGCCAACTAAAGAATTAGACAACAAAAATTTACGCACACAGGAAGGACTTAGGTGGAGAGAAATTTTGGGATATTTACAGTTTGAGCGAACTTTATTATGCTTAAAATTGGTTGTATTGGTTTGCAAATCCAGGATCCGTGACATGTGAGAAGTGGCAGAGCCCAACCACTATCGAAATCGATACTAATAGAAGAAATAATGAAAAGAAGGTTTGTTTATCAAAGTACAGTCTGGGTTAGAAACATATTTCTAATAGATTTGGACAAAGAAATTTTTTAAGCTACTTTTCTTCTAATAGCTTAAGCTATTTTTCTTCTATGAGTGTCGAATTTGATGACTACAAATTCTTAACAGACGGGTATTCTTAAGACTTCTGAAGACTTCTGTCCAAGCTGGTTTCCAATAGTTACGAAGAAGTACCCGACATCGAAGAAGCTATTGGTACAAACTCCAGAAGATATTATCGAAACAGAAGAAATACTTTCTGACCTCTTGGGAAAGATGAGAGACATAATGACATCTGGATAAAGATAGTTCACCACTCAACTTTTCAGATGTGAATAAAGTTACAGAATGCAATCAGATGCTGTGAAGGAAGAAAAACTTTAAGTGTATGCTCGATTATCAAATAGCTGTCGACCTGCATATTCGTCAGGTGTTTACCAAACACAAATACCAATGATAATGGAAAACCATGCTGATTATTCAAAGCATTATCAAATTGTATTGGTCAATACCTTCATACGTGATGATGATCATGAATATGAAAATGAAAGTCAAAACCAATCAACAGCAGGATTCACCAAGGAATTCCCGATCAAAGTTGGTGTACCTCAAGAGACCTTCTTGGGTCCCTTGTTATTTAAATCAGTTTTTGAATATCTCCTTGAAGGTGACGGAAAGAAAAGTGAAGCAATTTTATGATGGTAATGATGATGGAGCCATCGTTAGTGAATGTTCTATAACGGTAAATCCTTAAAGTAAGTTTTTGACCTATCGGAGGACGATTTAGAAAGAGTACAACAACCAAATAGCCAAAATAAGATGAAATGGATCATATCAAAGCATGTAATGATATACCTGATCTTAGCCTAGTCAGAAAAGGATTGCATCTCCTCTTCAGGCTTTAATGACTTCAATAAAAAAGATTGCATTCATCAATCTTACTTTAAGACTTCACCTCCGAAATAAGCAATCACCATTCATTTGAAACCAAAATATTTGCATTTTGGTTTCAAATGATTTCATCAATCATTTTTTCCCCTCTTCATTTTGCAGCAATCAATTGATTGCATGATCAGACATGCCCTGTAGTAAGTCCGATCTGGCCCTTACATGGACTCCCTCGCACGCTTGTAAAAGATTGCAATCTTTTGTAATTCAATCTTTAAAAATCATTCATTGAATTCAATTTAAATATTGCATTGATTCACTTAATTTCAGACTTCAAGTTCAAAAATTCAATTCACAATCACCATCTGGGGGAAAAAAATGATTGCAATAATTTTGATTTCAAATGAATGGTGATTGTGATTTTTTGAAGTTAAAGTCTCAAATAAAGTCAATGAATGCAATATTTAAATTGAATTCAATGAATGATTTTTAAATATTGCATTCCAAAAGATTGCAATCTTTTACAAGCCTGCTAGGTAGTCAATGTAAGGGCCAGATAGGACTTACTACAGGGCGTGTCTGATCGATCCCGTCTGACGTAATGTTCCACATGCAGAATGCGCATTTTCTTATCGTATTCGGATGAGACCGTGATGCTAAAAAGTCTTGGTAATTTTCAGTCGGATTGTGATAACAATATCAACCTTGTCATGCAAATGTAAAGGATCAATGAAGAATACCCGTAAAAAACTAAAACGGGTGTATAAGATGAAGAAGTAAAGTGGGAAGTGAATTTCAGTTGAGATCGTCCTTCAAAAAAGCTGCCCATTAGATCACATCTATATTTTTGTAGTTAGTTTATATATTTATTAATCTTCAAGCAGTTTTTTAAAGTGTTAAGTCATAATTTCTATTTCCATCAGCAAAATCAAGAAGTTAAACTACAACCGGTACTGAACCGACCATCAAACCCTGGCGCTTATATCAAAGAGGACAGATTCACTATTTTTAATTGCGTATTTAAACTGTCTGAGAATTTATTGAACTCAAATTTTTATAGCGGCTTCCTTGTGATTTTCTGTTTGGCTTTTGTTATTTTTTGTTGATATCGCAAAAACAGGATTGTTAAGTTGCTAAATCAAAAAAAAAAAAAACTTGACACACACGATCACATTTAGGACTTCTGAAAGAACGGTTCCATAAAGATTTATGTTGTTCAACCTCTCCTAAGTCTTATACTTTTTTTTAGATTTCTTCGTCTCTATTTGAATATACATATATATTTTTTTTTAATGAAAATAAGATACTTTTTTATTTGTATCTTTTCTGTCTGTGAATCGAATTCGCGATCACCACAAGCAAAAGATACTATTGCACCAAACGTGCCGTTATATGATTCGATATTTGTTGTTGTTGTGTCTACAAAAACACAGACAAATTCTTCCCAGTTCATTCTAAAATTTTACAAACGACACTCTCTGATGAGATCGTTGTTCTGTCTGTCCATTTGTTGGCTTTGATGCTTTGGCGGGATGTCTTGTCTACCAATCCATACAGTACAGTAGACAGCAAAGCTTTTGTAAAATGTGAATATGAATCTCGCGAATAGCTAGCTACCTCTTCCCTTTCGAATGCTATCTATATATAGATAGGTTGGATTATTGTTGTTGGTGTTTTTTTTGACTTTCAGTTCAAGTATTTCACACATCCGTTGGCGTTCGTGAGAGAAGGCGTCGTCGAATTTATGGGAATTGAATGAGTGAAGAAGACACTGCCCTCGATTTGCCCCCAGACAGAATTGTTTTTTTTTTTTTGTCAAAGATATTTAGAGAGTATTTGAAAGATGGGTATTAGACGTTGGCAGTCAAAAAAAAAATTCCAGACAAAAAAAGACACAACTTTGATTGGTAACCTCCATACCCAAATTTATCATCTTTTGTCTAGAAATGTTATACAAATAGATTGATGGTCCTTGTGCGCACCCCTTAAATAATTTTTGAAAATAGGGGTTGAAATGAGTCAAAACGACGAAATTATGTCTTCAAGGCATGCAAGAAAAAGAACAAGTTATTTGTTTTACTATACCTACCTACTTTGTGTTCATGTGTAAACAAATGAAGATGGAAGGGTGTCCTGTACTTAACATATATTGAATTCCGCCTCTTCATAGAAAGTTCACTTTGAAGTAGATTTATGAGTTGTTATAATTTAAAGTTTTGAAAAATGGTTTTGCAATTAATTATATACTTTGGACTAAATGACGGTAGGGTAGGCATATAAATTTTAATAAAAAAAAAAACAGTTTTTGAAAAATAAAACTGACAACGAAAACATAAGCAATTTGAAAATAAGTTCAGTTACTTAAAGAAAAAAAAACCAGAGAGAAGGATTTTTATAACAATAGATATCGAAATTTGGTATTTAAGTGTCAATTTATTACGTGATGGCATCAGCATAGTTCACTTTATTAAAACTAAATCTGGACATGCAAAATTGTATCAGTAAAGGACGTAAAAAAAATGTTCCTTGATGGTTATCCTTCTGGTTAATAAAATCGATTTGTGAACATATTCCTTAAGTGTTATACAGTGAAACTTCCCCCTACGGTCAGCTCTGTTGGTAATCTGGTAATTTTTGCGTCAAACAGGCACCTTGATAGATTCAAACAAGCTTCGTGGTCATTTTTTTATAATTTTTTGACTAAAATGACAACGCAATTTGTTTGAATCAATCACATGCATGGTTGACGCAAAAACAACCAAACATATTGGTTGATTTTTTTTCGGTGCGTTAGTCAAATAGAGTAAAACTATACATTTTATAATTCTTTAAACAAACGGACACTCCCCTTAACGGAAGCGGACAAGAATATCAGTCGTAATTTGTTAAATATAATTCTCTTAGGCGAATAAAATCTTTTTTTTTTTAATTATTAAATAAATACTATTCTTATAAGTCTTAAAAAAAAGTTAACAGTTTTAAAGTAGGTATACCTACAGATCTAATTATATTTATGTAAACATATTTTTTTTCTTAAATTTCTTATCGAAAGAAATAATTTTTTGCTGAAAAAATTTGAGTCTAGTTTGGTTTGTTTTTTTTTATTTTTTATTTGTTTTGTTCAAAAAAAAGAAATTAAAAATAATTTCTGTTTTATTTTTTTCTTAGAATGGCAACATTGTTGTGACCGTTGCTGTCTTTTTAAAGGAGGTTTCACTGTACCTACCTACAAAAAATATGTTAGCAATAAGGGAAAATATTTTTTTTTCTATTAAAATAAAAATACAAATAAATGAAGCTCTTAATGTTTTTTTAAGGAGTAATAATGTATAACCGTTTGGCTTTTAAAATGTGTCCAGCTGGATTGAGGCTAGTTTTGCATTGTAACAACAAATAATGAATTATTAATTTTGCAAACAAAGCATGACTGTTTAGAAAACTATTTATTTTAATTTTAATTTGGATTGCATTTGTTTTAATTGTCATTTAAATTTTAACTTTAATTTTAATTTACTTTTTTAATTTTTATTTTAACTTTAATATAAGTAAATAAAAATGTAAGTTTATATTTAAATTTAATTTTAATTTTAAATTTTAATTTTAACATAAATTTTAAAGTTAATTTTATTTTAAATCTAATTTTAATTTTATTTATTTTTGGCGTCTGCTCTTTATTTCACTCCGAAAGTAAAATTTTTCAAAAAAAGAATAATTTGTGTAAAATTAGCATATTAAAAATTTTGTTTTCAAAATATTTCCACTCTAACAAGACTCAGATTAGACGACCCCCTGTGTTAATTTGAATTTTATTCGAATTTTAATTTTAATTTTAACTTTAACTTTAAATTTTAATTTGAATTTGCCAATTTTAACTTTAATTCTAATTTTGACTTAAAATAAATTTTAATTTTAATTTCAATTTCATTTTAATTTCGTTTTTATTTTAATTTTAATTTTAATTTTTATTTTAATGGAAAATATCTAGTGATACAAAATAAAAACGAATATATTAAACTTTTTTTCAGAGAGGAAGTGACAAATGAACCTCATCTTAGCCAATCCGATTCGGCGGGAAATTGTAGGTCTCGTCCAGTTTTGTACGACTTCTAACACACACAAAATATCTTGGTCTTGATTTTCGTCATGAAGCTGTCGTGCCAAACATTTTTTTTTTGTTTTAATGAGAAAACGTTTATTCAATCTACAGAAGAAATTCTGTTCTTGTATCTCTTGTTATTCTGTTGTATCTTCTGCACTTAATTTAAGCTTAGAAGGTCAATACAAAAATGCAGAACAATAAAGTTCCTAAAAAAGAACCTTGCAATACACGCATTCTAATATTCAAGAACGAAGCAAGCTTTTAGGAGATTATGTATTTGGTGGAACCAGAATGATTAACTGTCCTTTTTTGGAATGTATTATGGTTTTTTAAAGAACAATCATAGAATTTTTTTTGTTAGAGTTATGCTCAATATCGGCGTAAAAGTATACACTAAAGAGAATACAAAAATATATTTTTTTTTTTCAATAACTCCAAGTACCAAATTACGACTGAAAAGATAATAACTGAAAAGATTTAATTTCAAAGATTGGCTTCCTTGATTTTAAGCCTGAAGTCTAGACTTAGCTGTGGGTTTCATTTCTATAACAGTGTGGTCTTATTAAGTGCATGACAATGCAGATACCGCTCAGTCATTTGTTGTCTGCAATCTGTGCAATTTGATATTAAGCATTAACAAATGAGACAAAAATCATCTTAGCAAATGAAAATAGAGACCAAAATGTCTACACGTGCCGCTAATTTGAAAATGATTTTATCATTTCAGATTCAGATATACAGACAAAATAAACAAAGAATTAATTTCCTGTTTACAAAAAAATTAGACAGAATGTTACTAAGATATAAAGAAATAACTACATCGTGATACACGATCAATCATCACTGGAATTTAGGTCAAGTATTTACTCTAGCCCAGTAAAATCAAAGATTTAATTCTTAAAAAATCCGATAAGGCTGGATTTTGCTGGACACCTTTGTTTTGATGTATTGAGCAAATCCAAAAAGTACTATGAGCTGGGGTAGGGTTGAAATTCAAGTTTTTTTTTTCAAATTTCTAGGAACTTTCTATGAAATTATATTAAAATATATTTTTAAAAAAATTGCTTAGAAACATATACATAGTTCTCTAAAAAAAAAATTCTTAAACATTTTTTAACGCATCATTAACCAATTTCGAGAAAAAAAAGGTAAATTGTTACAAATTCTGTTTTTTGACAACACTGCACTTTTCCATTTGTATTTGACGCTTATGGTTGTTTTCATAAGAATGGCTGCTGGTGATTTTTAAGATGTTTAACTTAAGTAGTTTCTGAGACTTGCTGGATGACAAATACAATGGACGGCAGACGGCTTATATGCTATAATACTTTATTTAAAATTATGTGTTATGTGTTATGTTAATGTTAATAAAGTTATCTAATCTAATCTTATCTAATCTAAATACAATTGAAGCGTTTGGAGGAAAAAGGGGGTAAGTGACGTTTGCATTTGCAAAGATTTCAACTTATTCTAGTGCCCCGTGGCGTAGTGGTTAGCGTGTCGGACTATCACGCCGGGATCTGGGTTTAAGCCCAGCTTCCAGCTTCGATAACATCTAATGTTTTTTTTTTCAGGGGTTGGAAGAGAAAGTGACAAATCCTCCAAGAGTATCATTGTCATGAAAAGTGCTTCTCACCTTAGTCGTCCGGATTCGACGTAAAATTGTAGGTTCCCTCCAATCCTGTAGAGCTAACAACGCACACAAAAGGATTTGTTGAGAGTTGTAATTCACTATGCTGTGGTTCTTCGGAGCTGTTAGTGCCACAAATTTTTTTTTTTTTTTTTTTTATTTATTTCTTAACTTATTCTTCCTCTTACATCTTTCGGTTTTTTTTTTTTCAATTACCATTTTATACCAAAAATTAAACGGAGATATCAGAAACAGATAGAAATTTAAGTTTTCGTGTAGCACCATCTTTTTTGAAAAAAAAACTCACAAATGCACTTACCCTTTTTTTTCTACCAACAACGCTTCAATTATAAAACACTTTTAATCGTTGCAGAACATTAAATTCCAAAATTTTAACCTGATTTCAGGCATGCGTGTTTCGAATGTGGGGCTATCTGGAAATTCAATTTTCGACAATGCTTGTTCTATGTTTATTTACTTTACAAATATCAAAAAGACAGTTACCGCCATTTGCAAAAGTTACATGGGTGATTCTACAAACGATGGTACATTTTTATAAATATAAATCTGATCGAAATCTATTTTCTTGCTCAAATTCTTCAAAGGCACTATAATTCTCAGTCCCCTGGCATGTCAGAAACCCGTTTTAACATCAAAAAAAAACATTGTTGCTGTTCTATTTCAGTTCCCATACAAAAAAAAACTATAATTGTAATCTCAAATAACACAAAGTTGTTATGAAATAGATAAATATTAAATATTCATTTTTTTGCAGAAAAAAAATTCACTAAACTTTGTCCGCCGCTATTTTAATCAGTTTCCTGAAAGATTGAAAACGTCAAAAATATCGATAACTTCTGTATACATAGATCAAAGTCTCATCTCAAGGAATATCAAGTATCGAGTCTCGTTGAAACAAAATTGGGTTTACATCTAGCGTCTGTTTTTGATGTCACTATTAAGAAATAAATTTGTCCCCTGGTGAATGATTACATATAATTTTTGTGTTAGGCATATTTGTAAGTATTATATTATAGGCGAAGTAAAACCATAATATACTTTCCGTGTTTATTCTTATTAAAAGTTTTTATATTTTTTTGTTAAAAATGTAAAAAAAACTTAGTCCCCTGGAAATTTTATGAAAAAACTAACTAATTCCGTTTTTTAGAAGCACTTTCAGAGTCAATTAGGTCCAAGATAATGCTATCTTATCACGATAAATCATGCTAATATCGATCAGTTGTTTCTGCCATTTAAATAAAAAGTCATATTTTGATTAAGGGCCAGTTTTTCAATGGTCAGTTAAACAGTCAGTGAAAAAAAGTGGTTTTTCAACACTCAGTTAGCTCTTATTCTTAGGAATAAAAAGCTTAACTGTGGAATAAAGTTATTTGTTCGCTTCAGAGCCAGTTAAGAAGTTATTCCTAGGAATAAATTGTTTGATTGTCAAAAAAGTACCGAAACAGCTTTAATAACTGCCACCTGTGGCGCTCTAAGTTTGGCCTCTCTCATAGAATATCAAACATGGTTGTCATTGAATTGTTTGTTTTGATTTGGACTGGGAGTCAGGATTTGGAAAAGAATTGTCAAAGTGAGCAAATATTCATTATTTGTGTATCATAATTATAGTTTTGTTTTTAATTTCAGAATTTCAATGTTTGAAAATTGCAATGAAAAAAAAACTTGTTGGGTTTATATCACAGAAACAAAAGACAACAATTTAGATACATGACTGGAGTGGGTTGCAAGAAATCACAGACGGTCAATTATAGGACTGATTTTATCAATATATAATATATTATTTGTTTCGTTAACAAAATTTATAATGTTGTGGCCTTGTGGCAGCCTTAAGAGTTTATTTTTTGAAATGAATAAATAAGAACAAACTGAATGAAAAAATCGATATCCGATTTGTTTCTGAAACCTGAAAGTAAACAAATAAATGTATGTCTATTCCACTTCATCACATAGCCCCATAGAGAGCTAAGAAATTCTCTCACTCTAACATTATGAAGTTAGATGTAGTTTATTTTGTTATTCTGTGGAATAGATAACTGACTCTTTTTTATCGCTTGAAAAATCTACCAAAGTTATCTGACTGTTAAAGAGTCAGATAAATTTATTCTTCTCATACCTAACTGACTGTTTAGCTGCCGAATGAAAAATTGGTAAATAAGTGATAAATAAGTGATAAATTAGAAAATAAAATTGTTTTTCATCAGTCCCCTGGTAACAAAATCTCTGTCCCTGACCATCAAATGACAAATTTGACAAAATTATGAGCATTTTATTCTACTTTTTGTAGAATAAAATATACTATTTATCGATAGAGTGCAAATTTTGGGTAACCCTGTATTACATTACACTGGTGACTTAAACTGCGGAAATACCTAATTTGTACATGGAATACTTATATATTTGTTTGTAAATGATGATTACTAAATAGTATATAGTATATCAACGAAAAATTATAAAAATCTTATTCTATCTCATGATTCAAATCACTAGTTTTTTTTAATATATTCAATCACTCTCAAGTTTCCATGAGTTGAAACAAAAAACCATGTCATAACCTAAATACAAATCTCTGCAACCTGTCGAAACCCTCTATCGTTCTTTTTTTTTCGATCTCAATGATAAAAAAAAAACTCAAAGCGGAAACTCTTGTCTGTCCAAATTGATTCAAATTAAGCAATTTATTGATATACCACCATCTTGATAAAGGGATTCATTCATATAAAACAAACACATTCAATTGATAAATGAATAAAAAAATATATTCCACAAATAAAAATATCATAAATAAAATTGAAATTAAAAACAACAATAACTTTCCCCCCAAGAACCCTTATCAATTCATATAAATAAATCGTTTTAGGGATTGTTGGTGACCAAACTAAATCTTTAAATCCACTTAACAAATCCAAAAACAAAAAGAGAAAAACCTTTAGATATATACATTCATTTAGTTGTAACATGTGCCCCTGGATTCAACCGCATTCACTTATCAATCTTAAGTGGTTTTTGAACCTGCTTGTGACAAGTTTTCTATGTCAGAACAAAAAAAAAATATAGAAACAGAACGAACATTGTAACAGCAGTGTCATAATTGTTTGACAGACCGTATCATTCCATGAAATCAATTTGTGGCGTTTCACACTTTTCGGTCGAGTTCCAAGTTTCAAAGTTACGACCGAATTGTGCCACAACAAGTAGCAGCACCATGATTATTATCGCACAAATTTGATTGCGATAAGAATCCATTGGGTTGCGGCATCATCCACTATAAATATAACTTGGTGCGGTGGTACTTAAGTTGTTTTTTTTTTTTTTTTAAGATGGAAAATTGAAATATTTTCTTTTTGAAATTATTCTTGACTGCTTTGGTTTTTTTTTTTTTCTGGAAAAATCAGGATATGAAAAGAAAAAAAAGTCCCTTTATGGGTGCTTAAGACGTCTTTGTTGATGTTAGTGAGTGATTTATCTACATCAGGAGGACCCACTTTATTGTTTTTCTATTGACTTAAAAGCTTTGTCGACAAACGCAAAATGACAGGCCTGTTAAAAAACAGATTGTCTTTTCTTTTTTAGGCATTGTCATATCAGAAAATTTATATCGGAAGAACAAGAAAGCCTTAAGAAAATGCTTATCAAAATATTTCATTTAATGGTTTGAATTTGTTTCAGAAGAAATAAGAATTACAGAAAACGACCGTTTTTGGGTAAATATTACGAAGATAATACCATAACAAAAAGAACGATTTTCGGTAACGATTTTTTTAATAATTGTTTTGTATGACATAAATATGAAAAGAATTATGATGAAAACTGTCTAAAGTGACGACAAAAATCATTAGATAATTGTTGTTTAGTAAAATCCGACAACCGATTGATTTTTTCATTTGAAGTATTCAGAGATTTATAATAAACAAATGGTTCGGTTTAATAAACAACACTATAAGGCCGTTTTTCGATTTCGGATAACCATTGCTACTCAGTGATTCCCTGATTCAGTTTGTAATGCTCAATTGCACCAAAAATGGCACTAGAAATTAATCCCCGATATAACCAGCCATGTTCGTCAATATTTCGAGACATTGATTCCTTGAAACAGTGGACATTGGTAACGATATATTATCGGGTATTAGTTCCGTAATATTACTTCGCATTTATTTCATGAAAGATTGGTACCGCGGATTAATTCTTCAATATTAACGGACATAAGGTGAGTTTGAGACCGGGACCGGGTGCTGGTTCTGTGAAATAACCAAATTGTACTACCGAAAAATGCGGAACAGTTAGTTTGCCAATATTACTAGAAATATATTGCGCAATATTTCTGGACATTTGTTTCTTTAATAAACGGATAATTGGTGGGTAGTATAACCGAAAATCAGTGGGTAGTATAACGGAGAATCAGTTCTGTAATATATGGTATATTTCAGCTGCTTGAGAAGTCTCGATTGTTTTTATTTATGGTTTGCCAATTGAGAATGTAAAACTGAGATGACATTTCTGTTCAGAAAGATTTGACAATTCATGATAAATCGTTTGATGCCGGAATAGCGCTTCTAATTTGTGGAAATTTACTTTACAAAAAAATTGGTTCGCTAAGTTTGAACACTTTGTCTATTTTACGGTTAACATAATTGGCCTAGTAAGCAAGCAATTCATGCAGTTTTCGCACTAATTTTACTATTATCGATTCAAAACCATCAACAAGACAAAGAAAATTGTCGTGTGTGGAGTGAAGACAAATCATCAAGTCATTAACGAATCAACATTATTGGTCGGCAAAGGGTCGTTATGCTGTACATATTCCAAAATTCTGTAAATGAATCGAACATTCTGTATGACTATAACTCTGTATTCCATTATTCTGTTATTCTATTATTCTATTATTCTGTATTATAAAATTCTGTGAATCCATAATTCTGCATTCTGAAATTCTGGATTTGAAAATTCTGTATTCCAAAATTCTGGATTTCAAAATTCTGTAATAAAAGAATAATTGTTTAGAGAATTTTGAAATCCAGACTTTCGGAATACAGAATTATGGATTTTGAAAATTTTTCAAAAACGGAATTTCGGAATACAGAATTTTGGCTTTACAGAATTTTAGATTTACAAAATTTTAAAATACAGAATTTTGGGAACTGAATTTTGGCATATACGGAATTATGACCCCAACCCACATTGGTCTCTATTTCTTTCGAAGTAACGTTCCTCGATTACCTTTCATGGCCATGTTAAGTCATTGGTTTATGCAGAAAATCCAGCAACTCTTGAAGCATTGGAAGCCAATATTCAAGCCACCATTGACACCTTACGGACAAATTTATTGAAAAATAGTAAGAAATTAGACTGTTCTGTTCGTAGCCGCGGCGGACATATGCCGGAAATTATATTCAAAAAATAAATGCAGATTTTAATAATAAATAAATCATTCCAAAAATATTTCTGTCTTGTATTTTTATTTAAAGTTTTCAAGTTCTTCTTAAGAAGTTTTGCAAAACCACCGATATTGGTTCCTGCACTTATATGTTTCACGTTCCACCCGGGTGTTAGCTTGTGGGCTCATCAGATGACGTTTAAATTCAAATTTTATGATTTTTTTAGCTCAGCTTCCACAACTTTTTTGAAAAAAGCTAATGGAAATGATACAAGCAATATCACGGTTTGTTAAAAAAGGAATGTAAGCTAAGCTAGAAAAATGTTAAAATTTGATGAAAACGGCTTGCTTGTAAACATAATCTGACGAACACACAATCAAGCACCCATAGACGAAAAGTTTTTTCTTCTTTCTTGAACTAAAAGCCACTTAACTGGCTGAACAGAATAGTGTAGCTATTTTGACAGCTGTAGCATGTAGCGCTGTCAAAGCTACTGTCAATGTAGGTTATCCAGAATAGTGTAGCACAGAACATCAATTTTCATTCAGGCATTTAGCTTTGTTTTGTTTTTTTTTTGTTTGTCAAATGTCAAAAGTAGTAAGCAGAGCACGCGAAAGTTGAAGTGAAGTGAACTAGTACTACAGCTACAGATACATCTACGAGCTGCTGCTACACATTATGGGCATATTATACGATTGGCGTTGTCCTACTTTGACAGTGCTACAAGCTAGAGCTATATCAGCTACAACATTCTGTTAAAGCAGTAACGCTTTAGTTTTGAATATTGATTCAGCAGTTGGTTACATTTTTTTTTTTTTTTGAATCAATTTTGATATTTTTTTCTAACGCTGTTGTAACTATGTATAACGACATCGAAAAAACGTTGTGTCTCAAAGAAATTCGTAGTTTTTGGGCAAATCATGATGGGTTGGTTCGAAATTCTGTCGGGGTCAAAATTCTTTTGTCAAAATTCTGCTTTCAAAACTATGCTTTGCAAAATTCTGCTTTTAAAATTCTGCCTTTCAAAATTCTGCTTTTCAAAATTCTACTTTACAAAATTTTGCTTACCAAAATTCTGCGGCCTATCAAAATTCTGCAAATAATAAAGAAAATAATAGGTTTGCAAAATGCAGAATTTTGAAACCAGAATTTCGACCCGCTCCCCAAATCAATCTTGTACTCGAGGTGTCATTTTGAAAACAGTATTTCTCTATTTATTTTAAAAACCCAAAACTGACAAAAAGTCAAAAACAAATTTGCAGGAAATTAAAACGACAAATACACTCCTAATGATCCTCTTCAACGAATCCGCAAAGAAAAGTGTACACATATTTTTTTCCATTTCAGGTCATTTTTTTGGATATAGCGACTTCTAAAAGCTTTGGACAGCAATTATAAAAATTTTTTCAGAACGTGGTAAAGTTTTAGAAGTTGCAAATTGGAAATAATGTGTGCAAAATTTCCCTGCAAAATAGTTGTTTTTTTTTTACTTTTGCATGGTCATAAAAGTAAAAAAGAACAATTAGTTTGCAGGGAAATTTTGCACACATTATTTCCAATTTTTTTATCAACATTGCAGGCTTATTGCAAAATATTTGATACAAATAATTGATAGCCACAGTTTTTATTAAGCGGTATTTTTTTCCTAAAGTGAATTCATGAATATAAATTCTTATTGTTTACTCAAAGAACATAATTTAATTAATTCAGAAAAAGAATATGTCTCAAAGTGAAGACACAACAAAAGAGGCAAACTTCTTTCTACAAACCAACAGCTTTAATTCCCAAATTTACCGCCAAAATGTCTAGTGTCGATGAACTGGTAAATAAACAATGTCTGATAACCTTTTACCTATCATACAAAATTTGGTATAAATTTCCCCTTTAATTATAACCACAAAATCCAGCTCCCTGCTCATTCATATAGTATTTTTGAAAATTCCCGCCAAACTTATATTCATCCCATCTAATCAAAAAAAAAAAGAGTTATTCCTCAAAACTCACAGCTATACAAAACATTGTTATAGTCGAAGCTCGTTCAGTGTTTATATTTTGAATTTATTGATTTTATCCTGTTTCAAATCCCATGACGTTCTCTCTTATTATCTACGAGCCTTCAAAAAGTGTATGTGTGTGTTAGTGTATACCCAGCAGGTCCCGAAAAATAAAGAACTTTTTTTTTTGATATATTTACTTCAATGGCACTTCACCATTTTTAACTAATACGACCAAAGTAATTCTACGCTACTTTCATCTGGCGTGGCGGCTGATGTCGGCAGCGCGAACCAAAGTAAGCAAATTATCCTCCAGCAATCCTCCATCCAAAAGATAGAGAGAATATTTTTGGAGCCTTTTTGCTTTTTGCATTGACTGGCAAATTTAACAATGTGTGTGTGTGTGCGACACAAAATAAATAAACGAAAGAGTGCAATGCCCTGCTGCATCATCATCTCATCTCATCATACCCTATTATCACCACCAGCAGTATAATACCAGGGGCAACCTTTTATATACCGCGCCGCCACGCCACTTTGACTCTTACATTGCTAAATTTCCTATGGTATAGTCCAAGTCCCAGTTGTTCCCTGAGAGAAGCCCCAAATGTTGTAGCAGACAGACGTCTTTATGGCCATGTTCTCCTGTTGGTGCACTTATGCTAGTGTGATGATGATTGTACAATGGACCTGGAATGCCAAATGTGTCGGTGGGGACCAGGACCAGGACCAGGAGCTGAAGCATCATTCCTATTTAATGTGTTTTTGTATGTATATATCTCTAGAAACGAATTGTAGTATAGAATTGCGGTTAAGAAGGAATGGGTGAGGTTAATGTTTTCCATTTCTATGTATTTTTTTTTTTCCGAAAAGGGAGGAGGAACATTCATTTATTAACCATTGCAAATTTCGCAAGGAAGAATTAATTTGTGTTCTACACGATATCGAGGAGGGCATAGATATTAAATTATGTTAGCCTTCTTTTAGTTAACCTAATCTATTATCTTGCGGTATAAAAGATAAAAAGTAAAAGCTTTGATGGCCATACAGTCGTAATCTAAGTTAATTTTGTAGGGCGAATTTTGATAAAAGCCGAAATTATAATTTCTTGTGTTCTCTCAATTAAGTGTGCCATCAGATGAATTTATTAGATTTATAGTTTTATTTTGTGTTTTTCTTTTTTACAAACGAATTAATTTCCAAGTGAAAGGAAAGAGAGGGTGGTTATAAAGAGCTATTTTTGGTCAAAATACGTGCGTAGGTCCTAATCCAAGAGTTTCTTTCCAAAATAAAGTGAGATGATATGAATACCTAAAAGGGATTCTTTTGAATTTGATAAAAACACGAGGAGGGATGAAAAGAAGGTGGAGATAATAATATAAATAAAATAATGTATTCGTATATTTTATTTGGCATAAATTGACTCAAGGGGAGGGTTTGGTCAATAAATGATGATGACTTAAATTTATTGTAGAAAAGGGATGAACCCGCAGGAGTTAATATTTTATTTTTAGATAAAATATTGTACGGTTCTTTGAACTTAAATAAAAGATGTGTTTGATATGGAATGAGAAGTTTGACAAACTTAAATAGCTCGCTAAGGTTCTGAATGTTTAATCCGAAGTAAATGATGAATTGAATGAATTCAAGGAAGGTAATCGTTTAATGACAATTTTTTGAACTCTTTTATGGATTCGTGAAACTTCCAAAGGTATTAACACAAGAACCTATTCAATTAGGTAAACAAATATTTTAATTTTATAAAGACAAAGAAAGCAGGTATAATATTTAAGACTTAAGCTTCGATATTTCTGAAAACAACGCTTGTAGGATCGGCTATTATTACAAGCTGAAAGTTAAGTACTTTAATTATTTTTAATTTAAAGCAAGTTGGATAACAAATCTTTACAAACGATGCGCCAAATAACCTTTAAATTTTTATGATCGAACTTACTTAGTTTAACAGCTTTACAAATTTCAAATGAATAAATAGAATGACGGATTTATAAGTCCTTCGCATTGCTAATTTTGATATCCTATAAAAAAAAATCAATACGAAAAGGTACGTATGAAATGAAATGAAAGGTAGGCATGAAATAAAGAGTACTATCATATTTTCTATCGAAAAGCTTTTAATACCACTATTTTCGGAATACTCCTCGGAATACTCCTGAAACACTACCGAACCATTATTCAATTATAAAACTGGATGGGTGTTGGGTATACTATTGCAAGAAAAAAGTCTCCCGACTGGCATAAATGAAGAAAGAACCGCAGGTGGTCGTAGAAGTCCTCCACTTCCAGAAATTCAAATCAAAGAACATAATTCCTCTCAATAAGGTTTTTACGTTAATTTCTTCTTCAAACCTCGGTTATTGGCAATATCCTAAATCTCAATTTTTTTTTTCTTTGAAAACAAAATTTATAAGATCACCACTCTCAAACATAAAATAATATCCTCAATCGTTTTTCAAATCTGGCACTTCAAAATCTCGCATTTATAAATCTTGTATTTCGAAAGTTCGCAATTACAAAATCTTCCATCTTTCAGACTAACAATCTCACACAAAAAGTGAGGTTGGTATGATATGTGATGCTGCCTTATTGCAATCCTCCTGCTTGAACTCACTTTATTAGGCTGCGCGAATAGTGGTGCGACAAAGCGACTTTTTCTTTGTATTAGAAATTGCGCATCAGTTGGCTAAGTCGCATTGATGAATGAAACCAAAAATTAAGCATAGTAATTAATCAAAGATTAATTTATTGCTTTGCGATGACAGTTCGCACTAAATATTATAGGCAAATGTCAAAATTTAATTTTTTAACCTCAAAATGTAAATTTTTTTGACAACAGTTCGCAGTGAATACTTTAAATGTCAATATTAGATTTGTGTACAAATCTGTTAAAACTGTCAAAGAGGAAAAACTGAGCAAAAAATAGACAAAATCTTCAAAATCATCACTAACGCATTTTGTGTTACACATGAAAAACGCAAGAAGGAAAAATGTTTAGACGAAAATGCCTAACGCTATGTTCAATTAAAAATTTCATAACTATTTGACAATCGTCAAAAATTTATTTCGTACGTAAGTACATTTTCCAAAAACCTTTATCCATAAAAAAACATGAGACATTTTAAACATAAAACAAGATCAACATACCCTTTTGAGATACATAAAAGTACCATTTGTATACCAACATCTTAAAATGTAAAAAGAAAAATCGAATGAAAGTCCAAAATCTATCCGCAGTCAGATTTAACTTCTGCTTTTATGGGGAGAAATTAATTTTTGTTTTTAGCTCAAAAAATAACGGTACTTGCGATATAACCATTATAAAAAAGCTTTATTTTCTCGAAAACGGCACCAACGATTTTCATGAAAAAAAAAATTTGTAGATGGTTTTTGTATGATTTTCTTTTGTTTAGTTGCAAAAAAAAAAAATGACAAGCCTGTTAACAGTACCTCCCATAGAACCGTTATTTTTTTCTTGAGCTATCTCGTGAATGGTTTCATCGATTTTAACACAACATTTTTTTTTAGAAATATCTAGATGACTTTGATATAAGGCTAATATACCAACATTTTGTAAAAATGCTGTTTTAATTTTAATAAATTTTTTAATTTTTTTTGTAAATTCTATATTTCGGAAACGGCTTGACAATTTTCTGTCCATAAAATGCAAACTGTTAAGCACTTCAAATTGGCTTACATTAAAGAAGTTTTTTTTTCGAAAATTTATTAAGTTAACATCTATTAATGCAAAAACGCGCTGTAACGATTTTGGAATTATTTTTTTGGTAACCTTATATTTAGGCAAACAAATTTTCTGCATTCTTTATAAAAAGTAGTTTTACCACTCTAGAAAACAATTTTGTTCGTATTTTTCAATTAAATTAAAAAAAAAAATTATTGAATTTCTATTTTATAAATTTTATTTTATTTTTTTGGCAACTTTCTACAAGAGCAAATTCGTGTGACCCAGTCGTGCACTTGTTTTTTTTTGTGTGGAAAATTCTACTTGATTACTAATTTTCAAAAAAAAAAAGCAAAATTATTATAATAGTATAAAAATAACTTGAAGAACAGGTTTTAAAATAAAAATGGAAAAATACCAAACAGTTCACCAAACAGTTGCCTAAATGGCTTACATGATCCCCTCACTCGTATGTCAAAACTTTATAATCAGCCTTATCATAGGCTACGTCGGAATAGATTGGTAGTACGAATCCCGAAAAAACTATCACAACTCCCGACGTACTGAAAATATCGCTACGAAATTCGGAGTTCGGGAAATGTGGTATCACTAGCCCCGAATGAATAGAAAGTTAAGCCGATTTTTCTACGAACAGATTTTTTGATCAGAATCAATATAAAAACCCCCGCGAATGATGGCAACGCAAAAAATATATTAAATAAAAGAAAAAACCTATCATTATTCTTATTCTCCTTATTTGGATCGGAGATTGCAATTTATTGATTTTTTTACAAAAAACAAAAATAATTGAATAAAATTCACAAACTAAAGAATGATGCAAACAAACGATAAATAATTAATATTTTGTTTGACATTTAGATTTAAGCATGATTCCGAAAGTAGGAGTAGGACAGAGTTCCGTTCGGGGCTTTTGATGTAATTTTGTTCGTATTCGTGGCGTAGCGTTTCGTTCGAAACTTTATTACGAGGGACTCTGTGATAGGGCTGAATATGAACGAAGGTGCAATAGATTTAAACTTGAGTAAATTTAATTTAAAAACAATCTTTAGAACCAGTGCTCCACGATCCTAATTGTTTCTTTGTTGTTTTGTTTCCCATGTACTAAATGTACCTATGTATATTGTATATGTTTTTGTATGTTTATGTGCATGTGTTTTTATGTTCTTAGCATTTTGCTTACTAACACCTGCACTAAGTAATGAGCCAGTGGAACTTTATGTGTTGGCAATTTTATGTGTTGGCAAATCTTCTTCCATACGCCGATGCTTGCTCTAAGCACCTTATGAAAAAGATCTGATAGTGTATAAATGGTGTTTTTTTTTCAAAAACTTTCGTCACCATAAAATTTTATAATTTAAAATTTCGTAGTTGTATTTTCTTATCAATCTTAATTTATTTTCTAAGAAAACCACAGCACCAAAAAAGAAGTCGGTAGGTATACACATCCACTGAATGATCAGATATGCTCTTATCTTTGTACTTTGTATTTTTTTAAGAAATTTCAAATTTTAACGTAAATTTGTAGCATAAAGAAAGAATATTTAAACAGCAAACCTTATCGGCTACAAAGAATTTCCTTTGAATTTTTACTACAGGATATCTAGTATTGTTTGTTATTTTAACAGGATATCTTTTAAATGATATTTAAAATAAAGATAAGGAAGTAAAAACAAATCATAAAAGTACTTATCTATTGGATGATATTAAAGTACAATAAATACTCGAAGTCAACATAATTATGCTGAAATCAGACTATAAGATTAAAATCTCATTAACCATTTTATTGTAAATATACAATCTATGGCGAAATAGGTTTCTAACAAGCATGTATTATGACTAACAACCCAATTACGATTGTACGCATAGTTTTGATCGGATGTGACATAATGATATTTTTAATTTCATCATAAAAAAAACTTCTATGCCGCTGCTTTTGAAGTTAATAAAAATTTATTAATCATGCCAATACTTTTCACATAGATAGAAAGCCTCCTCTTTATAGCTACTATACATTAATACCTGTAAACCAACCAAAACAAAAAAAATACCAACTGCTCACCTAATTTCAGTTCGTTTTCTATACTGATTGAAATGTGGCGGCAAATTACAAATGATTGCTTTAATTACCGGTTATATACTTTACAAACAGGCAACAACAATCTCTTAGCCATCATCATACTCCTCTCATACATTAGTTGCACAATTTATGTCCAATATGCATTTACCCCAATTTAGTTTAGATGAAAAAAAAAAAAACACAATTCTGTATTTCATTTTGAAAGCAACAGAGGAGATCAAAATGTATGTTTGTAATTATATATACACTTGTAACTTGCAACATTGTAGCAATATGTCATGGCAACGTTCGTTGTTATTGCTAAACACTTTTGCACTTTTTTAAAACTCAGTGAATCCCGCCCAAGAGGAAATACAAAACAACAACAACAAACAAAATTGTATCCATTTCCAGGAATATTGCGGTGTGCTCTGAATACTTTTTGTATTTTCTTTTTTTATTTTTTTTATTGGCAAACATGAGATAAGGTCCGATCTATAAGATCTTAATCATGAACCCTCACCAACAATAACAACAACAAGAAAAAAAAAACTTGACAGACATCTCGCCTCGCCCATACTACACAAGTGTGTCCTTCGGGCTATATTTTGGAATTCACTACACATTGCAATTCATTGACGAAGTAAATGAGGTGCATGTCCTAAAAAAATAAAATTATACAAAGCATTTACAAATTGTAGTAAAAAAAAAACATGGAACAACAATAACAAGGGTTGCCATCATATAGGTTTTCAATTTTTTTTTTTGGTAAACCTTTAAAAATTCGATTTTCTTCTGCTGTGCTAAATTTGCAAAGACATTTTAACCGAAATTAATATCTTTTTTGACCAGAACATTAAAGGATGGATTATAAACATTTTTTTCTATTAATAACATTCTGGGAATGTTAGTTCAGCATACTTGCGCAGCCAAAAGTATAATTAGGTTCCATTATTTGGTATAGTACTAACGTCTGTATATTTGTTTATAAATTTCTATAGTACAATCATGGAGCAGCGCCATCTAAAGAAACTTGTGAACCGCACATTTAGAGGTTCTTACATTTACTAAGTGTCTATTCTGTAACAATAGTCGTCAACAAAACAAATTAACAATATTTAATTGGCTCTAAAATCCATATTTCCTTGACAAGAGTCGTCGTAAACAAAACAAAAATCATATATGTTTACGACTATTGTCAGGGTAACAGAATAGACAACTAGTATATACACGAACCTAAAAATGTGTTATTCACAAGTTTCTTACGATGGCCAGGCAGTGATAATTCAGCATGAAAATACTATAGAAATGTATACACAATGGTTAAAGACATAAATGGGCTCAAATTCACATTTCAAGTTTTTCGGGCTTTGTGGGTTCGACTTAATAAATTCGACAAAAGTAAAATAATATTCTAATAGGACATATTCGAATTCTTGTTGGAAATTGAAGTATATAGCAGAGGCTTTACTATTAGAAAGCAAGTTTTACTACTAGAAATCATAAATGGACGGTTTATAAAATGATGGCAACCCAATCTCACAGTATGAAAGGCAATTCCATGTTGGTGGGATATTAAATCAGCTAGTTATAATGTGCTGAAGAGTTTAACAACATGAATCATTATTTCCCGCATTGTTGACAAATATAACTGCAGTAAAAAAATTAATTCAAACAATCGAAGTACGGACACAGGCTAACACGAGGGTCATTTTTAAATGCAGATTCCTGTGTAATTATTGTCAAATTATTTAACAGTCAATAAATAAGAGTTGTGCCCTAAAGCAAACAACTGCCACGAAGTTATGACCCTTTTGTTAAATTAAGTTGACAGTATATTAAACTAAATTTGGGAGTCATTTTTACATGACTAATGGTACTTCCGTTCGAGTTATATTTGAGGAAGGGAAGACTTAATCTTGCAAGATAAAGAAATGATACGAGTGCCCTAACACCGTGGCTCTACAAGAAATATTTATTGCTAACTAGATTTCATACTATATTTCAGGAATTTCAATTTATTTTTTGTGTGGGAAAATCATTTCTTGACATAAGTTTCGCAATCTTATATTAACTAAAGGTGTCAAAACATTGCTGAGTTGATTGCAAGAAAGATAGCAAGCAATATTATCAGACATTTATTTCATAAGATATTTTAATTTCAGAAATACCACGCATAGAAAATTTTGATTGATTCCCGTATTTTATCCAATAAATTATTGACAATGGAGATCCGGTGTAATGGAGGACTTCCCTTATCTATATCTCAACGACCGTATACAGACCATTTTCTAACTAAAATAAAGAGAACGATTCGGTGGACACGTATATTCCGTCGCATGCCATCTACACATGCTGACAAACTATTGCAAAACTTGATATTGACTTCGGATATCGTGCAATTTTCCTGGTTTACACGTAGCAATTTCGATGGTAATGACTTTTATAATTTTGTTGCTTTTCATAAAAAAAAAAAAACAAAAGACTTGGGTACAGAATTTCTAGGCCGATAGTACTCCTGGTTTGCACTTAGCAACTTTTATTGCAAAGAAATATGATTTTGTTGCTTTTTAAGTTTTCGCAAACTTGAAATTTACGTGATTTGTATTAAAAGATAAATGTAAACATCCTGCTGTAACTTAAAAATTTTGTCCCATTTTCCTGGTTTACACGTAGCAACTTTTATAGCAAGGAACTAAAATTTTGTTGTTTTTAAAGTTTTCGCACAATTGATATTGAGGTGGACTTCTCGTCGTTTGGTTTGTACCAAAAGATAATTATTCTAGAACCCTATTCTAGCTTAAAAATTCTTTGCAATTTTCCTGGATTACACGTAGCAACTGACGGATTAGGTTCTAACTGTGCTCTGCAAACATCTTGCAACCGCAACAATCGAAGCAATTTATTAGAAAGTGAGTAAAAGGCGAAGAACAGGTTAATGAAACTTGATGTATAGTAAATTTTAACGAAACAACTTTTGTTCACGAACAAAAAGATGTTTCGCCGACATCCAAGAAGGTGCAAGCATTATGAAGAACGACTTGGTAGATTGTTATACCAAAGAATATAGAAAATTTAAAAGAAGTGGAAGGTGCCGATAAAATTTTCATATTATACACTGTAAAACATCTATTTTTTCGGAGGCTTAAAATATAAACTGCAACTGAGCAATACGTCGTATAGAAATATAAAATGTTTGATGTGTATCAAAATTGCGTTTTTTGTATAGAAATCAAATAAAAAAAACGAAAGTTAACAAAAACCATAAACCTTCCTTGATCTGTTCTATAGTTTCCCTCACATATTTATAATCCATTAAATGTTTCCCATGCATTTATCTTACCTAACCGAAATGTATATCCTCTTTGTTGTAAAAAAAAACTTTAAATAATCTTGATAAATGAACAATATGAATCTTTTTTCATAGAATGCTAAATCAAGGTTAAGATTGGAATTTTTATTTTTCGCAAAATCTTCTAACTTAATTTGCGCAGTTTTATTCCACACTTTTTATTGCTTAATCATTTGTTTGAATTTTTACTAATACCGATTTTGAACTTGGAAACATTTCTGTTGCAAGAAGCTTCTTTGTTTTGGTGTTTGTCAAATTTTAGCTTAAAAAAAACTAGAAAATTTAACGTGAATAACAAAGTTAAAACCAAAGTTCAAAATCGAACAAAGCCCAATTCATAAAAACTATTCCTGGAATTCATACAAAGAAATCCGCGTGCTTTACCCCTTTATTGTCGACGACTGACGGGATCGCGAGGTTCGCTTGTTCTTTCGATGATTTATACCCAAAAAAAAAAAAAATAATAAATACCAATGGCAAATGTTGTCTGTTTGTCTGTCTTTGTTTGTCTTTATGCCAGTTTGTTGTTTGTTGTCTGCGAATGAAATTAGAAATCATTGAACTGACAGAACTCTTAGTCGACAAAAGCCACCATGAATGACACTCACTAGGTATATGATGGAGACTGGAATCGAATGGAATGTCAAACTCTCAAAAAGTGAAGAATGTGGGAGCATTTCCATTAAATTGATTCCAATTAATTTTCCGATTCTTTAATAAATAAAAAAAAAAAATCTGAATGATTTCATGTCTTTTGGGACGCAATGACGACAAGGCGAGGCTGGCAGACCTCTTAAGTAAAAGTTCACATCACATCGTACATACACTGTGCGGGGCTTACGAACGGGCCACTTCAATGAGACCCCTACTCTTTTTTTGAAGAGAGAGAGAATGTTCGTAACCTAAATATTTCTGCATTGAATTGTGGTCTGGTCTCGGCGGCGGTTGAGTGTTTTTTTATGAAAGTATCTCAACCGACAGTCATTCAAAAATATTTCTTGACTCATTTCCAGACAGATATACAGATACACGAGGGTCGGGGAGTAAGGGAGATACATAATACATTATATGTTTTTTTTTGTTTTGGCGGCAACAGCATCCACGGCGGCGGCGGCGTCTATCTTGTCAGTGCGAGATGACCAGGGCTTCCTCTGCTGAAAAACCACTATCCCATCCAACTGCACCATTCCCACTTTACCCGTTTCCAGCTATGACGATGATGATAATGATGAGATGTGCGCGAAAGTATAAATTCGCGTCAAACAAAACAAAGTTTATGTGTGGGAAAGACATTTAATTTTTGTTCCACAGAATTTCCGGTGACTGGGCGAGGAGATGTGTATATATGTAAAGATTGTTGTTAAACAAAATCTCAGCCCAATCCTGTTTCGGTGTAGCATATATGTAGCTGACTGGATAAAAGTACTCCAAGATATAGATTCACATCCATAAAGTCGAGCCAAAATATTTATGACTGTCAATATTTATTGCAACAATTCCGCGTATCTACCTACCTTCTGTAGGGAGGAGCAGTGCGATGATGATCCGACGTTGTCTAATCTTAATTACATGGAAATAAATTACGGCTTGTGTTTTTAAGGAACGCAAACGCATAGACAATTTTTGCTTATTTCTCTTTCTCTGAAATGATGTGTGGGTGACTTAATTTGTATTTTTTGCTTAGGATACAATCTTGTAGGTGTTGTTAATAGCTATTTTTTTGTTTACAACTTGCAGTTTATTTGAATGCCGCGGTGATGTCGAGATTAAAGGAAAAATGAATTTCCTGCATTTGAATCGTAAAAAATTAACTATTTAATGAGTTAAAATTGCAAAAATAAGAGTTTTTTTCTATCAAATTTATTGCATCAAAATTAAAATGGTATGTTTAATGGTTACGAAAACTGTAGTACCCCCAGAGAGCATACAAATTGAACATACTAATATGAATAGGTATATACAACTAAGATAATTGCTGTTATATTTTCTCTTTTTGTTTTTCTTGTATTACATTTGCATTAAGTAAGAAAAGAAAAAACTTATTAAAGTGGCGCCCAACGTGGGGCATATGAAAAAGTTACATTTGAGTAGAGTCCAAATTCAATATATGACGCTTTTTTTTATTGTTGTTACAGCAGCCGAGCCAAATTCGTCGTTTTGTATTTCTCCTTGCCTGAAAAGTTTAAGGCTGAGAGGCGAGGCCAAGAGCATCAATTCTGCCCTTTTCGATGGATTCTTAGTCTACCTGTCACTATTTTCGTAGACTTGAAGATGACAGCATGGATGTATATGCTGGAGAACTTTGACAATTTCAGCTTTTCGATGTTTAACTTTTTTGCGAGATTTTTCTCGTTGACGTCGTTGAGGATGTAGATCGAATGTCTCCTATCTATGGTTGATTAGTTATTGTTGATTAATTATTATAGGAAAAATTTGTATGAAGGCTATGTATATTTTTCAATATATTTTCATTTCAAATTTAACGTTTAATTCACCTAGAACTAATTTCACGTTGGTATAAGCCAATTGTGGTAAGTTTCTTTTAGTAATTCGTAAAAGATATACGAGAAAAAGTCTTCCTTTTGTCTCAGAGGTAACATTGTGAAAATCAGGCTTATTTTAACGAATTCAGCTCTTATGCGATCGCTTACTTGATCAAACCTTAAGACGTCGTCACATAATCTTCTCTCTATAGCAAGAAATCGTCAAAGTTCACCCTCTCCCACTGGCGAGAAAAGCCGCTGCGTCAATGTATAGAAAGAACCATACATTAAAATTGGATGAAACTTGTTTGTATGCCCACGTTGGGCGCCACTTTAAAAAGTTTTCTCTTAACTTGCTAAGCCCTAATATGAGAGAAAAAACAAACTAAAAATGAAAACGCAATCAAAAATGCATCAAGAATTTTTCCAAATATCAGTTTTCTAAACTATTCGAATAAATGTGTTGAATGTTCAGGCATTCTTAAATACCAATACTTCCAATAATTATTAAACATTAAATTTCGATTATGATTCTTTTCTCTGAACTCTTTCCTCTTAAATTTTTATATGGTTTTTAGATTGTTTTTTACGATTCAAGATGCAAGAAATTAATTCGAATAAACAAATAAACAATAACGAATTCACATCCGAACATCCGCTCTCTGTAGCAATCACAGTTTTACAGATATGGAAGTTTTAAAATTATCTGCTTGTCAAGCTTTATGCTAAGAACTTGTATATCTTAAATGGAACTTAAGATTTTTGCAGAATTTTCCGCGACATGAAACACGCTGTCATTCACAGAATGTATCAAACAGGCACACACCATTAAGGTTGACTGCTGTTTGTTTGTTCCTCATTTTACAATGCTCCCGAGAACGTTCTCTTCTACGCAGCTCTTAGTATACAAAACACGATTGTGAATCAAAAACGAGTAAATAAAACTGATAGTGTTATCATCAGTGACACAGTTTATATGATTACAATTTCCAAACAGAGATCTTTACCAAGAATGAGAAAGAGAGTAGAAGACAAAACAGAGCCTTGGGGCATTCCATAACTTAATTTGTGTTTTTCAGTCCTATACAATACTTAACATTTAGAAAGGTAATTTTTAATCTAACGTGACCAATATTAAAGTAGCTACAAAATACTTGAACAGAAGACCATTCATTACTTTCCAATTCGAATATTATATGAATAATAACAATTATAACAAATTCAATCTTGAACTAAATATAGAGGAACACTAAAGCTATTGTGCGAATAAATCTCTATGACAAATCACTTCAAAATCTTTGAATAGTGGAAATAACATCCGTATGCCAAGGCTTATATAGCAGCCATGGTCAGTATCATTATTGGTGAATGAAATACAACGTTTGTTTTGATGATTGTATGAATCATGAATCATTTAATAGCCTCAAGCGATATGCTTCAGCAATGAATGCATGTTTGTATATATGTGACGAAAATGACAAATAAACTTGCATCATCGAAGTTAAAAAAAAAAAAAACATATTCTAGGAATTTATTTAAAATGTTAATTGCAAATATAAAATTATTCAAAACATAAGTGCTGTCTTTTTGTATGACAAAGCTTAAATGGTAAACAAATTAATTTAATAAAATGCTGCGTAAAAGATGTGACCTGTCCATAATTGCACCTATTGAAATTTATTTGTTTTTCTGTCTGGCCAATTTACGCACAAAATTAAACCATAATCAAGTGATCCTTGGGTCGGTAAACTGTATTTCAAGGTTACCAAACAGTTCATTGTCAATGTTTTAGTTAAATTTATGGTATAAGGACAACGACCACAGACAAAATAAAACATTGTTAAGGCGGGATTTACTTGCTAATAATTATTGCGAGGTGGTTAATGAAAATATATATAGCTATGCAGTTACATAAACGAGGAGCGTTAAACCCACAAATCTAAAGACAAAGTTTTTTACCACCATCACGACCAGACCACCCTGTTTATGTCACATATTTTGGTGAATGTAAATTGAACGGTGTACGGTCTTTGAACTCGAAACACTTGAGGACAAGAATCGAGTAATTGAGCAAATAATTCTTGTTCGTAACTTTTTGTATCTTTTTTTTTTTTATTTTTGTTGTTGAGTTTTATGTTATTTATGAGACAAAAGTTCAATTAAACCCTCGCCAATTTTTTTTTTTGTTGCGAGCTGTTGATGTAAGTGTCTCGTAAAGATACTGAAGTCTGAAACCGCCACCGACGACAACGATAAAATAAGAAAAACAAAATTCTTGTTGTTGTTTGAGAGTTTCGACCACAGGTGAGTTATGGTCAACTTAAATTTGAATATCCAAACTAATGTCATCATTTATCATTGAAGTTGAAGTAAACTGCCATTAATATATTATGTAAACAAACAATAAACTTTTTATTTTTTATTTGCAATAAATCAATATTTTGCAATTTTCTGAGATAAACAACAATGACAATGGTTAATGGGAAATTTTCAAACATAAGTTTTACGAACAATCTAAATGATTTTAAAAGTTTGTTTTTTTTTTGGGAAAAAAGCAATTAAGCTAATTTGACATCATGACATAGGTACCTGTATAGTAGAAAGATGGTGACAGTTTTGGTCAGTGATTTAATGAAAAAAATTAGTCATGAGAATGTCTTTGGGTTTACCAATATGGCTTTTGCGTTTCAGTTAATTGATGGGGGATCGTTTGACGGAGATATTTTTGGTCTCTTAAAGAACAACATTTCTTTCCTAGAATACTCCAAACTACGAAAGTCTGGCAACCCTTAATGGCAGGAACAATTGGTGTTTCTGTTTGAACAAATTCACTGAAGAAATTTTATTCACAGAGATAGGCCCAATTTACACAGAACTGCCGTGTATTACTGGCGTGGTGATGACGTGGTGTAGGTGTGGTACTGCATGCCGTGGGTTGGTGTGGTTGGGACGTGTATTCTTTAAGTTCGGCTCTATAATGGTGCCTCCAATACATTGGTTTCTAGTTTTTTCGCGAACGCCTCTAAAGTTTTGATACAAATAACGTTTTAAAGAAAAACATAACATCAACTGGAAAGAAGATTTTTATTTTACGCAATTTAAAATTTAGTCATTTTGTTTGGGTTTCGTATTTTTTGAGTTTTGAATTTTCGGATATTTAAACTTTTGCAATTTAAATTAAAAACAATTTAAACCAGTCCCAAGAATTATACTGTTAAGTTCAATATTAAGTTGTTTAAACGGTAGCGGTTTCTTTGGAAATTTTTTTTTTTTTAAATCAAAAATTTCAGTATTTTTTTCAAATCCATAAAAAAAAAATAAGTTAATATGAATAGTGAAACACATTAAAATTGTGAGGTCGAAAATGCGAAATTAAATTTTTCCAAACATTATAGCTATTAACTATTAACTTACTAAATAAAAATTGATAAAAAATCAAAGGCCAAATGATAAAATGCAAGATAAGAAATTGGGAAATGATATTTGCGAATGGCGTAATGGCCAAAAATCTGCGGAATTGTGGCTTTTCTTAACCCTCAAAACAATCGTGAAGAATTTTAAAGCTCAATAATAATATACGAAACAATTAATAGCAAAGTAATGAAAAGCAAAGCAAATTAAAAAAAAATTCCAAATCGAAATGGCGAGGTGAATGTTGCGAAATGAATTTTTCGCGAAACAATCATTCTGCGAAAAGAGAACTTGCTTAACAAAACTTGCCAAGCAATCAATCACAAAATGATAAAATGCAAGATAAGGCACTGCGAAGTGACAAATTGCTAAAAATTTGCGAAATGATCTCATATGAAACCATTTTGTGGTCTAAGTCGGTTGTCGAACGATTCAAAATTGTTCTACTGTAGGCAACACAAAATTATATCCTACTTTTCTGAAGTTGTTTCCTATTGATTCCTAAAGTCATCAAAAGACAAATCGTCCGGAAAATGATGCAGAATATTAAAACTAATAAAAGAACGCAAATAAACATTGGGAGGTGAACAATTCGAAATGAAATTTTGCGAAACAAAAATTTTGCGAAATAATCACATAGCGAAAAGAACTTGCCGAATAAAACTACCAAACGAATCAAATGCGAAATTACAAAATAAAAAACAAGAAATTGGGAAGTGATCACTGCGAAGTTCGGATGTAAAACATAATTTTTGCGAAACACACAGCGAAAGAAAAACTTGCAAAATAAAAATATCATTAAAATCAAATGCGAAATGACAAAATGAAAGACAAGTAATTGCGAAACGATCTTTACGAAGTTTGTGTTCTTATCTTATTTATAACTTATGTAACTATAAATCAAAACTAACAGATAAACCAACACATCATTTTTAATTTTACAAAAAAACAAATAAATCATTAAAAAAATAACTTAATCAAATAAAAACCACGCACTCATTTATTTGAATTCTTTAAAAAAGCTATTTTAAAAAGTTGAAAGTCCATGAACAATGGACACGAATTTCAGGGCACCAGATAAGACTCAATTAAGAACAACGAAATTATGTGTTTCGCGTGCTTCACAAACAACATTTCTGCTCATTTGCATCAATCATTTATCTTCTTTAGTTTAAATATGCACCTTATTTATACAAACAAAAAAAAATACTCCTTTTTATATTTGCAACAAAGTTGCTAATAGAACATTCCTTTATGAGGCGCATAGAAATTAAATGCATTTTAAGCGCATTCAAGCCAAACTATAATGCATTCTTGTGCAGTTCATTACAAAACTCATTCCGCATTTCAGTCGCAAGATGAGTTATCTGCGCGCAGATGAAAAGATCTCTTTAGAGGTATATATAGCGGGCGGCAGAGGTGCGCCTCAGACCAACCAAACGACCTACAAAGTAATCGTGTTCACTATACTTATACCGGTACTGTTTTGATGTTTTCTGTTGTGTTCTCCACTCGAATGATGACGCCGACGACGACGACGAACTGGCGAGCAGACGCGTTTAATTTTGTGCAACAGTGTTGCAACATTAGAGTCTCTGTGCACATTCGCCTCATAAATTAAGTGATTTGCACCTTTTGGCCAGCTTCCACGCTTCCACCTTCTCATGTCTTCAATAATTATCTTGTGGATGGAATTTTTCTTCGTATAATTTTTGTTGTTGCTACATTTTAAGAAAATGAAAATTGAAAACGTAAACATAAACGATGGAACTATTCGTGCCAAGGTGTTTTGTGTCCAAGAAGGGAGGGGTGAGGGTAGTGTGATGATTTAGTCCCCCATGCCGCATGATGGCAAAGCAACATGATCAAGCAATTGGCAAGTCCGGACAGACAAGCAGACATACACAATCGGTATTCGTGTTAAGAAATTCCATAGCAAGGGAGGTACAGCTGTCAGTTGATTGCACTGCACATAACAATGGGTGGAGGAGATGCAGGAGCGCCCCAAGCCGATCTAACCCTGCAGCAGCAGCAACTTTGTTGCAATGGAAAACATTAACAGTAACGACTTCGTTTTTCGCGCCAGTCCTGAGGACAATACCATATTTAGGGTGACCATTTTTACTTTATTTTCAATGTCAAAATTTGACATTGCAGTTAATTTTTTTTACGTTATAAATAATAAATACTCGCTGTTTCATAGCACTAAGCTGAAATCATGGATTGACAATAAGAATTAACATGATATGTAGTGTAAGAAAGGGCTAAAAGGAATAGGGGTAAATTGAAGCCGTGGGCAACAATGGAGATAATCGTGTTTAAAAATGAGTTGTATTATTTTTGCAGCGATTAATCGTTAACTTTTACTTATTATGATGAAAAAAACTAAAAATTCAAAAAAATGTGTACCCCACTTTTAAAAATGAAGAACTGCGTGAAAAACAAAAATATTAGTCTTCTACAAGGCAAACGGTATCGGTATGTTTACTTTAAAAGTTTTGAATCGATCATTGATCAGAATAACTTGTTGTTACACTGATTGACCCTATTTTCATTTTCAAACGAAATTTGTTACAAAGGAAAACGATTTAAACATCATTTCGCAAAAATTACGATGTGTTTTGTTTTTTATTTGTTTTTCTGGAGATAAAACGAAAAACTTGTATTTAAACTTGGTGATACAACTTACTCCTCTGTGTCTGTGTCTGTGTTACTACTACTTATAGCTCATAGTCTGAATAGAAATTGCAAGTTAGCCGGTAATTTTAGATCTTAAATGATGGTTTGTATTTCGGTTGTTATTCTAAACTCCTATAAGACATCAAGTTTGAAGGAAGTCGGGTAGCAATTTTCAAAACATTTTGAATAACCGTTTATCGAGTGTGAACGATTCACGAGTTATTCTAAAAGTAATGTGTTTTTTGTTCTAGATAGATGTTAAAGATGGATTTTCGGAGTGAAAAAGAAGAAACCTTTGATATAACGTTTTTTAAGTCAAAATTCTTTAAAATTTCTCACTGTGGCCATTGGCAAATATTAATTTGTAAGCTATTTGCATTCGATATTAACGAGATATTTATAAAAAAAAAAACATTTCTTGGGTTATGCTGTTGACCCCATACAATTTTACTCTGTCGGAATCATATTTTGAAGAAAAACTATAGTAGTTCTAGCTTCAAAGTAAAATCAGCTGCATATTATGCACATATGTATCTGTTAAATCAAACATTTCAAATTGAATAATATTTCTAAATATAATTCCAAAAATATGCTTTGTGGAGTTATCGATTAAAGAATCAAAAAATGGCTTAATTTTTTTGGAAAACGATATTAGCAACGGTGTGACTCTGACGTCTATTTGAATAGTAGATTTATACGGAAATTCTGCGGAACGAACTCCGGAAATAGATAATGAAATCATTGTCGGGAAACGAAGTAGCACTTTCTGCTTGATTCAAACAGCGATTCCTAGAAAAGTTCTAATGCTAATGTAGCAGGAAATATGTAAGGGGTTCGGGAAGAAACGGTACAGGTGCAGCCAAAATGATTTCGCGAAAAATTAATTTAAAAGTTAATTTATAAAATGCCGGCTATATTTAAAGGAAAGTAAAAGAATAAAATAAAAACAGTTTTGTTGCACATGAAGTTCAAACACCCAAAACATAAATAAATATTTAGTTCATGAATTTTTCTAGTGAATAAATTATGTGACTTGTGTCATTTTTCCATGGTAATAAAGCGTTCATCAGTGGAAATTCATCGTTTTTTTCGCATTTATCGATGAAAGTTGAATTTTCTCATACATTTTAATTTTATTTTTTGTGAGAATGACATACTTTTATCAAAAAGTAAATAGAATATCATAAGTACACAAAAAGAGCTACAAAATGTCATAATTCGGTTAGTTTTGGAAAAAAGTGGACTCCGTTTTTCACATGTATATTAAGTATGTCCAATCCAAGATAATCTAATCTTCAAAACACAAGAGGATTTCGCAGTGGTCGACCAACTTAACACCTCGCTAGTACTAATTTTAAAATTACCCCAATTTCTGTTCAAAACAAAAGCCGTTAAACAACTTAAATCTGACAAAGTTGACCAAATAAGAAATACATACGTATTGACTCCGTTTTTTTTTTGTAAATTTTGTTTGCGATTTGCAAAATTTATTTACAACAAACTTAATTTGTTTCAAACAAAAACAAAATATACCACCAACTCTAAATTTGTAATATGGTCTGGCCACATCATTTAGCACACGTTTAAGAATTCAAAACAACAAGAGCACCGATGCGACTATGTTTAGGGCAAGAGTAGGAGGTTATTTTATTTGTTATTTTGTTTTGGTTTTATTTTATAACATTTATTATTGGCAGAGCGTGGTGGTTATTTTTCGATTAAGAAGTAATTATTGTGTCCATTCTTTCAAGTCGGAGGGACGAGTTGAAATATATTTTATATTTAATATTTTTTAGAAAATGTATGCTTAGAGCAGCAGAACAATGTAAAACTTAACTGATTGGATATAAGCCAAAGAGTTTTGTTTACCTTTTACGAGAGGGTTATTCTCTTTTATAAACTATGTTTATATGTATGTATTTAGCTTTTGAATCTCTATGGATCTTTTATAGATGGTCAGCAAAATAAAGACTATGTAAGTAGACTAGTTATAGTTAGGGGCAAAACCGTGACCTGACGTTGGACTGTTTAGTATCTATTGTATTTAAACAATGATTACGGATAAAGGTTCGCAACTGGGGAAGATATAAAATAATAAAAGAACAAATTGCTGTTATCTTATTAGAAAGAAAAACTTTACTTGTATACTTTTCCACAAAATCATAAAATCTTAAATGAAATTTTACAAACTCGTAATTGACATTTTAGAGGAAACTTCAAGCTACTTAAGCTATGTATTTAAAATTGTGTTTTAAGGTTTTAAATCGGTTTTAAATCGAACAATATTGAATTCGAAAAAACAAGTTTGGCAAAAATTGATGGTACCTTCTGTCTAATTTTAGGCACCTCCTTTTTTCAATATCAGAGATTCACCTCCATTTTGAAATCTTTTATAAATCAGGTTCTGAGAATTCATCACCTTCGAAAACGATGGATGCCTTAAAATCCAAAGTAGCGTTATAATATCATCTAAAAGCCACTCATCTTTTACTCCGTTCCTGGGAGGAAACTGCCGGCTGAGTTCACAATCAATGCATCAATGTGTGATATTTTGCTGTTCACTTTATACTTCACACTTAAAAAAAACAAAATTAAATGTTTTTCCAAAAACATTCGAGTTTTCTGGTTCTTAAAATGTATACCAATTTAACGTCTTAAGGTGTTTCGAAAAATAAAAGAATAAACTTTTCAGAAACATTTATTAAATAAGAAAAAAAATCAGAAATGTTTCATAATTTTTTTTTTCAATACTTCACTGGTCTGGACACTATCAACATTTTTGAAATGTCCTGCTTTTATTTTCTGAAATATTTTTCAATTTCTCATTCGCAATTGTAAACCAATGTTTCGCAAATGACACATGAAGAAGTTAAGAACGGATGACGAAATGGGAAGACAAAACATTAAAAAAAAAACATCAAGCGGCGACACCAAAAGAATCATTTTATGGAAATGTGTTTTGAACAAATGGAAAACATTTGTTAAACGTTTTCAGAAATGTTTTTTGTCTGGAAATACCTTTAAAGTCACGAAGATTGGACAGTTGGAATTTAGTTCAAATTAGCTACGAGAAAGGCACACTTAAGGTCGCATTGCTCCTCTGCGACATAAATAACAGCCTATTGAGCCCATTGACTGACCTCTATGTTTTCTGCTTCTTTAAATCACATTTCAGACATAGAATTCCCTTCTGAGTTTCACTAGACTAGTTTTTATTTATTATTTGCACTTAAGCGGTTATGAATACCCTTAAAATGATTTAACACATTGCTATATCATTTGCAGAAATCAAACGAAGAATTATAATCGCTGTTTTTTCGGGGTCAAAAGGCATTTCTGTGGTCAGGCCGTCTCTCAGAGAACCAAAGAGATAAGAATGAACAAATAAAAACAATAAAAGGACTAAAAATAGTCGAATTAAATTTTATTAAGTGGAGTATTTATGAATGAAATTCAATTTTAAAGGTTTTGTGGCCTTTACTCCAAGCATTGAGTTTCGCTCTAGAACCAAAGAGATGCTTTATACATGACCTTAATCATTCCAATCCTGATGTTTTGGATGAAAACATGCTTGGGTGTTTTGAGAGAAAGAATATTATTGAAGTAAAAAGTCCTCTGTGTATCGCAGAAGTGTGGGTGAAGAAAGTTCAATGACGAGCTCTAGGGGCTTTACAGAGAAAATAGCCTGATCGAAAAGCTTAATATTCAGCTGCTGAAATGGCTGGGAAACTTGGAGCGTACAGACCAACCAACCAACGCACTTGCCTGACTCTGGAATCCAACCCAACAATTTTCAACAAATGACAAACACAAGTGGAAAATGAACTCAAGGGTAGGAAAAGGAACTCTTCGCAGCGGAACAATTTATTAAAATTATAAAAAGAGTAGGAGACAAAACGGAGCCCTTTCAGACTTAAAGCCACGAATACCACTTGTTTCGAGCTATCAGGGAAGTAATTTTTAGTCCACCAAAGAAAAGATTTTTCGAATGCATGCATTTTCAATAAAAGACCTTATTCATCTCGTGGATGAAAATGTTCGCGCTCTATAAATTATGGCCACTTTTCGGTAGTAATTTTTTTTTAATAATTTTAAAACGTTTTTCGTTAGAAGTAAACTTTGGCATGGTAAAAATGTAAGCCTCGAATGACATTTTGACATTGGCAGATCATTCAAAAAGGATTTTTTTATTCAAAATTGATTTTTTTATTGAAAAAAATAATAAAAAATATTCAAAGGCAAATTGAAATGAATAAGAAATGAATGATTTAATGCAACTAAGCTGACTCTATTAGTGTTCTCAATATTTAGAATATAAAAATTGAAATTGATCAATCAGATTATCCGATTGAACTTGGTGGCCATTGAAATTAAAATCTTTCTTTGCATAGATCATGTTTAGATCGAAAATTAGTGTTCAAAAATGTATTCTATTAGAATGTTCTATTAGAATAAAAAAAAAAACTAAGTGTCAACAAATCACTGCAAACACATTCAAAATTAAAAAAAAAAAAAATAACTCAATGTAAACAATTTTATTTACATAAATTTCAAAACACACGAAACTGCAGTAAAAAGTTAATTTATAACTGAGATCATCCACACGTCATGTGTCAGCCATGACCATTCAAAGGACACTGAACTTGCAAAATTAGAACCGAACAAATAAAAATAAATCACAACAAATCTTGTTTGTAAACAAATTCATAATAAAATAAAATTCAAATTATTTGCAAAGTTATTATTTTTCTTTGTTGTGCAAAACTATAGCTTTGTTAATATTTAATTTTTATGTTACACATACGCCCCGTAGACCCATCAATCAGATTTTTTAAAGTTAAACACACGTTTTGTATTAAATAACGTGATTTCATCGCCTACTCATAATATTTAATATTATTCAACATAAATAAATGGAGAATATATTTATTGACTTTTATTTAGAGAAATGAAGAAAAAATAAAAATTATTATTGTTTGAAACATAAAAAAGAATTATCTACTTCGATTTATGGGTTAATAAAATATCTAAACAAATGTCATAGAGATAAACAAGTCACATATTAAAATAAAAAATCATCTAATGTAAATTATTTCGCAATATTGCAAAATTTAATTAGCATTAAACTTAAAATAGATGTGAAAATAATAAATTCGATGTTCAACGCGTTTTGATTGTTTGTATATTGATGATCTGTCTGCAGAAATAAGAGAAAATCTTTATTTTGTTTTTTTTTTGTGAAGCAAAAGTTTTGCGCGTGTGACCGGAGTATGTGTGCATGCATATATGTATGTTCAGATCATAAGTAAATAAATAATACCCCTTTAATAGAAAGAGGGGATTCTTGTGGTTGCATGTCTTCTTTTAGAATGACCATGGGCCTTCATATTCGGCTTTGACCTTAGTTAGGTGTGTTTGTATTAATTAATGTTTAGATACGCTCAATAGTTCGATACAGGTTAAAAGTATTATGAGTCAACGCGGCAACCTGAAGCGCAGTTTTCATAGGTGAGTTGTCTGCTTTGAATGTATGTATAAACATATAGTTTACCAATTAATCTGGCGATATACGCGTTTCGATTTAGAGGGGATTTGAGAAGAAATAATTTTGTGAATCAATTTGGTGTGCGATTAGGAAAATGCGTATTTAGTTTCCAATTTATTTTGGACTTTAGCATCACAAATTTTGTTTATATAAAATATAAACAAAAAATAAATTGTTTTATTGTATTATATCAATGTTTTTATGAATTCATGGAATACAATTTTGTATATGGTTTAGTTTAATGAGTTTCAAAAAATTGAATGTTTAGAAATAGTCTATGGCGTGCTTTATGAGTAATGAGTTGTGTTTAGTCTTGAAATGTTTTCTTTTTTTATAACATCACCTTTTATTTTTATCTGTAAAAAATGGTGTGTTTAGTTTTAGAAGGATTATCTATACAAAATTTATATTGATGCGCACTAAAAACATTTAAGAAATTCGCCTCAGACAGCTTGGCGATTTAAAAACTAATTGGCACACCAACATAAATAGTTTGTCTGTAAAAAAAAAACTTAAGAGTTAATAATAATAATAATAAGATATTTTTTGTTTAAAGAACTTAAAAAAAAACAATTTGTTTTCTAAGCACCCTCTACTGCATTTACGAAGACAATTATAAAGATAGAAATATTTGATGTTTTTTTTTAATGTGTAGATATCTTTTTTTTTTGTAGGATAGTGTAGTTTTACTTTGAAAAAAGATTTAACTGCAAATCTCTTACAGTAAACAGAAATATTTCCAAAAAACGGTTACAAAATTAAGTATATGGACTTCTTGCAGACATAAGCGAAACTAAAAATGCATGCTGGACAGAAAAAAAAAACAAGACCAAAATAAGAAAAAATATTTAAAGGAAATATAAGCGAAACGGCGAGGATAATTAACAGCTACTTTTCTGTGTGTATGCTTTTTATGACCTTTTTTTGTTATGTCAATATATTGTGCACTCTTTGAATGCTTAATAATGATGACTATGAAATTTTTCGACAAAATCTACCGTCCAATCAGTGGAGATGTTTTAAGAAGAGTAAAAAAAAAGTAGTGATTTTTAAATTTGTACTATTCGGGGTTGACAGTCGGGATTTTGAGAGTCGGTATATTAAGAGTCCGGATTTTGTGACGTGTAGACGAGTGTAGTGCTCCGTGGCGAAGTGGTTAGACGTTTGAGTGTCGAAATATCACGCTGGAGGTCTGGGTTCGAGCCCTGAGTACACCTAAAGTTTTTTTTTCAGAGGCACTGCTTCTTGCGAGGAAGTGACGTATCCTCCAAGAGTATCATTGTCATGAAAAATGCATCTCAACTTAGTCGTTTGGATTCGATGAAAATTTTGAAGCTTCCCTCCAGTCAGTGAAACTAAATTTATTTATATTTATTTGATTTGAAGAGTTTTCCTCGTCGGGATTTTAAGAGTCGGGATTTCGTGACTTTTGTCTCCAAAAATAGTCTGGATTTTCGCCAGTCAAGATTTTGAGAGTCGGGATTTCTATATACGATTGCAGAAAAAAATGGCGACTAAAACATCTTTAGAACACCTTTTCAAATAATCGACCCTATCACAAGCCCTGTCGGATCAATTTCGTACTACGAATGGCAGAAATAAAACATCGTAGATGACTTCTTACTTCTTTTGCAACTTAATTTGCAAGTTACAACTACTAAAAGCATTTATCCTTAATGTTATTGCAATATGTTTACTAATATATAAAATATGGGGGATTATATTTGCAGTTCGTAGTACGAAATCGTTCCGACGGGGCCTGTGATAAGGGAATAAAGAAAGTGAGAAATTTTGTAAGTAACGGCAGGCATTAAAATTGATTTATATTGTCATACTTTTCGAAACAAAAAAAGGTACAGGAATTAAAGAAGCAGTGAAGGTTTTTTAGTTCATCCAGACTGAGTACTTCGACCGATACCGAATGACAACACTCCTCAACAGCTACCTCGAAACAAATTTTGTCAAAATTGCAGTGGACAAAGGAAAAAGATAGCAGATGTTTTGAATGTAACGATTACTGAAATATCTGGAGAAATTATACAGAAAACAACCTTGAAGGCTTTTATTGTATCATTTAATATTCATTACGTACTGTAATTAGGCTTCGAAGCTTGCGCTAATAATTATAGGCTAATCATCAGAATCCTTCAGTGATGCGGGTATATTTTCATGTTTATTCGAAAAACATTTTATTTGATTTTTCCAATCGGAGGTAACGTGAAGTTACCATCTTTAGGGTTGTATTTTTTATTACTGACGACATTTTTTTTGTTACTTCATTCACGTGTTTCTACTTTTTTCATTCGATTTATATGGTGGAAATTTGTTGCAACAGGTAATGAAGGGTTTTTGAAGGAATTTGAGGGAACAATCTCAAACAAACTGTGTTCAAACATCGACATCGACAATTCAGGAAATAGAAAAGCAATGAATATGACACTATGAAATGCATGTATCAGGCGTGACCATTTTGAAGCAGTTTTTTTTTTCTATTATTAATTTCTGGTACACTTCTGCACGTATTATAACCTGAAATCGTAATGCCAGGATGGATTCGACCTGCAACCCCTATGTCAACCAAATGGGCTATGAAGTATATGACGTTCCAAACGAAAAGTATCAATAAAGCCAATCTAGATGATTACCAAGAATTAAAGGTACCCGGCTCTTCATTTCAGGAACAGAAAAATTTAATTTATGTTTATGTTAGCTTTTCAAGACACTTACGGAATATCTGATTAAACTATTCCAATCATGCGGTTTTAGGTATGGGAAATTTAAAATCGACCAACTTGATCATTTTAACATTTAGCGCCACCTTTTTTACTTGCGATTATAGGTACTATAAGGCAAGATATGAATTCGTGCAAAAAATAAAGTTTCGAGATAACAATCAAACATGGCACTACGATGATAGCGAAGTCGAAAAAAGTGTCTGTCTGTCAGTCTGTCTGTCAGTCTGTCTGTCAGTCTGTCAGTCTGTCTGTCAGTCTGTCAGTCTGTCTGTCAGTCTGTCTATCAGTCTGTCTGTCAGCCTGTCTGTCAGTCTGTCTGCAGCTTAAACGGTTGGGCCGATATCCTTCAAACTTGGTGTGTAGGCTTTTTATATTAGTGACCGTTAGAGGGGTTTTTCGAATTTTATTTCTAGGCCTTAAAATAACGGTACCTGCTTTATAACGGTAATGAAAAACCTTTTTTTTCTCAAAAACGGCTCTAACGATTTTAATAAAAGTGAACATGAGTTTTAATGCATTAAAAGCCTTTTAGACGATTGAAACCGTTATTCTTCAAAAACAGTTTTAACGGTACCAGTTATATAACGTTTTTTTTTAATTTTTACTTTCTCGTTAACGACTGAACGGATCTTAACCAAATTTTATTTTAAGAAATTTCATTTTTTGAAAATTTAATATTTTGAAAACCAATTGATGAATTTTTTTAATTTAGTTTTCGAATAGAATTTATTAACTTTTTAAAATTGACATACTCAAAATTTTTCATAAAAGTAAAAATATTATTAAGTTATTTCAAAAAAATCAATTTTTTCAAAAACTGGTAGTTCGATTTTCGTAAAAAAAAACTCAAAAATATATTTTATAATTTAAAGCATTTTTTTAATTATTATGTGTTAAGTTTATCAAAAGAATTTAAAAAATTATTTCATATACAAAAATAGAAAGACTACAACATGCAAGAGAAGAACGCGAGACCCATTTATGCCTTTTTACTGTTTGGTCCGCTTACCTGCCACGAGAGGAAGTTTTTTGCGAACCAGGCGTGCCTTTTATTTTTATTAATGTTAAAGTCTGTAATAATAGTGAGAAAAGAAAAACCCCACAGCTACCCAAAATACTATTGTGCGTTCCATAAAAAAGTGCGTTGGGAAAAATATTTAATGGAAAAAATCCTGATATTTGTATAAAATAGGATAATTTTCCGTTTCGAACGGTAACCTCGATAGGGCTGAATATCTTGAATTTATGCTAACAATGAATAATACGAAAATTTATTGAAGCATCTCACAGCTGATTTTGGCATACGTGATGGGTAAGAAGCAAGTAAGCGCATATTTTGAGTCGGAAGCGGTCAGAATAAGTCTTGTTGTTTTACATAAGGTATTCTTAATATGCATTTTCATCGAAAAAGTTATAAATAAATAAATAAATAAAAAAACTGCAATAAAAAAATAGCTCTTAAATTAGAAAGCTCGTCCAGAATGGTGTAGCACAGAACGTCAATTGTCCTTCAGGCATTTTGCTTTTTTTTTTTTTTTTTTTTTTTTTCAAATGTCAAAAAACATCTAGCAGCATACGCTAAAGTGGTACTATCGCACCATCAGATGTCAAATTTAAAACTATATTATAAAGTCTCAATATATGAATCTGAATCTGAAATACGTTAAAGGGGGATGTGAATGAACTTGTGCTGGAGCGTATGCTACAGTTACAGCTGCAGCTTATTATATTGAGGCCGTACAGTATTGGCGTTGTCTTGAATTTGACAGATAGAAACAAACTTCAAATTTTGATTACTAAAGTTTTTTTAAATGTCAGTTAGGTAGCCAATCAATTTGTCTCCCTGGCCGCTGTAGTAAACTGGACAAACATCAAAGCAGAAATCAAACGTAGATTATCTCATCACGCTGTTTTTGAGCTAAGTAAGCAATTGAGTTTGAGTATTAAGCCTTGTGAGAAGAACCAATAAGGAGGCCCTTTATAAAAGACTCATTATTTCTATCCTGAGGTATGGTGCATAGCATTTCTCTGTTAATATATGCAGTTTTATTGAAAAAATTCTGATACCAACTTTCTACCCACACTTGCTATTAAATAATGCAATCAATTTGAAAACATACTCCACACTTTAAAGTGTCTTCTACAATTCCTTTTGCTATTTTTATTTCATATCTTTCAATTTTTATTTTCTTAAGAGATCCTTTCATATAAGAACACCATCTTAGAAAAACTTTACAAACCCATTATCATAATTTGTAGAATCCTCCACTTCATCAACTCTTCACTCACCTGAATGTTATTTTATTTTTCAAGTTTCACTCATGCAAATGACATATAACGCGCGAACTAAACTAAACTATAACCAGGAAACCACATTGAGGAAAATACATTTCTGTATGAACCACACCCTGAAAAAAAAACATATGCAAACATGCCAAAAGTTTTTGGGATGTCAGGCGGGGAACTGCCTAAAAAAACTATATATAATGACAGTTTACTAGAGAGATTCATTGCAATTAATTTCATTTAAACTTTGTGCGGGAAAATATTAACACACATTAATGTGTAATATTTTTGTTGACATAAGTGACAAAAAAAAAAGAAAACAGATAGTAAACGTATAGTATAAAATTCCCATTCTACTATCCCGCCAGCAGCACCCTACTATATATACAAAGCACCCATTACTCTTTCAAAATTAGGAACAAAATGCGCGCCAAACCTGCCCTGCCTTGCATTTGAATTCAGTGTACACATCATGGCTGGCACTTCTACTACGTTTATCGATTTTTGTCCTGACATAAAATACAACGTTGATGTGGGGGGGGTTGGCTGATGGGCAGAAGGATGAGTGTCTTAGCATCACAATCCTCCATTCCCACCACCCACATCAACATTACATATAATCACTATCAACAAAACTCTTGGTTTCAAATTCCAATTCATTCCCAATAAAATGGGGTGCCGCCGGGTACTCTCCCCATACCAGCACTGTACATATTCAACCCCAATAACAAACACGACCAGCACAATCTGTATAGCAAGAGCGCGCGTCTATGGCTGGCATAAAGATGTTGTGGGAGTGGAATGAGGTTAGAGGGTGTATGATGATGGCTTGGGGTGGCTTGCTCTGGATGAAACACAAAACGGGCATTGACCTTTTTCTGCAAATGAGAAAATCTGACGCTAGAAAAGGCGCACCCTCTTTCATCTCTGTCTTCCTTTGACTGGCTTTTCTATGGCGCTTGCTGCAGTTGTTGCTTGCTGGTGATTGCTGCTTGCTTTGCTGCTTGCTGCCTGCTACCTTCCTCCCCTGCATCTGCATCCCTTATATTTAATCTGGGCTTTAATATTATGACTGTCTTTATTGCTTCTCGATGGGAAAACCCACAAAAAAGAGAGCACACAACAGGGACGTCGTGACAGGATAGATGGGAGCGCAGCGAAAGCGGAAAGGTATGTTTGCTTAGGAGAGGAGTACCGACTATGGTGCTTCCATATTTGTGCCCTGGCTATGTAAACAATTTTCAGCACACAATGCAGGCATGGGCGAGGTTATGTACACCCGATTCTTAAAGATTCAGGGCATATGGGTTTCTTGGCTTGTTTTCTTATGTTGCCCTTTCTTGTCATTCGTTTTTGTATAGTCTTCCTCGTAAGTATATCTACCTTTGTATTTTAGTTCGTATATACAGATAGTAAAAGGTAGTATGAAATGGAAGTAGAAATTTGTTTGAGGAACTTTTCCCGCGCGACAGGGAAAGCTTCTAAATGCGCAGAATCAGGACAAGCGTGGCGGTCTGCTTCCACTATACAACTATACACTTCAACCAAAATTCCAATTTAATTGTTATAGCCTTTTGTGCTTTGCCATAAAGCTGTTGTTGTAAACCGAACCGATGCTATAAGAATTGTCAGTAAAGATGAAAATATAAGGGTTGAGAAGACGATGGGGTCTTCTGCTGGGATATTTGCAAATTAGTTTTGTAATAAAAAAAAAAAAATAACAATAATTTTGAAAGAAAAAAAGGAAAAAAAATAATAAATGATGCTGGGGGGAAGATGGAGCAGCAGCAGCAGCAGCCTGAGCGAGATCATTGTAGTAGAATGCTAGATTTTCAAATGATTATGACGAACGAAAGTCGAGTTGTGGAAGACTCTTGGGGAATTATAATGAGTATGATTTTATGAATTGAGAAAACATGAGAGGGGTTGTGCCTGCCTGATGGTTGTTCAAATGTTCAGCGATGCTTTAAGAAAATCCATAGCTTTTCAATGACGATGTATTTATAGATGATGGTCTGTTCATTGTTGATTACCAAGACGACCGACCTTAACGTCTAAGAAGTGGTTTCATTTTTTTGTTTCTAACATTTCCTAAACGAAATGTGGGGATGGATGTATCTATAAGGGTAGTTAAAGAGGATTTTTTTTTTCAGCAAGACGGTGATTTGAATATTAATTGAAGAAAAAGATGTTAGGATACCTAAACTTGTAGATAGAGTTTCGAATTACGAGAAAACTTGGACGCGCTAGGAAATTGCCTTACAACCTTTATATTAATGCGCGGCTCATTTACATTTTTTTTTATATTTAATGCGTTAATGGGAAAGCTGTTGGTTAATTCATTCATTATTAGCATTTGATAATTATTAAATAGGCAGGTTGTTTAAAAGTAAGTTATTATATTTTGATGGGGGTTGGGTGCTTAGGGTACAAGTAATGGGCAAAAGTTTAATTCTAATTATAGTTCATAAATGTAATTCTCATTTGTTTAACCAACAATTAATTTGCATAAAGAAATGTTCTTTTAGTAAAGAGGAATTTTTATGAATATTAACATCGGAAAGATATAAATACCATGAATTCACCTGAATCTATAGGTAGAATTGCACTCTAACTTTTTAGGCCCATGATTATAAAACTAGTGGTAAGAATGCTAAAGAAGCCAAAAAAACATTTGAAGACAATGGCGCAAAATTATAGTCGATTTAACTCGTAACTAAAAGCAATTTATTGTGAAACTTGGTTAAAAATACGTTTTTCCGTATTATAAACGGCATAAAGCATACATTTTCTTAATGAAGTTGTCTAACTTTAAAAACAGCAAACCTTCGCATTATATTTTTAATGCAACACACTAAAATCTCTGAGAGAATGACTGCTCACTCTCTTGAAATCGCTTTTGTGGAATGTAACTACACACAAACACTGCATAAATTCATCAAGAACTTGATTCAGTGAAATAATTTCAGCGCCATCTACACTTCAACAGTTACACCATTCATATCCACTTTATGTTCACTTCTGATTGCTGACTTATTTATACACACTTTTGGTTTTGATAGGATATACATGTAAAATGTTACTGAGCTTATTTTATTTTTTTTTATTCAGGAAGTTGATGAACCCATAATCGCATTGGCACCTTAAAGTCGTGCCAACTGGATAGCGTAAACTAACGATGAGCGTTGCTTGAATTGCGGCACTTAATTTATCACCTCAACTTAGTTACAATTTCCTTGAAAATATACAGAACAGCATCGGATAAAAAAAAATCAACCGGAAGTCTATTTCGGTTGTACAAAGAAATCAAATGCTGATACTTTCCAAACGATCCAAACGAAAACCCTTCGTGATAAATAGTAAACGCTTCTTGATGTAAGAAATCAGTGACTGCAAAGTGTCCAAAATGGAAAACGTCTTAAATGTAAGAAAAACAATTCGGAGACTAAAAAGAACTAAGCTTAATGAGCTGATGAACCAAATGCAATGCGAAAGTATTAAAAATTTAAACTTTAAACCTAATGCGATAGTAAATTATGAAAGAAAAATCATTTGGCGATTGGACCTTATTGCGGGAGGTTTTTAGTGTGGTAAAAGTACGTACTAACTACTTGGTAGTCTTTTGAAAAATTCTCAATGGAGACTTAAATTTTTATTTTTCATGTACCTAACTTGATATGACAAAGAACTATGCGAGGTCATCGTAAGAAATATGAAGTTAAGGACCCTATTAATATGCGAACAGGATTATCTCATTTTAACGCCAAGATAGAACAAAACAAGTTTGGTATAACGAAAAGCCCGGACGATATCTTTTTCGGCAAATTACTTCGGCTACTCGACTTAAAAAAAAAAAAAACTGATATACGCACCACGATATTTCCACATGTCTACATCAGAAAAATTACTTACGAACTCACTAGATATTTAAAACTACAACGGAATAAATCACGGGGCAATCGACGGAAGGCATATTCTATTATACTGTCTATAAATGTACCTTCAGAGGATCTAACACAACTTTATATATTCACCCCTATCGAAGTATCCGTTCGGAACCGAAAATTCTCCTATTCAAACAATTTTTTTTTAAGTTTTCAAAAATATCACAAAAAACCACTTGATTCCAGTGCCTTTCAAAATGCTATTATGTTGTGCGTTCCATAAAAATGTGCGCTGGAAAAAATATTTCCTTCAAAAATCCTGCAATTAGTATACAATTGCTGACAACAATATGTAAATAAGGTATGAAGAATGCTGCAAAAGAATAAGACTAGAGAAATATCTGGATTGACTTCAATTGTAGTGAGTTGTACCTGACATGGTTCCCTAAGAAACAAAAGCAGCTTGAAGTCTGTAGGAAGAGACAAAATATGCTTGCACTTAAAGCTTTAAGTAGAATTTACATGTCTGAAAGGATATCTAAAAGAGTAACGCAGTGCATATGCCGTCGATGCTGTTTTACCGAACAACGTTAGCCAGTGAATCTTAATGATGAGGAAGATTTCCAAGTACCCTGACAAAATGAGATCAAACCACCGCCACCCTGCAAATGCTGATGGACGTCAAACCAAGCTTTTCAAATAAATATTCAGCCTTTGGTCAACAGACTGCTAACCTAAATTTAAAACCATTCAAATGTATTCCGATCATAAACAGTAGCATAAAGCTAAAATGCTACACAAAATTGTGTACCGATAAGTTTTTCCTTATGTGTAAGGTACCTTTGTTTTTAGACCCAGAATAACAATTTTTATCGAAAATATATTCGATGCATTAACATAAAATTACTTATCACGTAATTTGATGAAAATCGGCTCTGGCCGTTTAGGCTGTAAATGTTCATAAACTAGGCGTGCGCCAACAAATGTTTCCTCATTGAGGAATCACTGTCACTTTGACGGAGGCGGAGGAGATTGAGTTTCAGAATTACCTGCAAATTCAATTGCAACTTTTGCAATAGATGCCTGGTGTAGAGATCGAATAATTGTTGAAGGTTAAGTATCTCGATCTCCAAATCGGTAACTACTACATCTTTCCTTACATACAGGATTTTGTATGTAGGTATGTATGTACTATATAAGTGCTCTCGATTTAACAGGGTATTCGAGAAACGAGGACAACACCCACAAACGCTGGCAGCAAAAGTATTAACACTTGTATATATCATTCGTGAAAACCTTCATATTTTGTTTCAGGAAATCGATTAAAAATGAGACGGTCCGCAACGATCCATTCCCGATATTTCCATCCATCTATCGTGCGAGCCAACTTTGTGGCGCACATTCTATACCATGCTTTACATGATTGACATATTTTACGGAATAAAGCCCCAGGAAATATGATAAATAATCCGAATACCAGATATTATTATATAGAATTGGATTTGAAAATACGGGTTATATCTCTAATAATCTAACACTGCATTCATCCATTATAATTGACAAAGCTAATAAAATGTTAAATTTTGTCAAAATATTAAATACCTGGAAGAGAATTTAATATCTCTTTGTTATTTTTTTTTTTGTAAAATCCATCTTGCAATATTGAAGTCCATAATGTACAGTCCATGTTTGGTTCATATTACAACTATGCAAACGAATATTGAACAAATTCGAACATTTTTTTAACGCAGTGTCTACATAAAAGTGAAATGGAGAAACAATTTTCTTATAAAATTTAAAAATCTTATGCACAAATTACCTATTTGGGATGAAATCGATGGTAGCACATTTAGTGCTTCTCACATCATAAAAATATCCTTTGTAATCATCCAATAAAGCTTAATCAATTATTGAGGTTATGTGATTTCAAGTTTTTTGAGAAATTTCTGAAAAATTTCTGAAAACTTTCAGGGCAGAAACAGCTTTCCCAATGAAAAATTGTGACTTGATAGACTCTTACAGTTGATGATAAACATTTCGAGGCCAATATTCCACCAACAAACTTCAACAACCTACAAATGTATATTTTGTAGGTTAAGAGTCTAAATTACTCGCCCACGAGGGAGATTGGAATCCTTAAAGGTCGTTTAATCAATAGGTTTCATTTAAAATAACTGAAAAATGTAAATTTGTTTGAAAAACGGCGATATTTTTATGTTAATTTATATATATGTATGTACCTACCAACAAACTCAGAGGTTAATTATGGAATCGAATATTTGCGCTTAAAAACATATGTTCCTTCTTTAAGTGAATCTTTACATCACATTTTCACTAAATTTCTGTATTTATTCGAATAAACGCGTTTATATTTGCTTTTGGACACAACTTGATTCTTTTATTTTCTAGTTATAAAAAAGATCGGACGCCATGACAGTTGATTTCTGATAATTAAAATAAGGCGCGAAATTTAAAAATTTAAATTCAAATGGAACCCCTTTCAAGATATTAAACTTGTTAAACATCCTATATAAAATATATTATTCGACGTTTTAAAATTAAATTCTAATTTGAAAATGTGGAGGTTTGAATTAACAGCCTTTATTAAATATTTTAGTTCAAGGCAAATAGAGTTTTTTGTACCAAAAGCCAAGTAAATTCACGCAACCTTTTGTATTCACACCATTCAATAGATCTTTTTACTAAGAGGCATTGCCCGGGTATATTCCTTTTTCAACAGATATCCGATCACACCGAAGATTTGGCCAAAAAATCTTTCTACGTGGCTTTGTCTACATGAAAACTGCTGTAAAAGCTCGTCAAGGAACATCATCCACAGAAATCAAGTGTTGAATAACTTTGTCTGATCGGTTGTTTCTTTGGGTTAAATGAATAAATCCTTTCAAGTCTTATTTAGCTTTGTCAATAGCACAGCATTTTAGAGGTATAACGGTTAGGACAGCTTAGGTTAGGTCCCATGTGATACCACATGAAAATTGTGAGGGATCTTCATTATTTAAATCAGTTGAAGATTCTAATAAAGCGATACAGACAGTCAATTTTTATGATAACCTGGATCATAGAGCAAGGCATGAGCAGCAAAGGTGCGAGATGGTACCTTGCTAATCCTCGTCGTAAGCGACTTTTACACGGTCAGTTATTTAACATCAATCTGTAATATAGTGTTTGTAAAAATAAGCCTGTATGCGTGTCCATTTGTTTGAATAAAAATCAAAACCCTTTTGATTTTGCCTGATGACTGAATATAATGACTGACGTCCTCTTACTGACCGGCTAAAGGTCGCTGTAGGCGTTTTTATGTAAATATAAGAAAGTGCACAGTTATGATATCAATTACAGAGCTAAAAATCTATTCGAAGGCATCCGACATTGAGTTTTGGTTAAATCTGCTTGGTCGTTAGACAAATAGTGGTATTTGTCCACTTTATGTTTGATCTCTTCATGAAATCTTGCTTTAGCATAAGTTTGCTCGTAAGCATATCGATAGGTGTGTCAATGTTCACCAGTCAGGTGAAATTGGTGTTAAGGTTCCATTCCTAGCCGATGAACTTGCCTTATTTTTTTCCCGCGATCATCTCTGGGACTCGGCAATAAAAATGGGGCGAATGTTTAATATTCAATCATCTCTCATGGAGATGGCAGTCCATTAGAGATGAAAGACAGTATGAAAGCAGTTAATGAGTAAGTGGGAACAGCACTGAGTGATTTAAGGGGTGCTTTGCTATCTGAAAAGTTACGGACATCCATAATTGTAAATATCACGATTTTCTTGAGCTAAAATAGAACCTCTTTAATCGACAACATTTTTGCTTAAAAAACGCAAAAATGATCAAGGACACGGAAACATGACCAATGAGTAAATAATAAGCGCCGTCTAGCAAATGTAAATTTAATTTTTCGATTGAGATTTGACGCAGAGAACAAAAAAATTGAGCCGTACATTTACGTTATCGTAATGGAATAAAATGCAATTCCCGTCGAGTTGATAAATGAAGTTAGTTGGAAGGTTGGAAGGTTGGTTATATTACCAACTAAAGCAAATTTCGTTGGTCTCATAAAGAACAGTGCTTTTATTTTGCCAATTCAATTCTTTGATTAATTTTTTTTTCGGTTGGGTCGTAGTTATTTTAAGAAAAAATCGGTTCATCACAGCCGTTACTTTTCTGTAAGAAAATGCCAAACTTAATTTAAGAAGTAAAAATGTAAAAAACGATATTACCTTTTAAATCACATTCACCGTTCTCTAAATTGAAATAAAAACCAACTTCTATAAAACGTATTCAATTTGTTCTTAATATCTTTATTTTTATTGAAAAAAGACAGGAAAACATGTACAATATGTAGTTTTATCCTTTTTTTTCAAAAAATGATTCGGTTACAAATTCAGCGACGTGCGGATGATGTGAAGAATATGAATCGAAATATGAGTGCATATCTGCCAAATGGAAATAATCATCATCTAGTTTAATTAAACTACAAAAACCCTGATGAAAACATTGCTGAATTTTGTAAGCAAAAAGAAAAATTGTTATATGCGAAAACATTGAGAAATTAAAACAAGAACAAAAAACTTAAACCATATTCCTTAGCAAGCAATAAACTTAACCGTATTCACGACTTTCCGCCAAAGCCCATTAGATTGCCTAAACCACCACCGGCTCCTTGTTGCAGTTGTCGCATCATATTTTGCAAACCACCGACGCCTCCCATTTGTTGCAACATTCTGGGATCGATCATCTTAGCCATTTGTTGATTCAGCTTGGCCATTTGCGAGGGATTAACATTCTTCGTCATGTCACCGGTCTTAAAGAGACCTTTTACTCCGCCCATTTTCTTCACCACAGCTGCAAACTTTGTGTAGTGGGATATCAGCTCTTTGACCTCACGTTCCATAACACCAGCGCCTTGGGAAACTCTGACACAGCGTGTCGGTTGTTTGCTGAAGAGTTTTGCTCCGTCGCGATTATCCAGCTCGCCATCGGACATACTGTCCATCATGGTCATCATGCGTTTGATTCTTGCCATCGATTCTTGCTCTCCTCCTTTTGTCATGAAATCTTGAGAGAACCCGGGAATCATTCCCATGATCTGAGAAAAGGGTCCCATCTTCATGATGTTCTGGAACTGTTCGTACATGTCACGTATTGTGAACTGTCCATGTTTGATCTTTTCTAGAAGCTCCTCATTCCCATCCAGCTTCAGTTCGTTTACTTTGTCAATCAGACCCTCAATGTCTCCCATTCCCAGAAGTTTACTCACGAATGGCTTCGTCTTAAACGGTTCCAAATCATCAATGTGCTCTCCTGTTCCTATGAAGATGATTGGCGATTGTGTTGCAGCGACAGCAGACAGCGCACCACCTCCCTTAGCATGTCCATCCAATTTGGTGATGATGACCGACCCAATGTCGACCTTTTCTTTGAAAGCCTTGGCCTGAGCTTCACAAGCCTGTCCAATCGTGGCATCCATGACGAAAATAATGTTGTCTGGATTGACAGCATTGGCAACTGCCAACATCTCCTCGAAGAGTGAATCCTCCTGCTTATGCCTTCCACTTGTGTCCACAATTATCATCTCGAAACCTTCTCGCTTGAACATCTCCACACCATCCTGGGCAATCACTACGGGATCAATTTCTGTATAACTTCCGTAGAAGGGAATTCTCGCTTTAGTTGCATTCTGCTTGATCTGATCATAGGCACCAGCACGGAAAGTATCGGCACACACGAGGCATGATTTCCAATTTCGTTTCTGATAATGATAAGCTAACTTGGTACATGTGGTCGTTTTGCCAGATCCTTGCAGACCAACAAACATAATAATATTTGGTTTTCCTTTGATTGGTTGATAAGGTTTAACTCCTGGATCGACGAGCTTAACGAGTTCCTTGAAAACAGCCGATTGAATCATTCGTCGCTTATTCAATCCTCCAGCCATTTCATCGAAATCAATGACAGCCCGAACATTCTCCCTGAGCTGTTTAACCAAACGAATATTTACATCAGCTTCCAGAAGTGCTGCGCAAATTTCTTTCAGCATGGAATTCAAGACTTCCTCATTGATGACTGTAGCTTTGCTCAACGAGTGCAAAGCAGTCGTAATTTTACGACCTAAATCGGCTAATACCATGGTAGGTTTTTAGCTTATTTACTTGGTTAACTTGTATAGATCGAAAATACTCGATATAAACTTAGAATTTGTTGTATTTAGAAATAAAACAAAATTACTTTTTTGAGAAGAAAAAATACTTTCCTTTCTTTAATAATTTTGACACGTCGATGTTGAGTTTCAACGGGAATGTCAAATACGAGGAAGTGTTTCGAAATTTGTGTTTTTTTCATGTCAAAAGATAGAATGTAGTAGATTAGAGTAACTTAGGTGAATACAAATGTAACAAGCAGCATATTGAATTCAAGCTTTACCTGGGGGTTTAGTGGCAATTCAAGCAAGAAATATTGCAAGTAATCGAAATTTTCGTCGAAAAACAACAAAAGTTTTCTCACTCCTTATTGGACCATACAAATTGACGATTGACGGGATAGCACGTTTCTTTAGAGTTTCTTAAACCTTAAACTACACTGCCAAGAGAAATTACTCGGAATTGAAATCACCTATTTCAACAGATTGTGCCCATTTTCCCGATGAATTATTAACAGAACTAACAAAATTCGACTTTCATTTTGTCAAAAAACAAAAATGTATGGCTCGCATAAGCCAGATAGATAAAAACTTGTATTTTTGTTTAGATGTCAAACAACATCATCTCAATTTTCCGTGAACACTTTATGCTATTGCCATATTTTCACCACGAAATTGCACAATTTCTGAAACAAAGCGAAATCACTTCTGAAATTGCATAATGGGAGTTATGCAATTTCAGAAGTGATTTCATCTCAAATAACTCTATTTCAACAAAATTGCGTTCAAATTACATTTTATAACAGATTTTATTGTTATACAAATGAATAAAACAAACAAAACTGAAAAAAATATGACTATTCATTATCTTGCCAAAGAATATAATATGTATGGCTCGCATATGCCAGAGAGAGATCATATATTTTTTTAATGTTTTTCAATAAAACTGTCAAACCTCAATTTCGCATTAGCCTTTTTTACAAATCTGTCAAGCCAAGAAAATCTTCCCAAAATCCGTAGGAAAACGGAATTTTACCCATTAGAAATTTTGTGGTGTGAAGAAGCCAACTATACGGAAATATTAGCATATAGCCGCCTGTTTAAAAGGCATATTGGGGATGGCATCTCAAATAAATTTTTACATGAAACTTTTCTTATAACGATGTTCACATTAGACGCATTTTGACGTACGTCCAGTCCGCCGTGTTCAGACACAAAGTTGTGTTAACACGAAACCACATGAAACAAAAAAACACAAAATATGTGAAATGAGCCTAGATGTTTACAATTTTCTTTATATGCTCATGTCAAATTGAAATTTCCAATCCGAAGGTGACCGAATTTTGTGAAAACTTTCAAAATATTTTTGCAAAAAGCGAAAAAATAATAAATAACAAATGTCAGAATAGCGAATGTCAAAATGCATCCATGAGAATTAAAAAAAACTAAAAATCTGGACGCAAAACACCGTCTCTTTCTTACAACGAAGTGGGAAGGGAACAAGTTAACCGGGATGGGGTAGATAGCACACCTATCCATCGTCTTTCAATACTCTGAGCTCTCATGAACACACCTAAGAAATTGTACTGGCTAATCTACTACGTTCTTCAAATTCGAACTGTCATCTGTCATATTGCTGTCAACGAAATAAAAGCAAACGCAGTGTATTTTTTCTTCGTTTTGAAAAATTGTTCATAAATTTTATCAACAAAAAACTTAAAAAATTATTATTATTTAGAGAAAAAAAAGTAAACTCCCAGACTTCATCATGGATCCAGCACTACTTCGAGAACGCGAAGCGTTCAAAAAGAGGGCTATGGCCACTCCAACGTAAGGCAACTTCTTTACATACCCACGAAACCATTTCTATTTTTTCTTCCAAATTTTCCAGAATCGAGAAGAAAACAAGAGTTGAAATTGCTCCTCCACCCCCAAGAGATGATAAGAAAAAAATGCGACCACCGAGTATTCCTAAATTGGATTCCAGCACGTAATAATCTTTAATAAGTAATTTGTATGCTAAAAATCAATGACAAAATACTTCTTTAGATACAAAACCATGTCTGGTAGTTCTCAGTATCGTTTTGGTGTACTGGCCAAAATTGTGAAACACATGAGAACACGTCACCAAGACGGAGATGATCATCCACTATCGATAGAGGATATTTTAGATGAAACCAATCAGTTGGACATTGGTCAATCTGTTAAGAATGTAAGGTCCAACTTTTAAGTGTATTTTCTCCTAAAGATAACAAACTTTTCTTTACAGTGGCTTGCATCAGAAGCTTTAATGAATAATCCAAAAATCGAAGTATCACCAGATGGTTGCAGGTTTGCCTTTAAGCCAGTTTATAAAATAAAAGATGGAAAGAGTCTTCTTCGATTGTTAAAACAACACGATCTCAAGGGTTTGGGTGGTGTTTTACTGGATGATGTTCAGGAATCATTGCCCCATTGTGAAAAAGTCTTAAAGAACCGAGCTTCAGAGATTATATTTATAATCCGACCAATTGACAAAAAGAAGATCCTTTTCTACAACGACAGGACGGCTAACTTTACTGTAAGAAATATATATTGTTTATTTCGTCAGGGTTAAGTAAACAATCAAATCTTTCATAGGTTGATGAAGATTTCCAGAAATTATGGCGTTCAGCGACAGTCGATGCCATGGATGATGCCAAAATTGATGAATACCTTGAGAAACAAGGTACGATTGACAAAGGATCAATCAAATTGTTTTTATTAATTTTTGTTTCTTTTAAGGTATTCGGTCTATGCAGGACCACGGTCCAAAGAAACCTATTCCTAAAAGGAAGAAGATGTCCAACAAGAAAAGGCAATTCAAGAAACCAAGAGACAACGAACATTTGGCTCATGTTCTTGAAGTTTACGAAGACAATACACTCACACTTAAGGGTGCCCCTACGTGATTATGAACTGATTTGTAATATTTTTTTTTATCTCAATAAATATAAATTAGTTTCAAAATAAAAAAAAAAACACGAGCTTGAATTTTCATTTGGCCGAGAAATGTTAGAACTCTTAATAACATAACTGCCTTCCGGAAAAGTGATGAGAGGGAACGAAGGGTATAAGAAGACGTAGGAGACTTTAAAACTTAACTTTTGACGAAGAAAACAATGCCTCCGAATAAGACAAATACTTCAAAGCGAACGGTTGGCAAATCCAAGATGTCGTAATATATGAAATTCGAGAAGAGAAATATCTCCAATCGCCGAACTTTGAACATAAAAATTCGATTCGCAAAATAAGTGATTTTCGAAACGTTCATTTTATGTCAAACATTCGATTCGCTCTTCATAGTACCAAACACGCGATCATATTGCGATCGATGGGAGACATTCGAATAACATTCTGGACGTCCGACCTTTCTGAAGAGCAATCATTGACTACGACTGCTTAACTCTTACTGCACACAAGATGCGAATACTGATTTTTAAGACCTCGCATGAATCAGGAAATATGTCAAGAAAGTTTAACAGCATGAAATCAGCAGTAACTACGTAGATCGTATGCTTCTCGCTATAGCATCTTAATTATTGCCACCAAAATCAAATTAAGAACACTTAAGTCTGAAAGCAACCAATGTGGTTGGTTTCACCCCACCACTAAAAACAAACGCGTATTTCGGTGACGAATGCCAACGTGCTTATGCAGCGAATGCTTATAAAGCGATGCTACAAAGGAAAACTGTATTCCTGAAATAGAAGAGAAGAATACTGAGTTCTAAGGAAAAGAAGAAAGCCAACGAGATTGAAGACGTAAGCAAATTTTACCAGAAGATAAAGAAAACATCTCTACCCAATAAACCATTTAGGGATAGTGGGAAGGTGCTAGTATAATTAAAATCGTTGCTGAAAATATGGAAATATATAATGATGATAGACACCAAACTCTTGAGATGATAGGCATCTTACCTTGGGAAACTGGGTTACTGGAGGGTAAGTATGTGTTGCAAGCCAAGTTGGTTAAAACTGCCGTAGATATTTGGTATAGAGCATGCACCAACTCATCATGAAAATATGGTCGGAGTATACCATGACTGATGAATGGAGCTTTAGCGAATTGTGCTCAATAAAATAAAGCCCTGGGGCCCAACTATGTAACTCGATTCTACTTTTGATTCTATTCGCAAATCATTTCCGATTCTACTTTCTACTGGCACTATGTATGAAATGAGAATCGAATAAAATAAGTCCCAAAAATATCCCACAATATTTCCGATTTTCGAACGAGTCTCGCATTCTATTGACAGATGAATTGAAAAAGGAGTCAATAAACATTTTTTTTTTTGTGAAGCATTTTAAATTAAATCAAGTTTTTGAATGAAAATATTAACTTAAGTTGTTAAGTTTTATCAGATTTTTTCCAATGGGAAGTAAATTGGAACAAGAAAAAACGCTATAAATGCAATACATTGTACTTTGTACAAAACACGGAGGTAGGTATAATGGTGCTTATCGCAAAAAGAATTATTAAAAATGCAAGTACTAAAGCGATTACAGAGTGAAATGTTTTATTTTCAGTTTTGCAATAAAAATAGCGCTTTTAGAAGATGAATTTATGTGTTGATCCTTGAATTTTTTTTTGTAAAAATCGGTGCGTTTCGTCATTGTGTTGGCCAAGAACATTGAATTGAGAAGCTTTTGTGTTCGCACTTTTAAGTGAGTCCTTACGTTGAAAATGTATTATTGATTAGTTAAAAACAGTTAAATAAATATTAACAATTACAAAAAATATGTTTTCTTGCATATTGTATGCTTTCGTTTAATTTTAAAGGATTGCTCGCAAACACATTTGCATGCGAACAATATTATGCGAATTCGAATGGTTTTGACATCTACTTTCGAGTTAGGTAGTTCCAAATTTGCGAAAGGAAATTTTTTCATTCGACTTTCGTTTATTAGAGCGTTCTTATAGAATTGCAGAGTTCGGATTTTGCGAATTCGATTATTTTAATTGTAGAATCGAGTTACATAGTTGGGCCCCTGCTCTATGCGTAAAATCTCAACAAAATGTTATGTGCCGTTTTCTGTAAACGTCTTCCTTAACCATTTAGAACGACTGGTGGATGTAGTTTTAGACCAGGAAAGTCTGCCATCGATCAAACATTCGCATTACGATGGACACAAGAACAAAATCAAGAATACTGATTCGATTTCAAGTCTTATTAATGAATATGACACTTTTTCTAGAAATGAGCTCTACAGAGCACCATGATAGGCATGCGGAGAGCTTTATCTCTGTATCTAATCTCATTTTCATTTTTTTGAGCTCATGCCAACTCTTGTATGAGGCTGGATAACACCTGCAGCTGTGTTGATGTCGGAAAAAATTCACCGACATCTTTGAAATCCATAAAGGACATGCAAGGAGATATATGCAACCTTTTCAAAATACGTTTAGGTAGTTAGGTAAAATGGCGGTTATACGAAACAACTGCTCCGAAGAAACCCAATTAACGCCAAGAAGCTCCGTTTTGATACCATAACTTGTTTGAGCTAATTTTTTGTGATATAGGGGTAGTGTGTGCTTTGAAATGCTAAGGGAACCACGTTTTGGTCTGTACCCGCAGTCTCAAGGGAAGTATGCTGGATTATTCCATTGGGACTGAGAGCCATCCGGAAAGTAGCAGAGCATCAAAATACGTTTAAAATAATACTTTTGAAAACGAATCTTTCGAAAATCGGATTCCAACATCTTCCAAAAATCGATACAGCGGAAATCTGCAGATTAAATAACAATGCGAATTGTTTAATGCATTCAAGCGGAAATTCTAGTGGGTTTAATAATAAACGAAGGCAAACAAAGTATTGTATACTATGAATTTTACACTTTAGCGACAACTGTTTTAAAGTCTTATGATAAGATTCTTGATCGCTTTCAGCGAAAATCCTTCAATTGATTCTAATTTTGAAAAAGTTTACCGGATAACGAGTTTGTACGGTGACATGGATCTAGCCAGAAAGGTAACGATCTCGATTGTTGTGCCATTTCTTGTATAGCAAATAGAAGACAAGGGTCCAGCTCGTAGAATATTTGAAGCCATCTTAGTGGGAGATGGAATTTGGAACCAAACCATACATTAAGGCGTGACAAGATAGGCAAACATTTCAAAGAGTCGGTGTGTAAAAGTAAAGGGATTCAGCACAAAATATGACTGACAGGTATGAAATGTTGGTTAAGGAACAAGTTGACATCGGGCAAAAGGCCAAAAAAAGAATATTCTATGTTTGTTATTCTAGTCTATTTAGGTGTTTTTTACATTAACGCATTAGGCACCCATAAATACAGAAGCCTACCTCATTCATTTTTTTAGATAAACATCTTCTTAATTTCTGTTAAGGTTACATCTTAAATCTGTACTTGCTGCAAAGTAGGAGCGTTAGCGGTTTTCTTATCGTTGTTTTTATTTAAATTTTAGGCTGGGCTGTAAAAGAAATCTGTTTTCTAGCGACATTTTGCTCTGAAAGATAATGCGAACTTACGAGGGAAACAAATTCAAACAGTTTTAATGAGATACAGATTGGATAACACCATTCAAAGTCAAAAAGCATAACTAATTAACTTCTGTTTTAGTTACTGAAAAACTTTGCAGCACATTTTACTCAATTCATACAAAGGCTCTAATTCTAAATTGCACTCTAAAAATTTTAAAACAGACAGTTCGAATTTCAAGTCACATTTGAATGTCAAAATCAGCTGTGTTTTGTTTAGTAGCAGGCGGGCAAGGCAACCTCCTCTTTTCATGCCCTTGATCATTTTCTCTCCAATGAATAAAGGAAAAAAAAGTAAAATCATTTTTTCAGAATTTCATAATCTAAAAGCATCATCGTCACGTCGCTTTACAATACAAAGTTCAATTCAATTTTTGTCAGTCAATTAAAGTGGGTGTCTAACGATTGTACAATATCAAAAAAAATAAACATGAAAGTAACCAACATTTGATTGAACTAGTGTGTTCTTTGCAGTGTCAAGGTACGGAAACAGAGAATAGTGTATGGTCACTGACCGATTAACATTAAAATTTAACGCATATTCTCTTCGGGCTTCTGGATAACCGGTTGTACAAGTAACCGGGATAGTTAAAAAAGAACAATAATCACAATTCACAAATTATAAAAAAAAAAACATACATTTTGGTACCAGTTTCTTCTTGAAACTACGGTAACAGAAAAACATAAAGAGTCAAGATAAAAGCGAAAACAACAAAACTAAAGAAAGGCACCAACAAGGTACTCTAGTTTGACAAAGCGTATCTTTCAGACCGCAAATCAAAAGATTTCAACCAAACAGCCGATACCAGCTACCTACCAACCAAACCAATAAACACGAATAGTGCCACGGCGCGGAGGATGACGGTTAATGTATAAATTTCTTGAATTTTTACATTTGATCGGTTAGTTTACTTAACACTTCGCACGGGTGTGGGTGCCAGTAGTTTATTAACTTCCAAAAGGATACTTTGCTTTCGGCATAATTATAATGGCTATTGTTCAAATAATATTACTTCTAATTGCAGTGGCTATTATTGCACCTGCATCAACCACAGAGTAAGTAAAAATGTTTAATTTAAAGTCAGTGCACATTTAACATAAGTAAAAAAAAAATATATCCGAAGCACCCTCGTAAATTGCATTTTGTCATTGGAGCGACCAGAGAGAAAGTTCCAATCGGCTTTGCACATTTATTAGGTAATTTTTGAATACGACTTACCTCTATTATGTGGCACACCTTTGATCAATTAATTGCACAATTCTATTCACTTAATCACAACACTATATTTTGCATTAATTTGTCGTTTATAAAATACATTTGTTTTGCCGAATATCGCGAGTGGGGGATAAAATAATAAATATACACAGAATTCACATCGCACTATTCGCACTACAACAAAATACACTAAAAATTTTGACGTTTAAAGTTTTTTGAAAGGGAAACAGAGCTTTTATTCAACAAATGAAAGCTGTGTTCGATTAGTTTATTTGTGAGCCTGTTTTACATGATCAAAATTATATAAAGAAAACAAAATGTTAAAAGATTTTCACGGGGCTCAACTTTAGTTCACGGTAGCACGAATTTTCACTAGCGGATACTTTCATTCGTTTGATATAGGAACGGTTAAAAACAATATTTTACAATTTCAATGAGAGGAAACACTTATTTTAATAAAAATAATTTTTTTAAAGTTTCCACTTTTCTTACAACAGTGGTATTTTTGGGATTTTTTTTTTGGAAATTTTCTTTTTTTGTTGATTACTTCGAGAAAGTTGTTTATTAACTTACGACAGTTTTTATACTTCTTGTTGCTGATTTACACATCGAAAAAAAAAGTAAACACACCTAAATGAAAATTATAATTCGTTAGAAACTTTAAATAACAAGACTTGTGTCACCCAAATTTGCATTCACTCTAAATCCTAAAGTCGACCAGGCAGGGAGTTGCATCAAAACTGTTGGGACTACAATTGAGTTACCCAGGTAATGTGAATTAAGAAAATCGCGAAAAAAGTAAGGTACAATTTGAAAAAGAAAAGTATTTTTCAATCGGTTTTAACACTATTTCTTCACTTTAATATTTAAATCCTGGTTTATTTAGACCGCTACCAACTTGTCAAAATAAATATCAACTCTCAAAAAGGGCTTCCGGGAACTGAAGTCACCCCCTTCTAGAATCTCTTTAATTTTTTTTTAGATAATAACATACTTAATTTTGTCAGGACTGATTAAAAAAGACTTACGGCCATATTAATCCAGATTTAAAATTAAATCCAGATATGAAATATTCATTACACCTATTACTTTTAGCCAAGTTTAATATTAGGTTTGTTTTATTGAGAATCCTACTAGGGAAATCTAAACATAATACGAAATTTTCAATAAAACGATTCAGTATAACATCGTTTTTAAAATTGGCAAAACTTGTTTACCACGCGTGCTACTCAAGTACCAACTTTCACAGATAAAACTCAGAAGTCAGAACTATTGTGAATATTTTATCCCCAATAAGAATTACTATAGGGAAGATAGATAGATAATTGTTTATTTTTTCCATAGATAAAAGCATTACAAAATTTGGTTAATACGCAGCTTGCTCAGAAATTAGATATTTAAACTATATCTTACAACTGAAAAATTTTATATATATTTTTCAATAATTTTGAATTAATAACATTACATTTGAAGGAAAACTATGATTAAAAAACTTTCATTTAATATTAAATATAGGGAAAAAAAGGAGATGTAAGAGTTACTTGCTATAAAGTAAATGTTGTTTTTGTAATGCATGGAAATTTGGCTCAACTTTATATACCTAAAGTAAACTAATGTTGTTCAATAAAACACGCCTATTGTTAGCTCCCCAGGAAATAATACCAACATATATAAAAGAAACAATAGATTTTATATGGAAATATATTAAAACAAAGAATAATTTACCTACACCTACATCTGGATTTAAGTTTCAAACTATACTACTGAGTAAACAATTTTTACACTGATGTGAAATAACGATGCAAGTTTTTTTTTTGAAAAGATAAAGAATTCAAGAAAAAATCGTTGATTCAGCATATTTATCAAAATATTCTTTTTTCAATTGCATTCCGAGTGAACACATGAATTATTAATATTTCTTTACATTTCATTGATGATTCAAGTAACTAAAAGATAGCTCTGTTCAAGATTCTGTCAAAACAAATTTCGACACTATTCTTCCCAACTTTAAGTATATGTCAATTCAGTGTGATTAACGTCAAATTGATGTATACCAGAATATGTACTGTACATATGTATATCATCATTGAAAGAAAGACGCTGACACAAGCACAAAGCCAGTTGCTTACAAATTTATTATTGGTAGGTATGTTATACAACTTTAACATCCATATGAAAAACGTCTGTCTCATGTATCCAGTTTTTCGTATGTTTGATGTTTCAATCCTAATGTGGACTAAATTCTTAAATTTCTGACATGAGTCTTGTAAAATTATATACTTGGCTACTGATGGCAAGAAAATAGCTAACCAGCAGGGCTGTAAGCTAAAATCATTTTAAGAGAGTTATGCATGTATTGTTGCAACTTACTTATTTGTCAGAACCATGTAGTTCTTTGTAACTTCTTAGGTAGAGTCTAACATAGTCTTGCTTTGCAAAAAAAAAATAAAAAAAAAATAAGTACTAATCTTAAGGTTTCGTTAATGAAATGAGCGGTGGGCGGCACTGCGTCTGAGCGACCAAAAGCTGAAAATAAAATTAAAAAATAGAAAGCTGTATGGTAGCCGTCTTTAAGCGGCGACCCATATTACTGCGCGGCAAAGCGACGCTGCTCAGACGCTCCCTGCGTAGATATTAGCACTGAGACAGAAAAAATAAACATGCAATTTTGAATCATTTACCCCAGCTTGAAGCTATTCGTGTTCGTTGATATCTTTTGACTTATAGACAAGAACTTTTTCATCACATCACTCCTTTTTTTAATGTAGATTGCACAAGACTTGGTATAAGTTTGTAGTGCCTTATAATTGAATGAAGAAATAAAAGGAGTGGCCTAATGCTAGCACTGAACAACATTTGGCATATAATAGCAACAGGGAGCTCAACAACAAAGTATATTGTGGAAAGTTTTTTTTATAATTGCAGAAAATAATAGGTATTATAATCAGTTGCATACTCTACTTTTTCACATTTAAAGCATATTTTATTAGCCTGTGATAGCTTAACATAACTCAGGCAAAAAACGCTTGGTTTATTCCTACACATTTTTCTTAAATTGGTATTCACAAATTGCAATAGACAAATTTATTGACTTTTGTCAACCAAATATGCAACATCGTATTTGCCAATGTCTTTGAATTCAATTGTTAAGCATTCCAAGTGTACAATGTACATATTTGTTTTTGTAGAATGACCACGTTGGTGGTCATATAATATTTCGATAACGTTTATTATTAGGAGTCCTATAATACTTTTTTTCTTTGGTATTAACTATGTTTATTTTTTGAACTTTTCATACAGTCACTAATACTATCTGAATTAAATAATTGTCAATGATTTAATACTTTTTTGTCGATCAAAATCAAACAGAATATTATTAAATTTATTTAAAAAGTGTTTATGTATGTTGGTATCATCCTGTATATTAATCTATTGCTTTTAACACGCATGATTTATAGTTCTAAAAATCCATTTCCTTGTAGGTTTTCACTGTAATTATACACCTCGCCACCTGGTTTAATCAAACAAAAAAGTCATTTGGTAACACCTAATACATGGCAGTAAAATAAGGATTACTAGGGCGTATACGTAATATTTTAATTTAGGCTATGGATAAATGGAAATATGGAAATAATGATGGCTTTCGGAAATAATAAAGGGATTGATGCATTTATACATAAATCCATATTTTTGAAGTGCAACAATAAGTTTGAATGAAATTTTTGCGATATCTCTTGTGCTTAACTACTTTAGGATAAAACATTTTAAATGCACCCTCTACTCTAATTCCCAGTTTCACAGTAATAATAGAGCTTGAAACTTAATTTTAGTTTAATCTTTAGAATTTACTAAAACTAAAAAAGTCTAAACGATCACTGATATGTGAAACTGGAGGTAACTGGTTATAAACAATAATCGTATCATGATTATAAAACTAAATAACGGTTCTCTTTGTATTTTATCTAAACAATTGATTAGTTTTCGTTAAAAAAAAAACAGTTACCACATACTTGGAGAGAACATAATATTATTACAAACAATCTATATTGAATGCAATTGCATTCTATTTATTTGGACACCTTTGTAGTTCTATCAATCAAAAAACAATTAGGAAACTCCTTCAGATTGATTGAATACAATGACCAAATGAATTTAAGTGGATCAGTTCTTAATTGCTATCATATCAGCACCTATGTCATTTAGTTGGAAGCATTTTATCATAGGCGTTATTGTACTGTCGCTTGCGACTGCATTGATAGCTATTTTAGTAAAATTCACAAGGTCTTCTGTGGCTGTAGAGCCGGGAAATCCAGTTTCACAGTAAATTGATGTTTATAACCTTTAAAATAAATATAAAGATATAGATAACAAAAATTATAAAATTGTTTAAATTTTCAGCTTAGTTTGGGGCTATGAATGTCGCCAAAGTAAATGCATGAAGGTGCCCTTAGATGAGAATAATTTTCAAAAAGCTGTAAGTCTACCAGTTTGTAGAATATTTTGTGGTGATACTATTGGCACACTATGGCCAAAACCAACTGGAAGTGTTAAGTTTGGCGAATATATTGTGCACATCGATCGCAGCAAGATCAAATTTGATGTGCCTGCAACTAGGGCTAGTAAACTCTGGGATGTCAATGAAAAACGTTTTGCAGAACAAATTGAATCGATGATACCAGATGTCAATGAAGTTCGAAGTGAAGGCAGATCACTAACGATCAAGATCAATGTGAATGAAAGTCCCGAAAGAGCTAATCAAATTCCTCGCTTAACATATGATACGGATGAAAGTTACAAACTGCAAATAAGTCAAGGAAAGAATGAAGTGTACGCCGATATTTCAGCAAACTCATTTTTCGGAGCAAGACATGGTTTGGAAACTTTAGCTCAATTGATCGTCTATGATGATATTCGGAGGGAAGTTCAAATGTTAGCACAGGCAGAGATCAGTGATGCACCAGCTTATAAGCATCGTGGTCTGCTTTTGGACACAGCGAGGAACTATTTTAGTGTGAAGTCAATCAAGAGGACTATTGGTGAGTTTAAGGGTTTTAATTCTTATCATGAAGCCTTCTGATGTTTTTTGGTTTTTTTTTAGATGGAATGGCAATGACAAAGTTGAACACTTTCCACTGGCATATAACTGATTCTCACAGTTTCCCCATGGAAGTTAAATCTCAACCTGATCTTTATAAACTTGGAGCATATTCGTCACGTAAAGTTTACACTCACGAAAACATCGCCGATGTAGTGGAATATGGTCGAGCTAGAGGAATTCGAGTCCTTCCTGAATTTGATGCTCCAGCTCACGTTGGTGAAGGTTGGCAGAGTAAAAACATGACAGCTTGCTTTAATGCTCAACCATGGAAGAATTTCTGCGTTGAACCACCTTGTGGCCAACTTGATCCTACGGTCGATGAATTATACAATGTTTTGGAGGATATCTACCGAGAGATGTTTGAACTGTTTGAACCCGATGTTTTCCATATGGGAGGTGATGAAGTATCAAATGCTTGCTGGAACACCAGTGAAATAATTCGCAACTGGATGCTTGCTAAGGGATGGGGCCTGGATGAGAAAGATTTCATGAAGTTGTGGGGTCATTTCCAAACTCAAGCACTTGCTAAAGTCGATGGTCTTACAGGTAATAGGAAAATGCCGATAATTATGTGGACGAGTCGTTTAACCGATGTTCCTTACATCGATGAGTATCTCGACAAAGAACGATATATAATTCAAGTTTGGACAACTGGTTTTGATATGAAGATCAAAGAGATCCTTAAGCGCGGTTACAAAATGATTCTTTCAAACTACGATGCATTGTATTTTGACTGTGGGTTCGGTGGTTGGGTTACCGATGGAAATAACTGGTGTTCTCCATACATTGGTTGGCAAAAAGTCTACGAAAATAGTCCCGAAAAAATCGCCGGTGACTATAATGAACTAATTTTGGGTGCAGAAGCTGCCATTTGGTCTGAACAAATTGACGAACATACTGTGGATGCAAGATATTGGCCAAGAGCAAGTGCATTGGCGGAGCGTTTGTGGTCAAATCCAAAAGATAATTGGCGAGCAGCTGAGTCACGTTTCTTAGTTAACCGTGAACGTTTGACAGCAAATGGTCTTGCTGCTGAATCTATTGAACCAGAATGGTGTTTGCAGAATCAAAATGAATGCCCCATTGATGCTTATGATCCAAAAAACGAGTCGAGCGGATAATGCGCAATGCATATTATTTTCTTTTGTATTTTTTTGAACCTTTTTGCAAGGGTAATCGACAGTAAATTTATTTTGAGTATTGCCGCTTAGATTGTATAAAAACGTGTGTGCCTACTTAAAGGATTGTGTACCTTTTTTTCTATATAGTTGAACAATAAATGACTTTTTTCAAATTTTATTTTAATTTGAATTTAAATTTATCACAATACATCTACATAGACGGATATGGTATGGCATCAGCAACTTCCTGGAGAAAATATGGATATAGGTAAGTACAAGCTAAAAGCTTCGAAAAGTACATGCAACTTAAAATTTCCCCCATCTGGTTTTGTTTTAAAAAACATTTTTGGTATACCAACAAATTATTTTCTATTTGGAGGAAATTCATCGAATTCCTGTTCTGATTTTACATTTCCCCTTTTCGAATAAAACATTTTCTTGTTCCTTTAAGTAAATACTAGCTTAGTCATTGATAATTTTTTTAGAAAACTGAAATGTTCATCACAATTCGCATTACTTACACTATACCTTCTTCATGCAGTCTTCAGCATGTTGCTTTATACCCTGATCGCTTTAAATATCTTATTGTGAAAGAAACAAATAAAATCCTTTTTTTTTTATTTCTTAGTATGATTCCAGAGTCATGACTCTTTTTCACGTGACTCAAAACACGTTAGATCAAAAGAGAGAAAAATTGAAAAGACAATCTCTTGCTTTTTTTTGCTTTACGTAATTTGAAAAAGAGTCATGACTCCAGAATCATGGTGTAATAGCACACCACTTAGTTAGAGGGCTTTAATGGACACAAAATTCTTGGTCTTGTTTCCTGTAAATTTTAATAAAAATTGATCTTCCACACTACTGGACCTTAAAAACCTTAAAACCGCTGTTTTTGGGAAATAAATTGTCCCAAAACCATCATTTATACAGAAAATTAAGTTAAAACATTTTTTTTTTACAGATGTCATGTTTTGTGTTCTCCCCATTTCACAGTTTGAGTTAACTTACTTTTAAAATGTTTTGCCCTTAAACTATTTTCCAATTCATTAAAAAAAATACAAACAAAATTACAGACGTCAATTCTTGTGTTAACCCCATTGCACCCTATTAAATATCTTAATTTTGGAAAAAAAAAACATCTTCATATTAAAATTTAAATGCTAGATACTTATGAAACACAAAAAGAAATTTCGAACTCGGACCAGTGGTTTCTTAGATAAGCCCGGATGAACAAACAAACACACAAATATTCTTTTCCGCTTTATTAATTCTAGTTAGTAAAAAATGCATTGTTAGCCCTGTGTCAAGATAATAATATAGTAATGTATACGAGAAGTGGGTCAATTTAACAAAAAAATCCTGTTGACACCAACACTATTTTGAATGGAGTTATAGTTATTTCATGGCTGCCAACGCCAATCATCAGGCACCTTTAGTGTAACTCGTCTATTGGCATTCTGCAGCTTATTCGAAAAACACATTTTTTCTATTTGTCCCATTTGATTTCAATGAATGAATAAGGAAGGGAATTAATAGTGAAAGATTTGACACGGGTCTGCCTAAACGGGTCTTATGAATAAAATAAAATCTAAAACTGAATCTTGAATTTGTTTTGCGCGTAAAAATCATAGCGTTTGCCTTAAAATTCAAGTTTCAGCTTTATCTAGAAACAAGGTCCGATTAGTGCCATTTTGTCGGGCGTGCTACAAGGTACCCAACTAGGACCGCTTTTTTACTTGCGATTATAGGTATTTATATAAGAAAATTTTTGCATTCGTAAAAAAAAGTTTTGAGAAAACAATCAAAAATGACATCACGATGATAAGGAACACGAAAAAAGTAGGTCCGACAATTCTGTCTGTCAGTCTGGATGTATCGACACCAACAGCCTAAACGTTTGAGCCGATTTTCTTCAAACTTGATACTCTGTATTTTTAGAGTAATATGACCAGGTGTATTTTTATTTTATTCTAGGTCTCAAAATAACGGTACCTGCCATATAAACGCTACAGAAGATCCAATTTATCTCGAAAAAAATACGATCGATTTTGACAAAATTTGGTGTGACTGATTTTGAAGTTTTTCGTTAAAAATTTAACTTCAAAATCAACTTATAAACGGTACCTGCCATGTGAACGCTACAGAAAATCCAATTTTTTTCGAAAAAAAAAATAGGATCGATTTTGATAAAATTTTGTGTGATTGATTTGTTGCCAACTTTTTTTTTAAAATCACCTTACTAACGGTACCTTCCATATAAATTCTATAGAAAATCCGATTTTTCCCGAAACTGATTCTCAATGATGGAGTTTTTCGTTAGATTTTTTTTTCAAAATCACCTTACTAACGGTATCTGCCATATAAATTCTATAGAAAATTCGATTTTTCTCGAAATCAATACGATTTCGATAAAATTTGGTGTGACTGATTTCTTGCCAATCACGGAATTTTTCGTTAGAATTTTATTTCAAAATCATTTTACTAACGGCACCTGCCATATAAATTCTATAGAAAAACCGATTTTTCCCGAAAACAATACGATCGATTTTGAAAAAAGTTTTGTGTGACTGATTCGTTCTTAATGATGGAGTTTTTCGTTAGATTTTTTTTTTCAAAATCATTTTACTAACGGCACCTGCCATATAAATTCTAAAGAAAATCCGATTTTTCTCGAAAACAATAAAAAAAACAATGGAGTTTTTCGTTAGAATTTTTTTTTTCAAAATCACCTTATTAATGGTACCTGCCTTATAAAAGCTATAGAAACTCTATTTTTAGTTGCGATTATTTATTATAGTTTCTTGTTTAGTATTCTTAGCCAATCTACCACAAGAACAAGTTTGTCCGACCGACTCGGTGCCTTTTATTTGTGTTTGTTTCCAACTATTAATAATGTTTAGTTAAAATAAAGTCTGATCCGCTTATTGACGACAAAGTTCTATCTTTGGTTCCTAAATATCCCTCTAGAACTCAATATTCAAATATAGCAAAGTATAACATATTCCGCAAGAGTATATTATAGTATAGTTAGTATATTCTAAACATTGAACAGTAAAAATCTTCGGAGAATCTGATTAATTATAAATAAACCCTACAAACCAAGTTTTTCTTGGGTAGATAGAAGGCATACAGCCTGGAGAAACCCCATAAAATTTACATACAATTAATTTGGCATCACTTGTATATAAATATACAAGCATCTAAGTAATTTGAAATTATACTCATTTAACGTCCAGTTGCGGTGGAATATAGTTGCATTAAATTTTTATTTTCTTCAATGAATTTTCATTTAATAAAAAATATTAAATTATGCTAATTAATTAAACACAACAATCTATTGTGTATATTTATCAGTTAACACAGATTGAAGTTAATCCCCGTTCGGAAAAACCCCGCACGATAAGCAGAATCAATTTAAAATTACTTATTTGAAGTGGACAATTCATCTAGAATGGTCGTCAACAAGTATTTCAAGTTAATTTTGCCTTTAGTTGTTGTCTTATTGCCAGCTTCGGTACTGTGCTTTGAGTAAGTGATATGTTTATTTTTAGATTTTAAGCTTGTCTTTTGTAACGCATTTTATTTATTTCATAGTGAATCCTCACCGGTTTGGGGCTACGAATGCATTGAAAACAAATGCGTTAAGGTGCCCTTTAACAATGAGTATAATAGCCAGAGCTTGGTGGTATGTAGAATGCTGTGCGGTGGGGATATCGGAACATTATGGCCCAAACCAACAGGTTCTGTGAAAATTGGTGAATTTGTTGTTCCGATGGATCGTAGCAAGATCAAATTTCAAATCATACCCAAATTCATAAATGAATCACTTTGGGAAATGGTCAAAGAACGGTTTCGCACACAAATCGATGCAAAAATACCTGATTTTGAATTAAGAAGAGATGAAGGAAAACCATTACTGATCAGGATTCATCTGATGGAAGAGGTCGGCGATGAAGTGCCAAAACTTACTTATGACACAGATGAGAGTTATGTGTTGAAGATATCGCAAGATGGAAAACAAGTTTTGGCAGAGATCAATGCACCGACTTACTTTGGGGCTAGACATGGTTTGGAGACGTTGACACAGCTGATTGTGTATAATGATGTGGGAGGGTGTGTCGAGATATTGATTGACACTGTTTTAAATGATGCTCCTGTGTACAAGCATCGAGGAATTTTACTTGATACTGCTAGACATTATTTTAGTTTGGAATCAATCAAGAGGACTTTGGGTAAGTTGTGTTGTTGGTATTTTTATAGGTGAGATGTGGAATTTGATTCATTCTCTATAATTAGATGGCATGGCTATGAGTAAACTAAATACCTTCCATTGGCATATGGTAGATTCAAATAGTTTCCCGTTGGTGGTTAAGTCACATCCAGATCTGCACAGACTTGGAGCTTATTCACCTCATAAAATATACACCCCTGAGAACATAGCTGAAATAATTGGATATGCATTGATACGTGGAATTCGAGTTATTCCAGAATTTGAAGGACCAGCGCATATTGGCGAAGGTTGGCAAAAGGAGAATCTTACAGTTTGTTTCAATGCCCAGCCATGGACAAAGTTTTGCAATCAACCACCATGTGGTCAACTAGATCCTACTATTGATAGGATGTATGATGTTTTAGAGGACATTTATATGGAAATGTTAACATCTTTTGATCCAAACATTTTCCATATGGGAGGAGATACAGCATCGTTGTCCTGTTGGAATTCATCAAAATCGATACAAGATTGGATGCGTGCTAAAGGATGGTCTTTGGAAGTGAGTGATTTTGTAAAACTGTGGGGGCACTTTCAAACAAATGCTCTTGCTAGACTGGACAAGGCGTTCAACGGAACTAAAATTCCAATTGTTTTATGGGCCAGCCAATTGACAACTCCACCTTATATTGATGAATTTCTTGATCCATCACGTTACATCATACAGACTGTTGCAAATACGCCAGAGGAATTCATAAAAGAGGCACTTAAACGAGGACATAGATTAATTTCAACAAACTTTAATTTGTTTATCAATGGAGAGGCTGCAAATTGGAACGCTGGTGGTGGGGGAAATCTTGAAGGTTGGAGAAAGATTTACGAAAACCGTCCCGACCAGTTGTTTGGAGGTCAAAATAAACTTCTTTTAGGTTCTGAAGCAGCAGTTTGGTCAGAACAAATTGATGAATTTACTCTGGATGCATTGTTGTGGCCTAAGGCAAGTGCACTAGCTGAAAGACTGTGGTCTAATCCAAAGGACTTATGGCGCAAAGCAGAAGATCGGTTATTGATGCATCGTGAACTGTTGGCACAAAATGGCATATCACCAGAAGCTGTTCAACCAGAATGGTGTGTCCAGAATCAGAATGAATGTCCACAAGATGCATATGAATAGCTCAGATATACCATACATTTTAATGTACCGCTATGTATGTGTGTCTTGTTTCACAGTCTCTGAGTAAGTTTGCAGTAAAATACTCAGCAGTTCAATTCGTTATTTGCTGTGTATTGTTTTGTTGTTTTCTGTCAAAAAAAGTTCTGAATACCTTAATTGAAACTTACTTAGATATTGTGAAACAAGCCCTAAGGAAAAAAAAATAAAAAAGAACTATATTTTATGTTCAATAAACAGCAATTTTCTTCGATCGAAAAATAAATTTTCTCAATCTATAAAAATGTCCTAGATTTCAAATATTTTTTGTTTTTTTCGAAGAACAAGTTTGATCTATTTATCAAATCTATTTTTTCGGAAATTTAGCTTGGAAAAAATATTATCACAAAGATAGAAGAGATTTGATTCTCAATTCACTCTCACGTAAAAATCATCTTTTCTGTCAAGTATGTACCCGTACCGTACCAAATCAAAATTTTGAAAAAATGAGAGGGTTTGGTATCAGTATTTAGATACTCAATACTTTTATAAACAAATTCGGAATGAAATAAGAAAAAAACATTTATCAGTCTAGCACTGCGTTTCATCTTTGAATATGAGTTCCGGTTGAATTTTACCACAATTATAAAGTGTTTTTCTTTTTTTGTTCAGAACAGAGCTCTGAACAGATTCCGATCGTTCAGAGCATGCTCTGAGCGTTCTCTGAACTGAACATGGTCTGACGTCTGAGCGTTCATATTTATTTTTGAATCACATTCGAGCACTCAGCTGTCATAAATTGACATTCGTTCTGACTCTTTCACACACAACGTCAAAATCTAAGTTGAAAATTATTAATTTATTCTTATCCAATTGGTTCATTTAAACCCTGAAATTAATTTGATTAATAATAAATAACATATTTCACTTGAACCATTTCTGAACGAAGAAAGAAATACAAATGTCATGAACGCTCTGAGCGAAAAAAGAAACACAACTTTATGTTTGACAACTCAGGATGTGCTCTGAACGAAAAAAAAGCCTAAAGCAGTGAAATGAAAGACTAGCCGTGCAAGTTTACATAGGCATGTGTGAAAAAAACGACATTGGCTTGGCCCACAACATTACCGATGTTCCCATAAAACCACATGTAATTATGATTATGTCAGTAACGCAGTAATCTATATGGACTTAGCTAACTCCCGTTAATTGTCGAGAGATAGCTTAAGTCTATATGGACTTATGTTGTTGTTGTATACGACTGTTGTCGTTTTTTTCACACAATTCAATATAGACTTGCAAAAAAACACGGCTACTATTTCGTTGGCTGCCATGAAATAGATATAATTCCTGCCAAAAATAGTGTTGGTGTCCACACAGGTTGTTGTTGTTTAATTCACCAACTTTTCAATGGAAAAAATGTTCGGTTTTTTCCATTCATCGTGATCAGTGTTTCTTGTTCCAATTCAAGCTGTTTTTGTGTTTACTACTGGGTTTTCTATGTGGTCACATATAAGGCTTGATTACACGTTCAAAGGCATTAAAGAAATTTTCATCCCGCTTAATACGCACAAAAAATCCATTCTGGAATTCGTCATTTTGAGATAATTTTAAAATGGTTTGGAAAAGAACCATATCTTGACAGCTGTTTTTACATTTTCTTTTAGTCTTCTAACTCAAATCACAAATTAAGATCTATCCCTAAGCGGGAAGGTTTTAGGAAATGCATTTGACTTTTCAGTTTCATTGCTATTTCCTTAATTAAAGACCATCTTGCGATTATAGGTACCATATATAAGCCAAGCCTTGGATAACGACAATAGAGTAGACGAAAAAAGTGGGTCCGGCATTTCTGGTCTGACACAGTTGGCTGATTTACTTCAAATTTGATATGTAGGCTTTTATGAGCGTAATATGCTATGCTCGGAGCTTTTTTGTTAGTACGGCTCTAACGATGTAAGCAAATGTGTGATAACTGAATTTCAAAGAAAATTCCAATTGCATTTTTGGAGGTTTAAGTCAACATTTAACACCTGTGGATCATACACTTCCTCATGGTAGGAAGCAACCCAAGCTCCTCAGCAAAACTAATTGCCAAAAGCTCATAGCTTATTCACTTAAAAAGTTTGAACAGATTCCTTAATATTTTTTTTAAATTAACAAACTATCTTATCAGTTATAATTTTATATAGGATACTATTGTTGGAGTATATTCTGTTTGTCCAGTCTTTGTTTTCTTTCAGCACGTTCTTCCTTATGTTCGCTAATAGATGGTGTAACAACAGAACCAGTTGCCCTTTCCATTTTTATACAATTAAAATGCAAACCAACAATGCATTGATATTTTTCATAAATACAGCTTAAAATCAGATCTCAATTTTCCTATATTAATCTATTTACATTTTTTCTATGTTTGAATCCGCAACTTCCCTAACCAATTAACCAATTTTCCAAAAATAAACAACAAAAAAAAAGGAAATTTCCCAAAAAAAAATCCTTCAAATAGCACCATCTGGTATCACAGAAACAAAGAGAAAAATGTCAAAACAAAACAAGTAACAAGATATGTGATAATTTTTCCGAACGCAACCATTTATTGTGCGCATTTTATTTGGAAAATTGAAACTTTAAAAAGTAATTAAAAATAAAAACAATTGTTTACTCGTTTTGAAATTGTGAAATATATTGTTTTTGAGTGTATATCTATCGAAAAATAGTGTCCGCGTGTGCAAATTCGTGCTACCCTGAAGCCTGAACTAAAGATGAGCCTTTTTTTATAAATTACAAATATTTGCGACGTACAACTGTTTCAGTTCATTAAAATTCCCCTTTCCACTCAATCTCAATGCCTAGGTGGACTGAAATTTATTGTGTGTAAACATGTGTGTAAACTGTATTGAAATTTCCCAATCTAAACAGGCTATAAAGTGTAGTGCATGTGCAACTAGTTGATAAAAAAAGTTTTTAATTATAAGTGATAACGATTAGTAAAGTGAAGTGATTAAATTAATGTTTTGTGAAGAATTGCAAATAAACTGAACGGAATTGCAAATTGACTGACTGTAAGTACCTATATTGTGCACATCTCTCCAATAAAATTTCAATTTATTTGACAATAATTAGTCGAGGAGCAAAAATATTCCTTATCTATTTTTTTATTACATTATTATTATTATTATTATAATTTAACTATACATATTCTAAAAAAAATCGTTTAATTGGAAAATAGGTAGGTACATACTTACATATTTTTTAAGCTGATAACATCGTAGGTTTTTCTTGGTCATAAAATACTTTATTTATTATGAAAAGGGGTTAAGTAGGTTAAGAAAATAGGGAGTAAGCGAGGCTCGTTTGTGTGTTGATTTTTTACTTAATATGATGACCTCCAGATTAGGATGCTACTGGGCCGTCAAATAAATCCCCGAGCTTAAATTTTGGACACGAGACCATTTTTTTACGTTTAGACCATTGTATATAAATTTCTATAGTATTTTCATGCTGAATAATCACCGCCTGGCCATCTTAAGAAACTTGTGAATAACACATTTTTAGGTTCGTGCATTTACTAGTTGTCAATTCTGTAACCCTGATAACAGTCGTAAACATATATGATTTTCTTTTTACTTACGACTCTTGTCAAGGAAATATGGATTTTAGAGCCAATAAAATACATTATATATTATTAATTTGTTTTGTTGACGACTTTTGTTAGGGTAACAGAATAGACACTTAGTAAATGTAAGAACCTCCAAATGTGGGGTTCACAACTTTCTTTAGATGGCGCTGCTCCATGGTTGTACTATAGAAATTTATATACAATGGTTTAGACACTACACAAACACTCGCGAGGTAAAACACACGATCTACTTTCAAGATGTTGGTGAAAAAAGCGAAACAATACAAAAAAAATTATAAATGTTAGAATAGCGAATGTCAAAATGCATCCATGAGAATTTTAAAAAATCTAAAAATCCGGACGCAATATCCTCTTTTTCTAACAACGAAGAGTGAATGGGACGGACAAAAAATATAGACGTCAAAACATAGATAAAAAAGAAGTGCCTGTTTGTATTGTCAAAATAACGGCTTTTTACAAGATGCATATTTGAAAGTCATTGACGTACTAGATATGGACTTCCAGTCGGTTGAAATTTTCATAAAAACAGCCAAGAAAAGATGTTCCAGCTAAAAACAGCGTAAAAACGCCATCATCTTTTAGTGTTAAATACGTGTACTAATTCCGCCGTTAGATTTTAAATGAAAACGATAATATATTCATCTGCAAGTAACTCATGGCCACAGGTCATCAACTTGTAATCCTCCGTCTCCTCCCGTAGAACAAAAATTTTATACGCGCTTTTCTATACATGAATACGTGTGAACAGCAAAATGCAAAATTGTAAGAATGTATGGTCTAGCCAAATTTGACAGTTCCATTTGAAATGCATGGGCATGGGCACGCATACAGAGTTAAATCTCTGCAGTTTTGAAAGTTTGTAGGCAAAAGTGGGTGGAGCCTCCTGAGTTGATGTTCTATTTATTTATTATTCTATGCTCATGGCATAAGGAGTGGATGTCTTTTGTAAAATAAAAGTAGTTTGATAATAATTTCCACCAAAATAATATTCCAATAGTAAATAATTAATTAAAAAAATCATATCACTGCTACGAAGATTCTCTGCTAGTTGTTGATGGCGCCCCTAGTTATGTTGGAACACGCGTGAAGTTGGCTACTGGCGGTCCATACCTAATACGTCAATGATGAAAGTATATAGGTACGGAACAAAACACAATTTTTTTTAAATGTTTGCCTGTCTGTCTGTCCGTTTGTCTGATTGTTCCGGCTGATCTCGAGAACGGCTGGGCCGATTTTGACGGGACTTTCACTGTAGCGGGTATAGTAGGCTGTTTTAATTACTCCCTTAGTGGCGATTTGGTCGCATATTCGTATATACGAACCGATCAGAAACTACTGAACCGATTTTAGGAAGTTGTAGGAAGTAACCTATGCAGTGAATTATCCCAAAGAAGGCGCTGGGGTAGCTTTTTTGAAAACTCTTTTGTATGAACTTAAAAGCTTTTGGCAAAATGTTGGACCAATATCAGTATAGTTACTTTTTCGAAATCAATGCTTTCTCCCTTATTTTTTTCTGCGGCAGCAACGCGCCGGGTAACAGCTACTATCAAATAAGATTAAAAAACAAATACCTATGTAATTTATTTTTTTTTTTCAAAATTTATATAAATTGAAGAATCAAAATAATATTTAGCTAAAAACTAAAAAAAAAAATTAATAATTTTTTGAGATCTCATACATCCTTTCTATTCACTGCGTCTGCGTAATCTTTCTGTTCACTGCGCTTACCTAATTCTAATATTCCATCGTAATTTGCAATTCACAGTTTTGTAAAATCGAATGGTGCATTTTCTTTAATTTTATCCGCCTAATATTTTTGTTATAAAAATATGTTTACATAAAGGTGTGTCCAGACATTTAAGCAACATTTCAGAAGTGTTTGTAAAATGTTTTTGCAATTCTATTTTGTTCTGGACGCTTTCCCATTCGCGATGGGATGTTTGTGAAATGTTTTTTTAAACAATACTTCTTGAAATGTTTCTTTGTTCTGGACACATCTTACTTTAAAAACTATCACATAAAAATTGACCAAAAAAAATAGATCTTAGTCATAAGCCTCCCTTGGACATTCATTTTGATTTTGGACACACCATTCAGGCTCTAATGATTCCGCACGTATTCTATTTTCCGTCAAAAGATTTCGATGTACCAAAAGTCTTGATTCAGCTTTAGCCCAGCTACTTATAGGATTCGACCATAATCTCTCTGCCAGTGCACTAGCTTTTGGCCAAAGTAATGTATCCAATGAAAATTCATCAACTTGTTCTGTCCAAACTGCAGCTTCGGCCCCCAATATAAGTTTGTTTTCTCCGCCAAAAACTTTATCAGGTCTGTTTTCGTAGAATTTTTGCCAACCATTGATATTTTCACCACCATTCCAACTGGCTGTATTTCCGTTAATGAATAGATCAAAATTTGTAGTTATCATTTGCATACCACGTTCCAAAATCTTGCGTGTTCTCCAATCGGCTTCATTTTGTGAAGTTTGAATAATATATCGTGATTTATCAAGAAAATCATCTAAATGAGGAGCAATTGTCAGTTGACTTTCCCATAAAATGATGGGAAGTGTCTTATTTCCAGAAACTTTATCAAGTCTGGCTAAAGCGTTGGTCTGAAAGTGTCCCATTAATTTACAAAAGTCCGCATGATCCCAACCCCAATCCATTGAACGCATCCAACTTCGAATAGTTGCACTTGTATTCCAACATTGAAATGACACAGTATCGCCTCCCATATGAAATATATCTGGTTTAAAAGATGCAAACATTTCTCGGTATATGTCCTCCAAGACATCATAGAGACCATCAATTGTAGGATCAAGTTGGCCACATGGTGGTTCATTGCAGAAGTTCTTCCATGGCTGGGCATTAAAACACACGATCATCTTGGTGTTTTGCCATCCTTCTCCGGAATGGGCTGGACCATCAAATTCTGGAATTACACGAACACCTCTGGCACGAGCGTATTCCACTATATCAGCAATGTCATCTGAAGTATAGACTTTATGCGGGGAATAAGCTCCCAGATTGTGTAAATCTGGGTGGGACTTCACAACTAGCGGAAAACTGTTAGAGTCAATCATGTGCCAATGGAATTGATTCATTTTACTCATTGACATAGCATCTTTAGAATGAAATACATATTTGTGAAATATGTTTTATTTAAAAATCTATTACACTCACCGATAGTCCTTTTGATTGATTTAACACTAAAGTAATTACGTCCAGTATCCAAAAGAATTCCACGATGCTTGTAAACAGGTGCATCATTGATCTCTACATCAACCATAATTTGCAGTTTACCTTGAATATCATCGTACACAATCAGCTGCAGTAGAGTTTCTATACCATGACGTGCTCCAAAGAAATTATCTGAAAAAACATCGGCAAAAACTTGTTTTTTTCCTTGACTAATTTCAAGCGAATAACTTTCGTCTGTATCGTAAGTGAGTCTTGGTAGCTCTTCCGCTACCTCTAAAGTCTGATTCAAGGTGATCCTTATCAGCAATGGTGTTCCACCGTTTGAAACAAAATCCGATTCGGGAATTTTGGAATAAACATGCGAACGAAATCTATTTTTTACCAATTTCCAGAGCCCTTCAGTTTGTGGATTCAATGGAATATCATATTTGATTTTATTCCGATCAATATGAACAACTTTTTTGCCAATCTTAACAACACCTGTGGGTTTTGGCCATAATGTACCGATTTCATCGCCACAAAGTAATTTACACATTAACAAACTGTGGCCCTTGTGTTCAGCGTTAAAAGGAGCTTTTATGCATTTTGTATTGCGACACTCATAACCTCAGATAGTTAAGACACTAAAGTAGAATAATGTATGCACTTCTGGTTACAATATTGCAAAACAAAACTTACTCATAGGAGATACTTGGTGCAGCAATGGTTGTTAAAGTAAATAATAATTTTAAAAGCTTGTTAAAGATCATAGTTTAATGAGAATCTGGATGCCTCTATATTGAACGTAAGCCACTAGCGACTGAGGCTGATAATAGACTGGCTGAAACATTTGAAATTAATGTTTCTATATCTTATTTAATGTAAACATTTTTACCGGTTAATATAATGCATCCATTAGATTAGGCCTTAGGAAAAAGCTACTTTTTTTCCATAGATTCGCTAAGCTTATAGTAATGTAGTGATGTTAAGACTTAAGTTAAAAGAAATGTAGCCCCTCGTTAAATTTAAATGTTGCTTAAACGCGTAACCAAGCGTTAGATATTTTGAAAGCAGATAGTATATGATTTCAAAGGCTGTTTATTTTATTGGATTTATTACATTTTCCTCTTAATTCCAACCTACATCTTCATTTTTCACACATCAAAATTCTATATTTTATTCCCATCCTCAAAACATGTTCGCGTTCTGCCCAAAACTTTCGGATTCCATCATATACTTACATAAAGTTAGGAATGATTCGACAGTTTTTAACAGTTTGTGGGGAATAATATTTCAAAGCACTTAAATGTCAAATGTCTAGTTACGAAATAGCCAAGTCGGCAAGTGTTTTTTCTTGCAACAGAATATGCATATATATCCAATTTTATTATTGGATCTAATAACTTTCGCAGGATTGTGATTCTGAGAAATTTATGTAAGCCGCCATTTTGAAAAAAAAGCTTCTTCTTAAGATTAATTAAATAACTTAAATTTAAAGTTAAGAATGGCTTATCGGACAAAAAACTGTGAAGAGCTTTTCGATCAAACCTATATGCATATTATGTTTTTTCGTGTATAACAGTTAAGTTTTTGTTTTCTAAATTTTAAAAATGAAAAAAAAAAAAAATTATAAATAAAGAAGAATCGCTTGGTTAAAAATTTATTTTTAAAAAATAAATTTGTTTTATTTGTCTAACTGGCTTTGAGTACCATGAACAAGAAATTATAAAAAAAAATTATTTTGACAAAAAGAATAACTTTTACACGCAATAACGCAATAAGCTATTTCAACACTTTCCCGACATGTCAAAAATGAGGGATGAAAAATGTGTAGAATAGTGTGGAAACGAAATTTGACAGCACATCATACAACTCATCTCACACGATTTGACATGTGTTTAGATCTGAAAATTTTTAGGATTGATTCTAAAACCATCATACATTCCATCACACTTTTTGTCATTTGTTGAAAGAGTTTTAATAAAAATTAAGAAATAGAAAGCCAAGAGAGCCAAATAAACTTAAAAACAATTGAAAAGGTAAGAAATATATTTCTAATCAAAAATAATATTAATTTTATATAATTTGCAATCAGATACTGGTGTTGGTGTGGAAACAAAATTTGAAAATATTCTTTAAACACACAAATTTGTCAGTAGGATGGAATTCTATCACACTTTTTTTTGACATGTCGTATTAATGTGTGATAGTGTGGAAATAGCTTAAAAGAAGTTGTAAGCTAAAAAAAAAAGTTATATTTTCTATCGAAAAGTTCGTCGAAAAGCTTTTAATATTTATTTTCCGATAAGCCATTCTTTATTTAAAGCGACCTTAACACGGTCCAGTCATTTGACATCAATCTGTAATACAGTGTTTGTAAAAATAAGTCTGTATGCGTGCATTTGTTTGACGAAAAATCAAAACCCTTTTGATTTTGCTTGATGACTGATTATATAAGTTAACCACAAACAAATTATCTTTACAATAACCACAAATAACACGTGTTCATCAAATCTGCTGACGTCGGACCAACGACTGGGTAAAAGTAATATTCAACGTTCCCACCTACTGCTGACGTCGAACCAACGACTTGCATGGCATTTCCATGGAATTAGATCGACGAAGCCATCATCCCAACGTTGCATGGCATTTCCATGGAATTACATCAACGAAGCCATCATCCAACATCCAACACCCAGCAGGTGCAACTAGTCAGCGTGGGAATGGAACAAACAGCAATGCGGGTGAATAGGTATTTAAGGGTTAGACTTTAAGAATGAAATTGTAATTGTAATTCGGAAGGCAGAATCGCTGCCGGTTTTTAGTAACAATAAAATATTTTTTTTATAAATAACGCGTATTAAATCTTAACTTATATGTAAATGACTGACGTCCTCTGACTGACCGTGTACAGGGTCTACCGATGGACTGCGACCTTGTCGTGGTGGTAGGGCTTAAACTGTTCATCATTCTACGGCATCTAAGATGTCTTGATCAGTGAACTAACCGCAGTCCGGGAGAACGGCTCGCCCTAGGACGTTCACCCTCAAGTTTGATGAAGAACCAGAGCATACCTGAATGTTTATTTATAAACATCTTCAGAGTAATGTCCGTGTTCAATAGGTAACCTATCCCAGGATTAACTGGGTAACGGCCCTACATCAGGCAAAAGTAGTTAGGGCAGGGGAATCACGAAAGTGTCCTTGACGATTACTCATTTAAACGTTTGAAAGGGAACTTTCATAACATGAGTGTTTTGTTGGTTTTTCACTGGGCTAGTGCCATTGTGATAGTAGCAAATAAGCAGGGTGGTCTTTGTAACTCAAGGAGGCCACCCGAAAAGGCGGTAGATAACTACTCTATCCCAGAACATAAACTGGGTAACGAGCGTTACTACCGTCAAAAATTGAGTAAGTCAAGTAGAATTGACAGAAGTTGAGATGTGGAACTTGAGTTTGGTTCCAGTTCAAGACATACTTGGGCACATCTTCAGGGTAGGCAATCCCTGTGGCTTTGTAGGTAAAGTCAGAATGTCAAAGTTTTACAGTTGAGAGTATTTCCTCAACTAAACGACGTTTTAGGTTTGACATACAATAAACTTAGCACGGGTGTTAGGGGCCCTAGACTTTGTTCGAGAAGAATGTCCTTTATGGAATTTAATCATGATCATTCTCTACCCTAACAGTTGGGCTGGCCCTTTCGGGGAGCTTCGTGCTGGCTGTGGTTATCCAAGCGGAAACATTTGGCACTTCGGTGCAAGAGATGTAGATCGGTCTCGCTTCTTAACAAGGAGTGTGCACATACCTACATGTTCTCAATTTGTTACTGCGGTGTAATCTACTTCGGTAATTATACTTCAGGACGCTGGTTCACGTTTGATTGAACCCGCAGTGGATTCGCAAAAATGATTGCCAGCAAATTAAAAAAATATAAATAATTGGTAATGAAAATACTGATATATTTTATTGGTAAACAAAAAATTTAATATTTAGAAGTAAGACGAAAAAATAGTTAAATAATTTATATAATATTATAATTTATGTTATTTTAAAATCAAACCAAACCGAAACAAGACCCTACATGTTTGTAAAAAAAAAAATAACAGAATGATATTGAATTGAATTAAACTTATTTTGACTCCAAAATAAAATTGGAAACAATAAGACTTATTTAGACCAATTTGGCCACTTTTTGATTATATCATACAATGCATTTCCCGGACTATCTGTTGTCATAAATTGTCTAGCCCCATACAATCGGTAGTTCTTCACAAGATCATATGAATCTATGTTTTTTTGTATAATCGAATGAGCTGCTAGAATTTGTTTCTCAGTTGGCAGCAATGCTGAAAATGTTCCAATGAAAGTAATAGATATACTATCTAAATATAATCCTGGGGCGTGAACACCGTTGGACCTGAAATAGTGGGTTTCTTGTACAGATCCGTCTCCACCAACAAAATATGTTTTTTTTAATCCTAAGAATGGGCTATTAAAGTTGCCTTGTTCAATCTGGTTTTTACATGATACCTTTGAATAAAAAAAATGTATACATAATATATTCAAATTTATCGGAAAATATTTATTTTGAAATTCAGACCTCGGTGTAGCAATTTTCTGTTGCAGTTTGATCAATTATAACACGAAACAATCTGGGTGGTTTAAGAAATGGTGGACCACTTGGAACTCTTGTAGGGCTAAAGGTTGGTCTATAGGCTGGTTCGTTACGTTTTCCTCCAGTAATGCATACTATGAGGATTACTATAGGAGTACCTACTAGAACTATGATCCATTTGCATATACATGTGTATTTTTTGTATTCAACTGAAACAAAAAAAAAAATAATTTTAAAACAAGTTTTTATAAAATACGTTTTTTTATATGATTACTAAATAGATTTGCTTTTCAAATTTATTTTTAAATTTTCTTGAACAAACTCGATATATATTTTTTTTATTAAACTTACTATACCAATCTTGTTTTTTTGGAACCGCATGAGCATTAACATCATAAAACATATCTACTGGCACAGCGCGGTTACTTGGGGTTGTCATAGTTTTTATTTTTTTTTTCTAAAACGATTTCAGTGCAAAAGTAAATTAGCGCGGATTAAATAAATAACCTTACTCGTACGTATTTGCTCCTGAATCCAACTTTAGGCCTGAAAGGCAGAAAATATCAAAAAATTAACGTATGTATTAAACACTGAATTTAAGTTAAATTAAAAAAAAAATAAACTTATGAGCTAGATAAGTTTTTTAATTTGAAAAAACCTTTTCGGGAAATTTTAAAACGAATTTAAAAATAAAATCCTTCAGTCGGCTTGATTATATACAAAAACAAAGCTCTTTTGATACAACAAAAAAAAACATGTCCTGTCAGTTAACACTATATAAGTACTTATTGTTATTGTATACTTATACCTTTTGCTTATTGCTTATTGTTATTATTATTAGAAGCATGGACGTAATAGATATGGACTTCTAGTTGCATACCTCATGTTGGTTCCTTTTATAAGTCTGTCATTTTAAGCGACACTAGCCCTCGAAACTACACTAGCGGAAAAAACATGAAATCTCATTTTTGTTGGCAAATGCCAAACAATGTAGATATTTCTCATTTCATTTGAATAACAATTTTTTTGTAAATGGAGTCAAATTAATTACATATACAAATAATAATAAATATTTGTATCACAAAAACAACAATATCTGCATAGATTTCAAGTTTTTTTTTTAACATTAATATTGATGTGGTTCACATTTTATCTAATTTCGTTATTTCATAAAAAAAAAAATGCACAATTTTTGCTATTTTTTTGTCGATCATCGCGGAATATCTTTAAAACTTCACTTTTAATTGAATAAAACAAAATCACGCGAAAAATTGTAAGGATATTTTGCTACGCGATAAATTTTTTTTTACAAAATTTGTCAAAATCCATACTGAAAAGTCAAAACAAAAACATTTACTAAAAAAAAAAGAAGGTAAATACTCATAGATGTCCACATTTGTATGAATGAAATCAAAAAAAGTCTGTTATTTGGTTGCTGGAATATGCGACTTTATAATTTTTTTTAAGACAGATGTCGCGAGATTCTACGTGAGAATTTAGTAGTTTTTTTGTTTTGCTACAGTGGCGTATGGAGGGCTAACATCGCTATTTACAATTTTGGCGACATTTTTTTGACAATTATTGTATGGAACTGACGTTGGACTAGCAGTCCATATATAGACTTCCATGATTAGAAGTATAGAAGTATGTATATTTTACAAATAAATTGTCTACGTAATAAAGGTAGATAATCTAATTCTTTATATACGTTTGGTCATCCCCTACCAATTCTTACGAGAAATGCAGAATGCACTTTGCAAATCAACAAAACACAAAATCAAAAATGAGTGTTTTCATATTCTACTCCATCATTGGAACATAACTGCTTCAAAAAATTGCATACATTGTTTAACTTTGGTATATGATGTACTCGTATATATAGTGACTCAACTCACACAAAAATTGAAGCGAACTGATAAACAAGAAAAAATGTCACTATGGGTAACTAAAAATTTCCATGTAATTTCGCCTTTATAAAAATGATACCACGACTGCGGACGATGAAAAGAAATGACCCCGTCCTGAAATTTTATTTAACTCGTCTCGCTATGATAGTCTTCATCTTTAATAGTATTTAGGTATCACATAATTATTGTTACTCAACTTTTGGTTGAAACAGTCTTCTCGAATGATAAACTCTATCAGCCTTATTAATAAAAAAAAAACTGTAATTTTAAGTCTTATTTCCGAGTTAACTAATCCAAGGATTAAACAAAAATTCACACTGAACGTAAAGTTAGTTATTTACTGTTCCAGTTGGTTCCAGAACACTACAGTAATACATTAATTAGTTTTCTTGAAAATTGGACTTAAAATTACTGTTAATTTTTTATTAATTAGGTTGTATGTATATACAAAAGTTTGGATAGCCAGAGATAAAAAACTTTAACACCTTAGTCAAGCCGGAAGTAAAGGTTTTTGGAGAATATATAAATGAATGCAAACCAAACTATATCTACTATATCAACTTACTATGTACTATACATTTTTTGGATTCGTTTGCTCTGGTTAGCGCTTCGAAATATAAACTCTCGTAATGATGGTTAAAACTGAAATGAAAATTTTCAAATGTTATCATGATATAGTGTTTGTTAAGACATAACTGATGAATGCATTGATTTGATAGACGAACAATCAATACACTTTGGATTTTACATGATATGGTGATAGATTAAGATTCACTTAATAATCAATAATTAAATATGCAATCGAAGATAAAGAATAAGAGATAACGACAAAGTTGCACGTACTTGAAATTATTATGTTTGACAATTTTACTCAAAAGAATAAGAGAAAAAATATGTTTTTCTCTTTCTGGCTTATTTAAAGCAATGAATATTATAAATTAAAAATACCTAAATTTTTAATCGATTAAAATCGCTGATGATGGTATCATGTCGATACGGAAACAATTGACAATTGTATGGTATTTATTTTTGAAAGTAAATAATTTTTTTATATAAAAACAAATGTAAATTTTTTTAATATTTTATGTGTATATGTATGTGATATAAAGGTTTTTAAAAGAGTTTTTATTAATCAGCTTGTCACATATAGTCCAGTCGAACGGTAGTTTCACGTTACAAAAAATATACAAATGGATTTTTTTTTTGAATTCTATGTTTTTATCGTCGCTGAATCCGAATCTGAAGAAATCCAACAAAATTTAATGGGGCGTTTTGAGATACCTGCGGAAAACCGCGGAATTTTCGCACTTTTTTCGGCTTTTTGCTAACATTTCGGAACGATGCGTCTCAACTGAAATTTCACCCATTAAATTATCTACAAAATTCATGCATTTCGTTTATTTCTCAGGCGCCCGTTAGAGCGCGTTGAAATTTCAACATAATTTCCCATTTCTGTAAAAAAACAATTTGTTTTTACATATATGAATATTTAACGGTTTGTTTTTTTTTGTTTTTTACAGAAATGGGAAATTATGTTGAAATTTCAACGCACTCGGTATGCATGAATTTTGTAGAAAATTTAATGGTTGTTTATTTTGTTGTGGTAAAATTTCAGTTAAGACGCATAATTTCCGAGATGTAGGTAAGCAAAAAACTGAAACCGCTATTTTTCGCGGATATCTCAAAACGAACCAGGAAATTTTGTTGGATTTCAAATTAAAAACATGTAAGTGTTTAACATTTCGTAAAAATGAAAAAAAAAAATTGATAGTCAATAAACAAATTACTTAAATTTTCCGAAATCGAATTCGCAAAATGAAATCCAAACGCATGGAAATCGATATATTTAAGACACCGCGGCAGGTGAAAACGATAGAATTTAGCAGTTTAAAAAATAAACAATGAAAAGACTAAAAATAGCTAAATATGAATGAAATACAATTTTAAAGGTTTTGTGGCCTTAACTCTAACTTTAATTAAAGTTCTTTAGAAAAATAATATTCACAGTGAGTTTTCTCTGTAAATTTTATATAGCAGTCCATAATCATCGACAATTATTGCATACTAGTGAAGGTTTGATGTCATCTAGATGATGATCCCACCATAAAATTGAGTATTCAAACGAAATTCAGAACAGTGGTGATCATTTTCTTCGTATTTATTTTCTTTAAGCTTTTTTTCTTTATAATTTGTCTTCAGTTTTTGTTCAATTTTCTCCAAATTTAGATCCATCTCCGATTTTTTTTTTAAACTGTAATTGGGTAATCCCTCTGTTAATACAAGGTGCCGACTGCAATGCCATAGCTTTAAATTCATTCAATCGTTAACAAATGTATAGGTAAAATAAAATTTATTTTGATTTCTAAATACAATTTGAATCTATTAATCTTATGATGACTGACGACTATATTAATCGATACTCTTGATACAATTATGAAATTCAATGCCTTATAATCTAGACCGATGTAAATCATTTTTCATTTCATTTAGAATTTTAAAAAATGCTCTCATGTAAAATTTCAAAAAGTGACTCATAACATTTAGCCATCTGAGCACAGAAATAATCCCCAAAGGTATGGATGAAATAACCCCCCAAATTTGGGCTTTATATTGTATTATGAAATGAATACCCAAATTCAAAAATGAATTACATCTCCAAAAAATTATGAAATAATTCCCCAATCGCCAAATCATTTTGTTAACCAACACCCCCCCCCCCATCTATTGGGTTCACTATAGGATTTGGGGTAGGTGCGAGTTTGGGTACATGCAAATTTTTTTTTTAATTAAATTTTTAAATCAAAAACTTTGCATGCACTCAAACTTGCACTCACCCCAAATCCTATAGTGAGCCCCATAGCGGGGCAGCATGGCCCCCCAGACATTACTCAGTTAATGCTTTAGTCTACATGACATATGTCGTTATGAAATAAACCGTCAATAGAAGATATAATCTGTCCCCAAAAACCAATGAAAAAAGTCCACATTTTTTTTAAAATTTTGGTGATTTATTTTATATGAAAGAACTCCCCACTTTAATAAAAAAAATTAGGACGTTATTTTATTTAATTTCTGGAATAACTCCACGGAGCCAATCTTTTATATTATCTAGATCCCTAATTTTTTAATTTTCAAAAATGCGGACATTTTTTTTTTCGTAAGATTTAACATTTAATTGTATTGCTTATAACTAAATTGACATTTTATTTTTAATTAAAAATACTCTAAGGTTTATTTTAACTAATTAACAAAAGTAATATATATCACAAAAATTACATATCTAATTTTGTATTAATATATAGAAAATATTAATATTTAAACTTAATATATAAACTTAATATATATATTAAGTGTATGTGTATAGTTTTATAGTATTACGTATTGTTATGATTCGCCCAATGTGGCCATTGAGTTATGATATCGTACAAAATTTTTCCCGGACTTTGAGTTCCAATCAACTGTCTTGCACCATAAAGTCGATAGTTTGGCACAAGTTTATTCAGTCTTACACCTTCTTTTATAATTAATTTAGCGGCATTGAGTTGGCTTTGTGGTGGTTTTATTATATCGAATGTTCCAATGAAAGCAACACAAATGCTATCAACATTGAATCCTTTGGTATGAGCACCTTGATTATCCCAACCACGACCTTCATAAACAGCTCCATCTCCACCAACTAAAAAATTATAAGCTACATCATCGTAATTTCTTGAATCGATGTGAAATTGTTGTATTATTTGAGTTCGATAAGAACATGAAGACTAAAAAAAATAAAAACAAATACAAATATTTAGCTTGGTATTTAAAATGATTATATTTTATTATATAAATAACTCACTTGACTGGAGCAAGCTTCTGTTGCTGTGTGTGCAATTATAACTCGATGAACTGGCAAATTAAGTTTATCTAAGGCATTTTTTGGAGGTCTGGCAAGCCACTCGTCTCTGGGAACTATTCGCAAAACTGTCCCAGCACCAAAATTGTCATCTCCTAAATTGAAAAGAAAATCATTCTTAAGTAAAAAAAATTTCTAAACTAAAACAATAGATATTTTTGTTAGATGAACAAAGAAACATTAAAGACTGATGATTTTTTTTTTTTCGAAATACCTATAGTAGAATTCACTGGTATATGTTTTCTATTTTCTTCATCATCCTCGTCTTGCTTACTTGAACGTTTCATCATGTAACTTGATGTTGCCAAAATGCCTCCAATCAAAATGGTAAAGCTTATAATTACAGCTGTAATGAGAACGGCTCGGCGATTAAACAAAAATTTATACGGCTGGTGAAGTGATGAGTTTTTGTCAGTGGAATCATCTAAAATTAAAAGGAAAACAAATTTAAATTTATTAAAAAATTTAAGAAACTGATTATACGAGGATAATAAGAAATGTAGGACATTGTTTGCTTTTACATCTATCCGGTGAACCACTGAATTAAAAATATGTAGAATTTTTGTTAAAATAAACCTTTAGAGAAAGTTGAAGCTCATAATTTTATTTTCCTATGAACTGATTAGATTCCCAGGCCGAGCGCCCTGAGTACCTACATAAGTATATTTTAAAAGTTTAATGAACAAGTTGATGTAAATACAAACATTCTATTCTATAATAGCAACTTTATAATTGAATTTGAATAATACACACATTAGTGAAAATCTGAAAAAGGGAGAATTAAAGCCCCCGCACCTCTTAGGACTTAGGATCAACCTAGGATCGGGGACTTTTAATATTTATACCTCCTCGAGGATAATATTTAGCATCATTTTAGGTTACAAAACAACAAATATTTTTTAACCTATAGTATGATGCTAAATATGTTTTAGTATGTTGCTAAATCGTTTAAAATTTTTCGTCGAGTGATTTGCAAAAGATGCTACAAAAATAAGAGAAATTAGAAATTATTTTGAGACATCATTTGTCGCACTAGTATTGAGGAAGCGTTTTATACAATTCATGGTCTAACTGATTGGTTCTTATAAATGTCGTTTAAATCTATAGGAAAGTTTAATACCGAGCAAATATTTAAATTGCTACGAGCAATGGAAAAGTCCGAACAAATCTAACCATTCATAAAACAAATTTAAAATACATATAGGGCTGAGATACTAATGCCGACGTCACTGAAATTACTGAAATTATTAGAAAAACTAGGTAAAGGAAAGCAAAATATTTCGATTGTTTAAAATGTCGATTTATATCGATTCGGACGTTAAAATGTCGACAATATTTTTTTCATAAAAAAATTTCGACTACAGAAAGTCGTAAGAAATGTCGACAAAAAATTGTTTATTTTTCTACCAGAACGTCAACATTTTTAAATCTTCATTTAAAAAAATGTCGAACTAGGTACTTAGCGTAAAAAATTCAGACAAGTCGAATTTTGTTCCAAAAAAAAATTGACTAGCCGTACAAATGATCGATAAAAAAATATGTCGATTCATTAAAATAACTATTTATATCGTTTCTTTGGATTTTTTTTACCGACCAGAAAAGTGTCAACATTTCGAAATCTCGACTTTCAAAAAAAAAAGAAAAAAAATTGTCGACTAGGAAAATATCGACATTATAAAATCTCGACTTAAAAAAATGTCGAACTACTTAACAAAAAATTCCGGCAAATCGAGTTTGCTGAAGGGTAAGTTCAAACTCACGATGACTTGATAGTTTGTTTTAAATAGATGTAAAAGTGCGTGAACTGGCTGTTAGCATAAAACAAGACTGGCTGGAGAGACATGTCGGTTGAGGCAAAGGTTGGTGAAAAAAAAAATATTAATGTGCAGTGTGAACTGTGCATAATAATTGTACGTTCTATAAGGCAAGTTATGGATCTGTACACAATTTTTTTTTTTTGAGATAACAATCAAACTTGACATAACGATGATAAGGAAGTCGAAAAAATGGATTCGCAATTCGCAAATTATGTCAGTCTGGTTGTATAAGAATCTACAGCCTAAATGGCTGAACCGATTAAATTCAAATTTGGCATGTAGGGTTCATAGACCAATCCTTGGAGGGAGGTTAAATTGAAATTTTTGTTTTAGCTAAAAAAAACAACGGTACCTCTGCCATACCGTAAAAAAAAATCCAATTTTGCTCGTAAAAAATACAATAGATTTTGATAAAATTTCACATGAGTGATTTTTTGGCAACGATAATCATCGGAAAAAAAACGAAAAGAGCTTTTAAACGGTGCAGGTACCTCCCATATAACCAGTTTTTTATACCGACTATCTCGTAAATTTATTCACCGATTTAGATGAAATTTGATATCCAGATAGTCCTGCAATGCCCAATAAATATTCCAGACAAATATTTCGAAAAAATTATTTTTCAAAAAAAAATTGTTTGTAAATTAAAAAACTTTTTTTTAAACTGGTCAAATTATTTTCCAAGTAGTTAGCAAGAAGGGAATTTCCTAGGTAAGTAGGTAGAAATGGCGGCTATTCAATTAGAATAAAAACCCAATTAGCGCTTGGTGCGCCGTTTTGATACCATAAACTCATGAGACCTATCATTATGTGGAGGTTGGGATATCATTTTGGTGATTATGGTATATTAAGGTTAAGGTGATCCCTTTATTACCATTTACCATAGGAAAATAAGAGATCCTCGGGTACCTCAGCCAAGGGAACTGGCCCATACCCCCCACCAGGCTTTATGCCAAGCTGTTAGCTCCGATATAACTGTCTTCGCCAAAAACCTAAACAGTCAGAGTGCTGGGTGGCTTAGGGTAGAACCAGTTGCCTCGTGAGATCGATTCGGTTTAGGGAAGGACATGATGTCCGCCGCAGACACAACCCGCCTACACGGCTAAAGACGTGGTTCCTGCGGAAATCAGCCCAAATCGGCCCATGGAAAAGGTGAGATATTGGTACGCTGATTTATGTTATAAGGTTTTGATTGGGAGTAAATCCCTTAGCTACCAACTTCCATATAGGAAGGCAAGGAGATCCTCGGATACCTCACTTAAGGGAAGAGGCCCATTCCCCCCACCAGGCTTTATGTCAGGCTGTTAGCTCCGATATGTCTGTTTTCGCTAAAAACCTAAACAGGCAGGGTGCTGGATGGCTTAGGGTAGAACCGAATTTCTGTTGAGATCAGTTCGATTTAGGGAAAAACATGATGCCCGCAGTAGACTTAGCCCTCCTACACGGCTAGAGAAAAGGTTCCTGCAAAAATCATGTAGTTCTCTTGATCCATCTTATCTACCCATAGAAGAGGTGAGGTATTGATATGGTTTGTTACGTTTATAGCCATTTGGTTGCATTCAAAAAGCCAATGAGGTTACTTATGCTCACAACAGTAAGTTCGTTAAGGTTGTCAATAAAGTACTGACCAAAGAATTAGCATCTTCGATTTGCCAAGGCAGGCCAGCAGCAGAGATAGTGGGTCACTGTTTCCTTTTCCCTTTCATCTCCACAGCTACGGCAATGAGTATTATGCGGAATGCCCATTTTTGGGAATTTCCTACAAGAGCAAGTTCGTGCCACCCAGTCGTGCACTTTATTCACTCTGAAACAGACTATAAATATCTATCATTTTTTGTTAACACTTTTCACATAAACTTCTAAAAGCTTTGTTGTACTTTTTGCTTCTCCAAAAGCAGCACCATAAATTATCAAATTTTTATTGCAAATAATTTCTAAAACAAGTTTTAAAATATATCTGATACACCCATGCTAATAATTGTTTGCTTGTTCCATTTGAATATAAACAAAAAAAAAATCTTGAAATCTTCTAAAGTTGAATGGTTGCTGTGAGAAATAGAATAATATTTGAATCAGAATCACAGGTGAATTTACTCAGATTTGAATGCTGTATGTTAGTCACGTCCAAGTAGAGTCTGATAGTGTGGATTACAATCAGGAAATACGTAAGCAGAACCTAAATAAAACATTAATAAAAAGACTGAATCATTTGCGGACTGGGAAAAAAAAAAACTTAGAAACAGCAAATGTTTTATTTCCCAAATTGTTTTAATATTTTTTTTTTTTTTTTTTAAAGGTATATAGTGAAAGATTTAGAATTATGGAAACATTCGCAAGATTCGTAAACAAACAAAATTTGATTATCATCTCAAAAAATCGATTTGTTTAGTGTGTTCTATTGAACAAGGACTAACCAAATTTATAATTGATTTTGAAAAATATTTGTAATTGCCAGGTCGAATAAGTCGAATAATTTTGAAATATTTTTTGAATTCTTAAAATTAGCAACTTTTTTGCAAGAAAACCAAAAAGATTTCCGCTCGATAACAATAAAATTGCACCTCTTGTTAAATTTTTATTAACAAAAACAAACTCTGACTTATCTTGATAAAAAATTAAAAGATAAATAAATATAGAACGAAAAACCGTGTTTAACCTTTTTTTTTTAAATTTATCAGTTGTTGTTCTTCGTAGAATTCATCATCAATGGAAATTTTCATTATTGTATCTCAAATGAGGTTAAAACTGTGAAATTGAATTTTTATAATTGATACAATTCTGAATGTTTTCTGTTGACGACCTTTCACTTTGATAAAGATTAGATTATGGCAATAAAATTTTCGAGGAAATTATCATTTTATCTATTCATAAAATTATTGCGAAATGATTTTGATATTGTGTACAAAGATAATCATTTTTGTAATTAAGATGATAATAGTAGACTATAAATTAAATCTAAGAATGGGTTTGATATACTTGCTCTTATAAAGCTGAAACTATCTTTGATGCTTAAAATTGTACAAAGAAGAAAGCAATGTTGAAACAAGGCGTATATATAACTTCGTCTGTGATTGAAAAACGTCTTAAAATTGTACAGAATAAAGGGAATGCATCAACCTAATCGTCTGAAAAACTTTTGCGATTGTCTGAATTAATATACATGATTAATACAAATCTTGCAAGAATTGTTTTTAGTTTGGAAAGTTTAAAATTCATTAAAGTACTTTGAAGGCGGTTATCATTAAAAGCTCGAATGGATTTGACCGGATATTCAACAGAAAGTTGTAACTGATATCTCTTGCTCAGTATCAAATGTACCATGTATGTATCGAATTCGGAAAAATCGGCCAGGTCTGAAATACAATGGTTTTGCAAACAATTAAAAATATGGCTTTGGGATTCGTTGCTATTTTTTTTTTCATTTTTTTTTAACCGTATCTGTATTTAGTTGCAAGAAACACTTCTGCTTAAAATTTAGAAGAAAAACTTTACATATTGATTGGTGAAATTTATTTCAAATTTGATGAAGTTCAAGTAGCGCTGCAGACCAGGGATGATAATGCTGAAGCAGTGAAATATAGTAAACGAGCCGAAAAGACGAAGTAGAATGGCGAAAAATGAAGTAGATATCAAAATTATTAAATAAATCCAATTTTCTTGACATTTATGTATATCAGTTACATTTGGCCAAATAATTGCAATCCAGGCCGTTCTTATATGCCTTAACCAAGAGCAAACTTTTCAATGTCGATAGCCGTTGTTTAAAACTGTATTGTAAAATTTGACTTTTCGAATAAAACGTCAGTATTCGATAATTTGCCATCATTACGATGTAGAAGCTCAACATATTAAGTTTTGCCATGCAGACCTTTGGTCTACCTCTACACACTATACTTTGTAATACTTCGTATATGTAATGAATAATGATCATTGGTAAATCCGTAAAGTAGAAATAAACCTTTTTTTTCTAGTTCGACTTATTCGGAACTAACAATTTATATAGGAACCTTTTAGCGTAAGACTAGAAAAAAATCAAAAAGTGGAAGAATCTTCATCACTTTAACAATAGAAAAATTCAACAATCCAAACGAAATAGAAGTGATTTGCTACGTAGCAGATCGATAGTCATGCAAAAATAAAGAAGATCTACTACATATGAAGCAAATAATCATCCCTGCTACAGACACTTGAAACTAGCATCGGCTTTGGTTCAATTTTTAGCAATTTTGTTGTTATTAATTTTTTATAAAATTTATTTCAAATATACAATTTATATTGGAATGGAAGGAATCATATCTTGGTCCAATATTTAAATTTGGATTTTAAAATTGAAGTAAAAATAAATAAAAAATTGTAAGCTCTCAGTCATTCCCATTAAGTTTCCTTTTTGCTTGTAGGTCTTCAAGTTGTGTATTATCATATAAAATAAATAATACAAAGAAATTTTATTTTTATATAACAAGCTTTATTATTATTTATTAATTTCCAAATTTTATCACAACTTAATATTTGTGTTAATGTTCGACGCTTTTCAAAACTAAAGTTTCATCGATAAGAAAAACCTTTTTTCGAAAAGAAAGAAATTAATACACAAAATAAAATTAAAATATTTAAATTATTCTTGCGCAGGAAGATGAAACTTTAGTTTCAAAATTCGTCGCACATCAACAAAAATATTAAGTTTTTATAAAATTTGAAAATTAATAAATAATAATAAATTTTCTTACATACAAAAATATAAAATTCCTTTGCCTGAGAGCTTAACGCAAAGAAAAATTAAATTAAATAAAAAATCTCAATATCTTATAAAGATTAAAAAAAGTAAGCAGAATTTTTTCTTTGACAAATTTGAGTTTATAAAAAATATTAAAATCTTTAGTAATAAATAAATATTTTATACCTAATTATATAAAAGGTACATAATATAATATCACATTTATTATAAATATATTTAAATAAATTCAAATATTTTTTGTAACTATTTTTATAAACTATTTTTGTGAACTAATTAAGTTTTATCTAAAAACTTAATTTCATAAATATTCATTATGCAGGTTTTAAAGAACTAATTAAAATTTAACAAAATTATTGCAGAAAAAAGTAGTATGCAGTCTCATTAAGATTAGCTGGAACAGTTTTGGTTAGCAAATTGGTTAAGATTGGTTGAGCCGTTATCGAGATAGTATTATTTTAAAAATACCGCATTAAACAAATTTTTTTTTCGAAAGTTTGGTTTGCACGATCTTATACAAGAAGAAATTATCTTAAAAAAAAAAACGGGGCATATTACCCTAAAAACAACACCTACAGAATTAAGAGCCAATCGGTTCAGTTGTTTAGGCTGAAAGTAACAACACAGACAGAGATAATTGCAGGACTCACTTTTTTCGTCTTCTCTATCATTTTAAGGTCATGTCTAATTGTTATTTCAAAAAATTGGCATAACTGACTTCTGACTAAAATGCTTATCTAAGTCGCAGTATGGCGTTGTATATCTGGCCGACCTACACAGTGACTCGGCAGTGTATTCGTCTTATGTTTTGAATGCAATTGAAGATAAAATATCAAGTTACACAGACTTTAGTAAACATTTGACTCAGTAGATCGTAATATCAAGTGAGTAAAATGTTTTTCTATTTTCATGACGCGAAACATCATATCCTAATTGACAAAATATTTATTTTTTTTTTGTATAGGACTGATAGGTATTTTTTCTGTGAATATCGCTCAATAATGATTAAGCATATTACTGACTTGAATGCAGAAAACATTGACGTACTAGATATGGACCGCCAGTCGGTTGAAATTTTCATACAAACAGCCAAAAAAAGTTGTTCCAGCTAAAAACAGACTAAAAACGCCACCATTTTTTAGTGTTAAATACGTGTACTAATTACGACATTAAAATTTAAATGAAAACGATAGTATATTCATCTGTTAGTAACTCATGCTATAGGGAGTGGATTTGTTTTGTAAAATAAAAGTAGTTTGATAACAATTTCCACCAAAATATTTCAATAGTAAATAATTAATTAAAAAAATCATATCACTGCTACGCAGATTCCCCGCTAGTAGTTGAAGCTGCCCCTAGTTATGTTGGAACACGCGTGAAGTTGGCTACTGGCGGTCCATATGTAATACGTCAATGGCAGAAAACTTCGATAGCTTCAGAAGATATATATAGACGCTAACTTTGTGGTAGTTTAAAATTTCGTATCAACGTTTTATGAACACGGACAACACATATCTCTATAGAAGTCAAACTACAACGAACTTGGCCCATGACAAAAATAAAAAAAAATAAAACAAATGTTCTTCATGTCAATTTAGAAATGTTTCACATATTTTTGTTTGTTTTTTTTAATGACCACCATCTCCTCTTTTAAAATTATATCGAATAGTGAATATCGCATTAAAGCCTGTAGGTTTTTATAAATATAATCTCATTATACAATTTTATAAATGTTTCACTGTGATAATGATAGTTGTATAATAAGTTGTCACTAAACACGTTTTCCTTTTTTGTGACCTTACGATTATAGATCACACTTAAATAAATTGACCCATGAACGCAAAAGCATTGTTAGCTGATTTATTATAAACTCAGCTATAAAATTCCTTTTTAATCTTTTGTTGGTATGAGGGATTAAAAATAAATTATAAAATCACTGATTAGAAAAATGTAAAAAAAAATGATAACTATATTATTATTTATAAAATCAAAATATACCTACCTACTTTAATAAAGTATTCAACTTACTATGATTGCCTGACATTTTTCTTGGCATCGTTGGACTTCCATTTTGAAAGGCGGGATTATCATTTCCTTCAGAGATGACAACTTCACGATTTCGATTTTCTATCAAAAACTGCTGTATTGTTACTGGCCCCTGATAATAGTTCTTGTGACCAATAGTAATATCTGTTGAATTTGTGAAGGCCAGATTGCCTATTTGTGGACTACCAGAAGATATTGATGTCGATGCTACAGCTAAGACATCCATATTAGGATCTCCATCTACACGTTGTTGTAGTAATACCATTTCATTAATGGCACCAATTTTTGAAATGTTCACACCATCGCCAGGCAAACATGATGTCTGATGTCCTAACTTTTTAATTGTATAATTTCCATTCGAGTCCTCAAATTCATCACAATCCGAATCGATAGCACTTGATAATGCATTTGAATTTATCGATGTTATCGATATGCTTGTACTTCGAATGGAAGATGTGGGTGAAGACGACGATCCATTTGAGGGTGTGGCTTTCTTCGGCGATCCCTTTTTCGTTGGACTGACATTTTTAGCAAAATTTATAATATTTTCTATATTTATAGTAGGATTTTTTGTTGATGAATTATTATTATCACATTCAATATTTGTAGTTATATCGATATTGCCACGATGTTCATCAAACATTAATCTATCGTTTAAAATCACTCCCGAATCTGCTGATGATGCGGCACTATCATCGGATTTATTATCAACTTTTTCATCTTTGAAATTCATTTTCAACGGCATGAATACCAATAGCTATACATAATCGTGAATTCAGACACACACACTATGGCAATTGGGGTTGCATATTTTTATTTTATTATTTTAAATAATTATAATAATGGAAATGAACTTTGTATACGTAGGTATATGAGAAACGCAACGAAAACTTGCATTCGGATATGCGACAAATTCTCAACTAAATTGCGACCGTAAAGTTCTTGCTTGAATTGATAACGTTGTCAATTTAGTAACACAGATAAAATGCACAAACACTCAGATACAATGAAATACAAGCTTATAAACCTGACTTCTGAAATCGTTATGGAGATGTAGGTTTAAAATTTTTTTTTTTTTAACTTGCTGCGCAGTTTTAGTCCAGCAAAATGGAAAATTCAATCAATTCCCGTCGATAAAGAAAACCAAATGAAACCGGAAAGAATATACAAATCACCTTTTATTTAATTTCGCAGAAGATACAATAATTAAATTTTATCGATATTTATCCAAAGCACTTGTCTTCGAAGCTTTTAACAACACCAAAAGCTCTTTTATTATTGTTTACTTTGATCTGTTGTTATTTATATCGTATTTCTCCAACAAAAAGCAAACACGATTAATTCTGTCTTAATCTATTGGAACAATTTTTTTTTTCTTAAATCCGTTAAAGTTAACAGCAAATACAAATTTAAACATTACCATACGAACGATCAAAACAGACTGATGATATTTAGTTTTGTATAAGGATGGTTGTGGCAAGTTTCTTATTAGTGATTGTTAGCACGCTAATATTAAGGGTAAGTCGCAGTTTCGTAAAAAAAAATTGTATTCAGGAATCGAAGTTCCCAGGATAATTTATAGCGAAATTCTATCTTTACGTGTTCCTTTAGGTTCTTAAATTACCTAAATAAAACATGGAACGGAAAAACCAAATATGTTTTAAACTTTTTTCAATGTGTTTGTAATTTTTTTGGTCCTGGTTGAAGTAGGTACAGGCATATTAGAGCATTTCAGAACAAAAAAATGTTCTAATTGAAAACTAATAAAAACTTGTGCTTTTATTTAAAAAAAAAAAAATCAGAATGGCTTCATATTAGGCGTTTTTCTTTTTTATCTGTGAGCAGAGCACGGAGTAGAGCTTGAGCTTGTCGAGTAGTAGAGTAAGCTCTGAGCAGAGTACGCTCCGAGCGCTCTGATTTAATATAAAACACACTTGAGCACTTTACTGTCATGTCAGTAAAAATCTGGTCCGACGTATTTTGACTTACGTCCACTCCGCCGTGTTGAGACAAAAAATAGTGTCAACACAAAGGATTCACGAAACCATACGAAACAAAAAAAAAATATGTTAAATGAGCCTAGATATTTACAATATTCTTTATAGACTCATGCTTAATTGAAAATTCCAACCAAAGGTGACCAAATTTTGCGAAAACTTTCAAGATATTGGTGCTAAACGCGAAAAAATAATAAATTACAAATGCCAGAATAGCAAATGTTAAAATGCATCCATGAGAATTTTAAGACGATGTTCACATTGGACGTGCTCGTCCAACGCATTTTGACGTACGTCCAGTCCGCCGTGCTCAGACACAAAGTAGTGTGGATAAGGATTCCACACGAAACAAAAAACAAAATATGTGAAATTAGCCTAGATTTTTACAATATTCTTTACAGGCTCATGCTCAATTGAAATTTCCAATCAAAAGTGACCAAATTTTGCGAAAACTTTTAAGATATTGGTGCGGAAAGAGAAAAAATTAAATATTTCAAAATGTCAGAGTAGCAAATGTCAAAATGCATCCATGAGAATTTTAAAAAATCTAAAAATCTGGACGCAAAACCCCGTCTCTTTCTTACAACGAACTGGGAAGGGGACAAAACATATAGACGTCCAAATGCGTCGGGTGAGTACGTCCAATATCAAACATCGTCTAAGAAATCTAAAAATCTGGACTTAAGACCCTGCCTTTTTCTTATAACGAAGTGGGAAGGGAACAGAACATATAGACGTTAAAATGCGTTGGATGAGTACATCCAATGTGAACATCGTCAAAAGAAAAACGCCTATTGAACACAGTTGAACAAATTTTTGTTTTTGACAGCTCTCTGTCTTTTGGTTTTATTGACGTTTGATTGAGCGATTTTCTTTTAACAGCCTGCCAACATTTTGTTTTATTGAAGTTTAATGAAGCACTGAATGTATTGGTTTTGACAATCTTGCAATAGAGGTTTTTACCAAGTTGTCAAAAATATTTACAAAAACAAAGTGACAGCTCTCGTACTTTTTTGTGACTGTAACATCTTGCAAAAAGTAATTTGTGAGCAATTGTAAAATTCGCTCATTTTTTTCTTTGTGTTTTGTGATCTTAAAAGTTTAAAATGTTGACTTGTTTTTTTTTTTTTTGGTTTTTGGATTACTACATTTTTACAATCAATTTTTCCACAGTGATAAAAAAATTGTATCTGTCATCACTCATCAGTGAAGTTCGAACGAGAAAAAGAGATCTCGTTGTTGCTTAAAACTGCTAACACTGCTTTTTGAGAAATTTTCTATTAAAATCTTGTGTTCTACGATTTACGAAGACCTGATCTTGTGTTTTAAGTAAAAGTAAAACGTATTTCTGTGTGCAAAGGATATTGTGATTAAATGTGAATATTTTTCTTGAGATGTATATTTTTCATATTAAGATCCTTCAAGTAGAACTTAAAAAATATTAGATGGTTTTATCTGGAACCGATTCCTTGTGTAAGGTATAAGCCAAATATATTATTTTCTACAACCCCTATTTCTGTTAAACGGCTTTCCAAACACTTCTCATGTTGAGTTAAACGAAATATTATGATAATCCAGCGTCCTAATTCCGTAAAATTATGCCGATCTAACGATAATCGTTTAAAATGATAGAGAGAACGTTGAAAACCATATCGTTCAATCGATTTATTTTTACGGAATTATATGGACCAGAGTAATATCTTTCATTTTCGGATTAAAATGTTTTTTAAAGGTAATTTATTTGGTAATTATAAGGTTTGTTGTCATGAATGTTTACATATTCTCAGGCTGTCTCTTGAAGGATTTTAAGTTGTTAACTTTTAACAGAGCTTGTGTAAATACGGCCGAATTTCTTAAAATCAGAGCCCTGATTACGCAAAATTAGGGTACTCGAAATCCATTCATCATAAAAAAAAAACAATCAATAGGAATTAGTTTTAGAAAACTTAATAAATATTTAGATGAGAAAACAATATTAAAATTATTCGAACTGATTTGTAAGCAAAATTTTGTTAATGGATTATGAACTTGCAGAACTCTGTGTATGCATTTTTGTGTGACACAGTCGTGCACCTAACTTGTGTTGAAAGCACAAACTCTCGTAAATGTAATATTTAAATACATTTTTTATTACCGACATATTTTCAAATATATTCCCGTAAAACTTGTATTTTTTTTTTTAAACAAAATTAGTTAATATTCGTGTAGTAATGCTTTTGAAGCTTCTGAAGATACCTTAACATTAACATAGGAAAACCATAAAGAAAACAAAAAGTCGGTAAAACAAATTAGTTAAAAGAATGAACGAGTATGTACATATTATTACAGGTATGCCTATAGGTATTAGATACCTGCATGACGTGACGTAAGCGACATTTCTTGTTACTTCGTCAAAATTAGCACATTGTCCTAAAATATCATTTAAATCTAAATCAGACATTTTGTTTTTATTTTCTGTTAAGTTTTAAGCAGGGTTAACATGTCTTTCGATGCCGCCACTGCCTCGTTTTTCATTCACATACATCAACACTTGTACCTCGAAAAATCACTTTACATATACATCGATTTTTCATTAAAAAATAATTATATTTTCATTAATAATAACTTAGCACGTGGGCCTGGAATGCAACAAATCTATTTAACAGCTATAAGTTTTATTATATTACTTATGCAACTATGTTGTTGCATTTATAATAATTAAAAATTTCCTGATTAATGTTATTTAAGATTAACATTGTTGAACAGTTTATTTAGTTTGAAGTGATTTAACATAGCTTTGATCCAAAACAACTTAATAAACCATACGCCGATAAGTTGTATCGAACAAGTGCGGAGATAAATTAAATCGCCTTGAAATGTTAATTTTTCTTTTAATGATTCATTTCCTATACATACCATGGGTCCATAAGTGCGTTGTAAGATAAAATCTCCATTTTTTAGTTATTTTTTTGTACGTGAAGAATGTTTTATGTAAATAAACTTTCTTGTATTGATTTCTGAGCATGGGATAAATATTGAAAGTTCAAGATTTTGAAATCTGTTTGACATATTAAAATGACTCACTTATAACTGACTTAATTTTCAAATTATAAAAAATTCAGCGAGGTATTCGTTGGAATTGAAAATTCTTAAATTAATTTTTCCGAATAACTATATTCGGGGCAGTTTTCTATCATTGTAAAATGCAAACTATTTGTTACTAAAAAAATGAGTATACAATTTTATATTTTTAATTAATTAAATAAATTATTCAATCGTTTACTACAGATGAAAATTTAAATTCAAATGTAAATAATTTTTATTTTTTTGTGTCTATTTCCAAATAAAATACATGTTTTTTAATTCAGATATATTTTTTTCTTATTTATTATTATTTTATGTTGAAAAACAATATTTAATTTAACAATAAAGGAAGTAATAATTTATATATGAATTTAATTTTAAAACTGAATTCAACGAGTGAATAATATGACCGTTATACAATCATAAATAACCAAGTCAAAAAATACCAGCAAGTAAGTGCAACTACGTGAGACAAGATTATGCAATTTTTAAAAAAAAAAGTTTTTGTTTCTAAGTCCAGCTTGCAAGTGGAAATAAAACCAATAATAATTATTATTATATTGTCTTATCACAATGGTATACTTAATTACTTCCCATCCCAGTTGAATTGATAAGAATTGATACAATAATAGAATAGATAAATATTTTTGTTTAATTTAATTTAATATTACCATCGCACACAACCTAACTCAATAACAAATCAAGCTAAAATTAAACATACAAATATTGATAATAATCATTTATATGAATGTTCATTATATTTTTAAAACTTATAAACCAATGATGGTTACAAGTTATAAATATTAAGAGGGGCGTTTTTGATAAAATTATTTAAAAAACATTTCTTTGGAAATATAATAAACTAGCAGAAAGTACCCGGCGTTGCCCGGGCACTCGGTGCACTCAGCCTAGAACGATGTCTATATTCCTAATCCTTGTTTTAATAAAAAACAAAAATACATTTGGACTCATTTTTTTTTTTATTTATTTATTTATATTTTATATTATATTTTATCTAAATTCAAAATTTCAAGGGAAGTAGAATCATTGTCAAACTTCTCATCTTTCTCTTCAGGGAAGTCATCATCGAAATTAGACGAAGAGCAGTTCGAAATTTCCATTTTTTCTTTTTCTGACATTTCTGCTACTTCTGCTTGTTTTTGTTGTTTTTGGGCCCTTTTTTGGTGTTCGCTTCGTTGTTGTTGTTGACGTCTCTGTTGTTCTTGTGGTTTTTGGGTAACAGAAACTTTCAATGCGTCAGACGAAGCTGACCCCCAATCTGCTTTAAAAATAATAAAATAAAAACATCTTTAAGTACATATTATAGTCTAAGAGTTGACAGCAAATTTTGGCAGGGATGGTATTATCAAAATTTATATACTTGTACGTGTAGATGTACGTGATGTTATATCTAATGGTATTATCAAAATTTATATACTTGTACGTGTAGATGTACGTGATGTTATATCTAATTCAACCGTCTGGGCGTTTGAAAAAGGTAATTTTTCTGATTTGTTTTCATTTTTTTGGGGGCGCCTGGCAGTCCTTTAGCTGAAAGGAAATCGTCTGGAACTGAATTATTTGTTATATCATTGTGCAATCATCTATTGTTTCCATTTTATATCGAAATCGGAAAAATCATCTTTTTCAAACGCCCACTCCCGTTGAACGGTTGAATTCAATATATCATCACTTAAATTTACACGTATAGGAATATACATTTTGTTTAAACAATCACTACCAACATTTGCTGTCGGTCATTTTGTCATCTCGGTCATTTATTGAAGAAGAATGTTTTTTTTTTAAATGATGAAAACTTTCAACCAACCTGCCACAGCCATTCCTTTCTTAATTTGTAATTTGTCAAATCCAACGCGTCATCGTTTTACGTCAAACGTCAAATTCATGTTTTGGCGCTGCAGTAATCAGGTTTGTAATAAAGAGCAAAGATAACTTAGTTCTTATTTTGACTACTTGTTGCGCATTTCAACTTTATCATATACGTGTAGCGCAGCAGCAGTCAAGTTTGTACTTATCCAACATGATCGCTTAAAAAAAGAAAATATTAAGAATTTATGACCGAATTTCGCCTCTCCTCAATTCGATACTTATGGTGACTACGTAGTAGTGCTTTTTTACTTCATCATATACGTGTAGCGCGTGTATACCAACGATAACGTATTACTAATTTTGACTACTCGCTGCGCATATCAACTTTACCAATCCTCAATAAGTTTAACAATGGTAGGTATGACAGTTGGGCGAAATGCCCGTGAAATATTTTGTGAGCTCTCTTTAATATTCATTGATGACAGTTGTTAGAAAAAATTGGAAACGTGAAACGTCGAAATGGTAAGAAAAATTACTTTAATTGTTCGCCGGGCAAAAGTTTTTTTAAAAATTAACCCAGTTTTAAAGTGTATTTTGTTATTTTTAATATCCTAAAACCTGACGAACAGTTAAAAGTAATTTTTACAATAAATTTTAGAAAAGAATAGTTTGTTGTTATATGTTATTTACCACAGTAACAACATAACAAATAAACTTACAAAACTACTCTTTTATATATGTAGTAGTAGGATAATAGACTTGTGGAAACAATCAAAATATTAAAGAAATTAAATATTTTGAAGAAATTCCAAATCCCCTTTTCAATTAAAATCATAATTAATCTTTTTAATGAACAAGCGTCGTTTATCATTTGTTTGCTTTGTGGATTTACTTATTGTATTTATGTACGTAGGAGATAACAAATAATTGTACAGAAAAAGCTTTTCTTGCGAATAAATCGGAAATTCCAAACTTTTATTGCACATAATATAACATACATTATCTTTACTTGTGATTGTGGGTGCTATGAGGCAAGTTATACATTCGTAGATAACATTCAGACATGATATTAGTATGATAGTGAAAACAAAACAAGTGGTTCTGATAATTCTGTCTATTTGGATGTATCGACACCATCAACATTAACGATTTTTTACAAACTTGGAACTTAAGAATTCTAAAAATGATATGCTATAACGAATTTTTGAAATTTTATAATGCCATTACCTTGCATATAACGTCCAAGGGTACGCTTAGTTTTATGTCAAAACGTGTCATTGATCTTCGCGCAGAAAAATTAATATAATTAGCTGTCCTATATTCTTTAAACATTAATCCAAAACCACTGGAAACACACCAATTTATTATACAACATTTTTTTTTATTAATCGGTTATAATATAAAATGAAAACGTAAAAAAATATTTAATGTAAATATTATTTTAACGTATTATATCGATAATCTTAATGAACGCATCAGTGTTCTTATTTAGTACATATATCACAAAAATATACTTTCTATTTTTATTATCCAAGCCATTTTTCTATCAAAAAATAAATTAAAAAAAAAAATTACACTTCCTTTGACCAATGTGGCCATTTTGTTATTAAATTATACAATGCTTCACCGGGTCCATCACTAAAGTCCAATTGTCTGCTTCCGTAAACTTTGTAATCTGGAACAAGTTTATTCAGTCTTACACCTTCATCGAGAAGCCAATTTGTGGCATTTAATTGTTCTTCAGGAGGTGTCCATTTATTGAAAGTTCCAATCAGTGCAATACCCACACTTTTATCATTATAACCTTTTGTGTGAGCTCCGACTTTATTCCAACCTCGGCCGACATATACATTGCCATCTCCACCCACAAGGAAATTATATCGAATGTCATCAAAGGATCTTGATTCCATGTTAAAAGTTTGAATGAATCTTGTTCGAAAAATACACATTCCCTAGTAAAGTAATAAATTATATATAATTGGTATTTTTCTTAGTTTCATTTAAGCCATATTTACCTTTGTTGAGCAATTTTGTGTTGCAGTATGAGCGATTATAACTCGTGATACGGGAGTTTCCAAATCAGCCAAAGGTTTATTGGGTGGTTGTGCCACCCATTCATCTCTTGATATCATATTCATATATTCTTGAATATTATCTTAAAGATAAAAAATAATAGTTTAATTTATATAAATTAAAAGCAAATAATAAATACAAATTTATTTACCATTTTTAAGCACACTATTTCCAATGATAAAAGATGTTGTAATAGCAACAGCGATTATCATAGTTAAAATAACGATTATTGCAGTTATAATGGCAGATTTGTTGTTTAGAAATTTCTTATGCCATTGCAATGATGGTGTGTCTAGAATAAAAACAATAATATATTTTGAATTAGTTTTGTAATTAAATACGAATATTTTACAGGATATTGAATAATGAGTTAAATTAACATTGTGATAATTTATCATTTTAAAGAAGATTTATTAATGAATAGATTTATAAAAAAAATAGTAGTGAATAGTGAAATGAATGATTTTAATTTGCGTTTTTTTATATAAAAATACAAAATGCACATAATATACATAGTTGATAGAATAAAAACAATTTAATGATGACACTAAATTTAATGGAGACTAAATAATATATGCCTTAAGTTGATACTTTTGTGTTGCTAATTATAATAAGTACAGTTAGTCATTGGAAAATATTTTTCATTTTTTTAATTTAATAATAGAATATGCAGATACTTAAATGACTTAGGGCCACTTGCACGAAAACAAAGGATACATTTTTTAAAACGCAGTTATCCAGGATTAAAAAGATAATTGTGTATTTTTCGATTTTACATTGCATGAATGAAAACACAGCTAACCATAAAAAAAAAATAAAAATAGGAACGAAACAGAAAACCTCCACAAAACAACAACAACATTTTCTACACACACTAATGCGAACCTCACCCATAGGAACTTCTTGTCAGATTCTATTTGACGGATGTAAAAAGTTATCCAGAGAAAAATGAGTGGATAAATATTTAAGATATTGCAACGACTTTATATTTTTATCGATGGCTAGTGCCTATGCATGGATAAATCAGTGGTTACTACTGTCAAAAAAGTTTCGTGCAAGTCTGCCTTATTTGTCATTTAAATAAGAGTTGCCAGAGCTGTAAAAGAATGAAATCAATTGCGAATGCATTCACTTGAACTCTGAATTCAATTTGATATAAATGAATTTAAAATCACTGAATTCAAAATATTTTCAGAATTCACTTTTTCTCGTTCCCCATTCACTTTAAATTCAGTGATTTAAATCAATGAATTCAGAACTAAGCAAGTTCAAATCCCATTCATTTTGAATTCATTGACTTAAATCACTGATTTATTTTGCATTCACTGACTTAAATCACTGAATTCAAAATAAATTCAAAATGAATTCAGAATTAAGAGCGTTTAAATTCCATTAAATAAAATCAATCAATTTAAATAGCTTTCAGGATTAAGGAAATTTAGTAGCCATTCTCTTTTACAAACGTATTGGAAAAGATCCAGTTTTATACAACAAAAAAAAATGAGAGACTGAATTCAAAATGAATGAGATTTAAATCACTGCATGCGAATTAATTCAGTGATTTATAAAAATGAATTCAAAACGAATCGGATTTGAACACGCTGCATTCTGAATTCATTTTTGAAGTTAGTGATTTAAATCACGAATTCAAAATGCATTGGATTTGAACATGCTTAATTCTTAAATCATTTTGAATTCTGTTAATTAAGTCACTGAATTCAAAATGAATTGGGAATTCATCTTTGTTAAAAATCTTTTAGATGAATTTTCCTGATTTCATTACCTGATCGCTACACACCTGTTTCAAGAACGATGTTTGGGAACCATTTTAATTAATCTTTTAATGAGCATTAGCTCTCAAAATACATGCCCTGATTTTTGTTTTTTTCTAAAAAAAAACATTAACTTTGCAAAGCATATAAACCTATACATTTACGTATAAAGACAAAGGTACTTTCTAATTTTAGGAACTAATGTCACTTGCCATAAGAGCAAGTACTTGCGTCCACTTGTGTCCTTTAAGTATTTACTGAGAGAAGTATAGTAAAAGAATGAATGTTTAATTTTCGTACTATTTTTTTTTTTTTAATAAATAATTACGTCTGCGAGTTACAAATAATGACGATAAAGTTAAATAAGTCTACCTACTTATGCATTAAATTTTACTGTCATCAGAAAATTGATAGCACAAGAACGTTATTATTTATATTACCAAATGGACGATTTATGACAGTAACACAATGTGTACATTTAAACAAAAAAACAAGAACTCAATAGTGATTTTAAATAAAAATCTAATAAGCAAGCATGGTAATTGATTAGATAAAAACAATATGAGTTATTATCTGAAGACTGAAGTATTTTGTTTATAAATATTGCAGGAATTAAAAACAATAGAAGTATCTGGGAAGTACCCTTGAATCGTTACTCGATAACAATTATAAAATATATCGCGCTTATACGAACATGACCTATATCAAAGTAAACACTATTGAGCTATTATTTTTTGTTGAAAAATACTTTTTTAATGCAAAAAAAACTCTATTAAAATGTTTTTCAATACTCATCCCAAAAATTTTAAAATACTTTATATATCATTCTATTTTTATTTATAGTCGTATTTTCATAAGGATTCTTTAAAACAGTGGTCTATATGAATTCATAGTAGGTTGTTTAAAGCTTCAAAAAATATACAGGGTGATTGGTTTAAGGTGCACCAAATTTGAAAATTAATTTTTTTAAAACTGTCCACTTAAACAACTTAATTTGAAAATAAAATAAAAGAGTAGTTTTCTGGCTTTCCAAAAAGATATAACAACGCTTTGTATCATTCAAATTTGTTTTTAAATAATTTTTTTTTCTGATTTAAGTCAATTTTTAGAAAATTGCCCCTCCCTCCTAAACGGGGGAAAATAGACCCCCCTCCCATACGATTTTTTTCTTGTCTTAACTCCACCTAAACGCTCAAGCTTTTTGGTGCATCTTATACCAATCACCCTGTATATTGATGAAAATCGTGTTAGACCATTCGTCCACTTGAGCAACGCAACACAACTCACAAGCAAATTAAATCCAAAAATATTTGCTTCTGTTCTCAAGTGGACGATGGGCCTTAGTTGACTTAATCAAGCCTCAGACTTATTAAAATATGTATTAAAATAAAAAGTAATTAATTTCTTTTGTGAAAAAAGCTTTTCTACAACATTGAATAGGAATTTTGATGTTCGCGGTGTCTTAAGTTAACTTTTTAATTGATTTCATTCCAATTTGGTATTGAGTTTAAATTAAACATTTAACGCAAGATTACATTTATTTTGTTAAGTTAAATACCTTCCATTTCCATACAATAAGTCTCATCTCCAAATATTTATTTTATTTGTTATTTTTAACTCTGTATTTATTTTTTTTTAGATACAAGAGAGAATGAAGTTATACATAAACACTGTTCAAATGCAACAACAAAATCTCTTACTGGACTGGAAGTTATTACTGGAAACTTAAGAAAGGGTTTATAATTTGATGCTAAGTTATCTATTAAACTGATTTTACAGACCTGTTTCGCGATGAAAATAAGCAAGGCGATACATACACTGGGCTCGCAGTGTATAATCGCTGAGTTACCGCTTGCGAACGGTAAGTATAGTAATGAAATTTTCACTATTATTATTTTAATTCATAGTTATTATGGTATCGGTTTTGACTGTGAAAAAGTGTTTCCTGTTTGATTTTCTAAATTGTCATTTACTATTTACAACTGCATAAGTGCTACACTACGTTACTTTATTGATAACTTTCTATACACATTTCCATACAAAATACAATTATTAAAAACAGCGCTGCAAAAATAAATTAAACAATAAACTATTACCATTCCGTATATATTTTATATAGCCTATACACATAAAAAAAATAAATAAAGTGTCTGTTTGTAATGTCAAAATAACAGCTTTTTACAACATGCATACGCATATGCGGCACTTATACATTTTTAAAATGTTCGTCTGTCTGTATGTCCTGGCTAATATCGGGAACGGCTAAACCGATTTTGATGGGTCTTTCACTGACAATGATACCTAATGTTGTAGCAGGTAACATAGGCTATTTTATTTACTCCCTAGGTGGCGATCGGTTCGCTTTTTTTGGCATATTCGTATATATAAACCGATCAGAAACTACTGGACCGATTTTGACGGGACTTTCACTGACAGATAGCTGATGATATAGTAGGAACTACTATAATGATATTTAAATTATCCCCTAGATGGCGGTGGGGTAGCTTTTTTTTCAAAATTCTTATTTATGGACCGCGACGACCGACGGGAAAGGGATAGCTATTTCAATTACCCAATAGATGGCACTGGATCTGTTTTTCCGAAAAATCTTTTATATGAGTTTGATGACTTTGACTCAAATAGTGAAAATAAAGCTTTAGGCAAAGTTTTGGCCCAATAAGATTATAATAACTCTTTCAAAAACAATATCCCTACTTTTTTATTTTTGCGGCAACGCATCGGGTAACAGCTAGTCAACAATAAATAACGAAAAAAAAATGTGCATTAGATTTTTCAAACTTTTTCTAAAAATTCAAGCTCTAATTATGCATTTAAAATTATATGTTGGCCCATTTTCTAACTATCGTTTTCTTATTCCATAAAACAATAAAGTGCGACACATTCGTGTATTTTATTTATAACTATACAAAAATGAATGCATTGAAATATTTAATTGACTAAATAATTACATTCCAACCCCTTACACTGCATAGTCAATTTATTTAAATAAATATCTAATAAATTATTTAATTTTAAAATGCTTAAACAAAGTTCATATAATTTTTTTCCGCCTGGAGTTAAGATCTTGAATAACACTTATAAATCACTTCACTTCACTTATCATATATACCGTAACGATAAAAAAAAATTAACATAAGCATATTCAATAACCTTAAGGTATATTGTAAACAATATAATGACGTCTAATTTTGGGCTTAAATCATGACGTCAAAGGTGAATATGATTTTTAATCAATCAATATTATAATTTGAATATCAAGCTCAAAGACGTCATCATATTAAATCTTCTGACGTGTGCCAGTGGCATACATTTTTAAATTTATGTTAATTTTTTTTTAAATTAAATTCATCTATTAGTTTTTTTTTGTTTAACGATATGTGAAATAAAAATAGAAAACAAACTCAATGAAATTACAACAAATCGTTATGCTCGCTAACACACTTGGTGTTAAAACTTTTTAATGCGGGTGCTAACAATTTTACAGTCTACATTTTTATACAGAAATCATCTGGAAAAAACGAAAGAATTATTCTTTACAAAACATTTTCTTTTGGAACAAGAACATTAAAATTAAAGCCTCGGGTTTTCTATTCTTTTTAACTATGAAGTTATTCCTCAATATTAAAAAAAAAAACTTTGATTATAAAATTATGATAAAGATTCTTTTTAAATAACTACGTATCTAAACCCGGTTTTGTGACGTTAAATATAAGGATATGTATCTAACTAGTCGATCGTTTAAAGTTTAGTACGTCATACATTAATCTTCTGACGCGTGCCCGGTGTGCCGATGCCGGTTGCGGCAATAAAAATGTATACAGGGTGAGTCATGAGCAATGCGACAAAATGCTAGGGCGTGTAGGTTGCGTTGAGACAAGAAAAAAATCGTATGGGAGGGGGGGTCTATTCCCCTCCGTTTAGCCGGGAGGGGCAATTTTCGAAAAAACTGACTTAAAATGGAAAAAAAATTATTTAAAATCAACGGCTTCATTCACAACGCTGTGCGATACGTTTTTGAAAAGCCAATAACTCTTTCTTTCATTTTGTGTTTAAATAAATCTATTCTAAGAAATAGTTTTTGAAATATTAATTTTCAAAGTCAAAATTTTAAAAAAAAAATTGAAAAAAAAATTTCAAATTAATTTTTTTCAAAATTTTACGTAATTTAGTGCTAATTTTAATTTCAAGATTCAATGCTGTTATTAATTTTAAGTCTAAATAAAAAAAACGAATGCAAAAATTTTATGTCGTTCTCAAGAAATTAAAAAAAAACCAAAACCACCTTTTTCTAAGAAAAACATTTATTTTTATTGTAACGAAGCAATTTATTTATTTATTTAGCATTAATCTTAGTTTTTTTACTTTTTTTTTAATTGGAGTTTTATGAGAACGTAATAAAATTAAATAGTATTGGAATAACCCTGGATTAATATTATTTTCATTGATAACTTCTGAAAACTGACCTGTCAATATTTTTGCCTTGGCCTGCCCGCAGCCCATGGGTTCTACCTGTTATGGGGACAATAGGGACAATAAAACCGCATTTTTTTTAATGAAAAAAAAAGAAAATTGCAACGCAAGATAAATAAAAGGCATTGCAGTTTTGCTTAGTAATTATTTCAAATTTGAATATTAACTCATTAACACGTAACGATGTCAAGCTCATACACCCGAGAAGAATTAACGGACATGCATTTCTGCTACGGTTTAGCTAATGGTCGAAGTCGTGAAGCCGAAAGACTGTACGCTGAAAGATATCCCGATAGGAGGTGTCCCCATCATAGCACGTTTCCAAGAATCCACCGACGTCTAAGAGATCATGGAGTGCTGGAGCATCGAAGAAGCGAAAGGCCAGTTTCTGATGAGTCAAGAATCTTAGATGAAAGAATTCTGGATTTAGTCCGAAATAATCCCTCCGTCAGTACAAGAAGGATATCCACTATGCTTGGAGTGTCCCAATCTAGAGCATGTCGAGTATTTCGGGCGGAAAATTTACACCCGTACCACTTTACGCCTGTTCAGGAACTCACCTCAAACGACAAGTTATTGAGAACCGAATTTTGTAGAACATTACTACTTAGAAATGAAACCGAACAAAACTATTTTAGAAGAATATTCTGGACGGATGAAGCACAGTTTACTAGGGATGGGGTTACTAACTTCCACAATTTACATTATTGGAGTAGCGCCAATCCACACAAAAAAAAAAACAAAACAAATCACAACACCGCTTTAGTTGTAATGTTTGGCTTGGTATTGTTGGACACACTGTGATCGGGCCCCGGTTTTTGAATTCCATTATTAATGGAGAATCATACCTGCAATTCCTACGAGACCTTTTACCCGATTTATTAGACAGCGTTCCATTGGTTATAGCAGATACTTTAATCTACCAACAAGATGGTGCTCCAGCACACTACAGCTTACAGGTGAGAAACTGGCTGGATGATCATTTTAGTGACCGTTGGATCGGAAGAAGGGGCCCCACGGGGGATTTATGAAGAATTATGTTTACGAAGTGGAAATAGTATCATTGGAACAACTGAAGGAACGAATTGAAGTCGCTGGAGTCAAATTGCAGGAAAATTTGTCAAGCATAAACTTATGTGAAGCCATTACAAGGAGATATAATCTATGCCTTCTAAACAATGGAGATCATATCGAGAATTTTTTATATGTACTTCCAATAAAAAACATAGTAAAAATAAAAGGAATAAAAAAAACTAAAAAAAATAAGATTAATGCTTCTTAAATTGCTTCGTTACAATAAAAATAAATGTTTTTCTTAGAAAAAGGTGATTTTGGTTTTTTTTTAATTTCTTGAGAACGACATAAAATTTTTGCATCCGGTTATTTTATTTAGACTTAAAATTAATAACAGCATTGAATTTTGAAATTAAAATTAGCACTTAATTACGTAAAATTTTGAAAAAAATGAATTTGAAATTTTTTTTTCAATTTTTTTTTTTTAAATTTTGACTTTGAAAATTAATATTTCAAAAACTATTTCTTAGAATAGATTTATTTAAACACAGAATGAAAGAAAAAGTTATTGGCTTTTCAAAAACGTATCGCACAGCATTGTGAATGAAGCCGTTGATTTTAAATAATTTTTTTCCCATTTTAAGTCAGTTTTTTCGAAAATTGCCCCTCCCGGCTAAACGGAGGGGAATAGACCCCCCCCTCCCATACGATTTTTTTCTTGTCTCAACGCAACCTACACGCCCTAGCATTTTGTCGCATTGCTTATGACTCACCCTGTATAACAAATGTTTCAATAAATGTTGATCTTTTTGATAGAATTCATATCTCAAAATATTATCATATTGTTATTTTTGTCATAAAAAATTATAAATCAAAACCGATCAATTTAAAAATAAACCTAATTTAAAGATATCTCGATTTGATAATAACAATGGTTTACTATCTCAAGTGTATTGTTTACAAACATTAATAAAATAAATTAAAAGTTAGAAGCGAATGGGGTTTACCTCTGAATGTTTCCCAATAATTATATACTGAATTGACAAACCTGACCTATCTCAAATTATACACAGCAACTAGGTTTTGTTTTTGTAAAGAAAATGTTTTTTTTGTTTTATTATTTTATCAATTGAAGTGTAAAATAACTGGCTCTAGAATTTGAAACTATGTTCACAAAGTACTACACTGATATTATCCATAATATGACATGCGCTACTTGTAACTGTATGCCAAATAATTTTTTAATGAAAACCATAGCAATGGGATTCTCTATGTGACGATTAGCTAGCTATCTGTGATAAGAGTTTATATAGAAACACACACTAGTTTTAAGATAAATTGTATTTATAGTTCGCTTACCACGTTCTGACGGTTTCCTTTGTGTATTATTATTTGAACGCCCATTTGAACATTCAAAAGCTGGATTAGAACGTCCTTGTTGTGTTGATGATGGTTTTTCAACCAATATCTGTTGTATTGTAACAGGACCACTAAGGTATCTCTTGCTACCAAATGTGACATCAGTTGAATTATCAATCGATAAACTAGCTATGTTTGGTCCTTTAGATGAATTGGTTACATCACGTTCAATTTGTGAACTTATAAGTCCACCAATTTCTGAATTTATATTCGAAATATTTGGAATGTTTTCCGGTGGTAAATTAGTTGTTTGTTGGCCAAGTTTTTTCAACATACATCCAGTTTTAGAATCTTCATACTCATCGATATCTGAATCGATTATACTTGATACTGCATCAGATTCTATCGATGATATCGATATGCTTGTACTGCGTAACGAAGGGGTTGGTGAAGAGTTTGGTTGGAGTTTTTCATTGCGATTTGTTGCTGTTTGTGACATTCCATTTGAATTGATTTTTATAACATTTTCTATATTAATTTTTGCACAAAGATTAGAATTTGAATTATTTTGTTGAGGTGAAGTTCTGCCATTAAATTGAGGTTGTATATTGACCTCATTATTGTAGTGCATTTTAGTGGCGTTTTTTTCCTTTATCACACACTAATACCATATACAGGCAGACTTTATATGTGTATATAACCAAATAATGGAATGACAACTTTCTAAATAAAATCCAATCTTTATATAAGCTGATAAGACTATTTTTAGACTAACTCGAACTTTGATCGCAACCGTCACCTTCTCGTCTAAGAGATTAAATCGAAATGAATCTCGCGCCTAATCAAGGCTAAACTATATAAACAAAAAATCAACATAGGTAGGTAGGTATATTAGGTTGGATTGTTTTTGTTAGCTTTTTAGCACATTTTTTTTTTTTTTTTTTTCTTAATGTTTTCTCTGTCTATACCGGTGAAAATAATTTTCCACTTTTTTTAACTAATTTCACTTATACGTTTGGAATTTCCCGATACTTTTTGAATAGAGTAATAAAATAATATTAAATTGGCAAAGGAAAAAAACTAGATTGTAATGAATCTGTGAGATATAAAGCTTTTGTAAAAGAGCTTTTTTTTCTTATTTAACAGTTATTTAGTTAAATGCACAAAAAAAAAAAAATATTTATGGATGCATCACTTGAGTGTTACTCAGCGGTTTGTCACGATCAACTGAGCTCAAGTTACTTTATAAAATAATACGAGCGTACTTTAATGCCGGGTGTGTAAACAATGACAGGAAAAATTATAAAGTTAAAGCTTAATTGGATTTACATCCATATAAACGCGTTATTTGGTGAGCTTTATCAGATCGTCAGAAAACATGCAAGTGAAAGATATAAAAAAAAGCTGTTTGATTTGCACACTTTGACATAAACCAGGTGAACAGGTATAACTAAATTCTGAAGTACGGGATATTGTTGTTGGGTTAATTTCGACTTAGTGGATGTATGGGCGTTTGATGATGTGAAGGTGGCCAGGTGGGAATTGTCTGGTTGTAAAATCTATTTTTAACTTTCAATTAATTTGAATTCAAATTGTGAAGTTAGCATTAACTTGTGCAGTAAATAAGATATACATTTTTTTTTGAATTAAGCGTCATTAAATATTAGGGTAGGTGGAGTTAAAGTAAAGAGCACAACTGGGTCACACTAACTTGCTCTTTTAGTAAGTTGGGGTTGGGGTTGAAATTCTGCTGAGGTTAAAATTCTTTTGTCGAAATTCTGTATTAAAAAATTCAGCTTTTCAAAATTCTGCTTATTATAATAACTTTGCAAATAATCATGCCTATTACTGAATTCGCAAAATTTCACTCCCCGGGAGTCGGTTGGATCCGCAGTGGATCCGCATTTGCATAAAGTTCTATTATTGAATCCGATGAATGAACTGCATTATCGATCCGCGAACTACTTTTCCATTTTTGAAACTGCATTATCGTGGATGTCAAAAGTTGACATTGTGCGCGTTCGAGTGCACACGAGAAAAGCAATCTAAGATACTTTAGTATCGTAAAATATCTAATATCGCAGAATAAACCTTTTTTAATTATTTTAACGACCAATCTTAATCCGTCAGTGTTTCAGCAATCACTGGACCGATTTACAAGGTAAATATGCTGTTGAATAGAGGAAATATCAAACTTGGTCATGGGGACTATATTTTTGGACAGATTTCCACGGTTTGGCCAAAAAACGACACCAAAGTTGTACTTCCGGAACTCTAAATAATAGGACAAAAAATAATTATTTTGACTAAAATAATTTTTGTACCGCAGAATAAGCCATTTTTATTGATTTTAACGACCAATCTTAATCCGTCTGTGTTTCAGCAATCACTGAACCGATTTTCAAGGTTCATTTGCTGTTGGATAGAGGAAATGTCAAACTAGGTCGTAGGGACTATATTTCTAGGAAGATGTCCACGGTTTGGCTAAAAAACGACACCAAAGTTGCACTTCCTAAAAAAACGCAGATTCGAAAACGGCCATTGTCAATAAATTACTAGAAATACTGCAAACATTTGCAACATTTGTATGGAGTGCGGATGCCTTTCGTTTTCAGTAATACCAATTTTACGAACAACGTTACCGACATTTATTCCCGCGTATGGCTTGCGGATTCACTAATAGCAAATCTACCGAAAGTGAGTAAGACTCCCTCCGCAACTCATTCGTCGGATTCCTTAATAAGGCTGAATAAAAAAATTGTTTGGACTCTCTTAAGAGTTTGAAAAAAAAAATAATGTTTTGCTCCTATCCAGAGTCATAAGAATAGAAGCACGTATTTTTGAGAAGTAGAACTCAAATTTCTTTCATATTATGACAGACTGAACACAAAATTTGAGTGTACAAGAAGGAATGTTAAATGTTCAATCAATATAAAATACTGCATTATTTAGAACTACAAGACGAATTCTAACGGTATAGTAGAGAGAAAATAATCGATAAACCCATAATTTTGTGTGATTTAAACGCGTAATAAGAATAGACGCACTTTAAAAATAGAACGAAACAGAAATGCTGCAATTATTCTTTATATAGTTTTTAATTTATTCATTCATTATATTGATTATTTTCAATAATCAGAGTTAAAAATAACTGTATCATCGAAGCCAAGTAGTTCAGGAAAATCTTACTGCAGCTGCAAGTCATTTTAATGGAAAGAATTGACCCTTCCTTGCTACCGTTTAATCTTCATTCTTCACAAACTTATTGTCACATACTTTTTCCATTGCGCCGCGATCCACAGTGTACGGTGGTGAAACCAAAAAACGTACAATTTGGCTCTTAATGAATGGTTTTGCTACTAGGGATTTGAGTATAAAAGCTTTGTCGTGTTGCAAAATCCATGATGTTTACCCAAAAATATCATACATTTTCGGAAAAATTCATTCAAGCAAGGATTTTTAACTGTTCGCATTAATTTGTGTGTTTTGTATCATCAAGTCAATGATTCTATAATCAGATTTTGCACCTCAACCACTATTGCTTCCTTCCCTGTTCTGATTTTTATTCAGAAATCACTCCTGTTTTCTTAGTTAGTGAAAAAAATAGTTTTCCAAAATACACTTTTTTTCGTCAAAAATAAATATTTTCGGCAGTGTCGTTTGAGCTTACCATTTTTGAACATTTCAAGTCATGTTCTCTTTGGCGAAACACATCCTTATGCTTCTTTCTCACATTATTTAGGGGCGTTATTTCTTAGGCTTAAGACGCTTTAAATGTTTAGCACTGCGGATAACATGGAGCATCGTTAGTAAATTTGCTTCAACGATAGAGTTATCCCTGATATTTGCTGCTGATAGTGCTGAATTCGATGCGATTCTGTTATTCTTTTGTATTTTTCAAAGCTTTAAAGCAGACAAAATGTTTTCATTTTTCATTTTGAGAGTTATAGAGCCGTTTAAAAATTCTGGTTGTTAAAAAAAAACATTCCATTTTGCGACCATATGTAGATAGCAACACATTTTTTTTTTATTCTCTTATCAAAATTCTGCTTTTTAAAATTGTGCTCATCATAATTCTGCAAAGAATAAAGAATAAAATAATTTAAAATTTTTTACATTTTATAAAGATTGAAGCCAATAAAATAAATCAAAGTACCTATGCAAAATCGGGTTGGATAAATATAAGTTTTCCAAAAAAAAATTCGAAATTCTTAAACCGGTTTTTAAATGCATATATTTTTATATAAAATGCATAGATTTGCATATATAATATATAAACCCAGTTTTATAAGCATCAAATTTAAAATTAAAATTAATTAAAATTTAAATTAAGCAGTTTTGCAAAATGTTTTTAAAATTGATTTAAATTATCGATGCCATTCAATTTTTTTTTTTTATTTCAAGTTCAATGGGTAGAAAATTAGCTATCCCTCCTAAGCAAAGGGGGATTATAGCTCCCTTCTACACCAAATAGATATACGATGTGTATAATGTATATGCAACTGGTTATTTTAAGAAATCATATTTACTATAAAAGAAATAAGATACGAAATACGAAATACTTTGCCTTTGTTGAAAGTAATCCAATGTTTCTATATAGCCTAGGGCCCATATGCCACGTGGTGTCAAGGTCTAAATCATAGCCATTTAAAAAAAATTGCTGCCAAATTGATCGATTTGATCTAACGATATTTCCGTCCCCAGTGATCCGATTTGAATTTTTGAAGACTCATTTCACTCACGTATTAAAGCCTAACAATTTTTGTTAATATACTCGTATATTTTATTCTAAATCAAGTGATTCATGACATAATATAAGATACAACAAGTAAAAACAAGTACAAAAAATCTCTTTGAATACAATTTTTTATTCGTATCTTAAATATCTCATGAATTACTTGATTTACCAAAAAATGTGTCTTAATAAAATATTTTTTTGGATTTAAAAAAACAAATGAAATGAATGCAAATAAAATGGGTTTTCAAAAATTAAAATTGGACCACTGATGGATATGGAAACATTGGAAATATCCTTAAACCATAAATCGATTAATTTGGTGTTTTGAAATTGCTGCCAAACGACCATGATTCGGACCATGTGACCGATTTTTTTATATACCTCTATTTGTTTTTAATAAACACCCATGACGAAGCTTAGAGAGCATATACCGTTACACATCACATGGGCGCCCGCACTAATAATAAAAATGTATTGTAAGTTTTTGCCCTGTTTTGAATTCAACATCGGAAATGTGATAAATGCTCTTAAACAAACTGTATTTCATCTTTGGGCGTGTATATATGGTCTTTTTAAATTGAATCCTAATCAAAGGGAGCGAATATTGCTTACATCATTTAGAAAGCCTAGCTAAAATTTAATATTGGATACCTACATATATCTAATGTTGATGGAGGATGGTTTCGTTTTATTGACAGAAGACAGTTTTTAGTTAGCTCCGGAATCTAACAAGCTTATGAAACGTTGTCATGTTAGTTCCACATTCAAAGAGCAGGGATGCGGGTATGGATATGGATATGAAAAATATATTGAATTCGAAATTTTAGAACAGATTTTGACAGTAAAGGTTAGGAAAAAACCCTCAAACAAAAAGGTGCCTTTGTAGCATAGAGAAGAAGAGAATTTACCCAACAACTTAGATGATATATGCATTTTACAAGACTTGTAGAATTTGTCAGTCGAGCATTTTTTTTAAATTTAAGCTTGACTAAAAATATACAGACATTCATAAATTATAATCTATTTTAAAATACATAAACATATATGTATTATTAATTTCGTTATTTTCAATTGCAGATATTAAATGGACATTTATGAACCTTCAATCTGAACCTGAAAAAATAAAGCGACCAACTCACACAACACATTAGAAGTGCGAATCAAAAACACATACTAAAAATTTAACCGCAGCGTTAACAATAATCGAAAAAAAATCATTTTCTTCTTAAGACGAAAAAAGTTGTGAAAATTATGAGAATCTGTTAAACTTAAAAACAAGTTTTTATTTCCAAGCATTTTAATTAATCGGTTGCAAAATAAAGAATTGAAATCTTATTTACTTGAAATTGCAAATTCTGCCTGCAAGATTTTAACTTTAATTTCAAAAGGTGATCGATGTCTCATCTTTTGTTTTGTATAATCAAAAGCTTTTCGTTCATTCGCCCCTAGATATCAAAAATTATAATGAATGTTCATGTTTTACCGACGGCAATGTTATTACGGTTATTGTTAATTGTTCGTGTGGCAAGAAGTTTATCCAGCTGCGAAGTTAAAATGACAGTGCACTCGTGTTGATAACAGCATGCGATTCTGGAATGATGGAAGAGAAACAGAGGCGTTTACGTCAATTGGAAACAAAGTTAACAGTCATAACCATGACACACAATTTTTCGTGTAATATTAATATTTTTATTTTTAAATAAAGCGATAAGAGATAATTGATGAATAATTAAAATTGGTTGATATTTTAATATTTGAAAAATAAAAAAAACTTTTCCTAATTTATTTACTTTTTTTGGAATATAAAATATTATAAATAAATACCAATAGACTTTGAAGTAAGCAATCATTTACTAAACTTTTAAACCTTACCAAAATGATTGTTGTCAATTTAACCTAGCAGCACAACCATGAATCAATCACCAAATGCTCATTGACACTACTAGTAAATGTTGATTAGTATTCACAACATTTTCTTAAACTAAATACATAATGCGGAGTGTGTATCATTGTTTATTACATTTAATTTACTTAGAAACAAATAAGTACAACAAATTGAAAGTTTGTCTTTATTCTGATGTGGTTTTGTCATGCAAAACGTGACTTTTATTAGCCATACCGCAGTATTTGTAGAAATTTAAATGTAATCTTTAAAATCAAGCCTTCTTCAATTAATGGAAATATAGTCAAATGATTCATAATGAATATACAATAAACTTAGCCTTAACGCTTTAGAATTTCTTTAATTAAGATTTAAAAAAAAAAAATACATTGTTTGACCACATTATTCCATTATGACAACAATACAATTAATTAACTTAACAACTGACTATAGAATTAAGCAAACAATTTGAGCACACAATAATGACTTTTGTAGATAGATTATTTAAGGTTTACGTTAAGGTTTATATTTTATTTAAATTGTTTAAATAATTGATTTGGAATAACATTTTTGACCGCGCAAATAATAAAAGAAATTGTTTTTAAGAATTTCTCAGACATTCGAAAGCAAATAAATGACAAACGCAAACAAAAATAATTTGTGTATTTTTCAAAAAAAATTATAGCAGAGTTGTAAAAGACTGCAGTCATATGGTGACTTATATGGCTTCAGTCAGATAAGTCACAGTCAATTATTGACTTAACCGTCTACTTTAAAGTTGATATTTTAAGTTAGTTATGTAACTTCTATACAAGAAGCCACCAGTCGTTTTGAACATTCTGACTGGGCAGTCAACTAAAGCAGTCACTGAGTAAGCCTGCAGTACTTTTTTACTGCTTTCAGTCACTTAAGTCAGGTTAAAGTCACCTTTTCTTTTTTTGCGGTCAGTAAGTCAATTGACTGCAGTCTTTTTATTTTTAGTCAATTTTTACTTTTTTGTTACTGCTTTATGCCATTTACTATGCAAATCAATATTTCTCTAAGAATACTTTGTGCCAAATTCGAAGAAAATCGGCCTAACCGTTAAAGCTTTAATTGTACATACATACAGACAGACAGGATTGTCGGACCTATTTTTTTGTCTTCTATACTCTATCATAGTAAGGTCATGTTTGATTGTTATCTCTTAATACCTTAAATTGCAAGTAAATAGCAAATATATCTATTTGTATTGATTTGCTTAGTAAATGTCATAAAGAGCAGTAAAAAAAAGAAAAAAAAAACAGTCAATTGACTTACAGACTGCAAAAAATTACTGTGGTTCATAGGTGACTTTAACTTGACTTAAGTGACTGAAAGCAGTCAAAAAGTCAAAAGACTTTTATAAAAAAGTCATTTTAGTCACTTAACTGCAGTCATGAATTTGTGTTTTTTTTGCCTCGTTTTCCTGTATTTTTTTAGAATAATTTTTTTTTTTCAAAAAATATTTGTTTCCAAAAATGTTTTATGAATTTTATGAATTTTCACTTTGTTGTGACCCTGATGATGATTTAATAGCAAATCAAAACGCGTTGTGAACAAAGACTATAATATTTCGTTATTTTTTTAATTTAGCTGAAGGCTTGTTGGCCGAACTCAAAAAAATAACTTAAAGAACTTTAAAAATATTAATTTTTGTCCAAATCGATGCAGCGGTTTAAAAGATAATCTGTATACAAAAAAAAATTATGTTTCTACCGTTCTACGGCAGCTACGGTTTGTTACCTGCTCCCGATAAAAAAAAAACATCACCGTTCGCAACAAATCATTTATATAAAATTTAATCAAAATCGGTCGTATTTTGTTCAAGAAAAATTAAAGTATCGGTAAAGCTTATATGGTAAGTAACGTTATTTTGAGACCTATGATAAAAATAAAAAAGAAATTCAGCGCATATTACCCTATATGAACACTTAGACCAAGTTTGAAGAAAATCGTCAAAATTGTTAAGGCTGCAGGTGTCGATACAAAAGGACAGACAGAACAGCCGAACCAATTTTTTTTTTTCGTCTCCTTATATAATATCGTAATATGTATGATTGTTATTTCAAAACATTTTTTTACGAATGCATAACTTGCCTTAAAGCTCATAGTACCTATAGGTACCTAATTGCATAAGTAAAAATCACTATTTTGTATTGAGAAATTTCTGTTGTTTTTTTTTTCTAAAATAAAATTCTAGCGTAATTCGTTTTTGAAATAATCTGATGTGAAAGACACAAATATACCTACTTTCGTTTTACTTTCAACATTTATACATATTTTAACTATAAATGCTGTTCAGGAAACAGAGAAAACAGTTCGCGGGAATTTTCAATCCTCCAGTCCCCAAAACCGATCCTTCCTTAAAGTAAGATTTTTATCTTTATCTTTTCTTCAGGCCCCCAATAAGCAGCTAAATTGAAAAACGAAAAAGGAGTATTATTAAATAACGCTCATTTCTTATCACGATAAACTTTTAATTTCGAATACAGTGGGTAAAGCTTACAAAAATCCAAACAATAATGTTATCAGTCCAACGAATGCTAAACTCCGTTATTGTTCGTTATCTTGATCAATCCATTCCAATTCTACAAGCTCTTTCAAAAATTGAAATAAATAAACTTATTGTTGTCACAAGCTGGATTTTTTTCCGAAATATATTATCTTCATTTTATTATGCATTCATTAAATCAGTACAACTGTTTAAATTTGGCTTAATTTAATTTTTCAAAAGTGAAATAAATCCAATTTGTAGAAGTTGACCTTTTTCACGGTTCAATTCTGCAACTAAGCAAATATTTATTTTTTATTGCATACTTTGCTGATAACATTAACAAAAATTACAAAATATGAGAAAAATCGACATAAACACCAGGCGACCATGCAGAAGCAGTAGGTATACATTTCTTCTAGAAAGTTGAAAATCTACACTAACACACTTATATAAGAATACGGGTTTCTTATAGGTAGAGCTTTTCATGAATCATGAAGATGTATTGGTTTATTTTCGTTGTATACTCTATGTGAATAAAAAGATTATTCGAATGAAAGAAATTAAGACTCCGCCTTGGAAGAACGGTAGATTTTGTTGATGAACATCGTTGTAGACTAGTTAAAGATCCGTTCGTTGAAGGAGGAGACAAATTTGTATACAGTTTATCTATAATAAACCAGTATTCTTATATCAGTGTGTTAGTGTAGATTTTTAACAAAGCATTATCTACGCAACAAGTATACCTACTGCTTCTGCATGGTCGCCTGGTGTTATTTCGATTTTTCACAAATTTTTTGTAGTTTTGCTTGATGCCCCGCAAAGTATGCAACATAAAATAAATTATTGTCTATTTCTGTAGAATTGGATGCCGTGAACTTGAAATCACTATAACTTTTGAAAAATATAATAGAACGAACAGAAATTTTACGATCAAGGAAGGCTCGATTTGCGGTTTTGAATATTGAAAACTGGCGTTAATGGTTCTTTTTCATGGTTAATAACTAGCTGGTATAACACATATATGTTAAAATTGGTAATGATACATAAAATGTAGATTGATTCTTCATTTCTTTATAGAATTTTGTATGTTCTGTTCTTTCAGATCGATTTGGTTCCAAAAAGAACTTGGTGCGATTGTAGTAGTTGTTTCAAAATCAAATGAGAGAAATTAACACTTCAGTTACATAATGAAGTATGAAATTTTTATAGACGCAGACATATTAGATTTTCTAACGTCCGACTACGAAAATATTGATGTCTATATAATCGAGATTAGCTTTAGACCTGCATTAAGTTCGGTTTGATTTTAGGAATCATTATTATGAAAGATAGATCAATTTGAGCTTGAAAAAATTATTTTTATAAAACTTTTTTTTATTTTATTACTTATAACATTAAAGAATAACAATATTTATAAGATAGACAGTTATAATAATATTAATAAAATGTACATATATACTTAGAATCAGTCGTTTGGGGTTTACAATATTTTTTTTCTTTTTTTTTTTAAATACATAAATTATTTCAATTTTTGTTAAATACATGTGTAATTTCAGAATTTTTTGAATCGAAAATAAAATGTAAGTATTTATTAACTTAAACAAATATTTCCAGTTTACTATTTACAAATTTAAATTCATGTTTAAGTTTATTCACTGATGATAAAAAATTCATATTCAAAGTTTGTAATTTACTGAGTGCCATTCCAAACTCCTGGCATACCAAGTTCAACTCCGCATAGTGGATTATCATTCATTCCACATGGATACCAGTGTGGCCATTTGATTATCTCTTTATAAACATTTAAACCAGGGCTTTTAGTGATTTTTGTCTGATGAATAGCATGAAAATTATTTACGTCATTTTAGCCATAACATATCGTAAAACTTTCTCTTACCTGATTTTGTGCTACTAATTTATAATCAATTGCCAAGTGCTTATTGGTTATTCCATAGGCAAGTAAATATTTAACGGCATCAAATTGATTCTCATCTGGATTATGACGAATATAATCACCCATAAATGTTACCGACAATGAGTTATTTGCATATGTATTGGCATAGTCCCATCCACGTCCCACATAAATGTTTCCATCGTTGCCGACCTGGCAAATAGCCCATATATTAATTAAAGTTTAAATGAAGTTCCTTGAAAGAAGGTCAATCATAATTTTTGAAATATAACTTACATAGAAATTAGAAGAAATATCGGGCAATCCTTTTTCAGCAATTGAAGAATCTTGAAGTGTCCGCATTTTAATTGAACATTTATAAATGGTAAAGCATGGAGTTGATTGGACACCGACATGTGTAATCATAACATATGGTATTGGATGGCCTAGACGATGTGTTAGATTTTTTGCTTGTTCCGATACACCCCATTGCTCTCGATCGACAACAAGATGTCCATTTCCTAAGTTCGGAACTGAGATACTTGAAATAATATTTTAATTGGTAAAAATTGATTTCTCTCATTAAAAAAAAAAAGAAAATTTTAGAGTAATTGCAATTTTTAAACTGCCAATCACGGTTTGTGGAAAACTTACATGTTCCTGTATCATAGTTATTTCCAAAAAGTATTTCACGCTTCGAATCGTCTCTATTATTATGTCGCAATTCTAAATAGACTATAAATCCAATAATTACAAGGACAACTAGAATAAATGCAAGTATTATTTTCGAAGAAGTTGCTAATGTTTGAATTGAAGTTGCAGTAGCATTGTGACGATTATGTGTGATACCTGAAATTGAAATAAGAAAAATGTTCAATAAAGAATATGGTATTTGACAAAAAATATTAATAATGCATTACATAGCTATATGGTGCTTTAAATATAATGAAATATCCTTCATCAAAATATTTTTTAATCATACTAATTTACGACCATAAGAATCAACAAGAGAGAATATTTTAATTAAAATGCTATTTGCTCGAAAAATACTCATTTAATAAAATATTTTTTTAAATGTTAACATACTTTAATTAATGAATAGTTTAGTTATTCTATCATTAATAACTAAACGTTTATTATTGCACTTACAACAAAGTTACACCTACTTTTTCCAGTTAAAACAGCTTTTGGTTTATGAAATCAAGGTCAAATTAAATTATAAATTCATTGATGATTTATTTTAATTGTATTTTTATTAATTTTTTTTTCTATTTTAGCTTATGGTATATTACTGTTTTTAATTGGAATAACTTAAATGATTTTAACATGTAATAAACAGGGTGTTCCCAAATTAATGAGGAAGAAATACTTAAGAAAATTATTTATGAACATGTTTTAGGAAAAAAATCAATCTACAGTAAAAGTCTATCTTCATAAAGGTATCTTTTTTGAAGGATTAAAAAAATGTCGTACTTTTGGTGTACCCTGAAGCAAATAGCTATGTTATATTAATAGTAGAATCTCCGCACAATATTTTAAGAAACAGTATTAGACTTTATAACTTAATTTTAAACGAATTTGTTTTAACAAAATTGAGATCTTGCTTGGGTCTTCTAAGAATACATCCGTGGACCCCATATACATTTTGAATATTTATTCAAGCATTAGCTGTGGTAGATTCTATTTCTTATTTAGAGACAATTGATTTATTTAAACAAATATCAAAATAACCTGGCCAATAAAATTTGTGGCTCTTGACAACATCCTATAGCTAAGAATTAGGTGTACAAAAAGGTACAGACACATTTATTCACCAAAATCGGAATCGGCCAAGGCGAACAAACGAAAATCAGAATTTTATATAACGAAAGACATCATTCGAAAAATTTTAAAAAATAATTTATGCAGCTTGCTTGCAGTGCTACACATCTATAAGGCGTATGTTCTTCCAAAACTAGAGTATAATTCTCATGTCTGGGCAGGAGCTCCTGTTACTTATTTGAATATCCTAGATCGAATTCAGAAAAGAGCCTTAAAAATGATAGGGGACAGGATTATATCGGTAACATTTGTGTCACTTGAACACCGCCAAAATGTTTCTTGCCTCTCCTTATTTTATCGTTTTTTTTTTTTATAAAGAGTGCTCCGCCGAAATAGCCAGTTGCGCGCGTTCCTCCCCTAAATCAATTCAACCGCAATACTCGTACTGCAAATGAATTCCCATGAGTTCACCCTTGAGCCCAACTTCAGACGAACAGTTAAGAACAGACACTCTTTTTTTAGCCGCACTACACGAATGTGGAATGCTTTACCCGGCTCTGTTTTCCCTCTCCGTTTTAATCTTTAAGCATTCAAAAAAAATTGAGTTGAATGTGAATCGGTATCTCTTTTCAACCCCTATATAAAGGGTATTCATAATCCCTTAAGTGCGCGCAAAATATAAAAAAAAAGAAACATCTTCACTAATAATTTCATTTTTATAAAATCTAATTTTTAAAATTTAATAAGTTGTAACTTCTTAAGTGTCCATAAGTTTATCCATAGACCTATTTTAAATAAAAGCTTCTTTAAATCATTCATGGAAGAGAAAAACTCAGAAGCTTAACGGAGAGGTATAAGACCATCTATTTTAATATGGTTGCTGTAAGGCTTGTCAAAGTAAGTTGAATAAAGTCTGGAAAATAATAGCTTCTATAAAGCTTTATATTCGAAGTCGATTCAAATGTTCTCTTTAAAGTTTGGTAGTAAATGCATTGCAGTCAATATAATTTGTGTGAATAAAGTGTTGGACTCGGTGCACGGAGGGTCTCGAGTTCGCTTCCTGGAGTAAAAATTACATTTTTTTAATCTAATTAAATCTAAAATATCCGTAATGACTTCTGTAAGTCCACACATAAGGCATTAGAAAAATTATATTGCTAAAGTTTTTTTAATGAGGGTTTTACAACTTTTTAAGAAAACTTAAGTTTTAAGGGAATTTGTAACTACGTATTTATCTCTTTGTAATAATTTCTTTTAATCAAAACCTACATCAACAATTGATGGTTAAAACAAATGTTTTCTTTGTCAAAATTATATTATCAAAACCACAAGGAGAGTCACTTATTTATTTAACCACAATGACTTATCACACCCAATCAAGTTCCCCTTTTATAAAAAAAAAAAACATTAAAACTGGGGTGTGTAGAGTGTACAGACATGAATCATACAAATAATCTTCTTGACCGTTTTATCACTGTCAGATATATTTGCATATGTACTTTATTATCAATCACTGGAATATTATTTGCAATTTATTCTATAAAATGACAATGTCAGCAATTAAATTTAATAAGTTCTCTGATTCACAAAAGTTGATAGTTCAACATTAGATATTAGTTATTTTATATGAGAACATTTTAATTCATTCTGGAAATTCCATTTAATTTCCCTTTTTATTCACCGCAGGAAAATCACCCAATTTTATTTTTTAAATATTTTGATAATTAATAAAAATTATTAAATTTTTGATCAAACACTTATTTATATATACACATACGTTCTTTTGGTGGAGGTTGTGGACTCCTGTTGCGTTGATTAGTTCGCCTTTTTTCTGAATTCACTTTCAGTAAAAGCTTCATTTTAATTCAGATAATGTTTATCGCAATTTTATATTTACATATACAATCATTGATGCAGAGAACAAAAGTATTTTTTGTTTATTTTTAGAATACAATACATTTATAACTGCAAGTAAGTATAAAGTAGAAAACACCTTTTTCCGTTTGAACAACTTTTTTTGTTTAATCAACAAATTTCTCAAGCAAAAACAACTTGATTTTCAACTTAATAAAAACAACTAAATGAACTTCTTACTGACTCAATTTTATCCAGTTAAGTTGATTTGATCAACATTTATTCTACACTGCCGCAGCTTAACAAAATTGCAGATACTTTAATATTTCATGATTTAATATCTGTTCTATAACTCACGTCATATCCCGACGAATTTGTCTGATTTTTTTTTTTTTAATTAACGTCATAATCCGACGCACTTCTCAAAATTTTTAGGTTGCCAAAAAAAAAAGAAGAAAAGTTTGTATTCGAAAAATTCACTTTATCCCAAAGAAGATCATTTTCGGAGAAGATCAAGTTAAAATTCTATTTAAATTCGTTATTTCCGATAAGTCGGTGACTATAACAATGTGCTCGAGCAGCGCAACGATTTGTACAATAAGCTTGATTCGTAGTTGACTCGTATACTGTGAAATTGTAAATGAGGTGAATCGTGATTCGTGGTTGAGTAAAATTACTTTTTTTTTTTTATTTTTTATTTTTATAGTGAAGGAGGAGTGAGTAGAACATAATGCTCTGTTTGACGAGCTTAATGATCCACGAATTGTGACAGTGACGCAATATTTTAGCTACGTGTGGCTGGAGTGTTAAATCAAGTTGAATTTTGAAAGATAGGTTTATATTTTATTTGTTATTTCGATCGAGTTTTTTTTTTTTCATTATTTTATTGTGTATTCCTTAGTATAAAACGTGCTCTGATTTGTCCTTGGATATATTTTTCGGGTATAGTTTGATATTAACTAACTATGAAAGAGCCTCTTCGACAACCGAGCAATGAACTCTAGAAGGGGACGTACCTACCCAGTGACGGATCTAAAAATAGCCATTCTTAACAAGAATGTCTGCCATCAAAAGTTGCTTTTTAATTTCCACCTTATGGGTGTAATTTTTCTTATCTACGATATATGATTGCAATAAATAGAATAAATCATTGCTCTGAACTTAAGTCATATAGGTTTCATTAAAAGCAGTAAACGAATATTGAGTGACTCTTATATTGGAAGTAAGAGTTATTTTTAACAAACAGACTAGGTATATGAATTTACTTTTAGAATCAATTTAAACTAAACTCAGTCCAGACTTACATCAATCTTACTCACTTTTAGAATATATAATTATATTATTAACCTATAGAAGTAATTAAAAATTCAAACAACGACTCGCCAACAGCTGGATATAGGAAGTACTGTCCCATTTGTACTTACACAATTTTATTCACATTTGTATTTTTCCGGATACGTGCACTTAAAATCAATTTAGAATACAATTTTTAAGTTTGAGATGTCTATACACAAGCAGAAAGTGGTTACATTATTGTATCACAAAGAAAATGTGTAATTCAATGTAAGGTTGCTGAACTTTTGTCGACAAACAAAAAATTGCATTGGCTCTGTAATTTTTTTCTAAGAACTGACCCAGATTAAATTTAATCAAATGTTATTGTTTAAATGATGATAACGAAAATTTATCTGAAGTTTGTTTATAATGTTTAATTTATCAACATACATATATTTTGCCGAATACAGAATGAGATCCAGTTACGTCATTTGATAACGAAAACTATTAGTCTTATTATTATCTCCCATCACGTGTGATAATGTGTTTGTATGTCGTCCTAATACGAAATCCTATTATTTGTTTGTAAGGACAAAATTTCCCAGTCAAAATTAACATTATCGTGAACTTTGTTTTGAAAAGTGAAAAAAAATGATATGAAAAAATTTTGAACAAAATAATACGTATACGCTCGAGTGCACGGTTTATTTAGCAGTATTTATGTATATAAAGTTAGAAAGGATTTCAGTAATAATTGCAAAACACTTTAGTAGAAGACCTAGCGACCGATTTTGGGACATTATTTTGGCGCGCCTGAATTTTTGTCCAGTTATTGCTTCATGGCCACAGGCCATACTCATTAATGAATGACATTTATGACTACCGGAAGTGGCCGGAAACCAAAGATACAGCCCATTGACGTACTAGATATGGACCGCTAGTCGGTTGAAATTTTTATACAAACAGCCAAGAAAAGTTGTTACAGCTAAAAACAGCCTTAAAACGCCATAATCTTTTAGTGTTAAATACGTATACTAATTCCGCCATTAGAATTTACATGAAAACAATAATATATTCATCTGTAAGTAACTCATGGCATAAGGAGTGGATGTGTTTTGTAAAACAAAAGTAGTTTGATAATAATTTCCACCAAAATATTTCAATAGTAAATAAATAATTTAAAAATCATATCACTGCTACGCAGATTCCCTGCTAGTAGTTGATGGCGCCCCTAGTTATGTTAGAAGACGCGTTGGCTACTGGCTGTCCATACCTAATACGTCAATGATACCGCCCTTCAAAGTGCAGAAAAATATGGTAAGTAATTTTGGCACTATTTTTTTTCACTAAAATGTAGTTTAAAATAATAATTTATTACTGCCATAACATTATCAAGCCGGAAAAGAGTTGCCAGAGCAACTAAAAATAGCTTGTTTTGAACCTATTACAAGTTAAATTGTTAGGTGGGCTACTACGCCCACCCCCTCCCATTTAGGAGGGAGGGGCAATTTTCTACAAAGTTGATAACAGAAAAAAACTTAAAAACAACGGTAAGACTTGTTTTGAACCTAATACAAGTTAAATTGTTAGTGCGGGCTATTTCGCCCACCCCCTCCCATTAAAGAGGGAGGTGCAATTTTCTAAAAAGTTGATAACAGTAAAAAAACTTAAAAACTACGATGCCTTTTCAGAAAGTAAGAAACCTCTTCCTTTATTTTGTTTTTAAATAAATTTTGTTTATTGAATTGTTTTTAAAAAATTAATATTCAAGCTCACAATTCGGAAGAAAAAATTTAAAAAGTTTAAATTAATATTTTTTAAAATGTGATTTGAGTAAATTTTTTTTATTTAGCAACAAATCCATGAAAAATTAGAACTGTCAAAATCAGCCTATTAACACTACTTGTAAGCTGTAGTTGTGTTCGTTGAGCCCTGGGGTCGCCCTGGGGGTCGCCCTGAAGTCGCTCCAAAGCGTTTTTTGAAAAACCTCAACTCGCCCTGGGTAACAAATTCTCTGTTTTTTGAGACCTGGGGTCGCCCTCAAATTGCCCTGAAGTAGATTTAGGTATTTTGCTGGGGCGAGTTGAGGTAAACAAATTGACATGTGTGTTGTCAAACATATGTTTCCAACTGAATATTTTATTTTGCTTTTGCAATGCAAAGAAAAGAAATTATAAATTTATTTTAATTAAAATAAATAGAAAAAATACAAATAAAACAAAATGTAATTGTTTTATGTTTTGTGTTTTTTATGTACCAAAAGCAACAAATTTAAAGTTTTAATTTCGGAAACAAATATTTTTTGTTTCTTTCTTTTTTGTCAACAACACAAAACCTACCCTTGTCCGTTTTTTGAGAACCAAAAAACTCAGGTTTTTGTGACATCTCTTGTGGCTGTCAAGAAAACCTGGGTCGATCCTGGGTAAAATTGGTAAAATTCAACGAACACAACTTGTGTTTCGAAAACTTGAAGTCCATTTGAACATTTTTAACTTCAACTTTTCTTTGATTCTGACTATAAAATGAATTTCAAACTAAACTCACATCATATTTTGTTTAAGAAATTGTTAGTGCTGTTTGTTTTGCCGTTGGAAAACTAACTGACCGGATCAATATCAAGACTTCGAGTAAAAAGATTTCGAAATTTCTTTGAAGCGTTCACACGACATGAAAACAATTTTTTTTGACGTTACATTTAATTTGTAGAATTTTTTTTTCTTAACATGAAAAGTTCTTTTTTCTTCTCTTTACTGTAATGAAAACAATATTTTTGATTTTATACATTTTTTCTCTTTAAAATTAAATAAAACACAACGGCGAAACAAGCGAAATTATAAAAACAAAACTTTCTAGATTCGTTTTGTTTTGACGGCCATCTTGTCAGCAGTTTTGCTGAGACAACATCAAACACACAGTCTGTGCTGTCAAACACAAAATGCACGACTGGGTTGCACGAACTTGCTCTTGTAACAAACTATGGGACTACAACATTTTAAATTCAACAAATTCTGAAGAAAATTCGAAAAATATCGAAAAATGGCCTAAACGTCAAATTTAAAATCTATACCGAATTAAAAAGGAATCTGCTGAGCCGTTATCAAGTTTTCGCCAAATTTGTAAAAACCGTTAACATAAAATCTCAGTTATGTGCATTTTTAGACAAAAACATGAAATGCATTTATATTAAGAAAAATATTTGTTCAAATACTCTATGCGTAAGTGGTCACTTACTCAGAAAATTGAGCTGGTAAGTGCATCTCCAGATAATTTTCTTAACTCAAATGATAGAAATAATAAACCAGCTCTTTAAAAATTAAGAGATTTTTTTATGTTACTAAAAATAATTGAATTTAAATTCAAATTAAATCAGAAAAGAGAGTCAAGATTATAGATACACCAATAGTAAAGTTATACATATACCGATATGACAACAAGTTCCATCGAATCAGGCGGTAGTGCTGTGGTAGATACACTTGCGATACTATGTTCTCCCAGGTTTGAGCTTGGAAAAGTCTAAAGCTTTTAAACCAAAGTCGAAAGCTGGTTTCTTGTTATTTTTCACAAAAAGTTGTTAATTAGATGCACTAACTATTGCCGTCATCACATAAATTAACTGTTAGTTGTTGTTTCCCTTGGCAAAGACAGACAGATATAAAGAATTCATAAGATGCACTCAGGTATGTCTTAAATACCTTAAGGGAAAAAATAATTATAATAATTGCATTCTAATTATTCGATAATACACTGTACAAAATAAAAATATTCAAGGTCAGCTTGCTTAAAACTTGAATCTAAAGAGTGATAAATTTCTTAGAAATCACGTAAACAAATATTTGAATGTAAATAAGAAATTCCACGGATGAAATGAGTTTCTATTTCTGTTTGCAAAACATTACAATTCGAAAAATAAACACTATAATAATTGTGTATACCCACCACCACCGTTTGCCTGCATGGATCTGGCTTCAACTGTGGCATCCATATACTGATAAATGGTAACAGGTCCTTGATATTGGGTCATTGGCCCGATCACAACATCACTTGAGTTTGACAAATTGATAACACTCGACGGCTGAATGGCAGGATTCGCAAAAAGATTTTGTGGAGCAGCGACATTTCCTGCTGCTGTTCCTCCAGCTGTATTTGCTGAGTTTGTTGCACCACGATTTTGAAGACTCATCAAGGCGTTACTTGCCGCCGATGACATTGGATGCATTGTCTGATCGTACATTTTAAAACTGTTTATTATTTTGAACTGTTTTTATTTTTGGTTGAAGTTCTAAGGTGAAGTTTTCGCTTGAAGAGTAATAAAATTCCATCTGACTCGATACCGATTAAGATACAGACTGAGTTGTCTGGTGGATCAAGCAGAATAAGCTTGGCCAATTTCATGGGGAATTCCAAAACCAGCTGTAATTTTTTTTTATTCGCTCAATTTATGTTCGATAAAGAAAAGAGCTTTGACGGGGAGTAAGTATTTAATGTAAGATAAACGAAAGCCTATTTCTGACGAGTGTAAGTGTTGATGGTGAAACGACTTTGATTAGGACGAAGCGGGACAAGTGAGTTCTTAGAAATTGCAAATGATAGTTTTAATTTTCTTGGAATTCAGTTGCAGGTTGCAGCTTGTTTGTGAGGAGTGTGAATGTTCTCGCCGCTGATATTTTGTTGTTACATAGACATCAAAATGGCCGATGGGGCGCCAAAATATTGGAATATAACCGGCTATGTAAACAAACACTTTTGAAATGGCTGTAATGACTTACAGACATCCAATTGACAGGTGAAATGTAGGAAATGACCTTTGGAAGTTTGTGTAGTGTTTACTATATGGACTATGGGTTTAATTTGTTTTAATTTTTAATTGAAAGCTTTTTCTGATAGCACTTAATTAATGAATGATTTTTTGATTTTTGTTAAGCGATATTAACCACCAACCGAAGCGAAGGTTATTTACAAATTTATACCTTATGTTTTGAGCAGCTTTTAATTTTTTTTATATATTCAATACAAATATTAACTTGTCAACGTTTAATTTAATGTCATTTACTAGAAAAAGTTGTTCGTAACGCATGGCCACCTGAAGAATAAAAAAAACAGGTTCAAGATAATGATGTTGATGTGTAATAAAACTGCGTCAAAGTTTAAGTTATAAATGCATACAATTTTGACTAGAGTAATGTTTTGCATGTTCTCTGATTCTGAGAGCTTGTTTTAAGTCTGTTTTTTCTCAATTTGATTACAAATTTGCATAAAATATTGCGGTTTTATTTTAGATAAAATTGCTCGTTACTTTGTATGGGTGCTTTATTATAAAAGCTCGAAATCATGACACATAATGTTAAAGAAGTCTGGAAATTACCCAACGTTGTTCAACCAATAGCTGTTAATACTAATTTTGATTTGTTTAAAAAAAAACAAATTGAAATAATAATAGCAATTGAAATAATAATACTTTTTTTTGCGAGACGGAGGAGTACCTGTGACAGTTCATTAAAATGTTTTTTTTTACAATAGCGCTTTTTAGATAACAACGATATATAACAGTGTCAAAATCAGCAATTTGCGGATGACAGTTTAATTTTTGTTTCATTGTTGACAAATTTTTCGAAAACAAGAGGGGAATTTTCTGCGCGAAATTTGTGAATAGTGTATTATTAAATTTTTATATCACGAAAATATCAAGTTTCGCAGGAAAAAAGAACGATAGAATATTAAATATCTCAGAAGGCTCCACCCACTTTTGCCCACAAACTTTCAAAACTGCAGAAATTTAACTCTGTATGCGTGCCCGTGGATTTCAAATGGGACTGTCAAATTTGGCTAGGCAATACATTCTTACAATTTTGCATGTAGCTGCTCACGCGTATTCACGTATAGAAGAACGCGTGTACAATTTTTTTTCTACGGGAGGAGGTGTACAAGTTGATAGCCTGTGTGAAAAAGGCACGATACATATTTCGATCTGTCATCCCTGTACCTTCTCTTCGGAGAGTGAAACCACTGAAGTATGACATAAAAGAATCAAGCCACTTGTAAAGTTATTCATATTTATTTAATTAGGAATTTAAAGAAACATTTAAAATGTGAATAAATAATTTTAAAACAAGTGATTCTATTAAAATTTAAATTACCATATGTACATATATTTTTTTATTATACTGTTAGGTTTTATCTAGGTTCGTTTTATTAAATAAAACTTATTTCCGTTTTTAATATAACTCACTTTACGTCTTTTAACTTTTATTTCCACTTAATATTTCAGAACACTCTTTATTTCCTTTTTACTTTCTTTATTTAAAATTCAAACTTTATCACTTTCAAATTACCGACTTGTACACGACTGATTTCAAATTCAAACTGACTGTCGGTCCGCATCCGCTTCCTCTTTTATACAGAAATGCTTGGCTCATGGAAGGTTCTTGAACTTGCTAGAACAATATCGAGTAGGCAATGTAGTACAGTGTAGAGTAGGTAATGTAGTAGGTGTAGAGATTTAGTAGATGTACCGAACAGGTAGATGGCGTTTACCTCAAGAGATGAAAATATTCAGCACCCTTTAATTATTTGTGTAACACGTTACATTGCCCTCCTCCTAAGATTGTTCGCCCCGAACAATTTCTTCACCATCTTCTCCACTGTAGCGGTATAGCCGGTCAATGTGAACAACTTTTGGCTTGCCTCTTAGACCTCGCTGAATTCGATAAACCACATCATTGATCCTTGTAACAACACGGTAAGGTCCTTCCCAGTTTTGTTGAAGTTTTGGTGACAGTCCCTTTTGTCGATGAGGATTATACAGCCACACTAGATCTCCCTCATGGAAAGGTTTCGTTGTGATGTTTGCATCATAACGTGTTTTCATTCGGTCACTAGCTAGCTTTATTTTAGTCCTTGTCCTGTCATGGATGTCAGTCAGTTTTTCCTTTAGGCAATCCACGTATTCCTCTTCATTTCGTTTTTCGCCCGTTGGACATCCGAATTTAATTTCGCTAGGCAACCGGATATTTGTACCGAATACAATTTCTGATGGAGTGTGACCAGTTGTGCTGTGCACCGCATTTCGGTATGCCATTAAAAATAGAGGAATATGTTGGTCCCAGTCTCGTTGGAAGTCACCTACTACTTTGGAAAGGTGTTCTTTGAGAGTCCTGTTGAAACGTTCAACCATTCCGTCAGACTGCGGATGAAGTGGTGTTGTTCTCGTCTTCTTGATGCCAAGGAGCGAACAGACCTCTTGAAAGATTTTGGATTCGAAGTTTCTTCCTTGGTCAGAATGGAGCTCCATAGGAACACCGAACCTGCTGACCCAATTGTACACAATCTGATCTACAACTGTCTTCGCTTCTTGGTTTGGAATGGCAAACGCCTCAGGCCACTTGCTGAAGTAATCCATGACAACAAGAATGAATCGGTTTCCACTGTTAGACTCAGGAAATGGGCCTGCAATATCGATGGCAATTCTTTCAAAAGGTGCTCCAACGTTGTACTGTTGCATCTTACTCTGTAGTTTTCTGCCTGGTCCCTTGGTGGCTGCACAAGTGACGCATTTTCTGCACCATTTTTCTACATCATCTTTTGCATGCAGCCAGTAGAAACGTTCTCGAATTTTCTCCAGAGTTTTGTTGATACCCAAATGGCCTCCAGAAGATCCATCATGCATCTCACGTAGAATGTCATTAACCTTTGTCCGGGGTACAACAAGCTGCATCACATAGGTTTTGCCATCTGAGGATTCCCATCTTCGTTTGAGCAAACCTTCCTGCACATGAAGGGAATTCCATTGTGCCCAATAGGCTTTGAGGGTAGGACTTCTATCAGAAATGTCTCCCCATTCTGGTTTCTCTTCATGTTCTTTCCATGCAAGAATGGGTTCGATGTCCAAATCTTCTTGCTGCGCATTCCTGATTTCCTCGTTACTCCAGCCGCCGATGGGTTCAACTCTTGTTCGTTGTATGGCAATAGAGTCCTTTTCTTCCTGGCGAGTGCAATGCTTGCAGTCTTGGTTACATGGCCTACGAGACAGGGCATCTGCATTCGAATGTAGTTTTCCTTTTCGATGTTGGATTTCATAGTCATATGTTTGAAGTCTCTCGATCCACCTGGCTACTTGACCTTCTGGATTTTTAAAATTCAAAAGCCATCTTAGCGCTCCATGGTCCGTCCGTAAAAGGAACCTCTGTCCATAGATGTATTTGTGAAAGTGTTTTGTGGCTAAAACCAAAGCAAGAAGTTCTCTTCTGGTTACGCAGTAATTTCTCTCTGTCTTTGAGAGCACCTTGCTGAAGTATGCTACAACTTTTTCTTGACCGTCATGAACCTGGGAGAGAACGGCTCCTATTCCGACATTGCTTGCATCTGCATCGATTATAAACTGTTTTCCAGGAGTTGGATAGGTTAACACTGGAGCATCACACAAGCGTCTTTTAAGTTCCTTAAAGCTTTTCTCGCACTCATTTGACCACTTGAATTGTTTTCCTTTTTCTGTGAGTTGGTGCAAGCTTTTGGCGATTCCGGCAAAATCCTTCACAAATCGTCGGTAATATGTAGCAAGCCCAAGAAAACTTCTAAGTTGATGCTTGTCTTGTGGATTTGGCCAGTTCTTCACAGCTTCCACTTTCTCGGGATCAGTTCTTACTCCTTGAGACGAGATGATATGCCCCAAATACTTCACTTCAGACTTGAACAGCGTACATTTTTCTGGATTGAGCTTGAGATGAGCATTTCGCAATCTCTGGAATACTCCTTTTAAGTTTTCACAATGCTCGTCAAATGTTTTCCCAAACACGATGACATCATCCAAATAGACTAGACAGGCTTTCCAAGTAAGGCCTTGTAGTACGCATTCCATTAAACGCTCGAATGTTGCAGGAGCGTTACACAGGCCAAAAGGCATTACTTTGAACTGCCATAAACCGTTACCTGTCGAGAATGCAGTTTTCTCCCGATCTTCTGGGTGAATTTCAACCTGCCAGTATCCACTCTTCAGGTCCAATGTTGAAAACCATTGAGCTCCAGCCATCGCATCCAGAGTATCGCTTATCCTAGGCAGAGGATAACTGTCTTTCTTGGTGACATCGTTCAACCTTCGGTAGTCCACACAAAATCGAGTACTTCCGTCCTTCTTTTTGACTAGTACGACTGGTGATGCCCAAGGACTTTTTGAATTCTCGATTAAACCATCTGTCTGCATTGTCGATATCATTTTGGTAACTTCGTCTTGTTTGGCTAAAGGTAGGCGCCTTGCTGGTTGACGGATCGGCCTTGCATCACCAGTATCGATTCGATGCTGTACAAGTTGTGTTCGTCCATATTGCCCGTCCTGTGAAGCGAAAACATCAGCGAACTCTTGTAGAAGGTTTCCAGCAACTCTTAGCTGTTGTTGATCGAGATTACAGCAGTTAAACATTTTTCTCTTCAAAGCAATGACTTTATCTGGATTCACTGATTTTTCGGTATGTTCTTCGGTTATCTTTGTTATTGCCGCTACAGGGTCACATTTACCGACAACTTCTCCTTTTCTAAGCTTGATCTCATATGGTTTGATGTTTAGTATTCGTATGGGCACCATGTTATTTTGAGGTGCCACCAGCGTCTTTCCCACGATGTAATTTTGGGAGCAATGCTCAGAGTCTGGTTCCACCATGAGGTATCGATGGCTTCCAGAATCATCTTTGATGTTTGTCCAAACAAAGACTTCTGACGAAGGAGGTAGGCACATATCTTCTTTGATGATTGCTCTTATCGATGATGAGTTTTGATTATTGCCATAAACCATTGGAATCTCTATATTTCGGTATTTAAGAACTTGGTTACCAATGTCGAGAATTATTTCATGCTTTTTCATAAAGTCGATTCCAATAATGCACTCATCGCATATATCTGCCACTAGAAATGGATGTTCAAACTCTAGTTCTGCCAAGCGGATCCGAAGACGGACTTCTCCGTACACTCTTGCTGCTTCTCCTGTTGCAGTCTTCAGACAATAGCTGTTGGTGTTGTTTAGCCATGCCATCTTGACCAAGTCTCTTCGTACAATGGAAGCGGTGGCACCGGTGTCGATGGTAACCACGTATTGCTTGTTGTTAATAGCTGCTTCCACAGTTAGACTTTTATTGTTTCGTTTAGTCTGCGAGACTTGGATGATGTTTCTGGGGCCATAGATACCAGAAACCAGCTTCTGCCCCTCGAAGTTGGTTCTTACTCGTTTCCCTGCTGGGAAACTTGACGAGGTTGGGGGTTGGTCTTGTTTGTAGTCATCTGATGTATTATTTCTGCTTCCGCAATGTTGACATGCGCTTCTTCTTGGTGGCATTCGGCACTGCCGCTGGAAATGTCCAGTCTTGTTGCAATTCCAGCATCGGATTTGTCCATCTCGACGGTTGTTCTGGAATGCCATTCTTTGGCAAGAGCATTCTTCTATTGCAACTTCTCTTACCCGATGTACTCCTAGTGAAGCCTGTTCAGCTGCTTCCATAGTCAAGGCGAAAGCTAATGCTTCTGGAAGTGTTCGTTTTCCAGCTGTCCGTACTGCTCTCTGGAGATTAATGTCAGACAAGGCACGAACAAAGGCTTCTGCGGCGAACTGGTTTATGATTTCTTCGCCCGCAGTTGGATATGCCAAGTGAGCTAGTCGTTCGATGTCTGCTTGAAGCTGCTGAAGAGTTTCACCCCGTTTCTGAACTCTGGTGTTTAGTTGAACTCTAAAGACTTCTTGCATATGGCCATCTCCAAAGCGTTTTTCAATAACTTGTGAAAGTGCACTAAAGTTGCCATGCATCTCTGCTGGTATTGTTTGCAGTAACTCAGCAGCAGGTCCTCTAAGAGCCAGTGTAAGTGCAACGAACTTGTCTTCATCGTCCCAGCCGTTTGTCATCGCTGCTGCTTCGAATTGTCTTTTATAGATTGACCAAGAAGTTTGTCCATCAAAAGTTGGCGGATGCATTTCTTTTCTCTTTAAATAGTCACTAGAATTTTCTCGTACCTTCAGTTTTCTTACCTTGTCCAATTCTTTAGCAATATTTTCAAATTTTTGCTCGAATTTTCCTTCTAAATTCTCGAACTTCCCGTCAATCTTAGTCTCAACTGTTATGAGTTGTTTTTCGACGGCTTCAAATCTTTCGTCAGCAGCAACGAACTTGTTTTGCAAAGCAGTGAGCTTATCTTCGAAGAGGTTCTTTTGTTCATCAAGAATGCTGTTTCTAAGTTCTTCGAAAACATTCTTTTGCTCATTTCTTTGATCTTCGAAACGTTCGAGAAGTTTCGTTTGTTCATTTCTTTGATCTTCGAAACGTTCGAGAAGAAGAGCCAACATATTGGGCAAGTCTGTGTTGGTACTTACTTGTTCTTCTGCCATTTCTATTTCCAAGACGGATGTGTCTGGATTTTCACCGTGTCGTCTCATGGCTTCTTGCAGACGAATAATGAGGTCATTTTTCGTTCCAGTAGTAGAAAGACCCCGTTTGTTTAGTTCTGTTTTTAGTTCAACAGCGTTTAAATCCTTCAGAAGCTTACCCATATTTTTTTTTTTTTTTTTTTTTTTTTTTTTGCTTTCAACACAATCACTTTTCACTAAAGTTTTATTTAATTATACTTCTGACACCAATGTTAGGTTTTATCTAGGTTCGTTTTATTAAATAAAACTTATTTCCGTTTTTTAATATAACTCACTTTACGTCTTTTAACTTTTATTTCCACTTAATATTTCAGAACACTCTTTATTTCCTTTTTACTTTCTTTATTTAAAATTCAAACTTTATCACTTTCAAATTACCGACTTGTACACGACTGATTTCAAATTCAAACTGACTGTCGGTCCGCATCCGCTTCCTCTTTTATACAGAAATGCTTGGCTCATGGAAGGTTCTTGAACTTGCTAGAACAATATCGAGTAGGCAATGTAGTACAGTGTAGAGTAGGTAATGTAGTAGGTGTAGAGATTTAGTAGATGTACCGAACAGGTAGATGGCGTTTACCTCAAGAGATGAAAATATTCAGCACCCTTTAATTATTTGTGTAACACGTTACAATACCATTAAATGACAAAAAAATTTGTTCTCCCAGTGAAACTCTCCCCTTAAATATTCAACAAAACATACCTCACAGACAGGTGTCGCTACAATTTATTTGCCATAAAATCAAATGACAGGTTCTATGTCAAATAAACAAAACAAACAGCTCTTTCATCCCTCAAACAAACAAAAAAAAAATAACAAAAAAGTCGATTATTTCTAGTTGTAATATATTTTGTAAAAACAAGTATACAAATCGTAATGTCTGATACAATCAAATCTACAAATACCTTAGATCCTTCAGAAGTTACAGCTTCCAATCAATTAAATGAACTCAATAAAAAACCAAGTTCTTCTAAGAAAAAATCTTGCAGTTCTCCGGAACGCAAAGTTGTTACCCAGTACAGTCGAAAATTAATAATGAATCATTTAAAAGACAATGGATGCGATGCCAAAAGCTGCTCTAATGCAATTCGAAAAACAAAAATCTGTCCTGATGAAGCTGCAAGTTAGTATAATAAAGATTATCGATTTGAAATCAAACATCATCCTTAAAATTTCTCTTTATAGAGTTTGTAAACGAAAAGGCAAAAGCAGCTCAGGATCATGTCCATGAAGAATGCAACTCAGTTTGCTACAAAAACATAAATAGCTGGTTGGAATACTACAAAACAAAAAATTTCAACCACGAGGCAAAATATGAGAGTGCTTTAATTATGATTGCAATTGCAGATATGGAACACCACCCGAATCCTAAAGACAACGGTGGAGTAGACTTCCAGTAAGTGTTTCTATCAATATTTTTTCTATCAAGAACTAAACATTTTTGTTTAGGAAAATATACAGATTTCTTGGTGATGTTATGCTAGGAAACCCAACACCTGAGCTAAATACAGAATCGAAAGAATATCTTGGTCAGGAATTCGAAGTAAGTTTTATAGCATAATCCTTGTAAAAAAATTGAGCATTTTCTATTTTTTGCAGAGTCTCATTAATATGGCAAATACCAAACAAGGAGATTCAGACACCAAAAGTCTTCATACTAGTATTGAGAAGAAAACAGCTCAAATAACCCCCCAGGTGTCGCTTGCTGATAAGAAAAGACTTCGAGAATTTGGAAGTCTTGACCCAATGGGACTGGACAACTTTATAAGTTCAGGCAAAGTAGATACTAACCAGGATTAATACAAATATTACAAAATTTAAAAATTATTTCTTACTATAGTTAAGTAGCTTATGCACAGCACACATATTATAAACATTACCTTATACATTATTTGGAATTAAATTAAATTGAAGAGTAACCATTTTTGAAAATCATACACCAAAAACTACTATCATGGTACTAAAGCTTGTAATACTTCTATTGGAAAAGAAACAAGTATACATAAGCAATTATTCTGTTTCAAGTATGTTATCTTAAACACCGCTCAAAATAATTCAGTGTGTGCTCGGGAATTATTTGTGAGAAAAATGGTCTTTTAGGATCAAAGGCTACAAAATAAAATTGAATTTTTGTGAGAATTATAGGTACCTAGCAAATTAAAATCCTGACACCAAAACAATTCTTCAAAGTTAATAATTATGTAATTTAAATATTTCAATATTTGAAGTCGATAATTAAGTTATATTGTTTTGTAACTAAATTATTTTATAAAACATGCTCTGGCTTGGGAAGAAAACTGTACGTTAATTTACAAAGCTCAGTCATTTACTAAATGTAGATTCACAAAGCTCAATCTGTATGCTTTATATTTAATAGGAATAATAATGGTATAAATAGTACATAGAAGTTGTTATTTTTACTGTTTCAGGTCACTTCCAATAGTGCGTACGATATGAAACAAAAATAACAGTAAATTTGCCTATACCTACTTATTTACATGTGAAGATATGAGATTTTATGAACCAACCAATTATTGCTGTTGTTACATCAGCTCGACATAGATTAGGCTGGTACGTTGGACTGAAGACAAATTCAGACTTATTCGCACGGAAAATTTTTCGCCTGGCGAAAATCTATTCAAATGTCTTACTTTTCACAACTTTTTCACTCGTTTGCCTTAAAAAAATAAGTAAGTATTTTAGCTGTGATGATATTTGGTTTTTGGTACAAAAAAAGGTTACAATAGGTGGGTTTTTCGAAAATTAAATATTTATTTAAAATAGGCGGAAAGTGAAATTTCTATTTTTCGGGGTTGAATGCCATTTGGGCGATTTTCACAACAAGGCTGATTATCAGCACCACTCCAGAGATAGTGGTGTTGATAATGCAAAAGTTTTTAGCCAAAACAAAAGGAATATCAAGACGATTTTTTGTTTATGTGTATATTACTGGATATGATTGAAAATTAACCATCTTTGTGTGCAGGCCATAAAAAGGAGCATATTGCAAACCTGTGGAAAAATATCTTATCATGCAAAATCAAGGGTTTTGGTTTTTCGTCAACCACAGTATTCACACGCTCGATCATTTCGACAGCAAATTTAATTTGTTCTAATATATTGTCATCGAAACGAGACAGGCTGTTATCAGTTTTCTAGTTTCTTTCTCTTACATTGGAAATGCACCAAAAAAGCAATTATATCATCCATCAATCTATTAATTAAATTTGGTTTGTTTTCTTCAATCAGAATTCATAGAATGTATATGATATTACAGCTCTATTTCTACGAAAACATGTAAAAGATTGAATTAATCATTTGATCGTATATTGAGGTGAATACCTAGTTTATATGCATGGTTGAAGCGAGCTTGAACTTAGGTTCACCCATTTGTAAAAGGGGATGAGTTGGAACGAAATGGAATTCGACTCGATCGCACTCGAGCAGTGGTGTTGAGTCCAAAATTAAATCAAATACCTGGGTTGAAAAGGTGAATATACAATTATTTCTGCATGTGATCAATTGCATATTAACGAATGAATATTTATTGTTGAAAAGTATGCGCATAACTTGTAAAAGCAATACAAAATTTTTTTTCTCTAAAATTAAATCTTTTGGTCTTAATGTCTACAAAGCAACGCAGGTATTCTCCTGTCATTTCAACTTTTTCGCACTTAACTCAACTCCTCAAGCATTCAACTAGTTGGCTGAAACACCTGGGTTGGAATTTCGTTTCAAATCAAACTCGATCTTTCGACCCTGCATATAAACTAGGTAATAGTGATCGAAAATGAATCAGGAAGAATTTGCAAACCAGTATTTAATAATAAACATTTGATTAAAAACACAAACGCTAAACTTATCGATTACAAATAACTCAAGGAATTTTTTTTCCGAAAATTTAACAAATATTTGTTGTAAAAAATGCATTTGTTTATTTCCCATATGAAATTTGATGTTTCGTGCGAATGGCCTATGCAACCATGGTATCAATAATAAATTGTTATGAAAGACCGTGTTTAGACTGGGAAATTTGAGACCGGACTGACGAGAGTTCGTAGGCGAGAGGGATGAAGGGTGAGTACTCTCGTGAGGCAGCTTCAAATTATAAACATGGGAAGCGTGAGTACTTTTCCAATTCCAAATTCAAGTTTTTTCCCATTTCGTTCATTATCTGCTTGACTGCCGATGTGTTAACATTGCAGTATTTTGATAATTAGGCTAAATGCAGAGTGATAGAATATGAATTCTTTGAAAAGGAAGCAGAAGCATTAATAATAATTTATGGATGTTATTTTCTTTTATAAAATGCAAAAAATTCGCGTCGTACAACTGTCTCACTTTACAAAAATCCCACCCGCTTGAAGTGAGGCGTCCTCAATTGAGAACCTGTGTTATCACGAGAGTACTCACCACGCCAGACTCAAATTTCCTAGTCTAAACACGGTCGAACTTATTTTTTTATGAATATGAACGCTGAATCATTTCATCGTATTATTAAGTAGTGTACGTGTTCATTAAACACCGCGCTTTTGTTTGACAGTTGATGATTATGACAGCTCGGTGGAAACATTCTAGTTAAACAAATCTCGAAAATATTTTTTTAGTGGTTAATTTGATTTAATAGTTATTAAATAATTTTCATATTAAGCAAACTAATTTTAAACTAAAAATAACATAAAGACGTAACAGCATGCCGTATGCCAACACACCATCGGTGAACATTACCGAATTGACTGACGACAATGTAAAATTCGTCGTAGAAGACACCGACTTGAGCGTGGCCAACAGTCTGAGGCGTGTATTTATTGCTGAAACTCCAACTCTGGCTATAGATTGGGTTCAATTGGAAGCTAATTCAACAGTTTTATCCGATGAATTCCTAGCACATCGTATCGGATTAATTCCATTGATATCCGACGAAGTTGTTGAACGCCTCCAATACACTAGGGAATGCGTTTGCTTAGACTTTTGTCCAGAGTGCAGTGTTGAATTCACATTGGATGTCAAGTGTGCTGAAGAACAAACTCGTCATGTAACCACGGCCGACTTGAAGTCAAGCAACCTAAAGGTTCTACCAGTAACTTCGCGTTTGCAGAATGACGAGGACAACGAATATGGAGAGAACACTGATGAAATTTTGCTCATTAAATTGCGTAAAGGACAAGAACTGAAATTAAGGGCATATGCTAAGAAAGGATTCGGCAAAGAACACGCTAAATGGAATCCCACTTGTGGTGTTTGCTTTGAATACGATCCAGATAATGCAATGCGACACACTTTATATCCTAAACCAGATGAGTGGCCAAAAAGTGAACACACAGAGTTGGATGATGATCAGTATGAAGCTCCGTATGACTGGAAAGCAAAACCAAACAAATTCTTTTACAATGTAGAGGCAGCTGGTTCTTTGAAGCCAGAAAACATTGTTATAATGGGAGTTCAGGTGTTGAAGAATAAGCTTTCCAATTTACAGACTCAACTAAGTCATGAGACACAAAATGATGCACTAGCTGTTTAATTTATAAAACAAAAAATATTTTGTAAAATTTAAAATAAAAAAATACGATTAAACGATCTACAATTTTATATTTTCTTATTCAATTAATTTTTGAAGATGAAGTAGGTACAACTTGAACTTGCTCTTCACTTATTTCTCTAGCTAGATTATGTCGTAGAAGACACCGACTTGAACGTGGCCAACATTCTGAGGCGTGTATTTATTGCTGAAACTCCAACTCTGGCTATAGATTGGGTTCAATTGGAAGCTAATTCAACAGTTTTATCCGATGAATTCCTAGCACATCGTATCGGATTAATTCCATTGATATCCGACGAAGTTGTTGAACGCCTCCAATACACTAGGGAATGCGTTTGCTTAGACTTTTGTCCAGAGTGCAGTGTTGAATTCACATTGGATGTCAAGTGTGCTGAAGAACAAACTCGTCATGTAACCACGGCCGACTTGAAGTCAAGCAACCTAAAGGTTCTACCAGTAACTTCGCGTTTGCAGAATGACGAGGACAACGAATATGGAGAGAACACTGATGAAATTTTGCTCATTAAATTGCGTAAAGGACAAGAACTGAAATTAAGGGCATATGCTAAGAAAGGATTCGGCAAAGAACACGCTAAATGGAATCCCACTTGTGGTGTTTGCTTTGAATACGATCCAGATAATGCAATGCGACACACTTTATATCCTAAACCAGATGAGTGGCCAAAAAGTGAACACACAGAGTTGGATGATGATCAGTATGAAGCTCCGTATGACTGGAAAGCAAAACCAAACAAATTCTTTTACAATGTAGAGGCAGCTGGTTCTTTGAAGCCAGAAAACATTGTTATAATGGGAGTTCAGGTGTTGAAGAATAAGCTTTCCAATTTGCAGACTCAACTAAGTCATGAGACACAAAATGATGCACTAGCTGTTTAATTTATAAAACAAAAAATATTTTGAAAGATTTAAAATAAAAAAATACGATTGAAAGATCTACAATTTCGTATTTTCTTATTCAATTAATTTTTGAAGACGAAGTAGGTACAACTTGAACTTGCTCATCACTTATTTCTCTAGCTAGGTTATAAGATCAGAACAGTATAGTATAGGTAAGTAAGTCTTAAGTAGTCAAGTTGTTTTATAGAATTTTCAGGTCTCCTAAAGAAGAAAATATGTGTCTTTTGTATTTATATTGGTTATACATTGTTCTTTATCAACCGAATTTAAAGTAATGCGGAGAGGATACCAACACCGCCTTTGTCTCCTGGTTGACTTTGTCTAGTTATCTTTTCCCGACCTGATACCGAACATATGTACCAATCAAATTAGGAGGGTCGCGGAAATATGAACATGCCTTCGATACATCGGTACCGATGTCATGTGTAGCGAGCACATCGAGGGAGCGGCACTGCGCCCATTAATCGGAGAGCAGCCTAACGATTAATACTTATGCCTTTTAAATTTCTGAAATAGGTACAATTTGTAAATAGGTAATCGTACATACCTACATATAAATGTAAAACTTTATGGGTTTTAATGGAAAGGAAATATTGTAGTCATTTTGATCATAATTGTTAATTTCATTGAAATCTGGGGTGGAATCGGCTAAGGTGATCTGTGATAAGTGATAGTCAAAATCTGCACTTTCTGTCTGCGTAAGGTGATCATCACAGTGATAGCTAAAAACCAATCACCAAAATATTGTGATAGTCACCTTCTCCTGAAATTGACGTTTCATTTTCATTTTTGTGGCGATGTGACTAGAGTTACCACACGCATACAAAACATTATAAAATTTTCAACTTTTTTTTCAATTTTAGTCACCAAATCATCAAAAACAATATTTCTTTTACCATATGAGTATACAACAATCGAAAATAAATGGTTAAATTTAGAATTATTGCATTTATTCACTAAAAAATTAATAATTTCAATGAATTTACTTGAAAATATGACTACGGCAACAATGTTTTTCACATATGTCACTGACAAATTGAACAAAGTTGAATTGGTGGATGTGATCACCTTACGCAGAAGAAAAAATCAATTTTATCACAAGTGATGATCAAAAATGTGACAATCATCTATCATCTTACGCGATTCCACCCCTGGTGAATTTGTGATATTAGTAATTTAACTTACTAACAACAAATTATGTAGGTAATTCATTTGCAAAAGTTATGGCTTAAATGTTGAAGTTTGATCAATGTAATAAATCGTGTTCGATACCTATTTCCTTTCATGATGAAATGAATCATGTGAACGCACGGAAGTTCGTCATTGTTAGAAAGTTTTTTGTAGGTAGGTAGGTAGGTACCTATTACTAAATCTACTTCATAATTGAGATTCATGGAAATTCAATTTTTTTTTCGAATATATGTTCGAGTATAACGTAATTAATACCTCCTTAACTTTAGTTTTAAGAGTTAGAATTTAATTTATAATCAAAATTCCTCACACTTTTATTTGGTACAAGAATAATTTCAATATTAGATAGTAATATCTAATTATTATTATATAGTTATTATATTATATATTATATTATATTTATAGTCATTGATCTTATTCTTAAGTGACTTTGGCTTTGAAATAGTAAGTCAACGACTCCAATTTATATTAATTTATCAAACAACTAGCCTAAGTACAAGTGTAATGCAATGGTACTTCCAGCAACGAAAACTCCATCTTATTCTTAATTACCATAACATTTTTCGAATTCCCAGTATATAATTTTGTGCCGTATAGGTATGTATACCTACAAAATGCATGTAGATATATAGTACATTTCGCATATATGATGTCATACATTGTATGCGTTTTGATAAACAACACCCCATTTTGTTGCCGCTCTGAGGAGAATAAACGAAAACCCAAACTGCCCAAAAGACATTAGTTTGCGCAGAGCATTGTGTGAGCATGTTGCCTTGTGCAATGCGTCATCGAAATTCGTATCGTTGATCATGATCATGATCATAGCCCTCAGAACTGAGGGGATCAGAAAAATTTCTTGTGTTTTGCATTCAAATGAATTCATTATTTTTTTTGAAGGGTTGCCACTTTTCTCGTTTCTGGACTTGGAATTAAAAAATGTATCGACATACGATATCTTAACTCTTAACAACTTTTTAGATCAACTTTATTTTGTATTACTATACAATCAGATTAAAATATTTATATCCTATATGTTGATTCTAATTTTATTCTTATTAATAATAACAAAACACCAAAACTAAGCATCGGCACATGAAATTCAACGAAAATCAACATTTACTAATCGCTGTTTTTTTCCTAACTTCTTTTCGAAAAAACTAAGAAAATGCTGAATGATGATACTCATCATCCCGGTATGTACTACTATATGGATTGAGAAGCATGGATATTTTCCTATATACCTACCTATCTAAAATGTATGGTAATTTCTGTGAACGCAACATCTGGCAGAGATGATACAATTGACAAAAAAAAAACTTTGTCTTCGGCGGTTAAATTGACTTCTAAAGAAAAATCCCTCCAGCCCACACGATATTCTATACGTGAGACGCTGACCACGAGGAACCAGAAACCAAAGCATATCGGATCATTGGTTTAGTGATTAAGAAGAAGTTATGAGTAACTGGAGATGGCGGGCTAGAGATCGAGCCTGGTGGAGGGGCTTATTATTTGGCGCTAGTAGACACCCAGATCTATAGAGCCAGCTTTAGTTCTTGCACTTTTTTACGGAGAAGTTTTTTTTTTTTTTTTTTTTTTCTTTCGGTAGGTGGAAATCTTCAAAAGACACTTGATAATATTCGGTATCAAGTAGTGTGGGACTTCTACCGCACTAAAACCACCTAGAATCATGACCAATCTATAAAAGATCGACAAATGATTTTAGTTTCTCAATTTTTAGTTCACATTTTGGGAAGTTTGATGATTTAATACTTTCCCATCGCTTTTAGACCATCAGCTCATGAGGCTTGGTTCTTTTTAGTCTCCGAACATTGGTACGTACATTTAAGACTGTCTCCATTTCGGAGTTAGTGTGACTAATCAGTCGCTGATTGTGTGATACAGCGTGTTTTCTAATTACTTCTGTAACCATTTCTACTTGAAGGTCACAATGTAAATCGCTGTTTCTTATATACCAAGGGGCGTTTACTATTCCACGAAGGACTTTGTTTTGGAATGTTTGGATGGTTTCCGCATTTGTTTTCTTTGTACAACCCCAAAGTTGGATGCCATACGTCCAAACAGGTTTTAATACCTGCTTATACAACATTAATTTGTTTTCAATTGATAGGGCAGAGGTTTTTCCCAGTAACCAGTACATTTTTCTATATTTTAAGTTAAGTTCTTCCCTTTTTTTCTTGATGTGCTCTTTCCATTTTAGCTTTGCATCCAAAGTCATCCCAAGGTATTTGGCCGTATTGGAGTAAGGTACTACTTTACTATTAATAAAAAGTGGAACATTATTAATCTTTTTATTAGTAAAGTTTATATGCGTTGATTTTGTTTCATTGAGTCTGATACGCCACTGTTGCGTCCATTCTCTTATCTTGTCGACTGCATATTGCAGTTTTTCTGTTGCCTTTACAACGCATTTATCTGACACTAATATCGCAGTATCATCTGCAAAAGTGGCCATGATCGCATTGTTGTCCACTGGAATATCCCTTGTATACAACAAATACAGGGTTGGTCCTAAGACACTTCCTTGTGGTACGCCGGCTTCGATTTTCTTAAGTTCCGAATACTCTTGCTCGTACCGTACTCTAAAAAGTCGGTCGGTAATATATGATTTGAGTATTTCATAGAACTGCCTGGGAAGGTCCCTGTGCAGTTTGTACTCGAGCCCCAAATGCCAAACCTTGTCAAAGGCTTGAGCAACATCTAGAAATAGAGCGGAACATACTTGTTTTTCTTCAAGTGCTTTTTCAACAACATCCGTAATTCGATGTACTTGGTCTATCGTGGAATGTTTGTTTCTAAATCCAAACTGATGATTTGGTATTAGTTTTCGTTCTTCTATTATTTTGCTTAGTCTATTTAAAAGCAGTTTTTCGAAAACTTTTGCCATAATTGGTATAAGCGATATTGGTCTGTAAGATGTAACTTCGGTTGGTGGCTTACCTTGCTTTGGTATAACAATGACTTCTGCAATTTTCCAATGATGTGGAACATAACGGAGTTTAAGGCATGCATTTATTATGTATTGGAATTTTTTGAAGGCTATTGTTGGCATTTCTTTCAAGACCTGAGCCGTAATTAGATCATACCCGGGTGATTTTTTATTTGATAACTTTTGATGGCACATGCTTTTTACTTCTTTGAGCCTTACTAAGGGAATTTCTAAGTCATCATTTTTATTAACAAATTGTAAGTTATTTGCCCCTGCACTTTGTGGAAACGGCTTAAAGACATTCGAGAGATGATCTGCGAAGAGGTCAGCTTTTTGTTTCGGATTTGCAGTCCATTTTCCGTCTTGTGCTTTGATGGGCGGATTTTGTTGTTGCGGTCTATTCAGACGTTTGGTAGCTTTCCACAGTGAGTAATCAGTAGAAGCATCCGTCGTCAAACTTTCAAGAAAATTGCTAAGTGAATCATTTTTGAATTCATAGATTCTTTTTTTCAATTCGTTATTTAGACGATTAAATACTCTCTTATCGCCCGGAAATCTCGAAGTTTGCCATTTTCTTCGAGCCCTTCTTTTTTCCAATATTAACTCTGTTATTTCTACAGGGTATTTTATTTCTGTTTCTCTTCTGTTCAAAATAGTTGGCGTGCTTTCTTCTGCAGCCTGTTGCACATCAGCAATAAATTGTTCAACTTCGTGGTCAATTTGTTCACTAGTTTCCATTGGGGATCTAAGGTCAATAAAACTTTCCAGTTTTACTTTAAATTCTTCCCAATTTGTTCTTTTATTCACGAGCTTTGGATTACTTTTTTCTTTTATTTCTACTTCACTCAGTGATAAAATAGCTGGAGTATGATCTGATGAAAGATCGTAACTACCTACAACACTTACATGATTTCGCTTTATACCTTTGGCCACGAAAAAGTCTATAAGGTCTGGTATTTTGTTAGGATCAGATGGCCAGTAAGTTGGCGTTCCAGAGGAAAAGAATTCACATTTGTGTTTGCGACCTGCTAGATAAAGTCGTTTACCTTTTGTATTTATGAGCCTAGATCCCCATTGGGTATGTTTAGCATTGAAGTCACCACCAACAATAAAGTTATTTCCAAGCGAATTAAGGAGTTCTTTATATTCTTCTTCTGTTGGAGAGCGCCTCGGTGGACAGTATATTGCAGCTATTTTAAACTCTTTCTTTTTCATGCCTATACTGATTGTTGCCACTTGCATATTTTCATTTATTAACCCGGCTTCCTCATGATGTACCAAGCACTTTTTTATTAGTATTGCCGATCCTCCTCTAGCTTTGTCAGCTGGATGCGGAGCGTGATAGCACGTATAGTTTGGCATTTTATTCTCAAAACTTTGTCCAGTGGCAAAGTTTTACGGAGAAGTAAACATTTTTTAATAAGACATTTTTTATATAAGTAGGTACCTGCCTACCTATAGGTATATTGATCTTTTCCAAAACATGTGGATAGCTAACTAGTAACTAGGTACTTTTCATATTTTTTTTTAATACACTTAAAACTATAAAGTAGCAACTCTGGAACAAACTGATCTCGCTCAAGCGATCGAAGCCGAAGGTACCAATAAAACCATTCTCTTCTCTTCAAGTCAGTTAATTTAATTTCTTTACTTCGACAAGTTCTAAATTGTGTGTGTTTCGTGTTTTGTTTTTATTGAATTTATAAAACTGCAGTGTATTTTAAAAAATGCACATTAAAAACAAATTATAAATAGTCGTAGTATTAAAGCAGAGTGCATCCTATTATTTTTATTTTATACCTAAACCAGTTCTTACTTTAAAAACAAAGCTACCTACCTGTTCGTAGTTTAAAATGAAAAATCAATCTGAAACTCCAGCCTTAGATGCTGAAAAATTAACAGGTGCCCCTCCTGAACACACATTTGAATACATTCCGAAATCACCTCAAACAGGATATGAATCTATTTATGGATCAACACAAAGAACAAGTGGACCACGACCGCGTCTTGGCTGGTGTGAGGATTCATACAGGAATAGCCCGCAATTGTATTCTTTGGTCGCAGGTAAAAATGTCAAATTAAATTATAGTAGGAATATAGGTAGCTACATATTAGAGTTTTCATATCGTATCTTATAACTCCGACTTTAGGTGCGTTAATTCCAAAAACGTACCTATAGTTTTTTCAACATACATAGGTTAATATAACAGAAAATATAAAATCATATCATCACATTACAAAATGGGTAGGTATTTAAAATTCCATAGGTATTTTGTCTCCACAACAAAATACATAGATAGAAGATGAATCATTTTTACAACGATACGATACATCGAATCATGAATTCCACAAAAAGTTTTTCAAGTTTTTCTTACTGACACACATTTTAGCATTTTGTTGTTTGTTCTGGGAAGTAAGATTTTACTTGTTTCGTACACAAAAGAGCAAAACAAAAAACAACACATGACAACAAATCTGTTACTTAAAACGGGGTGAGTTATTGGAAATAAAAAAAAAAAACAACACAGATAGGTACGGATACCCACTTCAGTTAAAAATTTATTAATTCAGAAAATTTATTTAATATATCCACACAGAGTTTTAACTTTCCGTAAAGCTGTAAGGTCAATAATTTTCACGCTGCAAAAGTAGAGCAATGATCATCAATTTGTTAAGACGATGATACACAGAGTTCAAATAGTTCATCTATTATGTTTTTATTGGCGCCGACAATTTGGTTGATGCGTCAAAAAATAAAATCCATGAATGGGTCCGACGATTTTGCTCTTAAAAATGAAAATTTATTAATAAACTCTGAAGGTCGGGAAATTGCGAAAAATTACTTAAATATTAGATCGAATTGTGGTAGATATATTAACGGATATTTAACCATTGAAATGGAAAGGATAAAGCGGAAGTTGGCAAGGTAAGGGGTTGCCAAGGCGAGCGAGAGAACCCAACCATGGTTGGGTTCTGTTCTGACCAATTTCTCGCGCGTCATTTACCATTACCACCTAGACGCAGACTGGCATGATTTTTGTACTCGTGATTACGAGAGGGGTCAAGTACTTACGTACGCCCTCTGAGCCTCCGACGAGCAGTAGACCGGTCAAGCGTGCCATGTGGTGACTGAACATTATTGAACTTCTTTTTTAAAGATTCACTAGGCGTTTTTCTTTTTTTTTTATTTAGAACAGTGCTCTGAGTCTGAAGTCTGAACAGTGTTCGAGCACAAGCATTGGTAGAGCATGCTCTGAAAGTTCTCTGAACTAATACCTAGTTCAGATCTTATTTTTGAAACACATTTTTGAGCACTTAGTTGTCACACAATTGTAGGTACAGTCATTGGTAAAATTATTTTACTTGTGATTATAGGTAGATACTATGTATAAGGCAATTCTGTCTGTCTGTATGTATGTATGTATGTATCGACACCTGCAGCCTAAACGGTTGGGCTTTTTTTTATTTTTGACCTAGGTATACAAATAACAATAAATAAGCGTAACCGATAATTTCATTTTTCTCGAAAAAAATACGATCAATTCCGATAAAATTTTACATGAGTGATTTGTTGGCAATAATGGTGATATCCTTCGTCTGAAATTTTTTTTCAGAATCAGCTTATTAACGGTACCTGCCATAGAACCGTTTTTTATTACTCACCAGACTATCTTTTGAAGGGCTACACCGATTTTAACGAAATTTAATATTAAAAAACTACTGCTAAACTTGAATAATAGGTACTGCAAACCGATAATTCTAATTTTCTCAAAAAAATCAATTTCATAAAATTTCACGTAAGTTTTTTTTACCGAAAGTGGTGTCTTTCAAATAAATTTTTTTTTATTCCATACATTTGTTCTTAAAGAATTTTTCCAAAAAAAAAAAAAATATTTTTCAAAATATAAAATTCTGAAAATCATTTTTTTTTTTATAAAAAAAAAAATGATCAAATGATGTTTCCTGTCGTGAAAATGAAAGTAACTCTTCCCAAGAGCAAGTTTGTGTGACCCAGTCGCAAGGCCGTAGCCAGAGAATCATTTTGGAAAAAAAGAAGTTTGAAAAATTATCCATCTTGACCGTCATTGGCCATCATAGTAGGCAATGACGGTCAAGTACACTGTCAAGAGATTTACTTCAAATATCATTGAGAACAAAAAAATCCAATTTACTCCAAGACGGTTGGACCGATTTTGGTGAAGTTTTCAGGCAATTTTCAGAGTATCCCAGCGGCAGGTCCTGCGAAGTTTGGTAGGGATCGGATAAAGAAAAAAATATGTTGTGACAACGCGAGTAAAAAATTCCAATTTTAATGACGGTCACCTCACCGTGATTACATGATTTCATGAGCATTCATAAACATTTTTTTATAAAAAGAACGAAGTTTTTTTTGTGAAAAAAATCACGTATATAGATATACGCAAATGTACAGAGCATCTAATTTATAGAAAAAAAAATAATTTAAACATTTATAAGTGAAATACTTAGGGCTTCTTTCACAATATCGAAGTAAGTTTGACAGAAAACAACAAAACAATACACAGCAAACTGAGGCTGACCGTCTATAGTTTGTCCTCTATTAATTGGCAGTACAGGAAAGATAGGGATGTTTGTCTCTCATTCGCACTTCTTTGCTTTCCATAAGGTTATCTTCTTTCAAAAGCTCTAACAGGGTTGCCGTAGTAAGCATTTTGAATTGGAAAAAAACTGAAAAAATATGATGTAGGGTTACCTTTCTTCTTTTTTAATTAAAATTATTTTCTTAATTTTTATTTATAAAAATGAAATGAAATTTATCTTTTTCCACACCACCAAGAGGTAAGATAGTAGGCGCGTTTTTGAAGGGTATCCCCAGTAGGCCTAATCCCTTTTAAATAAAAAAACAAACAAAAAATAAAAAACTGATGCACGATTTGTCTGATGGCGCACTTATCAAAATCATCTATTTTCCTTCTGGGGCCAGTTTGGTTTTTCTTTTTTGGTGGTGAGTTGTGGCCTTTGGTATCATTTTCGCTGAGAAGTCTGTAGACTGTTCGCATAGACACCGAAAAAATGCCTGCTACTTGCTTCACAGTTTCCGTTTTATTTTGCAGGTTCTTGTAAATCTTTTTTGTCGCTTCTACAATTTCTTTTTTTTTTCGGCGCTTAAGTCTTTCGATGTTTTCGAATCCATTATAAACTAGATGAAGGAGCACAACAGTAGCAAACTTCGTTTTTAAAAAAAGTAATATTTAAAACACTTCACTTCACATTAATTTCAAAACACTAATCACAAAAATAGGTACAAAAACACTTCACTTCACATTAATTTCAAAACACTAATCACAAAAATAGGTACCGCCCGCGCGCTTTAAAAATCTACGCAAATAAGAAAAAATATACACGAAATATCAACCGACCGACCGACACGAGAATCTACGCAAATAAATTCTTTAAAGACAACAGCTTACCTACATTTTTGTAACTGCATTTTAAGATTTTCCCCACATAAAAAACACAAACATGATCAACAAAAACACTGCACGATAACACTTTTGTACTAGTAATATGCTCATCTCAATATCTCATTATCATTTCATCAATAAAAGGTATTTTTTAAGCTCTAAAATCAAAAGTTCCCCAACAGAAACTCAATATAAAAAATACGAAACGAGTTACCAAATGGACAAAGGTATCTCTGTTCGAATGGATGTTAAAAGAGGGTTGAAATGCATTAGCCAATCAGTGCGTATTCAACTGTACGCTAGGCAGGTCGTTGTGGGATCTATGTCGGATGCGATCGAAAAATCATTGGCGGGTAAACATTTTTTAAATGGGGTTTCTTTCAATTCAGAATGGTGCACAAATAAGGCGCGCTACTGATTTTGAAAAAGCTTCCCCATAAGGCATGTACTGCCAATTAATAGAGGACAAACTATATAGTTTGTCCTCTATTAATTGGCAGTACATGCCTTATGGGGAAGCTTTTTCAAAATCAGTAGCGCGCCTTATTTGTGCACCATTCTGAATTGAAAGAAACCCCATTTAAAAAATGTTTACCCGCCAATGATTTTTCGATCGCATCCGACATAGATCCCACAACGACCTGCCTAGCGTACAGTTGAATACGCACTGATTGGCTAATGCATTTCAACCCTCTTTTAACATCCATTCGAACAGAGATACCTTTGTCCATTTGGTAACTCGTTTCGTATTTTTTATATTGAGTTTCTGTTGGGGAACTTTTGATTTTAGAGCTTAAAAAATACCTTTTATTGATGAAATGATAATGAGATATTGAGATGAGCATATTACTAGTACAAAAGTGTTATCGTGCAGTGTTTTTGTTGATCATGTTTGTGTTTTTTATGTGGGGAAAATCTTAAAATGCAGTTACAAAAATGTAGGTAAGCTGTTGTCTTTAAAGAATTTATTTGCGTAGATTCTCGTGTCGGTCGGTCGGTTGATATTTCGTGTATATTTTTTCTTATTTGCGTAGATTTTTAAAGCGCGCGGGCGGTACCTATTTTTGTGATTAGTGTTTTGAAATTAATGTGAAGTGAAGTGTTTTTGTACCTATTTTTGTGATTAGTGTTTTGAAATTAATGTGAAGTGAAGTGTTTTAAATATTACTTTTTTTAAAAACGAAGTTTGCTACTGTTGTGCTCCTTCATCTAGTTTATAATGGATTCGAAAACATCGAAAGACTTAAGCGCCGAAAAAAAAAAGAAATTGTAGAAGCGACAAAAAAGATTTACAAGAACCTGCAAAATAAAACGGAAACTGTGAAGCAAGTAGCAGGCATTTTTTCGGTGTCTATGCGAACAGTCTACAGACTTCTCAGCGAAAATGATACCAAAGGCCACAACTCACCACCAAAAAAGAAAAACCAAACTGGCCCCAGAAGGAAAATAGATGATTTTGATAAGTGCGCCATCAGACAAATCGTGCATCAGTTTTTTATTTTTTGTTTGTTTTTTTATTTAAAAGGGATTAGGCCTACTGGGGATACCCTTCAAAAACGCGCCTACTATCTTACCTCTTGGTGGTGTGGAAAAAGATAAATTTCATTTCATTTTTATAAATAAAAATTAAGAAAATAATTTTAATTAAAAAAGAAGAAAGGTAACCCTACATCATATTTTTTCAGTTTTTTTCCAATTCAAAATGCTTACTACGGCAACCCTGTTAGAGCTTTTGAAAGAAGATAACCTTATGGAAAGCAAAGAAGTGCGAATGAGAGACAAACATCCCTATCTTTCCTGTACTGCCAATTAATAGAGGACAAACTATAGCATGCCTTCCCCTATTGCAAAATTTTGATAAAACCGGAAAACAATAATTCAAAAGCGATTCGCTGTCCATCCGCCATTTAGTGGAAGAACAATTTTCATAGTTTTGGAGACTTTTGGACTTGCAAAATTGCAATGAAATGAGAAAATTGGAAATTAAAATGGAAACGACTGTAATAAATGATCATTAATAAAACGAAAACTAATATATTGAGTGTTTTCAAGTATTTTAGTGAATTCTCATTGTTGTTATATTGTACTATTTGTACTATAGAATGTCAATTTATTATATAGAACAGTGGGGTGATTGACTCTAAAACATGGAATTTAGTTTTTTTTATTCTGAATGTTATAAATATTTTTAAGTAGGTATGTACAATGTACATAATAAGGTTTTAAAAATTAAAAAAATTAAAAATAAATGGTTTCGAATGTAGCGAACAAAATATGGAACAATTTTAGGATTTTTCATAATTTATTTCTTAATCTTGTGAGCCTGTACTGTAAAGTATGAATATGCAAAAAATCATTCAAGTAATATTCAAACTATATACACTCCTCGTCAACTGAATACGCACAAACATTTTTGAATATATGTTATCCATTTTTTCCAAACAGTGATGGTTATTATGTCATCTGTTGATGGTAAAAATTTTCGTAACATATAAATAACAGAATTTCAAAGTTTGATCCAAAAACAACCGTGAGTTTTTCCTTCAACCACTTCCAAAGTGAAACTTATGCAAAGTAGAAGTTTTTTTTTGAGTCAACTGAATAGGTACAAAAATTAAAATTGATTTTGGAATGGAATGAAACAAGTTTTTGTTTAAGTTTAGTAGTGGGTATTTCCACCTTTATTTTTAATTACTTCGTAAATTCGATCCGGCATGGAATCGTATAGCTTTTTAATGTAATTTAACGAAATTTCGCTCCACGCTAATTTGATTGCAGAAATTAAGGTTTCTTTGTCTTCGAACTGACGACCACCCTCATAAACTTTGCGTACTAACCATCCCCAGACATTTTCTATGATGTTTAGATCAGGTGAGTACGGCGGCCATTGAAGCAACTGCACTTGTTGCTCCTCTATCCATGTTTTTATTATGCGCGCTGAGTGAATAGGCTCATTATCATGTTGCTAGGTTCAGTTTATGGGTCCAAAGATGTTAGAAAATTTAGGAAAATTTCTTTCCAAAATTACTTTATACCCAGCTGCTGTCATTTTTGATGTTACAACCTCGAGCTCAACTGTTCCATAATAACTGACTGCTCCCCATATCATGACACCTCCTTCACGACTATGATGGCGCTTTAAAAATCTTTTTTCTTTTCTTAAGTCGTGAAAATAGAAGTTGAACCCATCAGGGCCATCGAAATTAAACTTTTTTTCATCTGAAAAAACCACGTGATACCATTCTTTTTTCCAACTCATGTGAAGTCTTGAAAAATCTAATCGCAACATTTTTCGTCTCTCGTCAAGTGGTGGTTTTTTCGTAAGTTTCATTCGTTTAAGATGGCTTGAGTTGTTGATTACTCTTAAAACTGTTGAGCAACTTGCGTTTACGCCGACTTTTTGTTTTATTTTTGCCACAGAATCAGAAGAATTTGATGCACATATTAAAATTCTTCGTCTCTCAGCTGCTGTTGTTGCTGTTTTCTTACCTCCTTTCATGGTTTTGCTGTACGCATCTTTATTTTTCAAGTAAGAATAAACTACATTAAAACTTCGGCCAACTTTATCAGCTATTGCACGTCCAGTTAGGCCTTGGTCTCTAAGTAAATCGATTTTAGCTTTTTCAACACTGTTAAGACACGTAGATCTACCCATTTTTCTTAAAATTTGAAATCAAGAATTAAATTTTACTGAAAACACTAAAATCGTTAATTTAAACTGTCAAGCACTCCAAAAAACTTAAAAACAACGAAGAAAATGGTGTTGTACCTATTCAGTTGACAAAAAAAAACTCCTACTTTGCATATAAAACACTTTGCAAGTGGTTGAAGAAAAATTCACGGTTGTTTTTGGATAATTCTTTCGGAATTATCTGCTTAACATCTTAAGGGAATAGTTAGCATCAACAGATGGCATAATAACCATCACTGTTTGGAAAAAATGGATAAAGTATATTAAAAAATGTTTGTGCGTATTCAGTTGACGAGGAGTGTACATGATAATAAGAAAAAAAACTAATAGGTATATAGAAACGGCGGCGCGGCGTTGTAAAAGCCTTCAAACTCATCAAAAATTAGCGCTTATTTGTATGGTAACAATTTTTCTTTGTTTATTTTAACTAAAACAAATATTTCAATAAACGTTTTAAAATTGTTAAAACATTAAAAAAAAAACTCATTATTACTATTTTTGTATTTTCAGCAACATTGATCTTCTCTTCGGGCGGCATGAATTTGGTATCGAGTATTGGGTTTGGCCCACTCAATTTATACGGAACACATATTCAATTTAGTTGGTTTATAGCTATTATCATCGGAGCTTGTATATCCACAATTCTAGTTCATAAAATCTCGAAGCGTGTATTTAATGTGAGTTCTTAAATCATACAAATCAAGACTTTTGACTCTAAGTTTTTATTTTCTATTTTTCTAGCTTGTTTCATCTGTTCTAGTCATCATAAGTGGAATTTTCCTCATTGTATCCACACAAAGTTCTTCAGCAGTTCTTTTGGCTCGCTATTGCGATGGAACCGCATTTGGATTAACCCTGATTCCAGCTATTGTGGCAGGATCTGAGCAGTCTGTCAAACGATTTAGAGGACTTGTTCTTAGTGTTGAACATTTTGGTCTCCTTGGTGGTGCTCTTATAAAAATGATTTACTCCCAACATTGGGGAAATAACGATCAACAAAGTCTCAAACCAGATAATGTGCATGGTGTTTTGACATTAATTTATGGTGTATTAGCCTTAGTATTTACATTCATCCTAACTCTTGAATCACCAGTATTTCTTTTGCGTAAAGACAACGAAGATGAGGCAGTATATGCTTGTCAAATGCTTCAACGACCTAAAACTATCACCAACGATACTTACGCTTTACTGAATGAAAGCAGGGATCTGTTGGAAGAAGACATGAGTAGAGAAAGTTCCAAAAACATTTCAAACAGCTGGATACCAATGATCAAGATGATTATATTCCGATGTTCTGTTTCGATGTCATTCTCTTTTCCACTCACTCTGACTTTCCTCTTGGCTACTTCATCGAGTTCAAGGAGCGGAATTCCAATGGCATTATATATATACGTATTGATGCGATTAATTGGGGTCATATTTTCGGTATTCTTTTTGGATACCTTAGGGCGCAGAATACCAAGTGCAATCTCATTACTTCTTGGCGGTGCAGTTCTTTTTGGAGTTGGGTGTCTAGCTTCAACATTTTGGAGTTCATATAATGCATATACCCAACCAGCTATATTCTTGATGCTTATCTATCAGATGATATCTGGGATTACGGGCCCCGCAAGTACATGCTATTTGGGTGAGGCTTTCTCTGTATCTGTGAAGCCATTATTTATTTTAGCTGCCGTCATTAGTGAGAATGTTTTGCAAATTGTTGCCTGCTGTTTAGCATCTAGAAATTTAATTACAAGCTTTGCTTGCACTTTGGGTGGCTTACAGGTTTTCTATGCAATTGTTTTCTTTTTAACAATGCCAGAAACTATGCAAACTACTTTGCGTGAAGCTTTGAAAAAGTTTCAAACTATTTTCGTTGTGAGACTCCAACCCGAAGAAGAGGACGGTACAGCCGTATAAATTTAAATAAATACGTAATAAATAAAAAGTGTAAATAAATTAACATTTAAGTATAGTTATCTACTATTTTTAGTTATACAAAAACTGACAAAGTTTATAATGAAAAATATATTTTTATATTATTGTTTTAAATAATACCTATTGTTTAGCTTTTTATTTTACTTTTATAATTTTTTGAAATATTTTGCAGCACAAGGGAGCTTATAGAAATAACTATGAAAATATAATTCTTAACAAGCAAAACGCTCGGTAATAAATGAAAAATATTTGGAAAACTTTAATATGAATGAACACATAAAATTCGAGTGAATTTTTAATTTTCACACGCCAAGTCAATTTTTCCTTGGCAACATTTTTGGTCACTACGCGCTTGTTCCTTTTTTCTGACCACCAAAAAGCTGCTCCTTGAAAATGAAAAACATTAAATCGCAATATTCACTATCAAATACAGTCGCCAAGCTAAAAAAATAATTTGATCAATTTGACGAACTCTTAATTCTTCTTTTTTCTGACCACCAAAAAGCTGTTCGCCTCAATTAAAATGTTTACATAAGTAATAATGTTTGTATGCAGAACTATGCTGATGGTAAATACACAAAAAAACAGCAGTTTTTCTTTTAAAAGAATAGTTTCGTATTCGTGCTATCCACCGACACATTTTTTTATATGGTCTTATATTTCACAAACTCGTTTGGCCTTATTTCACTTTGCGGAATAGAGGCAAACATACAAATATGGTTCATTTCACTAATGCAAAGTGAAATAATATTTACAAATATGGCCTAATTTCGTAAGGCCTTATTTCACGGCACCAGTTTAGTCCATCAGTCACTTTAGAATTTAACAATTCACAAATTAATTATACAAGTTGAAAGCACATGTAATAAAATGCACGACTGGGTCGCACGAGCTTGCTCTTGTAGCAAACTATGGACCTACGGAAATTCGAATTTATTAAATTCTGAAGAAAGTTCGAAAAATATCAAAATATGGCCTAAACGTGAGATCAAGTTGTATGGCAAATATCATTAAACGGTTGTTTAACAAAAATCTGTAGCTAATTTTAAAAGAATCTGTTCTGCCGGGCTAAAACAAAGTATCAAATTTGTCCTCTAGGGAATCACCTGAAAGTACTACACACGAAGTTTGAAGAAAATCCAACCGTTTAGGCTGTAGCTCGGTGAACATACGACCGAACATCCGCACATACGCACATCCGCACAGACAGGCCGACGCACGTACGGCATGACAAAACCTACTTTTGTAGGCTTCTCTAGTATCGTAATGTCAGGTTTGCTTAAAACCTCGATTTTTTTTTACACAAAGCCAATACTTGCCCTATTGAGCAAATATAAATTTGGTTTGGTAAGTAAAATTAGGAAAAAAAAGTCTACACCTTTTTTTGCAAGCATAAAAATTACTAGAAAATTACAAACTAAATGCACAAATTACAAAAATATTTAAAAAAAAACAAAAAGCAATTAAACCATCTGCAAATTTGCAGCAAAAAAAAGTGTGATACTTTTGTTTTAGCACAATATTATTTGTTTACACAATATATTTTGTCTAAGCGTTAAGTATAGTTACGGCAGTTTATCGTGGTTGCCACTTTTATTGTTAAAAAATTTAATATTTTTTTTCCGCTATTTGGAGTTAAAATTCTTAAAAAAATGTTCATGTATTCCCAGAACCCATAGAAAGATTATATTGAGGAATCAGATTTCTAAAACCTTAATTGTTTAAACTAAGATGTTTAACTGTTTTAAATAAATTATAAAGGCCAGTCAAAAAACATAAAAATCATTTTAGGTCGCAAAAAATCTCGAGAGCTGATTTTTTTGGGATGTTGTTAGGATTTAGGATATAGATACCAACAGTGTAAAACCAAGTTTGAAGCTTCGAAAAGCTTGTGCTAACTTGGAGGTGGTCCAAAATCCTCAAATTTTGTTTGTCTTTTTACAGTTGTTGCCTTATAACTCATAAAAATGCATCCGAGGAAAAATAATTGTTCGCACTTTTAATGTATAGACATAATTTGCAAAAATTTAAGCCCAACCGCAGTTCTGTAAGTATAACAAATTTGAAAATACAGCACTTCAAAGATTGAATTTTTTTCTCAGTTGTAGGAAGAGAATTTTAGGATATTTTGATCCGAAGACAACTAAAATTACAATTTACATAGAACTTTTTTGAAAAAAAATAGTCAACCTTTAAAGTGCTTTATTTCCAAACTTATTGTAACCTACAATCTGCTTTAAAGGTTCATATTTTTTTTTCTCGGATGCACTTGTATTTAGTTATAAGCGAGGTTATAAGGCAAAAACTGAAAACTGCGATCTGCGACTTTTTGTAACCTTCGATGTATTTATTTTCATCCACTTAAACGTCCGTTGATACGGATCAAACTATATTTTTTGAACAGAGAATTAAATTTACAACAGAAAATATTAACACGATTTTTTTGTACGACCGACGACTAGCTTTGTTTTTATATCTGCCCAAACTCAAAAATTATTCCACGAGAAGCAATTAAGTTATGTTTTTACTTTAACAGCAGTTTTTGTTTGTCAACTGAGACGTGTAGGACTTTATCAAATATTAGTTTAAATGACTAAAATTATATTAAAACACTAAAAAATTAAATTTGATCATAAAAAAAAAAACATTTAAACAAAAATACCAACAAAATCGTATGATTTTATATCAAAGTGCTAAATTTACTTTTTTATAAAAAAATGTATGCAGAAAGTTTAGTTGAATAGAAGTTAAGTTTAACAAAAATAAAAATCGTTATAACGGTTTTTGTATAAATAAAATTGATTTTTATTTAATAATAAAAAAGTAAAGTTTTCTTACAAATTTGAAGTAAAATAACTTAAAGTGGTAAGTAGTTCATATTCAATGTCCAAAAATTAAAATTTGTACTTCAACCTGTTTTGGTGGACGTATAAATTGGTATTTTGATTTGATCATGTAATTTCTAAAAATTGGGTTAAAATCGATTAAGCCGTTCACGAGTACCTACTTAAATAAAATTTCATTTTACATCAAATAAATAAATAAAACAATATAATAAGTAAATAAATTCTGTGCGAATGTATATAACTTTCATTACTGTAGGTACCTAAAACCGCGAGTAGAAAAAAAACCTATACTAGAAAATTGTATAGCTAGGTATCTTCTTCTCTTTCACTATTTTGTTCTTTTTATCAATACAAAAATAAGTAATAAGATATAAGCAATAAGATATCGCAAAAACTCTAGTAAACAAAATCATGTGCAATGTATTCTTTTCCAAGAAAGTAACTTACATATAACAAACAAGACTTCCCAAAAGTAGCGTACAAGCTCTTTGGCGATCTGTTCATAAAAAGTGGATTGCGATTTATTTTAAGCACTGTAATTGTAGTGGGATAAATGAACATGATAAGAATGCTGTACAAGCGTCACTGTGGTAGGTTTTATTATAATAAATACGTATTGCCAGAGATGCCACTGTAGCTGCGTTTGGTACCTAGCTTTCGTAGCACAATGTCTTAAATCTGTCCAAATTTTATAAGACTGGCAGAAATCTCCCAGAGACAATATATAATATATCATCAAAAATCAACCAATAAAACTGGCACAGACTGTCAATTTCGTATTTTCATTGTAGTTGAACTTCAAAAAAGAAAAGTGATTAATTTTAATTTTTGTTTTTAGTAAAGCATTTGAAATTCAAAAAAGAAGTATTTGAATTTCTAGCAAGTAGAAATTTGAGTACCTATTACAATGCAAATTTTTAAATGCGGAATCAACGAATGTTTTGCGATGTCCGTCGCACAAATTTGTACCTAGAATTATTAGAACAAAATTACAACGTTAGCTGAAGTAACGTACCACAATAACCAACCGAATCTTAAATACCAGAATGTTTCTTAGTTTATTCCCTACATATACCTAGACATATTGGTAATTGATGTTATTCAATTCCTACTTTTTAAATTTGTTTCGTAATTCTATTCAAGATTAGAAAGCAATTGCAAAGTGGCAGCACTTATTATAACAAAGAGCTAACTGCTGACATCAAGTTTTATTTTAAAAGCAAAACTGAATTGTGAGTTGTGGATTTCTCTTACCAAGCAAAATGAAACTTTAATTTTTCTCTCCGACATTTTTTTTTTCAAACATTATTATATCAAACTCGGCTGAGTGAGGTAATGAAGTTGTTGTTTTTTTTTTTTTGTTAATTTACTATAATGATTTGAAATTGTGATAAAAATATATTTCGGTTTTTCAGTTCAATGTTCAATTACAAAAAATCGATTTCAAGAAAACAACAATTGTGAGTGAAATTATACGTAGGAACCTACTTTATGAAAAATGAATCAGCCTCTGGTTACAGAAGCCGATGTGTTATCTGCCGAACATTCGCAGCTGCCCTCGTCTCGATCAGAATATTTAACGCAACCGGCTCCGATCTTATCAGGGTATGGATCAATACAACAACCTGATGTTCCTTCTCAAAATTATGGTTGGTTTAAAAATTTTCGAAAAAACATGCCACTGTTTACTTCTCAGGCCGCAGGTTTGTATTTATAAACAAAATTATATGTTATTAAATTTATTTTTAAAAATGAGACAAGCTTTATATATATATACATATAGGTATAATATTATACAAAATACGACGATAAATAATACTACACAATAGAGTTGCCATTTAGGCAAAAAATCAACGAGCAAAGTTCAGGGGAAACTTATTATAAAATATTGATTTTGAATAAAAAAAATTTAAACAAAAGGCACACCTGAGTTGCATGTACTTGATCTTGATGGATGCTGTATGGTACAGACATAAATTTTAGAATTATTTTAAATTTTAATAAATTTATAATTTAAAATTATTTTAAAATTTAGTATTTTGCTAACACTTTTACGTAGCTTCAGATTTTTTTAAACTTAATTTTTATTTTTTGAATGTTTTGTGAAAAAAATGGAGAAGCGTCGAAGCAAAATGAGGGATAGTCTCCGATCAGGCCCGTGCGCAGGGGAGGTTCTACACCACCCCCTCCCCCCTCCTCTATTGGCCCTATATGAGGATCAATACGTTCTGTTCATTTTGTCTACGACAACACCAGAAAATGTGGGAATGAACGTCAGAAAAATTGCAGAAAAGGCCTTTTTAATTAATTTTTACTTAGCATTCATCCCTAAACAACATATCCGATATCAGACAAAATCCGACCATAAAAACACATCAAAAAATATTTTTCATTAACTTTATTTCTTAATAGTCAAAAGGCCAACTTGAAAAAATGTTTTTTTTCCAACAAATTGAACATCAAATCTCCGTTAGTGTCAAAAAAAAAAAAACTGAGTGTAGGGTCTATTCAAGAATCATATATTTAACTGTATTTCAGCCGAATCGGACATCACCCTGATTTTTGAGAGCCATAACAATTAAAGTCAATGTGAGAAATGTTTGTTCGTTGCCTAGTGTAGTGAGCTGCATTAAGTTTGATAAATGTTTTCTGTTTATTTTTGAAAGCTCACACAATTTGTCAAAACTGACTCAAAAATTTCACAGGCACATTTGCGTAATCAAAATGAGTCTGTTTTTTTTTCGCAAGCACAGTAAAACTCAAGCTTGCGGAATTTAGCACCTGATCAACGAAATCAACGAACGAATTTCCCAGTCAACGAAAAAACAGGGGTTAGTGTCAGAATATATGTAGGCTTATTGAAAGTCTATCCGCTGAAACTTATTTCAGCAGAAGTAGACATCATCCGATTTCAGAGAGCAATTTGAACGGTTATAGAAAAAGTGAGAAAAACTGATCGACACAAATTAACACCCTGTTACTCTTTACTACCCCAGTCTACAAAATAAGATCGAGGTTGGTGTTAGCGATAGACTCTAAACCAAATTTTATTTTCAAAAAGTTCTGAAGGGCAATTGTGTATTTAATTTTGTATACTTTTTTTTTTTAAATTAAGTAATATAAAAAATTATTAATTTAGTTAGTATTTTAAAGTTTCTTTTCTTAATTTTGTTTTTGTGTGATATTTTATGGTTAAATTATTAATTAAAAATGCCATACTTTAAATTTTTTGATTTCGTTAAAGAAAATAATTGTAAAATTTATTGCAATCATCAAAATTAATGGAATCCAGGATTTTCTTGTATTTTTTTTATTTTTTTGTAGTTAGCTATTTAATATTAAATAAAATGAATAAATTCAATAAATTATTTTTTATAAAATAATTTCTTTGAAAGTTACAGCATCCAAGAGCAAGTACATAAATGTGACCTAATTCTGCATTAAACAATAAATTTTTTTTTGATTATTTTCAGCATTCATGATATTCATGTCGGGTGGTATGAGCCTTTTGGTGAGTGTAGGTTTTGGACCCTTAATCGAATACGGAACTCATAAACAGTTTTGTTGGTTCATTGCCGTCATTATAGGAGCTTGTTTGTCTGCATGGTCTGTTCATAAGATACCAAAATTAACATTGAATGTTAGTATAGAATTATACATATTTGAGTTAAAAACAAATCACTAAATTTTGTTTGATGTTTTTTTTTTCGTCTTAAAGCTGTTTGCGTCTGTGTTGGTCATTACAAATGGAATCATTTATATTGCTTGTGAACCAACCTCAAAATGGATCACATCGGCTCGCTATTGTGACGGTATAGCTTTTGGTTTGACCATTATACCAGCTATATTGTCTGGTTCTGAACAATGCGTTAATAAATATCGAAGACTTGTTCTGAGTGTTGAGCATGTAGGTCTAATTGCGGGTGCTGTGGTAATAACAATTTTCACAGATACTTGGAAGACAGATAAGGATACAAATCGTTTGCATGGGATTACGGCCATAGCTTATGGAGTCTTGGCCTTAGCATTTACTGCTTTTTTTACAATTGAATCACCAATATTTCATTTGCGGAAAAATAACGAAACTGAAGCTGTCAGCGCCCTTCGTCGGCTACAGAAGCCCGGGACTGTAACCAATGAAACTATTGCTGCATTAAATGAAAACAAATCCTTACTGGACGAAGATCGGGCCAGAGAAACAGCAGAAAATATTTCAAATAGCTTGATACCTTTGTTCAAAATTACTATTTTTCGTACTTTAGTGTCGTTATCATTTTCATTACCAATCATTTGGGGGTATCTTTTAATTTCATCATTGAATGCTATGTTAAGTGATCCAAATATCTTTATTTTTGTTTTAATGCGATTAATTGGTGTTTGGTGCTCATTTTTGACTTTTGGCCAAAAAATATTCACTGCACTTTCACTACTGATTGGCAGTTTATTATTAGTGGCAGTAGCAACAACATTTTCAAATATATCTGACATAACAGAAGATGGATTACATGCGGTTGTTGCATTTATGCTAATACATCAGCTGCTATCTGGAATTGTAGCACCTGTAAGTACATGCTACTTAGGTGAAGCCTTTTCAGTATCTGTGAAGCCTTATTTCATATTGATTTCGTTAATCTTCGAAAACACTATTCTTATTTTTGTGTGTGCTACAGCAAAATTTGATTCTACTTCTAACTTCGCTTATGTCTTAGCGGCACTTCAATTTACATGTTCATTAGCTTTCTATTTCGTAATTCCAGACACTAAACAAAAAACTCTACGAGAAGCCTTGGAGATGTTCAAGAAAACAATTAATGTTAACCTGGGAAATTTTTAAAGCTGTTTATTTTGTATAACATAGTATTTACTTTTAAGAATTATTAAAATAAAAACTAAAACAACCAAATATATGTACGTTTGAATATTTTGTTCTAAGAACTTAATAAAAGCTTCAGATATTTTAAACGATTACTGTCTTCTGTCTTCGAATTCTAAAAAACGAAACGAACTCAGCCAGAACAGAAAATTTTTATTTTATGCCCATAACATCACATTGCGCTGTTTCGTCAAGTTTTGACAAGCTTACAAACGTAAACTTCGCTCCCTATTGCATTTTGCGGCATTTTACGGATGAAAATTTGACAGTCTACCAACTGCGCAAATGTTTTTTTACTTCTGTTCGTGTGTTTATTGGATGGATTGGAATGGAACTTGGCGTCGGTTGTGACATGAGATTCCGTTTGCTTCCGCTCATAACATTTAGCCTTTATATAGTTTAAAAATTTGAGACCTCAATTTCAAAATAACGAAAAGTGTTCACATTCAAATTGAGATGATTTTGTTTGACAATTTTAATCAAAAGAACAAGAGAAAAAATATGTTGATCTCTTTCTGGCGTATGTAAAGCCATTAATATTATGTTTTGGCATTTTGAAAGACAATGTCAGAACTGAACGAAACGTTCCTCTACGATCTGTAATAAAAGCACGTTACCCATAATCGAGGAAAGAAATGGAAGCATCTGTCAAAACAAAACATTTGTTAATAAAATATCCTCCGATAAAAATTACAGATTTTCAACTATCAAGTTAAACTATCTACATACATACGTCACATGTACGCTTTCTCAAATTATACATTCTATCACTTTAAACCCAATATTTTACTTCTTACATAAAAAATGTGTGGGAGATTGGATATGTAAAATGTGACATATATGTACCTACCATGCCATATAGTATTTTCGAAAGTTTGGTTGGTGACAACATTCACATCACCATCGCTATAGGTTATACGTACGAGAAAGGAAAGCACCCATTTTGCTTATTAGATTCACTTATATGCACGTCATTTCGCGTTATGCTTTATCCATAATGATAAATCCTTTGCTGAAAAGGATTCCATATGCTTCTTCATAAAAATGAGGTAATCCTTACAGCGCACCGAGATGTTATGGGATAAAAGGTTGGAAAAATAACTTTTTTTTTCGAACTTTAAGTTTTAATAGGAAAAAGTACCATTAAGGTAATGAAAATCTCTTACCTGCATATGTTAGAAAACATCATCGTGTTTGTGTGAGTGTGCTTTTAGTTTAAATGACACAACAAGAGCATATACATTTAGAGTGAAATGCATAAAGGAAACTATGGTAATCGCAACATGACAGCACATTGAACGTTGGCACTTACACGAACTTAATAATGACACCAACTGATTGTGTGGCTTATGAAATATTTCTATACAAACCGCAAACAAGGATAATCTGTCATTGCCAGTGATTGGAAAAATATCCCAAAATTATTCGATTTGAATCTGAGGATAAAAGAAGAATTCATAGTAAACTCTATAAATTTGTAAGCACTTTTAATCAATTACGATTAGTTTTTTAACATTATTGTTTCCATCATCATTATAAAGGCTTTTCAAATAGCGACTGTTCTCTGATTCAGTTTCTGATGCCAAAACTAGAAAAGAAAACCATGCCAGCAATGACTGCCTCAGAGTCTCAAAATCGGTCCGATATAATAAGTATTTCCAGGAATACGTCAGCGCAAAATAACTTTGAACGAAAGCTTTAGACGTGTCCCAAAAAAATTAATCTCACTGTAATTCCACTGTGAGAAGAAATAAAAAAAAAATAGAGCCCAAGCATAGAAAACCAGTTATTAAAATATCAAAAATAATTGCTTACAGTTAAGAAAACTTATGACTCACTTTAAATATCTCTGAGCACCCACAAAGTTCGTTTTATGGGACACACTTATTCAGTCACTGATACCAAAACAACTACAGAAACAATTGCCTTTACAGACTGTCAACATCGATTTGTTTTATTTGGAAAATTAATCTTGGAAACCGATTTTAATTTTCTATACATCCGGTTAGAAACTATTTATTTGTAAATTTTTCGAATGTAACGTCTACATAAACAATTTTTTATTGAATGAAGTGATCACCTTACTTGGCATCGCTTAAAATTATATAAAGAATGAAATGTTATTTTGGCTGTCAGCTCTTTAATTTGCTTTGGAATAGGAAATGGAACCATGAAAAATATCTTATGAAAATGACATAAACGTTGACACTTTGTTGCTACACGGAGCAAAAGTGGTTATTTTGATTGTCAACTATCAAATAGCACCTAAACCGATTCCAACCCTTGTGTTCACTGTCAAATTTTCATCACTGCATGATCAAATATATAAATGGCATTCGCATTCCGTTATTTAAGACCACAAGTAGTTCTTTTTTTAAAATAATAAGTGAAAATCTTAATTATATTGCAAGTTATCATATTTATTATAATAGACATGACACGCAAATACATAAATCAGCTTTTTCGCTGCGAATTAATATTGTTCTTAAACATTATATTTTAATATAAATAAATAAATGGCACATATTTTATTGATTATTGAAATTCAAAATTCTTAATTATTAAGTCATCATTAGGTACAAATATAGGCAAATCAAATAACATCAGGCTTAGAAAAGCGATGGTAACATTCTCTTAGTGTTAGTTTTTTAGTTTCTGGTAACCAAAACACGATCATAAAGAATCCAATAAAATTCAGAACGGCAACAATAAAGAAAAAAGTTGCATAATTTACTGTCATTGTAATAGTTAAAATGCACGTTATAACCTGAATTAGATTGTCCACCACTATAATTCCAGCAATAAAATATGACTTAAGTGGCAGGGCAAATGCCTCTGACATATAAATCGTTGTAGCTGGACCCAATCCAAAAGCATTGACTCCTTGATAGATGAAAAGCAATATTGTTATGACTTCCATTTTAGGACCTAGGCTGAGGTTACCTGTGATATCCAAAAATATTCCACCAACGGCAAATAGTAATGTTCCACCAACACACAAAGAGCATGATGAAGTTACACGACGACCTATACAATCCATGAACATAACACTCATAAGGCTTCCGAAGAGTCCTGAGAATCCATAAGCAACCAAAGGAATGTTCGATTTAAATGTCATTTTACTCGTCATAACGAAGGCCCAATGAAACGGAAGCGACGATGCAAGAGATACCAGTACTCGAAGAAATGTTAGCTTCACAAATGCAACTAATCCATTTTGAATATCTTCCTGAAAGCTTTGCTCTGCATTTTCTCTAATCCACATTTTGTTATCATCAAAGACTTCGAAAATGTCATTAGTCGGGTGATTGCTTTGCTGCAATTTCATCAACGAACTCAAAGACTCTGATTCGCGATGGTTGATGTGTAAGTAAACGGGAGATTCAATTGGAAATCCAGCGGTGCAAACGAGAGACAAAATTCCCAAGACAATTGCCACAGCACCATGAAATTGATCTTCTGTCATAAAATCATTCTGGCGATTTATTTTGTCGAAATAAATCGTACTTAAGCAGATTTGGCCGAAAATTCCAATCCATATGAAGACACGTTCAGTTGATAAAACTGTTCCCCTAAGGAAACGAGTTGAAACCTCTCCACCGGTCACTATGGCTTGGAGTAGCGTTATTCCAAATGCACAGCCATCTATATAACGTCCAACAACAACACCGATACAGGGATCACGAAAGAAGAGGAACACCGAACCACCAAGTATCACCAGAAAACCACTGATACACTGAACAAAAAAAGTTGTAAAAACAAATATTTTTGAAAATAAAACTACACTTACATTTGCAACGTTCTTTGAAAATCTCTGGACAAACATTGTTGCAAATTTTGTCCCCACTATGACACCAATAAACCAGGATATTGTTGTATGAATATGACCAAACATCGAACCATGAGCTTTTATTAGAGGTTGTTCATATATTCCCCATGCTATCTTCATGCCACCCGATATAAAAATCATCCATGCTAAAAAAGAAGTTAATCTAAATTATATTTTATTTTTATTACAACGCTCAACAGTTGCTTTGTTAATGTGAAGAGATTTGGCATCGCGAAGCTAAAATTCTTAAAGTTCTCTTAGTTTTTGAGCAAAACTGCCAGTAGACAACCAGTGAAAACAATGCCAACTATGGCCTAGAATCTTGCTAGGTGACCACTGGGAAAGCCTTTGTTCAAAGAAGACTGTAGGCTGGCGCATTCAGTAAAGAGTGACACCTAGCAAGCATATGCTGCATATTAAAACCAAAGGTGCTGATAGAAAGTAGCCCAGGAGCTTACAATCAAAAACAGAGAAGAATGCTGATATCTCAAGAAGAAAAAGATACAGCAGGACAATCGAGGATTCGAGTCTATTGAGGGTCTTTTCTCCTTAGCGGCAAAGTGCTGAAATGATATTTAATTGTCTAATCGAAGGCTGAAACGATCTACCTAACAGAAGCCGAGAGATGACAGTGGAAATATGGAAATATATAGAGTCAGTTCTGAAAATACGAAAACAACACTATTCAAGATGAGTTGAGACGAAACTTTCCCCATTCAACTTGAAAAGCAGTCTGGTAAGAGAATGGGACAGAACATCAACCTTAGGTACTTTTGAGAGGAAGATTCTTAAGCCACGTATCGACAGCACAAACATTATCGCACACGAACATGCCGCACCGCGACCCAAACTCGATGAATTTTGCTTGAGATCAACACGAACTTTTCCTAGAATGTCTATTTAACCAATTTTGAATGTGATTGCAAAAAAATTTCTTTCCTCAGAAACTGAAAAATGCATTTTTTCGAAATTTCGGTTCGCTTGAAAGTGCGTTCATAATAAAAACGAATATTCACCATTTGATTATACTAGGTTTAGATGACTGTAAGAATATTGGCTAACTCACTTAACAAATAATAATTCCATTGTGATACCATATGAAAAGGCGATAAAGCACTTACGTTCACCATTGCTCATTTGAATTTAATATACTAATATACATGTCTACATTCATTAAAACCTGAACCACATAAAAGGTGTGATTATACATTAAAGCTCGAGGCTTTAAACTAAGTAATGGAAATGAAACATCTCAGGGTGTATTTTAAGGATTTTTCTTTATTCAACACAAATAGAAAAATGCGATAATCAAATCCACTTGATAATGTTTGAACAATTAACTTATTGTGTTATATTAATTGTTGATAGATTATCGTTATTGCAAATATTAATTATGGTTTTATTTTGAACAGAAATCCGTAAAACTAATTTCCCATAAAAATTATACTGATAATGAATGAAAATCACACACACACTCATATAAAAACAATAATCCTACAATAGATTATTGTTGAACAAATTGCAAAAGGGACCCATTTACTGAGATAAGATTCACAATATTTTTGCTTGCTCTAGTTAACTAGTTTTTTTCCCAAATACTAACACTACTATAGAAATGTACATAATAAGACAAGAATCAGCAAATCTATTTTTGACTTTTCGAAATATATGTGTCAATAGGTTTTTTGAAAATAGTTCACTCTTCAAAACATATTATTGTTTATCAACACATCACTGATATCATATCTAGCTCAAAAACACAATCACATTTATGAAGTCTTCAAGTCTTCCGAATGCTTTCTAACTTTAAATGTATTTATAATGCAAAATTACCAGCTGACAAAGAATTGCATTGAGCCTTATGTTGATTATGCATTTGAATCCAAGACCGATGAACACCTCCATACTTTGGCATTGTTATTATGTTTAAAAATTATTTGTATTTTATTTATTATTATTGCCAATACTGCACTAAATTCAAACCCAAACTGATAATAGGATTTCAAACAGTGTATTGTTAGACCCATAGGAAATCATAAATTGCGATCGATTACAGAATGATAAATTGATAACTTTCATATGATAATTTTATATTGATTTGTCAGTTTGTTTGAATGTACTTATCTCTGTGTAGTAATCACAAGATAAGATAAAAAAAAACTCTCTTTTATGGGGAAATAGTAGGTAAGTTATGATGTGTTAGTAGATTTATAAGTTTATTATTATTTAATTTGTTTATTTGGAAAAAAATTAATAACGCAAGATAAAAATACACAGAGAAAAAAGTTCAAAAAGTTTTTTTTTTTCAAATTTTCGTTCATATTTTTGTATTTGCGGTTTTGGGAAGTGAAACTTTTAAAAATTAAAAAAAAATTCTTACATCATTAAGAATTCCATTTTTTTATAGCAATGTCACAAGATTTTACCATGGTGTTTCCAATATGATGCGTATTTTGAAACTCTTATTAATTTTCAGTTAAAAGAAATAACTTATCACTCATTAGGTAATTCTTAAACCACCTTTATGTGCAATAAAAAGTTTTATGTTTACATTATTTAACCTTCTAATAGTTTTCATGTCACTTTTACATTGAGTTTCAGATAATAGAAATAAAACTTTTATTATCTATTATTATTGTTACGTTGATTCGCAAAAAGAAGAAAGACGTTTTATGCTTACTACACGTTTTCTGGTGAAAATTGATCCGAAATTCAAAAATCAGCATGTTCAATATATATATTTGTTTAATTAAATATATCTAGATAAGATATATCATTTTTATTTAAACAAAATTATAAACGCTGGTATTTCTTCTTAAAATAAGGTCATTAGCTAGGTTTCAATACCAGTTATATAAACAGAACAGTTTTTTTTTATAACATTTCATCGATAAAAAATGTATGGCAACACTGAGAATAGACCCTTACTGTAGAACTATTTTTTCCTTCGAATATACTCATGAATCATACCCTACCTATAAAGGATTGGTCTTCTATTTGGGGCCACCCTGGAGTATATTTGTATGTATTAGGTTATTTAGTAAAATTTGGTGCGGTACAGTAGGCCACTCAAGACAGGGTTTTCCTGCAGGTAATATCGAGATCCCTAGCTTATATAAAATAAAATGGATCAAACAACAACAACAACAGGAGCTTGCATCAACTCAACAACTACAAACATGCGAAAAAAAACATAAACTACTTTAAGACTGATATAGGATTTAAATATTGGTTAATCAATCGCAAAAGACGATTTAAGCAAGGCATAGATGCTTTACTATTTGTTTTATGATAATTAAATCATTTTAAATTTATTTTTTAGTTAAGATAATCTAACACTTTATTTTATTTTGTATTAGGCATGAATTTCTAAATAAACAAAAATTACTTACTTACATGCGAAAACGCTTTAAATCTCTAAGAAAGCGACTTCCTGTCCAGGACAGTCGGCAGAGGCAAGATTAAGGTTCCGTAATGCACACAGAATACGATTAGATAAGGTTCGTTAATTTACAGGAGCATAAAAAAAAGTAAAAAAAAAGTCAGTATGGTGTGAGGTTTGCTTTAGCCGCCATATTGAAAAACGTGTTTTTGGCTTATCGGACGAAAAAAAATATTAAGAGCTTTTTCGATAGAAAATATGATTTTATTTTTTTTTTCATGTCTATAATTTTAATTTGTAGGTATAACACTTTAAGTATTATGGTGTATAACAGTTTAGTTTTTATTAAAATTTTCGAAAGTTAAAAATAAAAAAACACTTTTCGTTCTAAATTTAAAAAAAAAAATAAACTTTTACACAACATAACTACTGTTAATCGTTTAAAAATAAAGGGCACGACTGGGTCTCACGAACATGCTCTTGTAGCAAGTTATTACCACACAAACTATTAACTTATTTTTAATAACGAACAAAATCATATATGAATTGCATTTAAAAGTGCTTAAACTACTATTTAGGAAGATTCAATGTAAAATCAAAGTATGCAGAAAATTTTTTTGCTTGAATGCAAGTTTACCAAAAAAATAATTCCAAAATCGTTAAAGCATTTTTTAAATAAATCAATGTTTACTTAATAATTTTTATACAAATTTTTTTTTTACGAATTTGAAAAAAACCCAATTTAAAATCCTAAAAAGTTTGCACAAAAAATTAAATTATTTTGGTCAAGACGTTTTCCAAATATTAAATTAAAAAAAAATATATATTAAAAAAAATAATTTTTTTTTTTTTTTTTTCTTTCGGTAGGTGGAAATCTTCAAAAGACACTTGATAATATTCGGTATCAAGTAGTGTGGGACTTCTACCGCACTAAAACCACCTAGAATCATGACCAATCTATAAAAGATCGACAAATGATTTTAGTTTCTCAATTTTTAGTTCACATTTTGGGAAGTTTGATGATTTAATACATTCCCATCGCTTTTAGACCATCAGCTCATGAGGCTTGGTTCTTCTTAGTCTCTGAACATTGGTACGTACATTTAAGACTGTCTAAGAAAAATAATTAAAACTAAAACTAAACACGGTTGCCAAATTTTGGTTTCAAAGTTTTATAAAGTCATTGAGATTTTCCTAAGAAAAATGTTTTATTTAAAATCGATTATCCCGTTCACGAGATAGCTTAAGAAAAAAATAATGGTTCTATGAGAAGTACCGTTAATATTCTTGCAATTTTTTAAGACAATCAGATAAAAACCATCTCTATTTTTTTTTAAGAAAATCTTGTAGCCGTTTTCGAGAAAATTAAGTTTTTATAAAACCGTTATATGGCAGGTACCGTTATTTTTTGACCTACAAAAAATTGTTCCTCTAAGGAATGGTCTACCAACCCTACATATCAAAGCCGTTTAGGCTGTAGGTGCTGATACACACACACATAGAGACAGACAGAATTTCCAGACCCACTTTCTTCGACAGCTTATTTGATTGTTATCTCAAATTCTTTTTTTTTTTGCACATATATGCATAACTTGCCTTATAGAACCTATAATCGCAAGATTGTGGGCATAAGAAAAAAGAAAGTCATATTTTTGTCCGATTAGTCATTGTTGAGTTATTTGAGAAAACGCGTTTTTCAATATGGTGGCTAACGCATAGACTATAGACAGATAGACTAACCACAAACAAACAAAATCGTAAATGCCGACACCAGCATTCAGTTGGTCTCATCATACATGGAAACAAACAGAGGCTTGCCGACGTTATCTGAGTTCAAACCACACATAACATTAACAGATCCTTAATTGAGATCACTAACATCGTAGAAAAAAGCGAAGAAGATGAATAAGTAATTTCTGGGTGTATCAAATTTGTGAACATCACAAATTTTTAATGTTCCTAATATGTATTAATGTATCTACATACATAAAGCGTTAATTAGTATGACTAAAATTCTACATTTTCAATGCAATGCAAATTCAGGTAAATCTACTAAAAAACGTTTAATATAAGATGGTCTTCCATTGCTTTCAACTTCTCACGACTCATTTCACATACAAAATACTAGCAAAAGAAAAACATATCAACATGCACTTTCACTTTAACAAGACAAAACCAAAACTTCAAGAACCTTCCTAACACAAATGCATTCTAAAGATAAATCGAACTGTTCCCACCAACTCTAAAGCTTTTCCACTTTTAAAGGGTTTGTGTTGATCTTATGAACTTTCAGCTTTTGTTGTTCTTTATTATACAATTGCATGGATGATTGTTTATTTTGCAACAGCGACCATTGGAATTCTTCTTATTGTTATACTATGTCTGCTATTTGTTGGTTATTCACTTCCGCCCTTATCAAACTTATACCCTTGCTTATTTTATTTTTTTTATTGAAAACTATGTGCGCAAAAACTTTTCCCATTTGATCGAAAAGTTCGACTTGAAGTGTAAATAACGCCAAAAATGTGTTTTACGGACGACTTTTGTTCATCTTATTCTTTACCTTTACGTTACAATATTGTTGTGATTGTAGCAAACAAAGAACTGCCCTTTTTGTTTTCAGTCTTTGGATCTACTAGAGTAGGTAAGTATATAGATACTTATGGACCAAGTTAAGTAACTTGCACAAGATACCGCCTTTGGGGAGTTTGTTTTCAAAGTGAACTTCTCTGATATACACTATGGAGTTATTTTCTACGTGAGAGGCTACGTGAGCAACAGGAAAGAATGCAGATACTAAATAGTCATGAGGGCATTTTGAACTTTGAAGGCCTGAATGCATTTTATTATAAAAGATTTGAATTTTTGAAATGGATTTTACACCTTTTTGTTGGTATATAGTAGGTACTCAAAAAAGTTATTAACAGATTTCGGGCCATTCGTATAAGCATTGAATTTTGCTCGCGTTAGATATACCTACATCGTTTTGTTCAGCGTATACTAGTTTTCTTGATAAGGTTTAATGCATAGAAAAGTCATTATGTTTTTTCATATATAAAAAGAAGGGTATAGATAATTTTAAGGGCTAGAAGTTCAAGCGAAATGCAATGTTCTGAATTGGTTTCTACATCATAAGCTGCTGAGCCATTTTTTCAAACTCAAATTTGATTTTTTTTACAGTCCAATGAAAGGGTCTAATTATGTTAACGTATATCCGTCATTACAATTATTTTTAGAACTGGGGCTTTCGTTTTCTTAAAATATAATCAACATGATGCACTATTATATTAATAACACACTATTAAAACAAAATTTTAAGTGCGCTCCTGTTTACTTACTGCTATCCATTTTCTCCTTGGCAGTGTAGAATCTTTTTAGAAATTTTATGGTGTGCACCACAATGGATCAAAGGTTAGTATATCTTTGGCCAGATTCTTCCTTATTCATATATATAGTGTAGTATTTGAGGGTAAGGAATATAAAATTTATAACTTTGCCTCCTTCACATCGAGTGTAACTACATTCTTTAGATGATTCTAATGTACTGTGAAAGTTGGTAGATGTTTTTTTTTTTTTCTTTTTTGTGTACCAAAACACAATACCAACTACTAATCTATTTATTGGATTCGAAAAAGTCTTGGACGAAATTTATGTTTATACTACTTTAGCGAAGTTTTATATTGAAGACGATGGTGTGGAAATTAAATGGATAATGCATTACAAATTTAAATTGTCAAGATTTAAGGAATTCTTTTGAAAGTTGTGCTTTTATTTAAAGGAAAAATAAAACAGAGTAATTGAAATAGTAACTCAAGACAACACTTTTTAAATGCAATTTATACAATGGCGAAGTAAAGAGAAAAAGGAATTTTATTATTGAAGGAATACCAATTATTTAATAAATAGAGAATTTATTTCCTCAGGTTCAAACAGTGGCCAAAATTGCCATCCACCAAATTTTCGTTTCTCAAGTTGTCTAGTTTGCCTTATTGAAAAAGTTCTTCCGGTGTTTATCAATGCCTATTTTCTAAAAACAACTTTTGATTTTTTAGGTCGCTGAGGTCGCTCACTAAGAAAAGAAAACGAAATGGATTATTCAATCCAATGCTGTTTGCCAGACAAGACAAATAAAGGGCATGACTGTGTCGTGTTCACGACTGAAAAATTCATTTCACCTTTTTTTTTTATAAAAAAAAATCAGTTTGGATTTTTTTTTTTCCAAAAAAATCTTTTGATGTATTGATTAAAAAAAGATTTCTATTAGACGTCACTGTCAATAAAAAATCAATAACACAAAATTTTATCAAAATGTATAGTATTTTTTCGAGATATTTAAATTATCCGTTTAAAAAAAAAAACTTTTTCAAAAATTACTATTTTTAAATTTTTTTTTTTTTTGCAGTATTATTTAAGTTTAGCAGTTGTTTTAGAATATTTATTTTGGTCAAAATCTGTGCAGCCGTTCAATCGATATGTGGAAAAACAAATAACGGTTATATGGCAGGTACCGTTAATAAGCTGATTCTTAAAAAAATAATTTTAGATAACGGACATCGCCATTAGCCAAAAATCACTCATATAAAACTTTATCGAAATTGATCTTTTTTTTTTTTTTGAGAAAAATTGATTTATCGGTTACGCTTATATGGTAGGTACTGTTATTTTGAAAAAAAACATCCGGGGATATTTTGAACTAAGTTTGAAGAAAATCGGTCTTACCGTTAAGGCTGCAGGTGTCGATACAACAGACAGAACGACAGACAGAATTGTCGGACGAAAAATTTTGTTTCTTCTTCTCTAACATCATAATTTCATGTTTGATTGTTATCTTAAAACTTTTTTTTTACCAATGCATAACTTGCCTTATAATACCTACATAATATAATCGCAAGTAAAAAAAGCATATATCATACGGTTTCCATTATTACCTATGATTTCATATGGTGCTTCACTTTGATCTAAGAACTCCACGATGGGCGCCATGTTTTAGCAAAATATCTGATCTCTTGTCGAAAAAACTTACAAACACAAAACTGCAATTATGATGAAAAACCACTGCAGAACGATATTTTCTTAGACCATCCGCACATGAATCATTTCCCAAAGTAATGTTCACTAAATATAAAACACACAGTATAACGTCACAACTTTCAAATGATCAAACTCTTTAAATCAAAATTGTTTCATATTAATTTATTTTAAAAGTTGCCAAATTCTTTTTTATAAAATTTCAATTACTCAGTCGAATACAGGGAAATGTTTTTGAAAAAAGGTAGGATTTGCCATCATCAATTTTAAACATAAAACCTCAACTGCTGAAATTGCAATAATTTCTTAATACAATAAGCAACACGCTATAACTACATACTCCTTTACATATGTATATGTATATCATTAAAAGCTCGCAACACCTCCTTTAAAATTCATACGCCTGTTAAAAGTTTATTAATATGGTACGAGGTAAATGTCAACGTATCTTTCTATGTTTCTAATTAGTTTTCAACGATCCTTGTCTTCATTATGCAGGTCCTTACTTACATAAAATATATATAAAATAGAAAACTGCTAAAATAGACACTTTCTTTTTCATGATAATTGAATACCTTTTTTTGTTTAGAGGAGCGCATGTTTGACTAAATTTCACCTTTTTTAAGTCAAGAATGGGAATGAATTTGCCAGGGAATTAATTTGAACTCATATTTTAATATTTCGTCCTTTTAGTCATTTTGACATTACACTTGCAAGTATTATGTAAATTTAATACTTCAAGGTGAGATATCATTGTGATTGCAAGGATATGCTTACCCATAAGAGTGGGGGATATAATTTGTTTATTTAATTTTTTTAGTATCTCGGTTTTAATTTGAACCTTTTTTTAAAGGGTTATCCAATAAGAGGTGTTATTTTGAATAGCCCGCTATATCGGTAGCTGTCACTTTTAAAGCTGTCATTTTTTGACATTTGACAAGTAGAAACTACGCCATTAATAAAAATGGAACGATACACGCTTCAACAACGCATTGAAATTCACTATAAAAATGGTGAAAATTTGGCAGAGACGGTTCGTAAAACTAAAACATTTTTGGGTCGTCGTGAAGCACCTTGTCGGCCCGCAATACAGAAAATGGTGGAGAAAATCGAGCTGTTGGGACAAGTTAGTGATGTGAAGAATAAAACCCGATCACGTCGCTCAAGAACAACTGAGAATATTGCTGCTGTAGCCCAAAGTGTTGAAGAAAACCCAGGTTTGTCCATTCCTCGTCGTTCTTTGGAAGTAGGCATTCCACAAACGTCATTACACCGTATTTTCCATAAAGATTTGGGTCTTAAGGCTAATAAAGTTCAGTTAACACAAGAACTCAAGCCGGCTGATCATCAACAACGTCGTGTCTTTGCTGATTGGGTCCTTGAATATCAAAATAACACCTCTTATTGAAAAACCCTTTATAATATGCTCCCAATATGAATACCCTTTATATCTTATAATGAGCGTGCGTTAAGAGAAAACGAAGATTAGATGAGAGGATTTACCGATTCACATTGGTATTGAATGTCTATAAGCACCACAAAAAGAGGAAACAAATGAGGGCTATGAATTCCACATTCGTGTGGTGTGGCTAGCAAATTAATATCTGTACTTATTTAACTGCACGTCCTAAGTAAGGCTCTAGGGTAAATTGGTGGGAATTCCTTGCAGCGTGAGTATTGAGTTGAATTTTTTAAGGGTAGGAATGAAACTGACTTTTTCTTCGGACCACTCTTTATATTTAAACCAGGTAAAGTACCGATAACATAAAGAAAAACACAAAACATAACGACGGGGTCCTAGCGATACCATTTTTAAATTGTGCGATAATCATTTTTGAAACTCTTTTCTTGATGTAATCAAGAAAAATAAGATTGGTTATAGGAGCACTGACATGGGAATGGATATGGAACTCAAGCTTTGGGCAGTTGTTTGCTTTAAAAATAACAGGCATATTATGGTAGAAAAAAGAATTTCTTACAACGTCATAGAAAACACTTGGATTTGGTGACATGAAATATTAGCCATATTATAGGATCTACAGCTGCAGATATAAGCTTTCATCCAACAAACAATGAAAAATTCCAACAAATCAATTTCTGAAACAGATTTTTTTATAAAAACTTAAAACTCGAAATTGTATAACTATACTAAAAAAGAAGTTGTCTTTCAAATGTAATGCCCTCATGTTCGTAGGTACATATTTTCTTAGAAACCCTATGACCGGAAAACTTTATAGAATTTCTTTTGAAAATTTCCTATGTCAAAATTATTACTTAATGTGATTGAAAATTCATTGGCTTTTTCAAAAGAACCAAAATCATTTTGAAATAACTTTTCAAGTCCTCCTTCATACATCAAAATTCCAATTCACGATGGTATTCAAAGATTATACATTTTCTTTTTCAATCTTATACAAAACGAACAACTATATGAAGGTATACATGTGTTTGTGTACCTACGTGACTTTGAAGTTTCGATTTATATTCAAAATCATAATCTCTTCTTTTCGATGATGGTTTGACGATGTTGATGTCACCTGCAGTGACAATAACAATAAAACTGCCTATATACCTGGGGTTGCCTTATATTGCAGTTTGATTTGCATTGATATTTCTTTTTAAAGCAAAATTTTATATGTGTCCTTGAGAGAAACTCGTGATGGTAGTCATAATATAATCATTGGCATGTGTGCTTCTCTCTGAAAAATAAAATTTCGATTGGCAATAAAGAGGAAAATTTTCATCGCCGCCGAGGTTCAAAGGAGGAATTCGCAAATATACAGAAGAATATGCGACAGTTCGTCCTTTCATCTTTTGCTGGTAAAAGTTTAGAGGTTTTTTTTTTTTTTATACATATGAATATTTTTTATCGGTTGGTGGTGTCGAGTTGGTGGCACAAATCAATTTTTATTTCATAAATCAGGCGAAAAAGTGTGGTTTTTAGTCGAAAAAATATTGAAAATATATTTTCTTTTTATATTATTATAAAACCATAAAAGGAACAGACTTATATAAAGCGATTTGATGTCTGTTCAGTGATGATGATGGTCTCACGAGTTGTAAGTTTGAAATATTGGAAACATCAAAATCAATTCGAAAATAGAAATGTGTTTTTTAAACGCAAAAATTTAAATACAGTGAAAGCTCCCATAACCGGACATTCACGGTTGTCTAATTTTTGTCCGGTTATGGGAGCTGTCCGGTTAAAAAAAAAAAAAAAAAGTCGTTTTTAATAAATTTCATATGTTGACATAACACTATGAAATGCTGCGGATATAAATAGCAGAACTAAAACAAATTAGAAGCGAAAGAGAGCCCAATAACAAATTCATAACAAATTTAGAACATTTTGTCCTCCGGGGAAACCCTTACTAAGCTCACAACGTAAATTTCCTCTGTCCGGTTGTGAGAGCTTTGTGTCCGGTTATCGGATATTTTCAATGGATTTGCTCGTGTTATAAACAAAACTAGAAACTGTACTGAAAACTGCGAACATAAATAGCAGACTAGTACAAAGCAGTAGCCACATGAACCTCATAAAAATTCTGAACATATCAAAATCATGTATAGTACTTGGAATATCCGACTAATCTCACAACGTATGCTCTGTCCGGTCTTGAGAGCTTCGTGTTCGGTTTTAGGAGATTTTCAATGACTTTGCTCGTGTTATACATACAAATAGAAACTGTGCGGGAAATTGTACGTTTGCATTTTTCTGTTTCTTATTTTTTACACAAAAAAAAAATTATTTAATTATGGTGTCCTTTTATAAGAGACTTTTTGTGTAAAAAGAGAAAAAGGGTCCGCTTCCGTTTATGGGAGTGATTGTTTATAAAAAAGCATTTTGTATGGAAAACTATAGAATAAAAATTGGTTCCCGAAATTGTCCGCTTATCGGAGCTGTCCGCAAGTAGAGCTTTCACTGCATATTCATCTAACTACGTAAATACCCGCTTGACGTAAAAGCGTAACTTTCCCTCATACGTTTGTATGAACGCAGAACGCCCCATAAAGCTGCTATCTTAAATCAAAAACATTTTACAAGAAAAAAACATACCAACCAATATACTGTGTGTTTTTTTAATTTTAACAATGGCGGATATAAGGTTTTGAACTCTTTTGTCGTATTTACTCACGGCATACGGCATGAAGGGGACGCTAGAGTCGGACAATTTTTTCATGATATTAAGTAATATTATACATACAAACTGCTCAATTAAAAACAAAGTATGAACAATTATTTGCCTGCTACTTTTTCTGTGTTTTCTTTGCCAAAGATAATTAGAGCTAGACTGTTTTCAAAATGGCGGCTCGAGCACAAGTTAAAATTCCCGAAAAAAGACACTATTAGACTCTTAATGATCCTATATACTGCAGGACTAAATGTATTAAATTGTAGAAAATTTAAAGGACCTACGACAATTCATGAGAAGTATTCTCCAAACACTGACCACACGTAAAATTTTATAAAGCTATATAATTTATAAGTAGATACGTCGTATAAATAATTTGATTGCTTGTGTAGACAAAACAATATAAATCAACGTGGTGAACAGATTTTGCTTACCTATACTACCTATACCCTCACCCAAGTTGAATAGTAAAAAGAACGACAACTTTGTGAAAATAATGTTTATGCAGGTACTTCCTGTGGATGACATTTTGTGGCAAAACGTCGTCTGTCACCTCGGCATGGTTCGTTCATCTTCATATTATGTTAAGTGTTTTTCCTTGTGTTTATCAATTAATGGACCATTGCATTGGTCAACAACGAAACCATTTTTCGTCTTTAAGTGTGAACAGCTTGTGGGGATGAATTTATTGCTCAGGTTGTTGTATAGGTTTGTTGACAGAAAAGTAGTCAAATGTGGTATAATTTGATGTTATGTACATTTCTACACATGAAACCCATGTTACATGGGACAAACTTCAAACGCTTTGGTACCTTTTTCAAAGCCAGAGTATATTTGGCTGCTCTGTAAGTTAAACTTACCGAATCATCTTCAAAATAAAAATAGGAAAAATACTTTTTGACGTCAACTGCAATAAAGCTATTCATGTGTTCACGAATAAAGCTTGTGTAGAATTCATATAAGTAGAGGAAACGAAATAATTTCTTCATTGCGTAGTTTGTCAAGCATGCCGTCGAAACAGAAAAAAAAAATACCAAGCAGTGTGACTTTGTCACATTTCCGGTTCAGGAAATGCATATTTTTACCAACACTATTTGGAAGTACCTTCCGTAGGGGGGCGCGTGTTTGCCTTCAAGCGAAACAACGTTTGATTCCTTTGACACTATTTACCGCACCCACCCACCAGAGCATTCATTTTCTAATTCTCATTCTTACTTTGTCTTTCAATTTTGTTCGCTTTTTAGTCACAGCCCTTTGGTTCTTCTGGAACCGCACTGTTGCACCAACGTGCAAGTTTTTCAAATAAATTTTATCCTTGTGGTGGCGAGAAAGAAGAGAGAAGCTAGGATTTATTACGTACATATCCCTCCAGAATATCCATTTTTATTTTATCCTTTTACATATATGAGGTTTGGTTTGGTTGCAATAAATATTGTTGTCGCGCGCGCGAAACTATATCAGGTGATTGTGTGCGCGGGAGAGTTTCTTCACAGTGCTGAAGTTAGCGGTTTCTGTGGTTCAACAAAAAGAGTCTGACAACTCCATGCAATGCAGCAGGAGTTGCAGGAGTTCTTATTATGAGAGAAAAAGTCGATTTTAAAAAATCAACAAGAAACAAAAAAAAAACTTTGAGGAAAACAAGAAAACTCACTGGAAATTCATGAGTTGTAAAATTTTTCTTTGCATTTGAAATGAGCTTGCGAGTATAGTAGTTAAGGTGTAGGTAAACCGGATGTGTTTTGTAGAGCAGCAATAAGATTGCTTGCACTATGTGCTTTATTTCTCTCAACGTCTTTTGAATTAAACATTAGCTTCGTTGGCTTTTTTTTTTGTATAGGTACATTACACCAATTTTTCCTTCTGTCAAAATCGAAATTGAATAATATATTAAGTTGTTTGTTTTACTTTATATTGAAAATAAAATAAAGAGATTTCCATTATGATATCGCTCTACAATGTTGATGGTAAACAATATTTCAGCAAAGCTGTTTTGAAAATATTTTAGAAATTTAGGTGCATTTCACAAATTTGATGCGTAAATAAGGGTAACAAAAATTTTCGAATTTGATTTTTTGGAATAATGTAAGTTTAAGGCAATTGAATTCTGAAAATCTTTAGAGAAGTACAGGGTTTTCATAAATCGATTTTTTTTAGTAATAACTTTCGAAAACAATGATTTCTCAAAATTTTAAGCCAGTTAGTTTTAATTTTGCATTTTGCACTTATGTAGTAATTTGCACAGTTAAATAATTCAAGAGAAAGTTCAAGAAACTTAACTCTAATAAAATGAAGGGCGTGACTGAGTCACACGATTTTGCTCTTGTGGCAAGTTACGTTCACGTTAACGAGTGGAAAATTCTTTTGACCCATTTTTTTTTCACAGAAAAAAAACTATAATTTTTGTTTTTCGAAAAATTCTTTTAAAAAAATGTTAGCAACAAAAATTTATGAAAGACATAACCGTGGGGGGCAGCAAATCATTTACATAAAATTATTTATTGATCGTATTTTTTTCGAGCAAAAAAGAATTGCCTATTGGTTTTTGAATATCTTTTTTTTTTTAAATTTTTTTTTGCAGTACTAATCATGTATTAATTTCATCAAATTCGGTGCAGCCGTTCAAAAAAGAGTGGGTGTAAAAAACAACCGTTGTATGGCAGGTACCCTTTATAATCGTATTCTGAAAAAATTCTAATGAAAGACATAACCGTTGGCAACAAATCACTCATATAAAAATTTATCTAAATTGATGGTATTTCTTACGAAAAAAATAGAATTGTCGGTAATGCTTAGATGGTAGGTACCGTAATTTAAATACCGTAATCAAAAATAAAAAAAAACGTCGGAGAATATTTCTCTAAAGTGAATTAAAATATATGAAAAATTCTGTTTTCAAATGGCTTAATATTATACGTAAGTCACTTTTTAATATTTTACAATAGATCATTTTTTAAAGTCCATAATGCTATGAATAATAAGGAAATGTTCTCAAATTAAAGTCTTAACAATGCTTGAAAAACAATGAAATATATAAAATTAATTTGTGAAAACAACTTTCTGATTTTTTTTTTCATTTTGAGTTTTAAAAATGATCGCACGTAAAATTTCAAATAGTGACTCATAACATCTGACCACATAATTACCTCAGTAATTAGTTACAAGAACAACTAATTAACTATTTACAAAAACAATTAAATGCCTAATTATTTATAAATTATTTATTGAATTAAAAAAATAAATGAAAAAGGTATATTGAATTGTATTAATTTTTTTAAGAGAGCTTAGAAACTAAAATTATGGTGGGTATGCTTTCAATATAAATGTGTCTTTAAATTTATTTAAAAAAAAAACTGTTTTAAACAATTTGTTTTAGTGGCACTGATGCCTATTGCGATAAAGTGACAAATCTTCCAAGAGTATAATTTTGTCATGATGAAATGCATCTCACCTTAATTCGGAGTCGAAAACAAATTGTAGGTTAGTTCTTGTAGAACTAACAACGCACACTAAAGAATTAGTTGAGAGAGTAAGTCATTATGGGCCTTACCAATAATCAAATTTAGACGTGACTAAAATATTTAAGTGGACTGTAAATAATTACGCATACCAATAAACAATCTAATCGTCAGCTTTGCGCTATATAGTGTCGCCTCAAATTTTATATTTGAAAAACTCATGTTTAACTTCCCGGTTAAGGGCCAGTCTTTTCAGCTCTGGTTAAGTTTAATCATTGATTATTTCAGCTGGTAACCATAGATATTTTCTTTTCAACAAAATCTTAACCAGAGAATCTATGGTTACCATAGATTACGTTAACCAGCTGATTTTCCGTGGTTAGTGTCATTATTCCAGTTGGTTAACAGAGATTTGGTCTTTTCAGCAAAATTTTAACCAGAGAATCTATGGTTAACAGAGATTTCGTTAACCAGTCAATTTTGCTTGGTTAACCACAGAAATTCTATGGTTAGCGATTATTTTTTCACATTTGTGTTGAATCATAAATTATATACCAGATAATAATTGATTATCACTACTTACTAGCTTTAACTTACTAAAATTAAAGAAAATGATGATCTACCATCTTAATAAATTCCACCCCTATGTTTTATGTACATTTTTTTGTTTTCCTTTGTGCGTAAATGAATCAATTCAGTTTATCCATGTGCATCGAAACGAGACAGGCTGTTATCAATTATTGACAAAATCTTTTATTTCTTTCTCTCGCATTCAAAAAAGCATAAACAAACTTAACCAGAGATTCCGTTTCACAACTGGGGCACTGGAAAAGTGGAACTATCTTTGATTTGGTAACCAAAGAAGATAAAATGGTGAAAAGACGAACTGTGGGTAACCGAGTTTTAAAACAACTGGTTAAGAAAAATCTATGGTGAACAAACCAGAAATTTAACCAGAGCTGAAAAGATTGGCCCTAAGTGTATCACCGCATTTGTAATGTCAATTGTGACAACTCAAATCAAAAGAGAGAAAAAAACAACAGCCGTCGCAACAGCAGCAATTTATCTGCTTTTCAGGATGATTTTTAATTACCTACACAATTTGATTAGTGAACCGAAAATATCTACACATTTGTCCTAATAGTACAAGTTATTATTTTGAATAAAAATAAAATTAAAATAAAATTAATACAAATCTGTCAAAACAAAGTAAATCTATATTGAAGTTTGAAAGTTGAGGTGTGAAAGAAGCGACTTTACGAAATTATGAGAACTAGCCACCTATTTCCATAGCGAATCTAATAGATTTAGTAATAGAGCTGCGGTAAGTAAAAGACGTGTACAACTGTGCAGGGAACTAACTTCACGGGAACTAACTTCACATGGGAACTAACTTCACCACTAGTGGGAACTAATTTCACTTTTTTTTGTGAAGTAAATTCCCACTAAAGAGAACTAATTTCAACTGAAGATTGTGTGAAGTTAATTCCCATCTACAATTTTTAAATTACAGGAGATGTAAAGCTGAAAACATGGGCGACTTATAGTTCCCGGTGTCTCCTGCTTGGCCCACTATAGGATTTGGGGTGGGTGCGAGTTAAGAAACAGACATCACTAATTTTAAATTTAATATGGAAAAGAATAATCTATACCTTTATTTTTAAAGCGAAAAGAAATTTTAAAAAAGAGATTATGCCTCAAAGAACTTTCTTACCAACTCAGAAGACCAAGACGTATCGACCATATATACACAATATGTTCGACCATGTTCGTATTGTTCAATATCTGCGGCCAAATGAATGCTAGTGATGTGATTGTATTAATTTGTACCACAGGAGTTCTAAGGATGGTCTTTCATTCTCCAAAGTATAATTATTCCTGTTAGTTAAATAATATCAGCCGATTGCTTATTTTTTTCTACAAGAATCAAACCCATGGTTTGCTGGTTATACTGTGCTAATATACCACTTCACCTATTACGTCTCTTCAAAAAAAAATTTCATTAATAAAAAAAAAAATCTTCTAACCAGAAAACTAGTTTTTATTTTTGAAAGGCTACCACTTCAAAGAGTCATGAAAAAAACATTCGTTCTCATTCAAATAGATAGACTAGTTAATTTCCTCAATATATAAGCTCTATAAATTTTATTCCCATGCAAGGCACCTTTGCACGGTAAATCAATGCTTTTCCTTGATCCCATTGCTCTATCTTCCACAATATAACCAATCTCGATTTATTACCTCATCTAATGGCTACAACAGGTCTATTTGCATTCCAATTTCCAATCGACATAATATTGGATACCATACACATAGAAAACGCAAAGAAACCTCCTGGAACAAAAAGCGTATCTTTTATATTAAGTTCATATAATGGCCAAAGCAAGCTCTATAGCTATGGTTACGAGAAGGCAGAAGAATATACCATCATTTTTGCTTTTACGATTCCTTATAAAGACTCATATGTCTTATGTCGGTTTCGTTTTGAAGGCGATATGGTTTTCTATGAGTGTGGAAGCAAGATTGGTTGGCGTTTCATATATACGTTAATTAAGGACATGGTTTCTATATAAAAAAAAAATCGTAATGAGTAATTGAACGAACACGTTCTCAGAAATGATCTCATCATACGGGTCCTCTTGCAGGCCATCAAAACCACACAAACAACATCCATTTGTGTCTGCGAAAATTTTATACCGACAGTAGCTTTAACTTTGACATAATCAACGAAGTCCTTGTGGCTGGTTCTTCCCATATGAAAAGAATTTTATTTATGAACAGGGTGTTTGCGGAATTATTTTTCAAAACAAATAAAAATTTATTAGAAAGTGATTGTTGAAAACATATAAAAGAGATATGTAAGAGTAAGATAATATTACTTAAATTCGTGAAATAAATGTTAACCAAATTTTACATAGAATTATATAGAATATCATTAGAAGCTAGTTACATACATCGTTTACTAATGTTTCCACTAACAAAGGCTATACTAAACATAACTTTAAGTTTTTAGTATTGTGGTTATATAAATTGGCGATATTGCTTAAGAAATAGTTATGAAAAACCAATCGCCTTCTCCGTCACCTAATTTTATGCAACACCCTGTTTTTTCGTTTGGTTTTTGTTAACCTTTTTTTAAATTTTAACACAGAGACCTTGTGTAACGATTTCTTAAATTTAGATGCACCCACACGCGTTTCAATACCTCCTCTCATATATTTTTAAGATCCTACGGTGGCAATAAATCAACGAGCAATACCCTATACCCTGATGTGTAAATATATCGCATTAGAGCATAACAGACATCTAAACGAACATAAAAAGCCAAAAGGGTATAAAGTTTCCTTTCGCTTCTTTATAAAGTAAGCTTTTTCCTTGCATGCAAAAAAAAAAAAACAATACAATAGTGAAGAGAGTTCCTTTCATTCTATTTGGTCTATACAAGTTGAGCAAGGACGGACGAACCGTACCATACACGAATGCAAAGCCACAAATTTTGCTAGGTACTTGGCTTCAAGTGAAATTTGGAAAAAGTTTTTTTTTGGATTCAAACTAAAAGATATGCATATATGTACATACACATACTATCAATATACATATAGTTCGTTATTTTCGTACGTGTATCTGTACATTTATGCAGACGAACTCGTGGGATTGCGCTTTTGAAATTGATATTCGAAAGAAATCAAAACTTAATGAGAAAACCATATTGTATCCAAAGCAAGAATATTTTTTTACTTGCGACTAGGTAAGTTATGGATTCGTGGAGAAAAAAATGAGATAACAATAAAACGAAGTCGAAACTGTGTCCTTTCTGACATGATGTTTGAGCACTTCAAGGTTACAATTTTGTCTGGGTTTTTAGTTTCACAGAAATAAAAGTATTTTTAATTGATAATCTATGTCTAAAGATATCGATACATAACACGGTGTCTTCACGATCTAGTTTTCATAGAAAGCAAGATAGCATTCTATTAAAATTGCTCATAGAGACCACAAATAGTATTGAAAATTTGTTTGCTATTTCTTGCTCAACTCATAACATGCTAGAGATAATATTGTATGAGCTGTCATTTTCATATTGACTTTTCTGTTTTCTGTGTAATTGGACTGAAATACTTAGTATGAAATAGTAATCTATAAAATGCCCACCATACATTTTATACCTAGAATTCTAACAATCTTTCTTTCTAAGAAAAGTGACAGATGGTAATCTATGAAATCTTGCTCGTGGAGACACTGTGTAACATACATACCTTTATAAGTAAGTATATGGTAAAAGTAAAAATATTTTTTTTTTTAATTAGAAGACAAGTTTCCCAATATGTTAATACTTAAATTGTTATAAAAATATGTACCTATAAATCTTTGACTAAAAAGCACCGCTTCTGGACATATCCTAAGCGGAGCAAAGAAGTTCCCTGAGAGGCTGGACTGCAAAAAAGGAAGTTAAAACCCCTTGAACCCGAGAAGCTGCGAAGGGGGCCACTCACTGGTTAATAAGAAAACTGTTAAAAAAGGGGCCTGCCATAGCTACATGGACATACACTAAATATGTCAAGGAGCGGTAGAGAACTATTTCGCGTACGCAAAATTACGTGCCTTTAGACGGACTCTAACTAAAACCATTGGCGCAAAATTATAGTCAACCCATATTTAAGAAATTAACGTGACATCACTTAACATTATTTCAACTTTAGAACAGTTGTCTAATTTTTACTTAAGAATAAACACTTTTTTAACTTCCAGTTATTTGTTCCACTGAAAGGGGTTGTTGATGAATTTATGCAGTGTTTGTGTGTAGTTACATTCCACAAAAGCGATTTCAAGAGAGTGAGCTGTCATTCTCTCAGAGATTTTAGTGTTTTGCATTAAAAATATAATGCGAAGGTTTGCTGTTTTTAAAGTTAGACAACTTCATTTAGAAAATGTATGCTTTATGCCGTTTATAATACGGAAAAACGTATTTTTAACCAAGTTTCACATTAAATTGCTTTTAGTTTCGAGTTAAATCGACTATAATTTTGCGCCATTGATGTTACAATTTGAATTAAATTTTGTACTTGATGTTGGAAATATTTATGTTTGTAATAATTTTTTTCTTCAAAATGTTCTCATAACTTCCTTTTTTGAAATGAGCGTCATTCCAGGCTGTCGCAGGAGAGTGAGAGTAATCTCATTTAGAGGCATGTGAATCTAGTAGACGGCCAAACCTAAAGACATTAAAAAAAAAAAATTGTAAAATAATCATTAAAACTAAAAACTAAACTCATTCTAATATCTTTCCGAATAAATGGAATACAAAAAAGATTCATCTTCTTTCCCTTACATTATCGCGATTATGTCTCTTCTTTTCATGATAACTCTGACAAGTTCTCAAGGATGGATTTTGGCAGTCGGGATTTTGTCCCTATCTCGTATCAAAAGCCAGTGTCTTGCAGTCCAAAGTGAGGGACTGGTGAGAATGCATTTTTTCAACAATGCATTTTTTCGACTTACAAAACAGTATTGCAAAGCACTTAAAATTAATTAAGAAAGTATGAGCTATGTCCCCTGATAGCAAACATGGTACTGCAAGACGATTTTCATTGTGCGTAATGTCATTTTTAGAATGCGTGTAGCAAGCAGAAAAACCACTGGAAAACGTCTTTCAATACTATATTTTCAAACCAGTTCATATTTTTAAAATTTGCTTCTCCAAATTATTTTCTATATTAAAAAATAAAATGCACAGTACGCCCACTGCACCCCCAGTACGGATTGCAATACGTTGACTTTTAATTAAAAATGCAAATCAAAATGCTATCGAATAATACCAATTTTATTGGGTTATCACAATCACAACTAACAATTCAGTGTTAGTTCTGTCTATGAAATTTGTGCGCAATAAAATGACGTTTGCCAATAAATTTTAATGTTGTAGTGGAATTTATATATATATATATAAATCTTTTGTGTGCGAATAGCACCAAGTGTTGAGGATGTCAATTACTGGCAGGTTTTTTTTTTCAAATCATGTTATCGGTAAAGGTCGTCAAGAACCACTTTTATTTGAAAGCAATTGAGTTTCTGTGGAGGAAATTTGTCAATAGCTTTACGCATCTACGAAATATGTAATATTAACAAAACCCTTACTTTCCTTGATAAGTATAGGAAGAATACAGCCAGCGCTTTATTTGTTAATATTTACTTATTTCCTTATTCATTTATTAAAAATCTAAGATTGAAGAAACCCTCCAAAAATTTCAGACCCAGTAAGCTAATTTAATATATTTTTTCATATAATTTTAATATCAGAAATCATTCGCAAGCAAGGAATCAAATGTCATTCCATATTTTCAATCCTATCAGCTTATATAAAAAATGTTCATAAATTTAAAACAAAACGTAAAATAACATATTCTAACTTTAAAAAAAATCTTTTCGGCAAGAATTGAAACCGATGTCGTTTTGAATTATGTGCAAGAATTATGTACAGAAAATGGGTTTCCGGTTTCAAAAAAAAAAAAGTTAAATTCAATGAAAATTCTGGCGGTTTTTAAAAATTGTAAGTAATTTTTAAAGCATGTGCAATTGTGCATCTACCTTCAGCAATCAACAACGGATAACGAAGTTTATTCACTTCGGAAAATGTGTCATCAACATTTCTTTTTTCTAACCAAGAAGAATTCTATTGCAAGACCGACTCAAGAAATATAAACTTAAACCCTTCGTCCACCTGAGCAACACAAGGCAATTCACCAAGCAAATCCAAAATAAACAATTTAAAAGGACGTTGTATGAAAGTTGCGTGTATGGTTTTGTATATACATATATTGAATTGAGTTGTGGTAGCGTTTCTTAAGTAGACAAAGGGCCACTGTTGGTTTGTAGTAAATAAAAAAATATTTTCAAAAAAAAAAAAAAAAAAAGGGGATCTACGGTATCAAACCCTCATACTTTCAAATTTTGAATTTCACAATTTACTTCCAAACATTTTTCAAACACTTTGAATTTCACTCATTCAAACCCCAACCCATACAAACACATTTATCACTTTACACTTACATACTAACAAACACATTCCGGACGTCTCCGGACATTCAATTTTGAATTTCACACATTAATAAAACCAAAAACTTCAATTTTAAACAACACGAAAGCATGAGACTTATCAACCGTACCAACGGATCCCCAAGGGTGCCTTGAACTAAATTTGATTTGTTTCGTACAATGTCGAAAAAAAATCTGTGAATTATATTCAATGAAAAATTTGTATGAAATTTCAAATCAGTTTTGAAGCTTGGAAAAGTCAAAGCTTTTAAAGCTTTCACAAATTCAAAACTTTTACAAATTCAAAGCTTTCACAAATTCAAAGCTTTGACAAATTATTTTTTTTTTTTTTTTTTTTTTTAATATCATTGTTGTGCAAATGTTTAAATTCGTGGTATTGGAATCGGAATATCTCTTTGTATCTGCAATATTTACAGATGTCATCCCTTCTTAAATAGAATTTTCAATAAGATGTCAAAAAATATTTGCTGAAACTTCAAAATTCGATCTAGTGACAACTAATTTAACATTTATGTGAAAATTTTCACTAATCAACAAATGAATTGCTCAAGAATGGCTCAAAACTTTTATGTAATTATTCAAAACATCGCGCTATACTTTTATGGCTTTAAATTTTCTCTTCTTGCAGAAATCAAGACATTCAAACTTTATAAAAAGATGAAGAACACTTCAAGATGTGATTAATTGTTGATCTTTTCAAATGAGCGCTTTTTATATTTGTCAAGTCAGTTTGGTCGAAGTGCATGTGCCATCTCCCATATAAAGCACATGTAAATCTTGATGTAAATATTTGTTCTAAAATTCAAGTGATAATATAATACGAATTCGTTTTATGGCATACCATACCTATACAGTTATTCTTTACAATCTTAAATAGAAATTATACAGTCGCTAGTATCGGTCAAATGTTCAAAAATCCACTTGGAATTTGTTGCAATCTTCAATAAAATATAATGATTTTGCTTGAATTTTTTGCTTTTATTTTTGAGAAGAAATAAGAACGGCAAATGTGAATGGGATTATTAAAAAGTTTATGGAAACACTATTAGCCCGACCGCTATTGCTCGGTTGCCTTTAAGACATATTCAAACAGTTATGTCACGAACTCGTCATTATGCTATGCTTATAGTTACCAATTGGTAAGTTTGTATTGAAATAGTTTTGCAAATGGGATTTTTTTCGAATAACCAAGAACTATTATCAACGACAGCATTTGCTGAATTGATCAAAATCTTCTCTGGAAATTTGAGGTAAATTTGAACTATTGGCATGTTTGGAAATGGAGAGTTTTCCAATGCCTAACATTCTATCTATTCTTAAACATGATACTGAGTAAAGAAGTAGACAAGTGCTAAAAAATGTCAAGAGATAAAACGAAATTTTCTGAATCTGGAATTCTCTTAGAATTTGATATAAAATTTGAACGAAATGCATATTTACTTTTTCACTATGGTTTCAGAGTGAAATACTATTTCTAATGACTTTTGATAAAACTGCATGGAAGATAAAGTTATAATACTGTCTTCAATTGATGCTAGTTTTTTTTTCTTAAACGATCTTAAACGAGGGGTTTGTCACGAGCCAGTTTAGATTGCAATATTACAAATATGACTCCAGATTATTCCACGAGCTTTTAAATTATGCAAAATTTAAATGTTGGTTTACCGCAGGGCTCTGTTTTGTCTCCTATACTTTTTTTTTTTTTTTTTTTTTGTTAACTATCTGCTGTCTTGTCTGTTGTTAAATATCTGCTGTCTTGTAAACTAATCCTAAAGTTTCTCTGATCCGACTAAGATCATTGTCCAATGTAAAACTAACAACGCGTGTGGGACTTTTGTTTCTTTCTTATGTCGCTAAAGCGACACATGAGCGACACTTGCATCAAAATAAAGAGACCAGAGATTTTGGTTCTCGATGCGTGTGTCACTGATCATCGTCTTTGAAATCAACGCTGATGTAGTTGATGAGAAAAAGGCCCCTGAATGTAATTTATTGAGCGTAGGTTATTATACATGTCATTTCTGTGGACTAACTTCTATAAATTACCTTAATCTTCTGGATAGAATTCAGAAAAGGGTATGATATTGGCAGGAGACAATTCTAATTTTTCTTGCCTCTAGTTGTTCTATCGGTATGTATATTTTAACGAAAAATGTTGCAATGAATAAGCCAGTTGCATTTTTTTTCCTGAAACAATTCACCATAATACTAAGAATGCTACGAATGCACATCAGTTAACCAAAATATAATGCGAAGGTTTGCTGTTTTTAAAGTTAGACAACTTCATTTAGAAAATGTATGCTTAATGCCGTTTATAATACGGAAAAACGTATTTTTAACCAAGGTTCACATTAAATTGATTTTAGTTTCGAGTTAAATCGACTATAATTTTGCGCCATTGAGTTAATACACATAGTGTGCTATTACACGCCAGTGTTCCCAGATTGCGGAGAAAAGCACCATTATTGCCGACTTTTTATTGAAAAAGGGGAAAACAGCAAAAGTCAATTTTTTTCCAAATATAACCAATGAAGATTGTCTTTAAGGTCAGAGAACAACATGTTTAATTAATTTATCTATTTATTTCTTTTAACTAAGCCTAAATAAGTTAGTTAAGTAAGTTTCTGGGAAAATTTTGAGTGGACTTATTCTTTTTTCTCCTAAATACTTCAATTATGTGCACCTATTTTTAAGATTATGGGAATAAATTTAAGCTACTAATAATATAGTATTTTTTTTTAGAAAGGTAAAACCTAATTTTCTGAATAAAACGTAAGCGCAATTATGTAGGGAAAAAAGGGATTTTATTTCGAGATTTAGGGGAAAAAATTCGTAATGGTGTTAAAAATAGGGAAAAACTATAACAAAAGTCTGGGGACGCTTTACACCATGATTATGGAGTCATGCATGACTTTTTTTCAAATTACGTTATAGCAAAAGTGCAAGAGATGGTTTTTCGATTTTTTCTCTCTTTTGTTTTAACTGGTTTGGAAAAAAAAGTCATGACTCTGGAATCATGGTGTAGTAGCGCACATAGAGGAATCAAAATGGTTTCAAACACACCGAAGTAGATGGCTCTAAATGAGCATATCGAGTAATTAATATTATGGTGGATTTACATGTCTCTGCACCTGCAGAACTGCAGAAAACTAAAAAGAGACAGATGTTAATCTTAAACCCTAAAGACGAAAAGAGTACACAGATACCATCTGATTTGAATTCCTATAACAAGTTGCTGTCAAAATCAAAAGTCCTAATCTCTATAAGATTGATTAGCACATTAGCGAACATTCGTGCTCTTAATTACTTTTGATATTCGCAACTAACCACTTCATAAAAATAATTTAATAAATTAATAAGTTTTATGTTTTCTTCAATTGACGGCAATATGTACTGGAAATTAAACGACACAAGGGCATCTTGTATATCAGGTGCTTTAAAAATTAAAATGTAACATATATTCAATGGTGCAAGTTATGTTTTATACTGTTTGCAGTATTTATCCGCATATATAATTTAAAATTTATAAAGTTGACCAAATATTTATACAATTAAACATTTTAATTAAATATTTTGCAGTCTTGTATCCGTTAATATAATTGGAAAATACATACTTTTATGTGGCACTCATATTGGCACATTCGAATTTAAAGCTGTTTTCTTTTTTTTTATTAATTCAAAAGAAAATAAAACCATCAAGGACTCTTTAACTAAAAATATAATTTTTTCGCAAATGCCATTTGGTATGATGATTATTGGCAATAAAGGGGTATATACCACAGGTTAACAGCAATCAAATCGATATTATTGGCAATGAAAAGGCTTAAACTCAAAAAGAAGTAAAATATGTAGAACATAATAATAATCGCGGTTTGCGTGCGTGTAATCGATTTTTTAAGGAGTTGTATAATATGCAAATTGGTTCGTCTTATTGGAGCTTTTGGTGCGAATTGCGTGTTTATACTGTTCACATGTGAAAATGTTATATACGAATTATATTTTTATGAAATGTTTACAAGAAGAACAGTTATAATATTTCATGTTCAAATGGGAAGCTAACTTTAGACTTATTTAAAAAAAAGTATTATATTATTATACAATTTAAAAATGTATAAACCAATTTAAAAAAACGAAATAAAAATAATGAAATAGTTTTAAACATAAGACATCATTTCTTATCTGTTGCCTATGTATACGTTAAAGTTAAAAAAATCGAAAAAACCACGGCCTAGTAACTTACAACTCTCAATCAATCCTTTTTTGTGCGTTGTTAGTTCTACAGGATTAGAGGGTACTCAAAATGTTTCGTCGGATCTGAACGACTAAGGTGAGATACCTTTTTCATGGCAATGATACTCTTGGTGGATTTGTCACTACCTCGAGGCAGTGCCCCTGAAAAAACATTAGGGCTCGAACCCAGACCTCTGGCGTGATAATCCGACACAATAATCACTACGCCGCCGCGAGGCACTACAAGTCATGTATAGCTTTCTAAAATATTTTGTTGGGTTAAAAAACGGGTTCACGAAATAGCCCAAGAAAAAAATAACGGTTCTAGGGGAGGTAAAAATGTTGTTTCGAAACTTAACAAAAGAAAACCAGATAAAAAACATCTCTAACTCTTTTAAAGAAAATCGTTGGAGCCGTTTCGAGCAAATTAAGCAATTTTTCATAACGGTTATATGGTAGGTAAGGTACCATTTATTTATAACGCTCGTATCTGTACTGCTTTTCGCAGTATTGTACTGTTTTTTGCTCTCAAAAACTGCGTAAAACTGCGTAAAACTGCGTACTGTTTTTTTTTTTCAAAAATACTGCTTTGAGATATACAGAACTTCAAGTCAGCAGTTTTTTGAGCTTGTAAGCAAACGTGAATGACAGTGGGATATTTCCATCTTTACATTGTTAATCTCCGAGTAGGAAATTTGCTCCTCAATGAAAAATTTCTTGGTGAAATTTATACCACTTTTATATATGAGATGAAGTTCCTGATTTCACTCATTAAAAGTAATGCAAACAGTCAGCGGTTCGTCATTGGCATCTAAAACTTAAAGGAATTCAATAATGAACGCAATAAATTTTTCTTGCACTTTGTCAGCGGTATTTGGAATTCTTTTTCTAGTCTTGTTTCACCCTTTCCTTACTTCAGCAAAACAGTGCTGACATCGCTTATGAAAAGCAACGTACCTTTTCAAGCACTCCGTTTGCTTGACAAAATTTATATTTGACCTGAATAAAAATTTTCTGATGCAAAAGTAGATGAACACTTTTTGTTTTGGGTCTTTCCTGCGATTGGTCGGCAACGTTAATTAGGTCCTTTTTTGTCGCGAGTCATTTATTTTGTTCTAGTAGATTTACTTTTTATTTTGTGGAAAAATACTGTTTTTTTTATCGACATACTGCTATTTTCAATTTTTGAGGAAAAAGTACTTTTTTTCGTCCAAAAAAAGATACGAGCGTTATTTATTCATCATCTACAAAGCCTATATATGCCAAATTTGAAGCAATGGCTGTAGGTACTGACAGAACCAGACTGACAGACAGACAGAATTTCTTTTTTTTCGTCTTCTCGTTATGTCATGTTTGATTGTTATTTCAAGACTTTTTTGTTTGCACGAAAAACCTATTATTGCAAGTATGAAAAGTGTTTGGCTTATTTTACAAATAATGAGCATTGAAAATAAAAATCTCAATTTATATTTAGAACCCTTTGAATGAAACAACATTAGCCTGCGCGTGCTTTTACATTTTTTTTTGACTCTTCATAATGGTTACATACAAAAAACTCTTTCACAATTTTTCAAAAGTCACACATAGCTTTATTAAAGAAGTGCATCATTATCGTCAAAAATAAAACTAAGCTCTGTTTTTAATACTGACAAGAAAATATTAAATTTATCATGAATTCAACTTAAATTCTGCATTGCATAATAAAATTTAAATTTATGTGAATGAATTTCAACAAAATCCTTTAGTCCATATCCTCATTAGTTTTGTCCAGGTATACGCACATATTGGGCAACAAATTTATTATCTAAATGCTGATGCTGGTGGAAAATTAGCGACAAATTGATAATTGAAACGGATGCATTTGGATATTCATTGAAATGTAATACTTGGATACGTTAATTTGAGGTATATTCGTAGTGTATCTATCAGTCTGTGAATATTGAACAAGCATATTATAGTCATTTAGGAAACAAAAGCAGATGCAGATAATAATTAGATAATAAAGGTGGAATTTATAGAATTCCAGGGACCTTAACCACAAGGTTTCAAATGATTTTACTATGTACCTATAGTTATATGAAATAGAAAATTTCAGTAAAATAATAATTTCATTGGTAGACAATTGAGGAAAGTCAATTCAAAGGGATTATGTTTAATTATAATATGAGTGTTAAAGGAATTAGATTATGTTGAAATGATATTGTTTTGAATAATTTTGGAACGTTTATATTAGAGCATGTTATAGACACAGGTAATTTTTATTATATTAGTCATTAGATTTTCAAATAGTAGCATCGTTGAGTTTATACACATAAAGAAATCATGTGTAAATTTCAAATACTGCTCGTAGGATGTCTTACAATCGATTTTTTTTTTTACTCTTGTAGCAATTATTCTTGAGTTAAAAGGCAAGAGAAATAAAGAAAAACAAATACAAATGTATGCAGAGTAGTTTGAGTATGCTCTCAGCAGAGTACGCTCCCAGCGTGCAGTGTTCTGATTTATTTACTAAGCACAATTGATACTAGAGCACTTTTCACTGACACATGATCATGAAAAGCTGTCTGTCAAATTTTTGACGGACCAGTATGTCACTGCTCCGAGCTTAAAAATAAATACGTCTATATAGAATACGCTTAGTAAAACTTAGACAATGTTCACATTGACCCTGATTAGACCAGTCCTTTTTCCGTACGTTTCGTCATACGTATTTTTGACATTAAGGGTGAGGGGTGTAAAAACGAAGAAGGAAAGAAGTTACGAAAGCACTTTTTCTGGTTGAACGTTGACGTTTCTTATTTGACGCCGGAAAGCGAAATCGAATTATTTAGAATATTAAATATTACAACTGTTTTGATATAATTTTGTTGTAAATGTAAACAAAAATTGAAAAGAAACTATTAGCAATGATATTTAACATAATATTTGTTCTTTTCAACAAAAAAAACTACCACAACTTCGCTTTCCGGCGTCAAACTTCGCTCTCCGGCGTCAAACTTTGCTTTCCGGCGTCAAAATGACGAATGGAAAAGGGCATATATCAACGAACCGTCTAATCACCATTGTACGTACTTTTCAGAAAGACGAAACACGTAACGTACGAAAAAAGGGCTGGTGTTATCAGGGTCATTGGACATACTAATCCAAACCATTTTGACGTACGTCCAGTGCAGCGTGTTCAGACACAAAGTAGTGTGAACACAACGATGCCATCGAAACCACACGAAACAAAAAAACGAAATACATACCTAGGTATATGAATAGAACCTAGATGTTTACAATTTTATTTATATGCTCATATTTAATTGAAATTTCTAATCAAAAGTGACTGAATTTTGTGAAAACTTTCAAAATATTGGTGCAAAAAGCGAAAAAATAATAAACAAGAAATGTCAGAATGGTGAATGTCAAAATGCATCCATGAGAATTTTAAAAAATCCAAAAATCTGGACGCAAAACCCTGTCTCTTTCTTACAACGAAGTGGGAACATATAGATGTCAAAATGCGTCGGGTGAGTACGTCCAATGTGAACATCGTCTTAAGTCGAGCGCTGTGCTCTGACATGTCAGGGCTAAAAAATAAGCACACATTTATTTTACAGCTCTGAGCTTAAAGAGAAAAATAGGTAGCTGTTAATATTAACAATATTGGCTGTGTGCACGACTTAAGGCACCATCTAGACTTCGCAACTAGGGCGGCACTATCAATAATATTAACTTTGTAAACAATAACGATTGTTTTTGGTTTACAAGCAAGCGTAGAAATGTGACTTAGCATATTCCTAAAAATATTAATATTAATATTAAATTCAATTTAAAAGGAACAACCTCGGGAACAACACTATTGCAAACGTTGCTTCGTCACTTCCGTTAGCTATTCAAGATGAATTGTCAAACCAAATTTGTCTTATTTTAAGTACCTATAATCCTACATTCTACATAATATAGGTATCATTTATAATAATCCGTGTATCCATGTTCGACTAAGAACAAGTCAAAGGCCGACATCGTCGCCTTAATAAATAAATCTACAACACAGCATTTACCTACCCTTATTTCACTTAAAATGTCTTAGACGTTTCACCAACGAATATTGTTGGGTTATAATATTGGAATTCAAAGTATCCTCGAACTTGAAAATTCAAGAAAGTGGCTACAAATTTTGATGGTACCTACCTACATTATTAATTTTTACTTTATAAATTTATTTACTCATCAACACATAATAGCTCAAGCAACATCAAACTTTAATTCCATTTTTTGCAATCTAAATCATTTCCGTAACTTCAAAGTTTTGAACTGTTAAATCAGAATTTTTTAAAAACTTATTTTGTTCAAAGTCATACAGCCTAGAAAACATCTTTTATTATGTATAAAATTTTTTTTTTAACACACTTAAGCACTTATAAGAGACAAATTCCCTTATAATGCATTGCAGGGATATTTTTCACTCTCTTACAATTGAACTTAAAAAGCTGTAAAAATAGCTTTATCCGTTTTATCCATGGTTTTCGGAGTAAAATATTAAAAAACACGAAGAGAAATTTTTCGCTGAGGGATATTTCTGTAAGGCATTTAAGAGACACACATAAAGCTTGAAAATAAGTTACGATTTTCGAAGGGTTTGGGTCAACAAAGTTACAAAAAAAGTTAATAGGTTAGGTATCAGCTTGCCAGCTTGCTTTGGTCTAACAAGACTCTTATTCACCCACTTCTCAAGACTATCACATGTTCATTTGTCTATCATTGCAATGTAAAAGATTGAAGGAAGAACCTTTGAATTCTGCAACTTGGCCTTTTTGTATCTCATTATTATTTTTATTCATATATTTATTCATTTATGCTACATAAATACCTATACCATGCCAATGCGTACGATTTGGTTGGATTTATTTCATGATGTATTTTGATTTTCGATATTGAGAAAAGAATAATTTACCTGTGTCCATGATTAGCATTAAATTCGTAAGTATAGTTGTTCCTGTAACTCATTGATAATAACTGAGTTTTAAAATTACACAAAACTGTTGCGCACTTTGTTTTCACTCTACACATATTATTTTTGTCGAATTAATTTTTATATTTATTAAAAATAAAATTAAACACGGGAAAAACGAATAACTGAGCTTAAAAATTAGAAAAAAACGATTCCGCACTTTGTTTTCACTATACATATACATTTTTTCGAATCAATTCTTAAAATTTTGTTAAGAAAAAAGTTGAACACGGGAGAAAACACATTAAACCGATGAAACACATAAACCGATTGGTGGGAATTTAAGAGAAGTAAATAAAGTTGACAAAAATAATTTATATTTAAATATCAACAATCAAATTTATAAAGAAATAACAATATGCGATATCAAATTCTAGTTGGAAATTTAATTTATTTTCACTTTCACTTTGATGATAACTGATCTGACCACTGATCGCATTCTGACTGTCAGCAAACATCCTTGATTGTCATTACCATAGAAAATAGAAGTAAATAGAACATCGACTTCGAAGTCGGTACAAACTGCCTTGTGTCATTTAATTTAAGTAAGTGTGGGTGCTCAGAGCAAATGGGACAGTTTTAGTTTTGGGAATTTCTGTAACGTGGCTTATATTTTTATAATTATTTAATATTTCCCAAAAAAAAATTAATACAATTCGTTTCAATCATTTTTATTGTAAATTGTTTCTATTATAATTTAATTTTTTTACTGCACAAATATCTATCAAAATAAAACTTACAAAATAAAAATATAAAAGAACACATATAAATGATGTTTGTAACGTCAATCCAGACAGGATGATTGCAGCCTTTCTTTAGCGAGTGTAAAGACCATGACAAGGATATAACAAATTGAATCTTAAATTATAAGATAGATTAATTTGTAGATTCGTTATAAGTTTTTAAGCTCTTACCAATTGCAAAAGGGTTAAATATCTTTTCCACCCTAAAAATCGTTGGAATTTTGGCCCAGCAGCACTAAACCCATAGTAGGAGTACATAATCACGTGCACAAAACTATTCAACATGGGTAAGCGAACAGCTTAAAAAATAAATCACTCATACATCAATCACGATATGTCAATTTCAAATTGAAATAGTTAGTTATCGTCACACTCACCCGCACCACTTGGATACCATTTAATCGAAGACCAACATATTGGAAACATAGTACTATGATGGTAGACATGCAACAATGTTAATTGATCGTTTTTCTTTCTAAGAATAAAGAACAATGTGTCAAGGAACTCTAAACATTTTGAAATATAGAACAACCACATTGCTTTTATGACCTGCATAAATGGAAAAATATTTAAACACTGTAATTCATTGATTGTTCAGTAGAGTAGATTTTATATTAAGCCGCATACAGATTTACCTTTATTTCCTCAGAATGGTATTCATTTTCACTTCGATGGCAAAGATAGTGATAATTTAGTTTTGAACTTGCTAATAAAATGTCCTTAAAAATCACAAAATTGATAATCACCATAGACAAGTTGTAGACAATTAATGTTCTTTTTATGTTTAATGCTTTCCTCCTGGGAATGGACGTGCTTAAATGTTATTAAATAATATGGCTATGGAAATTTACCGTTTCATGAGTTTCGTCCCCAGTAGCACCATTAAAAAATAGACAAAAACCACTATAGCGACATCTATAGGTGAATCAACTAGGAACCATCCTTTGGTCCGTTTATCTGACATTTCTTCATAATTTATCCAAAAGGAATCTTCTGCGGCACTTGGTACAAGTGCCATTTTATTGTATTTTATAAATATCGTTACTATTAGAGTTTTGATCAAGTGATCAGACTTAATGTCTTCAACTAACTGACATATCAAAATGTTCGATACACATACCTACTAGTATATTATGTAATGTAGAGTTCAACTTCAATAATTAGACAATAGTTATATTTATCTGTCCACTTAGTAAAATTCTAATCATATGTTAAAACTTTGCGTCATTCAAGCGTTAAGGAAAAAACTGAAATTTTGTTTTCTTTAAAGTAACATCAAGGTAGGGTCACTGAACTGTGACATTAATATCTTTATTATTACAAACAAAAAAATGTACACACTTGACCTTGTCATTAGTATCGATATTATTAAGAAAGCATGTTTTTTAATTAACATTGGCATAATATATATTGGATGTATAACACAAAATATCTACACGAAATTGCGTCAGAATAAAAAATTATTGTTAAAGGGGTGTTTTTCTTCATGTCCGCGTATTATAGACTTGTGTGAAAAAACGACATCAGCTTACACGTCAATACAGCAACGTAACTCCATATGGACAACATTACCGACGTTCCCATATAACCACATGTAATTGTGCCGGTAAAGCAGAAATCTATATGGACCTAACTAAGTCCCGATAATTATCGTGAGTTAGCTAAGTCTATATGGACTTATGTTGTTTTTGTATTCACATGTTATTGTATTAAGTTTATATAGACTTGCAAAAGAACAAGACTATGATCCCGATAAAAACTTTATTATCAGCACACAACCTGTATGTAATATTATGTAATATGGGAACTTCATAGCATAAGCGGGGCCAACCCCGCTCTACTTCGTGCGCCGTCTACTTTATTTTTATTTATCATGAGCACGAGCTCATAGGGCGCGCTCCGAGTAAGCTCTGATAGAAAAAAAAAACAAGTTGTGAGAGCTCTGGGGGATCGGAGCTAAAATAGAAACATCGATCCATTTTTGACAGCTCAGTGCACTGCTCAGAGCTTAAAAAGGAAAAGCCTTATATGGACTTGCAAAAAAATGCAAAACTTATATGAAGTTATTGATTTTTTTTTTGCAGTTCATACAAAATTATATGTGCGTAAAAACAACATTCGTGTTGACCGATTTGTACTTAAATACAAGTTAAGGCCATATGAATATAGCTATAAAGTCCAGTTATTTAAGTAAATTAAGCCTAACTCTACTTGGACTTGCAAAAAAACGCGGCTGATGTTGTTAACACCTACCAAGATGTTCAATGGGTCACCTTAATATGTTACATCCGTCAGCGTCAGCTTTGTCATTGAAGTAAACAACAAACACGAGCAAAAGCAACCTCAAATGTCTATTGCAAAGAAATGTCAACACCTTTGCTGGAGGGGAAAGGTAAAAAATAATTTTTTTTCGATTTCGCGTTCCGCAAGCTATGGAAATCATTTGAACCACGTTGAACTACGATTCTACAACTAGCCCTAACCGATTTTCGTAAAACGAAGAGAGATTGAAAATTAAATTTAATATTTCGAAATTGGTTGTAAAGTTTAATAACCTACATATATGGTTGAATTGAATGTGATTCTTTTAATTTCTTTTCTTAGTTCTCTTTTTTTTATTTAAAGAATAAGTGTAACTTATTGTAGCTACTTTTGTGTCTGTGTGGCACACAGTTAAGATCAGTGTTACCACAGGGACTCATTTGAATCAAGAGGGATTAATTTTTTCGACCTTGACAGCTTGACTTGGGACACATCTTTTTAAGATTTGACTCTTTTTTAAATAAAAATTAAAGCTTTATATAATATCTACGATCGAATATATTAACAAGATTAAAAACTTTTAATTTGTTTTTCACAACAAATTCGAATTTTCAAAAGATTTCAGTGTTAACCACAAGAGAATGAGCAAATAGAACATCTTTTAATAACTTTACATCCGTTTTTTCTAAAACTACCTTGTGCCGAAAAGATTTTGCCTTCACATATACAAAGAGTCTGTACTCATGATCGCGAGATTTTTTTAAGGGTATCATTTATTTTCAAAACGACTCATTTTTTCAGCCTTGGGATTCTTTAAAAAATAAACCTGCTTTAACACTGGTTAGAATAGAGTCGGTACTTAGGTAGCATTTAACTTATTATATCAACGTTTGATTACACATGACGTGTGTGCCAAGATGTCCTTGATGGTCGACTCGAACTTTCCTTGCCAAGACCTAAAATATTTTCTTTCTTCTATCCGTAAATACGAGTGCGTTGTAGAAATATGACGGCAAACATTTATGTGTGTGGCCTTAGGATTGTAAAAGTGTGAAAGTGTCCAATATAAACTGCATGTAGCACACAAACTATTAGCTACAAGACGTTGTAAAAATGGAGTCTCTTCAGACAATTTTTTTTTTTCTTCAACCAACTCGAGACAATAAATTATCAATCGATAATCATACCATATGTTTATGTTTTTTGAAATTCATAAATACCTACAAATCGAATATTGAAATTATGTTTTGGTATAATTACAAAAATTTATTTATTAACCTTTGAATGTTTTCATTTATTCACCTGACAAAACTATCTGTCCCAAATTTGTCCCAACGTTTTCATTTTCATTCCACCGTTCTCCATTCCCAAAATGGAATTTTGCATCAGCTGACTTGTGCACTTGTGCAGTAGCCAGTACAGTTATCTAAAATCGCACACGGAAAAAAACGTCATAGAAAAAAATTGTTCCGTTGTGTAAAAAAAGTGGCAATAAGTGCGTTTTTAACTCAAATTACAAATTTAAATTATAAAAGTGTTTGCCGATATCAATTTCTATACAATTGAGGTAAATAAATATGTGTTTTATAAATGAGTTTTACTGCTATTGCCATTAAGTGAACGCATAATATCCAATTAACCCATATTCCAATTATTTCGCAACAAAAAAAAAATGATTTCGATATCATTTGCTTTTGTTGTTTCCATTCGTTCCGGAATGTTCTTTTTATTTTGTTGGAAATTAATTGTCGAAGAGTAGGTAGTTAAAGCACTGCCAGCACTACTGTTTTTTATATTTAAATATTTGTGTTTGGTGGCTTATTATTGATAGTTAATTCGTACTCTCCTTTTTTCTATGTCCGGTAATTCAGATTTCCAGTTTTTGATTCTAATGTGAACGTTTGTTATAGATTATTATTATGCTTCTGCAATATGATGGCTTATAACACAATATAATTTTACTATCCCCTCTGATCTGATCTGGTTTGGATTCGCATCATGGATACATGTATACAATACAGCTATAATTGTTATGATTGTTTGATAGATTGGGGAGATGAAACAGAAAAATTAATAAATGGATCATTAATAAAATTACATATTCGCTTTTAATACGGTAGCTTCTTGTTCTTATTTACAAATGCTCTTACGTTGTTGCATCAAACCATTTTAAATAATTTTTTGGATCTTAATTTGAAACAATGAAATAAATTTGTGCTTACCCCAATAGAGCCCCTTAAGAAAACTTTTGTTCGATCCGTCAACGTGTCTGCATTCGTTGTTGGATATAAGAGAAAGTCGACACATATGTATTTAAATGAAATACCGGGAAACAAAATAAAATAATTTTCAATTTTATCTCTAATATATAAAAAAAAATTATTAAATACAAAATTAAACGAAAAGTGATGGCAACGTTCTTTAATCGAAATGTCAAAATTTGTCCCAAAACCAGAGATGTCTTCAAATTATGTATAATTCCTCCAATTGGGAAACAGAACACACGACCGAGACGAAGAAAACGATTGATTTTTCTTTAGCTTAAAATTTTTCGTTGTATCGTGTACGTCCAAAAAGTTAAAGTTGTTCGTGGTGCGTGATTGTTGGGTGAAAATTCTTTTTAAAAAATCACAAAATTTAAGCAATTTCACCCATCAATAATAAAAAATATTACATTTGCTAAAAGAAAACCACATAACCTTCGAAGAAATACAGCAAAACTCAGCTATGTCGCAAAAACACTTCTAAAGAAAAAAAAAACAGGGATCACCTAAAAAAAAATACAAATGGTGTGATAAAAAATGGAGAAAAATATTAAATTAATAAGAAATTGAAAAAGTTTTTGCAAACGTGATTAAAATATAAATCAAGTAATTTAAAGCAAAAAATTGATTTAAAAAGAAATTGTGTACTAGAGAATTTCAGTTCAGAGAAAATCCCGAGGTAATTTTCTGTGTTAAAAAAAAAAATCTAAAAAGAAAAGTGGATCGTATCCTCCCCCTTTGCGAAAATCTCTTTCCACACGACCATTATTATCCCCCCACTGAAACACCTTACTCTCTTGCTGCCCTGAAAAAGCAAATGCGTATGTGTTTGGTGCTTATCCCTTATTATGAAAGAAAAATAATTTTAAATAATTTTGTTTTATATTTTGTTTTCTAATTTGCTGTTTTTTTTTCTGTTGTTATTCATTTTTCTATCTCTGAATTCACCGCTGACCCCTTTCTCTTGCTGCTGTCGGCTACATGCTCTGTCATCTCGTCGCTCGTCGGTATTTCATTGTGACGGTATCTTCCTGTCCTGGTAATGCTGCTGAATGAATGTGGTGGCTGTGCTCGTTTTGGGTTCGACGCGACTCCAACTAACTAAATTCTAAATTTAGGGTAGACATTTTTTTCTTGAAATGAAAAAGACTTCACCAAGTGACATTGCAAAAATGGATTCACTTAAAATTCCAAAAGGTATGTGTTCTCATTTGATGAGATTTTCTTGGAGGTTCCCTTCTCAACACGATAGTTGTTTCTTTTTTCTTTCACTAAAAACCAAAAAAAGGAGGCTCAAGTAAACCACCGTCTGGTAGTGTGCCCATCACAGTGCGTTTTAATGCTGGCGAGGAGAGCCTCGATGACATATTTCAATCATTTCACAACAGTGCCAGCGGCGGCGGCGGTGGTGGGGCTGGGGATTCCCTATCAAGCAGCCCCCAACAACAGAATGTAAGTCCCAGAGTTTGCTCAGTTTTAACTAAATCTGAATCTCATTACCAATATCTCTCTCCAGCCAGATGAAGTGAACACCCGAAACAACTTCCTCCAAGGAAACTTCTTCAATCGCAAAAGGTACCCAAAATCTTTTTCATCTTTTCCTAATATTGTTTATGTTTTTGATATCAGAAAGAATTTATGTTTAGTTTTGTGTTTTAATTATTTTAAATTCATTATTCGTATGTATTGTTGTTGTTGTTGTTGTTGCTGCGGGGGAGCCACAGGGGCGCATGTCACATGTCGATAAAAACGATTTTTGTTTCTATTCTCGTTTTTTTAGCCGTGTTTTCATCCTTAAATCAAACAAAATATGAATAAAAATGCTTTCATGCAAATCGGATACAAAGTAGGAAAAATGAGAAGAAAAGGAAGAGAGGGAGCAGGGTTGTTTTTTTTTTTTTAAGTAAAGTCAACTTCCGGGTGCTTGCCTATATGCATACTACCAATGTTGATTGAGAAATAAAAAAAGATTCCACCTTCCCCATTTTTTTTTTTCCTTTTCTTATTTAATGTGTGTTTTGTGTATACAAGGAGCTAGATGATGCAGTTCTCTTCTGTTTCATCATCACACATTCATCTTCTGGTAGCCATGTAAGCACTGTAGGTACATCATGCACCTAGACGACAACACTCACTTGATGTAATTGCATGTTTGCACTTGCAATGCATTTTTGTCTACTTCCATTATTTGTGTGCATGCCAACACAGGAAAAGAAGTGCAGCTTGAAAATATCCTTTTATTTTTTGTGATACAAATGGATACTCTTAACAAGAGGCGGTTTTTTTTTTATTTTATGAAAAAAGATTGGTAGGTTTTTGATCATACGTGCTATCAAGGTTTTGAGATTTATAAATCAACATTTTTTTCTAGGTAGGATTTTACATATAAAAGATAAGGCAAGTGGCCCAATTAATAGATTTTTGCCATACATATTTACTCTTCTCAGAAGGATTAATTTTATGTTTTATCAGTTATGAAGTAGGTATATATCAAAAAACACATAATATATTAAAATTCAACCGCAATTTAATTATTGATGTTGGAGAAAACTTTCAATTATGAGAATATTATATTATTTTAACCACATTTTGTTCAAAGCTAACGAAATGAAATAAGTAGTATAAAGATTTCTGTTTTTGGATGATGACATCATTCTTTTGTTCTTATTGCGGTATTTTTTACTTGCTCTTGTTTTCGTGTAAAACATTTTTAGATTTTAATCAAACTTAGAAAAGTGAATTTCAGGATGTAGTTCGTCCACCTACTATTCACGGATTTAATGTTTTAAAATTAAGTGAAAAGAAACTCATTCATTATTCTTGTTATAGACAAGTTCGATAGGTAACGAATGATACCACTTTTTAAAGTGCTTATCATTATTGTTAATACACATGACAAACGATAGATCATTCGCCTTTTGACTCTGAAGTGTGCTGGCTATTGTATGATTTAGTTAAATTTTAACTCTTTCTTTTTGTTTAATGTATCCCTATCCGTGATAACTTTTGTTATAGATTGTCTGTAGTTGCTACAGGCATTATTGTTTGAAACATTAATCAGCCTTATCACAGGTCACGTCGTAAAAGATTCGTACTAAGGATCCCGAAAAAAGTAATACAACTCCCGACGTATTAAAATTTGTTTGATCGGAATCGTAGAGTAAAAAAAAAATAGCTGATATTTCTCTATCGAAAGGATTTGTATGTAAAGGCTCGTTTTTTTATTTGGTTTTCTAGGGTTTTTATTCCTAATTTCCTTTTTAAAATAAGCCGCAGGCGCAGGGCACTCCATAACTTGAACTGCGCTGTCTAGAAATCACTGCTAAGCTTTTCAGTGTGTTTGATTAATGAAAAACACTTTTCATTAGCATTTCTTCTTCGGCATAAAGACGCAGGAAGTTTTCCAAGATTTTAACGAATAAATGCTGATACATTATGCATTTGATCCAATATATTGGACAAACACCCATGGTCCAAATTATGGTATCGAACTTTCACTTTTGTCAACAGAAGGCACAAGAAAATACTTAACTAGTTATAAGTATGTATAAGTGTTACGAATTTCCTACTTTTAAATTGAAATTTTACTGATTAATAAATTTCTCGAAACTGTAAATATTTGTAGGCTTTGTCATTTCCCACAAACTTAAAAATTATAAAAAAAAAGTTATAATTCTGCTTTCATAGATAGATATGAAATCATGGTCATATTTGTATGTATACAATATTTCCAAAAACAAAGAATTTATAATACAAATAAGAAGTCAAACAAAACATTTATAAATACGAGCAATACTTACAATCTCTTATAAAAATACTGTTTGCGTTAAGAGATTCAGAAACGGTTTCCTAAGAGATATGCAAATATCATTATTTGATTTTTCAATACATAAACTAAACAAATTATGTGTTTCATCTGATTAATTTTTAATTGTTTTTTGTACGATAAGAGGTTAATCATCACTATCGAGTCAGTCATATGTTCATAAGCCAGCGTGTAAAAAACATTACTTAAGATACTTTTTAGAAATAATCCAGCAAAGAATTGCAGGTCATTTAAAAAGCTGAGGAAGGAGAGGTGGTTTCAAAACACAACCCTATTTGGCAACTTTTTTAGAGTTTTTTTTCCAAATAAGAGGCAGTGCATAATTAAAATTACTCCGTGTTTTGTGTTAGTACCTTGGATTTTTGCTCAATCATGTATGCAGTATTGAATTTGCTAACACATTTCCATTTCTATCAATTTACGATACATACGAAACAGATTAGTTGACAGCGCAAATCCTGGAGTTTTTAATAATATGTACTAATGATTTATTATTATTACATTTGTATTTAAATCTCAAACATATTTTAATTTAACTCACAGAAAAGTTTTTACATACATACAAATAAATGACATCGTAGCAAATTTATTTCGACTCGTTAAAAAACAGACAAAATAGCTTATTTCGTAAAGATCCTAAAGCGAACTCTGCTCGGTCAATCACTTGACACCAAAGTGTTTGCAAAAACATGGCTCTATGCGTGCATTTGGCTATATGGGTTTATATTGTCGATTTTAAGTTAAACTATCTTACACGTTCAAAAACCGACGTCAATAATCGTATTCATCATGAAAAATCAAAAGTTTTTGAATTTTCGTGAATCATAAAAAATCAAACACTTGATTTTTCATGATGAGTGATAATATTTATACGATTATTGACGTCGTTTTTTGAACGTGTAAGATCACTTAACTTAACATCGACATTATAAACCCATATAGTCAAATTCGCCAAGTGTTTTTTTATAAATTATAAAGATATTAAATGCTGCTGCAACTACAATTACGGTGGTGTCTCTTTTCATTTTCATACGTTATAAGTGTTTGTTGTATATTTTGTATAAACTATTTCACAAATGTGAACATTTTTTTTTTTTAAACTTTCACGTAGCAACGACAACAACAATATCAATTATTATCCCTAGAAAACTTTTGAAAGCTATATTTCAAAAATTATCTGTGTTATATAATATATACATATATCTCTATATCTTAAATTAAATAAACCCAATTCCGCCCAAATATCGGACAGAACTAAAGCTGAGTTTTATTATGTTTTCTGATCTGAAATTAATTGAAATAACAGAAGATCACAAACACTTGTGGATTTCTCAGCAAATGATCAGAGTCTATGATGAAACATCAGCATGAACAGTTTATATTTTACTTTTTTTTCTAAACGAATAATTTAAAAAATGTTTTTTTCTTTTTTTTTTATTTATTTAAAAGTTAGCGTGAAAGAGAGTATATTAAACTAAAAAAAAAATGGAGAAAAAAAAGTTTCACTAAATATTTCACCTTGATGCGCGTGGTCAAGTGTATGTGTTTGCGTTACATAATTTTTGTTACGCTGGGCAGTTGCGTTACAGTTTAAAGTAAGTTGTTAATGTTGCTTCTTATAAAAAAAGCCTTAATCAAAACAAAATAACGCAAAATAGTTCGGTAGTAAATATTTGGCTTAGTTAAAACTTGAATGCTTAAAAAAATTGTGTCGCGTATTTCTTTTTTTTTTTTAATAATCAGGTGCCAATTTGGTGTTGTTTATGTGTTGTGTTTTCTATTGTTACATGTGAACAACTGTCATTATTTTACTACGCACATCAGTATTAACACGTAAATTTATAGTTGTTCCTCAGTGATCAGTTAAAACCTAAAAATTATAAATATCAAACAATTTAAACACAAAATTCATTACAAAAAAAACTATAAAAATAACAAAAAACCAACAGATCAATTAAATGGAAAATATTAAAAATAAATCAACAACACCGACAGTGAGCCACTAGGACAAGACAGTGTATTTATGTTTTTTTTTTTAATTTATTGTTAAAAAATACTCAAAACTTAACTGCGATCACGCCCAGTGTAACATTTATGTAATGCTGTACCTTTTTTTCTTCTTTACGATCTCTAACTTTAAAAATTTTCTTTCTTTTATGTTTTTTTTTTTTTGAAAATGCAAACTCTATTTTTGAAACAAAACTTCTTAAAAACAAAAAAAAAAGAATTAAATTTAAATTAAATTCTCTAAACCTCCACCGTTGCATATATGTGACGCTGGGCGGGAGCGGGTTAAATTTGAAATTTGAAAAGTAAATAATTTGTAAGTTAAAGCATAAGAACAATGAAAATATGTTTGTAGTTTTTTTTTAATTTTTTTTTTGTAAAACAGCTCCAAAGATTTCCTCATTAAACATTAATTTGTTTTATATTAGAAGTAATTTTACTATATAAGGTTAGAATGAATACAAAGTCTCTACTTAAAATGTGGAATGTATTGGGTTTTACATGGAATTATGTTGTTTTTCTAAAAGCAAACGAAATAAGGTTGGGTATCAGGTGGTGTATAATTTCTTGGGGGGGGGGGGGGGGGGGGCAATGAAGATGTAGACGTTGTGGCAAAAGTAAGGCCAAAACACCTCTCGTTTTCAAAACGTTTTAAGAAACAATATCAATAGATAGAGTCCAAAAGAATAATGACCTGGAAGGGACTTCTTAAGCTAAGACAGGCTAAACTTTTACTTAGGATCTACAACCAAGGGAGATTTAGAGACTGAATACATTTAAGTAGGATCATAGGCCAACACTCCTTCGAAAGAGTGATAAAATTCATCCCGGTGTGTTTTAGGTTGAGTTGAACTATTCTATGATCGTTTATCTGCTAATCGTCTTCTCTGGAAATATAATGCATTCTTCGACTTTCGTAGCTTTATTGTCGCTACGGCGACGCTTTGCTTTATAGTGTTGGAGCTTACGTTTAGATTTTGGTACTGATAAGTTGTTTCTTTCTTTCCGAATGTACCTCTTCTTTTAAAAAGTTAAAGCCTATCGTTAATTCTCCCCTTAACATAGTGAAAAAACAAATTATAAATCTTGATAAATTTAAAATATATTCTACATAACTTCTAAATTTTGAATTTTTCCTTTAAATTTATAATTAAATCTCAAAGTCTCAGATTTCATTTTCCGATTCATGGTTTGTTTTAAATAAATCTCATTCTCTCCGAAAGATGTTTTGTTTTTCCACACAGTACTTTACCTAAAGATCTTCTTGTGGGTTTTGTCGGTTTGAAAACTTCGGCAAGCGTCCCGGTTTCGGATTGTTCCATCTCTGAGACCAACTAAATTCTGGTTTCGTTCCATTGGTTTGTTTTAGGAGTTTTTATCATGCCTCTCCTTCGAATATGCAAAGAAACGGTTTTGTTGTTTGTTACACTTTTACTAGGTTTTTCTAGATCATCAGTCCCGGTAACCAAGCTTTAAGATGATTTTGTGTCGCTGGACTCACCTTTACTAATTTATCCCTTACGACATGCTGAATTTACTGCAAAGATATTCTGAACCATCACGGCCGGGGAAATTTGTTTTGAATCAATAATAATACATTTAATAATCCAATTATATCCGTTATTTATGACGCATTGTAGGGCTAAAAAATGCATATCAATCAAAAACAAAACTATTTTCGGTTTCTGGAAAGTACAAGGCCATTTAAAAATACTTTATGGTAAACACTTAATATGTGCCAAGTTTGGAAACAGACTTATTTTTTAATTTGTTGTATTCTTTGTCATTGCATACATCGTTTTTGTAAGCAAATCTTGCAAATGTAATGCAAATCAAAGTATGGGATAGCTACCGTTTACTAACAGATTCAACAATGTTGGATTTCCCCCTGTTTGTTATTCTGCACTTAATATATTTGAACTGCCTTAATCTAGAAATACATTTAAAAAAAAAAAACTACAAATATATTTTCAATTCGTGCTTTATTTTTGTTACTTTTGATATTATTAAAAAAAAAACATGTTTATATTTTTTAACAATAAATAAACACTTCTTTGATCCTAGTGCAATGCCACCACCACAACAACAACAGCAAGGACCTTCGCAACCGCCATCGGCTAAACAACAGCAATTATCACCAAATCATCCATGCCCACCAGAAAACTCCCCCTTTAATGGATCTCAACCAGGCATATCTAATAGCATTTCGCCCAACAAATATCGCCGCAGCATGTCATTTCCGGGCAAAGGTTCATCACCTACACCAGGTTATTCACTTGATGTTGTGCCACCTGGAATGGTTGGTAATGGTGCAGGAGGTGGAGGATCTGGCGGTGATAATGCCTATCTCGGTTATCAAGACCGCTGTCAGATCGGCAATGGAATCGATATGCACAGTCTTAATGATATGATGCGAAATTTGGGAGTTGCGGCAGGAAGTGGTGGCAGCGTTGGCCCTGGCGGTGATGCTGGATCAGTTGCTGATCGGTTACGCGGTAAGACATTAAATGTTACAAGCGATCATTTATCTGATGAAGCTGGAAACTTCATTGACGGAGGAGGAAATCTTAAGCTGAATTCACCTTCAAGATCATCGCCCCATTCCCAAGGCTCAGAAGTGACCGCCCGGTACTCGCGAAAGGTTTTCGTTGGAGGTCTGCCTCCGGACATCGACGAGGATGAGATAACTACTTCCTTTCGGAGATTTGGCCCGTTGGTTGTCGACTGGCCACACAAAGCAGAATCGAAATCATACTTTCCACCAAAGGGATACGCTTTTTTGTTGTTCCAGGATGAGAATAGTGTGCAACAGTTGATCGAGTCATGCATCACAGACGACGAAAAATTATATTTATGTGTTTCTTCGCCGACGATCAAAGACAAGGCTGTACAGATTCGCCCTTGGCGTTTAGCAGACGCCGACTACGTTCTTGATGCTACAATGTCACTAGATCCTCGAAAAACAGTGTTCGTTGGCGGTGTACCACGTCCACTAAAAGCTTACGAACTGGCCATGATCATGGATCATCTTTACGGTGGTGTATGCTATGCTGGCATAGACACCGATCCTGAGCTCAAGTATCCCAAAGGTGCCGGCCGTGTTGCCTTTTCAAATCAGCAAAGCTACATCGCCGCGATATCGGCACGTTTTGTGCAACTACAACATGGTGACATCGACAAGCGAGTTGAAGTCAAACCATACGTGCTGGACGATCAAATGTGTGATGAATGTGAGGGACAGCGCTGCGGTGGAAAATTCGCACCATTCTTTTGTGCCAATGTCACTTGTCTGCAGTACTATTGTGAGCAGTGTTGGGGCGCCATTCATTCACGTCCCGGCCGGGAATATCATAAACCTCTTGTCAAGGAAGGTGCCGATAGGCCCAGGGCAGTGCCCTTTCGCTGGTGTTAACGCTAGCTCCCCCCGAGAGGCAGATATAATTAAAAAGATTCAAACAACAACAAGAAAGGAAGAAAACTTTTTTTTAGCTTAATATCCGCTCTTCTCATCATGATTATAATTATATTAAAAAATATATAAATATATCTACAGAAAACAATACCAAAAAGAAAAAAAAAAACAAAAGAGTAACCATTTACCAACCAAGAAACGAATTAACAGCGCAATAACCATTAAACAAACAAAATATTTAAATAGTCATACAATTATAGAAAAAGAAAAACAAAATCCACATAAACACACACACATATACATCATACACCAAAACTTAATCAAATTCCAAAATTACAACAAAAAAAAAACAACAAAAATCTCTTATAGTAGATACATATATAACAAAAATGTAAACAACAATTAATACACTTACCAAGCGAATAACGGAAGCATAACGAAATTGTAATATTTCATATCTAAGCATCTGAATAAGCGAGTTTGTGGATTGTGGGAATTTATAACTTTTTTTGTTTTATTTAATTTTTTATTATACCAATTTTAGATATAATTAGAATAGGTTTTTTTTTATAACATTATATATATTATGTGCAATAAAAATACAAATGAAAACTGTATTACAAAAAAAAAAACAAGAAATCCTCGCAATAGAGCCAAACATAGGTTCCACAAATACATACTTTCTAGTGGTAATTAATTATGTACAAAAGAATAGTGGATCCTAACTGGTATATTTGTGTATTGTACATTAGTTCCAAATTTATTTGCCAAAACTCAATAAAGTAGAGTTTACTTTAAATAGTTTGACTCCACATTGTTTTTTATTGATTCATACCTAAATGAATAACTTAAATAAATCAATATACCTGTAGGCCGATTCTATGATATCCTTGATGAGAAAAAAAAGTCGCCACCAAAAGCTCAATGGATCGCTTTCTGGTTCCACATTCTTCTTTTACTGATTTGAATATAAATCCACACAAAATCAAATCTCGCTGAGCCAAAGAATAATAAAATAAAAAATAAACTAAATAACTAACAATCTGCAATCTTGTCAGTTGATAGACTTTTGTTTTTAATATTGTTATTAAATAATTTTGATTATTTAACTTATTGTTTTCTTTAGTTCAATTGCAATTGGTGCTAGATGTTTTATTTTTATTTAATTTTACTAGATTTAATTTGTTTCATATTTACTAATCTAATAAAAACAAACAAAAAAACCTCTCACAATCTATCTTTCTCGCATCTATAAATAGAATTTGCTTGAATGATTTAATTATTTATAATGTTTTTTTTTACTCATAAAAATTTATATAAAAAAAAAATAATAATTTATTAGCCCTAATTACCTACTGCTTGTGTTCAGTATTAGCTAATTATTATTGTTCTTATTATTTAAATAAAAATCAATTCTTATTCAAGAAGAATTTTAATGATTTTTTTACACATTGTTTTATTATTATTTTTCTATTATATAAATAATATAAATTTTTTAACTATTACAACCAAAAAAAGAAAAAAAAACAAACACTAGACAACTTTTTATATATATATAGACATTTTTGTATTGATTTTTAAAAAAATTAAACGGAAAATAAAAAATAAAAACTTGAGAAAAAAAAATCAAATATTGTTTTTAATAAATGTATGTGCAATAACAATTATGAAAAAATATGATATAGCGTTTTTTCACCTGTCAATAAATTAAAACAAAAAAAATTAATTAAGTAATTTTACTTGTTTTTTTATGAATATATATATAAAGAATATTATATTAAACCAAAAAAAAAAAGGAAAACTGTAGTTATATTAATGAAATTAAATTAGAAAAAATTTTGTAATTTGTATTAAAAACGTGAGAAAAAAATAACATAAACAAAAAAAATTGCAAACAATAATATGAGCAAGAAAAATTAAAATAAGATTTTGTTTTCTTGTAATTAAGAATATTTTTTTTTAATTTTGTTTTAAAATATTATAAAGAAAATTATATATTCTTTTTGTTAGATGATTTGTGTGTTATTTTTTTTTTATTTGTTTACCTATATTTAATTATCGAGCACACCACTTTTATTTTTAATGAAGTAGGTTGTGTCAGAATCATATTTAATTAGTGCAATGCTTTCAAAAAGCAAACAAAAAAAAACAAATAAATTTAATGAGAATATTGTCGAATGACCCCTAAATTATGCAATTTTTTTTATTTAATAAAAGCAAAAGCAAAATTGTTTGAATTTTTTTTTACTTTATTATAAATTATTTAATTTTTTTTTATTGTGTTTTTAAATTTTACACATCAACAGTGGTTTTTATAAGGATCTTATCCTGAAATATTGGAATCGTTAAACCTCTTTTTTGCACATGAGACGAAACCAGCTAATTGCGTATCGTAAATGGTCGTACATTTTGACATTTCATTCACTACATGTTTGTACAATTCACACTCAAATAAAAATAGTGAATTTGAGTTTAAATTTAAACAAACATTTTATTCGCCGAGTTGTAGGATGTGTCCTAATAATTTAAGTTGTTAGTTGAATTTCGACAAATAGCTGAATAATTCCGGGTCACTTAAAATCAACTATGTTGTGATTTAATATAGTGTTTTCTTGTTTTGTATAGATTTTTGATCTTAAAATTGCTTTAAAATTTTATTAGCATACGCAAGTTGCAACTCATGTGGAATTCACTTAAGAAGCAACACACAAAGGTTTGTTCTAGAATATAACACTGATGCAGTAAAACCTTAAAATGTACGAAATTCTCCCGAGAAATGATAAATGCATACGTTGCACGGTTATTTCAAGTCACATTTTTAATTTTAATAAACCAAGTACATTCGCAGATTTGTTGCTTTCAACGATGAATGTATGTATGCTGGTTTGTTGTGGGTTTAAATAATTGAAATCAATTAAAAAATATTAGACAACTTTACACTGATTAGTTCTTAATATAATTTGTAAATGAATTCTATTTTCACTCGAACTGATACTTTTTAACATATTTGCAAGGAAATTAAGAGCAAGGAATAATAACATTTAAGTTTAACTCTTATTGTTAATTAGGTTCAGTAGATTCTATTTTAACAATTATTTAACTACTTCAACTCTTAACACACAGTTACAAATTGTTCTAAGAAAATCGTGTGTATAAGAACCTCTGAAATAGTGTAACTAAACACAATTGAAAGGTCCTTGTTAGGCAGACCGACTACCAAACCTTCAATAGGCCTGTAAATACGCAAGTAAAAGTTAAATTATTGAAAAACTATTTAAGATATAACCCTTATGTTTGGTATGTCTTTTTATGATTTCAAATTGGTTAAATAAAATTTCGTCTTCTGCAATTCGATCGAAAACAGAAGCGTTAATTTTGTTTTTCTGAAATTGAAATCAATGTTGCTCGAATTTTCGGGTAATTGTGAATGCTCAAAATTTGTACTGGCGTAATATAAAGGAATATTTTATATCATTAATGTTGCACTTGTATATTAGGAACCGTCTGAAAATGACTTTTTCTAAGGTAAATATTTCCATCTAAGTTCAAAACCACAAGTATTTGATAAAGTTCGATTTGGATATATAAACTAATCTATTGGCTGTGTTAGCGACATAAATGACTGCTGTCGTTGGCAGCTTCGGCGGCAAAGTCAACCTTTTTAACTTAATATTCATAAATTATTGATGATGACACTTCGCACACAGCGAATTGGTATTTCTACCGATTTTTAATCACAGTCTTACAGTACTTTCTATACATATGTACTACATTGAAAAATTGAACAATAATGGGCAAATTCCAAAACGTCAAATATTTATGCAGTGATGCGGCATCAGATGCTTTTTTGCGATGCTGATCGATTATTTGTTTGCGTTAAAAAAACACTTGTTTGTGATGGTGGAGAAAGTAGTAAAATAAACTTTAATTCAAATTATTGAATACAAAATAGGTACGCGAAGAACTGCATAATAGATTATTAAGAAATGCGAGAAGTTTTACAAATAATTCTAATTACTTTTTCAATTATTAAAAATGTCTATCATTTACTATTTTCGCTGCTAAATTCTTGCCTGAAAGTTAAGAATAACAAAAACTTTATAAAATACCAGTTTTAATTGTTTATTTTTTATTGTATCAGTCGATCATCGGCATCAACAGCTTATCGCGATTCTTTTACGATGCTTGTTTGCTTAGTTCTTGCGCATCGGCTTATGAAAATTTGCAAATAATGAACACTTGACAATTGAAGTGTAGCCAATTGTTTGCATTTGTTAAAGTTTTACAATATGGTTTAGGCATCATAAATAGAAAATGTTATATTGACACAACTTACAGCTAGAACTTTTAATTTAAACCCCTTATGCACCCTTACAGCTCTTAATTCTTTTTTATTTTAATAATTTATTAAGTCTTTATTTTGTTTAAACGTTAATCCTTTCGAGACGGTTTGGAGGAATAAAGAAAAGCTCCAAATGCCAACCTAAGGTCAAGTTAATTAATTACAACTTCAGTAAAATAAAACTACTGTTATACATAAATCTTAAGTGAAACCACCCGGCCCATACAACAGAGACATTTCTGTTTTTGTACAACACACAGGCACGGCTACCGTCCAGAAAGGGTTAAAACAAAAATAAAAAAAGCAGATTGTAAGCAAAAACAAAAAGAATAATACATATAATTAATTGACTTTAGTGGAATACTTGCCTTAATAGTCTATTTATATAAATATATATATTTAAAACAAATAAAAAATGGATAAAAAAAAATAATATTAAAAATGAATACACATTTAAATCGTAGCAGAAAATTAAAAATAAGAATTAGCTCACCTAGCCAATATCCTCCATTTCTTTAAATAAAATTCCATAAATTAATACAACAGAAAATTTAATAAATAAATCTTCCTCCCTACAACAAAAAAAAAACTAAATAAATCAACAATTTAAAATATCAAATAACTGAGAAAACATAAACAAATTTCCAATTGGTACAACACTTTTATTGTCATCATACAAATATTTTTTTGTTTCGTTTGTAGGTATTTTTTTTTGTTGTTGTTTCATTTTAAAAAAATCATTGATTTCCTTATAGAAATTTTAAAATGTACGCATTTTTTTATTTGCGTCATTATTAGCGACTGTTAGTGTACAAATTTTTTAAATAAACAAAAAATGGAAATAAATTTTTTAAAGAAAAACCATTAATGTAGGTAGTGTTCTTTTTTAAAGTAATTTTTATTAGTCAAATTGATATAAACAAAAATTAAATTGAATAAAACCAAAGCTAAAATTAATGAAAAATTATTAAATCTAAAATTAAAAGGAAGGAGAGGTCGTCGTGGCTGAACGAAAGTCAAAAACTTAATACAAAAAATATGTTTATTCACAAATAAACGAATATTTAAATATTTTTGGGCTGAAATTTTTACTAAAAAAGAACTAAAATCTTGTATTTTTTTTTCCATAAATACAATTATTAATGTTCGATTTCTAGTTAAACAAAAAATTATAATATGCGTCTGGTGCTATATACGTTTTCAATCTATTTGTCGCTCTTATGACGCAATGCGAAAGAATTTTGAAAAAAAAATAACTCCTGCAATTTAAGAAAAAAAAAAAAAAAAAAACTAGCTTACCTAATTCCGAATTAGACTCCAGAAACCCAGCGCTTGATAAAGTTAAAATTAAACAGCTTAGAGTTAGCATCCTTTTATTTTATTATGTTTGTTCTAGAAAACAAAAATTCCTGTCGTTAGCCTCTTCCCGGTCTTAAGATACCTCATCCTAATAATCTCCTTTTTTTAGCAAAATATTTAGTAGTAAAATATTTAAATATTTTATACGATAACATAAAATAAATATATATAATTAAATAAAATGTAAACAATTTAATAATTTATAATATACTGTTCTTTTTTATTGAATTAGTCTCAACAATAAACAAATGATGTAAAACATTTTTGTATTTTTTTTTTATTTCTTTGTTCAATTAGTTGTTATTTATTTAAAATAAACAAATAAAAAGTTACGAAATAGCTCGTAGGATAAAAATAAGAAAAAAAAAACAAAAATATGAAATCGTTTCGAGGAAAACCAAATCGATTCCTCAATTTAGATATTCTGTTAAATTAAACTTTAAAAAAAGATATAAACAAGAAGAAGTAATAGAAAAAAATGATTTTTAATTAAGAAAGTGACATACTTAACAAACAAAAAATATATTAAAAAACTTAAAATGCAAAAAAATTAAACTTTGTAACATTTACTCATACCAAAAACAAAAAAAAAAAAAACAAAAAAGAAGAATTGAAAAAATATCTTAAACTTAAATAAATTTTTTTCTGAAATAACTTTACAGGTTGTTGTTTTATTTCAGTGAGGTATGTTTTAATAGTAAATATAGGCCCCTATTATGAATAAAGAATCGAACATTTGACTCAAAGCGAACGTTTGGAAAATCCATGATTTCGTTAAAATCATACTTCGAAGTTCTAACAGAGAAACACGTATCGTTTCGCGAAACTGTTACCTATTGAGGCGAACATTAAAAAAGCGAGTCACAAAATGATTTCAAAAACGTATTTGTTATTTATAATAGGGGCCATAATGTGAAAACTGTATCATGTGGTAAGGTATTGAAAGGCATGTTGTACAAGGGAAACAGAGTCGATTTTATTTGAGTAAGAAAAAAAAGCGTAGAATGCATCAAACATTCAAAGAAAACTTATTTTCAAGATGTTGGCAACTTTCCAAAGCATTTCACTTTTGACAAAAATCTTCATTTTACAAACCATCAAAATTGCATCGCGGAAGAGCCACACGAAATACATTATCTATGTACATAGATTCTCGATGATTGGGATCAATCTACCGCACAAAACATACATAGTCAGTTTCGATATCCTGCTTTAGATAACTGATGACGTTGATACTACATGCATTAGATAACGAACATATGAAATATGATCGGTTATTTTTTAAAACCACAGCCTTCATGGGAGATTTTCATTCCCTGTAGCCAGGCATTTGAAAGTTGACAGTGCGATGGAAATGACTTTTTTGTCTTAACTCCGATGCGTTTCGTCCAAGTGTGAACACGGTGGACTACTTAAGTAAGGCCGCTCACACTCTCCTTAACGCATAAATTATTTATTCGATGGAGTTGACTAAATAATACACAGACGAAAAAAATAACATAATACATTTTTATACAAACGGAAAAGTTCTCTCAATGCAAAATGGGACCAATTATTGCTCTGACTGGATTTGATCTTGAAACTAGTTTTCTGAATTCTTCATTCAATATTTGGCAGACAAGAAAATACATGGATGCTTCACGTGACAAATCAATTGTGGTGTATACATTTTGATGCACAATTCACTGTAGGCATTGAATTGTCCACCACAATTTATAGTTAACTGGTAAAAAGGTTTACATTACAATAGAACATCTGGTACTTCAGTTTCTGAACAAGTTTGAGTTAAGATACTCAGCACTTAAATTGTATTCTATCTATCTATACATATATTATATTATAATCAAATTTTGAAAACAACAGTATTCACCCTATAACCGTTTAGGAAAGCATTTAAAAATGTTAAACATAAAAGCTCTTTTAGACTCCTTTCTGCCTGGGTATAAAATAAAGTTTTGTAACATTTGATTTCTACTCTTAGATCTGGAAGTATAGAAGGACCAAATAGCGCTGCAGCATCTGTAATCAGTACTTTATCTTCAAGTGAATCAAACTCAGTTGGAACATGGAAATTATTCAAAGGAAAAGTATCGCAGGCTATGGAAGATATAAAATCATCAAAAAATAATAATCCTCTGATAGGAAAAGGCAAGAAATCTTCTTATATTCTTATCTAAGTTATTCTGGAAAAGAATTCCTACATTGAATATTATTTTTTTTTTTTTTTAATTTTAGGAGACGATTTAGATTCAGACCAAGAGAACGCCACAATAAACAGTTCAATTAGTGACGAACTTTCATTGGAAGCTTTTAAGTGTGATTCAGATTCCGATATTGAACCTGATATCCTGCTTGAGGGAGACGTTGAACGTTCTCGCATACAGCGTTCATTTGCACACCTTAAGAGTAAAGTTAAATCCCGTTCACAACCAACTCCGATTCCAGCTACAAAGTCTTCTCTAACTGTCAATAGCAGCAACAGTGGCAGTGCAAGCAGTGTTTGTAGTAATAAAAAAGATCCAAGTCCAAGTCGTTCAGTCCTAACAACATCTAGCACCAGTCAATCTCTTCGAAGTACTTTCTTAAGAAAACGCAAGAAGCCCGTAGTTGAAGGAGCTGAAGCAGCAGTAGCTGCCACAGCTACAGCACCTGTGACAATTACAAAAGAAAAGAAGGGCATAATTGCTGGCAAAAAAGAAGTTGAGATCGAATCAGGAGTAGAGATGCTCGAAGACATGGTTCCACCTGTAAATCCAGCAAACTCTTCAACTACAAATGCAGACTCAAAAGATTCCCAAGACAAACCCCCTATGGAGCTTCCAATAGATAATATTGTTAAACCAGGAGAACGCAAGATGAGTGCAACATCAATACCAACTGATGCCGAAAAACTACAGCTAATTGAAGGAAATGGTTCATCAGGATCTGACGTGCCAAATCCAGAGCCCCACCTTAACGCTGTCTATGCGTGTGTTAAAAGTATTCCGTTTGTGTCGGTTTTGGTGCTTTTGTTCGTTCTATGCACTCCATCCGTTCCGGACTTTGCTCGTGGTGTCTTTTCGTGTCTATTGATAATGCTGATCTTCAGTTCGGTTTTGGAATACGTTCAGAAGCTTATTGTTGCACGCGTCTCTGTGAACGGTCCAGAAAAGTCAAATTTTGAACTTCCTGATTTCAAAAACATGCCAATATGCGAAATTCCTGCCGTGGAAGAACACAAGACTGTGAAAGCCTACACCGGATGGATGAATGAGATCCATAGCTATGATCCCGGGAATTTTCATGTTTCTATGACTAAATCGGTCTATGTTAAGCTTGATGGTAAGTTTAAAATAAGAGAAGAGAGGAAAAATGTATTTATTGCTTATGATTTCAAAAGGATCCATGCTTCGGATTTCAAACACAACAGCGCATGTTTCAAAGCGCCAAATGTGGAATGAACCTGTGATTGACAGGAAAACAATAACATTTACTCGTCATAGAACATTTAATTTACTTGGATGCCGTATTGAAATGTTACCAAGAGGCTTGGCAAGGAAGAGGTAAGTTAAAGGGCGATAGGATTCTAACAGATGTTCTTAAAGGAGTTCATTTGAACATAACTTATCCAATTGATTTTAGGTATTTCAGTCGTAAATATCCAATGCAATTGATAATTAAGAATACCGATGGACAAACCGCCGAAGAAACATTCACATTTGTTAATAACAAAGAAGAGAAACCCCTTAAACGTCCTTCGAGTAGCAAAAGTTTAGATGAGAGGCTATTGGAGAGTAAATCTAATAAAAGCGCAGACAGCAAGGAAAACACTTTGGCACCAGGTGGTGTTCCACATCAAAATTCCATTGATTCAATCGATGACCGATCCGAACGCAGTGGTCAAGTTGAATCAGAGAGTGACGTAGATTTTGCAGCTACTGTTCTTAATGCTGATGTAAGTCTTTAGTTAACATATTTTGTTAAATAATTTATTTTGTTTGGCTAGCAGTTACAGGGCCTTCAAGAGAATATCCCCGATAATGAATTAACCGAGGTGACTGTGCCTTGTGGCGATGAAACAAGAATTTTACTTTTTGCTCGAGGAGACCGCGAAAAGGAGGATTGGTATGGTGACAATCATTATAAAGTCTCATGTTCTATAACTTGTTCTTTACAGGTATCGACGTTTTATAGCCGCCAGTGTCGGTGACATAAATGATCAAGACCTACATTTGCCAAATGTGGTCATGGTATCAGAAGCTGATATAAAAGCGGCAGCAAAGGCAGCATCTATATTACCAGAAACAGTTAAGGTAAATAATTCTGAGATAAGACAAATTTGAGAAAAATTCAAAAACTAAAATCTAATTCGAAAAAATATTTTGTTCTTGATTTCATTCACTTAGAACAAAGAAGACGGTTCAGTTGCAGATGATTCAAATGCTAACGACAATATCACAAAAACAGAGAAGCTTGATAAAATTGATAAACCAAAAAAACGCAATTCAGCTCCTACACAAGAGAAAGCTGAATCAACTGATGCTGATTCCACAGATTGGGAAAAAATCCCAAGTGAGTCACCAGAATTATGTGATGATACCTATGAAGGATTACTTATAAGTACATGTGCAGCACGCAATCCAATAGAATATATCCGGTTTATGGCACGTTATCAGGTAACTCTTTGTTTTTATTTTTATTTAAAAGTTTGTTTTTATTTTGTTTGGTTAAATTTATTTATTTTTTGTTGAATTGTTTTGTAGAGCGCTTGTAATCAAACACGCATTCCAGTATTTAAAGCTCCACACATGAAGAAACAAAAAACTCCAACAAAAGTATGTTTTATTTATTTATTTAGTTTTATGATTTAATTTATGACCCTTTGCAAACGCGTTTTTTGTTGTATTGTATCGATTTATATTTATTCTTTTAATACACGCGTATTTTAGTCTATGAATTTGCTTCTTATGGTACATCTTCACTTTTTTGTATTCAAGTTTGCTTATCAGATTGGGGTCGTCAATCCTGATTGCAATAGGACTCATTTATCCAATACATTTGTTCAATATGTATATGTAGTTACATATTTATCCACAGAGCCGTCGTGAAAAACGTCAAGAAGATGAACTATGGAAAGGAATTGATCAATCTTTGTTCCTTGGCCCGTGTGGTAGTGTAGTGTGGGCCAATGTTCTTGTTGGACGTGTTCTCTTCAGTTGCTTGAATGACCCAGTTTTGTTGAGTAAAATTCAAGATTTCCTTCAAAAGAAACTCAGTTCTATTAAGGTGTGATAAATAATTTCAAAATATTCTTCTAAAAACTAATATTTGTACGTACCCCCACTACAGTTACCTGGTTTTATGGAAGACGTTTCAATAACTCAAATTTTCTTGGGTGATACTCCACCGTTGATACATCGTGTGTCACAACCTGTTATTGATGAACGTGGAACATGGATCGATGCCGATTTAACATACGAAGGCTTAATGCACATGACAATAACAACCAAACTCAATTTGCTACGTTTAAAGCGACAACATACAAAAGTTGTTGTTGCTGATCCTGGATCATCAACATTAAATGGCATCCCATCAGGTAGTTCACCGCCGCCCACTCTTGCTGAATCGGAATTTGCAGCTAGTAACACCGATCAACTAATCGATGAAGTTTTGACCAATTGTGCAATTTACGATAGTGATGCTGAAAGTAGCGGCGCTTCTAGCTCTGAAACTGGAAGTCCTACTGTCGGATCGTTGGAAAATGCCTCTTCAGAGTATTTATATTAAAATTAAATTTTGCCAAATCCTTGGTAACAATTTGTATATTTACAGCAGCCAATTTTTTAATTCTTCCCCGGGCAATGCAAAACGTTTATTTAAAATTGTAGATCGTATTGCTGCTTCAAATCTCTTCCAGTATGCCACTGAGCTGTCATACGTCCAAAAAGCCATGGAAAACATGAGCACAAACATAACATTACGCGTGGATTTGAAAGGCCTAGTTGGCAGAGTGACTATTAATATTCCACCGCCTCCTTCAGATCGCATTTGGCTTTCGTATGTTTTTCAAATAAATAAATTTTAAATGTTAGTTTTTTTTAACGCTTGACTTGCAGCTTCCGTGGACCACCGAGACTCTGGATATCTGCCACCCCTACTGTCGGAGACCATACTTTCGATTGGAGCATCATAACAAAATTGATTGAAAGCAAACTTTGCGAAGAAGCAAACAAATATCTAGTATATCCAAATATGATTGATGTTATTGTACCATTTTTGGGACAATCAACATACAAAGAATGAATTTCTGATAAAAATGATGATGCAGATGAAATGTTTAGTACATTATGATCTCCTTTTTTCTTATTGTTATATTTATCTACAATATTCCAAACTTACAAAACTTTCCACTCGATTTATCACTTTAAACTGTGATTTTTAAAATTTATATCTATCTCTCTATATCACTCTTAATCTTTAACTCAACATAAATAGTTTTTAAAACTAATATTTCATTAGTAATTCATTTAGATTTTTCAATTCAAAGTATGTAAAATATTTTGTGTTGCTATTTTGTTTTGTATTTTTTTACTCGGTTGTGTTAAAAATATCAAATGTGATTTTTGTTGTTTCTTTAGTTATCGGATTGTTGAAATCGTAAAGTTTTAGGCATCTTAGTTTATAAAAATAAACACATTTATGTATGTAAAGTAACATTGATTCAGTTAATTAAAATGATTTGTAATCACCTAACTTCCATAGTGATCAAAAACAAAAATATTAAAACTACGAACAAAAATTTAAACATTATTATCATAATAATCAAAGCACTATTGTGTAAAAAATATTTTATCATTTATAGTTTTTCTAAGCTTGCACGAGGTATACACGAACTTTAAAATTTAATGTCTTTTTTATACACACGGATATTTTTGTTTTTGTTATATTTTTTTTATAATTTTAATAATGCTAAACAGAATTTGTATTTTGTATTTTATTTCTTTTATTTAAAGTAATAAAATTAGTATTAGGTTTAAGATTATTAGATTTGAATAAAAACAAATAAACTGAACATTCACGGAAATATTATATTTCTTTTGATATAACGGTGCTTCAAATGAGGACTTAAAATATTGAAACAAAACATAGAAAACTAATGGAATGATTTAATAAAGTATGTACCTATTTATTTTCAATACCATTTTATGAGAGTTTTATTTTGAATAAGTAAAGGAAAAATGTAAGTCATATTTTTAAGTGATGAATGAACATTTGTACCTTAAACGTATTCCGAAATCTTAAATTACGTTATTGAAATATCGTTCATCTGTCTGCATTATCATGTCATGTCCATCCCAGCTGTCTGTGAACCAAAAACATTTGTTTATCTTCCAACATACAAAAAATATATTTTATCAAAAATTCAGTCTTAGGAAACTACATTTAATATTTGTATCCTATGTTGTAATTTTCTTTTCTTATTCTAAAATTATTTCGTATTATTATTATTGTATACATAGACTATTATCCTTTCCAAGGTGGTTTTCCATTAATTAAACGTTGTTGAGTCTTATTTTTGTTACCATTTGAAGATTTAGCTTTTGACAAAAGCTCGCTCAAGTTGTCAATATCTTGCGGAGATTTACTCAAAAGCTAAAATAAAAAATGTTCATGCTTATTCAGTTGAAAATAATACGTTAATTATTTTACCAATTCAATATAAGCTTGTAATCTATCTACATGCTTAGGATGATCTTCTTCCGCTCGATTTTCTCGACTTGTTTTCGGTGTTTCAAATTGTTCATTTTCAGCAGTGCTTTGAACATTTTCCGATGAATTTTGTTTATCATTGGATTGTGCGTTTGGGCTTGTCAGAATTTCTAATGCTTTTTGCCATTGAATTTCCATTACGCTGTGTAGTTTTTCTGCAATATCAGCTCTACGAAAAAGTCTTGGTAGGTGAAAAAATAAAAATTCAAGATTATATATAAGAATAAAATACCTTTTCGTTTTATATGAACTAAGCTTAGATTCTAGTTCACTGATCTTTGTCGATGCATTAGCTAATTGAATTCGATAAAGTTCTACTTCTTCATCGTGTTTCTCTTGTAATAAATTTAATTCTTGTTCATTTTTTTCATTGATTAACTCCATTTGCTTCATAGCTCGTTCGGCTATTAAGCGTTCTCGATCGCGTGCTTCTTGTTTTAAATTTTCCTCAACTTTATCCAATTGCTGTTGAAATTCTTTTAATTTCTGTGCGACTACGATTTCGAGCTGTTGCTGGTAATGGAGCTTTAAACCCTGACGCTGGCTTTCCAGCTTTTTTTGTAATGTTGTCTAAAAAAAATAAGAATTAAATCTTTTTTGTTTACAAATATTTTCAAATTGTATTTAAAATGTTTAACTTCTTTTTCTGTTAATATCAAAAGTTTCTCGTTTAAAGACTTTTTCTGCTCCTCTAAATTATCTGCACGATTTTTATGCTTTTGCATTAATTCCTGGGCTTGTTCTTTGTAGTTTTTAAGTGATTCGATTTGAGTTTCAAGATCTTCACATCGGTTAGACGCCTAAAAGATATTTTGGTTTATTAATTTATGGTAGTGGTTTTAAAAATTGTTGAATACCTTGTCTCCTCGATATTGAGCTTTAGCTAGAGAATCTTTTGTTTTAGCTAGTTCATTTGCAGAATACTCTTCAGATTTTTTGCAGGAATGCAACATTATTTCTAGTTCTTCAATCTTCTTTTGATATATATTATTGTTTTCATTTGTTTTCCTGAAAATGCAGAGGATAATAATTTTACAACTGGCGCAAATATTTAAGAACATTCCATTTAATACTGAGAAATTACAGTTTTACTGACTATTTGCAACAAATTGTTATGTATAGGTAAGTACTCATTTTGTTTCTACTTGTACCTTGAGTAATTGTGCAGTTCACTTTGGAGTTTTTCATTTTTGTCCTGAAATTTGGCCGCTAATCCTAATGTCTGAGCTAATTCTTTTTGAATAATTTCATATTTTTCCGCCAAGCCTTGATGATCATGTTCAAGTTTACTTACACAGTCTTTCAGTCTTTTTACTTCTTGGTGTAGGCTGCAATAAGAGCGTTTAAAAATAAATTATAAAAACCACCATACACAATAACACAACTCACTTTATATTTTCTGCCTGAGCATTTCCCAGTGCTTTATTCTTTGCTTTATCCACTTCCAGCGCCACGGATATTTTTTGTTGATATTCTAATAATTTACTCTGCAACGTTTGAATAGTTTTTTCTAGATGCAAACGACGATACTGTTCTTCTTTCAGAGTTAAGTTTCCTGGTGCATTTTTACCCCACATTTCACTTAAGCTAATAAGGTTTTCATACGCAGCTGGGAGACTTGGTACAGCTTCTTCGTTGACTTGACCTTGCGGCAATCGATTAAGTACATTTGGTAATGATACCGCTTGTTCTTCAACTAGTTGATTATCACGAATGTTATTCCCATTCCATAACGATTGGTACTGTCTGTCCTCTAAGAAATGGTCGATTTCTTTAAGAACTCCATGGTATTCGGCACCTTTTCGTGGATTTTCATGCATATTATGATCTTTAGGAGTTGAATGGGTCATTGTATTTGTTCGAGGAACTAGCTTCCTTTCACGATGGGTGCTATTCGATATTGTTGACAAATCCGACGGTGGAGAGAAGTTCGTTTCGATGTTTGTCAAACGGGCATTGATGTTGTCCAATTCGATTTGTTGCGTGGTTGGAAGAAATTGATGAAAGTTGGACCCAGATGCGGTAGCTTGTGGCAGTGGAACTGGTTCCCACTTAGAGGCCGACATGTTGCTGAGATCTTCAGAAAAAAAATCATTCAGTCGGTCATCGGATAATGTTGTAGATAGAAATAAATTTGGTGGAATCAATAACAAAATATCTGTATCATCTGAATCGCTCATTTAAAAAATAATTGCACGAAAATTTTTAATTTGTTTGCTTTTTGCATCCTAATTTGCAACGCTGTCAAAATTTCAACAGCAACCAGGGGTGTTATATGAATTGGAAAAATAGACAGGCTCCCAAACTTGAAACACAAGCCAATAAATATTTGACTATTGGTTTGTTGAAAGAAACAATTAAAACAAGGTGGAAAGATATTTAAAAACAAAGAATGAAAGAGACAGCTTGGTTCTACCAGAAATCCAGAATCAAATTTAACTTTCGGTGGATCGATTGGTACATTGAAGTTATAATTTTATATTTCAATAACCTACAAAAAAACGAACACTAACAAATACAGATACATATATGGTCAGGGCAAGCAATTACATACATGAACTCACTCAAACAGATTTGGCAATTTAATGAGTTTGCATTCTGAGCGGTTGTCGATTAGCCGCCGCCATTATTTGACAAATTTAAAATCATATACACACTGACAAAAACAATCGTGTCATTTTTCATGCAAACACAAAAAATCGAGCAATTTAAAAAGTACCATGTAAACTCATGTAAATCGACAGTTCATAACTTCACGAGTGCGAAGCTAAACGCAGCTAACTTCATGTAGTTTTATTTGACAGCTTCGTATGTTGGAGATGATTTTAATCATACAAATAATAAATACGAATTACGGAAGTTGGAGTGCTAAAGTTCAAGTTAAGTGTGTGTTTAAACTCTAGAATATAATTCTCTAGTTGTGATAAATTGATTTTTGTTTATTCAAACGTCTTTCAGCCTCACATTTTTGTCTGAGTGAGTACATTTTAATATTTTAAAAATTATATTGTAGAGGTCGTAGGGATTTTCTCAAAAGTTTACAGTGAGGGAATGAAAACATCGATATGATTTTGGTACGGCGCTCAATACCGAGTACAAATACAACTTACAGATAAAATGAAGTTCTTATCTTCTTGTGAATTGACAGTTTCAAAATATTTAAATTCAAAATCGATTTCAAAAAAATTGTCGTCACTCTATTCACCGAACGAATTACTAGGTATTAGGATTTCTATTCATTTAAAACTGCTTTCTTTTTTCTAAGCGATTATTCCTTAATAATGTTCTGAACATAATTTTCACATCTTCTTTTACGATAATGTTATGATGTTGAATCAGCCCACAACTTTAGAACATTATCGCTTCACCTAAGGATCTACTTTCGGGGTTCGCCAGTTTGACCCTTGAAAACGTTTAAAAGCCTCCCATTTTTGTGTTGCTTAATGTGCGAGACCAACAACATGCTGGTGACCTTTCATTTGTTAGTTCTAGGAGTTGTTAGGTCTTGAAATGTTTTCGCTTGTTACTGGCATGCTGTTGGTTTGTATTTTGATCAACACTTTTTACGCCGCCGCCGGTGATCACCAGTCGCGTTAACCAGGGTCTCATATATTTTTGGTAATGCTTGAAGATATTATTTGTCGCTAAGGGACACAAATTGTATTGCTAAGCAGCATGAAGGTACATGGAAAGTACTGCCGGAAATTCCGGTACTAGAATTTTTGCAATTTTAACTTGGGCGCCAGAATCTTCCATAGACAACGGGAAGACTTCTAAAAGCGTTAACTTGTACCCTAAAATAAAAAAAAAAGATTCTGGATTCTGATTACAAAACAAAAATTAAACATAAAAGTACCCCATTGAGGAATCAAGTCAGGTTTTTTTTGAAAAAGTATGTTGTAGTTTTCATAATCCAACAAAAATAATACCCTCCCAGGTGGGTATTAAATGTCGTTGGTGGGGTTACGAAATAATTTCATCTTCCCCATGTGCAACAAATTATTTTCAATCAGACCTGGTTCACGTTAACTATACCTAATTGTTGTCCAAATCATTCAGTTGCATTACAAAATGCATATACAAATACATAAAATAATAAGATGAATTTAATAAAGAAAATAGCTTTTATTTTATAACAACGTGGTACAATTTGTTTGCGTATGTATTCTCTGTTTACAAAAAAACATGACTAAAAGAATACAATTGGTACCTGCTTTAAGGCTTTTTATTACATAAAAAAATCTTCACTCATTCCTGATGGTGTGTCTAGCGGCCTTCCCGATTCGTTAGTACTCAAATCTGGCTCTTCTTGGTGGAGCTTCTTAGAAATTTGAGCACAAACCGTATTCGTCTGACTAAGTTTTACACGTTTTGGCAAAGTTCGTGTTACTGGCTGTGTCATTACTTGTGTTGCCAGCATAAAATCTTCACTCTCATCAATTTGAGACACTTCCATCGGTTTTCTTTTATCATGTTCTTTTGCTGTGGTTCCTTCACAGGGTATTAATGCAGTTTCTAACGCTGCGTTCTTTTCTACAAGCAAATCCTGTAGTTCTGCAATTTTGTCTTTCTTTGAATTGAGCAGTACAGCAAACTTTTCAAGTAGATTCTTTTCCAATTGGTTCTTATCTTCCAAACATTTGTCTATCCTGGTAACCATTGTTTGGTATTTTTCATTGAGTTCTTTGGATGCTTCTTTGCATTGTGATAGCTCTTTTTGCAGGGAAGCTATAAAATCAACAGCTGTTAAAGCAAATGTATGCTTTAGCTCAGCGTTTGGTTTTATATCTACTTCTAGATATTGAATCTGGAACTGATCTGTTTTTACTAATGTGAACTTATCATCCTCAAGCAAATATTTGAAATTTTTAGCACCTCCTTCACTAGTGAGTGCTTCTTTGCATTCATTCAAAAATGTATCATATGGAATTTCTAATTCTTCAGCAGATTCTTTTAGCTCATCAAAGTAAACATCACCTTCCCATTCTTTTGATATGTGATTATCTAGTATTTGTAGATTAATTTTATTTGACTGCCATTCCGTTTTAATAATAAAATATTTGTCTGGCTCTATTTGCTGAACTTTGTTTACAAATATAGGAAATCGATTTGGAAGATCCATTAAATTGAATTCAGTTTAAACAAAAGTGAATTTTATAAAAATGCAAAACTCACTACCCGATTATGTTCTTTATTGAAGTATAATGTTTACTGTTAATTAAATGGTATGCTCTGATTTATTCAAACAAGAAGAATATAAACAATGAGGCTATTTAATATATTAATACATCAATAAAACTCTGTCGAATTATAAAATAAAAATCTGGAATTCGTCGGATATTAAAAATAAAAACAAACCACCTAACCTTACTTTTGTCATATGTCAAAAATAAGAGTTCCACATCTAAAAATAGTGTTGCTGTGATTATTTTCTAAGAAATGTTTTAGTACCTTTTTTACCATACACAAATTAAAAATACTCAATTTTGACATTTTATTTAAGCGAACCTTACACGTTCAATCATTTGACATCAATCTGTTATATGGTGTTTGTAAAAATAAGTCTGTGTGCGTGCATTTATTTGACGAAAAATCAAATTTTTTTAATTAAAACCCTTTTGATTTTACCTGATGAATGATTATGTGTGTAGATGACTGACTGACCGTGTAAAGTTCGCTTTATAATACACAAACAATTAATATGAGTAAATTCGGATATAAATCCGAGCGATTTTTGTACTCGGCGATGTGTGGAAAAAAAAACTTTTCGAGGATCTCGGCAGGAAGAGTTCGAGACGAGACCATATGCATACAAGCATCATGCATAGAATAATAAATAAATAGAACATCATCTCAGGAAGCTCCACCCACGTTTGTCTACAAACTTTAAAAATGAAGAGATATAACTCTGTATGCGTGCCCTTGCATTTCAAATGGGACTGTCAAATTTGGGTAGACCATACATTCTTATAATTTTGCATTTATCTGTTCACACGTATTCACGTATAGAAAAGCGCGTGTACACATTTTTTTCTAAGGGAGAAGACGGAGGAGTACAAGTTGATGACCTGGGGCATCATCCATAGAATAATAAATAAATAGAATATCATCTCAGGAGCCTCCACCCACTTTTGCCTACAAACTTTAAAAGCTGCAGAGATTTAACTCTGTAGGCATGCCCTTACCTCTCAAATGGGACTGTCGAATAGGGCTGAACCATACATTCTTACAATTTTGTATTTAGCTCTTCACACGTATTCACGTATAAAAAAGTGCGTGTAAATTTTTTTTCCAACGGACGGAAGAGTACAAGTTGATGACCTGTGCGCATCATGGAAAAAACACCCTGCATAAACTTCAACGTCAAAATAATTATGTGAGAGAGACAGACAAGAAACAAGGACAAATACTTAAGCGAAGGCACACTGTCATTAAAAAACAAGCCAACTATATACCATTAAACCTCATTTGCATTAAATGAAATTAAAGAAAACGAGAAGGAACTATATTTGTGTTAAAAGAAGAAAAAAGGTTTCATAAAAGAAATATCATCGTTTTCTACAGTGTACGACTTCGCTTCATTATTCGGCAAATTCTTTGTTAATTCTTTAAAATTAGGTTAATTCACAACAATTTTGTAAAAATCAACTAATTTATTGAGGTAATTAATTTGATATTTTGTTAATTCACATCATATCAAAGGTTTCTTAAAACATCTTCACAGAAAATCAAACGAAATAATATTAAAATGGACAACTACATGTTTGACGGAGGCCGCATCACCAAGATGGAAGTCGACTATGAACCCATCTGCGATGAAAAGATTCCCAAAGCAATAGCACTGGCAAAATCAAATCCTGACGAATTTCATTCAGCTATAGAAACAATGTTGCAATTAGAAAAGCAAACCAGATTGGGCGCTGATATGCCATCGTGCTCACGAGTTCTTGTTGCAATTTGTCAAATTTGTTTCAATGCAGGTAATTGGAATGCACTCAATGAATTCATCACCCTTTTGGCTAAGAGAAGGTCTCAACTTAAACAAGCTGTAAGTAAAATGATCCAAGAATGCTACACATATGTAGACAAGACTCCTAGTAAAGCGGTAAAGCTGAGTCTAATCAACACCTTGAGATCGGTAACAGAAGGCAAGATCTATGTGGAGATTGAACGAGCCAGACTTACAAAGATTCTCGCTGACATCAAGGAAGGCGACGGAGATATCGCTGGTGCTGCTGCTGTAATGGAAGAACTTCAAGTTGAGACTTATGGTTCGATGGATAAACGCGAAAAGGTCGAATTAATTTTGGAACAAATGCGATTGTGCCTTCTGAAAGAAGACTACGTGTCGACTCAAATTATTGCTAAAAAAATTAGTATCAAATTTTTCGATGATCCTAAGCAACAGGATTTGAAGCTTAAATTCTACGACTTGATGATCCGTCTCGATCGGGATACATCTTTTTTAAAGACCTCACGCCATTACCAAGCGATATCTGATTCCAAACCTATTGAAGTTAAATCTGATAAAGAGGAAACCACACCCGCTAGTGCTTCTCCTTCTAAGGACAAAAAAGAAAAAGAAGAGGAGGTTATTCCAGAGGCACCGCCACTAACAGAGGAACAACTAGAAAGTCAAAAACAAAAGCTCAAACTCGCTGTAGTATATTGCATTCTGGCTCCTTATGATAACGAACAAAACGATATGATGGCACATTTAGCAAAGAACAAAACTTTAGAAGACATCCCCGTTTACAAAGAGATTCTTCGTCTATTTATGTGCAAAGAGTTAATTAACTTTGATGCCTTCGATGCCGAGTTTGGTTTTATTCTCACTGAGAATGTTTTATTCCAAGAGAATTCACTTCATGCTAAACGATGTGCTACTGAATTAAAAGATCGCCTAATCGAGCACAACATCAGAATCATCTCCAACTACTATTCTCGTATTTATTTGAAACGTTTGAGTGAATTACTTGTTCTACCAATTGACAAGTGTGAAGAATATTTATCAAAACTGGCTAATGCGGATACGATTCGAGTTAAAATTGATCGTCCTGCTGAGATTGTTTATTTCACAACTAAGAAGACATCGTCGGATATTCTGAATAACTGGGCACAAGACACTAATCAGTTGATGGCTTTGGTTAACAAGACATGCCATTTAATCAACAAAGAAGAGTGTATTAACTCTGTTCTAGGAATGGCTGTAGAAGCCTAATTATTTTGTATTTCTTAATTAAGTATAGTCGGTTGATTCATTCATCGACTTATTTGTAAAACAAATATTTAAATAAAATTTAAATGTTTTGAGCAGTATTTATTTGATTATTGCTTCAAGAAACTTATGTTTGCATTTATTGATTTAACGGTGGTAATTTGTTAAAGCCAGGATGGCCTAGTAAAATCTCGGAGTTTGATCTTAACTATTAAAAGTTAAAACAATCATTGCTCTAAAGGCCACCAAAAATTATGGGTTTCGCCTTATAATACGAAGCAGGTCTCAATTAACATGTCTCTCCATACAGGTTTAACTTATTCTAGCAGCCCTGATTTTCGTATACCAATTTTTTTTAGATCTGCAAAATCCCACTAGAGTGGGTTCGAAGACTTTACAGGCTGGAGCATTTTTGTCCACCCATTTGCAATACAACTCCTAAATCTGGTCGTTGAACCTTATTTGCCACACATTTATCCACCCATACTGATTCAAAGATCAATCGAAAGATTTTTCGCTCAATGCGATCAAGTACTTTCTCATCCGATTTTGACAATCTCCACGTATCTGCACCATAGAGAAAAACTGAGGTGATCAGGGTCTTATACAATCAAATTTTTCGAATATCAGGTTCTTCTAGTTAGAGCTTTGATTTGAATTGATTTGACCTGAGTTTCGAAAGATGCCTTCTAAAATGATGTTCAAGAAGTCGCATTTTAATATGTGATGACGGGGGTTGCAGTAAGTTCTATTCGGAGATGAGCTGGGTGTTGTTTACTTTGATGTTTGCTAGAGAAAAGTATCTGTGTTTATTCTTGTATAGTGCATTTCTGAATTTCAAGCCTTTCTTTAGAAAAAGACTGCTAGCTAAGTTCCTCTTCTGTCTAATCTTAACCACGTCTTTTTTTATACCTATACTCCTCCACCTCGCAACATGTCAGCGAGTTTCTTGCCTTGATCTGACTGGGTATTCACATTAGCTTGAGTGAACTTTCGGTAAACATAAAGTTCTCTTACATTATTTATGACAATCGATTTGTGTATCACTTGGCTCTATTTGAGTTTTTGATCAACTAACGACTCCGCAACGTTAGCTTCTAACATGTTATTTTCTACAATCGTGATAGTCGATTTCGATTGTTTTCATTGTCATCGGCTGCTGCCAGTGCTCGGCCAAACTAGTTTGAAGATTGTTTTTGTACTGCAAGTAGACTGTGTAGCTTGCGCTCAACAATTCAATGTACATTAAGAAGTGGGTGAATTAACCAACGAAAGTGATATATTTTCTTTTATGAGAGTAAAAAGAACAATTTTTAATCATATTTAGCTTAAATAAATTTTAATTATTACCAACATCAGTAGAATATTTACACAAATTGGCAAAACAAAAAAAAACTATTAAATTATTTAAAAAGCGGGTTACATTAATATTTATCTTAAATATCTCTTATACAATTGAATAACAAAAAAAAAATATATAATAAACTAACAAGAATACCTATTTCAAACTATTTATTAATCAGTTGAGGAGTTTTTATAATTTATATAATAATTATTATTTTGTAAAAGAGCTACATTAATCAAATAAAACAAATCTCTGGTCGAAGATAGTACAAAATTAAATTTAAAAAAAATGTATAACAAGCAAGTTTAGACTCCTCACTATAATATAATAGACTGCTTGGTGTATTTTGTTTAGTATATAATATTATATAAGATTAGCCATATTTTATTTTTTTTTTTTTTTCTTAATTTTAAAAATATTTTTTGTTAAATGTAAAGTTTTATGTTATTGATTGATTAAAATCATCAATGAATATCACTTCAAAGGGCAAGAAGGTTTTCTTCTTCTTTTTTCGATGATTTCTTTTTGCGGCTATTGTTAGAAGAATCATCGCTGCCGGGTGATGCTACTGAAGGCAGACTTTCAGCTGCTGCTGCTCTCTCGGCCAGAAATTTATCAAATTCTGTACTGGTGAGAGTTTCTTCGGGTCCTTCATTTTCTTTCTATATTTTGTAAAGACAAAAATTGTATTTATAACAAAAAGTAAACATTTTGAATTAAAAAAAAAAAGTTAATAATTAAGTGCAAGCAAAAAATGTTATTATAAATACAAAACGAAAATAATAATGTGATAGTTTTGTTAAATGAATGAACTGGATGAACAGTTGCAGGTGTGTAACTTTCTAAGAAAACATATATTATAACAATGAGTGTTAAGATGATAGCAGTGTGAACGTTATTAAATAGAAATACAAAAGTTATACAAAAATATACATTATGGTAAATATACCTACATATTATATAGTAATACAAGTTCAAAGAAAAAAAATTGTGTTTTTCAAGATTTTTGATTTTATACCAATTTATTAACACATTTATGCTAAGAAACCATAAAACATAAAAATATAAACATCTTTTATAAATAGTTTTGTGTGCCACAAAAAGTACGATCAAATTGAAAGTAAAAAGTTTATGCTATAAGGTGTCAGACTCATAGACGTTTTATGCATTGAATTAAAACGAACCATAAGTAGCCGAACTTTTAACTTTTCTCTCTGTAGAATACAACGTTGTCGGCTCCTTAAATTTAATATTAAGAGAATAACTGAAAACAAATGGAGAGGAAAAGTTAGATATAGCAAACAATTGTGATTGAAAAGATTTATCTTTGACGTGAAGGACATAATGATCAAGAAAGTTAACGATAGGCTTATGTTTGAATTTGAAATGTAAACTTCGCAGAGTGAGCTTTATTTCTATCCAAGATCTTCCACAAAACTACTTGGAATTATCTATTGTACCTAATATCTATTGGCAATGAAACTGATATTAAAACTGTACCAAGCCAGACAAGATCTAGCTATAGTTGGATATCTCAATATATGAGACAAAACCACACCCCGTAAACACTCAAATTAAATATGAATGATAAAAACACGGGTACTCGAAATATGATTTAATATAAATGAGTATGATAAACTTGCTGCTTGATTCACAGGAGATTTAGAAAATCATAAAAAGTACATTTTCGGATATAGTAGCACTCGATGCTTGATATGAACCACAATTCATGAAGCTAAACTGGCTTGCGCTCCAGAACATTAATTGTATTTTAAAAGAGAAGCACTACAAAGGCATAAATAAAGTTGCGGGGCTTAGATCTAAAGATAAGCGCTAAAACTTGACATTTATTCGGCCCAATTCTACCTTTACTTTGGTTTTGATTTAGTTACTTACATTCATGTTACCCTAAACAAAACAAACTGTATACTGAGAATTTTTTCTAACTAAATTGCACCATATTGTTTTTTTTTTTATTTAAAGTAATCGTGGGCAACATAACAGACGGTTTTTGTCAGTAGTTCTATATAAAGTACATTAAATAGAAAAAAAAAACTATAAAAGCAGTTTTAAACAAAAGGTTATTAGCATAAATGGGTTATTATTATTTTTTTTAGCAATTTCAACAACACAACAAATCAAATAATTATTAGCAGTACAACAATAATTTATTGTGTGTACACTAAAAACACCTTACTTACAGAATTGCTTAACCACGCCTCCATTTCATCGAATTCACTCTCTTTTGGTGGTAGCTTCACGCAAAAAATAAAACCATAAATGTTAACTTAAAAATTATTTGAAATCAAAAATAAAAATAATAAAACAAAAGCAAATTTACAGTAGCAGACATTTATAAAAAAAATAAGCACATAAACCCAACAAGAACATTTTAAAAAACTAAAGCCGTTTAAATTAAAATATTTTGTTTATTAAATTATAAACCAAATTAATTGAAATAAAACCTGATTGTCTGCTTACTTTACTTACCCCCTCCATGGGTGGTTTTTTGAATGGTGAGCCGACACTTCCCGCAGTTGCCTCAACAGATGGAATGTCTTTCAAAATGCCAGTTTTACTAGAAATATAAGAAAATTGTTAGTTTTGCATGTGCACGGGCATTTCTTTTTGCTATATTTTTGAAAAATAAACCAACCTAATAATTTCGGAACTTTGTTTACGTGATTGTGCCAATATATCAAACTCATCTGCTGGCGGTGGTACAGCTGAAGTCTTAACAGCTGCAGGTGGTGAAACATCTGTAACTTTTGGTAGCTGCGATGATGTAGATCCTACTTCTAAAATATATTTTGGAAAATAATTTTATATTGAAGCAAGTTAATTTTTTTTTTTATTTAATTACCAAATTTGGAAAATTGTGTAGCTAACAAATCTGCTCCGCTAGCTGTATCACTTAAATCAATGAGAGCTTCTTTTGCTGGGTCTTTAGCTGTTAAGTATTTTTATTATGCTATTGTTATAATTCTATATTAACAATATAAATTTGTTTACCAGCAGTAGGATTTGGCACGCCAATAGCTGCACCTAAAATAGCCGAAGGAGATGTTGTACCAGTAGCATTGGGAGCACGGTTTTTCTCATATCTTTGATGGCGCAAAAATAGATTATTCAATTCATCATTCAAACGAAGAAGCTCAGCGGTAATTTCATCGTTGCTTATTCTTCCAATTAATTCAACAACTCTGCCTTGCATTTCCCTATAAAAAATGGTAAAACATTGTAAAATCATAATTAAACCCAATTTTACACTACGAGCATGAAACTAGGTTAAACTAGATGAAACTTCAGTTAAAATGCTTTTTACTTATATGTATGTATATTCATTAAAAAATGCTTCCATTTAAAAAAAAAACTACAACTTACTTGCAAGTCTGAGTTAAATCAGAAAACAGCTTGTAGTCTTCTGGATCTTCATCACCAGGCTTTAACTCGTTCAGCATTTCACCCAAAATTGACATACTAAAACCTACAACTTCCAACTCTGATTGTAACTTAGTTGTCTGCTCTGGTGTGAGCACAGTTGGCCCACTTATCTGAAACAATAACAAAATATTTTCGATTACACAAGAAACTAAGATTCAAAATATTATCTTACAATAACTCCAGGAGTAGGAGCACCAACATGTTGTGGAGAAGTTGGTTGATGTTGATGTGACACCGGTGGTGGTTCTGGAACACTCTAAAATATACAAATCTCAGTTATAGTTGAATATTATTGAAATACAAAAAAAAAAAAAAATCATTTACCCGCTGTGGTGTATAAATTGGTGCCATTGCATCTAAATCTGTATTCGGGAATTCGATTCCTTTATTTTTAAGTTCCTGATACACCAAATTAACTCCAATCAATTCTGGCTGATTCTTAAAGGCATCTGCCCAAATCTGAATTAAACTCAAAACTTTTTCCTGCACAATAGCTGGAGGATCATTTTTAGGTCCAATTAATTTGACTAATTCTTGAATAAATTCTTTTTGTGCGACAAGGACATGGAATGCTTTGCCACAATTTTTGACACATGTTTCTAGAACAGTTAGGGTAAACATAATCACTTGATTATTTTTACCAGCATTTTGAGTTAGACGACGACGAATTGCTTTCATGGCATCACGTGCTGTATCGGAAGACTCATTTATCATATCGCATATTTCCATATTGAGGGCCCAGTTTTCTGAGGCTAAGGTGGCATCGGTTGCTTGTTCTGTAAGGAAAATTAAAATTGATAACGGTTGTTTTTTTTTTTTTAATTTTGAAATGATTTACAAAACTAAACAATTAATAATTATTTATTTATTTGCTAAAATGAAATAAAAGCTGTAAAATGTAAAAAAAGAAATAAGACTGTTCTGTCTTTCACCTGAGAAAAAAAAGTAACTCTGATCTAGCGAGAAAGTGACAAATTTTCCACGGGTATAATCTTCTTTAGTCAAGTTTATATCTTCTTCGCATTTCGGATTCGATGTTAAAAATATAGCTCTACTCCAGTTTTGTAGAAACGCACACAAGGGGATTGATTGGAAGTGTAATTACTTATCTTTAGTTCTGGTCATGAGGGTGTCCAAATAAACAACTTATTTATTTCCATCGTCTTAATAAGATTACTTAACTTCAGTTTCATTGCTTCTACAAATTTGTTGATCACGAATTGATTTATTTTTATTTTTATTTTAAATGGTTTTTTCTCCTTAAATTATCAATATTCTGTTTTAGGATACGTGGCTCCCACATATACCCCACATATTAACAGGAATCAAGTATCACATTAAAATAAAATATCTGTTCACTTATTCCCGAGGAACTCTATTCTGCATTTCGCGCGATTAGATTTCAGTCTTGATACCGTACGGATTGAAAAAGTGAATCGATAAATGAATTAATAAGTGGGGCTGGATGCACTACTACCTTAAGATCTATTGTGCCCTTGTCTAGTGCTGCATAAGAATGATTGTTTTAAATATTAAAATCCATCGAGATAGTAGTTCCATTTTTTTATCTTTTTCCGTTCGTTATGGAGTCTGCATGCTGCGCTGTTTACTACCTTATGATTACCAAGGTGTCTTCTTAGCATCGCGGTTATTTCTTCCTAAGCTCGCTAGAGTTTGGACTGTCTCTGTTTAGGACGTCCCTTCTACGGCGTTGTTTTTTTTTTTTTTTTTTTGTTTGAACTCCTCTTCTCTTTTGATTCTACTTCTCATCACATGTTCACTTGAACCGTAGTCGGTTTCTGGCTTGTGTTTAAACCGTTCTTATTTTGGCAGACTCTTTCTACCTTTTCTTGATTGTCTTTTGCCTAGCTTTTTAATTTGTCTACTTATTCCTATATCTACGAGTTTGAAACAAGAGTTAGAGCAGCTTGACTGTCCGACACTCGGTCCGACATTACTGCAGTCGTACGTATTTTGTTTGCTGTAATGTTATGTTCGATATTTATCTTTGCATTTTTTTTCTACAGCGTTTATTGAAAAATGCTAAAAGATTTTACGATCGACAAGAAAAATTCGGAACTTTAAACATGTCTGCTTATCAGTGTACATAAAAATATCAGTGTAAAAAAAAGCAGGAGCGTGCCGAAAACAAGCGAAAAAACAAATCGATAAAAAGAAGGGGCTATTCAATGCAATGACACCAGCATTTAGTTGGCCTCAGACGAAGTTTCTTGAGGGGGAATGTTATGATCCCATCCGAGATCATTAACATCGTCCAAAAAAAGAAGAATATTATAATTATTCTTGACAACGGCCTTTCATTTTCTATGTGTCTGAATTTAATCAAATTACTTTAAAATGAAATAATACACTTAACGTTCATTCTGTAAATTGTATAAGAGTTGATAAACATTACCATACTTATAGGTTCATATTATATAATTCAACTGATGAACCTTGCGCCATGCCCCTTTAAGAATCACAATCTCTCCTTAGAATGAGAAATGCCAAAACATGACTGTATTATAAACATATTGATAAGAACAAAAACAAATCAACCAATAGATTACAAATATGAGTCAAATTCGTACAAACAAAAAAAAAAACGATAGTCGGCTGAACAGTTTGTAAATACATACCTATCTATAGTTTTTTTTTTACATGATCGATTTTTCTTATTAAAAAACAAATTGTAATAACAGAGTAGGTAAGTATTAAGTTTGCGATTAAAGTTACAAAACTTAAGATTCAGAAACCAAAAATGTATTTCTCTGCTCATGTAAACATAATGACTAATTTCCTCAAATGAACTACTTGAAATTTAATATTCAAAATACTATAACTTGTCATTATAATAACAATAATTCATCTTACAATTACAATCTATGTATTACGTAAACAATTTCTCAAATTACATATGTACACCGGACACAAAGTTGCAAACAACCAACTACTATTTCACATACAGTGCTGTCCCAGAATCATAATATTATTGTTAATTAAAATGTTTTCAATTGAAAGATCGATTCGAACTACCAAACCAAATCAACAAGAGGAGAATGCGGTAAGACCAACGATGAGCGCGAGACGATATATCATCTGGTGGTAACTGTTCGAAAACCAAACAGCTACACGGGTATTTTTGCGTTGCGCTCTACTGTGCTTGTTGACTTAATTAATATGACTAATGAAGGTTTCATTATCAAAACTCTTCTAATTTGCATTGTTAAAAATACACACAACGACACTGAACTGATGTGACGAAAGGTGTAGTGAACAGGAAGATGTTTTGAGATGACATGTCCATGGAAAGATCGAGTTTTTCATGCAAAAATAGATTAAGTTCTCTCACCTTTGAAAAAATTAAATTAAATACATGCACATTGCACCTTCATCTTCATCAATCTTCATATAAATATCAATTCAACGTCGATAGACAAGTTTTATGTGTGCAACAAAAATCTGATTAAAATGGGATCACCACAATCAAACTTTTGTATTATTCATCAATAAGATAACCCCTTTATTTGTTTTTGTGAAATATTCATTGAAATGCCGACCGAAAAATATTATTTCGCAACAAAATAATAATTATGTATGTATGTAGGTAGATAGGTTCGTACAAGCCTGAAAAAAACGTCGTCGTTAGCAGACCGAAGAAATCAATCGTATGAGACATGGACAACGATACAAAAAACAAAAGGAAAAAACTATTGTTGATGGTTTTGTTTAATAAGTTTATATTTTCATAAACTAAACAATATATAAAGTAATACAAAAACAAAAACATTGTTTATTGAGTAGTATAAATGAAATAAGTTAATTTAATTACCAATTCTTTGTCCAACAGGGGTGGAAAAGGGGTTTCCGCCCAAACCTCCTACATTGAAGAAGGATGCCATAGTTTGGTGGTAATGGGATTCTTTTTAATAAAGGGTATTATTTCACTCAATTATTTTTCAATTAATTAGATTTCACTTGATTTGAATTTTTTTATGAAAAACAATCAAACAGATGGGAAAAGTGGAAAACTATTTTTCTGCTAGGAAAAAACAAGAGTAGATTCATCAAGCTAGAGAAAAATTTATAAACGTCAGCCAGTCAAGTGACTTTTAATTTGTTCACCTTTGTCAGAGAGAGAGAGGAATATATAAATGAAACGTCAATTATGTGGACTTGTAAAGTACTGCCAATACTCATTTACTTTCAATAATTTTTGTGTTGATAAGATTTTTGAAAATTCGGTTTTTCTTGATGCACCATTAAAATTGAAAGAAAAATTTTGGCTGATCATTGAAAAACGATTTATAAAGCGAACCTTACATGGGTTTGGTCAGTCATAATAAAGTGTTTGTAAAAACATGGTTGAATGCGTGCATTTGATTGGCTAAAAATCAAAACACTTTTTAAGTCACGATAACAGTTATAACATATATACGATGATGATAGACGTCGTTTCATTGAACGTGTAAAATTTACTTAACAAAAAAATAAACAAGTTACAGGGCAGAATTGTATAGTATAACTACAATTTTCGTGTGGATTGTCGAGGGCCAGTGTCCTTCCATTTAATTTGGTAGGATTTGTCCAAAAATATAAATTTAAAAATATTAAATTGCGGGGAATTCATTCGAGTGCTATAGCGTTTTTGTCAAAGGTTTTATTTCGATGTTGCTTTTTATATATGTATAATTATTTCAGACTTGATTTCAAACTACATCTGTGGTGAGCAATTTACACGTAAAAACAAAAACAATTTAAAATCCACATAATTGTTGAGATTTAATTTAACTTAACTTGTAAAAATATATTACCGACGCCAACTTCTTGTCTCCATTGTTGTTTTTTTCTGGAGTCTTCATATAACTGGCCATACAAGATGGCCAATTTTACTCATCACTAGGATAAAAAAAACTACTACAACTCAGTTATTTGACATATTAATTTTTGGTCGCAGAAAGTTGTCTAGCCTGTAAAAAAATTTCTTGGCAAAGAAGTCAGAAAAAATATTCACAACTTGTGCGGAAGCAGTAAGAATTTTCTTAAATTAAATTCATATTCTCCTTAAATAATGGCGTGTAATGCAAGCAAAGTACCCTTCCTGCGTGTTGTCGCCGTAAGTACTCAAATAAATCTCTAGATTAAAACAATAATGTGCCTGTAAAAAATACATATCTAACCTGAACCCATCTCAAACGCATTGTTACGTAAAACACTAAAATTTTCTTCCAATTGTCAAAATATTGGATCATAATTTATGAAAATATTTGATTTTGTTTTTATAGAAACGTGGGTTTGCCGCACAAGCAAGTCCTCGACCACTTGGTAAAGCAGCTGAAGTACATTCTGCTGTGTTAGCTAATAAAATTGTGGTTGCTACTGCCGATAGCTCTTTGCCAGTGACCAGGGTCTCTGTAGTTTTTCGGTAAGTTTAGCAAATTCCTTGAATCGATTTCCTATTTCACACGTTATCTTTAAAGTGCTGGATCTCGGAATGAAACTTATGAGAACATTGGAGCCAACCACATTATCCGTATTGCTGCTGGACTCTCAACCAAATACAGTACTGGCTTCTCGATTACTAGGCACTTGCAACAAATCGGAGGTAGCCTGACTGCTTCTTCTGACAGGGAACTACTTACATACACCATTGAAACAACTAGTGATCAACAAGAAGTTGCTTTGAAGTTGTTGCAGGACATTATTCAGCCAGCATTTAAGCCATGGGAAATAAACGATGTTGCCCCACGTATCCGCACTCAGATTGCTGCCGTTCCTCCTCAGGTAATTATGGTTTATGTCATACTCATAAATTCATTCTCTAAACATGTATTTCTTGCAGGTTCGAGCTGTTGAGCTCCTCCACAAAGCCGCTTTCCGTTCCGGATTAGGAAATTCTTTGTACATCCCAAAACACAAAATTGGAAAGATTTCCAGTGAATCCTTGTTGCACTTTGTTTCCAGCAACTGTACAGCTGCCCGTTGTGCAGTCGTTGGTGTTGGTATCGATCAAAATACGCTTTCTGGATTCGCCCAGAACCTTGAACTGGAATCTGGTGGTGGCAAAAATGCTCCATCAAAATACCAAGGTGGAGAGATCCGCAAGGAAAAGGGTGGAGATCGTGCTACAGTTGCTGTCGCAGGTGAAGCTGCATTTGCTAACCCCCAAGAAGCACTTGCTTATGCTGTCTTGGAGCGCGCTCTGGCTCCTAAACCATCTGTCAAATGGGGCAACACTAACGGTAGCTTGGCTAAAGCTGCTGCTTCAGCCGCTGGCAGTGTTCCAATCGGCATTCGTGCTCTAAACGCTACCTATTCGGATGGTGGTCTATTTGGATTTGTCGTTTCTGCTGATGCATCTGTTGTTGGAAAGGTAATATGCAATTTAAATTCTTGATAAGTATTTTTGTTTATACAATTCATTTCAAGGCCGTTGAAGCTGCCGCTAAGGTCTTAAAGTCTGGTACTGTATCTGCCGATGATGTTAACCGTGGTAAGGCTCTCCTCAAGGCTGACATTCTGGAAGCCTATGGCACCGATTCTGGTTTGATTTCAACTCTTGGAATTCAAGCTGCCCTTCAGCAATCAGTACAAACCGCTGATAACATGCTCGCCGCCGTCGATTCACTGTCTCAATCAGACATTCAATCGGTAAATTTAAATCTTTCATTTTTGTTGAATTAATAAATAAATTTGCTTTATTATTTACAGGCTGCTCGTAAAGCTGGTTCATCAAAACTTTCAATTGGAGCCATTGGAAACTTAGTCAATGTTCCCTATGCATCTGATTTATCTTAAATTTATACAAAACAAAACAAAACCCAATATAGAAAGTTTATAATTCGATTCCCTAATTTTAATTTGTATTTAAATCCGATGTAGCGAAAGAGACTCTGTGTAAAACTTATGGATATTTTGATTTAAATATGCCACACAAAATAAACAAATTCAAAAAGAACTTACAGTATGGACAAACTTAAACCACCTCATATATTCATCATTTCATCATTTGTCATTTTTTGAAACACTGTACCAATCATACATCAAGAGGTTGTCATATTCATAATCATGATGTTTAAAATAATCTTTTGTTTTTTTTTTTATAGAATAGTTTAATGATTTATATTTTGATGTGATTGCGATGTACGCTTTTCTAGCAAAGACCCAATTGCTCTGAAGCTCATCTGGCAGTCTTACATAACTCATTTTACCTTTGAAATAATTATTGTAATATGTTATGTTTTACGGAATGCGGTACTCAATTTTTAAAAGCGGTTTGGAGGCCATTTGTAATGACCCATGTGCATAAAACAAGAAGCTGAACTGAAACAAAAGGTAAGTGTCGATCTGGTAGTTCGATAAAACGGTTGATATTAACAAACAATCATTAATTTGGCATTTTATACATACATATACATATGTATGAATACATCCCTTACGAGGTGTCCCTCGCATCGGAACATTCGACATGATTTTTGGGCGACAATGCTACAATGGATGAGTGCTATTCAGCCATGTGCGAGCGCTTTTTTAATCTTTGCACGTGGTTGCATTTTTTTCTTTTTAGCATATCTTGCAGTTTCAACCTGAACGGCGCTCATGATTTTATCTCGTAAAATAAAAATCAGCTAATTCTCAATCCATTGTAACAGAACAAATCTGTCTTATCTTTATATATGTATTCCTTTTAACTATTGTCTTGCAATATCTTTTGCATTTGAAAAAACGTTGATTTCATATGAATAGTATTTTTGCTTCAGATATTCGAAACATTGTTGAAACAGAACGAACAGTCATTTAGCGTGCAAATATTTGTTCTAAAATATCGAAATAATACTTCAAATAGCTGTTCCGAAACATACATTCGAATTATAAATCCTCTATTCGTAAGAAAATGGAGAATTTTCTGCTCCGGCAGATACATTGCAAGTTCTGATACATAATGTGTATTTTGACTATAAGTTATATTCTCGCAGGTTATTGAGCATGGGTTTTGTGATCCCTTGTTAAATGGATTTTTAAAAATCTACGCTGAAACACGTGAGGCTGTATTGAATTACCTAATCTCTAAATGAAGTTGACCATAAGTCCATATAATCTACATTGAAGCATTGCAGGTTAAGTGATCCTTCTACCAAAACATAATCTTTTCTAAGCTTCTGTCACCTGAGGCGTCATAATCCAACGGGTCTAGTCCTAGTAGGACTACCAGAGCGCCTTTATTGAGCTCTGGTGAACTCGGAGACATGCCACTGTGTTCTTGGTCTTATTTTGATACAAAGGCTTCAATACTTTCTCCAGAATGTCTTCTTGATAGTTTTAGTCCTTCTTGTGATCCCCTATTGATAAATATAAAGTTTTATTGCACTTTCCTGGGTCATACCCATACCCCACCAAATCATCAAGAGTGGATGATAACCTCTTTAGATTCTTATCTTCTTGAAATCTCGTTGCGTACACATTTTCGTTTTTCTTATTGTACTTTTCTTCAATACTGAACATTTTATATCGTTAAACAACTTTTTTCGATTACTTTAATTGTAGGCTTTTCGAGCCACACGGCAGGTTCTCATTTCAATGTCATTTTATACGCGATCAATCTTTCGTTCATTGTTATCTCATCGGTCATTACTTTCAACTTGCGCAAGTGTTTTCTTTGAATCCGAGTCTAATTTTATGTAAGGTGATAGCTAGGAAGCTCAGCATTGTTTATCCTGTCCTAAGCCATACAAATAATTTGGGAGTTATTGTTAGCTAAATCAAATTAGTATTATTTGTCGATTATGAAATGTTTAATCCACAAACTTGTGAATTTCAATTCATCTACTGGGGATAGTTTTCTTCGTTGATTTGTGCGAACATTTATGTATTTGATTCATTACCATCACGGCTTGCTTAGTAATTTGATATTTTAGCTACCCTTGAATGTTAGCTTTAAATTTAAGTCAACATTCTTATGTTTTATTATGACTAGGTTGCTATCTGAGCAACGATCCATAAATGATAATCCAACAATTTTATGTAAATAGAAGTTTGTTTATTAAACAAAAAATTCAAATATATATAATAGATGTACATGATAGTAATAAAACTTTGATCTTTGGAGAAACAACAAGCTAGAAAAATATATGACAGAAAAAGAGTTTTCTTAAAAAACAACTGACACAATAACAATGGCCAAAAAAAGAGCGAGTATTACCATCCAATAGCCTGAAATTACAACAAAAACCAATAACAATTATAAAGACATTTTGCTTATCAAAATCACAGCTTACCCCAGGTACTATCTTCTTGAGTAACAAATCCTATATTAGAAGTTTCAGCATGAACTCTATCATCAACACGTTCAATTGAGTCAGCTAATGTATCCAAAATTACTAAAAAAAAAATCAAAAATTTTATGTATAGAAAGGGGAAGCTACAAAAATCTTACCATTATGTTCATCGACTTCTTGTCCCAGCATTGAAGCTAGTTCCTTCTGTCTAGAAATACTTTTTGATAATGCATCTAGTCCCCGATTCTGTTCTTCCATAATTTGGATCTGTCGTTGTTTTAATTGTTCCACTGATCCGTTGTTGGTATCAATAATAGGGACATCGTCTCCTTGCCAAAACGACCCTGAAGAAGATGGAAGCAAGTCTGATCGTGTGCTGGTGGTGAATTTAGTCTTGGATTGTTGAAATTTTGATTGTAAGATTTCAATCAGCCTCTGCCGTCTTTCAGTTTCTTCAAATGTGCTGGAATAATGGGATAAATAAGAAAAATTAATAATAAATATTGATCAGTTGTCTTACATGGATCTATTTCTAGATGAAGAATCTAATTTTTGTTTTAGTTGTTGTAGTTCCTTTTCGAATTGCTGAAGAAATAAGGTAATTTTTTTTGTAAAGTCTGAGTAGCCCAGGGGCCGTGTTTGTTCTCGCTTCGTAAGTTCAACCACAATTGTGTGATTCAGTTTCTCGCATGATTCGCACTCAGTTAGCCTAAAGAAAATTGTGTATTTATTTGTCAAGAAATTTAAGTTTTATGTGTTTTAAATTACCAAGAATCAATATCAACCAAAGACATTTTACTTTAGGATTTAACTTAATAGATAAACAAAATCAAGAAATAGTAAATTCACATCAAAGTATTTTGGAATGATAAATGTTAATCCCAGTATTTTTATTTTCGACTGTCAAAAGTTATTATACCGATCGAATTTTGGTATAAAAAATTATTTTATGTGATGCCAATCTATAAGTTTATAATTTTTCTGTAAATACGGTCCAATTCCGCAAGTGTCGAATATTTTTCCTTGTACACCTTTTCTATACAATCAAAACAAAAAGCAAAAAAAAAAAAAAACAGAATGAAACTTGTTATATGAGGAGATTTTATTACTTGCGATTCTTAGTTTGGAGATGCTTGCTTATTTTGTTGGGACTTTTACTATACTTGATTGCAATTTTCATTCATTTTGCATGGGCTGCAATACCGAAATTTTTCTCAAAGCAACGCTCAACGATTACAGTTTGATTTTTCAAAAAGATAGTAGCTCTTTCAATAGGGGTCAGTTGTTCCATTTTGGTTCAAGTTTTTAACCCATTTATTTCCACAACTAATCCGCCAAAATGGGTTGGAATCACCATTGTACCACTGGCCTTAAGAATTGCATTCATTTGCATGCAGAAAGGCTTCCATGGATTCATTTTTTGAAACATGATATAGCACTCCATAATACAAATTGTCTAAGAATTCTAGTTTTTTTTTATCAAAAGTACCATAATAGAATACAAATAAACCAAATAAAAAAAAGACTGAAATGAAAATATCGGCAAATTTTCGTAACCATGGAATTCCAAATGAAGTGGAACTAATTTTAAAGAAAATTTGGACTTAACGTTGATTAAGTTTGGCATCACTTAACCCACTTGATGTGATCTGTAAAATGGTGAAAAATTAAAAGTTTTTTTGACATTCCTGTGGAAAAAGGTTCGTGTTTATTTTTTCTTCACATATTTCTTAAAAATTCATGTAAATTCACATCGAATAAAAATTAAAAAAACATGCCCTCGTAGCATATAAGTGATATAGTGTCGAGTGCTTTAGTTTTTAAATGTGAAAACCTTGGAAACTTTGCCAAATAAATTTGCAAAACAAAGAAGAACCACAAAAAAAAAATAATTTATATATAAATTTTCTTCCTCACTGGTTGGGTGAAGATAAAAAAAAGTCAATTTTATCATTTGATTTACGGCTCAGGTGTGTAAAATTATAAAATTAATATAAATAAAAGATCAATTTCTCTGCAAATACCAGTTAATTCCGCTTAATCATATTACATATGAAATTGAAATCGAAAATATTGCAATGAAAACCAAATACGTATGTTTGTCGTCTGTCGTCGTCGTTGTTTTTTTTTGTTTTTTCCCTCGGTCAAATCAAATGCCTTCCTTCGTCGTATAGGAAAATGTGAAAACCTTTAACCACCTTCCCCCAGCTTTAGCTGCTGCGTTTGATTCCTTTCGTTTGAACTCTGTTTACCTTGATGCGAGTGAAAAGAAGGATGCTTTTCCAGTTGTTTGTTGGCTTTAATTTTGCAAATTCAATAAGATAAAACCACATAAACTGGTTGTTTGTATAAAAATAAAATGATCACTCAGCAAAAGGTTGTAGCAGCTTTGCAATAATATTATTGTAGATGTATGTAGTTGTGAGTTAATTAACGTAGCTGTGTGCTTAAGTTTGTGGTGCTCCAAGCAAGCACACAAAACACAGAAGTCTCAGGCTACCTTGTAGCCTTGTAAAGAATGGAGAATTACCCGATGACGAAATACCACGAATTTTGGTGGATTATATCTATGTATAACTGTAAAGTTAGTGCGTGGATACTTTCATTGCTGCATTTTTAGTAGGTATGTCTGGTTGGTACTTCTTCATTGATTATGTTTTGTGGAGAGTATTTGCCATGTCATATTTCATTATTGTTATCTGCCAACTGTGTTAAGAGGTGATTCATCTGATTCCACGTAGGTCAATGCTAGCATTAAAGTTTCCTATTAAGATGTTTTTTTTTAATCTGCTTTCTCTCATATTTTTCTATTATGACTTTAAATAGCTATCGTCAGTAAAATTGATTAAATTGGCGAAATGATTCACCTTTTACTGATTTATTTAACACCAAAGGCAATTAAAATAACCTTATGTCTAAAGTGGCAAATGAAAATAAGATAATTGATGTTGTTTACAAGACGTCGTCATTGTGCACAGAAAATCAGATCAATATTAATGATGAATGTTTGTTTTACTTTTTTCTTTTCTTTAAAATTAGACTCAATTGCGTGCTTAAAAAAGTGCTTTTAGACTTGCGAGGGAAGATTCATTTTTTTTTAGTTTTTTTTTATTTATTTCATAGGTTTTTCTCTTTCGTTGCGACCATGACCTGGTATGGTTTTATTGCATTTCTTTTTTATAGTTTTGATCTAATTTTCTTACCTACTAAATAGAGCATTTATAACAAATCAAATTTCACAGGATGTCATAATAATACCTACATATAATATTTATGTATTTTAATAACCTTAATTCAATAACAAATAATTTTAAAGAAAGTGAACCGAATATGTATGGAACTTTGTAATACAATACCAAGTTCGTTTGAGTTATTAACACAAAATGCATATTCAAACGAAACATAAGTTATTTTATGATTTAAGAAAACGTTTTTCTTTTCCTTATATATTTTTGATCTTCCAACTAAAATAGAAAGTATGTTTATCCATAGAAAATCTTTAGTGATTAAAGAAAAGAAAAATTGCTGAGATTGCATGTTGAATCTTCCTCCTATGTCAGCAATAATCGTCTTCACGTTTGTCTTATATGGAATGCCGGTATTCATTTGTTTCTTTTATAATAATTCAATGGTTGAGCAACAAAACAAAATAAATAAAAAGAAACTTTGGGCACTTTGGTACCTAGGGTGACGGATGGATCCAGTAGTCAGCCATTTAACTTTTTTTTTACGTTTGACTGTTCTTTAAAACTATTAATGTTTGAATTCTGAATATCCAATGTATTTATCAGATTATTTGGAATGTCCAAATTTTGAAAAACTATTTTTTTAGTGGATTCGCCATAAAAATTCAACCTAATAGAATACCCCCTTAACTCCAGTGGTCGGCCACATGATTCTTCAGTAGTCGGCCCCAATTTTTGTGATCTAAATTTTGTCATTATTTTGACGAACATAAAAAATTTAGTTTTTGAAGTTTTAAGCCAAAACTGAGTTAAATTTTAAAACCTGTCATCTTTTTGACGCCTCATGTTTAAAATAACTGCGCACCAAGAATAATGAATACCCTTAATATGATTTAACACAGTTCATGTCTTTAGGGAAATCTAATAGACAATTTAAGCAGATACCGACATTCGTGTTGTGCGGCTATACATGATATGTATCCTCGTACTTATTATAAGGCTAAAGTTAGGATCTGGTGTTAAATGATGAACTTTCATATTGAAGAAGAGTATTATGTACCGTTAAATTGCTTCAAGGAAGGAATGCAGATGGCTATTTCTCTCGAATATTCCTTGTAGAAGTGGGCACCGATAAAAAAAAGAAAGACATTGCGAAGAAGATGCTATAGCGGCGACATAAATTATGTGGTTATTCCACGAAAGGTGATCAGTGACGCACATAACGAGAATGAAAAGCTCAGTTTCTTCATAGAAGTGCCAATGAAGGTCGCATATGTGTTCTGCTTTTACTACAAAAGACAACATTGAGTTTTCAAAGAACTAAGTTCCACGCGGTTGAAAATCACTTATTATACAATACTATCAAGATCCGAGTCTAATGAAAGAAGAACAAGGTTGTAAATCTGACAACTAATTAATAGTAAAAGTTAAGGAAAACTGTCTTAAGCGAAAAAAATTAGAGGATTGAAGAAAAAAGATCTTTGATGATAAAAATAGCGAAGACAACCGGAAAAGAACAAAGCCGCCCCTTGCACTCAATCAACTAAGGTTTAAACGATGAAAATTAAGGTTTTCAAGAATGTCTCCAGCATTTATCTCTTGTATAGATGGTCTTGCGAGTACCTGAACCATTTTCCGACTGCCTGTTCTGTTATCTACTTTTCAACAGACCTTCTGTTTTGAAAACCGATTGCGGACTCCGCTTTAAAAAGCCATAGTGGTAAAATCTTTTTCTTAGTGGAAATCCACATTAGTGGAAATCCACGTTTTGAAAGTTTGATAATCCAGTGTTCATTTATGTTCTTAATTTTGTATTTAACTTCGTATCGGCCCATTTTTTGGGCTTTTCGGCAACTCGATAATCAATTCAGTTATGTAATGCTGTTCTGGGACTTTGTTATCTTAGTTTGCCTTTCGGATTGCCCATTTGTCGTCCCCAATTTTGTAAGAGCTTCACAGACTTAGGGTAATTTCTTTTTCCTAGATCCTAGCGACCTAAAGAACATTGATATTACTTCTCTTTATTAATTCCATGGATTAAAAAAATTTCACACTCAACGTAAAGGCAACTATTTACACTACCAGTTTGTTCCAGAACATTAGTAATACATGAATTAGTTTTCTGGAAAATTGGACTTAAAATTACAGTTTATTTGTTATTAAGAAAGCAGTTATAAAATAAAAATGTCTGTATTCTCTTCATTATTTTCAAATTAAATTTTAAACAAATTAAAGCTTAGGATGAAACATAATGAATGCTATTATGCGATTTAGTTAAATTTTCACTTTAAACCGACGGACGGGACATAGCAAAATAATTTTTCATCTAAATAATACAGCTTACTAGCATATTATAAAAATAAATATTACGAAAAACTATAACGGAACACATAGGTACATGATTTATTACCTGTTAGTAATATTTATATATACCTACCTATTTTTTGTAACATTCGCCCTACTTGCGGACCTTGTGGTTAACTTCCGAGTGTAGATATTATACTCGTATACTTAAAAGAAGCTTTCGTTGTGGTTTCTGTAAGCGCAAATAAAATAAAATAACTTGTCAATTTCAAATTCAATACGGTTATAACATTATATGCAGTTAAATTTACTGGCAAATGCATAAGTAAATATTAATGCATTAGTAAAATTATTATAATACTAGCAGAAAGTACCCGGCGTTGCCCGGGCACTCGGTGCACTTAGCCTAGAACGATGTCTATATTCATAATCCTTGTTTTAATAAAAAACAAAAATACATTTGGACTAATTTTTTTTTTTTATTTATTTATTTATATTTTATATTATATTTTATCTAAATTCAAAATTTCAAGGGAAGTAGAATCATTGTCAAACTTCTCATCTTTCTCTTCAGGGAAGTCATCATCGAAATTTAACGAAGAGCAGTCCGAAATTTCCATTTTTTCTTTTTCTGACATTTCTGCTACTTCTGCTTGTTTTTGTTGTTTTTGGACGTTGTTGTTGACGTCTCTGTTGTTCTTGTGGTTTTTGGGTAACATGAACTTTCAATGCGTCAGACGAAGCTGACCCCAAATCTGCTTTAAAAATAAGAAAATAAAAACATCTTTAAGTACATATTATAGTCTAAGGGCCAATCTTTTCAGCTCTGGTTAAATCTCTGGTTTGTTCACCATAGAATTTTCTTAACCAGTTGTTTCGAAAGTCGGTTAACCACAGTTCGTCTTTTCACCATTTTATCTACTTTGGTTACCAAACCAGAGATAGTTCCAGTTTTCCAGTGGTCCGGTTGTGAAACGGAATCTCTGGTTAAGTTTGTTTATACTTTTTTGAATGCGAGAGAAAGAGATCGAAAATTTTGTCAATAATTGATAACAGCCTGTCTCGTTTCAATGTACATGGATAAACTGAATTGATTCGTTCACGAACAAAGGAAAACAAAAAAATATACATAAAATATAGGGGTGGAATTTATTAAGATGGTAGATCATCATTTTTTTTAATTTTATTCGTAACGATTAGTAGTAATGATCAATAAGTATCTGTATATTATTTATCATTCAACACAAATGTGAAAAAAATAATCGCTTACCATAGAATTTCTGTGGTTAACCAAGCAAAATTGACTGGTTAACGAAATCTCTGTTAACCATAGATTCTCTGGTTAAAATTTTGCTGAAAAGACCAAATCTCTGTTAACCGACTGGAATAATGACACTAACCACGGAAAATTAGCTGGTTAACGTTATCTATGTTAACCATAGATTCTCTGGTTAAGATTTTGTTGAAAAGACAGAATCTATGGTTACCAGCTGAAATAATCAATGATTAAACTTAACCAGAGCTGAAAAGACTGGCTCTAAGAGTTGACAGCAAATTTTGGCAGGGATGGTATTATCAAAATTTATATACTTGTACGTGTAGATGTACGTGATGTTATATCTAATTCAACCGTCTGGGCGTTTGAAAAAGGTAATTTTTCTGATTTGTTTTCATTTTTATGGGGGCGCCTGGCAGTCCTTTAGCTGAAAGGAAATCGTCTGGAACTGAATTATTTGTTATATCATTGTGCAATCATCTATTGTTTCCATTTTATATCGAAATCGGAAAAATCATCTTTTTCAAACGCCCATTCCCGTTGAACGGTTGAATTCAATATATCATCACGTAAATTTACACGTATAGGAATATACATTTTGTTTAAACAATCACTACCAACATTTGCTGTCGGTCATTTTGTCATCTCGGTCATTTATTGAAGAAGAATGTTTTTTTTTTTTAAATGATGACAACTTTCAACCAACCTGCCACAGCCATTCCCTTCTTAATTTGTAATTTGTCAAATCCAACGCGTCATCGTTTAACGTCAAACGTCAAATTCATGTTTTGGCGCTGCAGTAATCAGGTTTGTAATAAAGAGCAAAGATAACTTAGTTCTTATTTTGACTACTTGTTGCGCATTTCAACTTTTATAATTTCAACACGTATATGAATACGTGTAGCGCAGCAGTAGTCAAGTTTGTACTTATCCAACATGATCGCTTAAAAACAGAAAATATTAAGAATTTATGACCGAATTTCGCATCTCATCAATTCGATACTTATGGTGACTACGTAGTAGTGCTTTTTCACTTCATCATATACGTGTAGCGCAGTAGTAGTCAAGTTTGTACTAAAGACCAACGATAACGTATTACTAATTTTGACTACTCGCTGCGCATATCAACTTTACCAATCCTCAATAAGTTTAACAATGGTAGGTATGACAGTTGGGTGAAATGCCCGTGAAATATTTTGTGAGCTCTCTTTAATATTCACTGATGACAGTTGCTAGAAAAAATTGGAAACGTGAAACGTCGAAATGGTAAGAAAAATTACTTTAATTGTTCGCCGGGCAAAAGTTTTTTTAAAAATTAACCCAGTTTTAAAGTGTATTTTGTTATTTTTAATATCCTAAAACCTGACGAACAGTTAAAAGTAATTTTTACAATAAATTTTAGAAAAGAATAGTTTGTTGTTATATGTGTTTTACCACAGTTTCTATATAACAAATAATCTTACAAAACTACTCTTTTATATAGTAGTAGGACATGTTTAACTCTCAGACTCTGGCACTTCTTGCAAAGAACTACATAACCTTCCAAGAATATCATTTGCTTGATAAAATGCATCTCATCTTAGCCTTTCAATTTCGTTGATGCATTAGAACTAGCATAGTAAAAAATATAAGCCACTCGGTATGAGGTATATAATGTTATACAATTTATTTACTTTAGTTATTTACATTGGACCATATTCATAGTTAATTTTTAACTACAGTTTTGGTTAGAATAGGCTTAAACAATGTAGTTAAAATAGGTTAAACTTCAGTTTTTCTTATCAACATCTTAAACAGACAGTGTCCATGAATATTTCCCATTCCCCATTAAGTATAAAGCAAGTTTACTTTCATAAACAAAGTGAGATAAAAATCAGCAGTCATAGTATCATCTGCTGGGAAAACCAAACAAGTGGGCCCAGAAATGTTGTATTCTAGCATATAACTATACTTTCGGCCAAAACGTCTAATACGATTTTTAAAACTTGGTATCTAGTTTAAAAGGTCAGAATCTAAAGCGAATTCGGATTTTTCATCACATATCTTATGTAAAAGAAAATAATTAAACCAGAACATAATTGTTCTTTTTATTGAATTGTTAATTGGTCTGGAATTGATCAACATTTAAATTCATTTTAATCTGTAATAATTATATAGTTTGGGACACTTCTTTAAAAGTTAAATAGTATTTTTGTTTGTATGATATTGTACAATAATAATGGTGTTATTCTGGGGAATTTCACGTCAACAGATGCGAAAGCCGTTAAGACAACTTTTGATTTTTGAGCCACATATAATTTCTTAAAAGACATTGTTTTGTTTGTAACACAAAGAAGCTAGTTTGGCAAATATTCTCATTAAAACAACACGCAATGCTGCAAAAAATATACAAACAAACAGAAAATTTTCATTGTCTTACTAAACAATAGATCGACGTCACGTTTTCGTTTACACCCAGATATTTATTGTCAATAATATTGACTAAAATAATAAAATACGAGTTTTTATTAAACTCGTAAAGTCATTGAGAAAAACAAAAAAAACGGTTTCGTAATGCCGTCTGTTGCTTTGTTTGTGCTTTTGTTCGCATCTATCTGTTCACCGCTCGGTTCACCAAACTTCATTCTAAACAGATTGATATTCTTCAAATTTCGTGTCCTTTAAACGGAAAAAATAAAGAACATAAACTTATTACGGCCTATCCGATTTTACTTGAATGTTCTCGGCTATGACGACAACTCTTACACTTCAACGGTCAAGGGATTTGATTTTGGAATTCGACGGGTTGACCTCAGAAAGTTGATATCGTTGCATTTTTAGGAATGCATCTCATCTTCATGATTGTAATGCAATGTTTTATGATAATGTCTTTATCACATTTACTTATGTCATGTTCGAGTGGTTTAACTCCGAAGAGGAGGGAAATATGAATCCAATGGATCATTAAAAACACTCCCTTTTCAATTGTACATGTAGTAGTTGACCAAAGATTGTTTACATTTATTTTTTGTAACCTCAAACGAAGCAAAATCGAGTTGAAAAGTGACTTTTCAATATTTGTTTCTTATTTACACTTATTATTTAAGTTCTTGAAATTTAAAAAAGAAATGAAAACACACTGCGCGTTTTGGTTTATATGGCTTTGACCAGCAATCCCTATACTCCCAAATCAATTCAGGAAAGCAAATTAGCTCTCCCAAACATCACTCCGAACAGCCAATCGACCAATTTAAGAAGGTTTTTTTTTCACTCGGAGGGCCGTTCGGAGGGTCCACTCGAATATGACATTAAAATCGGTATGGCTTTTAAAATTAATATTTGATTGTGTGGTTCTTGCCTACATTCCGACAAGTGCATTTAAGAGTGTATTCAATTTTAGAACTTCCACAGCGAATTTTGAATATTATTATTTTTTTTTAAATTGAAACAAACAACATTTATATGTGTATTTTCATTATTTTAAGATTCATCATCTGTTTGTATGATGTCATAAACGTTATCAACTCTCTTTATTAGATTTTGCTATCACCAATAATTGAAAACAATTTAGGTACTTAAATTCGTTTCATTCTAGAGATACATATATACATAGCTCAAAATTGTTTCTTGATTTTTGTCTCGCACCATCCTAATTGTGCTGTTGATTTGAATTGTAAATCAAAATAAAATTAATAAATTAGTTTATTATTTAAATAATAATTATCTTTTGTTTTTTTTTTACCTCATCCTTAGAATGAGCACTACCGAAATCGACTTGAATGTGACAACACCAAAACCGAACTACATAGTCCAAGTGACTCCAAATTCGCCGATGGCTATTGCAATAGATCCACTCAGCCATGTAGGCGATGGTATATTTTTACAAACGAAAACGGCCCAAGGATTGGCGGGTATATTTGTCTGGGCGGCTCTTTTTATAACATGCCAACAGGTAAAAATTATCATTTAACAAAAAACTATATGTATTAAAATTGTATTACGTTTATTTGCAGATTTATCATCATCTTCGATGGTACACAAATCCCCAGGAACAACGATGGATAGTTAGAATACTTTTTATTGTACCAATTTATGCAACATACTCTTGGATAAGTTTATTGTTTTTCAACTCTGACAATGTTTATGTTTACTTTTTCACTGTCAGAGATTGTTATGAAGGTAATATTTTTTTTTCAATTTCCCTAATTTGTAGTAAAGCTTATATTTTCTCTTTGTAGCTTTTGTAATTTACAATTTCTTATCTTTGTGCTATGAGTATCTTGGTGGGGAGGGTAACATCATGTCTGAGATACGTGGTAAACCAATTAAAACTTCTTGTTTATATGGTACTTGCTGCTTAAAAGGAAAAACCTATACAATTGGATTTCTACGTTTCTGCAAACAAGCAACTTTGCAATTTTGTCTGGTTAAACCTTTGGTGGCTTTCATCATAATTTTTCTGCAAGCTTTTGGGCATTATCACGATGGTGATTGGAGGTGAGTCTCTCTTTATAATAATACAATCTGAAACTAGTTTTTAATAAATTTCTCTGAAACAGTGCTGATGGTGGTTACATTTACATTACGGTTATTTACAATATTTCCGTATCGCTAGCCTTGTATGGCCTTTATCTATTCTACTTTGCAACAAGAGATTTGCTTACACCATTTGAACCGGTCTTGAAATTCTGCACAATTAAATCGGTGATTTTCTTATCATTCTGGCAAGGTAAGGATATATTTGAAATATTTAGCTTCTCTATATTATTGTTAACTATTTTCAGGTGTCGGTTTGGCAATTCTTGAGAAGGCAAACATAATTTCACCAATTGTTGATAGTACTGGAGCTACAACATCTACTGGTACAGTGTCAGCTGGTTATCAAAATTTCTTCATTTGTATCGAAATGTTATTTGCCGCTATTGCGTTGCGCTACGCCTTCCCATATCAGGTAATAATATTTTTAATGTAACCTTCGCATCGACAAGAAATATCTATTTCAAACGAAGATAAGATAAATACATAATTTGATAATAGAGTAAATGAAGACAGTGTGGCTAAGTGGTTTCACTGATACTTAACACATTTTTCCTTTGTAAAAGCGCAAATTGTAAATGTGTAAATGTGCTGATGACTTTCATAAGTTTGCTACACATTAAAAACTAAATCATGTGTGCTTAAAATAATATCATTTTGCTGACTCATTAGGAGATTGATTCGATTATTTGTGAAAAGATAAGAATTCCAGAAATGTTGATCATGAATTTGGTTTATTGAATGATCATTAAATAGAAAGTCATCTCAGATGATTTGTCATAGTCAATAACCCACGTGACTATTTTCAAGGACACTTAAATAAGAATGTATTTACAAATTATCTTAAATAGGAAGTAATATGAATAGGTATACAAAACGAATATTTGGTCAATGGTGGTGGACATTTTGTTAACGGATGGTTTCTGGCATTCATATAGTACGGCAGAGATCTTGTATACTGCGTTTAGAACTTGAAAAGAAGTCTGTATTTGGTGCATTCCAGAGGATTGCCTTTCTTCTCGGTTCCATTCATCGAACATGCTTTCCATATTTTGTAGATGAGCTTGTGTATGCTCCTAACCAGTTGCAACTGCTTTGACCAGATGGGTTATAGCTCATTTCATCATGATTACGTGGATGGAATCGATGGCATTGTCCAAGGGTTTCCTTGTGGTGGTCGTGCAAGAGCCAAATGAAAAGTATACAAAATAGCCCATACTAATTATACCGCTACTGTTAATACAACTTTTAAATTTTAAAACTTCTATTTTAATAATCTGATAATTATATCTCATAATTACGTCAGTTCTGGATTAATTCTCTAAATGACATGGGTTGCTCTTGCCGTTTTTTTGCATATCAAAAGTTTTATTGAATTGTCTGTTTGATGGTGTTTCCGGTCGAACCTGTTTTCTATCGAGACTACGTATATGTATCTTCTTACTTTTTATTCGATGTCACTCAAACCAGATTTTGTAATTGTTTCGATGTCAACTTACTTAATATTCAAATCCTTTAGGGAAACACGGATTTGGTTTATATAATAATAATCGGTTGCATTAATTTATTTAGCTCAACGATCTGAATGAAATGGGAGAGTAGGTTAGGTAAAATTATTACAGTTATATTTCATTCATTGATGACAAATAAGATAATCTGATATAAACTTTGAACCTCTTCTCGTCTTTCCCACTTTCTTATATTTGTTTGAATCCTTCTCATGATCATTAACCTTTTCATTGTTAAATAAAGATATGATAAGTATACCCGGAAAAGCATTAACCCATACTATTTTGTATACATTGCTTGGTTTGTCCTGCGGTTTCACCTGGCTCTTCTTTCTTAAATAAATATTCAAGATTTCTAATCTTATATTAGATTTGTGTTTAATTCTTTGCTACCAAAGTTTGGTCATAAAAATAAGACCTATATTTTTATATGTAGGATTCTTTTGAAATCACATTTTCAACACAAAGCGTGAGCCTTCGAAATTACACCGAACATCAACAAACACACACAAAGCTTGTTCCATATTTTTCTAAAAAAAATTGTCTATAATTTTCAAGGTGTACTCGCGCAGCTGCATTGGAGATGGCCATGGAAGATCTGTAACAATGCAATCAATTTCCAGCAGTTTAAAGGTAATTAGTTTTTAAGAATTTGAAAAAAAAAAACTTTATTATAAATATTTTTTTTTAAGGAAACAATGAATCCCAAAGATATTATGACAGATGCAATTCATAATTTCCATCCACAATATCAACAATACACACAATACAGTTCAGGTATAAATTTATCTCTTCAATTTTCATTCATTAAATCATTATTGCTTATAAATTTTCCATTCATGCATGTTTTAAGAATGTTTATTCTAATTTCTTTGTAGATAGTTTTAGTCTTTGCTCAAATTGTCGCTACACACGTCATTATCTTCTTTGCTATTAAATTCACTTCAACTAACTAGCTAACTAATACTTCTGTGACACATTAATATGCTGAATTTAATTGTTAATAAATCACACTAACCATGCAGCGTATTTTCAAACATCACAGTTCAACATCGACTATAGAAATTCTGTGCAAATCCTTTCAAGCAGTAGAAATTTAGAGTCACATAAATTTGTTATGGTGGTGGTGTAACAATCAACCTTTAAACGCAAAAAAAATCCTTAACAAAATTGATTTGTTTTTTGCGCAAAAATGGAAAATAATTTTTTTTTTCCCCAAAATTTTCTATTTTTGCAGAAGTAACATCATCTCAGCGCTATGAGAAACTCTAAATGAAACGCTATTCACACAAAATACAAACAAAAACGAATATTTGATTCGAGCAAGGAAGCTAAGACTAACTTAAAAAAAAAATGCCTATGAATTTTGAATTTTATTTTTTTAGGAAAAAAAAACATACTTTCGTAATAATTGTTTTTTGAATGTTTCTCTTTTTAAAATGATGTATTTTGTAAGTTATTGAAAATAATTTAGAATGAAAGTAGGAACTACAACATGTATATTTAGCATTTACTTTGTTTCCTTGGCTAAGAATTTTTTTTTAAACACCCTGACAAAAGATTTTAGTAATTTTCATTTGCAGCACTGGTTAAGCATTTATTTTTACTTTATTTTCATAATGCTCTCAGCTGTTAAAGTAAAATTCTGCCTTACACTATATTTAAATTTTTTTTATTGAAATATCTTTTTCTATTGCACCTTGTACCTTTTTAAAATGTTTTACTTTTAATGAAAAAAAATCAAAACATTATTAAATACATATCAGCTCAATAAAATAAATGTCAACGAAGTACTTACGAAACATACAAATCAAACGCATAACAATTGATGAAAAAAAACTTGACACTAACAAAACAAAAATATTTAAAAAAAAAAAAATTTATAATTTTTTTTACTTTTCGCTGTTTTTTTTTTTTTTAATGATTTATGTTATTTACAAATTTGATAACGTTGCTTAAATATTCCATAATTAAATTTTTTTTGTGGCTTAGATTTTAGCAGAACTAAACTACAATTCACCTATTTCTTTTTTTTTTAATTTTTAGTGTATGTGATAAATTTATAAATAATGTATGATTTTAACAAAAAAAAAATCATGCTTGGTTTTGAAATAATAAATATTAAAAGTAAGTGTGAATGATTCAATTGTCTATTTACTCTACGCTATATAAACTTTAGTTTTCATGATTCTTTTTTATGTTTTTATATTCAGCAGAATTCGCGTTACAATATTTTAAGGAATTAAGTTATTATTTACATTAACGGTTATAGATTATATTTTTTTAACCAAATAATTGTTAAAACGTGTCTTCTTCTTTGTCTGACGATGTTAATAAACTCGAATGGGACCAGAACTCTCCAATTTTAGCGCTTCATCTAAAGATTTGTTTAAGAATTCGCCGGGTTTAATTTGCTCGTACACCAATGATGATTCCTTGATTTCCAAAATTCTTCGCTCTCTTAGGCGACCTTTACACGGTCAGTCATTTGATATCAATCTGAAGTATAGGGTTTGTAAAAATAAGTCTGTATGCGTGCATTTGTTTGCATTTGATTTTGCCTGATGACTGATTATGTGTGTAGATGACTGACGTCCTTTGACTGACCGTGTAAAGGTCGCTTTAGACATGTAGTTGTCGATTGAATCTTCTTCAAAATCAACGAATATAATATGCACTTGACAAATCGCTATCTTTGTCAGATTACACTAGTCATAATTTTATAGTTGAAATATATTCCCTGAAAGGTCAATACCTAATTAACTAGCTTCATTTTGTGTGACATCAGCATTATTAGACGGCAACAATCCCAATTTCTTATAAAATGTTACTCTACCTTGTAAACTGGTAACTGTTGGGTGCAGAAATAGTAAAGTATAGTCCTTCACTATTCTGTCGCCTCCTGTGAAGAATTTTCTCTTAATTCACATCTTGAGTATTGTTTATAACTTTTTTTGAACGAATTTCCAGATCATTTCTTCTTTTTTGAGCAGCGACTTTGAATAAAGTTTCGCCTTTGTTGTTTGGCATTTGAGGCGTTTAGAATAATAGTGAAACCTTGACTTTGGTCGAGAAATCTGAGTTTAAAAAAAATATAACAAGGATATCGAAAAAATTATGTAATCTCGACTTGTGTATGTTTTTTTTGCTAATAAATCTTTTTATTTGTCAAGTATATATCATAACATCATGTGTTTAAATGTTAAATCACAATTTTTTCTTAAAGGTATTTAAACCATTATTATTCTGAACGCCTCATGTATCAGTAACTGGAACACTTCGTTTCCATCAGCAATCGGTACAGATATTTCTTTCAAATCCCGATACTTGCCCATCGTACTCTGTACTTAAAGTCTGTCAGAATTCTTCTTTGCTTTTTTTTTGCAACTAAGACAAATTCGTGGCGTGCATTTCCATCTATATGATTAGAAGGGCATAGTTTTTAAGCAAAGTTTTAAACGCCGTTTTTTATTCTCTTACTCTTCATTTTCACGCCTGCTGATGGATGATACAGAACATATTTCATGTTAGAAAAACTTTAACAAACTTATTTCAGGTAGCTAGCATTCCGCTAGCTTTAATTAGTTTATTATTCTAATTCCGGTTTTCATTGTTATTATTATTATTATTATTGCACACGGAACAACAAACTTCGTAAAATCATTTACCTCGTTTTGTCAAATTGTAAAACAATGTAATACCAACATTTATCTAAACTTAAACATTAGCTTCTGGATTCACACATAATGCGGTTGCCAAATCTGATGTGGCCATTCGATATAAAGCATAAACGTTAAGCCTGCTAAAGATGTACGAAAAAAACTATTTTATAATCAAATTCTTAGAAAAAAAGATTGTACGGTTTATGGTTTTTTATTACATATTTAAATTCTTTATTTGTTTAGGCATGTCCAAGTTAAATGTGCATACTGCATACAGCATGCGTCATTTAAAAATTAAAATTCGCATACACCACGGATTTCAATGTCTTACACCGCGCTTATTTTATCTCTCCCCACCTATCAAATAATTTACTTTTAGGTGGTAAAAACTCGAGAGGCATTCGAGTTTCATCCTACGATCCAGATGATCCAAATGCACAATCCCAAGCCAACGGAACGGGATGTGTTGCATCCAAAACCCTTGGAAACCAACGTAAATTTATGCCCGGTGGACAAAGAGTGGCAACTATAAGCCAAAATTATAATGAAAAAACCATGCTGCTAAGCAGCGATGATGAGTATCAGTAAACAAATTATTTTATTTTATCCAAATGCAAAAAAAAAAAAGTGAATGCATTAAGGAAAAAGTATTTTGTTTAATTTTTACTAACATTAAATTAATTTTATGTTAGATTTTTGTTTAAATCTTTATTATATTATTATTCATGCTATTAGTTTTAAGAAAATTGTAGTTGAACTTTTTATAAAACGTAAAACAAATCAAGAAACATAAAAAAAAACAACAATATTCCATTAGCAAACAATTACAGAAACACATTATGTACATTCGTGCGATATTTGTTTCATCTTTAGTATTTTTTTTTTAGTTATGTATATCCTTATTTATTGATTACATATATATTTGTGTATGTATATGCTTTTATGCAGTATCTGCTAAACGAAGAGTATAAATGTTGATCCTTCCGTATATATGTAGTAGACCACACACATAGTAATATGTATACACATAGCACACATGCGAACAACATGACGAAAATAAATCAAAACAAAACATAATTTTGATTTTTATAAATGCAAAATAAATAATGATATTTATATTATAATAAATCCAGACATAAAAATATATTGTAGGTATGTACTTTCTTTTTCAAAAACAATAATATAAAAACAAAAATATATTTATACATTTAACAGTCCATTTATTTTATGCCAATACCCTACTTACATTTTGCAATATATAAATTTTATAATTTAAGTTTTTCTTCTTGTTATAAATGTTAGCAATTTGTTTTCAATTTATTTTAAACTTTACAAGTTTGCAAACAAAATATTAACTGCCGTCGATAATTTAAGCTTTTACATATATAAAAAACAAAAAACAAATTATACAGTCAAGGCCAAGGAGAAGAATGGACATAATACAGTCAAGGCCAAGGAGAAGAATGGACATAATATTTTAGTTCTAAGGCGATATTCTTAAATCCCCTGTTAAAGCAGCTAATGCAGTTTGTGACGATGTGCGAAAGTTTTAACTTATTTGTCCAACTGTTAGGTTGTTCACATGTCAATTGTATTCAATTTTTTAAATATATATATATATATTTTTTTTAAATATATATATATACATAAATATATATACATATATATATATCAAAAATAATAAAATATTAACGAATTCACTAAGAATTTGTATTATAAATATTTTCTCTAAGTATAGCAAGGACAAAGATATCCAGCAACTATTATTCTGGTGTTTCGGGTGGGGTGACCACTTGCCACTTACTCAACAGACGAATTGTTTAGTCAATGGTTTTTTTTATATATGTGAATCCTATTTAACTATAGATTGCGGAACACTTAGGACTGCTTTTTACAGAATAGGTTGCGAAAGGCATAAATAGTTTTCAGCCGAGTAAGTATTTTCAAGCTACCCTCCATATTTCAGCTTGAGCTCATCCATTCATCTAACATTCCATGTTGTCCCTAATATTTTATGTCGAAAGAATACGTGATTTTTATTTATGTCATTTTTTCGCTGATGGTACTTGCCTGTATAAATTACTTATAAGAAAATTATATACACTCGTACGCACCTTGAAAACAAACTAAAAATCAAAAAACAGAACTTGAACCATTTATAAGAGATAAAATTATTACAAGGTACATTTTTCGAAAATCTACAAACAAAATCTTTATTAATTGTTTTTTTTTTTTTTTAATATATATGTTTATTTTTTTTCTTAAGTTAACCTAGTATAATATTTTTTTAAATAGAAAATAAAAAAAACTTCTTTAAAAAAACACAGACCGGAACTGTATATTTAAAGATAAATATTTCTTCTATATAAGAAAAATTATTAACTAAATGAATGAAATTTATTATACACACAATTATGTGAAAGAAAAAAAAAATATAAAACAATGCCTATTTATTTATGAAATTCCCACAAAGAGCATTAATGAAGCTCTTTAAATTAACAAAAAAAAAAATAAATAAACAATTAATTTATCAAGAGAAAAAGTGCAAGAAGAAGCTGATTAAAAATACAATAAACGACATAGAACACAGAAGTGTGTAATTGTTTCAATTAGAAAGTGATTTGAAATGGATCAATGTCGTGAACTCTGAGAATACCGTTTGATGAACTGATTTGATTTGTTATTTTAAATGACGAAGAATTGGAAAGTTTTCTTGTCAAATACACCATTTAAAGGAACACATGAAAAACAACAATGTAAAAGTTGGCATTTCTAAGGCGATCGAACCCAATGTGCCCTCTCTTGTGGAATTCTTATGTATTCCGTTAATAGCTTTTCAATAAAAAAAGATTACTACATACACTTACGTTTTCCGTCTTTAAATTTATTAAGAATTAAATAACAAATATCTTAAAATGTATGATCTTTCTCACTTGTTTTAGTTTTTATAACTGAATTCTTTATTTAGGGTAAAAGTGACAAGTCCCAGTCAAATGAAATGAGTCAAGATGATGACAAGCGCTGGATGGGAATAGCAGAGGAGCAGAAAATCCTAGTTAAGAAGTGGAATACAATGGCAGAAAGTAAGGAAATTTCAAATTTTACAATAAATAATTTTCATGTTTAGGCATAGTATAAGGAATCTACAGTGCTTTCATAACACATATTTTAGCGTTTATTTACTCCGTTATAATGATTAGATAAAAACGTCAATCCACAAGTGTTTCATTCCGTCAGACTGACCGCTGCGGTTGGCAGTGTGTTATGCAAGTATTATAGGTTCTTTATACATACCATATTTTAGGTCTGGTTTGATGCTTAATTTTAGGCAAAAGTATTCAAACAATGTTGAAGAATCTATTGTCTATTGCATGAAGTTTTAAGACCAACATATTACTAAATACTAATTTGTCTCTGCCTCATCGATAACAACTTCAATTACAATTAAAACTGTTTCTTATTTATCGACGTCAAACGAAAATATATGCGAATTTCTAAAAACAAAAAACCACTGAGACACGCTCCAAATATAATTTATAAAATGTTATTTGATGATCCAATTTCATGGTTAAAGTTGGCGGAGATCTTCTTCAACCTTATCACTCGGATCAAAGAAGGAACCTCTTTTTCTCGTTCCCTCGGGCGATGTTAATCGCTCTACATATTCCAGCGCTATCTTAAACTATGAAATCCGGGACTTCAAAACGTTTGAACATTTAATTATTCATCTAAAATGACCAACTCAAAAATTCAAAGTCAAAGTATTTGTATTTTTTTTTAATTTTATTTTATTATTCAATTTTAAGTTTTCTACTAAACAGTAATAGGCACTGCACCCGCTACATCTGATACATTTTTCTTGATCGCAATTTCCAACAATCCACTTGGACAATCCTCAGAACCACCAAAAAGTACAATAAACAACCCATTGTGCGCCACAGTTTTCCAAAGTTTTGCAATCCATTTGTCAACTTTGGCTACTGTTTTGTCAATTTTGTCGAGTTGGAATTTTTCTGGTTCTATAGTTAAATTTGCAATAGTGAGTGCATGTTCTAATGCAATCTCGCGAGTTTTTTTTACTGTTTCCTTGTTACTTTCAGCTTCTAGACATAAAATCGATTTAAGCTTATCTCCTTCGGTGGCTTTGCTACAAATTTTCTTAACTTCCGGATGCAGTGGTGTAGTGGAAATAATTGCAGTTCGCTTATCCCGTTGCGAAACCTGTCCAAACAGATTATTTTTTATTGAATCACCCATGGCTGTGCGAATTATCTCGTTAACCCGCTTCTTCTGAATTAGAATTTCATCACCAAAATCAAAATTGTTTTTGAGTTTCAAATGCACTAGACGGATACTCGCTAAACTGTCTTCGACTGAGTCGTGACCACCTGCATTCTCTTGGATCATCTGATCGAGGAATGTCATTGCAAGAGTCTGCAGCTTAGATTTACGTTTTCGTTGACCTGTGATGTTAAAAATCACACTCGTATCGATAACGTATGGATGCAGCATCTTCATGGCATGCAAATCAGAATTGAGCGACTGTCCGACAAGAATTGCATCAGCAGGTAGCAAATTACGAACTTCATTTTGAACTTCCGGCAGTTTTTTGGTAACTTTTTCCATAAGTTCGGCAGTGATACCCGAATATTGGGTGAGGTAATCAACGATTTTGTTTGTTGGCATAACCAAAGTTTCATAGACGGTCTCATACTTCTCATTAACAATTGAGATACGTGTCAGTTCGTTTTGGCCAGTAGAGGTGCGACACATTTCACAATCAACACCAAACATGGGACTGTTATCGGTTACTGGGGCATATGTTTCTTTTGTGAAGATGTAATGCTTGAAGCGACTTGCAAGTTCTCCACGCATCGGCATTGGATAACCTTCGTCCACCATCTGCAGAGCGGAAAGCAGTAATTTGGTTCTTGGAAATTTGTCCCCCTTAGGGATTTCTTCTATTTTTTTAATTTCTTTCTTCATTTCTATAGGGAATATTGATTTCACAAGCAGCGTAGGGTCCTTTGTCATCTCGACAGCAGTTTCTAGCGATCCATACTTTTCTATTAGCTCTTCGGCTTGAACATTAGTCAATGGAACCGTTGCCAGATCCTGAATTATGCTGTTCTCTCCTCGAACTGGTAGAATTACTTCGAGTTTCGTTTCGAAAATCTTTTTTGTTTCGGTGAATTTGTCCTCATTGGATAAATAATGGTAAAGAGAGACTCCGTCAAGAACAAGAACAACAGTGTGAGCGAGTCTCAAGGGTTTTTCCAGAAAACACCAACGTTCCGGATTACAAGGTGATTTTTTGCCGATCAGAGCTGACATGAGAAGATGCTGCAGGTCTGTCAAGAAAATTGGTGTTCTTTTTTCTTGTTCGACTTCAAGAGATGCATTGTAACCAGCTGGTCTTAAACGAAACTTTGGGTTGTTTTCAAGCTCTCGCTTGCGTTCTTTTAATTCTTTCTTCAATTGGATATACTGTTCTTCAGTTAAATTAAGTTTTCTTGCTTCAAGATCATCGTTTGTGCTCGAGTCATCACTTTGTTCGATACATTTAGAAACCTCCTTATTATCGAGTTTAACTTTTTTGGCTTGAGGTTCTTCGGGTTCGGGTTCGGTTGTTTTTGTTTTTGACTTTTTTACCACCTTTGGGAAAAATTTATGAATATTATTTTTATTTGAAGTAATATAGTGCTTTATGTACCTGTTTTTGTTCTTCAGAACTATCACTATCTGAATTAGTACAACTAGCTGCAACGCTGGAATTGGATTCACGATCTTTGTCGTTTTGTTTTACCAAATTAGCAAGAGCTGCAAGTTTTTTCTTCTTCTTTTCAAGGCGTTCTGCTTTTTTAGAAGTCATTGTTTGCATGTCAACGCAATAAAGGGTTATTTTAATATTCTTAAAAATTTATAAAAAATAAACTTTCCACAGGGAACTGTAATTTTTAAAATATTTAAATAGAAGATTATGTTTTCTTGTTATTCACGTGTGGATTTATCAAAGCATGCTGCTAATGTCAATTTTGACATTTAATTTGTTGACATTTTTGGTGGTTTTCTTATGTCGAATTCCTTTGATTTTTTCAGATTTGATCGGAAAAGTTGACTTTTTTTCCTTCCTATGGATGTTGAAAAAACAAAGTTGCTTTTTTTCTGTAATTGTGTGGTGTATATTTTATAGACGCGATCTAAACAATTCACTTAAGTTCACTTTATTAACATATTGCACTATTAACAACAAGGCTCACGTCCAATAGATTATTTTAAAATTATTTTATTTGAGAAATCTATATTAAAATAAACCAAAATACACAATTAAACGGCGCGTCTGACAGAAGAAATCAAATCTGTTAAGTATGTGTGCAAATATGTGTGAATCTTGCTATCAAATCGAGATTCAAGAAAAGTTGATCTGAGGGGAAAAAAAGCAACTTTTTCTTGTCTATGGATCATGATTTTCGGAAAAAAAGCAACTTTAGTCCGAAAAAAAGCGACTTTAGTCCGAAAAAAGTCAACTTTTTATTTCAAAGGAATTCGACATTAGCAGTTGTTCGGAAAAGATGTTAGAAATTAAATATTGTTGAAAGACACATCGAAAAAGAGAATATCGACTTGTACACCCTATTACTTATTCACCCGAAAAATTCGTATCGTCCGTTTTTTTTTTTTTTACTGAATACGGAAGGTAAATAAAATGTTCCAAACAGTTCAACGATGCTTAAAAATAGATTTCTATGTGGGATAGACAATCTATCAATCGTGATTGACGAAAATCAAACTACTTCCGATTTTGTTTGGTTATTAATCAATCAGATTTATGTGTGTGTAACAGACAATTGTAAACCCATTTGCAATACAAGAGAAGGAAACCGAAGATTTCTTTGAATAATTGATAACACATGAACAAAATAAATTTACTGTCAAATTTATTAAGCGTACATGTATACAGGATACTCATTCACAAAATTTGATAACAAATAATTGTGGCTCTGTTCGCAATCAGGTAATTGGTTGATACAAGTTTGTTACCCAAATCAAAAGCCATCAAGAATGAACTGATAATTTCATATTTGTGCTCAATAATTCATACAAAAGTTTTTCTGTGGTTCCTTCCATTTTCGTTAGACCGTGTTTAGATTTGGAAATTTTAGTCTGGCGTATCGAGTACTCTCGTGATTCCACAGTTCCTCAATTGAGTACGCCTCACTTAGAGCGGGTGGAATTTTTGTGAAGTGAGACAGTTGTACGACGCGAATTTTTTGCATTTTATAAAAGAAAATAACATCTATAAATTATTATTAATGCATCTGTTTGTTTCCTTTTTAAAGAATTCATATTATATCACTGCATTTAGCTTAATTATGAAAATACTGCGATGTTAACACATCGGCAGTCAAGCAGCTAATGAAAACAAAATGGGAAAAAATCACGCTTCTGATGTATATAACTTGAAGCTGCCTCACGAGAGTACTCACCCCTCATCCCTCTCGCCAACGATCACTCGTCAGTCCGGTCTCAAATTTTCCAGTCTAAGCACGGTCTAACACGTTTAACGTTCAAGTCAAGTGTGATCTAGCCCTTACTAAATTATTCCCGGACACTTCCATTTGCGGAGTTCTAAAAAAAATAAACAGCATATTTTTAGGTACAGACGTCAAAAATTTACCGTTACAATAAACAGTAAAATAAAATTCCGCGAAAATCTCAACGCGGTAGTAGATATTTGCTTGGTTGAATTGTTGGTGTCGTGCGTGACTGAAATATTTAACTTGAACTTTATTTAAAATAAGTTTCTAAATTAAATTCTCTTTGTAATTTATAAAAATATAATTCAAAATGTTTCAAGCTCTTCTTCCGCTGACAAAATATCTTAAGTCAAAATCAGTTAGCATTTATGATTTTGCTTTTGCGTTGCATTGCAAGGTGACTGTGGTAATTTTGTTAACTTTTACAATTTTGGTATCGGCACGCCAGTTTTTTGGACAGCCAATTGAATGTATGACTGATGGAAAAAATATCGAATATGTGAACCTCTTTTGCTGGACAATGGGAACATTTATTCTCTTGGATTCGAACAATGAAGTAAATAATCATAATGCGATTGCAGTTGGAGTTGGCACTGAATATGTCGGTAGTAAAAGGCATTATGTGCGCTACTATCAATGGGTTATGTTTATACTTCTCATACAAGCTATGTGCTTCTATATTCCGTGTTTTATATGGAAGAGATGGGAAGGTGGATTTATAAGTCAGCTTTGCAATGGATTTGGTAAGGGCACTCTAAATAATGATAAATTTATAGTTTTAAATTTATTACTTTGACGATTTACAGAACACAAGCTTGTCATCTCGGACAGCTCCCACAAAGAACGAAGGGCATACTTGATTCAAATATTTCATCCAAATTACAAACGAATGCATTGTTCGTACGCCAAAAACTATTTCTTGTGCGAAGTTCTTAATTTTGTCATTTGTGTAAGTTTGTTTTTTTTAATTACATTACATTATATCTTATTAAATATTAAAAATATATCAAAGAAGAATAAATCCACTACAACCAATCGCGACGTGAAAGATTTTATTATACTTACAAGCTGATAGATTACGGTACTTCGATGATTGTCTTAACCATTTATTGAGCAGCGTTTAGCTTTGCATATTGCATTAAAATTGAACCCCTCAATGTCACAATGAAATCACACAAAAACTCAAAATGTCATTTGATTGTCCCTCTGGCTGTCATCCGAAAAATCCTTTAACTCAGCTTTCACAGCTTCTCTAGATTTGATCTTATTCTCTATTGTAAATTGTTCACTACATCTTTATACCTAGGCAACATTTTCTACCAAAAGAATTTCAAATTTTTCATCTACTTTAACCTATCTGCTTCTATCGAATAAATTCTTCCCTTATGATTGTAGAACCCCAAGTATTAGAACCCTTCCAACTGCTTCGTTTAAATTTAAGCTATTTGGAAGTTTAACGCGTTATATTACGTTGGGAAAATAAATGTAAAATTAAATAACTAAATTTCCCTTGTTATCCATTCAACAAATTGTTCTCAGTGGATGGATAAACACAGTTATTGAGTTGAGCTTAGCTTATATCTACAATGGTAGAACTGAGTAGTTCGATCGGTCATATGTGAGATGTTCAGGTTCGATTCCTGGTCGAGACAATTCAATAACGTGTTTTTCGAATAAACAAAAAGGAGTCTGATGGTTGGCGTGGCAGTCAGGAAATATTTATAACTTCTGCAAAAATAGTGTTGGTGACCATACGTTGTTGTTCTCAAGGTAAAATTGTTTCATTACCAACAAAATCATCAAACAATCAGAAATTCCATCTATATTGGTCAAGTCCCTTATAGGATATCAGAATTCTATGTATTATATTTATGGGCGTTCAACATAAAGCTGCAAAACATAACAATTATGATGACCCTCCAAAAACAGTTTATCTTTTGATCGTGATAAAAATAGTAAAAACTATATCTTAGAAGCAAGTCAAATTCTATTATCTTTTAAATAGGTGTGCCGGTATCATTGTTGTAAGCTCTTATTTTTTTGTTAATATTTCTTTTAGTACTTTCTGTTATCTTTTAGATAAAAAAATCTTATGATAGTTTAAAACCTGATCCGAAAGTAAGTTTTTAATGAAACCTTTTTAAATTACCAATTTAATGTCAATTTTAATTTTATTCTTAAAAAGGATGACAACAAAACACCCTTTAAACTTTTCAGTTGTAAGCTTTTCCAAAGCTTTTTTTTGTTCAAACGAAAAAAAGTTTTATTTATTGCTAAAGCTGTGAACTTATTCAATAGAATTTCAGTGCTTTTTGATAGATTTGAAATCAAAATTTGAATACATGTTGTGAGAGCTGGAACATTAGTTATTATCATTAAGCTAAAATAAAAATCGACAAACCAAATAATCAAATGTTATCCGACATTCGATAAAGGATAGAGGTTCCACGACATAGTGTAGATGGAGCTAAGAACTGAAATTACTTAACTTATTTTTCACCTTTTAACACTGGGCTATTCTAGTTATTTATTTACGAAATACACACAAAAAAGGACAAACATTAAAATAATAATATATAATTACATACATATATTTTAGATTAATTTCTTGAAGCTATTAGTTCATTCTGTCATCGGATATATTTTTGGCTGCTAAGCAGAAGGTACAAGTAAGAGCTGCAATAACAACCCATTTTCCGTTGAGCATAGCCATGATACGACAAAACTTAAACAAAATATTCTTTGTTTATGAATTTTTACAATTATTAAATATTTATGTGTAAAATATTGTTGTTGCATAAAAAGTGACAGTAAAAAAGTGAATCGAAATGTACTTATACGCTTAAATTCCAGAACATTAAACTGTACATATTTTAATTTATACTTTATTATGTTTTTACAGATATTGAACCTAGCTCTCATGAATGTATTTTTCAATCGATTTTGGGCAGATTATTCAAAAGCTATGGCTGAAATACCATCATACCATTGGGATCAATGGAATGAAATGAGTTCCAAAGTATTTCCCAAAATCACCAAGTGTGAATTCTTTAAATACGGTGGATCGGGATCTCAGAGCAAATACGATGCCTTATGTGTGCTGCCAATCAATATATTAAATGAGAAAATATTCGCATTTCTTTATATATGGTTCTTGATACTCATGGTTATTTCTGCATCGCATCTGACTTTTCGCCTGATTGTCGCATTTTGTTCATCAGCTCGTATAATCATGACTCGGTGCAAAGTGGGATTCAATCAAAAAAAACAAGTTCATCAGCTTGTTCAAGACATGAGCTACTCGGAATGGTTCTTATTAATGCGCATTTGTGTGAATATAAATCCATTAATGTTTGCAGAATTAGTTCGCGATTTATATGACTTTCAAAGGCTCAGAAATAACAACGAAATGTCTATTTGAAATTTCGATACTAAACTGATGAAAAAAAAAAATTGTAAATGCAGAAAATGTTAGGCGTTTTTAAGGTCACGCCCAACAACAATGATCATTATATATCTTTTTGAAAAAGTATTCGATATCACATTGAATGTGATTTTTTTTTGTTCGTATAAATTATCATATGTAAATATATACATACATACTTAGATTAATGAAATAAAAGTTTTTTTTTTCACTTTCTAGTTTTATATATTTTTTTATTAAAATTCTTTTTAAAATTTTTTTATTCATACAAAGAATTTTTGAAATTTAAGAGCATTTTTCCTTTGAATTATGAAAACAACATGAATTTTATGATTTTTATAATTGTTGAGTGGAATATTAATGAAGTACCGATACCTACTAACTTTTTCTGTACTATCCATATTGTGTGTGTTCTTAGTAGACAGGAGCATCTTAACGGCGTCTTACCAGCAGAATCCGAACAAGAAGGAAGGAGATGCACTTCAGTGGAATCATGAACAGTTTTCGTTGGAACTGGGAACATCTTTCTTAATTTTCAAGTGTAATTAAATTAAAAATTAAGCGATAAATACAAGGAACCAATGATAAGGTAAGTCAATTTTATCTTAATAGAAACTATAAAAAATAATAAAATCAAGAAGTAAATAAAATTACGAGAATCAAGGAATAGTAATTAAACATTCATCAAACCTATAATTTTCCGGCGAGTTCGACAAATAATGGTGAGATGAATTAATAGAGGACAGACAGTTTCCTAAATTTTTTTAATCATACAAGTGAGTTGATATTTAAAAGTATCAATGTTTGCTAGAAACAGAAAATATCCCTTTTTTTATATTAAACGAGTTCGTGGCGACTAATTTGTTTGCCCATTAATTTTGTATCTTTTATTATATATTTTTTATTAACATAATATTAAACAAACACACATACAATGCTGATCTGAGAATATTGGCTTAATTTTCATTTTTTATTTTTATTTTAATATTGCATGCTGTTATTCTTTTACTATTTTCATATTTTAAATACTTTTTTTTTAAAGTACAGTGGTTTTTCAGAATAGGTGTTGGTGTGTTTCAGAATTGCAGTAGGGTAGGTTTAATGCTATTGTTTAATTATTGCAATAGGTTTTCCAATTTTCTTGACTTTTTTTAATTGCGTTGGTCGTTAAGGTATTTTTTTGTGTAAATAAATCAGCAAAAAATAGTGGCATTTTATGAACAGCTGCCTGATTAGCACACGTGATCAGGGACTCAAATTATTTCACTTTGTCGTAATGCACGAATAAGTAAATCTTTTATTTTATTAATATGTTATAGTGATGTTGTAGCTATCGGTGAGAACATGACTGTCTATTATTATAATGTGTTTTTTCTGGTGAAAAAAATGATCTTCTTGTGGCCTCGAGTTTTGACTAGAATTACTGAGAGAGCCATTTTCGAGTGTTGTTATTGCTAATGAAATGCGTTGAAAAGTTTTTGGAAACATTTGTTAAAATAATCTTGTAAAAACTTGCGTAGGAAAGAGTAATTGCTACTTTTGAATTATTAAACGTATTGTTTAATAATTGGTCTTATTTTAAGACTTAGAAAATCAGTTAAAAATTTGTAAGTTCGGGTATATCGTTCTTAAAGCACGAAAACGTTTTCAATTGTTTTTAAATGCACAATAAATGCGTCGTGTCACATTTGACCTTGATTACTGCTCTTAATACTCATGGCTAGTTTCAACTTAAGTTTCTGCTTGATTTTATGCCAAACATACTGGTGAATGGTGATTGGGTTTCTGGAAAGCTACTCTATCAAATCCATCGTTTTAACAGAAAAGATACATTGGATCTAGGCAATGAACTATGATATCCAGTTTTTGTATATCGTAACATTAAAAAAATTGTAATAAAAGATCCTTAACCTAAGTATCTGATTGTGGGATTCGCCGTGTTGACCTCAGATGACGTACGCAAGCTCCTTGTTTCAGATTATTCCACGTCTAAGAAAAACTGAATGCTGGTGTCGTTGCAATTATTTTTTCCAGGAGCTTTTAGAACTGCCTCTCCTTATTCACGATCGTAACAGAACGTCGTAGATAATATCATTAGTTTCTCCTTTGTACATGACAATATTAGCTAAGTTGTTTTTACTATATTTTCGATGGTATTTTTAACGTGAAGGCTTTAACTTCTTTTTGAACTTCTTCCCACTTGTACTGTGAGTTAATTTTTTGTTTAATTAAATGTTAAGCTTAGCCTTTGTTTAAACAATGTAATTTAAATAGGATAGACTCCAGTTTTTTTCTTAAACAGCTTAAACATTGTCTATAAATATTAAAAAAAAAAACTAAAACTTGATAACATTTAAAAAACCTGAGGCATAAAATAATTCATAAAGAAGAAGTTTTTGCAGCTCAAGATCACCGTATTCTCTCAGTTTTGTTTATACCCTCGTTGAAAAAAAATAAGAATAATGATTTTTTTTATCATTATTTTAATTAAAATCTTTCGAAAGTTTCGAAAGTTGTACTAACATAACATAAGTTGTACATAACTTAATGTACGCGCATTTACCATATTTTTATATTGCGAAACAGGCAACCAATAATATAAGTATTTTGACTAATATCGCAATTTTTTTTCATTTTCTATGGACCGTAAATTAAATAGATTTACATTCCAAAGATAACATACAAACTTGTTAGATACGTTATTTCGTGAAATTAGTTTTACTACTGCTTTAAAAAAAACGACTTTTCTACTGAATTTTCTAAAATAAATTGATTTCAATAGATGTTTCAGATTAATATTTTGATTTCATCAGAGGTAAAAGAACACTGTAAGTACCTCCTGGCAAGAGTCATTTAAGTTCTATTATGTTTCCTTAGTTTAATCATCATGAAATATTTCATTTGCACCATTGCAATATAAATATCTATTAAATCAACACGCATTTAGTAAACAAAAACACTAGCTTTTCTTTTAGTCTGCTCCCAATTTGAATTGTGGCGAAATTGGATAATAAATTGCTAATCACCGGGAATTCCACAGAATTCTATATGAAACAAATATATAAATTGAAGTGAGTCACAGAATTTCGTACGAAGAAAAGTTGTATGCAGTTTTTCTACATTTTTTTCTGATTTTAACAAAATATTTAAAAATAGATCTAGATGAGATTTCATTCTCTATTCATTTCACACTCAATGTTTTCGAAACAAGCAACCACCTCTTGAAACCACCACCTTATAACCACTTGGGCGGCTGAAAATAAAATATTTAATTGGTTTCTATCACGAAAGGAGAGAATATAAAACTTAACAGAATTTTTCTTAGCCTATCACACCAATTATCTTATTTGGGGAACAGGTACTTTCTAAGGGATAGCACAACATAAAGCTTTTGAGTAAAGTTTTGCAATACAAAATAATGTTGTGTATGGCTCAGCTCGTAGCATGACACACATTTGATGTTTGTGTTTTATTATTCTATATGAATATTATCTAGTAGTCTGACTGGAAATAGTTTAATGTACTTCGCTCACAGAGAAGACTAGGAGAACAATGGTGTGCTTGAGATTGAGAGCAAAAGCTTTTCCGTACGTGCGCAAACAATGTACAAAGAGTGAAGGATACGTATGGTTGGAATTTTAATTTTAATATTTATGTTTTTAAATGTTTTAATTCTTTAGGTAAACTGTGAATGTGAAACCTTATGTTCAAAAATGATTTGGATGAAAGAAGGAGTGACAACGGTTGATTAGAAGTAAGAAGATCCGAGGTAGCCTTCACGTCGAAAATACCATCGTGAACAATATACAGCACGACTAACTAAGCTGGTACTTTCATGTCTGTAAATTGAGGAGGCGATAAGAATCTGCAGTAATATTAAGCTGTCATATTCTTAAGAAGTTGACACAATAATTACTTCATATCATTATACCAACTGTGACACACTGTACTGCTATATTTTGTTTTGCTCATCAAAAGCAGAGAAAAACTTTTGTTTTGAATAAAAGTATTTTCGAAAGTTTGAACTCTCTTTGTGTACCTATAGAACTTACGAGTATACCTACATATGTATATTTTATTTTTGTTTTGAAAAATTTAAGCAAAAGGATTTTTGCCACAATTTTTTGAATTCTTTGTACGCATGTCGGATACGGATTTGAATCATTGAGTTGCTAAAAACACCAACTGTGTCAAAAGCAGAGGGAGCAAACATGAATTTTCATTTAAGTTGAAAAAGGGATCCGCTGCCGTAAAGTTCGTTTTCGCTCCTCGATTATTGTGTGGTGTTGTTCTTTTTTTTTGGAAAACGGATTTTCTGTGGTTTTTATTTTATTATTTTTAGAGAGAAAACCTGAATTTCCAGTTTAAAAAGTCAAATTTTCCATTGGTGAGTTGAAAACGGTTGTGTTTTTCTTCAAATAAATGGCAAAATTGCTGAATATTTGAAAATTTTCACATATGTAATAATTTGATGTTTGAATTTTAAAAGAAAGGGGCAATACATTTTTTCTTCTGCCCTCTCTGTTGTCGTCGGTCGGTCGCCTACTCCTTTGAAGCTAAATTTCTGTGTGGGTATAATGAACTCTACGGACCTACGGTGGTGTTTCTGTACTGTGATTATTGATTTATTTTTGGTGATTAACAAACGCGTAATTATATATATATATTATAAAGTCCTGTGAAGTAACAATTAAGAAATTGTTAATAAAGTTTAGATAACAAAAATTTAATAGCAAATTGTTGAAACTGCTATTTTTTTTTTAATAACAGTGTCCTACATAATTTTCTGCCCTTGACCTATATACCGCATCATTTTGTATCTATAAAATTTCGGTAACTTAAAAAGATAAGCTTCACTGTAAAGCAATAACAATTTTCGTATAAAATGTAAGCAAAAAATAAGCGCTTACACACCAAGTTAGGGAGAAGGGAATTATGATGAAACTGGAGCACTTGGCCACTTGTAACAGAAACACAGATATATGGGGGTTGGAAGACTTTTTGTATTTACTAGATAAACAGGTTCATTCGATTGGCGTGGAGTGCACACGAACCTTTTTGTTGCAACGTTACATATTATTCAAGGATGTCACATAGAAAAGAGAACAAAATTAAGATGAATGTGTAAAACGAATAACAGAGTCTGGGTGGTTGGACTAAAAAAAAGAAAATCAAATTAGAAGCGTGTTTTACAGAAGGTAGAGGAAAACTGTCGCACTGTGTTATTGGTTTCCTTTTATGATTATCTTCGGCACTATATAAGGGTATGTTATTTTGTGGGTGATGAGATTTAAAAATTCATTGAGAAGCAGTGATGGTTGGTGGTTTCAGGGTAGAATTGTGAGGATGTAATAAATTTATGAGCTGTGTATAAATTGTGTGTCACTTAAGAAAATGTCAGTCATCAGAATGACGGCAGTTAAATTTAGCATAAGTTGATTGATCATGATGGTATGTCTCTCTTTAAAATTGGCTAATATAGTAATTACACAGTTTTATATTTCTACCGATTTTTAAGTTATAAAATACATTTGAAGTGCTGGTAGTAGTTTTAAAGATGTATTCGTTTTTTCAATTTGCAGAATTTGTTGCCCTCTTCATAATACTAAAAAAAATTCAATAAAATATCGGTGAAAATTAAAAAAAAAAACTAAAATATTATTGAAATATTTTTGCTCCTCATTCACCGCTTCAACTAGGCAACTTTTTGTGGGTTCGCAGGATTGTCGTCAGAAAACGTAGTCAAGTCGGCATCATTTGTAATGTCTCATGTCTGAGGGCTGCGTTTCTGTTTCGTTTATGAACAGCTGGCTACCGGCCGAAATAATCATGCTGTGTTTTTTTAAAACGATGGCATTTTTGACAAGACAGTTTTCTCGAATCTTCTTAATTCTAATTCGATCAGACTGTCAATTTTCTGTCATGCAAAACATCTATCTCCGCTGATGTCAATTTACTCTTATCATTTTCACAGTTTATAATTTTTCGGTCACAGAAGATCTCCATTCACCCCATCCATCTTAAGCTTACCCGTTGGGTGTGCAGTATCATTTTACCTGCAAAACGTTCACCATTACATCAAGTGCTCGTTGCAGCGTTGTACTGTATTCATTTATGATAAATATTTTGCTAACAAAGTATTACTAATTTCCTATTGGTTCCAACACTCTATATCTTCAAGTAGATGTACTCAAGTACTGTGAAAAATAGCAAAAGATTGAGAACCCTCCCTTGGTGTACTCTGGATATTAATAAAACGAACGAATATGTCATACGATCGTATGTTCTTCTGAACAGAAATCGCAAGAAGACTGGATTGACACATGAATATGTCTGTGCACTCGGGATATATTCTTTGTTAATACTTCATACATTTATTGAACAATTATGTCTTAAAATACCTTCAAAGTGCTAATACAGTAGAACAAATAATCTGCAAACAATAAAAAAACGAGTGACTAAATACCACGGAACACTTGAACAACAAATTTCAGCGCTGTCGCACATAGAGACAATGACCTTGGTTGTGCACCATTAATATATATTTTTTCCATCTGTTGCACATTGCAGCCGGATGAAATGAGTTCTGAGAACAACGCTCGTATTCAATTCCTGCGACTTGTAATTATATCATAGAATTTATTTAAATCCGTTGCACTATATATATTTTGTGATTGCAACCAACTCCATAAAAGTGGTCTTTGGTAGTGTAAATAGACACATGCAGTTGTTGTGGTTTGCAGGTTTATTTATAAATCCTTTCCATACATTCAAATGAATGGGTCTGTTCTTGTTTTTTCACAAAAGAAAATAAGAATTATTTGTTATTTTTGGAAATAAAATGATTTTCAATTTTTATTTCTCAAGTGAAATCAAGGTCAAATCTGGAAAATATAATATATAAACAAATTTAGTAGATAAAAAAACCGTTTTTCCAAATATCAGAAACCAAAAGGGAATTTATAAACGCAACCATTTTCGAAAATATTCCAAGTACAGAAAGCATGTAGAATAAAGCATTTATGTGTTAGAAAAACGTACAGTCTTAACATAAACTTAATTTTATAAAATAAATTACTATGGTATAGGGCAAGCATTCGCAAACTCTTCTATCACCTAATTTTATCCCGCTGTGTATTGGTCAAATCTTTAAATAGAATCCCTTTTCTAGCGGCAGGTATCATCATCATAGAAAATAGCAAGTTGCAATCAGCTAAGGCATCTTCATCTTTGCATGCCTGCAGCTACATTCTTCTGGATATTCTTTTATTAATATTGTAAAAATATATGTTGCCAAATAGTGTTTTTCGGGGAAAAAGGAGAAGTTAAAACATACGTTAAATTTAAAATCAGGGAGATCTGTACGAGAAGATCATATTTTAACAAGAAGTGTTTTGCAATAAACAATCCTATTGCCCGCATATATTTCATTTAAAAAGTGAAATTAATGTAATTAAGTAAATCAATGGCAACGAATCAGAATTTATAGCTGTATTATTACAAAAATTGCATTTTTCTATTTAAAAGAAAACAATCGTAAATTCAGAGTACAAAAAATATTAATTATTAATTTTAAATAAATATTTCACTAGAATGAAAACAATAATCGATCATTATTTTTTCGAAAGAAAAATGTTCGTTATTCAAAGAATTTTTTATGAAATGACTGGCACTTTGCCAAAATAAAATTTTCAATTTTGTGTACCGATGGAAATTCGCGCCTTGTTTTTACTTAATAAATTCGAAATTACGTTTTTTCTTTGTGTGTCTGTGAGGAATGTTTCGATGGATTTCATTTCAAACTTGACATGTTAAATGTTTTGAGAAGAAACTATATAATTTATACAAAAATATTTCGGAAGTCCTGTAGACAAATACTTTTCTGAATTATGTTATTATAAATGTAAAAAGTTTTGCACAAAAAAATGGTTTTGACCATATTTTGGAGCAGATGTTAAGATATCGTCGGTTTAGTAGAGTGTAAACTTGCTAAATACACCTTTTGTCAAATTTGAGTTGAGGAAAGGTTAACAAACTAACTTGGACCAAAAAACTTGAAAAATAAAGCAGCTAAGTTAAGTTCAACTACGTACTCGAGAACACTTAAATGTAAATTGTATGTATGAATATATCCTTTTAAGTAAGAACAAACTAACTCTTATAGCTGCGTTCTCTCGTGCTAATATTTGTGAAAACTCGAAATATTTATTGGTATGGTTCCCAAAGGTTTTTTTTTTTTAGAAAACAAACATGGCTTTCTTTACGATGATAGAGAAGATGAAAAAAGTGGATCCGGAAATTCTGTCTGTTTGTCAGTCTGCGTTTATCAAATTTGGTATGTATGGTTTCTAGATAATTCCTTAAATAAGAAATTGAATTTTTGATAGCTCAAAAAATAACTGTACCTGCCATTATAGCGGTTATGAAAAAGTTTATTTTTCCTCGAAAACGGCTCAATGAAGTTCTTCAAAATAAATATGCGTATCGATTTTTTTGTGGGTGGTACCAATTGATCCATTCTTCTTCTTTTCAAAAATGAACTCCTGAAACTGTACCAAAAATTACCGAATGCAAGCGTTTTTCTGCCGAAAAAAGAAATGAAAGAAGGTTAATACCGAAAGTAATTATAGATGTAATAACTCGCTTTCTTTTCTTTTTTTAGATAAGAACTTTTTTCTTATGAACAAATGAAAAAGTCAGCAAACAGAATGCCATTCATCTTGGTTATCGATTGCTAGGGGTGTGGACTTTATTTAACTTTTCTACGATATAATTCTGCTTTTGTAATTCGAACGGATAAAAAATGTTTGCCAACTTACAATCACGTAGTACAGTTTATTCTTGAAATTCTCTTTTTACATAATTCCAAACAAACTCACTTATACACTTAATTGGCTCTCTAATCTGTTAACTATTTGTTTAACATCGAAAAAGTCATACAAACCAATTAATTAATTCACATTATCATGTTCAAATTATTATACCTAGAGACTCTTTGTTCGTGTATAAGTATTACGACGACCCATAACGATCTGTTATTAGTTTTGCTTATCTTCAAAAACGCTCAATGTTTACCCCCGTGCGTACATATTTTACCTCACCGACCGGCATAGTCTGTGGTGGTCCCAAAAAAAAAGTGATAATTTAGTTTTACAATTCGACATATGGGAACCCAAAAAAAAAGCAGAGTTGGAGGTTGCAAATTTCATCTCTTCAGTTCTCCATGTACAAACTTAATCATTGTTATTCAATATTTGCTCAAAATGTCTTTGTAGGGTTCAACCTCACTACAATGACTGCATTCGCATCTTTTTTTAATGTTTTTTTTTTTTTTGGTTATTAAAGTAATTCACAACTCAGCTTTACCATGAACTTAACCTTAAACAGCAAATGCTGGTACTGGTTTGGAGAGCAGCATAACGTTTGGCATTTAATTTCAAATCTAATTTACTTTAAAGCTACCACCATTTATGTATGTTGATTCTATGCTCAAGTATACCCCGTTTCTATCGTCTCTGTAGTTCATTTTGGTGGAGTAACATAATTTGTAAGTAGAACGATTCCTTGTATGTTGCTTTACTGAGGGTTTGCATTACTGTACACTACACGAAGGTTCTTCCAATTGACACAGGCTTACTTCCTACTCTATGTGCTATTGGGGGAGGGATATGTAATTTAAAAAAATACTAGGGCCACTTTATCAGCGCTAAAGGCAAATATGTAAACTCTTGGTTGAAATAATGGAGAACAATCGATTTAGTTGTATCGCGAATTGTTGTTTATTTTTATAATTTCATACTTTTTTCTGTCCATTGAGTTTTAGTCGATCGTAGAATATTGTGTCGACAACAACGTTTAATTTACGGAATTTAAATGTCAAATTAGTTTTGAAAATTCGCCGGTATTTAATCAAATAACGGTTAATTATTTGATGAATGATATTTGAAACGTTCGATAGTTAAAACGCCGACAGTTGATACTTCGGTGTCGGTTATATTTAGTGGTGTATTTAGCAAAAAAGACACCGTAATACATACATTTATGTATGTTTATATTTTAAAGGCAATCATAGATAACAAAGTGTCAAAAAAAAAATTAAATTAATTATTTTTGAAATTGTCATAAACGGTCTGCAGCGCAACGACAAATAATTCCAATCATTCAAATCTTTAACTGTAATTTATCACACACGTCAGCTTAAGGTGCTAATTGATGGAAATTTATGTGTCAAATATTTGAAAAATACATACCTTTATAGATGCCTTATATTTTAGTAAGTGTAGAAATGCATATTTGATTTTTTATTAACGTTTCAATAAAATTGCAATTTGACCAATTTGCTTGCTTTGATAATAATTGGTATTTGGTGGTAATTTGCTTTATGACACTGCTAATAGAATTGTCGTCTAAAGTCAGATTCAATGTTTTAATCTTTTCAAGTTATCAATTGGTGTTGAATTGTTTAACATTAAGCTTGCCAAGGTTACATGTACATATGTATGTACCTATTTAAGTGATCTCATCAACGGAACAGTCAAAAACTGCATATAATTTGATATCATTTTTGATTATTTTCTTAAAGAATAAGTACAAAATAATCAAATTTTGTTTTAATATTAACGTCGATATTTTACGAAGTCAAAACTAGTGACAGTTGGCGCATAAGTCTATAGAACTATCAAATAAAACACCATGGTTTGCTCATATGGAAATAAGATTTCGGTGGCCGAACATACTAAATACTCCATATAAAAAAAATATATTTCATCCACTATTTACCAAACCTAAAATTTTCCAATTCCAGCAAAGGATGACTGGGATATCAACGGATTAAAAAATATCTGAAAATCCGGAAATATTAAAAAAAATAAGTTGTTTTTTGATGTGAATAGACTTCTTCTAGTTTAAAACTACTTGTACATCAGACACCTCGTGTACTCAAGAATACACTTGCAAGGTTTCAAAATGCGTCTATGTTGTACTGTTTTGGAACTCGAGCTCTCGCTCGAGCTGCAAATCAATCGCGTATGCAGTCGTCCTTAACTCAATCAAAATCAAATGAATGTTTAACTTAGTATGCAGTCATATTTCTATTTTTATTATTGACACTATTAATCAATAGTTTTTCCAACATACGTAATATTAAGCTAAACAAGAATCTTTTGGTATCCATATGTAATCAAATGTTAAGATAACAATGTTTGTAAACACATTTAATTCATAGTGAAATCAATCGTTTTATTACATTTTTTATAGTCTTGAAGTCAATAAAAATAAGCTTTGTTGCACTTCATTCATGATGTTTGCAAGGAAATACGTTCTACCTTGTTGTTTTTTTTTTTTTTCTGAAAGTAAACAAAATGTGTTTGGTGGTGACATTGAGTCATTGAGTTGGATGTGTGTAGGCACAGGTAGCCTGTTATGTTTTTTTTTTATTTCAATAGTCGCAGCATCCATTCCATATGTCATGCATTTTGAATGCAAAATTACAAAGTAGTTCATTATTGAAAACGTGTTCTTCTTTGAAGAATATTTTGTTTGCGTTTATGATTCTGACTAATTTTTTTTTTTTTAAACCCAAAAAAGTATAGTCTTCACAGAATTGAAATTTTCTTTCGCCTTTAAAAGTAATTCTTTCTGATAATTTCTACTAGCATCAATATTTTGGTACAATTTTATGGTTGGAATCTCCTGAGCAATGAAAAAAAAAAATGCTGAAACATTATGCTTTAAACGTGTGTAGCTACAAGAGCGTAGAATAACTTCAAAAAGTAGATCCCTAAGCGAATCATACAGGGAAGCCAAGTAAAGCCCAGGAAAATCTTACTTCAGGTCATTTAAATGGCGTGAATGTACTTTTCCTTACTATCGATTAGCTTCATTTATCGTGTGAACTAGTCTCATACTTTTTCTTTTTCTTCCATGTAATACGGTGTCTGTAAAGCTGCGTTTTCGTGTTGAAAAATCCCTGAGGTAGGATTTTAAACCACAGATCCTTCCCTACTTTGATTTTGGTTCAGAAATGGCTTCTTAGATCATATATGCATATAATAATTTTAATTATTCCGCCAATGCAACTTTAACTTCTTTTTAGTCAGAAATTTGTTTATCTCACAGTCTTTTGTTCCTTCTTGAACATTCTACGTAATGTGATCATTGTCGAAGCAAAACATTGTTTCTTTCTGACATCAAAAAGTCTTTTCGACATGCTGTCCAAAACTACGAAAATCTATTTCTTGAAAGATATACGATCGATTTTGATAACATTTTTTTATGAGTGAATTGTTAACAAATGTTGATGTTTTTCGTCGAAGTTATTTTTTCGAAAAAATTCTATGCAATAAAACCAAATTTGTTTTTATAGCGACTATATCTTAAACGGCAATACTAATTTTGACAAAATTTGCTATTCTTAAAACTCTGCTCAGCCTTATTCATACTGCAGTCGAAATTTCTTTAAAAGGGATTTTTTTGGTGATATTCTATTTTCTCGAAATTTTGATAAAATTTAATTTGAGTTATTTGTTGTGTTACTATTTTTAATCCAAAAAAACATTATTGTTAAATACCGAATATTTTTTAAAGGCTGATTTTTACGAAATTTTATATTTTTAAGAGTTCTGTTTCTTTTTTGAGAAAATTAAAAATTTGGCAATCATAGCATTGTAAAAGGTAATCCAAGCTTTCATCAGTAAGAAAGCTTGCCACAAGAGCAATTTCGTGTAACTCATTCGTGCCTTTTATTTTCTTTTATTTTTTTTAAATGTATTTCATGTACGTACAATAAATTGATTATTGAAATACAAATTTAGAAACAAAAAATCTAGTAGAAGCGACCCATTTTCGCATTTTTTTTTTTAATATGCTGATTTTTGTGTGAGATTGTTGAAACATTTAATTCTTCAAAAGCCAATTTTAAATAAAACATACTAGGTAACTTTAGTCCAGAGCAAGTTACAGCCAATCGACAGTTTTTTGTGAATTTTCTAATTTATCAAGTTAAAAGTAAATTTTGAGGTCAGCAAATAAAACAAAAATCATTAAAAATAAAATGAGTAATATTGTCTTTCCAAGGTCTCCTTAAATATTTTTTTTAATTCAATAAAATACTGATTAAATAATTTCCATCATCATCCATCAAACATTTAAGGTACTTTGAGAAAGTAATAAAGTTTTAAAATAATTGAAGAACGCACCTTTAATAAATTGATGAGTTGACACTCATAAAAAATATGTATACATATCATAAAGATACGCATTTCAATGTTTATTTTTTTTAATACTTAGTTTTGAAAACTGATTTATTTTCATAAAACGGTATAGATAATTTTAAGTGTAGGTATCTTCTATTTATTCCTCATTGTAGGTATCAGAAAATATACTTTAGTAACGATCAAAGGCAGAAAATGAACCAATCTTTATTGCGCTTATTTACGTCTTACCAAAATTTACTCCCAATAATGGTAAAAAAAAAATTATAATGCTAATTATAACTCGATGGCGGTCTATAAACTTTTCTGATAAACAATCTTTGCTCGAAAATAAATTGTATTATAAACCGCTTTCATATTAAATTGTGTAATGATTCACGGAAAGAACTTTTTATTTCTTTCTTTCAAAACTGATGAAATAATGTTAATTGTGTTCCAATCTGTAATAAGTAGGCGATCGATAATTTGACTGTGGGTTAACTCAATTAATCACATTTAAAGAAATTTTAATTTGTGTTCTCTTGTCCGTAGATTACCATCCATTGAAATAACACTGCCACCGATGATTAGCGCCTACCATCAAGTAACTGGAGCATAACGATTTAAAAAAGCGATTTTTTTTAAGGAAAATGGTTCTTCCTTTTGGACTTGGACCAGATGGCCAGCATCCGTCTGCATCTGGCCGTGCCATGGTACCTCCATCGGTGCCACCTGCCGAACCACACATGCCCACAACGACTGTTACGACCGTGCCTGCAATCGTGCCACAAAACTTAAGTCAATACATTGAGTTTATAGTGGTTAATGGAGATGATCGATATATGATCCGCTGCGAACGAAAAGCAGTCCTCGAAAACAGTGTAGAACTAGCAAAAATAATACATGCCGGTCCAAACAGTGGTCGCAAAAATGATAACCATTTTCAGATATCGAATGTTGACAAGAAGGATTTTGAACTTGTTATTCGATTTCTGGAAACAAAGTTCGTCAAATATCGTGATCATATGCACATTTTGGAGATCCTTGAATTAGCAAATAGGTTCAACTGTCCCGACCTTGTTATTCATTGTATAAGAGAGTTAGACTTGCAGCTGACAAGTGCCATAGTTTTGGATGTATTCCGCTCCTTGTGGTACTACAACAGTGCGGCACCATCGACTATTCATCAAAATCAATCGGTGACTAGCCAAGAGCCCGGAAAGACATCTTCGAAAAAATCTAAATCAACGACAACCAACCCGTATCCGTTTACCCCTGAAGATCACATGATTGCTTTGTTGAATAACTCTTTACAGTTGATCGACATGCATGCTGAATTAGTGCTGACAAAAGAACAAATGACAGCACTTCGATTTGAAGAGCTGGAAATGATTGCCAAGCGAGACGCCTTACAACTCCATTCAGAGTTAGCCCTTTTCGAATGCCTTGCCGATTGGTCTATGGAAGAGTGTCAACGCAAAAAACTTGATCCCAACGCCGAAAATCGCCGAAGAGTTTTGGGTCCATTGTGTTATGCCCCCCGTTATCTTACCATGTCACCGAAAGACTTCCGGAAAGCATGTGACCGACTGGAACTTTTAGATCCAGCGGAAGTCTCATTAGTTGCAGATGCGATAGATGGCAAAAAAATGAAACACCTAACACCCGAACAAACGCACATGTTGGAAAAATTCCGCACACCGAGACCGGAATTTGCAAAAATGCCTATCCACCTAAGTGATCGAAGTAATCCGAAAAATTATCCGAAAAAAATGAGACGTGCTGAAAAATCCGAAAACGGAGGCGATGGTTGCTGCGATAATTTCGGAATGAATTGCTTAACGGTATTTGCATGCATATTCGACTGAGTGTAACGATGCGGCTTGAACCAAGAAAAAGATATAAATATAAGCTAATTCGATGTTGTGTCGTCTTAAAATTTTTATTTTGTAAATTATACGTTTTCGGTACGATCACTTCTACACCAAACACAAACATCCAACGCACATACGATTTGTATACTTTGTACCTACACATACATAATATATATACACACAAACAAAATTTTTTGTTTGTTTACATAAATCAAGTGGAAAAAACTAGTCAATTTGGAGAGAGCAAGCTTTTATGAATGAACAAAATATGTGTAAAGCTATTTCTTATTTTTTTTTTCTATTATGTTTTGTTTTGTTTTTGAAATTTTCAAATATTGTTATTAAATCAATGTTACTTTTATGCATTTTTAGAGTAAATAATTATATCTAGCATAAATATTTTAGAAATTACTGTAAGTTTTAGACGAAAGAGTCGCATTTCATTTGCAGGCTCATTATTGTTGTATTAATAGCTAAATTATATCATATTGCCATATTATCAGATATCAGAAATAAAATTTTAACGTATAAGTTTCAGTTTTTTTGTATTTTGTTTCAAAATACTTGTTTGGCACTGGTCTGGTTGTTTTGAATTTTATTATATTTTCATCCTTATATTAAGCACAAAAGATCATCAACGATTTTGCAAACGTCTGGTTTTAAAAAAATATTTTTTTTATTGTAAGAGAATACTTATCGATTATGATGTCACCCTTTCATTCCCTACTCTTACAATAAAAGGTTTCAATAACCTTTATTTTTAAACAAGTCATTGATTATATTTCAGCATAATGGTTGCAAGTTTGTCGTGACTCACTTCAGTTGTAAGTGCTGTACAGCAATGCATTACAAGAACAATAATTATGTAACAGTCATTATCTAGATTTAGTAACAAATCATACAGTGCTGCTTTAAAGTAATGACAAATGAGTATTTTTTTTATCCATTGCACTTGTGATGTGGATTGGTGGATAATACATTTTGTTTTCTTTTGTCAAAATTAAATTTTGCTCAAGTCAAATAAATCGGTAAAACAATAATAATTTGCATGACGCATTTTATGTGATAAGTATAACGACCAGTTTGATACAAAAAAAGGATTTTTTACTTGCATTATAAACATTTTCCTAGGCAAATAAAATTGTTTTTCCTAGCCTCTGCTTTTATAGTGGCTTTGCATTTTAAGGACAAATGGTTTATTTTAACCCAAGAACAAAGCACTATATAATTTTCGATTTTTTGTATGTTGCCAGAAGACAAGTTCGTAGACATGTCTCAACTATATACCAAAGATATCCAGTGTCTATAGCTCTTCATGACATTATGAGTTGATTGAGTATACCCGGAATGTTTGGTGTACTTTGACTTCTATTTCTGTGCCGAATATAATGTAGGTATCTACTAATTTACTTTGCCTACTGGAATAATACAAATATTGCGATACAACAATAAATTAGTATGAAAAGTAAGTATATATTCACAACTCTGCAACTAAAATCGTGGGCGAACGGTGAACATAAATTGCAAATGACCAATTGGAAACTGGTGTAAGGTTTCAAAATGTTTCCGTTCTGATAAGCGTTCTGATAAAAACGTCAGTTGGAAACCAGTCGAATCATGTGCCCTATTTTTTAATCATTTAAAAATGTCTGATTCTTCAGTTCTTGCTTCTATTTACTGATGCCAAATTATCTCAAGGCACATTTAAAATCCGATATTTTTACCCGTGTGAACTAGGCTTAAAGAACAATTTAACAAGCATATTGAACACAGCTTAATTTATTTGTTTAAACAACCCTGTGTTCTCAGCTGTTGTTAAGTTTGACATCTGTCAACTAATTTTTGTTCTTCTCAAAATAAAACACAATTAATTGTATTTGATAAATAACTTTTAACAATTGAACAATCATCATCAAAATGCAAGAATTTGAATCAAAAAGAAATGCATTATTTGCTAGTCTTGATATAGCAGGAAAAGACTTGAAAGGAACTATACTTGACCAAACTGGTCCCGAATCTCACACTGTAAACTTGCTAAAACGGTCTGCCCCATCAGAGGAGATTTCGTCGGACCGAACATTAACCAGACTCCGAGGCAAGGAAAGTATATTCAAAAAACCAGAACTACCCATTGCTAAATGCTTGAAACCTCGTGTGGCTCCTGATTATCAGGTAATTTCAATATTAAAAAATATGTCTTGATTTAACTTAATATTCAATATTCGAAAATAGATAAATCCACACAAATGGAAAAAGTATTCCTTAGCTGATGTTGATATATCTGAACATACAAATACTGCAGCTGCACTTTCTTTTCTAAAAGAAATTGAATCAACAAAGGAATCAGAAGAAAACTTTGATACATCCACTGGAAAAATATCATTTAATAAATCAGTTAAAGCAAAACGTAGCATACGAGTTTGTGGAGAAGTGGATGACGAAGAAGTTGATAAACCAAAGTTAAAAGGTTCTAAGTTGGTAATGCCAGAGTATGTGATTGGTCAAAAATCCGACAAAGACAAACGGAAGAAAAGATCTCCGAATAAAGTGGAGAAGACTTCGCAGTTGACTTTGTCACATCTTCAAGAAGATGAAGATGAATGAAATTTAGATGTAGCTTTCCATGAACACCATGGATAATAATTATTATTATTGATGTAGATGACTAGAGCTTGAAAAATAATCTTTTAGAATAAAGTATTTTTTATTAGAATAAACTATGCATTAGATAAGAAGACAGTGGAAACTGCATAAGATTTAATTTAACACAAAAAAGGATATTCTAAGATGGTAAGTTACTAGGTTCTGGTTCTTCTTGAGCGATAATGATATAATTCAATACCTGATTTACAGGTGAGCGATCTTGATGTAGAAGTTTGATGTCAAGTAAGTTCCACACATCCATTCTATTGTAGGAAAGCGACGGGTTCTTCATTATTCTAAACATTTACATCTATGAACCTAGACAGCTAACAAAAAAGTGAGTAGCATATAATAACTTTCATATTTTGTATATAATTATAAAGATAAAATGTTATGAATTTGAATTCTTTAACTGTGCATACTTTGTAAGTATGTAAAAATGTCAATTGTTTAGCTAATATTCAAGGACGTTTATTTAAAAAGTAAAATGGAACTTCTACGATCGATTAGAAAAGCATCTTCATTTGCGAAATTGGAAAATAAAGTAGCTAATCTCAAAATGAGTGATTTCAAAAAAGGTTGGCTTTGAGTCGAACGTTCAATTCGGTATTCATAATAGGGGCCATTCTCACGAATGCATCTGAAGTTCAATTATGTATCATGACTAGATGTACCCGTACCCATAAAGATTACCGCTGTTGGAAAATGTGGATTATTGATAAAAAGCAAGTGAAACAAAAAAAAAAATAATGGAAAAATAATTGAATCTTTTAAAAAAGTAAAACAAAGCTATTAGCATTGAGTTTATACACATAGAGAAATCATCTTTTTGAAAAGTAAGTTTCAAACTTTCCTCGTAGAATGTCGTTTTCATCGACTTGATTTTTTTGCTCTTGTTAGCAATTATTCTGAAGTTAAAAAAGGCAAGAGAAGTAATGATAAATAAATCAAAATGTATGCAGAGGAAAGTATTTTGTTTGGTTTGAATATTTTTCGATAAAAGGCAATAATTGATTGATATTCTCATTTAGCGACATCTACCTCGGTGTGTTTGAAACTTAATTCCTCTATGTGTATGAACTCAATGCTATTAGGGGTCTTTTCAGCTCTGGTTATCTGTAAACATTGGTTATTTCAGTTGTTAACCATAGATTTTGAATGTGTTTCTATGGTTACCAGCAAATGGTTAAATTTACACAGAGTTGGAAAGACTGGGCCTTAGTCAGTCTAAGACTTTACAAAACCTATCATGTATTTCGCCCCTGCCCCTTAAGAGGAAGTCACAAATCCACCAAGAGTATCCATTTGCCTTTGTAAAGTTTATTTTATCTTTGCGGTTCCTTTTTGACGTTAAATTGTAGGTCTCATCCAATCATGTAGAAATAGCAAAGCACACAAAAGGATTGCTAGTGGGTGTAGTCACTAGTCGATGTTTCTCGTCAAGAAAATGTCGCTCCAAAGACGAAAATAGTTCATTCTTTATTTCAATGCTCTTATAAACAAAATAGTAAACAAATTTTTTTGCCGGTGCATCGAACGGTAGTTCTCCCATGCATTTCAAATAGGTTGAGTTTTTTTCGCAGTTTAAAGCGAATCTATTACGTTCAATCAAATGACGTCAGTCATGATGCACATATAACTAATTTGTCTAACTAATATGCTGTCAAGTTTGTGAACATCTCAAGTTTTCATTAAAGTACGATCCAAGCTGTCTGATCTAGATCCGAAACTTGAGCACTTTCTTGTTGTATAATTAGAAATAATCACAAAAGCAGGTTGTAAAATAATATGAAAAAAAAATAAAGTTCACCGCGCTTCGCTTCGTATTCCATTTACTTCAAAAAACACCTCCACAGCAACTCTGTTCAAAAACGAATAACTATCATTTTGTTCTGCTACAAATTAAGCAAACTTTCTAAATAATTATCAAGAAAACCAGAATGCCACCATAAAGAAAACTGTCAAAATTCAATTGGACCGTGTGCGAAGTTTTTTGCAGTTTCTAGTGGTTTTCATCTAAGAAAATAGCTTCAAATATTAAAGTTTAACAAAAACTAAATTATTTTAAGGTAATTCTGAATCTATATAAACATTTTTATCAGTATAAACCCCAACTGAGCAGTAAAAATATCTTCAAGTCCTAATTTTACATGTGGTATGTATGTACTATCCTACACCTGCCTGGATGCCGCTTTTTCATTTGGATTTTTCGAAAGGAAACCATACATCCCTTCACAAAAAAATACATAATTTATTCTTAAAATTTGCAAAGTGTTATTTTCTGCAACATTTTGTTTACAACAAATTAATTAATTTTTTCATAATTGCAAAATATAAATCTACAAAAAAAGGCATCGATTACATTTCGATTTAACTCGATATTTATGACAAATATATATTTGTCTCTTTTCTACACTCCCACGCCTGACACTTCTGTTTGCTTTTGCTGTCACTTGCTCTGATGACACAACGACGACAGTGCACCTTTTGACGTGGTTTTTTGTTGCTCCTCGAATGTTTATAAATTTGTTCTTAAATTCAGTTAAATCATTAATCAAATGTGCTCCCAAAATATTGCAATAAGTTTTAAGTAAATTCTTTATTCCTTCCTTTTTACCTCGAGTTTTCGTGTTATTTTCTTTTTTGTTATCCAAATGACTGTGCAAAGTACACTCGTACTGCTACTGACTGTGCTGGCATCGATTAGCATTGTTGCAATAATTATACTTTTAGGTAAAGTATTGCATGTCTATTCCTAGACGCAATTAAGTCGTTAAATTCACGATCTATAAAAATGATTGGCGGAATTTTCCTTCTAACCTCATAATAGCAACAAATCAACCTTTGGCCACTACACACTCGAACTACAACTTTCATTTTGTTTCTAGGTTGGTTTCTCATTTGGAAGGCGTTCCTATCGAAATTTCGGCTTGTTCGTGAGCTACTAGGCCAAGCGAACGAAGAAAAAGCCAACGCACAAAGTAATCATCCAGAGAGGACGTCTAAAATCCGAAAGATTCGAAAAGATTAGATTTTTTTTTAGAGATAACCGCCATGAATATCCGTTGTGCAAAGCCAGAAGATCTCATGAATATGCAGCACTGCAATCTGCTATGTCTGCCCGAGAACTATCAGATGAAGTACTACTTCTATCATGGGTTGACATGGCCTCAGCTGAGCTATGTTGCCGAGGACGATAAGGGCAACATTGTTGGCTACGTGCTGGCTAAGATGGAAGAACCCGAACCGGGCGAGGAGAGCAAGCACGGACATATCACATCGCTGGCTGTGAAGCGGTCTTATCGTCGCCTCGGATTAGCCCAGAAGTTGATGAATCAAGCCTCGCAGGCGATGGTTGAGTGCTTTGATGCTCAGTACGTGTCGCTGCATGTGCGCAAGAGCAACAGGGCAGCTCTGAACTTGTACACCAACTCCCTAAAGTTCAAAATACTTGAGATCGAACCGAAGTACTATGCCGATGGAGAGGATGCTTATTCTATGAGACGTGATTTGGGTGAAATCGCAAGGGAATTGCACCCGGAAAGGGAATTTGATGGAGGCAGTAAAATTGTGTTCAAGACTGCAGCTTCTCATGATCACAGCATGCACGACGGGCACTGTTGCTGAGATCATGACGAGCTGCAAAAAAGAAGGCGGTATTTTTTTCTATAAAGAATATTACTATGTGTAGTTTTAAGAGATTTTTAATTTTATGATTTTTCTTTTATTTTGTATAAAGAAAGCATTTGCCGAAAGAAGAACAAAATTTTAATGAGTTTTATTTCTTGTTCCCTTTTGTGTAGAGATAGAGAAGTTCAAAGACGGAACATATACCTATAAAATCTAGCTCTAAATTGATTTAGGGGGAATTTGCCCTGAATTTGTGATTATTTCACAGCAATTTTTTGTGAAAAAGTATTCCCTTAGTCAAAAAAATAAATTCGGCATTTTTTGCCCAAGATAATGCTCAAATCGTTGGTTTGGCAATTGCCAGCGCAGTATTCAGAGTCTAAAGTTACAATATTTTATTTTTTTTTATTTAACGACTGTTTTTTTCTATTTATTCTTTTTTAACTCTGTACAGAACACAGAGCAGATCCCGAGCTTACAGATCATGCTCTGAAGTTCTCTGAGCATTAACTTCTCAGAGTATGCTCTTAGTTAAGAAAAAAACAAATTTGAGCAATTTTCCTCATTTATTCACAACAAATTAAAAAAAAAACAAACCCCTTCGGCCATTTTAACTGTTTGAACTATTTTATTTATTATTCTTACATGTCGCTCCTTCTACCCTACTCCAAAATTTGTTTAAGATCTCAGAGCACGTTTCAGAGCAGGCTCTGATAAAAAAAAAGGAACAAATGTTAAACGCTCCGATAAAACAAAAGAACCAGTTCTATTTTTGACAGCTCTGAACTTAAAAAAAACTCATTTTGTAAGGTTTCTACGAGTTTTTAATTGTTTGCATTAAAATTGCATTCGAATAAAATCACGCAATTTACCGAAAGCACATCTTAGTCAATAAAAAATCTAGATTATCTTTTTCTATCAATTTGTTTCCATATCTTTTTCATGAATGAAGAACGTATTCTGTTTCAACCCTAAAATATAGAAATACAAAATGGAGGGCGAGCTGTCTTGTCAAGTGTAAGAAAACAGTTATAAAAATCCAAATCATAAAAAGAATGAATTAAAAATGTGGTTTCATGTTTATTTTTTTTAATTTGTTATTTGCAGTGTTGTTCAGTGTTTTATTTCGGAAAATAATAAATTTGTGTTTAATAATAATTGCTGCGGAATAAGTGATTATAGTATTTATTTATTTCGTCGTCCTCATCCTCAAGTGCTAGAGTGCTAGTTCTTTTTGTGATTCTAACTCGGAAGATGAAGCTAAACTTGGAGTTGAAGGTTTGTAAAAAAAATACAAACTATTATTACAAAAGGGTGAGTTGTATTTATTTAAAATTCAATCAAATAGTATAGTTTTATATGCAATTGCCGTTTTTTAATAAAAAAAATTATATTACATTGATAGCTCCCATAAGCGGATACTCATGATCCTTGAATTTTCTTCAGTTTATCGGCGAGTTTTGTAATATTTACCACACAAATGTAAATTTTACCACTTTTATTTAAATTTCTTAATTTTTTTTTATAATTTTCCATTCACCTGCAAATTTTATTGCAATTTCCCTTTTTTAAGCCCCTTATACATACCAAAAGCTTCCTTGTCTGCCCAGTTCCGTATGTACATACATACCTATGTACATTAATATTTAAAAGTAAACAGTTTGGTTTTTGTTGTCAAACCTTTTCTTCTAATTCCTTATATTTATATATATTGAAGAGGGTTGATACAGGGTGGCGCAACAGCATTCATCCGATGTTTGTGAATCGGCTTCGGCATTATTGATGCATGATGTTCTCTTTTTTTTTTTAACGTGCGTCATTTTGAATGATAACTTCCAAAGTCTTAAGCTTGTCAAATTGGGTGACTCTACGTAAACTTCTAGTTACTAAAACGAGACAAAGTGTCCCGGAATGCCGTCTTGCGCAACTTATTCCGACACGCAGGCGGAATAAATACTGCGTGCCCTTCGAGTAGCTTTTAGTACCTACTTATAACGTCATCTATGGGTTTCGATTTGCATCAGGCATATCCCCACAGGATGATGCATTTCGTGCCACCAGTGTATAAACACTAAGATGATTCGTACTATTTGATTTCTATGTAAAGCTATTGTAACTAGTCGGAGAATGATTGAATGATCAATTCTTTTTCTTTGATATTTGATCTCTGATGGAATCATAACCATCCGAAAAGCTTCTTGATATGGACATATCAGAGAAAGTTAGAAGGCAATAGCCAAGTTTTTTTTGCAGGTCTATATACTTGTGTGAAAAAAAACGACATTGGGAATTAGCCCACAACATTACCGACGTTCCCATATAACCACATGTCATTGGTCGGTAATGCAGTAAGTCTATATGGACTTTATTGATGTTTTATTTACGTGTTGTTGTATTACGACTGCTGTCGTTTTTTTTCACACAAGTCTACATGGCTTGCAAAAAAACACGGCTAATATACCCTTGTCGTTATCTATCAAAGAAAAGCCAATTTGATTGCACCACAATTCTCTGTTAATGCAACTTTACCACAAACTATTGTTACCCCTCTTGTCCTTGAGAGATTTTAAGACAAATAGTCCCAAGGGTAATAAAAGATCTTGAATTAGAAAAGTCAGTTGGTCCAAATGGAATACCTTCAATTGTTCTGAAGAGGTATTCGACTACCATGACAAAACCACTGAGTAAGCACTTCTGGTCTTCCTCCAAGTTGATTGAAAACAGCATATGTCCAAGGTCTTGGAAACGGTGATATATAATAAGCTTTAGAAGTATCTATAAGGACGAAAGCTTCTGACCTGCAATATGAATTTCGCAGGAAAATGTCTACTGGTTTATCTCACCGAAAATGCACTCTTTTTTTTCGTTGAATTGAAAATGTTAATGTAAACCATGGTGTGCTGTGCATCAAGACTCCGTTCTGTCTCCTATTCTCTTTCTAATATTTATTTACGATTTTATTTCTGCAACCTCTCATCCAATACATTCAGCCCTATTCTACTGTTCATGGTGGAATTTTCCTTGAATTTTCACTGGGTAGTTACAATGCTGTTATTAATTCGAAGTAAATGTCGTTTTATGTCGAATGCGTCGGTAATACAGTGTGTAATTCAATTATTCACGTGAATAATAGGTCTGATTTTTGTTTAAATAAAATAATCAACTAAAACAATGTATTAAAACCTTCTTCACATTTTTACATGAACTGGTAATACCTGTTTATTTGAATGTCCAACTGGTTTAAAAGTTCACTCGATAACAGAATAGAAATGTAGAGCGAAAATTTTTCTTTCAAGAAACCGTTCGTTTTATAAGAATTAAATATCAAATTGTCTAGACAATTCAAATAAAGTATTTTCGAATAAAAATGAGATTATAAATAGACTAGCGTCACTAATAAAATGAGTCTAATGATTGGCGTGGCAGCCTGAAGTAGTTATAACTCCTCCAAAAAATGTTGGTGTTCACAAGTTATTGTTGGTTAATTCAGCTACTCAATACTCATACATTCAAGTTGCTAGTTAAATTATCTTATCGAATAAATTAAGAACAAGTTCATTTATTTGATACATAATTTATTTATAATAGTAGATAGGTATATTTTATAATTTATTACATTACATTTGCTGACATCTTTAGTAGTCTCGTCGTTGTCACAATATTAAACTTCTTAATAAAATGATTAAATAATTAAGTGTGTTATTTCTAATTTAGTTACAATATTTTTTTTTTATTTTGCACATTTACGCAATTGATAATATAATAATTACATTTTTTACAATGCATTCTCATTTTAAATAATGATTAATAGATATTCCTAATAAATATGACTATTTAAACCACTATAATATTGTATATATATATTATGTGTTTATTATATAACTAAAAATATTAAATTTAAACAAATATTTACAAATATTGCAAAGCATTTTTTCACTTAACTTTGTGAATGGGATTTATTTATAATTAAAAACAAAACTATGTATATTTTTAGACATTCATTAAAATAATTCTGAATGTATTTTATCGTTTTTTTTTTAATAGCAAGAACTTTTTTCTTAGTGTATTTACAAGAAAAATTAAACTCAAAATAAAGAATAATATAAATGTTTGTATTCTTATAATTTTAGTAATTCTAGCTGTTTATATATTAACCTTAACATATCACAAATATAAACATAAAAATTATGAAGTGTAATTTTAAAACAAACATTGTATAAACTTCATAGTTGATACACAGATTAAAATGAAGCTTCCTCCCATTTTATTGCTTAGAGAAGTTTGGAGTAAATTTTTCAAAGTATGCTGAGGGGATAATTTGGATTTCAGATTTTAACTTTATACCTATAGACTTCTGGTAACTCATTCATTTATTTTAACATACACAAATCTGAGAAAGTCTTAGGTAAAGTAAAGAGCTTCATTCTGCAAAATATGCCTTTTATACAAATTATATAAAAAAATAGGATAAGCAGGGAGACAACATCTAAATTAACTGCCATTACGTTTACATACATATTTGACATTGCTTTGGAAGACTATTCTGAATACTTGGGCAACTTCTCCAAACGCAGCTTAAATAATTAAGTCCCTTCCATAGGACGTACCGTACATCCTTTAAGTTTTAGTCAATTGTACTGCTTTGAGCATAGATATCTTGAGAGCACTGGCCAAATGTGAAATGTCAACAACTGAATCGACCATTTCTTGTACTGCTGTTACACTAGGGAAATGTTGAGCAGCTTTCTTTGATTTCGTGACACATGTCTTCAAAGCATCTGAAAGTGCATCAGTACATCTCAAAACCTTTTCTTTCAATTCGGGTTTGGAGATATTTCGATGCACAATATCACCGATGGTCACTAGATTATGTGCACTTAAGACAACAAATTTACCATAGGCAATAAAAAACTTTGGCGGTTGATTCTTTTCCACAGTCTCTAGGAACGAGTCAATAGCTTGGGTTAAGTAACCCATGTGTGTTGTTATTTGAACAGCATAATAACGTACTAATAACTTATCATTTGAATTCAATTCATTGCGATTATCTGTTGCGGCAAAAGCTGCTTCTTCAGCTGATTTTATAACATTGTCGAATTTCTTTTGAAGATTCTGAGGAATAGCTTCTCGAAGTGATGAATTTTTCTTAGCTGCTGAGTCTTTTGATTCTAAATCAACATAATCATTGTCACTCAACCAATCACTATTGTTGTTCTCATGTGTTGGAGTGTTTAATATTTCAAGATTTCTCTTAAACAAAAGTGGAGCATTGCCTTGAATGAATGAAGTTGTCTGTCGAACGTCTTCAATTGAAGTTTGTGCACAGGCAATTAACTGATCCAAACTGTCAGGAGGATAGTTAATTCGATCATCATTACGTTGAAGGTTTTCTGTGGTCCAACCACCTTGGGTATCCAACGATTTTGAAGATTCATAAATAAGTTTATCAGCATCTCGTATAGCTTTGACTAGTGGTCGTAATTTAAGGGGTAAATTTCGGTCTTCTGAACGAGCTGCATTTCCAAGTGCTCCCTCGGCAAATTCAGCGAGATCATGTAGGGCTGTACGTAGTCTTACTGCGGCTAGTTTGACTTCCATAACTACTGGTTCGAGTTTTTCTCGATTTCTCCAACTTGGCGATACAAAGTAAAGTAATCTAAAATGAAAAAAAAAATTGATTGGTATTCTGTGTGCATAGGTTATTAAGGGTATGTTAGGGTATTATTAACTGATATTCTATTAAGAGGTAATATGTTGAATGTGACAGTTTAAAAACTGAAACAAATTTAAATGACACAGATTGACACTAACACGGCGTCTCCACGATCTATGTTTCGTAGAATGCAAGATAGCATTCTATTAAAATTGCCTATGGAGACCGCAAATAGTATTCTATGAAAAATTTCTTGCAATATATCGCTCAGCTCATAGCATTCTATAGATAGTATTCTATGAGCTGTCATTTTCATATTGACTTTTCTGTTTTCTTTGTAATTGGACTGTAATAGTATGAAATAGTAAGCTATCAAATGCCCACCACACATTTTATAGCATTCTAGCAATCTTTCTTTCTATGGAAAGTGACAGATGGTAATCTATGAAATCTTGCTCGTGGAGATCTTCTTGTGATGGAATTTCTTATCACGTTTACGAAAATTGCGTACGTATTTTGCAAGTTTTCTTTTAGTGTCCCCATTTGTACAACTAAACAAAAATAATCCCAAAAGACAACTGAATCTTTATATTTAGTTAAAAAATGGCCGAAATTTAAAATGAAATTTCTATTTGGAAGACCCTAACTACATAAGTAATACGAAAAAATACAAATTTCTATGTTGACCCAAATAAATAAAAAATCAGCCTTTTAACGTTTCACCTTTTTTTTCTACCATTTAAACTTACCTCGATATCGCTGTAGTTGTTTCATTTTGCAACTTCGCTAGTGTCTCCAATGCCGATGATAATTCTAATGGTAGTTCTTTGGTAACAGCTGGAACTGGAGATGCCGCTGATAGTGATTGCTTGTCTTGCAATGGTGTCGTACAACTGCCATTACCACCCGCATGTGCAGCTGCCGCAGGCAATGGATAGTCATATGTGTTTTGTTGATGTTGTTGCATCATATGATGTTGTTGTTGTTGTTGTTGCTGTTGTTGTAAATTAAGATTCCCATGATGGCCATTCCGCACAGGAATTGGATTCCTTCTTGGTATATCATAATCTGGCATATTAGCCAACGATGAACGATTCGAAGAAGAAAACGATAAACTCAAACTATCCGAAGTGAGTAGCGACGAATTCGAACTGCTCGGTGTCATATTCTGTTGATGCAACAGATTTATTGGCTTCGGTACATCATAACATTCATCTTGCAGCGATGCATTGCCCATTGAATGATGAAGCGATGAGGGCAACTTCATGCCCGTTGGCGTTGTTGAGGTTGACATTTGGTCGAAATATTTTGTTGGTGTTCGACACCAATTCTTTGGGCAATCGTAATTAATGGGGGTAGCTGGCTTTGGTACGTCGTATGTCTCGAATGAATCCGAGGACATCATTGAGAGGTTCTGATAGGTGCTATTACTGCAACTGCTACTCGATGTGTGCGAGGAAGCTGCTGATAATGGCACAGAATTGTATACATAAACATCACCATGTCTCTGGGGTGTGATCACCTGTAAAAAATAAAATAAAATTCAATATGAGAAAAAAATCAATTTACTACGAAAAAGGTGTGTGTGTAAACTCATTCATATTCATGGAAGTGCGTTTTTATAAAGGGTAGGGAAGGGGAATGTTTTTTTTCTGAATTCCCAATAGTGGGTTGGGAAGGACATACCTATAAGTATAACTCAAACATCAGTATCGATTTTTCACTGATTCCTTTTCAAGAAGCAATTTTCTCAGTAACACTATAAAGAGGGTTCGATGATATACTTTTTTTAAATACCTCGAATGTCCTTGATATTTTTCATTTGATTTTGTGCACAAAAATTTCTTAGGAACTACACTTATTATATTTAGTTTATAAAAATTATATAAAAAGTACAAAAGTGTATAAAAAAAATCTACTGGCCATTGCAGTGCGCGCAACAACCGTCTACTTTGGTGCACCGATGGGTTTCTAATGGGATTTTGTTACTATATAATCTTTTCCATGGGAGGAATGATAAGTTCTTTTTTTTTTCAAGGGGAAATCCTATAGCTTTCAAGCGCAGGCGTTTTAAGGGGATTCTCTTTAAATATTGGAAAGAGTTTAGATAGATATGAGAAGAAGAAGTGTAGGCAAGTATGTGCCAGAGGTCGCTGATTTCTGTATGCAGCAAATTTACAACCAAAAGTCAGTTACCCGCCAGCGGGTGCTATGACTCTCATTGTCAGTGTCAAGGAGGGGATTTCGTTCTATGGTACTTACTTATTTTACACATTATAAGTTTGAATTTTTTGTTATTTTCTTCTTTGTTGTTGTTAAGTGAATTTGTTTTTTTTTTTTTTCAATAGGTTCTGTGTTGGGGAGGGTTCAGATGTACTTGGATGTCGGAGAATTGTCTGAGTTTCGTAAATATCTATTGCCATTGATTTTGTTCTTCATTTTTCTAGTTATTGGAAGTTGGAAAATAGTGGGATATGTCTGGGTTTTCTTTTTTTTTTAAGAAAAGCGAATAGATTATGTAAGGAATTTGCTGTAAATCTGTATCTAAAGATAATAGTCTTAAATTAATCCATTGGTAAATCACATTCAATGAGAAAGAAATACCAAGAAATTGGGGATGTGTACACATCCAATGGTTGGAAATTTATATATATTTTTTCTTAGTAATCATGCAAATGACAATAGGGTTTTGACGCTTCTATGTAAATTGAGTTTAGGAAGTATTTACTGTTCGATTATGGAATGAAGATGCTTCATTAAGCACTACTTGGAATAATTTGGTTGCAACACATTGTTTTATTATTATGGTTGGATGGGAGTTTATTTATTCAAACTTAATTTGAGGGTGGTTTTGCACACAATTATGTTGTGGTATATAGCTTTTAAAAAAAACTCTATTATTTAAGAAATTATAACGAAATGTATAGTATTAAATTTATTAAAGGGAAAAAATATTTTTGATGTTTTCTGAGTAGCAGATTGATATTCAGTAGATACATTTAAAAAAAAAAAACGTTTCTGAAATGTTTTTTTAAGAAATAGGATTTGATGTTGTCACTTTAAGAAACATATTTAAATGTTTCGTCTTTACCATTTTTTCACCCTTTTCTATTTAGTTTTCAGAATATTACAATTGAAAATTTCCCATTGCGAGTGTTAAACAGAGACCATTTCAGAAAATTTTCAAAAATGTTTTCTTATTTCAATAAATGTTTCTGAAATGTTTCTTTGAACTGGACAGACCTTGATGTGTTTCCCATTTTGTTTAAAAAAACATTTAAGAAATGATTCTTTTGGTGTGTACAGAATTATGAATTTATTGGAATACAGAATTAACAGTTTAAAAATAATTTAATTATTGTAATTTTGAAATAAAAAGTTTTTCAATAAAGAATCTTTTATCATTTTCGGTTGGTCGCCCAGAATAAGTACCTAATTTGTAATTTATATCAGAGAAAAAAAGCAGAGCGAGTTTTTCAGGCATAAAGTATTTTGTCACTCCAATTGGAATCTACAAAGAAGTCAAATGGGTCCTAAATTATTCCTTCTTTTATTATTCGGCGTTAATGATCTCGAATAGGATCGCTACCAGAGAAAAGATAATAGAAAGAGAGTCAAACCCGTAGATTTCATTGGACATTGCCTAATAAACTGAAATTCCTGCTGCCTGGGATATACCTATGTAAGTTCATACCACAAACGTGTGCAATTATGTACCAGTTGGCAAATCAACAACACCTGATGGTTTGCCAAGTTTTCTGAACACAAAAACTTCAACACCTTTATAGTAGTCACTCCAATTCTCGTAAATTGATAATCTAATTTTAAGTTATTTGCTTTTTTGTCAGGCAAGAGCCCATTATTTTATGACAGCTTGTGCTCCACTTTGAGATTGTAACAAATAAAATCTGTTCAAATTTCGTAAACAAATTAATTCATACAAAAATTCTGCACTGATGTCTCAGGAAGTTATTAGAATATTTATAACAATGATATGCAAATAAGGATTATCAAAGTAGGTACATAGTTATTTATGTGTGGATTGTTATTGTTTAACAATAAACAATAATTTCGAAGAGCAATGTAGAACTCTATTTCGATTCACAAAATTATGTAAATTAATAAAAATTAAAATCAGATATAGCTTAAGTATTCATTATACTCCTAATCGTTTAACATGTGTACATTTATTGCATACAAAATAACAATAAAAAAAAAACTTAAATCAAATGATTGTAAATGAATCAATATCAGTTTGCGTCTTCAAACGAAAACAAAATAAAGATGACACATTCATTCCGTTTTAATTTGAGTCAACAACAACAATTGTTTGACATTGAAATTTTTTATTGATATTGTTGACCAAAATCCAACTGAAGATTGCATAATGTACATATCTGTCTTAAAATTGATATTCAAAATTTTGAATATTTTATATTTATTTGACTTTCAATTACTTTCACATTTGACATTTCGACAAACATCTGCAACTCAAATTACTTTATGAAACTCTATAACAACTGAATGTCTTGCATGTTGCATGTGTGCACAAATAAATTAATGAAGCGTAAAAGAAATTGGCTTACAATTTACCAATTATTTTCTCGGTAGAAATAACCATAAATTTGTTTTCAAAAGCAGATGTTTGAAGATCGAAATAGATATGGCATCGTTCAACAATAGCACATTTTCTTTTTATAGGTTTTTCTCAAAGGGGACTTAAAGAGGTATTCATATAATAACCTAATATAAAATGGGTGAAGAAATGTGTTGGATTACAACACGGTTCCTTTCACGTTTGAATGGTCCCTTCAATAGTAAATTTTATAAAAGGAAAAAAAAACTAAAAAAAAAAGTTTCTATACCCTACATTTCCGTTCGTGCGTCAAGCACGAGGTTAAAAATTAATTTGACACCATACGTCATTGCATTTGTCATTAGCCTAAACATATAAACGTATCCTGTTATTTTTGCTAAACCATGTTAGTTATTCGGCTCGATACTTTGTCCCTTTTTTTTTATTAATTCGATTTTACAGTGGTGAATATTTAATTGAATATTCTTGGATTTCTGATGTGTGCTGTAGTGACAGGAGAAGGGTATTTGCACTGAAATCAGGACACTGGAACAATAGGAAACACCACAAAACAAAATGTCAACAACTTCTATTTCGATTTTGCTTAGGCTTAGGGGGTGGTGATGGTTAAGAGATGATGATGATGGCTGATGGTTGGATTGTGTGCTGCACAACGCCATATTTGATTGGAACATTGTTTACTTGGGCAAAATGTGTGTCGCCGTCTACATGTTGTTATATCCTCCTCGAGGCTCAAGGGTATGACAAGATGATTGTTAGCAAATATGCACATACATATTGTATAGCGTTTTTTTTTCATATTGGAATCGTTTGTTGGATTCTAATGAGGGACACTTCACATCTGTTGCCAATGCTGACAGACATTTTTGCACCCTTCATGTTCGTTTTCTTTCTAATTTGGAATCATTATAATAGTTTGGGTAAATATATGTAGTTAATAAGAAAGTGTATTATTCTGTTAAAATGAAAATTTATAGATTTATCTTTTTCCATCAAATGCATGATGAGTATTGAAGTGTTCCACATAATAATTTAATTCTGAAGTGAATTTTAAAATAAACTTTTCAAGTACATCAAATAAAACAACGAACAAAAAAAATGACAAACTGCAAATGTCATGTCATTTGAAGTAGGGTTTCTTAAGTTTTTGTCAACCGACAAAAATATATGTATACCAAAATCAATGCAAACAATTTTTGTTTGTTTGAAGTATAGTTTAAAGCAAATAGTGGTATAGTAAATTATCAAGAAGTTTGCGTTGTTATTGTACATATTTATTTATGTATAAAATAATTCAATTCATTCATCGATAGAATCTCAGCAAGCATAAGACCATTACTCGCATTACTTGCATTTGAAGCAATTCTTTTGATAACATCTTTTTCAATTTCCTTTTCAAATAATAACCATTTTATTAATAGCCACCGTCAAAGTATCAATATATGCAAAATATAGTAAACTGCATTAACTTAACACGACTATTTGTTTATGGAAATTTTCTTTTAATTCAAAATCAATTGCAAACCATTCATTTCTCTCAATTACAACGGACATTATAAATTACCCCTTAATTTGCCATTTTATTGAAAAGAGTTTCTTCGTTTCGTATTTTTTTTTTGTGCAACGTATAAAAATAGTCCTGCTTCGAAGCCTGAGGCGTAGGCAATGTTATAGCCCACATCGATTTTTCATTTCCGCTTCATTCAAATCCTACACATTGCATTCAGCCAGTGCAACAGACTCAGTCTCAGTCTCAGGCGTTAAAACAAACAAACCCATATTCGAATCTTTTTTTCTGAATCAATTGCTATTATTACCTTACACGATCAAGATTGCAGAATTTAGTTAAATGTATCTCTAAATCCAACCAAATGCCCCAGAGTCATAGGATCATTTCTCCAAATCGCGATTACTTCGATTGGCATGATACACCAGACAGATACAGATGATGGGAGTTGAGCTAATCTTAAGCCTTCCATCAAATTTGCAACTTAAGGTGTTTTTTCAGAGCAAATAAGGAAAAGATCGAAGAAAAAAAGTGAACAAATACAGTAATGATTCGTTATAAATAGTTGTGGGTACTTGAAGAACATGAAAACTAGTTTTCTTTGACTATGGCCCAAAATGAGTAGGCCGCTTGTCTCCCGTGGTGCGATCGACGCGACACGATTGCTACTCCAATGCTTCCAACTCAACATTTCTCTACTGGTAGCTGTCGGGAGCAAAAGGAAAAGTTGCAACGCGCTTGTTCAGCAGAGGCAAGTGTTATATTTGCACTACACGATGACGTTGCGAAGTTTATATTTGTGACTTGCTCTCAGTACATTTATGGCAATAACGAATAAAAGCTGTTTATACTTGAGTCTGCAAGTTGCATAGCAATCTATCTATCCATCTACAAGTAAAGTTACAAAAATGAAATTGCCCTACTTAGAGAGTCTGTGCGCACACAGATTTGTCACGGCCGGCCTCTTGGTGCTGCTGCGGATATTTGCATGTTGCATTCAGATACAAATTTTCAGAGTGCCCTGAAAGATGTTAGTAGCTCGGTAAAACTTGTCATCATGGTAATCTGCCTGCCATGCTGATATAATTTAAATTAATTAATGAAATATGTATCATGATTTTCGCATATTTTTTGACAGTTATTACACACATATATTCGATGCTTATCTATGTGACACATAAATGGGCAACAGGTTAAGCGTGATATTGATGGTGGCAATTTAAATATTGCTGATAATTTTTTAGGTCCATTATACCTTTTACTGTGTTATATTGGGATATTGTGCAATATTTAGCGTAGGAAGGAGATAAGTATGAAATATGTAGAGTGATATGAGTTTAAAAATGTTCTCATAAATTTTCTAAAATGGGAACAGATAAATTTACCACTTTATATATTTAAACTGTCAAAATTTGTATTGTACATTTTTTTTAACGTAAAATTTAATGCCGTGCTTGTAATGGTTAACCTGATAAGTGATAACTTATGGCCAAGTCATTAATGGCAAGCTTGTAATAGAATGCAATTTTTTGTGAATTTGAAAATCATTCATTGAATTAAATTTGAATTTTACTTTCATTTGCCTTACTTTGAGACTTAATTTAACAATTCATAGTCACCATTCATTTGACATCAAAAAGATTGCAATTATTTGTGTCTCTATGCATCAATCAAATGAATGCCTCATTTTAGTATTCATTTAGTATTCATGCAATAAATTGAAAAGAATACAAAGAATGCATGAATTTTCAAAACTAAAAATCCGAATTGAAGTCGCTTTTATATCGCTTGAAGTTGGCAACTGGAAGCTCCTATTACTTTTGCAAATGGCGGCAACTGTCAATTTAAACCACGAAACGCTATAATTCTAGATAAGATCGCGGCTATTTTTATAAAGAAGAATAATTGCGTTAATTTCGATGCAGATTTTTCGCACGAAAATCTAGTTAATTAAGTCGTTACAGTTTTTTAGTGCAAGATTATTCCAGAGTTAGACTGAAGGATGTTATCCACCTGGTGCATCTTATTTTATGTTTCTGTTCTTCTTTCTCAAATTTGTGTAGCAAACATATATTTTGTGTATGGAAATTTATATAAATGTAAAAAATGGATAAATCCCTTTTTATTGCAAAGCGCCAATTATGTTCAAAAATATTTCACTGGAATTTCCCTTTTTGTTTGTTTTTTTCAAACATTTTAAGTTTTTTTTTGTCAAACATGCCGAGTTAGTTGTCCGAACCAAACGCAACGTTGCTTGCATATAAATAAGGATCCGATTTGGTTTTTTGTGTTCCTTTTCCTTATTACTATCCATATCCATTTTGTATTATGGTAGGCCGAACAAGATACGATGATTATATTAAACGTGTCGTGTAGGATGATTTTTTTCTTACAAAATGTCAGAATTTTATCCTTTGAATAAAATCATGAAAAATTGTTACCTATTTCAAGTTCTTATGAAACAGTAGCAGCATTGGAAGTTTATATCTTTTCCACAATCAGTTTGATTGAAAAGTAAACACAACAACGACACACCAAAGCAATTACATACAATACTTGAAAGAAGAAAGAAGATATAAATGCAACTTCCGGTGATGGTTTCGTGTTGTCTTATGTTTTGTGTTCTGTTTATATTGAAAACAATATCGGTCACGCAATCGACTGCCAATCCTTAAATCGATGAACTCATTTGAAGTTCTTTTAATGTTTCTAAAATGAATAGTTCGTCTGTAAAATGTATCCGGCTTAAGGGCGTAGGGTATTTGTGTGTGATAGTTATCTTTAAATGATAACTGACATTTAAAGAGGTTTAAACGGAATACGGAAATTGAAAGGGTTATGTTATGTTTAAAGAGCATCGGATTAAAGGTGCAACGATTTAAGATTTTCGATGCTCAAATTTGGATGTCTTATTTTTATGGAATTTAACAGGACGGTAAATAGGTTAATGTACTTTACGTGTTTTTTGTTGAATAAACAGATTTTTTTTGTATTTCATTAAAGTTAATGGAAATGCGTTTTTTAAATTCGTAAATTTCCCTATAAGGTTAAATTTTATTGTTTCCAACGACCACCTAACAAATTGTTATTTAAACTAATTTATTCTTAACCTTTTTTTTAAATCCTTAGACATATATTACAAATTTAGTTTCATTAATTTCTACAAGATTAAAAAATAATCAATTTTAAATCTGGATGTCACTTTGTGAACACGCCCTTTTGTGAGAATGCTTTCATTTGAAACTTCATTTTAGGTGTCAGCAATCAATTCGAAATTGACAGATAGATAGATTATTATTAATTTTAATTTATTAATTTATTTATTGTTTTTTTTTATCCATAATTGTTTTTTTGGTTAGTCAATATTTAATGCTTGAAACACATATATTCCATTTATTATTTTATTAGCAGTGAATATCGTAAACCGCTAGTGAAAACGTGACATTAGATACTAATTCATGATCTAGATCTAGATTTAAATTCATAATTTATCTATGTGTATAAATTAATATCCTTAAATAATAAAATGATCCTTTTAAGCAGAACTAAATTGCAATTTGTTTGCCCGTACAGGCATAATAAGACCCATAAATTGGACGGCAAACTTTTTGCCAACATGCCGACGCAGGTAAAATACAATTTCAGGAATTCAAATTGGTTAGAAAGCGAATCTTTCATATCCCATGTTCAGTGTTACCTCTGCTCAATTTTATATAAAAAAATAATTATGTACACTTGTCTATGCTGAACAAATTTGCTATCGAAAACAATTCTTTTGCATTTTTAAATATTAATATCTTGTAGCACCAAAATACACTAAAAACATTATTTGTCTTATATTTTCATAGTTCATTTTAAAGATGCTTTTAAATTTTATTAAAAAAAACAAAATATGGCATTTGTTTTTTGCTCTTATTAAAACTGAAAGTAGTTGGTGAAGTATAAAATTCCATTTTAAAATTTAACTATTCATTAAAAAGCTTAAAGAGTGTTTGGAGCAACTGGGCATTAGTGAAGGTTCAATTTCTTTTCACAATTCATTTTATATAATTTCTGCACCCATAATAGCTAATGCTAAATTTATAAATATTTCAAATTACTCTTACTATACATATTGATAATGAATCAAATTGTATTCTTATGCGGAAATAAATCTAATCTAATAATACATTCATTCATTCCACAGTAACATCCATTTCCAACCATGTGGTAACCATGCCAGTATCATGGTCGTTTTAATTTAATTTATCCTTTTGTATTTCGTTTTACTTTGTTCCATTTTCGTTGAATCATTGAATCCTTTTTGGAAATTGTTCTTATTGTGCCAATATTATGTAAAAAAAGATACAAATGTCCCAAAAAATTCTTTAAGTAGCAGTTTTTCTTTTGAATTTATTTCTTTTGTGTTATTTTTGTATGAAAAAATGACAATGACATGCAAGATGAACGGATGCAGGATGATGGAATAATGTGCCTGTTATAGTATTATGGTTAACTAGATGTGTTTATGGTTGAGTCTGTTTTTTTTAGGAATTTGTGTCATCTACCTGTATTTCTTTTTGCAAGAAACCGATAATATGGGTATAAAAATGGACCTTGAATTATAAAGTGTTTTATTCTTTTGCAAAAGTGATAGTTAGGTATTTGAATGCATATATTTTTCTAATTTTTTTTTGACAATGTTTGAGTTTGACTGCTTAACAAATATGTGAGAACAATAAGAGCCAGGGGTAATTTGGGTATTGACAATACGAATACAATCTGTATTTCTAGAAACATAGGTAATTCGTTTAAATGTTTCATACAAAACTAATTTTATACTAAACTAATTTTGTATAAGGACAGTGAAAACTTGTTTAAACAATAATTTTTTTTTAAATCTTATTGAAAACTTTGCGAACACACCCATTAATGTGAACGGTTCCATTCGTAACGTCATTTTAGGTGTCAAATTGATGATTGAAATTGTGTGCATTTTCTAAAAACAATTTACTAATAAAACAGTAGAAACAAATAAAACTATAATAGTGAAGTGAAGTCAGTGTAAGAAAAAATGTTTTTAAGTGAAGGTAATTTTGTTCGCTCTTCTTATAACTTAGAAGTAGATAAAATGGATTTAATTCTGGAATAAACAAAAAGCTGATTTTTTCGTAATTAGAAGACGAACCTTTCTTAATAAAATCATAGAACAGAATGTTATAGGTCTTCTAATTCATTGACATCCTATAGCCATCCTTCAACAGAATTTGGGAATGTTAAGCCTAACAGATAGAGAACACTATCTTTTGATGCATTTAAAGTATTTAGATTATTCTGGCACCTGACAGCTTTTAAATTGCTTTTTTCTGGATATTTCATAGGCCCTTAATCAATTGACATGAGAGCAATTTTTAAGTGGATTTTGATCATCTAAAGGATTTAATTTTCATCACAATGTTAAATTAGTTGTCAAATTTAAAGTTTGTCGTTTACTGCCGCACTGCTGTAACGCTATAAGTTCACAACTAAAAAGAAGAAGCGACAGTAATGGGATTAGGCTCGTAAACGTGGAAGGTTTTTCCTCGTGTTTTTTTACAAATTAATTTTAATTGTTTCAGTACCAACCTTTTATTTCCAAATAAATACCTGTGATACTTCGTTATGAATTTATTTCCAATTAAATATTGAATTATTGAAACGTTCAAAAATTCACATCATGATTCTTGTTAACACAATAATTATTGATATACCACATCATCCGCCCCAATAAATTCAACACTTTTTATTTACCTTGCCAGCAATATTAACCACAATTACTAAAATATTTTAACACAATTATACAATTATTGTGTTCGTTCAGTATCTTGTTAATTTTCTCTCGGAACATATTTTATCGATTCAATAATATTTAATTACTGTTAAATAATTTCCAATACTTTGAAACATAATATATAAAATAGTTAAGTGACTAGCGAAATTCCTCAAACCAAATACGAGCCGGAGCAAGCAATCTTCATTTTTAAAATATCATTCCATATCGGTTTGGGTACATCTTTCTCTTTTCTTGGTCAAATGAAGTTTCAGTAGCAATTTGTTACCTTCCTTCATCCTTACTCCGTTACACCCGTGTATATATCCATTGAAAGGGCAAGAAAACACGAGTTTGCCATATGCGCTATACACGCATAAGGAGATACCACTAAGCACTTTGCAGAAACTATATAAACGTTCAAGCCAAAGTTGCTATATGAGAGCATTCCACACATATATGTATATACTATACTATACACCAGTAAAGGCCATCAAACGTTCCCTGTTTCGATATAAAATATCTCCTTGCCAACGCAAGTTGGCCAAATATGGAACCGAGACTTCTCGAGCGATTGCTGGATGCGGTATGTGTTGGCCGCAATATCTACCAACCATCGCGGCCGATAGAGCTAATGAACTCTACTCTATGGCGAGCAAAAGATAACAAGGGCAATGCACACATTTTGGTTAGTCCTTGAAAGCCTAAAATGATTTTTTAGTATAACACAATGTGTGTGTACATGACATCTTCTAAAGAATTTTCTTGGAGAGGTACTTCCAAAGCAAACGTCTTCTCAAACAAGAAAGCGCTTCTTCGTCCATTTTAACATATTAGGCGAGACAAGACGTAACATTATAGTGATGATTTTGCAATGGCGGATGATGGAGAGAAAGATAACATCTTTATCGTCAAGTGATTGACAAAGGGACATCCTTATAGGTTTTTGATGACCATCATCATCATCATCATCACCATCACCACAACAAACCAGTTTAACAACTTAAAGACTTCAGTCAAGTGTTAAATTATAAGTTGCTCCTAAGAATATAAAACTTCTCCTTGTAATTAATTAATCTCTTTGGTTTGACATTATTAATCTGACATTTACTCTTAAGATGTCAGAAAAGTTAATTTGAATTATAGCTGTCAAAAATATAGCTATTTTCCAATGACAAATGTCATGTTATGCTTTTGTAATATTAAGAACTAATAGTTTGGATGACTGAGAAATATTAGAAAAAGCTATGGAATTTTTGATTTATTTTTATTAGTTCATATTGGAATATCCTATATGACCTAAAATTCTGCATGATACGGTATCGCTTTTATGAAAGAAAACTTTGAGGGAAAAAGTCGTTTTGATAAACATTAAATTATAACAAAAAAAAGAAGGCGTATGAATAAAAACAATTTGAATATTTCATTTTTGATGCATGACACAAAACAAAAATGAGAATTCAAATTAATTGTTTTCCCTTGGCTGTCTGGTTATTTAGGGTGGACATTTTTATGATTTTAATCGAGATTTTATTATGTGAGTGCAAGTGCTAAAGAGTTCATAACAAATGAAGTTTATTTATAAAGAGTAAATTATGTTTTGTATGAAGAAATAGTAAATATATTGAGATAAAGTGTTAGAGCGAAAAAAAACTATAAATGCCTCGTAAAGTATTTTAATGACAAACTATTTACACGGCCATTATAGTGACAGATAATAAGCAGGTTCATTTTTAATATTTGTCACCATTTTCAAAATTGTGTCACTTTAGTGTTTAAACAATGGCACTATAATTTTAATAATACGATACTACTTTAATGACATCTATATGCTGACTGTCTTAGTTAGTGACTGAAAAGTGAAAGTAGATCATTTCGACGGTATAGAAGCCGTGTTTTGGCGTGAAGTGATTAGCTAGCTCAGTCATGTTAATGACAACAAAAACCAAAAGTGTGTATAAATAAGTTTGTAATCAGAAGTGAACATAAAGTTGATATGAATGGTTTAACTGTTGAAGTACAGATGGCGCTGCAAGTGAGTTGGAGAAAAATATTAATAAAAAAAAATTAATAAAAATATTATCATCATTAAATTTGAGCTTGCTTTTCTGCGTCCACTAATCATACATATATGATCGAAGCATAAAAGACATTTTATTGATTTATTGCAGCCTTATGTTCAGAATTTCCTTTTCGAAAAAAGACTAGGTTTCAACCGAAGCTGCTTTATTTGTACGAGAATTGTGGAAAATGGTTCGTGATTAATTGTTATCACGTTCCGTGAATAGCAAATATGAACCATTGATAGTGATTATATAATACAATGTTCGTAAAAGTTAGGTAGGAAGTAGGATAAGACGTCATACATACATGTATCATATATGAGCAAAAAAAAAACCCTTATTTTAGCTACGAACACTTTTTTTTAACTAAAATTACTTTTCGCATTTGAAACCGCATTTGAAAATTACTTTCGCATTAGTATTTACATCAATTGAAAGAAAAAACAAATGGTGTAAAACTGCTAATCCATATAGTTGATTTAAACCCAGAAACAAATATTTATATATAACCGCTTCAGAAGAAGTCGCTTTTGTCACATAGTAATAGAAGCACTGTTTCTGAAGTTCTCATTTCATTTCGTCATTTTAGTGGAATCCACATCAGATTGATATTAAGTTTGGCAGAGACTTATGTCGTTTTCGAGTTGTGATCCCGAAATGCTCTCCGATCTTGGATTGCGTTTTGATTCTGAATTGAAATTCAGAAGACAAAACCAGGAGAGGAACTTTCAATCTGAGTGCCAAGCGAATGGTTTCAGAAGCCTTCTGGACGCTTCTGGACGACCAACCGAAAACGACATTAGGAATTTCTGGAAAAAGGCTAGTATTCCTTCTTGTAAAAAGAAATGAGACAACAATAAAATATCACATAACAAACAAATTATTCGGCAACCTAAAAAAATTTAAAACACAAAGTTTGCAATGAGGACATCTCACACGGAAGAATGACTGATTTGCAACTCTAGTTTCAAACCAGTTCCAAAATGATACCTTGCACGTGCACTCTGAAAAAAAGCGCGCAAGAGTAAACTTAAAATATAAAATTAATTTGAAACTAGTTTCGAACTGGTCACATGGAATCAGGGTTTCCGTTTGCGCCTGATTTTAGTGGCACGTTTTATATTATTTTTTTTTCACGTGTTTTTTCAACTTTTCCCCGCCTGTCTTTAAGGCAACCACAAATTAGTCCTTGTTTATTATTCAGACTTATTGTTATCACTACCGATCCGGCGTATGGTTTAGAACGAGTTGCATTCGTGTTAAGTCAATGAACCTAAACTAATTTCCAACCAGTTGGAAAAGATCAGATTTGCAAAGGTTTTGTAATTTGCGATTTAAAACAGTCGGCTCTTGTGCGAATGTCCGAAGAAGAAGCCCCTTATAAGCAAGTTTCCATCAAAAGCTATTTCGTACAACCCATTCGTGGCTTTAAGTTAATTTTTTTAATGTATTCGTGCCAAAACGAGCAGACACAATCGATTAAATCATTTTAATAAGATAAAATTTCTCTTTCGATACTTAAAAGTTTTTGTTAATTCTTCGGAATATCTTCCTCGCCACAATCTGCCAGCGGCATGTAAACAAATATGTAAGACTACAAAGTAATTAACCAGTGGAATTTATGTTCATTATGAACATGTCCCCCCTTATTTTAAAAAAGAAAACATTAAACAATAATAAAAAAAGATACTTTGATAAGTTCATCAACTCGTAGAGTTTACACGACAATGAGCTCAGCAGCCATCAAGTTCAAGTTGCATGTACAGTATGTACAATGATCATGATCATCTTAAGCTTTGTTAGAGTTTAAAAATAAATTTTAATTTTATTACCTAAGGTTTATTATCATCATGGAGGTAATTTGTATCTTTTTTTTTTCTACAAATTAATTTACTCCTTTTCCTGTTGCTAGTTTATACAAATGTATATATATATTTTTTTTATAATTTAAAGAATATTCTTTGTTTTGCATGTGCAAAAGATATAAATTCTACGGGCTAGAGATATAAAATATAAATACAGAATAGAGTAGAGAATGAGAATGAGATATAATTACCTTGTGCGGCGTTGTATGCCACGACCTTCTTTTGCTTTGACGGTTTTGTTGAAGTTGAAATTGTTGCTGAAATTGCTGCTGTTGATTTTGTTGTTGTTGCTGGTGCAATGATGATAATTGGTTCTGTGTACAGCCGCTTATGATTGAAGAGTTCTCATAGATTTCCGACGATGATATCGAACTGTTGAGTGTCGCTGTTGATGCACCTAATGATGGACATGGTGACGATGCTGGCGATGGTGAGAAGCAACCAGAGTCATATGAGTTGATTATACGCAAACGATTTCCTGGACAGATACCCTGTAATAAAAGATATTTATATAGTAGAGAAGATAGATAGAGGTGAGAGTGAGATTGAATTTAATATGTATAATCTGAGATTTTTTATAGGGAGTATGAATGCAACTGTTTATAAGTCTAGAGAGAAACTTCTAGTGTAGGATTCAAGATTATCTTAATAAGAGTGTTACGTTCTTAGAGATAAAATATTCAAAAAAAAAGAAGCCAGGAATTATTATACCGCGGCATAGAACTCTTGGTTTTATTTGCTCATGAATTGCAATGAATGACAGGATTACTATTGATGAAGGATTTCTAACTTCCTCGTAAAATTTTTCTGTGATGAAACTATTATTTTATTTACATACGATTAGTTATATTAAAATACTTAAAATTTCAAAACTCGGAGCATATCATCTCCGTCAAGTTAGCACTACCACTTTAAAATTTCAAATGGTTTACTATTGGATCACTGTCGTGGATAACCCCGATTTTATTTTCCGTCAATATGGTAAAAAAAATCGCTCGACAATTTTTTCCAGTTGCATCTACGAAAAGAAGCGACAATTATTTCTGTTTTCCTGATTAATTTTTTATTCGATTTGATCATATTTCTAGTGTAGTAGTGCTAAATTTTGAAGAAATTATTGCGAACATTTTTTTTCTTGCACGAAAAACTTACGATAAAAAAACAAAAATTATTTGCGTTATCCTCTTTAATTTTTCATCGGATTCGATCGTTCTACAAGGATTGTTGGGTTCAATTAATATTTCGGGGTTATTTAAAAAAAAATTGCGCAACAATTTATTAGTCGCACGTTTGTATATAAATTGTAATAGTAAAGTTATAACTAGATTTCCCTGGCGTCGACATTAGTAAACTGGTTTTGGGTCTTTTTAAGACTTAAGAATGTCAAAACAAAACAGACCAAGCAATTGGTCCATTTTACTTCTTGACAATAACCTTCTGGTTTGAGATAAATGTTAGCCCTCTAGACGGATTTTCAAGTTCGTAGAGCAGTCATGCAATTTTGCGCTGCATGTCCGCAGTGAACATTGGCGACTCCGAACGATTGCTGATATTTCGTATACAAAGTAGCCATTTTAATCTATTAAGTTCGACGGCCAACAAAAATCCTTTTTAACGATTTTCCTTGTAACTTGTAACTATATTTTCAGGGTAGCCCCCACTTATTGATCGACCTTACTGACCATTTTTGACCAACCCAGTGCCCTTTCTTCTGCTTGATGTTAGCAAACGACCACGGGTTTAAGAAGTGATTGCAATACAACAAGTTTGACATGATAACCTTTTTGAAGCCACATAGCATGAGTACATTTTGACGACTTCTGATTTAGTATTCGTTTTTTTTTAAGCCACACAATTCTTCTATTGTTGTCAATTGAACTCGAATAATCAAGATCAATTTTTAGTAACTCATCACGATATATTTCTGTTTACACAGAGTCGAATCAATTTCATATCAAAATAACTCAACCAAACCTAGAAAAGAATACAAAAAATGTATAAGGTCTCACAAAAGTTTCACTTTACAATCGATTTGCTTCCATCATCAACATCGTTCGCAAATTTCACTTTTGCAATCGAGGAAAAGATACCATTCATTGTTATATAGATATACCCCGATAATATGCAAAAGAAATACAAAAAAAAAACAAATCGGATAAAAAGATATCATAATGCGGGCATTTATTTATATCTAAAACACAAATCAGATTTCAAAACGAGTATAGAATTTCACGATAGTTGTATAGTTGATCGCGCCCTATAACATTCAGTCATTCAACAAAACAAACGTCAAAACCACATTAATTACTGTGCCATTGTTTGTGCTGTCGCTGACATTTTGTCAAACGGAAGCCAACAAAAAGAGTTGTTTTGAATAAAAATGCCGACTTGGAGAGTTGGTACTTTACGTACAATAACAACATCATTGTTCGACGACCAACTTTAGAGGAGAAAACTTTAATATTCTTTTGTACTTTGCTCCAATAAACAGACAAACGATCGCCTTTGACAAACTGGGCGGGCAGTTGCCAGACCCCATTGCGCACGATTGCCATAACTGCGCGCGGTCAAAATAGATTAATGGTGTACTTCAGTTATTACCATGTCTATTGTCACATATAAAATAGTATCTATAACTAGGGGGGTTCATGGACTTGATCTTTACAAATGGTTTGTCTCCAAGAAAAGAAATTTGCGCGAATTTTCGCTTGAATGAAAAAATAAACTAGGGCTATATGAATTTGCTGTGTGTGACGTGCGAATTGATTAATTGATTTGGAGACATGCTATTTTGCAAGACAAACAAACATCCATAACCATCGGAATGTTGGACTCCATATGAATTGAAACAGAAGTTGATGTTACACTCAAGTTAGTTGACTTAAGGTTAATTATCTTAATTGAAAGTTTCATGCGATTCTAATAAGCTTTAACGTGAATTGGTTGGATATTTTTTTTTTCTGTGAAACTAGATCGGCGAGTGAATTAATTTAATTTGTTTAGTATTTTTTTTTATTTATTTTTTTTTTTAATCGAATGTTATTTATGGTGTTCTGTTGTGCCCTGCAATATTGAATGCAATGTGGTTTTCATTAAGAATTGATATATGTATCTACTTTGGGGAATTTGGAGCAAGATGAAAAATCTTGATTAAACTGGGTATGTTCTTAAAGCTTTCAACAGCCAAAATATAAATGGAGATTGATGATTATTTGAGAGACATTTGAAATTGAATTTAAATGGAATGCATCGAATATAAAAGATTTTACGTACATTGCTTTTTGGAGAAAATATATATTAGTAAGGTTTGACGAGTTGAGGTGTGAAGAGCTATTTTTCAAGAGACTGTTCCCTTTTTTTTTGTAAAAGATCCAAGCTGTTAAAAAAACCACAATAAAACTTCACCGGGTCGTGTCCTATTTTAATGTTTTTCATTTATAAACGATTCGATATGAGTTGCCGTGTATTTTTTGTAGCAGTAAGTTTCATCCAATTTGATTGAAAACACACAAAAATGTGACAAACTACATACATTACTCAAAGGGTTGTGTCTCAATTCCTTACAATAACCTTTGTTACTGGACATTATAAATCACGTTCTCATGTATCTGCATTATAAATTAGCTGCCAAAATTTTAAATATTATGTAAAAATTAATTTTTTTTATTTTTATTATTACTTCTGACACCTTTGTTCATTCGAACGGAGTAAAAACAGATGTTTTAACTGTTTGAAACTTTTTCTTTCTATAGAAAGTCATGCAATTCATCAAAACGGCGCACCTAGCGCTAATTGGGTTTATTCTAGTTCTAGATCTTCTTTAGTAGAAATCGAATTTTGAGGGGTTAAAAATAGGTCCTATCTGCAAATATTTTTTTTTAACTATCTACATTTTATGAAAAACCATTTTTAATTTATTGTTGTCATAACTGTTCGCCTTCAAAATTAATATAAACGCCGGAAAAGCGTAGGATTTAATTTTGTCTTTAGTCCGCCATTTTAAATTTTGAACTTCTTACGTACTAAAGAATTAATTTGGCTTAGGAATGTCGGAAAATGGAAGCCACAATCAGTAATAAATTATTCCGTTAACAGAAATAATCAGAAAGATTACTTATTCCACTTGTCAGCATGGTGATTTGCGTTTGTTTTCCAGTTCCATTTTCATCAATTGTAGTTTAACTTGGATTCTTTGTTTTACTTTAGGAAAAAAGCATAAAAAATGCTTTATGGCAAAGTGCTCCTAATTCAAATGATGCCCAAGTGTACAACGTTTTTAATATCAGGCAAAATATGCTCACAAGAAGAATATTTCACAAACATAATCATTTTCATCGCTTACATTACTCCCAGAAAAATGTTCCACTTAGAAGTGCCAGTTTGAAGCTTTTGATTTTCATTTATAAAATCATGTCGTTATCCTTCCTTTTTTTTTTAAACAACCATGATTTCAACAGAAAGTAAATTTAAATGTCAACAACAGAACCCTTGTTAAATTTCCCTCATTTAATCTGAAAAATAAGCATAAATAAAAAAAATTTTCTCAATTGGTTCCTTAGGTACCTTAAGTGAATCCATTTTTTTTTTAATTAAAAAAAAAAAAAATGAAAGAAAAACAACAATTTTTTTTGCTATAAAAAACCGTGCTTAAATTCCATAAAAAATCGATTAACTTGTTCTATTTTCAAGTAAAAAAAAATCCCTTGGAAAAAATAAATTAAAACAAAAACCAACCCTCGACTATCCTCCCGCAATTCAAAATATAGAACCACACAATTTTTCTTAATTAAATTCCAACAATGCAACATTTTTCATTTTTCTCCTTCTGGTATTGGTACATACGACACTATACTCCGATTATTATAACTTCTTCCAGTATAGAGTGTACAGTAAATCCTCTTTTTCGTCTTTCATCATCGTTTTATATTCCTTCTAAGCAATTTAACTCTACCCCCTCCCCCCCCATTTTAACCCTCCAACCAACAGTTTTCTGTTCATCATCATGAGGAAGTAATTCTTAAGTCACGTGTTATGACTTTAAATATAAAATATCATCGGAATCGAGTTGTAGATACTGTATCTACTGAAAATGTTACATGAAGTTGAATAATGTTTTATGCTGACAACATCCTGTACACAGGAAAACGACAAAGATTTAGATGGATGAAGAAATCACCAGGATAACAACGCATAAGGCATATTATTAAATTTGTTCATTCTCTCGAAGAGAATATATATTTTTAGGTAATTTCTTGGATTTAAATAAAAAGGGTGTGCGAAAATTTCAAAATATATTTTGATTTTTCAAATTTTGTTGTGCAAAAACTTCTTTTCAACTTTAATTAACCCAGCAGCTCTATACACACTTTATATCGGTCGAAATAAAATGCTATTGATGAGAAGAAATGTGACATTATGTTTTTTACAAATTAGCTTTAAACAAAAGTTCATTACAGACGGTTGACTCATTAGGCGTGTTCCGCAACAAATTGAATCTCACTGCGATCTAAAAGTCAATTTGACAGAAACAGAATTTTCTCGTGGGACACATTACTCCGTGCAAACAAGGAGCGTTCACATATTTCTTTGGTGGGACACGCCTACTTAATCGAACTATTTTGACGTTTACCAGCCATTTTTCTTATATTTTTTTAAACTCACACAATTGTTTTTTGACATTTACAAACATGACAATTGTGATTTCTTCTGTTTTTTTTTTTAAATTGACAATTGCCATTGATTCGTTTATTACTGTACGAGTGAAAATTTCCAAACAAAAACAAAAACTTGCTTCACCCTGTTAAACGCAAAAAGTTCACCATCAATGGATACTCTCTGTTTTACACAATGCTTCATGTTTAACATGATAGAAAATTACCAAACCTAATACAAGGCAATGTAACGTGCCTATGACTTTATATTTTACCGTTACAGGGGGGAAAACAAACATTTTACGACATCACGGAATAGGAAAATCGTTTGTTCTTGCTTTTTCGTTTTATCATAAATTCACTGGGTTATCCTTTTCTGTCACAGAAAATTAAATTTTGATAGCTGACAATGGGCGGAAAAGAAGGCAAATCATCATGAATTCAAATTTTTTGGGGGTTTTCGTAGGAGAATATTATGTTATGGTATACAATGACGACAAAAACACGCGGAAATAAATTGCTATTTCGTTTTTGTATATAGGTAATCAACTTTTACCTATAAAAGTCAAACATTTATTATAGAACAAAAAAGAAAAAGTTTGGATTTTAGGATGTTCTTAAGTATAGGTATGTTTATGAAGGATAATATTTTTCAAACAAAAAGAACCCATGTGGGATGTAATGACTTTAGAGTTTACAACTTAAATTTCTTGGAGAATTTTTCTATTAAGTCATGTAGTAAAATGGTAAATGAATATCTTATGTAACATGATTCTTCCAAAAACATTGATAAAATTGAGCAAATAATAGCTTTGATTTCAATTGAAAAGCACAATGTCAATTACATTTTCATGTTGTAAACATCAATCCAATTGATAACTACCTGAATCTGTCAAATTTAAATGACAGCTATAATGTCGTAGGAAGTTCTTGAAATTTAAAGCGGTTTTTTTAATTACAAAATTATGCCTTTGAGTAATAGGTGTGTTCCGCAAAAATATATCACATTGAGATACCAATGTCAATTTGAACCCCGACTGTCAAATTTACGTTCGTTAGCTGCGTGATGGAGTGCTTTTTACGTATGAATCAAAAGTAAACGAAAACTTGCCGAAACTAAGCAAAGCGCCATTATGGATGTTCTTATAAGTCATGGTCTAGGAAAGTAAGCTATTGAAGCTGAAAGTTTAATAGAAAAATGACACAGCACAATCATAAAAGAAATTTGTTTTTTTTTTCAAAATTTTAAAATTCAAGCATCAATTAACATAAATTTCATTCATAAAAAAATATGTATTTCTTTTGTTTGTTTATTTGCGTGACGCCATATTTTATTTCCCAAAAATGTCAAAAGTCAAATTGAAGCATCCAAAACTTCTTCGTTTTGAGCCAGCTCAGGGTTTGACATTTCTGTTTGACGTTTCGTATCAATTTCATGAGCATTTTTTGTTTTGAATATCATATTGATATGAATGTTTAATAATTTTTCATTACAAAATTTCAAAGTTCGCCATTATTTGAGAACAAATACATTCAGCTTTTTTCTCATTAATTTTCATGCAAACAAAATCATAAGCACGATTAAGCTAAAGACCCAGAAGTACAACGAAGTCTGCTTGTATGCTTTAACTTCCATTTCTCTTTTTAAGATTGATGAAGTGTTTGTTTGTAAGGACATCACAAGAATTTATAGGGGATGGAATAAATTTTACGGAAAAGGATTCAGTGACCACTTAAATTCTCTTAGCAGTCTGATATCATAAATTTATTACAACAGATGCCTGTTTTGCAACCAACAGTAAATCTTCGTCAGCTCTTCAAGGTTTACATGAAATCTTTAAAGGAGCTCTTATGCTTGCAGGTATAAAGTCCTTCTTCTAACGTATTTATACATTTATATCTTTCGGCTATGTTTTCTTGCCCTTCCTGCTATAAATAAGGCTTTTACCACATCTCTAACAAGAATAAATTGTAATCATGCTACATCATCATCTTGTGTATAAAGAGGATCCTTCAGACTCCTGTTTTTGTTATGATGGAAGTTTTTTTTTTTTTTTATTCATTTTCTCTTTCTTAAGTGGCTGGAGTTTTTTTTTTCTATTTACGTATACATGAATTCCTTTCAAGACGGTGTAAATGGACGACGACGCGACCATGGAAATGGAACACATAAGTCAAGAGCCTGGTGCTAAAAGTGAGTTCAGTGAGTGCGGCGAAACCAAATGTAGGTAAAGTACTTAGGAATGCCTCCTTCCATAATGATGATGATGATGGGAAGTGAAAATCCAATTAATTGCCAGAAAGTGAGAGCAAAAATAAAAAAGATCAACGCCATTTAATTCATTGCTCGAGGCAAACTTATCTTCTTGCACTTAAATTAACTTATGATATAGGCAACCGGTTAGAATATGCTTATATATGGTGTTGGGAGTATTCATTTACCTGTCGGCCACGAACAGTACACAGCCACCATCCTTCACAGCCATCAGAGTCTTGTTCGATGACAGCCAGGATGTCACCCTTTTTGAACGCCAATTCATCAGGAGTGTCAGCCAGATTATCGTAAATGGCTTTAGCGTAAATTTTCTGAAAATAAAAAAATAAAATTGAGGTTAAAAATTAAATTACCAATCGAGGTCTTTAGTAGAATGAGAATAGAATTAATTAACGTCAAAATCATGACTTTAAGTATGACATAATAAAAAAGGCCGCACTCTACATTAGGCGTTTCACATAACTAAAGCTCAATGAACATTCAATGTCAATTTAAATCAACTGTTAAGATCGAGAAAGAAAACTAAAAAAAGGATTTCGTGATCTCCGTAAAAAATCTCAACGCTCAGGTGAGATTTTTGTCCTACTTAAAAAAACCTCTAAGCGGTTGGAATTTTTTCCGAGGGAACACGCCTATTCACAAATATCTTTTTGCAACACGTTGACAGTCAAAAAAAGCGCGATTTTTGTTCAAACTGTCAGTGTCTTAAAAGTGCGAGTTGTCATTTTGCTATTGTAATTTGACAGTCGGTGGCAGCCATATTGATTTAATTTTTTCTGTCAAATCTATTGTTTATTATTGAGTCACTGATGTCAAATCACCATGGCAAGTCTCACGATTAAGCAGCAATGGCAACAGCATGTCCGTAACATCTAAAACTCACTTATGAGAATCACCCTGTATAGTATCTTAATTAGCAGACTGTGTATATTCATGCCGTTCTTCAACAAATTTCTTTTAAATTTCTCAAAATGTTATTGTTGGTTCTTTCCCGAAATGAATACAAATAAACTCAATACTTGGAATTCAATACCTTTTGAATAAATAAATAAAATTAAACATTTGAGTAAACATAACACAAATTTCATGAAACAACATCAATCGAAAAATTACTGGAATCGATATTGAGTTCCATTGATGAGTGTTTATAGTAAAAATAAAAAAATGATTAAATTAAAAAAAAAAATCTGCCTGAAATCTTATTCAACTTAAAATGATCTTTACTTATCTACATTTCGAGAGTGATATGTATATCTTATTTGAGATTAAAAAGTATAACACCGAAATTTCGACAACATCAAAATGGAAAAGTCAAAGTACTTTTATTACCTTCAAGTCAAACGAGTTCGAGTATGTGCTGAGCAAACAATTAAGAAGATGAAAATATTTTTTTATCATTTTACTTCAAAAGGAATTAAATGATTCGCAGAATAAATATATGTTTCAAGGCAATTAATAAAAAAGCCTAAAAAAGAGTGAATGCCCTCTGGAGATTATTCAAAAAGGTTCAGTTTGAATTGAAGAACAGATCTCAGTACAAGTGAGTTAATGTGCCACTGACAGATTTTATAACTGTCTTCTGGTTTATCATTAATGGATCACAGATGATCTCTCGTTTTTTAGAAAGTAAAGTTTAATACATATAAATGTTCCTATATATGCAAGTATTAAACAAGTAGCAGACCCGTACTCACGTTTCTTCGCGACAACAATCGCCCTTGTTTTTTATGTTACAAAGAAAATAAAAGTATTTAAATGACAAATGAGTTGTAATTATTCAGAGACACAATTGATCAAATGTCTTCATACAAAATGTTCTTCATACGAATTTAAGCTGGCCAATTTAAGGATAAATAAAGATTTTTAAGCGAAATTGCATAATTGATTTTGTTCCTTAAAAAACGCACGAGAATAATGCAACATACGAAATAGATGAGATCCATATACAAACGACCCGAACCCCTCTCGCCGACATTCCGATTTTTTTTCTTTAAATATTGAGAGATGGATAAAGGATAATTGATGCAAGAGTATTTCATATTTAAACTGCTTTTATAGTATTCCCCCAAAATGTATTTACCTATCGAAAGATGCTATAATTTTTTGCAAATGGCGCAGTTTTGCCAACTGTCAGTTTTGTTTTGACATTTGTGAACCGACAAGGCTATCCTATCAGATATATAACAAGTCACAAGTGCCAGTTTAATAATACATGCTCAGTGATTTTGACTCAACGTAAATTTCTGCACAGAATTCTATTATACTATTTGTTTTTTAGGATTTTTTTTTTCGTATCTTTACTGTACCGAGTAGAAATTTTTAATTGAAAAGTCAGTATAAAAAAAAGCAGAATAGATACGAAATAAATCAAGGAATCCTGCTATCTACGTATTAATATGATTGTGAATTGTGTAGACATCAGTTGTTTGTACAATTTCCACTTAAAAAAACTAATGAGTTTCTGTATTTCCAGCAATAAATTGAACAATAAATTTCATTTTACGTAAATAAAGGGCGTTTTGAGTGCTTACTTTGCACCCACACTACAACAATTACTAACAAATTTTCCTGGAAACATTATGACAGCATATTCTAAACTCAGAATTTGAGTTCGCCAACCAAGTACATTCCATACTTAAACACTTGGAAATGACGGATGGCAAAACAATATTCAATGTTAATAAAAAAAAGTTCGATACCGAACTCACGTACGCAATTAGCAATCTAATCTTTTCGTAAAAAAGTAATTCCCCTGCCTAGCTTATCACAAGCTTCATATGCTAGTATAAGTTCATATATGTATACATAAATATCATACAGTAATCTTATATCTTTGCAAAAAAAAAAGAATAACAGATTTTTGTACAAAAAATAATATGCCAACATTTTTGTTGTTCTTCCACAAACGTGGTTGTTTTTTTTTCTACAGATTCACACAAAGATGATCAACACCAAAATGTATCTGTTTGCTTATTTTGACAATTTGTCAGAAAGTTCGTGTCGCATTTTTATTTTAACTTTTTTGTTTACCTGTACCGGAAACATTACTCCATTTTGTTTCAAATTGTATTCTTTTTAATTGCAATTCCAGAACACGTTTGTCGGTTTTATTTTTCTTGCAAATCTAGAACAAGTTTATAAAATATCTAAACAATCATTTTTATTATATTTTCTTATGATTTTATTGGAAGATTGTCAGTTTGTCACATGTGTCAAACAAATGTGAATATTTTGCAATTTTTTGCTTTTGTTTTTGTTGTCTGCAATAATAAAACCGTCATAGTCAGTCGCCTCTCCACGGCATCACCAGCAGATAAATGAAGACCACACATGCTCTTGGCATTTTTCAATCCCATACAGGCTGTGTTTTGATGAACATCAGGTTTATTGACGCGACGCGTTTACGCTGTTTATTTATCCATCTAGCGCTTCAATGATCGAAGGCGACACGGGGATCGTTGCGTATAGCGTCATTCGGTTGGTATTTACAGCTGCCATTTTGCAGCAGATCATAAAGATGCGTCGCCAATAGATATGAGAATATGGAACGATTTTGAATTTGACTTAATCTCTAGATAGTTGAAGCTTTTCCTTTTGAGTGACATTAAAGATCTAACAACTGTTTGACCATCATTAACCACGCATAGAGAGGTTGTATGTTAAGAAATTATTTATATAAATGTCTAAAGCAAATGTTGCTTAAAATTTACGACTTTTATACGCACATACGTATATAGAAATAATATGCGGAAGAAGAAAGTTTTTTTGTTGGACAATAAGTGTGACCAAGAAGACATTAAGAATGTTATAATGTCTTTTTTTATGGTTTGTTTAAAAAGCCATTTAGAGCTAAGAGTTCATGGTTTCATTTGCTGTGCCAATTATTTGTAATGTTCACTTGGCTTTTAAATATAGAAAAAAAAACATGATGAAGTTTGATGATGAAGAGTTATAGAAGCATTGTCACTTTACTTAATCGAGTCACGATGCAATCTCAAAAGCATAGAAGACTTTAAAAAAAAGTAATATCGTGCAATTGTTAAAGTTAGCAACCCTATGAAACGAGGTTAAGCTTATGTATATGTACGTGGTATGAATAGACTGACACTGTTATTGAAGTGTCAATTACGTAAAGGGTTTTGTGTTACAATAGCGGTTAACTTTGACATTTACACATGAACTCATACAAATGAGTTGTCATAACGTATTTTTCATCATTCATAAGATGATATAGTTTAGTCAGTAATAAAACAGTTAAAGATTGAGGCCCACAAAAGGCTAAATTAAGAATAATAACTGCAATCAATCTTCTTAAAAATAACAACGCTTACAGAGGTTAAGTTGGTATTTGATTCCGAATAAATATATTCTTACAATAATTTCACATAGTTAAAAAATTGCATTGCTGGCTGATCAACAAAACGGTCTGGAAATCAACATAATTCAATGTCTGACTTATTAGAGAAAAACAATGTTAACAAATTAACATAACGCAATGTCTGGGCTTTTAACTGATCGCACAGTTCGATAAATAATGGTAGTGTCCTCAAGGTGGACTACAATTTTTGGTTCATTTCTCAGAAGGGGTTTAGCTTACTTCAACCTTAGTCTTTTGGCGTGCAGGAGATATTTCAATGTAGCAATGTCAGCATAAGTAGAATATTTTGGAGAATAACATACTGTGAAGTATAAGAATTGCGAATGAAATCACATAAAATTAGTTAATACTCTCCCTGCATGTATTAAGTGTGTTTTGGTTAAGTAAGAGACGTATTGAGTAGCGATGTTGAGTAGCGAAAGTTGCTTTTAGGAAGATCAATTTGAAATCTATGTGACTGTTAGTTAGTGTTAGTTAAGGATATTCATTCGATTCGCGAGGAGGTGACAAATCTTCCAGGACTATCATTTTTCTTTCCCCCATTCGGTTAAATTAAATTGCTGATTTACACACTCTACACAACAAATAGATGGAAAATAAATACTATAAAAAGTCAAATAAAATTTTATAAAGTGGTCTATTTATAAGTGAAATTCAATTTAAAAGTTTTGCGGCCTTTACTCCCAATCGCCAAATATTTCAAAAACAAATTCGATTTCTTTTTTTTTAATTTTTAAGAATTTTTTAAAATCTCACTTCTGACACTATGTTATATTAAATAAAAAAATTGTTTATATACCTAAGTAGAATAAGTAATTCATCTTTAATCTTCTAAATTAGTAAGTTTACCAAATATACATACATTGTTGTATATCATAACAAGATTCTATTCTTAGTAATAAACTATTCGTGTGCCTTCAAAATATGTTGCAACCGCATTGCACACGAAAGATTCTCCTCAATGTTATTTTGAAGAACCCAAATTTAGCAAACCCAGTTTAGGGACTTGGTCTCCCAAATTTGCCATTCTGTAGAACTAGCAACGCACATAAAAAAGGTTTAGTTGGTAGCGTAAGTCACTTAAATTTGGTTCTCGTCGTGATAGACAATTTATTTTATTTATTTAATTTTCAAAAAGTATTTTGTTTGTGTATTAAAAAAAAAAACTAATCTGACAGCTTGATTAAATAGAAAGTGGGAAAAGTTCTTTAAAAAGAATCTTATCTGCATTTTTATTGCACTGTCATGATAATAATTTTTATCGGTATCTATAATGGGTTTAATATGTTGCAAAACTTACACATTCAAATCCCAATAACGTACATGAACTATGTAGTCCGATATCGTAGTATGGATATGATGTTGTGCTTTCCAGCACTATAATTGCCATAAAACTTTTATTTTGGTTTTCGATAAGTCAATCTAATCAGTAAAGATTTAGGAAAGTAATTGCATACAAAAATGTCTATGTAGCTCACAATAGTTACCCATTTCTATGGTGCAAATAATATTTAACTGAATTATTCAGTCACAAATATAATTTTGAAAAAAAGTGAAATCAAAAGGAAAATATAATAGGTGTAGTTATACTGTTCTTCGGATAGCTTTTCCGAATAAACACACGTTTGCTCTCAAATTCCAATGCTGTCAGTTATGTCTTACAGTATCAACCAAGAAATAAATCCCAGTGCAACCGTTTCGATTTCTTTTTATATTGTGGTCTTTTTGACTTCCGATCAATTCTTGTGTGTATTTTGACCTGAAAATCTATCTTCCAATCAAAAGAAGTGATTGTTATAGATACTTACACTCTTCTGAGTAAATTTCAGTAATTCAGTAGCTAACCACATGCTATTGACTTCATCATTACCCATTAACCACAAATTGTAATAAAACGATAGTTTCCATACATAAAATCAATACGATATATGTGTAGCTTGACACATCCATAGCGGTTAGCTTCATCTTTGATGGTAATTTTAGCAAAACAAAATGCATTGCTCTATCTATAGCTATTCATTAAAAAATAATATTATTGTTTGATAACCACTTCAAGAAGAGAAAAGAAAATAATTAAATTAAATATACACATAGTACGCCAAGTTTGTTCAAAGAAACTATATCTAATATGTATCTTTCGTTCATCAGTGATGGAAAAAGGAGGTCATATCAAAGCATGTCTGATCGATTTAGATTTAAAATGATGTGAAGTCTCTACTATTAGGATACCACATGGTGGTTAATGAAATCAACAAACAATCGCTTAGAAGATGAAAAGATAATAATGCGATCAAAAATATTTTTTTTATCCACAAATTCAAAGCTGTCGACAGAGATTTTTGATACTTCACCCAATGTAAACATAAATAACTAAACATAATTGCATGAGCTTTTGATCTTATAATGAGAGATGGTTTTACTTAAAAAAAAATGTTAAAAGGTATTTTAAATATCTTTGACGGTAAAACGTATTCCGATGTTTTGATGAACTACTAAAAACCATGAAATATCATCATTCAATGAAGAAAATATTTAAATTTTATGATAAGGTCAAGTAGAGACCTCAATTTCAATAACCGACGTCATGAGAATTTTAAGAAATTCCCCTTTATTATCAATAATCATTAATTATCATTATCAATAAGCATCAACTACTGTATCTGCATTTGAAAAATAATACTTAACAAAATACAATCTAATTTTTGTTTTATATTTGAACTGATAAAAAGAATTTTGAAGTGTATTTTTCCCTTTCCCAATCAATGTCTATTATAATTCTCAATTTCAAAACCAGACAGATAGCTATAATAATAATATATACGTTAGGCATAGATACAAATAAAAATCTGAAAACATTTTGATTGACATCGCTGAATTGCTCTTATGACACGATGTGTACAACATCGTTTCTTGGCATGTTGTATACGTATACATGATAATAAATTGTGTTTTTGAATGACCTAAGCTGTCAGTTTAGATTGTCAAAGTGTATCTATATATACGTCCATTGCAATCTCTAACACACTAATAACTTACTACATTTTTAATTCAATTTTTGTTTTCTATTTAGTTTAATTATTCTTAATTGGTAAAATATGGAAGTCAACGAAAATGTTGGCTGACATAAGTGAAATAACACACAGTAACTTGAAATGAATTTCAAGGACTTGTGTTTAAATTAATTAAATTAGAGATAATTTAAGTTGAGATTTTTTTTTTCTAAATTTTTCCGATGCTTATTATTATTTTTTTCTTGAGGAGATAACTTATTTCTCATGCTAATTTATGAATTAATTTTTGTTTACATTTAGTGGAGGGAAGAAACAGTTGGTAAATTTAAACATAACCATCCCAGCACTTATATTGATCGTGCATTGTCCAATGTCCATTGTCCGTAAGTGGGCTTTAGCAACGTGTGAATAGTTCAGTTCATCATTCATTCTCTGCATTTCGATTAGTCTATAGACTGTTAATTGCGATCCTAGGTACTATAATGCAACTTATGAGACAACGATCAAACATGACATTTGACATTACGATGATAGTAAAGTCAAAAAAGTGGGTCTAAACTGTCTGACGTATGTCAGTCTGTGTGTATCAGCACCTACATCCTATTCGGCTGAAATGTTTATTATTATTATTATTATGCCCCTCCCACTTTCCCCTCCCAACCGACGCGAGGGGAGGACATTTTTTATTATTTTTATTATTATAATGATTATTTTTGTGTTATAATTCTGACATTTTTATTAGTTTTATATATTATTTATTTCAAGTAATGAATTATACTAATTTGTTCGTAAATAAAAAAAATAAGGGTTAAAGAAAAACATAAACAAAAGTTAAAAGTTTAAGTAAACATCGTTTTATTTAAAAACCGCTCTAACGATTTTAAAATTATTATTTTGGGAAACTTATATCTAGGCAACAAAATTGTCTGCATACTTTGATTTTGGCTTAAATCTTTGTAAAAATTATTAAATGTATTTTTATTAAATTTAATTTTTTTAAGTGGCAACATGCAACAAGAACAAGTTCATGCACTTTATTTTATTAAAGAATTCAATTGGGAAGTTTATCATAAAAAATTAAATGTACCACTCGGTTGCATGAAATTGCTCTTTTGCAATAACTATACGTATGCTAAAACTCGATAAACATCTAAAAATAAATTTGAGTCTCACAAAAGACAAAACGGAATTTAATTAAAATTAAACGGTGATTAGGTTTTGATTATTTTGAAATATACAGCTCTATTCTAATATTCACGTGGATCGTTAATTAACCTCACCCATTCGATACCCTTTTGCCCTACCTTGTCATTCTGCTATCCATCGGGTGAACTACATTATCCTAAATCAATTTGACAGTTGTTTTTTGTTTATGTGAAATTCTTATGAATTTTCAACAAATGTTTTGGTTGATTATTTTATGAAAAACAAAAAATAGAAACAAATGGACAGCATTGTACTTTTGTTTCTACTTCCAAACAGAATAAGAGAAAATTCAAGTAGAAAAATTCGCAAAAATATGTTAAAAAAATAAAAAAAAAATTAAAGAGCAAGTTGATTTTTGTTCTACCCCTAAAAATGTTGTTAATATGTTACAATCAAATATTCTTATGTAAGCAATAAATTTATTTTTACTTACATTTTTCAAAGCACTAACTTAACAGATAAATTAAAAATTGAACAGATCCGAAACATTTTATTTGCCGATCGGATCTGAATTGTATGAAGTAAATTCGTTCACGTGAATAAGAGAATACCCCACTGTATTACCGACATTATTGAAGTGAGTACACATTCACACCGCATGAATAGCAGAATAGAAACAACTGAAAATTCAAGTAAAATTGCCCACGATGAATATCAGAATCGGGCTGATAGTCTCTATTTAACAAGTGTAGTTTTTGTATCTTATATCCTCTTTCTTCGAAACCAAAATGCAGATACCCACGTAAATTATTACACACGCAGATAAAAGGCTTTTATCTAACTATGAAATTGAATTCAGTTCTTCTCATTTGTACAACTGAAAAAAAAAAAATCATGCTTTATGTAAGTAAGACTTTTGCTTTCATTTTGACTTTAACAAAAAGTCATACTTTTTCTATGAAATTGGAAATTCGTAATTGTTTATGAATTTGGTATTTATAGCAGGTATGTATGTACGTATCTAATCCAGTTAAAAATATAAATGAACTCTATACCATTGAAAAGTCAACAAAAACCTTTTTCTTTTCATTTCTTGCTTTAACCTTCTCTTATTTATATAGAGTATGCTACCGTTGAATAACTTTACCCAGTCATTGTTGTGTCGTCGTTGTTGAGGAATGACGAATCAGTTGCAAAAATAAAAAAAAAAAACCAAAATATGTCAACGCGAAGTTAACATTATTCGTTCGTATACGCATTTATTTTATTCAAAATCTTTTAATTTCAAGGTATAGTAGGCCTTAGTTTTTTTTTTATCTAAGAAATTCATTCCAAGTTCAACCTTCGATAATTATGTTGATTCATAGAAGCAAAAATAACTCTAAAAATCGTGCAGTACGTAAAGCAACAGAAATCAAGTTAACCAATATTTTATCAAAAAATGTAGTATTTTATTTAAATTGTTCATTTGATTTTATTCTTATTTTAAAAGCAAAATTATTTTATTTATTTATTAATAATATTTAGTGCAATATAAAATTACAAAAAATAAAACAAGATAAAAGCACTAACAAAAAAGCCACCAGCTTAAAAAAAAGAGAGCAAAATTAAAATACGAAAAATTCCTTAAAATAATTGATTTTTTTTCATAACGAATTCTTTTCAAGTTGGTTAGACAATTTTGATAAAATAATATTTAATATTTCAAAACTAAACTAAAACTGGTATACAGGGAAACGGGCGAGTATAGGTTTTCTTTGCCTGAATATTTTAACAGGTATTCCTCCTCCATTGAAAACAGTTTAACATTCCACATTCGTGTACGGCGTCTTTACAAGTAATCTCTTTACTTAGCAGTACGTTTGATATTGGGCTTAAAATTTAAATTTATGAATTTTGACAAGTTAAAATGTAAAATTAACTTGTAAAATTTTTAAAACAAATTTTAGCATTTTTTTTTTTCAAAATATATTGACAGCGCAAAAATATTCGCAACAGGTTTTTCTGTTATCAGACACCAGTCGTTCATTATCGAGGAAGTAAACATTTAAAAAAAAAAATCTGTAAACCTATAATGCCATATAATTTATTAAAAATTTAATTAAAATCCGTTAAGAAAAAAACATTTTCCCTGACGTATGCATCTGTTATCTTAAATTAATTTTCACGCGATCAACCGTAAATTTATATTTGCTCTACCAAAACCACATATGTACATATGTATAGGTTTTTTCAAAAATGTGCAATTTACAACATTAGAAATGCCGTTTAATTTTTTCTGAAGTGACAGTATTCTCAAGAATTTATCTCCCCCGAGAAATCAGTTTTTTTGCTTGATTTACAATCACAAATAATTTTTAATTGGAATTAATGTTGAGTTCTTTAAAATAGGAAAACACACTTGGGTTTCTTCTCACGAATTCTTTAAAATCAACTAAATTTACAAATCAAGTGCCAAGTGCCTTCTTCATTCATAACGCATGAAATTCCATAATTTCTCAATAGATTTCTTCTTCACTGAGCGATTACCCTTTTATACTTAAATGAATACCATCATTCTTCAAAAGTGACTATTTCAATAGGAATGCACAATCTTAAAGATACTTTTCTCAAGAATTTCAACTTCCGATTGCGTCACAAAACTTCTGCGCAACGGAATCCCCATCATGGGAAAAAATGGTTAAGGAGGTGACTCATGAGTCAAATGGCATCTCTTTGAGTTGAGGAATTCTTCATAAAGTTATAAGAAAATCTATCTATAGACATATTAATGTCGATGCATACGTGTGGTGACTGTTCACAGCTACAACCCACGTGCATTTGAGCACATCAAATCGATCTCACGTGATGAATTACAGTTAATTAAGGTGTTAGACATAAAGTCTGGTTTGGTTAGGTGTTTTTCATTTAATTGTGGGTGCAGATAAAATATATTTCAAATGTTGTCTATATAAGAGGCTCGTTTTATTTGTTTTTATTTTTTTTTTGGTTTTCTATGGAATTCTTTGAGTTGTAAACGCCCATACAAATATTTTCATTGACGAAAGGAATTTTTAGTGCGGGCTTAAATGGGTTTATTTATACCTACCTAGTTTCCGTTGAGAGTTGATTTTCGAGACTTAGATACTATTTATAACATTTTACTTGAAAAGTTATTTGCATACTTAATTAGTGAGTAATGTAGAATAGAATTTATGGCTTCATGAGATGGAAGTTATGCGATGTACCTCAGTTATTTATTAATGAATTAATTAGAAAAAACATAAAAAAAAACCCATAGAGATAGATTTAATTAGAGTTATTCAAATTAAGTGTAGGATTGGGTCGCAAGTACATGCTCTTGTGACCGAATGATAAATTTTGCTGGAAAATCAAATGTCTTAAATTGGAAGAGGAATAAAATTTTAAAAATACCATGATTTTCTTTAGTACCTATAACTCAAATTCAGCGATTACAGGCAGAAATTATAAAATATCATTTGTACAAAACGAAAGAAAATTTGAGAAACAAAAATTTTTTTCTTCGCAATTATAAATATAAGTTTTGATTGTCACACTATAGTAAATTGGCATATTTTCTTTTAGATTTGAACATGTTCGGTAATTGATTATTTCGGAAAAGTATTTCCGCGATTTTTTAACGATTATAATAAATTTTATTATATTTTGAAAGAGAAAAATATTTATTTTTTAATTTCGAGTTTTTTAATTGCCTCTTGGGCTCAAGTTGGTGAATGGATCCTGGTTCTTCCATGCGATTTTTATTTGCGATTACAAAAGGTGTTTCAATAAGAGGGGGTCGATGTTGATATATTATCGAATAAAACAAGCTGTGTGAGAGTTATTATTCAAAAATTTCGCTCGGTAACACGGAACGAGAGGTGTCAATTTTTCAACGACTACCGCATTTACCCGGAGAATTTGAGTATTGTTGATAGCAATGATCGTTAGCGATAGCGGCTTATTGCTTTAGTACAAAATTCCTATAGTGTGGCGAAAAGTGCCATCTCTCTGAACCCATGATCGAAATAGTTGCGCTTAAAATAGAAAAAAAAAATTTTGGTAACACAGTGGACATCATTTTTTTAGTAAAAAAACAAATCCAGTGTGGGGATTTATTATGAACATTGAAGCCCGGTTAAGAACTAACATAAAAGTCTAAAACCTACCCACCTCCGGATAATTGGCAGACTTCCAAATTAATTATCACACGTGTTGTGGGGAGCGTTACGATATCTCGCAATTGAAAATCTCAAATAACGAAATCTCACTTTTTGTTAAAATTCTCGAAAAACGAAATCTTGCAAGTTTAAAATCCCGCTTTTCATAAACTCGCAATCACAAAATCTTGTTTTTCAAAATCTCGCATTTACATCTCGCACACAAAAATCTAGTTATTTTTAACCAAAATCCCGCAAATAAAATCGCACTAAATAAATACTAAATTCAAAAGAAACTGGATACAGCCAAACTTGCACCCACCCCAAATCCTGTAGTTGCAGGGAGGGCAGCATGTCCCCCATACCAATCTCAGGGTTCTTACGTCGTAAACTGACAATACTTTTTTAAATGCGAGATTTTAGTTTTCGAGATTTTAGTTTGCGGGTTTTTGGAATTGCGATATTTTAAGAAACAGGATTTTGTAATTGCAAGATTATGAAAAGCGGGTTTATGAGATTACAAGATTTCGTAATGCGAGATTTTGAAAACGAGATTTTGATTTTCGAGATTTAATAACCAACCCGTGTTGGGAGATAATAGTAAGACTAATTATTTTCGTTATCACATAAGGCGTAAGTATTTTGGTCGCTGGCGGAGCGTCTATAATATTTATAGACAAATATTTTAAAACATCTAACATTTTGTAAAAGTGTTTAAAAAAAACCATTTCTATTACAGGCACTAAAAAGTATTTTGCCCCATTCAATATAAAGTACTACTTCGTTTACTCCAACTATTAGAGATTTCCTCTTGCTCGAATCATGGAGATTCTCGAATTAATGATGGCTACTTTTTTGTAGCCAATATTCAGATATGAAAGCAGAATAAATAATTTTTTTCACTAGTTTTACAGTACCTACTCAATGGGACCTCTAGAAAAAAAAGGTTTTAAAAACTGGACTACTATATTTTCGTAAAAATCCGTTCAACGAATTCTTGGCCTATAATGACAATAGAAAGAAAAGTATAAAGCATGTGCGTCACTATTAAATCTTAGTGGACATAAACACAACCAAATAATTGAACTAAACATATACCTTCAACACACCGGTAGAATTGCATAGAACCTACGAGTAACTCTGAATATAAAACCTTCACGGTACAAAACAAACTTGCATCGGTTCGAATCTCGATATCGCTAAAATCAAATAAAAGGTTTTTCGAATAAACATGAGATTATAAAAGATCATCACCACTTAAGGATTTTGATGATCGGCTTGTTCGCCGTAAAACATCTATAATTCCTGCAAAAAATAGTGTTAGTGAACACAGTTTGTAGTTGGTTCATTCACACTTCATTGTAAATTTAGCGGCAATCCTGCAGTATTTAATGATTAATAAAAAAAACAATCAAGAAATAATCTCATTACAAGATTTCCCCTAATAAATTTTGAAGAATTTTTTTAAATTAAAATTTTGTATAACATGTATTATTATTTTTTTTATTTACATATGTACTTCAAGTAAAACTAATTGCTAAATTACTTACACATGACTTACTTATTCCACATAAAATAATTACTTGGAAAGCTACACATGATTCAAGAACGATTCATGAATGTTTTTTTTTAAATTTTTAATGAAACAACAAATAAAGTGATTATACCCTCAGGCGGCGGTCATTATAAAATAATGTTGAGGCAATAAATGTGATTGCAGGAATCTATTAAATTCCATAGAAGATGAAGTTGTATGTAATTTAAATTAAAACTTGTTTTGATTGTGATTCGCCATATTTATTCAGTATAGGCAATGAATTGAAATTTGATACATCTATCTTGTGTTTTTTTTTTTTTTTTTTTGGTTTGATAGGTGTTTTTTTTTATAAAGCTACGTCTCAGGTTTCTACTTTTTTTTGATGAATCGAGTTTCACAACATTTTTGTTAATAAAATCTAGAATCTTATCTTAAGGAGTAGAAGCTTGATTAACTTGGTTTAAAATTATCAATCTTGAATTCTTTCTTCTTAATGGAACCTCACATGAAGATACATTGTGAGAAACAGTAAAGTTTGAAATTAATGATTTCATACAGCATTCGTCAAAGAAAAACAAAGGACTCAATTGGTATTTTCAACTAAATTGTTCCATCTTTATAAGATTGTTGACCAAAATACAGAAAAACTGAAGTTTTATTACACTTTTCCATTAAAGGTTGTGACTTCCGCTTTGTGATTTGTTTTCATGGCGCTAAATTCAAAGGTTGTTTTTCAACAGAACAGGTAGATAAACCACCTGCTTTTGGTATTATAGTTGTCAAACAATATGTATGCTTAACAACCATATTGACGTTTGCATTCAAAATCATATAATAAATCATCCTGTTAAGTTGACCTCCAAATAGCACAACAATAAAAAACCTGACAGCTGACTCAAGTGGGTTTAACAGAATATTTGAAATTTGTTAAATGCAAGTATATCTATAACTTTTATCGTTCCTATATCTTAAAAGCAAGGAACAGGTGTTTTTTTTCACACATTTTAGTTAAGAGATATCGAAATACTGTATGTACATTTTTCGCTTTGACCTGCTGACTTTAGCTTGTGTATGCTAATTAAGTTGTTTGTGGTTGCAAGTTGCAATTCGATGCGTAATTGCTTATGCAATTATATTGGTGTGGTAAATTGAATTCAATCTAATTAAACCAAAACTCAATGAATCATTTAAATTCCAATTTGGTGGTTGGTGTTTTGTGTAGCAATGATTTCAATTAATTTCTTCTTTTATTTTTTTTTTATTTTTAAATTGAAATCACAGTTCATGCAATCGTTGCGCGCTTTTTCTTCAAAAGCGTGAAACACGCAACAACACATGTGCACCAACCAAGCCGCGCCGCAAGTAAATTGCAGTTTCACCCATCATCATTTATTGCAAGCAGATGTTTTTTTTTTTCTTAAAGAGATGCTTACATCCGGGTGTCATTGTTGTCGTTATATGTTAAGTGCAGTACAAATAGAGAGCATCAAAGTCTGGAGATGGAATGCATTTTAGTTGTTTGTATTTATACAAGGCATTTTGCAAACGAAACCATGATCTTGAACTGTCAGTTGGAGAGACATAAATTTGTTCTTATATTAACCCGTTGTCTGATGTAAATTCAACCTTAAACACTATCTGTCAACAGAGAGTCTATTATTTTCATTTAAATTTAAAAGAAAAAAATATATACATTTTTTCGAAAGCATCACTCAATCAAATTCCCTAACAAGTGCAATTATATCTGTATTATGGTGAGTCGGCATTGTTCCACATGCAGATTTAACTGGGACTTTAAAAATATATCGTGAACATTGTGGTATGTGACATTATGCCTTTAATGTGCGCCCGTCGCCGCCGCCGTCAACAAATGGTAAACGTATATAGTTGACATAAGAAAGTCATTGTTATTCTTTGACAAGTAAAAAGTCACGTCCGTTGTAAATTTATTCGTTTCATTTGTAATCATATCTTATGGTGTTCATGGTAAATGGGAAAGAAAAATGAGCTCTTGAAGACATTTTTCTTTATTGCGGAAAAAATCTCAAAGTTTTGGATTACTTTTAAGTAACAAAATCAATAAATAACATAAATTATATGGCACGACAGTTTCATAACGAGAAGTTAAGGTTTAGCGACTTATACTTTCAACCAATCTTTTTTTTGTGCAATGCTAGTTTTTAGTTTAGGTGACCTATAATTTAACTCCGAATTTGAACGGCGAAAAAATCGCCAAATTCGGACAATCAAAGTTTGAGTACACCAAGGCTGCATCTAGAGACCCTTGTTCTTTTTTTCAGTCCTTGACGCATCAACCATCACTTAAGTGTAGAGTGGAGAATAGCTGAGATAAGGATACCATGTCAGCAGGATTTACAAAGCTCGATCAAATTAGAAGCAAGACTTATTGCAAATATCAGCAACATGGCGACTGAGTTGGTAATGTCATGATATGACGCCTAAAAATCATACAACTTTATGAAAAAATCGCGACTAAAACGAGACAAACATAAAAATTAATGGAGTCCTAAGTTGATTCCCTACTTATGATTCACTTTGTATACCAACATTATGAGTGTAATAACTTAGTAAGTGAATCAATGTACCTACCCAATTAATCATGCTTTACAAATCAGTTTATCGTTTAAAAATATCAGTTTTTTTTTCGTAGTCTATCGAAATAATGTAAGGAGAAAAAAAGTGATGCTCCAAATGCGTTTGATAAACAATCATCACATTTCGACCTGTGAGGTCAGTGGTCATAAGCAGTGGAATGCGTAGTGCATACGACTTCAAAGACTAAGCAAATTTTATATGTGTGGGTTCGAATCCTATGGTGTGCATGTAGACAGTTTTTTATTATAAAATTGGATTAAAGCTTAGCACCACTAATAAGGAGGCTGATGATAGGGTTTGGCACCCCTTGAAATAGCTATATCTCCAGCCAATAAAAACGAATTATAAAATTCGTAAACAATTGGTGGTAGCAACTTTAAGTTGTTGTTGTTGTTGTTTATAAATGCAATGGTATTTAGCTTTAAGAGAATTCATCGTAAGACAAATTGAGGTTTTAACCAAACTTGAAACGGCGCGATTATATTATCTGTCTGTGCATATATGTATGCAGTTGTCTCTCAACATATTTTCTCCAACCATTGTGTAATAACTTTTTTTGTGATTTCATATGAAAACAATTTTGTTTTTACTAAATTTTCTTGAAAACGGCTGTAACTATTTTGATAAAACTTCATGTTCATTATTTATGTTAATTTGTCAATAAGATTCCATTTTTGTAACTCAAATTAAATACAGAGATTCACTAAGAGCAAATTTTATTATTTGCACATTGGGCTCCATTCTGTTATTTTACAATAAAAATTTAAACGAATAAAAAAAATTTATTCTTACTTACCTCAAGTACAAGTAACAAATTCAAATTCAAATGAATGTGCATTGTGCACAACATAATAATTTTTCTTCATAAAATTAAAAAAACAAAATAACCACACGATTATTACACGCAAAAATTCACTAGCAGTGCTGAATCCAGACTGATTTTTTTTTGCTAGTGAAAGTAAGAATGTTTCCTTTTATCTTTTCGCAGATTAATCAGTCTTAAATAAAAAAAACAACAGTATGAGTGTATTTGAATGAATGAATCAAACCCCTTAAACCCTTATATATTCATTCATGAGTGTATTCGATTATTCACTGATCATTGTCGATCGTGATCCACTGTGGACGAGTCAACCCTACACATTTGTTGATTTAAATTTTATCTGTCACTCAATTAAAAAATAATATTATGTAAGAAACTATGTTAGAAAACAATAAATACATTAATGAAAATGATATAGAAAAAAAAGGATCAAACGTTTGTTTGACGTTTTAAAATTCCCCTTACTGATTTAAGCGCGCCTGGTTATCACTTATGGTTTTGCTTATGAAGTATGGCTATGTTTTTAGTTAAAAGTCATTGCTCATTTTTTTTTTTTTGTTTTTTTTTTTGTATTTGTGCGGAAAAACTTATATTGAGTGAAGAATGATTAACTGGAGAGTGAGTTTTTCACTTCGCGATGATAATTTGCAATTACTTGTCTTGAATTTTTTTATTTCGTATTTGATTGATTGATTTTTTTAAAAGTTCTCATTTAAAAATATGATTGTTTCGCAAAAATATAATTTCATATTTTAAAATTTGCAATAACGATCTGTCATTTATTATTATATTTTTGCTTTACTTCAGTATTTATTATTTCGCATTTTATTATTTCTAAAATAATTTAATTCAGCACCATGTTAAGTAAATTTTTTAACTGTTCCATACGCCTTTGCCTACATCAGAACATTGTGTGCGAGCTTCTATCTCATTATCATTAGCATCATATTTGTTTTCTAAACTATAAGTGCACGTTTCGCAAGAATATCATTTAGTATTTTTCACTTGGCAATTTTGATCTGTCATTTATTATGACTTCGCATTTGATTATTTATTTAATAATTCAATTCCGCACCATGTTCTGCAACTTTAAAATTGCAGGATGTAAATGAAAGTCCTCATTTTGATAAGCGACTGTTTCGCAAAAACATTATTTAGCATTTTTCCCTTCGCAATTTCGATCTTTAATTTATTATTATATTTTTCCTTCAATTTTATTAATTCGCATTTGTCATTTAACTTCAGCAAATTCTCATTTCTATTATAGTGACTTTTTCGCAAAAAACATCATTAAGGCAGCTTCACTTCGCAATTTTGTTTTGTGATGAAATTTTCCGCTCAGTAGAAACATTTGCAAACAAATGAATGATAACGACAATTAAATGAAAGCCGCTATCTTAGTGCTATCCTAAGAGAGTTGACGGTTATAGCAACATTAGTTTTTTTAAAAAAAAATTGCGAAAAAGCCTTGCGAAATTATATATTTTTGAGTTTGTTCAAAGGCCAAAAGAAAATTTGACAAATAACTTTTGCGAGATATTTATAATTTATTTTGATAATTTTGAAATATTATTATATGCGAAACGACTTTTGTGCAAATGATTCGCAACTCCTTTTTTACTAATTCCAATACACATTTATTGAAAAATGATAAATGAAAAAGTTTTCTTTCGGAGGTTTGCAACGACTTTTTTTTAATGATATGCGAAGATGCTAATTATATTTAATCTGAGTTTTGCAAATTGTTCGCAAATAGATTGGTAACATTTGCGGGTACATACACAAATAATTTCCATACAAAAAAAATTATGCTGCATATTTTATTTCCAAAATAAATTTAATTTCCATCAAAACCCACAAAAAACTTTATTGAATGAAAACCGGAAAACCCGACGATTTGTCACTTTTGAATTATTCAATCTTAAAGAATTGCCCTTCAAAAACGTATCTGATCTTATAATCAATGTGACGAATCGACTCCACCTAGATTATAAATGAATGAGTCAATATAGCCGGAAATAAATGTCAGGTACCATCACACCAAGAATGATAAGTCACATAGTACCACCATATCCCTCGATATACATAATCCATTTCTTCTGTCTGACAATTTTTTATTCTTCGGCTATAAAACAAAAATCGTGAAAAACTTTATTCTTATTTATTTTTTATTGATTTCACAGTCGAAATCTGAACCCTCTGCTTGTGACATGCTTGACAGACAATAAAGTTAAATTTTGTACTCCATATCCATAGCAGACATGTGGGTGATTTGAATTTTGAATTAAAATTTGAAATACTGCTGGCTGCGTGTGCAACAATAAAAGATCCATCAGCAATGGAAAATCAAGCTTACTGATGATGGTTTTGACTTGTTTAAAAATCATTAATTACAAGACTTCACTTGGAGATGCAGACTTCTTGGTTTACACTATATAGTAAAACAATTGGCTGGCGATGTTAGTGACTTGATGAAGTAGTTTATTGACTTGTAAGGCACAATCGTGGATGATATTCCAATGAGTACGACTACGACCACGACGTTCTGTTGTCCTCATGTCCCTGCTTGTGTTTTATACGATGTACACGGTAGTAATATACGACGAACGTCGTTGACGTCGCCACACGTGCGACTACTAATTACAACCTATCCGGGCGAAGTGTGACCCTTGAAGCAGAAAACGTGACTTTACAATTTCGCTTTAGATTTTAATTTGCTGTTGTATAGTTAGTAAAATAATAAAAAAAAAAAATACTTGCAATGAATGGAAAGTATTATTATATAAAAGTGTTGTTCAAAAAAACTTGTTGCAACAAATTCTTAGAAAAGAAAAAAATAATTGTGCCTATATTTATATACATAGGTCGTTTACAGTAGTTGTTGACTTACAATAGAAATCTTTTGATGCAAATGTTCTGTACGGACAATCTTAAGATTCCATAAACTTTTGTTGAAAGAAGTTTTTGAATGCTAAAAGGTTGTTATAAAGTTTTCATTTAGGTCATGTTAATTAATTAAATTTTGTTTCTTAGAATGCTTTTTAGTATACCGATAAGTTTGGTGATGTTTGGCCTAGTGTGAATAAAGCATTTGTATTAAATCGCTAGTGTATGAATGTGGTTGCAAAAGAAAAGATAATATTTTATTTAATGAAGAAAGTGTTTTGTTTGTTAAATTATCCCATTACTGAACTCACGTTGGGCGCCATTTTTTTTGACGAAAGACACATATGAAGCCGAATGGGTCATTTTATTTATTTCAAATGGAGGTAAAAAGCAGATTGAAATACTATTGAATTTCAAGAATTAGAAATCGTGATATTACTTTTGGAATACATTAGTCTATTTTTTAACTCACGTTAGGCGCCACTTTTACAACTAAAGACATAGATTGGCTGATTTTATTCTGATGTATTTGGGATATCGATTTTGATATCAAGAATTTAAAATTGTGTTCTTTTTATTTGAGAAAATGCGTTTGTTTAACGTTGGGCGCCATTTATAAGACAAAATATAATTTACAAAGATTGATTTGAAAAAGAAGATTTAAGTAGAACTAGTAGTATTTACTATCGAACATCAAAAATGTTTCTTTAAAGTATGTGTATCCGATTAATTGACTCACGTTGGGCGCCATTTATAAAAACAAATCAAAATTAAGTTATAAGATCACATTTATCTAAAATATGCATTTTATGTGCATGCACATAAATTGTAAAAATCAAAAACATGTTTCTTTAGTAACTGAAAGGTACAACCTCCTATAAGACTCCACTCGTACCCTGTTTATTATTTCTGCCTCAAGAGAATTACAAAATTTATTACATTCATAACATAATGCTAAAAATATTTTCTTTACTGTTGTGTATATGGGGGTTTAATATATCAATTTTGCCGGTTCAACCCGGTTACAGAAAACAAGACCTAATTTGTACACAGCAACACTATAAACGTGCCATAAAATATAAATAAAAAATCTGCGATAAGACCAATAACCAACCATTCAACGCAGACATGCCACTATATTTTGACTATCAGCGATTACATATAATGTATGTACTAATAAATCGCCTGTGAAGCTATCTACTCCAATTAATCAATTCACAATCATATTTAGTGCTGTTCAGGCCAACTTACAACACAGCGCTTATAGATACACCAATATCTGAACATTAATTTAAATATATAAACATAAATCAGAAAAATAAACAATTATAAATTTAAAATTCAAACCAATTCAGTTTAAAAGGTGACAAGATTAATTATAATCTCTAATCGAACCCGACACTTAATTCTTCCCAATCGACCGGACTGACTCTTGTTTTTATTTTTTTTTTCTGTCCATGAATCTCTCTTCTGAAAGCATCAGTATATCATATTAAGTGCAATTAAGAAGTCTGATGTGATCTATTTAAAGTCGCTCATTTCGTGTCGACGCCAATCTATTTTAGAACCAACTAGGGTATATAAAATTATGGGAAAAAATATCGATACTATACTTGCATGCAAATTTGTCTGTCCTATTATACAAACGTACATAAATCCACTTAAACGACATATCAATCAAGATATAGGTAGTTGTGGAATGAAGCAAAAAAAAAAAAAAAATGATTTTCTCTGCATCGCATGCACCCATTAATTATTATCTTCACTCTGTACATTAGCCCCGGCTTTATAAACATGATAAATGAGACCATGAAGCAGCACCCAAGAAGTCGATACGAATAAAAAAAAAAACAACATTCAGGTGAATACATCCATTGGATTAATATTAAATACACTTTAGCCAATTACCAGATCCATTTGGATCATTTACTGTGCACAAGAGTATCTATGAGATACTAAAGTGCTGCCCCTGACCATTAAGAACATCATCATTTTGTGGCACTGTCAGTTGCAGAGATAATTTGCAAAATGATTAATTTCCATCATATAGGAGAAGATTGAAGATAGAAAAGTATCTATAAGATCGATAGTCCGATCACGGACGTCTTTCAGATCAACAAGTGCATCAAGATTGCACTGACATACATGACGACTGCTATTGGATGTAGACTGATGGTGATGGAGCTGGAGCCACTAACCACTTAAAATGCATAATGGTTTAGGTATATCTATACGTATCTATGTTGCAAGAGATAAGCATGCATGCATAATATTATAAACTGTCAAAATGTTGATTTCTAATTCCCCCTGTCAAAGTGACAACACCAAGCTTCGTCAGAGTCTTGCAATCACAGATATGGTACTAAAAACTATCTTTATTTTGAATGAAATTTACCTTATTTATTCTCTTAGTGAAGGCCGGCACATCGTAATCCATGGTATAAAACGAATTCATTTTTTCAATCATGATGACCTTTTTTTTTTTTTTTTTAATTCTTCTTTGACAGTGAAAAGACAAAGTTCAACCCGGGCGCCAGTTACAATTTGATGAATCAGCAACTATCCATTTTGCATACGAATCTATTTTAACTGACAAAAAAATGCGGTATATTTCTTGATTTACAACTTTCGCGGATGTTAACTAAAGAACAGATCACTCACTTTCAAACTCACAGAGATGAAAAAAATAAAGAAACAAATATCTTAACTCAAATATATCCAACAGCGGTTATGGAAAATTCTCACTTAACACTTGAACTTTTGAATATTTTTAACTTTTATTTGTTTGTAGTCACAAACTTTTTTTGTTTTGTTTGGGTGATTTATTATATTTTAACAAAATAAGATACCGGAACACTACAAAATATCGTCGAAAAAAATAAATATTTCGCTAGTCAAATATTCGCACAAGTGAACGTTTAACTCTGGGTTTTTTTTTTTTTGCAAATTTTAAAATGGTTTAATCCCCCACTTCACTTTTTCGGTTCGAAAGTTAACCAAAACAACTGCTAATAATATAGATAGATAGGTAACTTTTTTTCTTTTTTTTTTTTGCACACGACCGCCCAATCCTTGGTGAGAGTGCCGAAGATACAACAAGCCACGAAACGATGTCTCGTTTGGATGAAAACGTATTTTATTTGAAAACACAGATACGAAATTCACCGCCAAATAATGGTTATATTAATCCGATAACACAACTGAATTCATTTGAGTATCTTGTGGAACTAAAAATAAAACTCCACTCCCATTGGTGTACCTGTACAGTACTGCTAGTAAATTGAGTTTGAGTAGAGTAATAATGAACAGCGCTGTCGCTGATACAATTACGTTCAAGATATTTTTTTATGGCAAAGAGAAAGTAATTTATATATTGAAAATTATAAAATGATGAAGTAAAAGAATAATTCAGTTTGTAATTTATTTAATTGAGAGTTAAACTTAATTTGAACAAAAGAATACGCTATACACTTTTGATATCTTCCTTGATTTTTTGATCTGAGTAGAGTAGATGGATGATAATTTGCCAGCAGGGTTTTCTTATATATTTGAAGTTAACGATTGAATTATATTTAATGAGAATATTACTACAGCCAGTAAAATATAATGTGCACAAACAAGGAAAAAACCTGTTCATGATTTTTTTTTTTATTTTAAGTTGTGTTAGTACTTTGCTTGTTCACATTTTTAATCTTCGATATTTATTAATTTATTTGTTAGTTTTTGTTTTTTTTTTTGCGATTTTCGTTCCTAATTGAATTTGTTAGTAAAATTGATTTTTAAACGGATTTAAAGACACTGTTTTATTTCTAAATTTCATACAAATAAAATAAAGTTTTAATGAAAAAATGACAGTCAATTAATAAATTACTAAGATTTTCCGAATTTGAATTCACTTAACAAAATAGAAACGAATTAAATTCGCACATCATTTGAAAACGAGTGAATTTCGTATTCCAGCGAAATTAGCAATAGGGTTAGTCATTTAAAATCAAAAATAGTGTGTCAAAATTAAATCAAAGACTTATTAATAAAAAAAAAAATAAACTGTAACTTTAAGTCTGAGTTGTAAACCATTGATTAGTTTTCTCTAAAACAAGACTTAAAATAACAGTTTAATTTTTATTAATAAGGCAGAAAGAATGCTTATCAGAACCAAACACCAACATAAAAAATAGCTGCGTTTCGTTTCGTTCAGTTTTGCGACTCAAGAGCGACTGAAATGGCACATTACGTACCGAAAATTTAAATTTTAGAGTTTATTCTAGGCGCTATCCCATGTCACGTGTGCCGTTAATTTATCCCCTCAGTTTTGTTATGGGGCATTGTTAAACACCTCTAGAAGTGAAATATATACTTCCAACTAAATACAAGCACCTTTGTGACCTCAACAGATAAAAAAAAAAATAGAAGTATAAAAAAAATTGGTCACATGGTCCAAATCATGGTCGTTTGGCCGCCATTTTGAAAAATGTCCGTTATCTCCGTACTTATTGGTCCGATTTAAGTCATGGTAATTTGGCTGCCATTTTAAAAAAAATGCCGACAAATTGATGGTTTGTTTGGTGTAAACATATATCCATGTTCAGTTAACCGATCTAAATTTTTGATGACTCACTTTAATTGCTTTTATTAAGAAACATTTTTCGCTAAATCAAGTAATTTATGAGATATTTAAGTAAAAAAACTGTATTTAAAGAGATTTTTTATACTTGTTTACTTGCATTTTAAATATCTCATGAATTACTTGATTTATCAAAAAATGTTTCTTAATAAAATTTCTTTGGCTTTAAATAACAAATAAAAAGAGTCATCAATAATAAAAATCTGATAACTTGGTACGGAGATATCTTTAAAATGATTTATCAAACATGACATTCAATGTTATTAGTTTAATACGAGGTTTAATATTCTTTTAATGATAAGAGTAATACATTTATTTGTTAAGTATAACGTATTAGTATTGCTAACGTTAGTATTAACGAATTAAATAAACAAATGATACCCCTAGCATGCAACATGATATCACATTAAGATCATTTATAACATATTTTATTGAATAAAATACTAATTTGTGTTAAAAACTATTTAAATCAAACATTTATTAAATATGCCTGATTTTAATTTCCCTTTCAGAAATATTTTTCTAAGACGTTTCTCCTATTAAAAGTGAAAAAACTGCATTTTCAACCTTGAGTCATTTTTATCGTTTGTAAATATATATGTACTGTTTCTGTAACTTAAAAGTTTTATTAAATATTCACCTTCATTAACTTGATTGAGTGTAGCGACATTTTTTATATTCACTTCCATTTCTCTGTTGAAACGATGTGAAAGACTGAGCTGCTGAATCATAAAAATACAACAAACCGAAAGGTATCGACCAAATGGGAAATTGAGTTGAGCAAATGTTTTGAGTGTCTTTGACCGTATCTTGTGGATTGTGGAATGGAGCTATTTTTTTTAGCAGTGGGCCAATTTGAAAAGTAATATGCTGAAGAAAGGACAATGTTGATTGCAGAATTCTATAATGTTGTGTGTTTTCTTTCTTTTTTTGTCCAAACATGTGTGATTTTTATTTTTGTGTTTGAATTATTTTATTTGTATTTCTTGAAATTTACACATGGAATTAAAAAAAAACCGGTTGATTCCATTTAAAATGAGCAATAAGATGTTGTAGATATTTTTGAATGAAGTTAGTTTTTTTTTTAATGTGGTCGGCTGAAAATATAAAAACCGAAATGTGTGGCACTTACTACCTGCTGTTTTATATGTAGATATCTAAAATATACATATGTGTAGGATTTTAAAACTGAATGAAAATGAAAACAATGTTTGCAGGGGGTAATGTTGATTTTTAGATAATGATTTCTCTTTCCAGTAACTATATTTGGTTATTTGTAGATATCTACCTATGTATATAAAATATTTGTTTGATAATCTAATAGGGTGTCGATATTTCTAAATTCATAGTTCAGTAAAATTACATTTTCTCTTCTAAAAATTTTCGACGAAGCTGAGTATTGGCGGAGACCTTTATTTTGATGTTTAGAAAAAATCCTACCAAGTACCCCAAATTTTACCCCAAACTTAAGTTCATAAAGGAGGAGGGTAGGAAAACCGTTTTTCAAAAAAATTGTAGTTTAGTATTATTTTTTACAATTCTTTCGAAAACGGCTCTAAGGATTTTTATAAAACTTCAGTATTTTGGCAAAAAACTGCACAAAACAGAGATTTGGTATTAAATTAATAACGGCTAAACCGACCAAGGAGAGCATAGAACCAAAAATATATTAATATATAATTTAATAAATTTAAATTTTGGTAGTACCTACCATAGTTTACTACGAGAGCAATTTCGTGCGACCCAGTCTTGCACTTTCTTTTGTAGATTAGGTTTAATGGCTAAACCGGGCTTATAAGATTTTTCTTGAAATTTAATCATGGTACTGTAAAATCTGTAAAGACCCTTTTTGTAGAAAATTGCATAAGCTAAAATTTGTATCTTAATATTTTTTTCCAAAAAGTTCATAGTTTCCAAAAAATTGCAAAAACATTAATTTTTAAAACTTTGCCTGCCTTAAAAGTTTTAGCCCAAGTCCAAATCTCGGGTTCTTTTGGTATGATTTCATAGTTTCCAAAAAAATTTCAAAAACATTCATTTTTAAAACTTTGTCCCCCTTAAATTTTTTAGCCCACATTCAAATCTCAGATCCTTTTAGTAAAATTTGATCCATCTAGCTTTGTCGAATTTATTTTCGTAATTTTGCTTTGTTGTGTCTTATCTTCCCGGGCTATATTGATTTTTTTAAATTTATTTTAAAATTCAAAATTTAAAAAAAAAAAATAAATATGAATTTAATCATATTTTATTCAGAATTTTACTTAATTAACATTTAATTTTCATTAATAATAATTTGGAAGTCATCATATAAAGAAATGAAAACAATTTACATAAGTAGGCTAACTAAGATTTTAATATTTATTACGTACCTGCTATGTTTCCACCGAGTATTTGATCGGGAATTGAACGGTTTCACCCGTTATTTCAATATTTACCAAAGAAATTAATTTAGCTAATCTCCGGGATACAAACTAATAATTTCTTTTGATCTCCTTGCACACTTTGTCAACACGCCCTTTTGTCTGAATGCTTTCATTTGAAACGTCAAACGTGTTAAACGACTGTCAAAATTTAATAAAATATGAATGCAAAGTGTACTTTGTTTATTTTATTTAAGGAAATGTTTGCAAAATAAAATACTATTTTTATGCAAATCAGATATAATAAGTGAATATCGTGAAATTGTTTCATTAAAATTTTAATTAGTGTTTTATTTTAGAACGAGTCTAAGAATACTACTTCATCTTAATCTCTCAAAACTTTGGATCTATTTTGACATAATAACTAGTTTGTACTTAAATGTTGTATCAAATTAAAAGCTTTATAGTTTTAAATCTTTTACACAGCATCCAATTGTTATATTTTCAACAAAAAAAAGCATTATTTCTCAATATCTTTTCTGCTACCCTATTAAATGTAACCCTTTTTAAAAGAAACAATCTCAGCTGTATATCCATCAACATTCATAAATCATTTAATCTAATCCCTCATCAATTTTGTATTTCTTTATTTTTTATTTTTTGTAAATCTCAAAAAAGGTCACTTTTCAAATGTCGTCCATCAAAACATAACTGCATGTTTGGCACAGCTGAAAACATAAACCATTATTGGATGCCATCATTTGCACACTAAACCCATTACCGAACCATGTGTATAGATATAGTATTCATTACACCACACATTTCCTTTTCCATATCATTAGCCCTCTTAGCTTCTGGAAGATATCGAATATCAGTAACAAAAGGGTTAAGGGATTGTTTGGACTTAAAAAAAAAAAAACTCCAACCACTAAAGTGTCAATGTCAAAATCAAAAAACTTTAAAGTTCAGATTTTACCTAACCCAAGCAAACAGTGTTAGATGGGATTAAATACCATTGACTTGGACATCCTTTATTTGCTCTTATCCGGTGTGTCTGGTCTGGACTCTAATCTGGTATTTTTTTCAAGTCGTATAAAGAGGGCGTTATAATGTCTTCAACAAGACCATGACTCTGACATGAATGTTAAAATGTCTGCGCCTTGATTTCATGTTTTTTTTTATAAATGTCAAATATGCAATCAAAGATTGAAAGCGACAAAATGTAAATTCCATTGGATTGAAAACAAAGAGTAGCGGAATCCGTTTAACACCTTAAACCAGAATTTAAGAACTCGATTCCCATCAGTTATATCAGGTGGTCTGAGTCTGGTGCTGGTCCAGACACAGATCGCGATCGGGTAGTTTAAATCAGAAAACAAAAAAACTTGTTCTTTTGTGCACATTTATACGTTTTTTTTTTTTTTCTTTGCATCAATTTAACGAATTGGTAACGTGCTGTGTATCGAATTGAGATACAAGTTCCGCAATGAAGGAATGACGTCTGTTTGCAAATTTCGAACTTGCACCAATTAAAAAAAAAATAAAACTAAAATTTCACTTTGTGTAAATGTCTTAACATTTTTACAAAGTTAGGAGTGAACGAAGTTTGAAACAAGACCACCCACAATAAATTGCTGTTAGTTGACACTGACAGTTGGTAGTGGAGAGAAGCATGTTAGCTGTCAATAATAATTGGCTTCTTTCTAATGCGATTCTCCATTTTTATGCAATTTTTATCTGTTGATGTTTGAAATAATGATGTCATTTAGAGGAAATGACGGATAAACTCTAAAACAAGATTTACAAAACATGAATATTTCGTTTCGCGGTTAAAGGCGTTTATTCAGGTTTTTACTGCTTTGCCTGTCAGAGCTTACTGCAAAATATCAAGCTATATATAAGACGATTAGTATGAGAGCTAGGAATTTACTTTTTGCAGGTATCTACAGGGTAGCCAAAATCACTCAACCGATGTTGTTTTGCTTTAAAACGAAACGACAATATTTGTTTCTATTTATAAGTCCGTTTCAATTAGTTTTGAAGATAATTATTATCAATCAAGTGAGCGCCAAGATGATGCATAGTTGACTAGTAACTAGGCGCCACCATGTTGATAAACATTTGGAGATTTTTTTTTTCTGGTAAAAATAAATACGTTCTTGTTGTGCTAATTGTCTCCTACCAGAGGCTGTCAATTTCCACAACAGTTGAACAATTGCAATTCAGCGATTTGCAGTAGTAAAAACTCGGTCAATTGCGTTGAACGTATCGTCGACGTTGACAGATCATCACCGACATCATCAGCAAGAGTGGCAATATTCTCGGTGTAACGAGCACTATTAAGCAATTCGGAACATATTGCTCCAATCACGTATTGTTCCAATCTCATCGAGATAAGTGACTAATCGTCTAACGCCTCGCATACACTTAATCCGTCATCGCATGAAGAATGATCGGAAGTCGTCAACCGATAGTTACCGATCAACCGACAAATCCGAACTTGATTGGATTTCTTGTCAGTTTGGCTGTTACTTCTTCCGATATTACTTTCTTCATAGTCGGACTACAAGTTCAAGACATTACATCGTTCGAGAACGGCAGAAGTGTCTGCAGATGTCGGCAGCAAACTTCACGTTACAGTCTTATTTCGAAAAAAAATATTGACAAGAGTATTCAGCAATCTCGAGTAGTATACTGCCGCTAACTTCGTAAAGGCCATATTTGCAAAATTTTATTTTTTGAATTTACTTCAAAAATATGTCAAAACAAAACTGACAGTTAGCGTCATTTGCAAAAGTTATAGCATCTTCCTATAATACGATACATTTTGGCCACCATGTGTTCTTTTTGTCTTCATTTCTGTGAATTGACCATGATCGCTTAATTAAAACATCAAGATTGGTGATAAAAAAAACCTTGAGTCAGTTGAGTAATCGAAATAAAATTTAAATTTAAAATGCACACTGTGAATGTTATTACCGAAAGTGTATTTTGGAACATATTTTTAAAGAATTTAAAAGAGTATGTATAAGCATCACTGTATGCACACAATTAAGTCATTTACTTTGTGTGCATATATTGACGTTATAAATATCAATTAATATGCACCCTAAGGATTGTCGTCAAAATTATAAGGATTTGTATTTTATTTTAGTAGAGGGGTGTCATAATGCAACCCACATCTGTTCGGTACAACTTAAACTATAATTGGACGAATTATTGTGTGTGCCGCTTAAGTTGTATTTCATTGATAGCATTTATTGTTTCAAAGTGATATTGATATTTTGAATTGGGTATTTTGATAAAATAGAAGAAGGGGGATGTTAACCCTCTGTATACTTCTTATGTATCGAAGGTGGTGGGAGTTTCTCATGTTTCTAATGCAGTCAAACGACAATGACTTTATTTTCTAAATCCCTATACTTTTGAGCTCTGATCAAATTGACTTAATCGCTGAGTGAGAAGATTTTCTCTTTATAGTTTCTTTTTCTGGATATGTAATCGGATTGGGACTCGATTTTCCTTTGGGAAAACAGTTGAATTATTACTTGGTTTGTTTTCCTGATATTTATTTTGTCTCTTGTCACTATGTGTAATGTAAAATGTGAAGTGTTGTAAATATCTTATAATCCCTGTCAGGAAGACAAATAAAGTGACTACTTAAATTTATAAATTGACAGGGGTTTGAGAAAATTTCGTGAAGTTTTTAAGATTCTTCCTAATTTTATGTAAAGCGACCTTTACACGGTCAGTCATTTGACATCAATCTGTAATATAGTGTTTGTAAAAACAAGTCTGTATGCGTGCATTTGTTTGACGAAAAATCAAAACCCTTTTGATTTTGCCTGATGACTGATTATATGTTTAGATGACTGACGTCCTCTGACTGACGTTGAAAAAGTTCTGTCAATGGTAAACTAGTCACTAGTGCTATACGATACCTAGTGCGGGAACATTCACATTCTAAAGTGGACACTTGAACTCTTTTTCGATAAATATCGGGAAGTAAAATTGCAATAACGACTTAAGGTTTTAGAAATGATTTTTATTTTTTGTATAGTATAATAAAGTCTTTGGCAATCAATTGCACTATCTATTACAGATCTGTCAATGTACTAGAAAATTCTGAAGATATCGGCATTATCGGCCGCTCCCAATTTACCGTCACAGAACCCATCACTTTGATTGAAAAAAAGCCAAAACTTCTTGGTCTTAAAGTGAACCGTTCTAGCCATTAAATTAGTGACTTCTTCTTAGCAAGAATTCAAGGGTTATTACTAGGCATTTTTTCTAAAGACTTCTGCAAAAACTGCTTACTTATTAGTTAGTATTAGAACTTCCGATGCCTCAGTACATGCATACATACACGGGTGGGGCTTCGGCACAAAATAATTTAAAACCATGAGTCATTAAACAAGTCAACTGTTCTAGTGGAATCCGTTTCATGAATTAAGAAGATTCAAGACTATACATTAGTAGAACTTTTCAAATTTATAACAAAACCACTTAAGGTATTAATATTTCCTAAAGCATTTCCCAAGTCAACAAAGATCAATAGTTCTTTTTCAATTTTAATAAATCTTTTCGCCACATCTTTTTAAATACAAAACCTATAAATAGACATCCTCCATACGGTAAATTTCTTACTTACATATTCTGTCTGCACTACCTTGCAATAAATTTCTCAAAAAAACTCAATAAAAAACTCCAAGCGAATAACTTACCATTCACTTAACACACAACACCTTTACCCAGCCACTCTCATCTCTCACGGCCGCCACCATCCGTATATGTGTATAGAGACGAATGGAATCCTCAAAAAAGTCAATAAATTGCCTGCACTCAAATGTTGCAAGCATGCCGCATAAATTCCAAACATCAATTTGAATCTATATTTGAATGTACAATCCTACTTTGGCATTTATGTATATATACTCCTGCCACTGCATCAATTCACCGGTGGTGCGCGTCAAGCCGCCTTAAAGTCCTGAGTGTCTGCCACAAAGTTCCATCAAGGCGATGCAATTCATTACGAACGTGTGCTTCTTGTGAAAGAAAGACAATAATCATCATCAACATCATCGGCAAACAACAATGGCGCAAATCTGACAAAGATCCGTTTTGTAGTCCCATTGTTTCGTTCTCTATAAACAAAGCTCTCGAGACAACGAGTGCGGATCTTAATGTAAATGCACTGCAATATGGAGGCACAAAGTCGTAGGCAAATTGTAAATATGAATGAAATTTTAAGCATAAATAACGAAACGAAATAGAGATATCCCAGGGCGGGTGCACTCAACGAAGCCAGAGTCTCATGTTCTATAGACTTGAAGAGAATTTGATTTGGATATGAATTTGCTTGCAAGAATTCGGGTTGGAGGAGGTGTTATAGACTCTGCAATCGATTGACCCCATGTGGTGGAATTGGAAACTACAAAATGTCAGACGACCCACATATAAGAAATAAGCATTGAACAAAGGAATTATCAAGCTATATAAAGCACCCATCAGGATCAGCCGAGAGATATCAGTTTCAGTTTTGCTGTTTATATTGGATTTTGGATCGAATTTATTGGAGTGTGCTAGAAGTAGAATATCTGATTGTATCGAAACCGAAGTCATCGTAATAATTGTTTGTCTTTGCGAAAATGGTAACATAAGTTCGGATTGGTAGAGTGGCTATTTCTATAGCTCTTAGAATTCACAGAAGAATTTCAAATGAAATTTAATAGAGCAAAAGTATTTTTATTTAAGAGTTTACCTACGGAATTATGATGTATGATTTATTTAAACGATTCGAAAAGCCCTAGAAGTTTGTGAATTTAAGAAGTTTGTTTAGATGAGTTAGATACGGTTGTGATACAATTTTGAATCCACCTTGAATCCACAGACGTACTTCTGATAAAAAGGTGGACAAGCGACGTATTTCAGAAAATAATTGGGTTTTTCATCGAATTTATTAGATCTGTCTCTATGTATATGCATGTGGGTAAGGTTCTTTCTGCAACTCTTGATGTTATTTTCATTAAATAAAGAAAAACAAAATTTAAGTTACATTAAATAAAGACTCATGGTTGCATTGCCCAGAGACACTGGAGCCCACTGCTTCTTGAGAAGAAATTACAAATTCTTAAAAAGTGTCGTTTGTCTTGACAAAAGTACATCTCATCTTAGTCTTCGGGAGAAATAGTCTCCTCTGAAACAATTGAACCGAAATACTCGCAATACTCATTTTACCTTTTGAACGTACAGCGAAGACATACATTCTTTCTTAAGCCGCACTACACGAATATGAAATGTTTTTCCCCGCTCAATTTTCTCCTCCCAATAGTGATGCTTAGTAATCATCTAAAACCAATATGCATCTTGGAATTCCTTTCATTTTCTATTAGTTTTTTTTTTTTAAAGTTCGCACTATTAACGGTATTCATAACAAAATAAAAATTACTCTCAGCTTTTTCTTTGACAATACAGCTGTTCCAAAATGGCCAAGGAAACAAATGGCGATATGAACTCTCCTGTTTCAAATGTTGTTCATAGCAGGTCTCGTAGTCTCGAAAAGAAAAGGTTCCAAAAAAGGAAGCCTATTTCCCTTAATTGTACGGCGTTATTGCGAAACTGATTTATTCATACCTAGTTTTTCTATGATAATTTTGCATAAAGTTGCTCAATGAACAATACAAACTAACCTTCCAGCTGGACAGAGGTCTCCTCGAAGATAAAATAATTTAATCCATTCCTTGACCAGGTGAATTTGCAGCAATAATTGAAATTATTTCTCAATTTATCCTGCAATATTTCCATCTGCAACATCTGCAGCACACAAATTATCAAATTACAACCATAAAACCACACAAAATTGTCATCAAGATACAAGAGTGTATATATAAATCAAGCATCATTTTCTACATACCACCTTCATCAGGTAAAGCATCTACCACACAACACGATTGCATCAAAAGTGATAGGGGTGTCTGCCACTGCTTAGCTGTCTCTGTTCCAGCACCAGCAGCTTGTCACCCTCGTACAAATGACTGTATGGAGCATTCCTGTCGCCACTATCGCTGTCGCCCGTCACCGTGCATCGTCGTCGTCGTGGTCTTCGTCGATGTTTTTACTTGTATATTGCACACATGCATTGCAATAGCGTGTAATTTGTGTTCTTGCAAAATTCCATGTAAACATTCATAAAATAAAAACGCTCGCGCCAGATTCTTCGTTCCGATTAAATGCGTTTACATTGTCCGATAAGAATGAAATGAACTTTTGTATATTATAAAACAGCGGCGCACCAAAAGCCGCAAGCGGCCTATATATTGTATATTTTATAGTTTTGTATCTGATGTTTTTTTTTTTTTTTTTTTTGGTGCCCTGACTAATTGAGACGCAAGTAAAAATAATTGTCAATAGCATTTAACTTTTTGTTGCAATTGCACTTGTACAATCAAAAACATTGATTGTGCAACAAGTGGATCTTCACAATAAGTACTTGTCATATTATGTGTTCAATTGGAGTAAGTGCATTCCGATGTTATATTTAATTAGGTGAAGAATTTATTCTCTGAATAAACAGTAGTCTTAGATTGTTTTGGTCTTAAAAATAGATTTCCTGAGAACATCTTGAGGTAGATAATGATAAGGAGACATCAATTCAATTAGCCGGAACTCAAATATTTGCTTTGGTGTTTGGTAAGATTCAGGTTCGATAACGGTATAGAGGCAGGGTTAAAAAAATCAAAAATATGTTTGAATCAACTAGTGAATAGTCACTCAAAAAAGTGTCAATCAACAATGAGGAACATTTTTAATATTTTTGAATTTGAAAAGAACGAGTGGTTTGCAATTCACTTATGAGATTTTTTTTTTGTATAAAAAGGAATATTTTCAACGTCATTAAAATAACCCAAGAGATTAAGATTCCCAAAAAAAACCCATCCGCAGCCGCTTCGGCAGCTGCGTTTTTGTATTTGAAATTTCGTACTTCTGAACTGTCAGACAGAATGTAATGACAAAAAACAATTCATGAAAGAAGTTTTTTCAAAGAGCAAACTAAAACGGAAAATTTAAAAGAAAATGTTTCATGTTATTACTTAAATTTATGCGTTTATGGCAAGACATAAATAACTGAATTTTGTTTATTTTGCAGCTCCCGAAATTAACACAAAAGCAAACGGGGTATGTTCGCAGAATATAGATACACGTTTTGCGCACATGTTATGAATTCACTCGATGATACACTCGTTTTTAATTCCATTGGTGTTTCTGGAAAACTGTTTTTTATTAATTAATTACAACTTCATATACTTTCAACCCAAGCCAACTATTTATTAATCGCTCTACGATGACAGTTCGTACCCGAAAATGCCAAGATAGATTCGTACCATTCAAACTACATAATGTCAAATATATTGCTTCTGATGACAGTTAGCACTGAATACTCTGCAAATAATCAAATTGGTTCAGCCTTGTTTTAAATTTTCAAAGCACCGATCTCGTCGAAATAACTGTGGTTCAACGTAAGTTCAGACATACAAAAATTGATTATTATCACATACTTGTACCTGGCACCAGAACTAGACATCAGTTAAGAGTCATATGTACAATCGCTGTTGAGGCTGTTGATCCGGGTTTCAATTTCCAAACTCGACTACTTAACTGAGGTTAAGCTCTGTATCAAGATTCAGGTTTATAATATTAGCCAATAAAATTCTTAAACCCGCGTCGATCCACAACTAATCTGCCGAAATCGTTGATTAAAATTTGAACAAAACATCAACCACGATTGTATAAGTGACTAACTGGAAGCTGGGCCCGGTTCAAATATTTGCACAACTGGTAAGTGTCAAATTTATTATACTTGCTCCGCAAATGTCAAAATTGAATCTGTACATATCTGTCAAACTAGAAAATGCCATAGATATAACTTGCTGGCGACAATTCGTACTGAATATTGTAGAGATGTCAGAATTAGTTTAGTAAGAATCTGTCATAATACAAAGTGTGAAATGTATAATTTGCTGATGACAGTATTAGTAATTGTCAAAATTAGATTCGTGTGAATCTGTCAAGAGACTGTTCACTTTTTTTCAACTAATTCAGATTTTATGCCCTTCTTTATATAAATTATCCAAACACTTTTGATTTTTCTTAAGAACATAAGATTATTAGGTTCGATATTTCAGTATGTTTACTTTACGAACGTACCCCCATCGAGATACATTAACGTATCATTCGTACCAACATATTACTCGATAATCGAATGAAAGTCGAAAATCTATCGGCAGTGAGATTTGACTTCTCATTTTATCAGCAGTGATCCGCAGTGAAATTTTTGTATGGAAATTCCTAGTTCACTACGGACAGTTTTTCCAAAAAAACATGGTTAACAAATTGTTTATATCGAGAGATTTACTGGAATAAGAACATCGGCACTTCATCAATTATTCTACTGCAAATCCAACAGACTTATATTTTAACCTAGAACCATGTTTCGCTTTTCTCAAAACCCAAATATAAAAACAAAACCTCTCTTCAATCACTTAAAAATAGATAGTGGTGTTCTTAAACCGTACGTTTAGTAGAACACCAGACAAAAGACTTTAATCGTTTAAAAACTCTGCGGGCGGTTAAAGTCTACTCTACTCTCACATGCTGAGATGTAAAAAAGGAGGAACAAGATGCTTCTGCTGCACTAATTGCACCACAGAAAAAAAAAAATGCAAAAAAAAGAAAACAATCAGAACGGGCATTCCGAGTGCATTACTTCTGGCAGTGGTTTCTCTGGAATTCCACTTTCAATGTATAAAAACACATACAGTACACATGGTGGTACCTAGAGTGTCTCGGGATGGTATGCGGAGTATCCCATAACACAGTTCCATTTATTTGTTTTTTTTTTATTCCACTCTTCATCTTAATATTCGCCCCACAGAAATGGATCAGGTTTCGAAAAAAACCCTTGGTAGACAAAATGAAGAAAAAAAAGTAATTTTCCTAGGGACGTGCACTTAACCAAGGAATTTTGGTATACTTATACTTTTGTGGCTTTGTAACTGTTTCTGGAGGATTTCTTTATTGTTCTTAAGAACATACCTCTTTTTTTTATCTTTTGAACTCACCGAGACAGTATTATCATCAGAAGTCCCTACAGTCTCGATGGTCATAGATACCAAGACTCTGTCATCCACTGTAAGACATGAGATACGCAATTCTTCCGGAAAGTGTTCATTCGTTCGAAGGAAGAGACAAAGATTTCAGTCAGCATCTCTGTAGCTTCTGCCGAGCCTATATCACTATTATAGGTCTGCCGCGCGCCGTTCGTCTACACTGCACAATGGTAATGAATAGATTGTATCTTTTACATGGACACCTTTCAAGATACTTCCTATGCGATTGTTTTAGTGCTAGTTCGTGAACTTAATGGCTGCTTTTACATGCTTGGATTGGAAGAAGGTTGCCTTGGTATATAAGATGTAATGTGGGTGAGGTGGGTAATGCTGCTGGGTGGAAAAGTGATACCGACATTCAATGACTTTGTGTTGGCGCACAATGAAATGGAATATTATCACACCGGCCGGTATTTAGTATACCCACTGGTAGATTCTATATACTTGCATTGCAGGCATGAGATGCTGCTCCTCCTCTGATAAAACTTAAATGACGTTTAACAGTCGGGTGCAATTTATTTCAGCATTGGTGTACTTAACACCCTTGTTTCTGTAGAAAATATTTTGAGCTGGCTTAGTTGTGAGTGTGATTATAATGAGGAAGGTATACTTGACGGTTATGCATGGATGACCATGGTATGGTGTGATTGTTAAATTGCAAAGTCTATATTTAAAACGAGGTTGTTGGTATCTTACAATGGATAAGTTGTAAAACCTTGGATATGAATATAGAGTTAAGTTTTTAAAAGATCATTTATTATTGTTGTTCATTGAATATAATATTTCTTTTGTTGTGAAAGGTAATTAGCGTTTGAAAAATTAAATTCAAAGCTCACGTTTATTGGTTTTGATGAGAATTTTTTCACACGCTATATAAAAAAACAAACCTGGTTCGGTGTAAGTTTGATTGATACACAAATTGTAATCAAGCAGTTTTTTGGAAAAGGCAATCAAGCAAGTGATTTTAAAAAAAGTCAAAAAGTCAAAACGTTTCAAAAAGCAAAAATTGTCACTATCTTATTGCAATCCATTTAGCCACCTAGCTTCAATGCAGGAAAAACCGTGCTTCTATAGCATCAATGGTAGAAGATCAATGTTAACCGCGGTCTATAGCATCAATAGAAGATCAATGTCAACCGCGGCCTCAACCCATGTCCCGCCACGAAAAATAAAGCCCTGATTAAATAACGAATGCCTCTGCTCATGAAGCAAAACAGAAAGAATTGACTAGACATATACATAAATCAATGCTATCAGGAAAGCTTACCAACGAAATAATATCCGCATTGCGACACACTAGAAGACCAACTCGATACAAAGTCTTCATCAACGTCAAATATGTAAATGAATGCATTTCCAGAAATGAGTTTTCCAGAACCATTTTTATCTTGGCATCCCAACGAAACTCGTCAAACTATGCCGGGATGACATTTGAAAACAACCTAATTCAAACTACCTAACGAAATCTTTGATATTAATAAAGGATTCATGAGAGGAGATGCACCCTTATGAGACCTCTTCAAAATCATTTCATGAGGCATCGTTCAAAACTTTGGTGTTAATCTGCTAGGCAATATAATAAAATAGCATATGTAAAGTGCTGGCATGACATTGACAATATTTTTGGAAGAAAAAGACAAAATGTAAGCATAGGAAAAAAAAAAATAATAAGAACTTGAGTTCATAAATTTTCTTTTAAACATTAAATTCACAAATCATAAATCTGCAACTCTAAAAAAGGAAATAAAATTGCAATTGAAAATAAAAAAAAAACATTTCAAAAGTAATTGTAATAATAACACGAACTTGACACAAATAACTTTGTCACAAAGGAACATATACACTTTCAAAACAGGTGTCCCAACAATATGTCAACAATATTACTCTTATATAATTGCTCCAGATAACCACCCACTCATAATTGCCATGTCACCGAGCAGTCAACTTTCAAAACGCCAACAAGCCTTGGGGCATTTCTATACATGACAGCTTCAGAGACCTCACACACGCCCGCATATACCAGAATCCCCGATACAAAACCCAGTAACCACAAAGTGCTAAATGCAGACAAATTGCCTTTAAGACAATGCAAGACAATCATGCTTCATGACTCAGAATAAAAAAAAATGATCCAGCAAATTGTACAAACACAAGTATGACAGCAGTAAGCTAGGAAAATGTATACAAAACATGAATGTAGACTTCAAAAAAATAAAAAAAAAAAATAAACACCATGGTAATGGACCAAACCTAGTGGTGCTGACGTTATCGTTCAACAATATGTAAATTGGTTTAATGTGCAACCAGAAGCGCGTCTTTTTTTTAAACTTTTTTCAAACTCATAACAATAAACTATAAAAAACTGGACAGAATGCATTGAGTTAACTTCTGCATTGATATACAAGAGTGGTGTGCAAATAAATATTCATGAGTAAAACTTTAAGATTTAACGGAACGTCAATGAACGATAAGCACTTGGAAGCATAACGTCGAGGTTTTGGCGTTTTCTTCTACATTAACATATCTAATGAACGTTTAATGCCAAAATATGCTAATATATAACATTTTGTGCATATTGACTCTAGGTGTGAAAAAAAATATCGTGGATAAGTAAATTTTACAATACAATGACCTTTTTGACAGCCATATACTGGAAGGCTTTATCTTGGAATTGTGAAATGTCAGTTTGATTGATTGAATGTCTTATTGCAGGAACTAATTAAAAGTTTTTATGTCCGGGACCTAGTGTGTTCCCCATGTTTGCAAACATAGTTATAGGTTACTCCCTTGTTGTGGGTACAGGAAGCGTTCAGTCAAAATTGTCTATAAATAAGGCAATGTCAAAGTGACATAAAAATGACATATAACGAAATGTTTTGACGTTTTAGTTAACATTTAATTTCGAATAAGAAGTAAGAGAGAACTGAACAAGAAGATCGCTAGAAAAGTCATAGTTTGATGTTTTGTATAGGTGCTGCCAAATAGAATTTTTCAATATAACTTAACATTCATATTTCTCAAGAAGAACATAACTTGCACAATATGTCAAAGTTTGGATTTAAGTTGATTAATGAATCCACTGTAATAAATGTATATCACATTTATATTCTGGTTCTCATAAACTGTCGTATATTACTCCAAGTCGGCACACCTAAAATAGTTCCTCAATTACCGCAAACAGAGATTAGTCTAAAGCTTGTTTTTTTTCTTTATGCATAACCAGCTTATTTATCTATTGTTCCGTTTTCTAAGTGCATTCCGCAATTAGATTAACATTTGCAAAGAAACTACAGTTTATGCCCGTAAGCACATGTTTACCTCCTTCATATACGATATACTAATGTTAAATTTATGAGCTCTCTTGTTGATATTATTATTTATACTGGCGACAGTCAAATGCAAATGAGGGGCTGGTTTCTTAATTTCTTATACAATTATTTACTACATAATTATGTATAAAACGTTAGCAATGGAAATGTTTTTGATTTATTATCAATAAGTTTACGCTTGAATTGATAAAGTGTGTGTTGCGTTAACAAGTTTTGTCAAATGACATTTTATGAAGTGTCATCTTTCATCTGACGTAAAATTTTATTGGTCATAACATGGGTAAGATGCTGAACTGTCACAATGATTTTTTGGTAATTTGAATTATTTCGAGAGAAACTTAAGATATGCAGAATTGTCATACCTTTGGGCAGTTCTTCGAATTTTTATAATTTCATTTTGGGATGTGTCACATGTTTGACATTTTTTGGTATTCAAGTTGGATATGATTTTTTAGAAAATTGTAGTAAAGAGAATGTCACGAAATGCGAATTGACAGTTTAGATTTTTTTTCCTCAAAAAAAAGTTATTCGATATAAACTGGCCCGAACCAACGCGACGAAAGCGATAACGGCCGGCGACATGTTTTGCAATCATCGCGGCAAAGAAAAGTGTGAGCCTTTCCAAACCGAAGCGACTGATTTGATAGCGACAATTTTAGCAAACTAGCAATAAATTTTTTTGTCTTCCATTTTTTAATTTGTAGAATTTTTAAGAATTGTTGTGTAAAAAAGTTGATGTTTTGGTTTTCTTTGTCCGATGACAGATAGTCAGTCCAATGTGAAAAAATGTAGTCAACGGCATATAAAAAAACGCAACACTTTTTGCGTTGCCTCCAGTCGCGTCTTTTTCATGTTGGTGTGGATATTCTTGTATGTTGCTGATGTGTAACTAAAATTTGACACTTGGAAACTGTCGCTGTGGCGCTGGTATGAGCCAGGCGATTAGCGTTTCCATGAATGTGTCTGGGTTAAGAGACTACAGTGCACCACGTTTATAAGAAACTCTGAGAAATCACGGAAATGTCTTGTTATGTTTGAGTGTAAGAAAAAGTTTTCTGTAAGGAAACGACAAAGACGGATGTAGGCAAGAATTCAGTCGACCTGCTTTAATTTTTTTGATGACGTCCTTGCTCTTGTACAGGCTTTACAATTCTTAAGTCTTTTCCTGATCTTACCGTTTATTGCAAAAAAAATCATCAGGTAAATTTTCCTTTCCAAAAAACCTAATTCGTTGTTATTCTACCTCTGCAGAGTCCATGCTTCTGCACCTTAAATAAGGATTGAGATTATACATTAAGTATCTTATAAAGATGCAGACAAAATGCATCTTTACCAATAATTTCTTACATTTATGTGATTAATAATCTATTTATTTTGTTATAATTTCTGACTCGGTACTATCTTTTTTCAGAAAACGAACTTAAGAATGCAAACCCAGCAAAAAGTGCTAACATCATTCAATTTTACATCTGACAGTTGGAAAAATAAAGGAAAATTAAAAACTTACTCACCAAACTAAAATAATGGCAGCCAGGTAACTCGTTTTGTATTCACTAAGGTATAATATTTTATAATTAAAAATAATTAATAAAATATAATATTCATTAATTATTGAAATTCCAAAACTTTAAAAACCGACTACATCAGTTTATTGCCGATGAAGGCCCCCATCTTACTGAGATCATAACCAAACCTTATAAATTAAATGATCTTAGCAATATGGCGCCTCCCAGCAGCAATTCGCTGCGATTGTTTTTTTTAAAGTTTTTTAATTTTTCACACTGCTATTCTATTATAAATACCTATTATGAAGCATTAACATAAAAAACCCAATTTAGAATATTTAATATTAAATCAAATTCTCTTTCGGCATGTTCCCCCAGACAATTAAAAGCCTCATTATAATGTTTTTATTGCTCGTTGACCGTGCTGCATGATCAAATATCATGTCCTCAATAAATTTTACCAGACTTTCCTCCCATTACACCTACGATTTACACTATTCTTAGTATTCTTTTGAAAATAGCTCTCTTTCAACATAGCTTTTGCTTCTTTAAGAATTGCTCACCCCCAACTTTGCCACATCACGAATATTTTTATTAAAAAAAAAAAAAAAAAACATCAAGCGCATCCGTGCCGCAAATCACTCATTGTAGAATGTTTACAACACCATTTCACAGTCATTAATAATCTAAAATGTGATTCAAAGAACGCGGCATATATCCTACTGGACTTATGGTGTGACTTCAGTCTTGCCTTGCAAAAGGCGCCTCACATCACACATTCTAGAGCTCCCTATCATGCTTGCTCACCTGCTGTACTTATTGCGAGTTCAGGGGATATAGTACGAACACGAAACCATATTTCACACGAATGTGATTTGAATACTAAATGCGTTGTAAACAGTTTGAGAAAATATATTTCGATTAATCACACGTTTGCATTTTGTGTATGTATCTCACCATTTTGCTTTTCTTCAAGAAAAATCCAAATGCAGCCAAAAAAAAAAGCTTCCCATGCAGTTAAGTTAGAACAAACGAACCGCGTTGTGTTTAATTTGACCCAAAAGAGAGGTTAACTGTTTACGGGCATTAATTTCTTAAATAGAAATCCTTACACCCACACACAGTCACAGATTCAAGTGGTGTTCGCAGCAAAGTTGCTGTTAAAATCATTGGGTTGTGTGTAAATTAAAACCTCGTGCCATTTATCTCAGGAACGTCTTGCCGCCCGTAAAACATGCGAGTTAACAAACTGTTACTAACGTGAAGTTGTCTATATCTATGTGTCCAAAATATTGCCTTCTGAAAAGCCTTTGATTAACATTACACCTTTATAAATCACCAGTTTATTTGTCTTTGAATTATGCACTGAGAGAAAATGATGTTATTTATTTTATATCAGCATTTTTGACTCTTTTGAAGAGATTTTGAATGATTACATACTGCAGTTAGGCAGCATATACATTGTAAAGTGTTTGAATCAACCAAACACAACCCGTGCGCACTTACAGTATTTGGCAGGAGTTATAGCTATTTCACGGCGATTAAGCCGATCATCAGACTGTTTTAGTAGTACTCGTCTATTATAATCTCATGTTTATTCAAAAAAATATGTTTACTTAATTTAACCGTGCGATTCGAACAGACACGAGGACGCAGCTTTAAAAGTGTTTTTCAAATACAAATGAGAAAATAATAAACGATGAAGGTATCATAAAATCCGACGGCCGTCTATTTTATTTTGTCGGTGCAATTGATCGATTATTTTATATCGTTTTATTTGGGCGTTAAAATGTCTAAAATTTTTTACCGACCAGTTAAATGTCGATATTTTAAAATCTTGGTTTAAAAAATGTCGAACTTCCTTATAAAAACTGGACAAACATTATTTCCACATGATAAATTTCTCTCAGTGTACTTTAGCTGCATTTGCAAATTTTAACCACTTGTGGTTCAATTAATTTTGCTCAAACGAATAATCCTATGCGTACTATACCTATAGCAGTTATTTGCCTGCATGATGTATGAAGGTTGAATTTAGATAGGATACGATTATAGACGAGAGGCAGCAACAATGACAGTATGAGATACAGCGGGCTTTTAAGCCTCAAATTAGAGTTCAATTCGATGTTTTAGTTTGTCTGTTGGGAAATTTGGTAGCAGTGGGTATGTCGGCGCCGCTATTAGCAGTTGTTGTTGTCTACCAACAACAACACTTTCGAAATTTACAGTGGCGGCGCGGTGGCGCTAGATGGTGCTGCATATCTACATTCACGGTATTTGGGAGGCTTTGAGTGAGAATCACTTGAACGTGATACAGTCAAACGTCCGATTAAGTAGTTTAGTCGTGCTATTTTCACGGATTTTACTTTTTTGTGTTCGTTTAAAGAAAATTTCGTAATATAATTAATATAGCAATCTGGTATGTTGTATATGTTAGGCTTATACAGAAAAAAATTGTTTTTTTTTTGCATAATAAAGCACAAATTGATTATAATCAAAATGGCAATTTTACACTTCACTGGATATCAGGAAAATAAAGCGGCAATCTATGATAGAAAAAAATAATTATCTTAAATGGAATTTTATATAGAGAACATACTATAACAGGTGATAATTGAGTGCTAAAATATGTATAGGAACTGCAACACCATAAACAATGATCAAGTGATTCTATTACAAGTAATTATATTAATTAAATTGCAAATAGGTTGCGGTGAATATATACATTTTAAAGCTGTTTGGATTTTATGGTTATGTTAAAACATGAATAATCCAATACAACTAGGTTGAACTAATTTAAGTAAAGCTAATTAAAGTAGGGTTGGTTATGTACAAAAAATAGACCAATATTTAACTGAATTTTTATGAAATCGAATTATGAAAATAATATACTGTACATAAATATCCTTATTTCGTTAAAAATGTATGTATTTTTACTTGAAAATTATATTCGAGATCTAATGGAATAGTTTGTTCTTGTTGATTCTCATTGTTTCAAAGGATACCAATTTTATTAATTCAATGTAATTTTATTCACTCTTTACAAATATCGTTTTTAATTTATATTGTCATATAATATAATTACTTTGTGATTTCAATTATGGAAATCCATTTCAATAAACTGCTGACTTTAGTTCCATAAAGTGGAACACATTCGTTCCACTAGTGTCAGCTGTCAGTTTTTCATTCAATGATGATGATTTTAATGATCAACTCTAACCTCAAAATGATTTTTGCCTTTTCAATGATGGAAAATAAGTTCGATCATTAAAAAATCTATCATAATTAAAAAAAAATGTAATCGGTTCTTTGATTGTGTTTTAATGATGCATTTCAATGATTCGCACGACCGCAAAGGATGTAGAAAATATTCGAAGTGGCTTGAACACGATGTCATTTTCCCTATATCGAGCATTGGGTACGTTCATCAGCGAAATTTTTGACAGATCTGAAAATTCAGTTCTGAAAACTTAACGTTGAACGCTCAAAAAACTCTGAATAGTCAAGTTTTTCTTTCTTTCGAATTCTTGTGTTTACTTTCTGATTTTACTTGGATCAAATATAAAAAGAACTTTTTTGTTGTGAAATTTGAAAATTTAGTTATTTGTGAGTTGACTTCAAAACATTCAATGAAAAATTTAAAGAATGGTCAGTAACAAAACTGACATTCTATAGTACGAATAGTACAATATAACAACAATACTAGAAAACGATTTTTTTTTATTTGGACAGTAATACAGTCGAAGCTGTACTTTTTACGTACAATAATTTATTTAGAAGAAATAGTATGTTTGATGATCATGCAATGTTTGGTCTCGAAAACATTGTAGAACGAACTTCAAATGTCAACAAAAGTTGTACCCCGGTATTCCGATGAGAATTCCTCATATTATTGTTTCTGAAAATGCATGCATTTTTATTTCACAATTTATTTTTTATTGTGAATAAATAACTTCTTGCCAAAATCTTCTCTAACCATTCCACTCTCATTAAATTTTCTAAATACTGCTTGCGGTATTATAGATCTACATATAAAACATGTACCGACATTAATTTATTATTTTATAAAACCGTAAAGCAACAGTTTCAACGTTCATCTTTTTTTTTTTAGTTGATTTTGCTGTCATCTGAATTTTCAGATAAAATTTTTCATCTGAAAATAAGAGGAAAACGTAACAAAAGTAACTATATGCCAATTTTTATGACAGCTGGCCAATCAGAAGGCGAATTTTTGACAGTTCCATCTGTCAAAAGTCGTCGTTTAACGCGCCCATTGTTATATTGTTGGATAGTCTGTTTTCTTCTACACTGATCGTTTTGATTTGAGTATTTATATAGTTTTCCTCTGTTTTGAAAGTTAAGATGCATATTGAGGAGGGCCAGTTTCAAGTATGTATGAAAATATGTGTTCCCATACTATTTTGTAGACTTGAATTTCTTTTTGAGAAATATCTCAAAAGTTGTTCCACCGCGTCAAATTATGATATGTCAGTTGTTCAGTTTATGTTTAGTACACTTTGGATGTTGTTTCAAATATTTTTAGATCAAAGTAGTTTGAGATGTTTTTTGTGATTTTTGTTGGATATATTTTTCGTTTGTTTTTTGTTGGATAAGTGGTGTAAGTAAAAATAGAACAAACGCAAATTTGCGTATTGAAAAAATGCTCACTAGTCAACTGATGAGTGTATGATGGACACGAATCGGCAATTTTTACTTTTTCATAAACTTTAATTAAAGTCGCTCACTCTATTTCTTGGAAATCCATTTTCTGTGGAAAACATTTTTCCCTCGGAATTTTTCCCTATCATTCCGCATAAAATTCTCAATATCTACCGACTTTTCGAATATGGGAAACATTCCGTGGGAAAAAAGATTCCCGATAATCCAAATTATTGAATGCAATTGTTGAAGTTGTGGTGACGCCCAATTTTTAACAAGTACTTTCGAATCTCATTAAAAAAAACATTTGTTGTAAAGCTTAAGCATATTTTAGCGACTTGGAAAAAAAATATCTGCTTTCCTTCCTGTAGCCAAATTTGAAAAATTATTTCTCACGAGGTGTCTTGAAACTGAAAATATTACGTACCGTACTCCTGATGTACAGGTAGTTGGAAGAACACATGATAAGTGAGGTCATCCGAATCATTCAGCGGTAGAAGTTATGAGGTTACACCGATTTCCAACCACTTACCTATGATTAGTTGATCTGATCACTAAACTGCCTGCCTTAAGGTCTGATGAAATTTTAGTCATCCTCAACTCAACGTCTCCTTGCCTGCTTTCATTACAAATGCTTAGCCCAAAAAAATTGCTTCTTTGCTTTAAAAAATGTCTCTTGAAATCTAACTCGGTTTCTAGACAAATATTTAATTTGTTTACAAAAGTGTTTATAGCAAGTTTATATTTTTGTTGTTGATTGTGAATTTAAATACAAAAAAAACTTCTGTTTAGAGTAAGAAAGGAAACTGTGAGTGCACCAAATTTTTGTCCCAGTGATCTCCGGAAAAAAATCTCAGCGGTCAGGTCTAAAAGGTTTTTTTTTCTGGTACACACCTTTTAAATCGATTTCTTTAAAAAACAATTATCATCATTATAACGTCACAAACAAAAATGGTAAAAAGGAAAGAATGGTGAAATGACATAATGACATCACGTGTGATTGAATTTTGACACAAAAAATTTAAAATTGGCTTCACCGCGCCACCTATTGGAAATCGATTACACTACTTAGAAACTTTTTCAAAAAGTTTGAGATCAATCGTGTAGCTTAAATTTTGGACACATTTATGGCAACGACCAAAAATTGATTTTTTTATAAATAGAAGACATCTACTAATAAAATTATTTATGTCCTGCAAGTCATTTTAAATTAGCTATCTGACATGTCCACGATATTAATGACTCGCATTAAATGCTTAAAAACTCGAAATATTGTAAAATACTACAAAAACATAATTTTTCTTAAACCCAAAGCCCTATAAAAAAAGAATTATACAACAATCGAACCACTTAAAAAGAAAAACTTTAAAAATGCACATTCCAACACTCCTTGGTTTGTTTGGATACCACTTATTGTCGCCCTCATTCGAACAAAATAAACTGCCCACACCTTTTGATGACACCAAGCACGTCAAACATAAAATGAACTATTTGACGTACATAAAACACAAATAAAAATAATATAAACCTTTAACCATAAAATTCTATATAGCAATCAAAACTCTATTAACGGAATGCTCCCACAATATTAAGAGATACCTACATAGATATCCATGAAACGAACGAGGCTCGTTAAAAATTCAATAGCTGAAGTTTGTCCTCACCATTTTATTTCACTCTAATTGCGTCGAAGATCTACCATTTACGTCTCCATGAATATTATCGGGTATGCTTACCGAATATATTAACTAAGGTCGTTTGTGTGGACTGTACTTTTACGTAAGTACGTAAATCGTAATGTTGAATCAATAGAGTAATCAGTTTTCACCCGCAAGCTTGAGTATTTTTTGTTTTTTTTTTTTGCAAATAAACTTATCTTTGCACTTCTTTCCAGTGAAAAATTCGCTAGCAATCGAGGTGAACAATTTCACGCAATTGTATCTTATCTTGGGACAGACCATGTGATAAGATATATACACAAGCTTCATAGTTGTTTATTCGATAGATATGGTATCTAAATTTAGAAAACCTTTTTTTCCCACATAATGAGGACTAAATTAAGTCAATGACAGTTAAATAAAAATTACAACTTGGGTAAAATATTTTTCCGCCTGAAATGGAGCTTATACACGTTTTTTTTGTTGTTTTTGTATGCCTATACAACCTTAAGATGTCAAGAATCTTTCGTGTAAATATGGTTGACCAGGTGGTGAACAAACTTAACGATCGGTATACCGCAGCATGTGGTGATTGTTTACATGAGTACCTTGAGACGTCATCTAGGAAACCACACAGCTAATAGGTATGTAGCTCTCCGAGTTCGAAGAATCATCATCAGTATGCGCGCAAGAAACATAGAAATAAATAGACAGATAGACAGGCGGATGGATAGACACACCACACAGAGCCGCAATGTCACAGTAAAGATGCCGATTGCTGATATATGAATTGCGAATCATGGGATAAATTGCACATCTGGTGACGATTTCATCGGCAAACGTTAGAGGTGATCGGCGTAGAATTTCGCAGACAGTACAACGGGACTTAAGGTGTTATATAGGCAAAAATAATGTAACGTTTTTGTAGTGTCACATGAAACGGTGTGGAGTTTTACTATAGAGTTCTAAGTCAAATATTTTAGGAACTGTAATGGATAATTGTCAAGAATTTCGTGTAAACCAAGCTTAATTGGTAAAGTCATTTTTCCAGAAATTATTTTCGTATTTTATTTACACGTACTTCCACAGATAGTACATTTTTTGAAGTGCGGAAGGAGGAGTACGAGTTGACCACCGGTGCTCATAAAAGTAAGTTTTTTTTTACTGAGTAAATACAAAGAAAACATAACGTGAACCCATTTGACAAGTCGTTCCGTGCTCATACGTAATTTCTTTGGCAACAAACACATTGATACCTAAACGTTCGAAAAAAAACTTGCATGTGAACATTTCAATCCTTAGGGTCCGATTGCACCTCTAAATCAAAGGGTTACATAAGACATTGTCCGTTAAGTCGACATTACGAGCGATATAGAACCCCACATAGGAAAGCAACGACATTAAAAAAATGCCAGTTTGAAGTAAGAAAATGGAAATGAAAAACTCTTCAAAATAAGCATTTTACACGCAGGTGTTTATATGCTGCAAGCTGAAAATAATATAAAATGCAAAAACATGTAAATTCAATTTCACGTTTTGTTTGGACTTTGGAGTGTGAATTTAATGTTTGGCCTGTGGACAGCGGTAAATGTGCATAGCTTCTATGCAAGAGTATAGAAAACAAAACCAAGACTGTCATCTTGACCATTGAACATTACGAAGATGCAGAAGCCAAAGGATTTGCCACCTAACCTACCACACCACATCACCTGACATTATAGGACCTATTTAAGGGGATGAGGATGGAAGTAGGAAAACTTTATCTGCCATGCCATTGCAGTATACCGTCAGTGGGGTCCGGCCAGCGGTGATTTGAATATCCGTGTTTGCTGTCAGTAGAGTAGAGAATCTCTTTTAACAAATAGCTAAAGAGTGGTGAACTCGGGTAATGTCATTGTGACAGCTAGTAATTTTTCAATGGAGCTTGAAAGTGTTGGTTTGTTGTTTTTGTTTTTGTTATGTGTCCAATGGGGTTTTTTATTTATGCATTACAGAAAAAACAGAGAAGCATTTTTGCATAACTGTGGGAAAAGCACTATCATGCATATTTTAAGCAATGGCAAGATTTTATGTTTACATTTTCTACGGTAGTAGGTAGATAGGCAGCCATCACCATGTTAAATGCACTTGGGCTACTTTTCTATGTGAAGGGAGTGTTACAAGAATGACATCTTTGCTGAAGATCACTTAGAATTTCAGTAGGACAGACAAGGATAAAATAAATTAGCATATACCTAGTACCGCAATCAAACGGTTTAAAGGTATTTAACTATGAAATATATACTTAAACTTATACTTTTAGAGATTGTCGTGATAAAAAAATGGCAAGATAGTTCTGCCGATACTAGCTCCTGAGTATCCCATAGCGTCAAAATAAGTGAAGGGTACTACTGACTACTGACATTTTTTGTTTTTTTTTTATGAAATGTTCCGCATTCGTATTAAATTTCAATTGAAATGGATTGTTTTTAAAATAAGTAATAATTGTTTTTCTAAATTTGGGTATATTGCTCGGAGTCTAAATGTTGTTCCAAAAAAAAAAATTGAAAAATGGCCCAATTTGTCTGATATGATTCATTATTCATAAGCTCAGAAAATTGTGATTTCGAGGCATCATTGCACCCAGATTGTTCGGAAAATGATGCAGACTATTCATTTACATGAATGTTAATAATGTTAGCAGAGTTTCCTGTGTTTAATTTTGAATATAGTCCTCCCGAAGACATAAGACAGTGGCACTCCTCATTCTCACACTGAATATGAAACCTTGTACCTCTCGCAGAAAGTAATTCGCGAAACAAATTAATCCACATAAGACCAGGATGTCAACTATAAAGAAAACAATAGAAAAATCGACTTGTACCCCTTTTCCTTATTAACCCGCAATTTCGTCCTTCCTCGTGTTTGAATCTGTAAACGTTTATATGATATTCCTTTATCTTTCCATGGATTTAATTATCTTCATTTAAAAAAAAATTCTATGCATTTTTCAATACTTTGCTACAGAAAACACGGTTTACTAAAAATTCAATTTTTCAATCTAATTGGAACACCCTGTACTATATAACTTATACAAAACTATTTTATTATTGGATTTAAAAACCGATGACAAAATTTATTTTTACAGCACTTGTTGAAAAACGAGTTCACATTAAATTCACAATCATAACAAAACAAAGATATCCTTCACAGGGCATACATTTTGCTTCACTATCTTATCCGTTGTACAATAACCAGTGCGGACTGTTTTAAAACAATTTCAAGGTTTTAAGTATCACAACTTTGTTTATTCATATATGTTTTTAATAATTTATATCAACCACCATTACCTAAATTATCGTAAAAATGACTATTGTGACCGGTTCTTAAAATTTATTAACATATCTTGTCTATCTGCAATGACGCGTGTTTAAGTGCATCTTTATGCCTGCATTATAGCCACCGTAGACTGTTTAATATCTTATTCGAACATCAACATTAAATTCAGCTGATCAATTCATAAATTCAAGACTAAAATATGCACTTCTATATAGACAGACATAACGTACCATAATCTGTGTTGTATCTCTGCATAGTTAAAATCGCTGATGATGGGAATACAGATAGAGGAATGCATGTTAAATGGATTGGTCTTTTCATGTCTGTCTGGTTATAGCGATGTTTTTTTGTTTTGTTATTACCATGGAAATGCGGTATTTGTTGTTCTGTTTAATTTCAATGTAAAGGTCTCATGCAAAGTCTTACAACAAACTGTATACAATTTTTAATGAGCATAATATTTTGTTCAACAGTAAGTTGTTGTATACTCACACCACATGAAAGATATAAAGTTATATCGGCGACAGCCATCAAAAACGATTATATTGCTGAGACTGACAGTATATGTGACGTTTTTATAGGGGAATGGCGCTTATCAAATTACCCCAGTGATGATGACGAGGATGAGGACCAAAATGTGTCCTATTGATGGGTGAGATATCATAAATTACAAAACACCCCACAAGGATAAAATCCTAAGAAAACACTAGGGGATGTTTTTGTTGTTCTTGATGAATGCTGTCAAATGAACTATCTTGAGAAATGACAGATAGAATAGGAATCATTTATTATAAAGTTTTACTTTTATTTTTAAGCTGAATAAGAATTTTGAAGAATCTATAGGCATTAAATCAGATAAACGAATATATTGTTAATATATTTATGAATGGCGACGTCTTTATGAATTAGTTTTTATTTTTAAAAATTCGTGCCAGAATTATTTATAGGAAATGTGAAGTTTATTTGCCTTATGTTTATATTCTGAAAAAACAATATAGATGTCGTAAACATATATTTTTAACTATGATAAAATCCCTATATATTCAAACGACACAATAAAACTCAGGGAAATAAACACTAAAGCTAATCCATCTGTTGATAAAAATAAAGTTCCATATGCTACATGCTAATTTACAACATAAATTAACCATAAAACCATTAAAATCCCAACACGCAGGCAAACAGAAAAAAAAAAGAAATATCTTTTCACTTAAAAACCAACAAAACAAAAAGAAAGGGCTAAATGAGGAAACGACCGCACTATACAGCGTAAACCATCATCAAAATGACAAAATTGACTTGGCAGCCACAATTAACCCTGACAAATCCATTCATACGATCTGGCAAATTAGTATAGTTAGCCGAGATTGGCCTTTTATAGCTTCAAACGCCTCAACTGAAACATGACATGGTGCCAAGTGAATTCTTATTTCTTTTTTGTTTTATAAAGGAGTTTTCCACCATTTATATGATGACACCAAATAATATATCGTGTGAGTAATTTTTCGCTGTCTATTTTTGACTATTTCTATTTTGGTAGGTAGGATGAAAATTACTGAAATGTTTCCTTGAGAGCATCTAGCCTAGCACCTTAAGTTTTATTTTGACATTTCATGTGTCATTTCCGACATTTCGGAGCAATCCACCTGATCTTTTGTTATTTAAACATATACATACATTCAAATTTTACAGCTTAGAAATACTATAAATAAAGAACGCCCACCCTAAAGAAAAATGTGTCAAATGAAGTGTCATACTTAACTTTGCAACACAATAAAATGTCAAAAATTAATTTGACAGATATCGCCATTCCATGTAAACACTAAGTTGAACACATTCCCAAAAACCAGACACTCTTTCCTGATGTATGTAGGTGTATCCAAATCGCAGTATTCTTTTCTGATACATATATTCTTCTTCTTTTTGTTCTCTCGGTGTGTGTCAATATTTGATGATCTTTGGTTTCGGTTTCGGTCTAGTTCTTGATTCAATTTTCGAATATGTATGTATGTCAATATTGTTTTTTCACTTGTAAATCACTTTTTTACCGCCTTCATGCTTCATCGTCTTTGCATTGGACGTCATCATCGGTCTTTGTAGTGCGTCGTGTGTCATGTTTTGTTACGTACCCTTTGCAAGACAACTAAATTGCTTATGTAACTTCAAATGCAATTCATTTGTGATTCTTTTATTTTTTTTTTTTATACATTTTGTCTGAAAAGTTTCCATTTTCCCATGTTAGGTTTTTGTGGTCTGAGGCGTGTTTACCCAGTTGCACCTTAAAGAAGGAGCTGAGGGGGCATGAATAATGGTGTTGGTTTTCGTGTTCATTGATAGTTTTTTTTTTTGTTGGTTTATTGACCGAAAAATATTCTTTTGTCGGTGTCATGTTCACACTCCCCACATAACTTGTCACTTGATATTGATGCAACGCCAGTGGTGGCCAGAAGAATCGTTTGATTGAGGTTATATGAGGTTATATGATTTGTTTTCTTACTGTAATGGGATAAAATGGAACACCATTCAGAATTCAGGCATCTCCTGAAAACACATTATTTGCGTTTAGAAAAAGTATACTTTCGCTAGAAATGCACTTAAATTCAACACCAAATCATGTGTTAAATGCCAAATGAATTGATGATTCTTTTTTCATCTGAAACAAAGTATCAAGTTCAAGGATATAAGAAACCTGTTAACATCGGTTTCCATAGAAATTAGCGCCAATGAATTCAGACGTGTGGAACGGAAGCAAATACGTTTTCGGTTAATCGTGACAATGTCGTGACACAAGTGTATAGTTGCGATAATTTGTATTTGTTCGTGAATCAGAATTTCATGACGAGGTATTAAAGGATTTTGTTTAACTTGGTTTTGTTGAAACTTGCGATAACAGTTCCAGTTTTAAAATATAAGTTGATATTTATTGTATTTTTGATGATACAAGAAAGCAATAAAGAAGCAAAGTCCTCACTTGAAGAACCAACCTTGATCATATCAGACGATGGTTTTGATGCGGAGACCTGGAAGTTGTCAAGATCAGATAAGAAAAACCTTGGTCGTTTTGAGGGAACATTTTTGCGAACACATACACTATTTTGATTTATTTTTTGATATGTGTCAAACGCAACTTCCTTGTATTACTTACAACCGTGATAATGTCATCCTGAACGCTTATTACAAAATTTTCATACCGAATCAAAAACTACCTAAATTTAGATCAAAAAGATTTCGAAATCTCTTTGAAGCTTTCACACCGCACAAAATTGACGTTTGTGTAACTTTGTAGAATTTATTTTCAAAATAAATATTCGTTTTTCTCTTTTCTTTACTTTTCTGAAATAAAAACAATATTTTTGATTTTAAAAATGTTATTTTCTTTTCAAAATTAAATAAATCCAAAACAACAGGAATTGCAAAAAAAAACTTGTTCGATTAGTTTTGTTTTGATGGCCATCTTGTCAGCAATTTCGCTGACACAACATGCTGAATTTTCAAAGATTATGTTTGTATACACAAATTTTGTCGTTATCTACATATGTTTTGAATCACTGTGAAAAAGTGTTATGGTTCAATTTTGATAGCGCAACAAAAATAGTCGAGAGCAAACGGAACTTTAAGTCATAATTCTACCTCAAGTTTTCTTAAGTGTCGTCAATTTCTTGAGTTAATAAAATTATACATGTAAATTTAGTCGAGTGTCAAATTTACGTACGTAATGTCAACTGCGGAAGCAAAAGTGGACGAACACTGAACTAAATGCCCAACCAAAATCAGCTTTAGTAAACTTAGCTAGTGTCAAAACTTAACGAAACGCTGCCAGAAGCATCGTCAAATTCGTTATCTATATATGTATTGAATCACTGTGAAAAAGTATTATGGTTCAATCTTAATAGCGCAACAATAATAGTCGAGAGCAAACGGAACTTAAAGTCATAATTCTACTTCAAGTTTTCTTAAGTGTCGTCAATTCCTTAAGTTAATAAAATTATACATGTAAATTTAATCGAGTGTCAAATGTACGTACGTAACGTCAACTGCGGAAGCAAAAGTGAACGAACACTGAACTAAATGCCCAACCAAAATCAGCTTTAGTAAGCTTAGCTAGTGTCAAAACTTAACGAAACGCTGCCAGAAGCATCGTCAAATTCAAAAGTACCCAGAACTGTTTCTTATAATTAAGAAGCTGTCAAACGTTTTAAATGTTTCAGTCATATTCAATACTTACGTATTCCAAGACCTTAAAGAGTCTATATAGAATTCCATGGCTTTTCTACATGTATTATCCAACTGTTTTCTTCACAAAAATCGAAACAAAACTTAAAGTTACCGTCTTTTTCAAAAATTATAGCATTTTCGATTAGGGGCCGGTTATAGCGATCAGGAAAAACCATCAGGAAAAGTAGAAACAAATGAGAACAGGAATTTTTTCCTGATATGCGTTTATAGCGATCAGGAAAAATGTGTCATTGAACAGGCTGTTTTCCTGATTGAAATGCACACGAAAAACTTAATCTGACAGAAATCTGTCAGTGGAACAAGTGAAAATTGAACTCAAATAATTGAAACGATTTGTTCCATTTTTTTTGAAATGTCAATCAGCTGGCTCGAAAAATTAGTTTTCGTCAGGAAAGTAAAAAAATACATTTTAAATAATAAATAATTATTCTATAGTAAAATTTATTAGCAAAAAAAATTCTTTGAGTTATTTGTAGTCGATTAGTGTAGTATTTGTGTTTAAAATCGATTTAAAACAACATAAAAGATCCATTCGAACATTTTTCCTGATGCTTTTTCCTGATCGCTATAACCGGCGCCTTAGATTGAGACATTTTGGACGACTTTGTACTGAAAACATTTTATGATTTATGATAATAGATTTTTTACAGAAGTATTAACAAATTTTATGTCACTGGATCTGTACTCATTATTTATTAATGTCTTAATTAAATTATAGGTGTTGCTTTGAGAGTCCTTTCAATTTTTCAATTACAATGTTTACAAAGTGTTCCCTTTAATAGAAACCATATACCTCAAAGACAGTTTCTTTCAATTATAATAAATTTGCATTAGAGTCAATTATTAATATGAAGCTCTTCTTCTTTCAAAAACATTTTCATTCATTGAGTCCCGTTGATATACATAATATTTTCATTCAGTTTTGTCTTCATTTTCTTTTGAATTGAAAGGAATTCCATAAGGTCATACGAGCATTTTGTTGCTTCTGTCTTTCATCTATCCTTCTATATACTGCGAATGGAATTAATTCTACAAATTCTACCAAAGACATTATATGCATTAGAAAGTTTGTAAACACGTGACCAAGTCCTCACATGTCTCTACAATGCACGAGTACATCAGTGAAGAACATGCTTTCCAATTTTTTTCTTGAAATATTTTTAAATGTCTGTCTGGGCCATGTCTTGTCGAAACCCACCCACTATATATACAACTATAGAGTGGTGTCACGAAAGGATGAACAACATTCCTCTTTTAACCTACCGCATGTGTGTCCCTTCTATCGTGTAGCTAGCTATGTATTTTGTTTTTGCCAAGACTGTACAAACAAATCAGCGACAGCAACGTTCAACGTCATTCTCTATATTTGCAACAGACATTGAGTAAACATACAGCGCCAGACTTTGCCACCGTTTAATTGGAATTATGATACTCTCTCTTAGTACAATCCTTGTTGGGACTTGAAGGAACAAAGGAAAGTGTGGGACGCCATCGGCCTAATATTGAAAGAATTAAGTCGTTTCTTTCAAAAGCTTTGCATTTTTTGTTTGAGTTTTCAATCTTGACATGAGATGAAAATTTATCATATACCCAAACGATGAAAGGATTGTCAATGGTTTTCACTTTTCCATGTTAATCTGGAATTAATTAGCCCACTTTTCAGCATAAATGCAAGCTTTATCTTCAATGAAGATGCTTCAAATCTTTCATTTGGGGGCAAACAAATTAAGTGGCGAAAGATTTCCATCGAGGCGGCGCGGTGGCGCTTATGTATTTCATCAACAAAAAAAACAAAACTCCCTCAAAACATTGACAATCGTTTTTTTTTTCATATGAAAATTATGGTTTGTTGGTGAAGAGAGGCTTTGTGGAGATTACAAGCGCAATCATTTGGAGTAATCTGTTCGAGCAGCAAACCCATTTGTAACGCAGCCATTAAAATGATGATCCCTGACCAGGGTGTTCTATTTTTTTTTTTTTTTTAACTCAAGTTGTACAAGTCCCCAAGTCTGGGGAAAAGTGAGTGAACTTGCTTTTTATTTCTTGCCGACAAGTTGCTTTGATTTAGGCGACGGCGACGATATGAAAAGTTGATAAGAGTGTGGGAAAAAAATGGATGGATTTTTGTGTCGAATAATGGGATTAAAATGTTATTATTTTGTCTATATGGTTGCGTAATATGAAATTTATTGAAGTAGATCATGAATTTTAATGTTTTACTTTGGTCTTTCGATTGATTTTGATGAGAATGTTTTGGGGGTTTATTTTTGTTAAGTGAGTTGTTTGTTGTTTTTCACATTTTTTACATGGTATGGTATGTTTGTTTGTATTTTAGATCATAAATGAAACAAAAAAATCGAAGTATGATTTTACATGTTAGGTTAAGTATGTATTTTTATAAATAAAAGTAAGTTTTGTTTTTTTTCCTACCTTTTCAAATTAAGCGACTTAATTCTTTGCAATTTTAGATTTATCTGTGTAAATGGAACGAATTGTGAAAAATTATGGAATATTTGTGTGTCCTTCATTTCACACTTTTCTGAGACCTCGATCAATGTGAAATTGGGTCAATAGTGAAAGGCTTCATGTGAGCTCGTAGCTAATTCACTGAGGGGTGGAAACTATAAATTGCAAAATAAGATGATTGCCAATTTCTTTGTCTATTTATTTCACCTCGATATTTTTACTAAACATTTCATATTACATTGTCCAACACAATTATAAAATACACACATAAAAATTCGAGTGTGAATTTTCGAACAACTAAATTGCAGTTTGCGTTTAATAACATTTTAAAATGCAGTTTTGAAGTAGTTACAGTTTTCGAAAAGGGTGATTTTGATTACCCCTTGTAAAGCTGGTTGAAACAATGGCGCCCAATGTGGGGCACTAGCCTACGACCCTAATTTCAATGCTCCCAAAACTTGAACGTGTAACGTTTTAACTTAACTTTTCTAAAAATTAAAACGTGTAGAAAGGTTTTTATGGTATTTTTAGAACTCAGCTTTAAGGTATTAAATACTTTTAAATTTTCCGTAAGGCCCATGTCACATCCCTTTTTATTTATCTAATAATATTCTTTAGTCTATTTGAGTTTTTATAGCTCTAATTGATGAAATACATAAATAAATAAATAAATAAAGCTGACTTTATCGTTTTCTCTATCTTTTATAGATGAATTTTTGGAAAAAGATGGTTCAAATTTTTTGTCTTCTTTTTGTTTTTTGAGTGCTGAACTTCATATTTAACTTTACTATTTTCTTATACGGAGATATGGCTATTTAACGAAACTCCATAAATGTTCAACGTTTTTTTTTCAGTTTTTTGCCAAAAAGTCATAAAATAATAAACGTTTAAAACTTCGAAGTGCCGCATTTTCATTTGCGAAGTGCTTATGATTTCAAATCACGCAAAGAAAAACAGAATTTGTGACAGTAGTGCCTCTGAAGGTGTTTTCAGTTAAAAGTTTAGTTTCTTAAATGTTTTCTCAGAATGTTTCTTTGGTCTTAACGCTTGGTAAACATTTCTGAAATTTTTCTATGTTTCACACTACTTGTTATTGGAAACTTTCAAAGTTTTGAATATATGACAAATGAATAAAATTAAGTGTTTATTGTCAATCTGTACTAAGTAACCGATTAAATTGAAAACACGACACATTTCAGAAACATTTTGAAAATGTTGTTTTTTTTTTCAAACGTCAAAACCAAAAATACATTTCTGAAATGTTTTAAGGGGAATGGTATGTTTCGCCAAAAACGTTTGGCAAATTAGCATTTTGCCATTTTTCTTTTCGGATTTTTTTTTTATTTAGCAATTTGTTTATTATTCGCATTCCACGTTTTTGCAGATTACGTTTTATTTTTTAAATTATGTATATGACAAGATGAAAATTTCGCAATTTTCATTGATTAGTTTTTTTTTTAAGTTTTTCAATTTGTTGTTTATTTTTAAAGTTTTTTTTATTTGGAATCCAATTCTTTTGCAATTTGTTCGCTTTATTAAATGAATGCCTTACAATTTCACGCAAAATGCAACAAAAATTGCAAAACAACTAGAAAAATATATCATACACAAAACGCATGTATGAAACGAGCAACGGCTAATAAAAAGGCACATCTTAAAAAAGCTGATAATGGGAAATGGTCATCAATAAAAAGAAATTATAAAATGGCAAAATAAACTGTCAGCAGCACAGTCGAAAAATAAACACTTTAATTTTCAATTTAATAAAAACATGCAAAACAACGAAATGATTGAAAAGGATTGTGAATTTGCGAAATGATTAAAAAAAATTAATTGCAAATTAAGGATAACAAATTAAAAAAAATATTTAACGACTTATTCAAAATAAAGAAATGCCAAATAAATTTTACCAAACAATAGAGACCCGTTTTTTTAAGCAAAAACAAAATATTTCGGAAACACTTCAGAAACGTTTTTTAAACAATTTTGCAATTTTCGTTTCGTAGGAAATAGCAAAGAAGAAATAGTTTTCATCACCCCCAAACACATAATGAAAAAAGTTTGTATGTCATACTGAAACACCCTTTGGCTTTTACATACATGCCTACTGCAAATACCAAAATTCAGAAAAATTTATTTAAAACAATATTTTTGCACGACACTGTGTTGTTGAATTTTTAACTAACTTTTAAAAAGTGTTAAGCTTTTAAAGACTGCTGATTGAACATTTCTTTTATGTAAATTAAAGTCTTTGATGTTTTGAAAATTTCTTTCGATCCTCATTGAACCTATCTTTGATAGGCATTAACACATAAGTACCCAGTCTTATAACACACTCTACCCTCTTCTAACATCATACACGCACATCACTTGTCATTATTATTCAGTGTAACATTAGCACAAACAAATGCTACATCAAGGACAAAGAAGAAAAAAAAGTAATAAACAAAAGACCAAATCATGTGTGCCGCATTATTTTCTACCCTCTCTTAGATATATTTGTTTTCATCACCCAAAAACACACAAACAAACGTATATACAGATTTTCTTATGCGGAATTTTCCATTTTCCATTCAACGATTTTTCACCCCTTAAAACCAAGAAATCGACTAAATGTCGACACACTGACAATCAGACACCACCATCGGCAACAGCAGCAGCAGCAACAACACAATCCAACCAACAACAACAACAAAAACGATGCGGATGGCACAGGTTTCCTTTGTTCGACGAGTGAAATCACCCATGCAAACCCCTCCAGGCAGAAGGTTAGTATTGCGGTGTGCACCCCCACCCAATTTATTCATCTATACCGTTTCTATATAGAGCACTTCGAGACAATACAAGGGGGAGTAAATTCAGTGCGACATGAACTTGGCATTCGGTGATAAAGGCGTGCGTAGCTTGTTGGTAAGGTCATTCAGTTCAGTTCTAGCGAACAGTACAAGGGATTCAAAGGAACAACCCATGGTGTTTCTGGTAACGTTTACATTAAAAGTTGATCTAGGGGCGAACTATTTTATCCTTCGTTAGTGTGTTTTTGTGCTGTTTTTTATTTTTTTAATTTTGTTTGTTCTCTGTTGAATAGCTCCTGCTGAATAGCTTTTGAAGCTCACTAAAAAGTTGATGTTGCCAACTTACGGCATTGTGTGATTTGCATGTGAAAAATTAAAGTACAAAAAAGCTGAAGTTCAATCAAGTTTGCCGATTTTATCTGAGGTCAATGTGGCACCCCATAGACAGGTTCTTAGGGTAAATTAGTAAATTAAGAGGGTTTTAGTCCCATAGCAGAGATCCTTTCCATTGTCGGAGAAAGGAAACCAAAACTTTGTTTAGAAAACAGTTTGGAAAACCTAATTTTTGTTTGTCAAAACTTTATAAAAGTATCGTAATTGACATAAAAATGAAAGTTGAACTAGGAACATACTTGAATGAAACAAGGGACAATGATAAAAAATGGAATATAGAAACCAACAATTTTCACTAATACTATAAATGTTGGTAGTTAATATATCCTGCTTGAGTTTAAGAAACCATTTTTTATATCCTCGAAAGTAAGAGTTAATTTATAATCGAATTTTGACAAAATTTAGTTCAAATATATTATATATTTAGACAATAACACAAGACGGCATCCAAATGTCATCACACCCCATCGAAAAATGCTATAATATTTGCAAATGGCGGAAAATGTCAATTCCACTTCGGCATTTGTAAAAGTGAACAATTTGTAAAGTAAATGTAAAAGTGATGTTCACATTAGACACAGTCAACCCATGTATTTTGACGTCTATATGTTTCGTCTCCTTCACAAGATCCCTGAATCGCTCCAGGATTTTAAGATCATATTTAACTTTTTTATGAATGCATTTTGACATTTGTTATTTTGACATTATTTGTGGTTTATTCTGTTTTCGCCCCGTGTACCCGCACAAATGTATTCAATTTTGATTGACAATTTCAACAAAACATGCATGAACTTATATGTATAAATTTGTAGGCATTCAGGCCCTGTTTTGTTTATCCTGAAACCCCTGTGTTTACACTACTTTTGGACTTAACACGAGCCCATGGTCTTACGTCAAAATAATTCTGTTGACTGTGTCTAATGTTAAAATCGTCAAACATCACCCTATCGCTATCCTATCGTTGTAATAGCCGCCTATTTCTTTATACATTTTAGAGTTTAAGTATAAGCCACTGAAATAAGTCATATAAAGTCTCCATAAAAAATACATAAAGACTTTCACCCTAATTTATCGGGAGATGTTATAATTTTTGGAAATGGCGGCAAACGTCAATTCTACTTTGACAATTATAGGATTTCCGATGAAGTTATGTTATTAAATTTTGCGCCACCTTGTAGTTAGCTCTAAAATCGATCACGGGGAAATAAGAAAATTATATCATACTAAGATCTGAATGTCAATTTGACAGAAACGGAATCATTTCGGGTGAAAATTTTCTCGGTGCGGAATAAAATAATTAATTAATTGAAGAAATCTTTAAAACCAAAATTAAAGTTTATCACTCAGTTGGCAATAATGTATTTCATTTTTTTGTTATGTTTTTCCCCAGTCAGTTGATTTTTTTTTTATTGTTCCTCATTTTTTCTGGAATATCGTCCTTGCTTACGTTTTTTTTTTAACTAAGCATATTCTCTGTCATAGTATTATGTCGATATTTTATTGTTATCTCAAAATTTTTTTCGAGATACATGCTACGCACTAAGGAAACATGGTATATTATGGCGCTATACATTATTTTTTATATGTCTTCTGTTTTCAATCTTAGGGATTCAAACAAAATTATGTTGTAATTCGAGCGAGAGTGTGTGTTCCGCTTGCCTCGAGGCTTGCCTCGAGGCTTGCCTATACTATTTGATATATTTATGGTGAATTATGAGAACTTGGTCAAGGTGTACATTGTACAATTAAGCATTACGTTGTTTTGTGTTTATCAGTTTAACATAGTTCAATGTTGTTTTTTTTTTATCAAATTAGGTACTAAAAAAAAAAAAAAACATTATTTAACTTATATAAAAATTCAACCTAAGAAATTGTGATTTGAAACATTTTTTTTATGTATTTAATTTATTTGATAAAATTCAAACCAGGAAGTAAATTAATTGATGAAAAATGAGCCTAGCTAGTGTGACTTTATAAAAAAAAAGAGAAAGAGAAGATATAAATATACCTACGTTGTAGATATTGTATACGACTAACTTTTGTTTTGGAAATATTGTTTGTTTAAAATCTAAACAGAAAAATGGAAATAAAATTGTGGTAAAAAGTCTGGCATGTAATGTGAGGTAACTATTTTTACTTATTTCTTCACCTTCAGTTATAAGCATATAATATCAATATAATAATATCATAATATTACTGCGTTTTATGATAATATTATTGATATAAATAATATTGTTTATCTGCGACCCGCTTAGTTGAAAAACTCACTTATATGAAATTTTGTATATATCCCCGTGTATTTCTTGTAAAATTTCATACCAATTACTCCGCTTATCTGACACCCGCTTATGTGAAAAACTCAGATATCTGAACAACAATTTCCCTTAGATATTCATTTTACTATACATTTCAAAGAACAAACTCCCCTTGAATGCAACGAAAAAAAAACTGCACACGCCTTAGCGCGGGTGATTGTTCTTTACCTTGAGTTGAGCGTTTTATTTATTTACAAAGCAGTGTAGACTTTTTTTCTCTCTTTTTTGCTGCTCTGTGTCATTTTTTGTTTGCATGTGCGCGAAAAGCACATTGTATTCGAAATATAAAAAGTAGAAAAATGGATAAAATAGTTGTATGCAAAAGTGTGAGATGTATCGTTGAATATTATGTGATGGCGAAGGACGCACCGCACCAGTCTTGGGGTGGTAATCTCCATTGCTGCAGTATAAGAGTTCAATGAACTTAAGAAAGAAGGGAAAAATGAGAAAGTATATGATATTTATTGACAATCAGTGATACGCCTCAATTCAAGGGTAGATAGGTAAATAAAAAGAACAAGTTGCATTGTACGTGGTTTGAAAAGATTGAAAGGGAATTCCGGGTGGGTGTTTTGTAATTTATATGACACTTTGAATTTTGATTAGTGGAGACATGTATACGAACATCAATTAGGCATTTATGTACCTATGAAAAAAAGAGGTAAACCACCTAAACTTAAAAAATTAAAAAATAATGAAAATTTTAAAATTTTATGTATGTGCTTTTAAAAATTTGTTGCAAAAATTAGACCAATGCGTTGACTAATAAGGGATATTTAAGAAGGTGGTATTTAATTTGTCAATTCTATTTTTTCTGTGGTAAAATTAAATGACAATATTAGTAGTCCTCCCACATGTTTTTAAAAGACGTCAAATGTCAAAATAGCAAATGTTTTAAAAAATCTAAAAATCTGGACGCATAACCCCGTCTCTTTCTTACAACGAAGTGAATGAACATCGTCTTAAAATTATCATGGATGCGTTTTGACAGATGTTTTTGACATAAAAAATTACATACAAGTTAAATTCATGTAACATGGCGGCATTTCATTGATAGAGCAAGCTTAAATTAGTTGACGTGTGCTAAACATAGATTATCCAAATAAAAACAGATTCAAGTAAGTACAAACATGAATGAGCTTTCAATGAAATATACAATGAAGATGATATTGCAAATGTCTTCCATATTTTTTCACTTCGTCGTTAATTGTGTTGTGTTTAGCTGTCACTCGAGAGTGTTTGGTTGATTTATCCTGAGCTTTGCCAACTACATATAACTAGCTGTCCAACAAATTAAAAAGAAATGCAAATTATTTCTAAATTACAAGTACTATTTAAAAAAAAAAAAAACACCTGTGACAAAAAAAAAAAAACAATTACAAGTCAGAAAATGACACTTAATATGGAGATGTGCTAGAATAATTCTAGTACAGTAAATACTGCTTTCGATACGTGATGCTTCGTAAGACATCATATTATGCTAATGTGTTTATTCGATAGCTCGATATCATATGAAAGTTACTCACATACTCACTGTAGCTTAATTCAGCTTCTTTTTGAAGAATTTGGCTACGTTCATAAGCAAAATTATTGAAAATTCTGAAAACGTAACGTTGAGCGTTCAAAAAAATATAAAATAGAAAAAAAAATCTGCAAAAAAAGACCAAACGCTGCATTTTCTATTTTATTTAAAAATAAAAAAATAAGAATAATTACTCCTTCACAATTGCGCGATAATTGTAAAGACCTTTTTCCGAATCTTAAAAACTTAAATTTTAATGCAAACGTTTTCCAATCCTTTCCTTCCGTACCCATTGCCGTATTTATTAAAATAGCCAACGATATAGATGGTTCACCCATCCTTACCCATCCACTTTGCTTAAGTCTTTAATACATTGTTTAGTTGAAAATAAAGTTTAAATAGTTAACATTAATTACCCCTCCAATTCAAGACCACGTCTAGAATAATTCTTCCTAATTTATTATATAACTTAATTTCAAGTTTATCATGATATCCCTATACATTTTCTCCATCCTCTTTCCCTTATAAAATAAATCTTAATGTAATGAATAACTACAATTCAGACACCAAAGTTCAAGCTTCTAAAAGGATATCCATGTTTTCGCACTTGAATGGACGTCCTCGTCTCGTTAACCATTTTCTTTCCATTAGATATCATCCGTTGAAAGAGTATAGAATAGGTGCGGGTATAGATATATGCAATCGTTTCAGTAATAACATTAAAATTAACGAGCAAAACAACATTATAATGAATGAAATAAATTATGAAACTTTTCTATAGAAGGTCCTAGAAACCTCAGTTACTATGCCTCTCACTTCGTCTAGAATTTTGTATGAAATAAAAAGCCACAATCTCTTAAAAAAAAGCCGGCTTTAAAGAAATTTCCCCTTAAATATTTATTATGCAGTGTATCTTTTTTTGTTTAAGGACCATTCAATGAGAGTATACGAGCGAAGGATTTACGTCATCAAATTACACACAAAACAAATTTCAGGAACGAAAAGAAAAACACAGTACCTGCGTAGATGTAATCCTTTGTAGTATTCCAAGCCCGGTATTTGCAATAATGGTGCTCGCTGAAATATTCGTGGGCGGCTGCTGATGGTAGTGTGAATGTTGTTGGTTAGGTTTCCCCATCAACGTAATACTAGCATTACCACCATTACCACCACCACCACCACTACCACCTCCAACATGATGCTGTGGTTCTCTTGATCCTTGTGACATTTCAAATGCAGCAGCAATAAATTTATGTTCCGCTTTTGTTTAATATATCTATATATTACTTGGATTTTATATCTTTTTGTTTTTTTAAAAAGATTTTATATCTCTAATCTAACACTTGAAATTTCATTTTCTGATAAAATAAATTAGAAAAACTCAAACGAAAGTAGCAAGAAAAACACTTCACAAAGGACCCGCCGGAAGTTGGTATCACTTTCTTATTGATTTCCGCATTATAAAAATATTTATTTAAAATTTATCAACCGAATTGTTTAATTTATAAGATATAATTAATTGTTTTGATGATATCTTAGGAACTACCGGAACTAACTGACGTTTATGTGTACGGATTCAAAAAGGACCTTTGCAGAACTGATTTGCTAGATGAAAATTTCTACTTTAAACGGGTTGTTGTTTATTATCCTGACAAAAATAGAGAGCAATATCAAGGGGAATGAAATCCGTTTTGTGATGGGGTGCGGCGCGCATCGTCATGCGCCGAAAAACTGATTTCGCCAAATTCGCTGCAAAATGTATATGACTCGAAGTCAAGTTGGAGATCCTTGAAGTAGATGTTTGACCTTTCGTTGTTTTCTTTTTTGTTGAGTTTTGCAAAAAAAAAAATGAATGAAAACCAAAAGCATAAAGGTGATAGGAGGATAGAGAACAGAGAATGAGGATATAGTGTGCTGACCAAAGTCAAGATTACTATTATGTTTGTGGTATCCAATGGATCCATGCGAGAGTAATCAATTTCGTTTTGTATGTAGTTTATTATTACCAAATAAAAAAAAAACTTGCAGAAAACACTTCTAGAAACTTACGTTTGGTCTGGAAGGCGAATGTTGAAGGACGAACTTTTTGAGAGTGGGTGGCTATATATGTTGTAGGTGTGGGATAGTGGCAAAGTTATTGTTTGTCATTAGAGATATGAGGGAGCATATATAGGATTCTGTGTGTTTGATAATATTTCGTAATTAGTTGACAATATGTTTTAATTATCTATTGACATTATTGAACGTTGAATAGAGTTGGGAAAAGGACAGAACAGTTTGGTCGATTTTGTTTATCTTTTTTCTTATTTCCTATTTTGGGGGTTCGTCATTCTAAGTTTGTTTATATTTAACAGACAATCATTTGTCAAGTGATTATGGCTAGGCTCGGTGTTTTGATTAAAAATAAAAGATGACAGACCCTGCAAATTAGATTGAGGTCATCAGAAGGTTGTTTCTGTTATAGACTCCGTTTATGATATGTAGAACAACATTAGAGACATGAAACTACCTTTGCTGGAACGGTCGAACTTAAAAACAGAGTAAATAAAAATTTTGCAAAAAATGTGGAAAACATACTGCTATCCAACGCAATCACGCAGAAGCCTAGTCCAGCGTTGTTTAACCGATGTAGATTGGTGGAAATTCCTATAAATACATTGTAAAAAAAAACTTACAGCGCATCAAGTTCGATTGATATTTGATAAAGCGGTCAGAAGTAAACGGTTTTCTTCTTTAACTAAATCTTAGCTTGCCTGTTTCCAGCAGACACGTATAAGACAAATTTTAAAAGCCAACCCAAACATTGCCAACAAAAAAGATTCAAAAATCCACCTTTGAATGCAGCTCATATGACAACTAGGCTAAATTTTGACAACTAGGCTAAATTTTGAAGAAAATCACATCAGGCGGACCCAAGAATAGCGACAAGTGTTTTTTAGTAATAAACTAAAAACAAATAATAATTAAGACAGCCCAGATGGGTTTTAGTCTAACTGGCATGACAAATTTCTAAAAAGATGAGGTGAGAATGACTCACAACTTCGGTGAGGGTAGTTTTAAGCTGTGGGCAGGTTTATCATTGAGCTATTAGAGGATATGACGGTCAAGAAACCTGAAAAGTTATTCAAAACCTACCCCCTTCATATTCCAGTAAGATAACGTACCTGTCCAGTGTCCATGTCTTTCGAAGGCTGGGAAACTGTTGCTGAATTACCGCATCAGTGACCAATCAATACGTCACTGAAATAACTTCGATTGGCATTACTGCTTAAGATATCGAGAAGGTTATCGAGTATCGGAATTATTTTTTGACATTTCTTTGTCAGTGGACGTATGTTTTTTCATACGATAGATGCGAAGCGACGTATGATAAATTTTTATTTACAAACTTTGCTGGAAAAGGTTTAGATATTTAATTTATTCACTTATATTTTGTTTAATAAATTAAAAGTGTTGCAGGATAATTTCACAATGTTTTTTCGCCCCAGAACCACTTTTAAGTAACAAATATAAACCACTTTAGGAGAACACAAAATCAAGTTAATAAAAAATGCAGAGAGTTTTCTTCTATAATAAATTTATTTTAATAGTTTTTTTAAAATTTCTTTCATTAAAAATACACAATAAAAACAAAATATCTATCAAAAAAGTTGAAAGAAACGCTAGTTAATTTCTAAAATGCAAGAAATAAAATAACAATGCAAACAGCTGTGACAAACTAATTTAATAGGGATGTGCAAGAAATTTTCTAGTACAATAAACACTGCTTTCGATATGTAATGCTTCGCAAAGACATCATAAGAATGTGTGTTATTCGATAGCTCGATACCGTATAAAAGTTACTCACGTACTCACTGATGCCGTAATTCGGCCTCTGGTACGAGACAAAACTAATTACAACTTAAAGTCCCGGTATGAATCCTATATTAAAAATCCCTGTTAGGCAAATAGAAACCAATTGGACAACATTTAAAAGCTTCGAGGCCGTAAAATTAAACGATAAACATGGCAGAACCTTGTTAATTCGATGGCAAGGCGAATGCTAACATTTCTAATAGCAAATGGTGGATCCACATAAAATAAAATTAATTTTAATTTTACAGTTTCATTAAGCTTATTAACTTACTATAAGAATATTTCCGTTAAAACTTTGATGCCTTTATGGGAATTTCCACTTTATTTTTCATCAGTCGAGACTCGATTATCCGTGACTCCGAGATTTATCCTGGAAAAATTATTTTATATATTTAACTCTATAAACCGAAATTCACTCTAGTATCCGTAAAAGAACAACAAATATTTCACTCAAAAAATATTAAAACTGTTTTATTTTAAATTTTATTTCTTAACATCCGAAATAATATCCGTACATAAGAAAATGATCAAAATCAAACAAGTTTACTTGACTACTAAAAACTAATGGAGTTTTTGTATCTGTTGAATTGCACTAGTGACTAGTCAGACATGCACATAAAAGTAACGGGTTTTATGTGTATTGGGTAGTATATCTTTCGGGTTGTGTTCTTGAAAAGAACACAACACAGAACGCTTCGTGGGAAGCGAAAATTCTATTAATCGGGGTTTTCGATTATCCGTGATCAGCTTGGTCCCGACCAACCCGGATAAACGAGTCTCGACCGTATTTCATTTTTTGATGATACATTATATTTGATTTAGTTTAAAACGAATACATTTATTCTATTTATTGTAAGTTTAAGTATTTTAACTATGTCCATACAAATTAATAATATATTTCATTCATTATCAGGGATAAGGTAATTTTAACTCCTTCTCCGAGTTCATTTCTCCTCTCGGAATTTCGTTACGGTATAACCGTATACCAGACCTAATCGAATGTTCGACTCAAAGCGAATGTTTAGGAAATCAAAGGTGTCGCAATATTATAAAAGCGAACTTCGACGTTCGAATAGAGACAAATCTCTTTTTACGAAACTTTAGCCTTTTGAGATGAAAATAAAAATGCGTGTTTATCGCGAAGGAATTGTTTTAAGTTATTTTGACTTAAAGCATGTATGTTTGCAAAAGATTAATTTCAATTTACAATTTTACATTCATTTAAATTCAACGGTTTTTGTTTTTGGGTATAAAAATGTCGCCACACTATTCAATTTGACGTTAAATAAATAAATCATTAAACAGCAATTAATCAAAGCCACAATATACTGTCATTTTACTTTAAGATTTCGTGAGCGATTTAGCTTACAAATAAAGGTATGTTTCCATTTGTGTATTCTTCTTAACCTAGTTAACACGAAATATATTATTTCCTGAATACTGATGTAATTTGTTCTGGTCACGTTTGTTTATTTATATCTTCTAACTAACCTATACACTCTCGTATTCATAGAAACTTGATAAAATCTCCGTTTTTCCACAGACAACTACTCTCACATCACTATCTTCCCTTGAAATGTATAGATAGTTAACACGCAATCTAAAAAAGGACTTATAATTATATAGGCATTTGTTTTGTTAAGACTTTTCAACGCGTATAGTTGCTAAGTTCTATAATATAATGTTGACTGCACATGAAGCTAAGTTTAAATTAATTGTCCTTTACGCCAGACAATCAGACATGTGAAATATTCTTTATGACAGTTAGTTGTTGGTAACGTAGTTAACATTTAATTAAATGGAAAAAGTTGATGTTGGGTGGATTTTAATGTTTTACAGGACAAAAGAAGTGTTTAAATGAAAACGTTTTAATGGAATGTTTATTTTTTTTAAATAAAAGAAGACAATTGAAAAATATTATCGCAAAATTATAGTCAACCTATATTTAAGGAATTAACGTGACACCACTTAACATTATTTTAACTTTAGAACAGTTGTCTAACTTTTACTCAAGAATAAACACTTTTTTAACTTCCGGTTATTTATTTCACTAAAAGGGTTTGTTGATGAATTCATGCAGTGTATGTGTGTAGATACATTCCACAAAAGCGATTTCAAGAGAGTGAGCGGTCATTCTTTCATAGATTTTAGTGTTTTGCATTAAAATATAATGCGAAGGTTTGCTGTTTTCAAAGTTAGACAACTTCATTAAGAAAATGTATGCTTTTTGCCGTTTATAATACGGAAATCGACTATAATTTTGCGCCATTGATGTTCTAATGGCCACAATTGGTACTTGATATTGGAAATATGTATGTTTGTAATAAGTTTTTCCTTCAAAATGTTCTCATAACTTACTTTTTTTAAATGAGCGTCATTCCAGGCTGTCGCAGGGGAGTGGAAGTAATCTCATTTAGAGGCATGTGGTTTGTGAATCTGGTAGACGGCTTATTGCCAAACCTAAGGACTTTTAAAAAAAAAATATTGTAAAATAGTCATTAAAACTAAAAACTAAACTCATTCTAATATCTTTCCGAATAAATGGAATACAAAAAAGATTAATCTTCTTTCCCTTACATTATCGCGATTATGTCTCCTCTTTTCATGACAACTCTGACAAGTTCTCAAGTCTGGATTTTGGCAGTTGGGATTTTGTCCCTATCTCGTATCAAAAGCCAGTGTCTTGCAGTCCAAAGTAAGGGACTGGTGAGAATGCATTTTTTCAACAATTCATTTTTTCGACTTACAAAACAGTATTGCAAAGCACTTAAAATTAATTAAGAAAGTATGAGCTATGTCCCCTGATAGCAAACATGGTTCTGCAAGACGATTTTCATTGCGCGTAATGTCATTTTTAGAATGCGTGTAGCAAGCAGAAAAACCACTGGAAAACGTCTTTCAATACTATATTTTCAAACCAGTTCATATTTTTAAAATTTGCTTCTCCAAATTATTTTCTTTAATAAAAAATAAAATGCACTGTACGCCCACTGCACCCCCAGTACGGATTGCAATACGTTGACTTTTAAAAATGCAAATCAAAATGCTATCGAATAATACCAACTTTATTGGGTTATCACAATCACAACTAACAATTCAGTGTTAGTTCTGTCTATGAAATTTGTGCGCAATTAAATGACGTTTGCCAATAAATTTTAACGTTGTAGTGGAATTTATATATATATATATAAATCTTTTGTGTGCGAATAGCACCAAGTGTTGAGGATGTCAATTACTGGCAGGTTTTTTTTTTCAAATCATGTTATCGGTAAAGGTCGTCAAGAACCACTTTTATTTGAAAGCAATTGAGTTTCTGTGGAGGAAATTTGTCAATAGCTTTACGCATCTACGAAATATGTAATATTAACAAAACCCTTACTTTCCTTGATAAGTATAGGAAGAATACAGCCAGCGCTTTATTTGTTAATATTTACTTATTTCCTTATTCATTTATTAAAAATCTAAGATTGAAGAAACCCTCCAAAAATTTCAGACCCAGTAAGCTAATTTAATATATTTTTTCATATAATTTTAATATCAGAAATCATTCGCAAGCAAGGAATCAAATGTCATTCCATATTTTCAATCCTATCAGCTTATATAAAAAATGTTCATAAATTTAAAACAAAACGTAAAATAACATATTCTAACTTTAAAAAAAATCTTTTCGGCAAGAATTGAAACCGATGTCGTTTTGAATTATGTGCAAGAATTATGTACAGAAAATGGGTTTCCGGTTTCAAAAAAAAAAAAGTTAAATTCAATGAAAATTCTGGCGGTTTTTAAAAATTGTAAGTAATTTTTAAAGCATGTGCAATTGTGCATCTACATTCAGCAATCAACAACGGATAACGAAGTTTATTCACTTCGGAAAATGTGTCATCAACATTTCTTTTTTCCAACCAAGAAGAATTCTATTGCAAGACAAGAAATATAAACTTAAACCCTTCGTCCACCTGAGCAACACAAGGCAATTCACAAGCAAATCCAATATAAACAATTTAAAAGGACGTTGTATGAAAGTTGCGTGTATGGTTTTGTATATACAAATATTGAATTGAGTTGTGGTAGCGTTTCTTAAGTAGACAAAGGGCCACTGTTAGTTTGTAGTAAATAAAAAAATATTTTCAAAAAAAAAAAAAAAAGGGGATCTACGGTATCAAACCCTCATACTTTCAAATTTTGAATTTCACAATTTACTTCCAAACATTTTTCAAACACTTTGAATTTCACTCATTCAAACCCACACCCATACAAACACATTTATCACTTTACACTTACATACTAACAAACACATTCCGGACGTCTCCGGACATTCAATTTTGAATTTCACACATTAATAAAACCAAAAACTTCAATTTTAAACAACACGAAAGCATGAGACTTATCAACCGTACCAACGGATCCCCAAGGGTGCCTTGAACTTAATTTGATTTGTTTCGTACAATGTCGAAAAAAAATCTGTGAATTATATTCAATGAAAAATTTGTATGAAATTTCAAATCAGTTTTGAAGCTTGGAAAAGTCAAAGCTTTTAAAGCTTTCACAAATTCAAAACTTTTACAAATTCAAAGCTTTCACAAATTCAAAGCTTTGACAAATTATTTTTTTTTTTTTTTTAAATATCATTGTTGTGCAAATGTTTAAATTCGTGGTATTGGAATCGGAATATCTCTTTGTATCTGCAATATTTACAGATGTCATCCCTTCTTAAATAGAATTTTCAATAAGATGTCAAAAAATATTTGCTGAAACTTCAAAATTCGATCTAGTGACAACTAATTTAACATTTATGTGAAAATTTTCACTAATCAACAAATGAATTGCTCAAGAATGGCTCAAAACTTTTATGTAATTATTCAAAACATCGCGCTATACTTTTATGGCTTTAAATTTTCTCTTCTTGCAGAAATCAAGACATTCAAACTTTATAAAAAGATGAAGAACACTTCAAGATGTGTTGATCTTTTCAAATGAGCGCTTTTTATATTTGTCAAGTCAGTTTGCCGAAGTGCATGTGCCATCTCCCATATAAAGCAAGATGTAAATCTTGATATAAATATTTGTTCTAAAATTCAAGTGATAATATAATACGAATTCGTTTTATGGCATACCATACCTATACAGTTATTCTTTACAATCTTAAATAGAAATTATACAGTCGCTAGTATCGGTCATATGTTCAAAAATCCACTTGGAATTTGTTGCAATCTTCAATAAAATATAATGATTTTGCTGGAATTTTTTGCTTTTATTTTTGAGAAGAAATAAGAACGGCAAATGTGAATGGGATTATTAAAAAGTTTATGGAAACACTATTAGCCCCCCGACCGCTATTGCTCGGTTGCCTTTAAGACATATTCAAACAGTTTTTGATTTGTACACTCGTATTCTATATTCTAAGATCGAAAATTAAAAACAAAAGAAGATTTATGTCACGAACTCGTCATTATGCTATGCTTATAGTTACCAATTGGTAAGTTTGTATTGAAATAGTTTTGCAAATGGGATTTTTTTCGAATAACCAAGAACTATTATCAACGAAAGCATCTGGTGAATTGATCAAAATCTTCTCTGGAAATTTGAGGTAAATTTGAACTATTGGCATGTTTGGAAATGGAGAGTTTTCCAATGCCTACATTCTATCCATTCTTAAACATGATACTGAGTAAAGAAGTAGACAAGTGCTAAAAAATGTCAAGAGATAAAGCGAAATTTTCTGAATCTGGAATTTTCTTAGAATTTGATATAAAATTTTGAACAAAATGCATATTAACTTTTTCACTATGGTTTCAGAGTGAAATACTATTTCTAATGACTTTTGATAAAACTGCATGGAAGATAAAGTTATAATACTGTCTTCAATTGATGTTAGTTTTCTTTTTTTCTTAAACGATCTTAAACGAGGGGTTTGTCACGAGCCAGTTTAGATTGCAATATTACAAATATGACTCCAGATTATTTCACGAGCTTTTAAATTATGCAAAATTTAAATGTTGGTTTACCGCAGGGCTCTGTTTTGTCTCCTATACTTTTTTTTTTTTTTTTTTGTTAACTATCTGCTGTCTTGTCTGTTGTTAAATATCTGCTGTCTTGTAAACTTCTTATGCTAATCTTAAAGTTTCTCTGATCCGACTATCTTAGCATTGTCTAATGTAAAACTAACAACGCGTGTCGAATTTTTTTTCTTTCTTCTGTCACTACATGAGCGACACTTGCATCAAAGAAAGAGAACAGAGATTTTGGTACTCGGTGCGTGTGTCACTGATCATCGTCTTTGAAATCAACGCTGATGTAGTTGATGAGAAAAAGGCTGTAATTTATTGAGTGTAGTTAATTATACATGTCATTTCTGTGGACTAACTTCTATAAATTACCTGAATCTTTTTTATAGAATCCAGAAAAGGGTATGATATTGACAGGAGACAATTCTAATTTTTCTTGCCTCTAGTTGTTCTATCGGTAGGTATATTTTAACGAATAATGTTGCAATGAATTAGCCAGTTGCATTTTTTTCCTGAAGCAATTCATCATAATACTAAGAATGCTACGAATGCACATCAGTTAACATAAGACCGAGCTTTTGATAAGAATTTCCAAGTCACAATTCCACCAAGATTCACTTTGGAAGATGAGGAATTCTTAAAAGATTCAGTTCACTTTTACACTGATGGATCAAAAACTGAAGCTGATGGGGTAGGTAGCGGAGTGTACTCAGGCAGACTAAATCTAGCGTGTTCCAAGCAGAAACTCTGTTGGCAATAAAAGAGGTTCTACATTGGCTAAATGAAAACGTGTTATCCACATCGGATATTCGCATCTTCTCAGACAGCCCTTTAAATCACTCGAAACTGTTTCCACAAACTGAGTAACTGCCCACAACTTTCGTTTATCTCTGATGGAGATGGCAGAATAGTTTAAAATTCACCTTTTTTGGTGCCGGGTCACAGAGACATCTCAGGAAACTGTAAGGCCGAAGAGTTCGCCAAAATTGGAACCTTGCAAACCATTATTACCTAACAAGGCGGGTATTGGGACATTTATCGCTCCTATTAAACTCAGGCTAAAACAAAATACCATAAGAGAAACAAACATAAGATGGGTAAATTCCACTACACATGCCTAGCGACTAAGGAGATGTGGCCAAAGATAAATCTGAAGCGTACCAAATGTTTGCTGTCTTTAAGCAGACTGCAACTTAGTTCCGTAATTGGTGTCATAACTGTGACAATGTCTCATTGGAAAACACGCCACTAGACTTGGCATTATCTCTAACGACTTCTGCAGAAGCTGTATGGATGAGGAGAAGGAGGAATCCATTCCTCATCTTCTCTGTCCATGTCCTGCTCTCTCTCAAAGGCGTAAAATATACCTAGGTGAATGCTTTTTCGATTACCGAAATGATCTATCCAATATAGAAATCAAGTGTCTAAATCGTTTCATTAGAAGCTCCTACTGGTTTAAAATTTGAGAGTTACCTGCTCTCTACGTGTGGTATCACAATGGACCTTTTATTGGGATAAGTGTGTCCGCCTCAGCCGTTTTTCTAACCTAACCATAGACCCAAATTGCGAACTTACAGTTTAGTAAAGAGATTATTGCCTTAGCCGCACTGCACGAATGCGGAATGCTCACCCGACTCAATTATTTCCTTCCATTATGATACTTAGACATTCAAAAAAATTGTACATTAGTATCTATTTTCAAGTATTATTTCAATCTCATAAAAGTCTTAAAGCGTTATCAAGGAAGTCATAACCCTTTTTGTGCGTGGTACAGAGATTATTGCCTTAGCCGCACTGCACGAATGCGGAATGCTCTCCCGACTCAATTATTTCCTTCCATTATGATACTTAGACATTCAAAAAAAATGTACATTGGCATCTATTTTCAAGTATTATTCCAATCTCATCAAAGTCAAAATACCAAACAACTCGTTTTATTACTTTAACCTAAAGTTCAATGTTTACATAAGATACAAACAATTAGCCATAAAATCATTTTCGTTGCTGTCATTTTTTAACCATTAAACCCATGTCACTAAAGTGTCATTAGATCCCATCACCACTATTACATTGGACACCAGTGTTCTTGAATTTGAGTACATACATGTTTCGAACAAGACAATTTGTAAACGTGCCGTAAGTTGTTATAGATGTGGTAACTGTGCCACCCATAAACCAATGAGTCTTCTCTGTCTAATAAATATTTTACGGTTAAAACTCTGATTAATAATTCAACACTTCGGTGGTTCTTATGATAACATTATATCGACAGGAACTATTCCCCTTTTGTAACGTTCCGTTCTAGTAACTTGAAACCTCTCCAGAAGCAGTTGAAACCCCACTATGTTATCTGGAACGACGAAAACCATATCGATGAAAGAATTTTCCCCTTCATTGTACTTTTTAAATCGATTCAGAAATGCTCGATTAAACGAAATGTGTGTTTTTTTATGTATTATATCTTTTTGTGTTGAAATACAAAATTCTGTTCTAATTAAAAAACCACGCAGCAACACTAAAACCATTTTCTATTTTCTCAACGTAGGAAATTCCTTCTTCTGTGGCATGCAGCCGCATGCCTCTTGCGTGGAACAATATTTATCACCGCATCAAAAGACATTCCCATTTAAAAAGGGCAGCACTCTTATCTTAAAGGTACATTATCTATATCTATAGCAGCATCATCTACCTGGAAGAAAGATCGGGTGACAAAAATAAATGCTCACTTAATTTTCAACTGGGAATTCAATGATATCCATTGGGAATGTCCAAAGTGAAAAGGACGAACAAGCGTAAACAACAGATTACACGCCCATAAATTTGTGTCCAACTATTCAAGAAGTTTACATTGTGTGTGGTCATTCATCTGTCTGTTTAAAATGCAGTTATAAAAAAAAAACACGCTATCATAGATACGACATGGTTTGGGGAAAAAGGAGTGATCTCCATATTGCACAATCAAAAATGATGGGATAGGTATGTATTTCTATTGTGTCCTTTTAAGGATTTTATTATTAATGTTGACAATATTTGGGCATCTATATGTAGTTGGGATTTTATTTTATTTTTATTGATTGGATTCGGCTTTGTTGTGGAAAATTCGAACAAAGCGAATTTTAAAATTCAAAAATCAAAAGAAGCGGCAGGAGAGATAGTAATTTCATAATACATTGTATGCAGCACGTTTATAGTGTTCGATTTGGTTGAGTGGAAGAAAATCTCTTTGTTTGGACAGAGGCTATTCATATATTGTCATTGGAAAGATAATAAAATAATTTTTTTTTGTCATGAAAATTTCCATTCATAAAGTGTGTTCTTTTTGTATTAATTCGGAAAAAAAGAACCACACGCATTTTCAAATTTATTCCTGAATAAACTTATTCTTAATGGACTTAAATATATTTTGGAAATTTGCATAATTATATTGTACTCATGTGAAATTTACTTTCTGAATTTAAATATGAGTATTTAAATTTTTGTAGGATAATGAAATTTAATTTCAAGCAAATTAACCGAAATACAATAAAATCTCGAAAAGATGAACCCTTCCAACCGCTTGCTAGACTTAAGATTCTACTCAAAAAACTCACTTGGAAAGTTGTCTACACTCTACAGGCTTCCTCCCTCAGTGTGTGGACTTAAAACGGCGAATCTAACAGCACTTGATTCGTTCTTGAATCATCAATTAGTTTTGTCATTTCTCACCGATGAATTCATCAATCATTCTTTTCACCAACACTTATTTTTTCTTCGGTGATTAATCAAGGCTTCAGATGTGGTTCAGACAGTAAAAAAGCACACAAAATGTAAGCCTTGACGGTAAAAGCGCAGCGCTATTCACTCAACTGTTCCAAGGCTATTAAAAAATTGACAACTATTACTCTTTCTTTGACGGTCTCAGAAACTACGTTTGTTCAAACTTTGAAATCTATTTTTTATTTTACTTAATTGTTATAATGTACTTACATAAAGTTTAATTTACATTTTTTAATAATACTAAAGAAATTAATATTTTTTACATAGGTGATGATGGACAAAAAAATGAGAACATCCCAAGCAACAAAATAATCAACAAAAGCCACAGCTCTCATGGAAATGCGCTGTTCAAGATACATGGAACAAAACAGGCGCATCAAATTCTTTTAATTAATTTCCAAAATAAAGTAAATGTTGAGATTATAAATGCTACGTGTCATACTACGTGTTATACATTGAAACTGTCGAAGATTAAAAACTGCCACGAAAATGTTTCAATATCAATATTTTCCTAACAGAACTGCATTTTACTCTGTAAAAAAATAAATTCATTCGTTTTATATTGGTACAATGCTCGGTACAATATTTTTATTACAAATTGAATTAACAGAAAGCCAAAACTGTAATTAAGTGTAAATAAATACGATAAAAAGTAACTCCATAAGAACACAAATAAAGAACTGCAAACAAACAATAATACTGTCCTTTTTATTTTGTTTAATTTAATTTTCAGTTTGAATTTGAATATCTTTAACTTTGTATCGTCCAAAAACACTGCCATTCATTGTGATAGTATACACTTAGGTGCTTAATATGTTTTCTATAGTATACCCTTAGGAGCTAAATAACTTTTTTTTGGAATTCCGACTTTCAGATTTCATATTTGAGGGGGCAAAATTTTTCGAGATTTTGCTATTTTCGTTTTTTGTTTTTCTGCTTTTTCTTGAAAACTAGGAACAATTATATGAAAGTGTGGTTGCCAAATTGAAGTTCACCTTTCATTGAACAGGTAAGAATTAATTTTATATCAAAATACCTTTAAAATTTCAAATTACAGCTAAAATAAAATATGCGTTCCACACTTCCGGTGATAGTTCTTTTGTAGTATATTTGATGGGATATTCAGTCAAAGTTATTTGCGGTCATTTTCTTGTAGTATACACTTAGGAGCGGTTCGCCCCCAAAGATGGGGTATTTGCGATCAATTTCCTTAGTATATCTATAGGAGCTTTCAGTTTCCACATAACTATGACAGTATATCCCTTCAAATATACTACAAAAGAACTATCACCGGAAGTGTGGAACGCATATTTTATTTTACCTGTAATTTGAAATTTTAAAGGTATTTTGATATAAAATTACATCTCACCTGTTCAATAGACGGTGAACTTCAATTTGGCAACCACACTTTCATATAATTGTTCTTAGTTTTCAAGAAATAGCTGAAAAACAAAAAACGAAAAATGCAAAATCTCGGAAAATTTTGCCCCCTCAAATATGAAATCTGAAAGTCGGAATTCCAAAAAATAGTTATTTAGCTCCTAAGGGTATACATTATTAAGCACCTAAAGGTATACTATCTCGTACCGGAAATGCTGATATCAATGAATCGCAGCCGGCAGTGTTTTTGGATTAGAAAGCAAGTTGAAGATATTTAAAAATTAAAGTAAACGAAATGAAACGATAATTATGTTTGCTGTTTTAACAGTTTTTTATTTGTTTTTTTTATTTTTAAGGAACTATTTAAATAATTTTAAATGTTTTTCTAACTGAATAAATTTAAATAATAGATACATAGACATTTAGTTCTTATTGTTTAATTTATGTAGGCAGATTTTAAAAATCACAAATTGCAATTGTTATAAAATTATTTAAATTGTTTAAAAGTTCATGCGTGTTAAATATTATATATTATGTAGATATATTTATATATTTAAATTATTCATCTTCATAACAAAATGTTAAAGTCATTCACTGTTTAAAATTATCACATTTTTAGTTAGTAGTAATTTTGTAAAAAAGAAGTGCTCAATTATTAAATCTTTTTGTACGCCTAATTAAAAAAGACTTTTGTTTCATTGATGATTGGCTTGCAATACCATAGATAAATTATCATAGTTTAAATAAATTATTGTTATCTATTTCAGATCGGACGGCCAAGAAATACATATGTTCATATGAGTCATGGCATGGGCCATGCTGCCTATTAAGTCAAGATACGCTTGGAAGCATTATGATCTTCGGTTACTTGTATTTCCTCCAACTCATTTGATGATGAATCGCTGAAATTTTAAACAAATATTTTATGATTTACAACGGGGAAAACAAAACTTTTTACTTTTCTTCGGAAACATCACTTAAATCACCATAATCAATTGGTTTTTGACACAAACAACAAATATTATCTAATTCACGAAAGCATTCAGCGCAATATATTCCATTGCAGCCGGTCTGTTGACAATTCACTGAAGATTCTTCTCTAAAATTTAAAATTAATACAACTAACAGACAACACTTATGGTCAAGAATCAAACCCTTTTAATGGAGTACCACAAATATTGCATGATTCTAGTTTTCCTGAACCAAGGATTTTTCGAAAGATCCAATATCTGTTAAAAGTGAAAAAAAATTTAGATCTTAGTTTCTATGTTATTTTGTCACATACTGATTAGTTCTGGATCGTATCCAATCTAGAAATGAATAACTTTGGATGCTGTCATCTTTTAATATTTTTTTTCTTGCTTGACGTCGAGCAAATTTAATAAAACTTGCTGTAAAAATTGATTTAATTTAGAATTTTCTACAAAATGTCAACACTTACGCACTTCTTCTTAGTAAAATTTCATTATAAAGCCAGAGTGCTCGTTGTTTCGATCGATCGGGGTAATATACACTCATTATGACTTGACGTAGCCTCAGACCATATGGCTGACAAATTAGACAGATCCAAGAAACAACAATTAGGGCACCTAAGAAAAACAAATTATTACAATTTGTGATTACAAAATATATTAATCTACCTATTTCCCAATATCGTTTATAATTCGGCACACTCGGAATTGGCAAACACGGCCGTGGATCAATTTCATAGCTCTCCTTCAAAGGCTCGAAAGCGTGAACTATTCCTTTGAATATATCTGCAGTAAAACCACCACCGGAAACATTAACAGTAAGAAACGGCGGAACTGGAAACAAAAATTTAAATACAAAAGGATTTTATTTAAATAAATTTCCCATTGTTCTTACCGTCCAAAGGAGCTTCTTGTTTGCCATAAAACAAAATCATGGATAGCAACCAAAACAACGAATAGTCGGCAATGCAGATGCAAAACAACTGCACAGTGGATATCGTAAGAAATAAAATCGTACGGGACATTTTGAATATTTCTGCACGAACCAAAGTTAGGGATGTTATCTAGAGGGAAATTTTAATATTTATTTTGAATTCAAAAAATGACTGTTGAAAGAAACATTACCATGACATACTTCCGTCGTTCTTTTCTTGTCAGTGGTAAGACAACTTCCTTTTCCATTAACTCTCTTTGTGTGTTGATTGCAATGAAGTCTTTGTTTATGAATTGATTGTCAAAATGATCACTTGTCAGGTACTTATTTTTGTATAGTAGGGCTCTAAAAAATATGACGACATTATTTGATAATATAGGATTTCTAACTTACTTGAGCACTACTAGGAACACCATAAAACTCCCAACAAACTCCATCCATCCGAAGAGCACGAAAAACTCACCTATTTGATTTTGTATTTCACTCAAAATGTCACTTCCGACAGTTGTAAGATTTTTAGTTGCGATAGTTTTGAAATTAAACTCATGGTCAAATTTTATTGAAACGTAAAACATTGTCTTGATGTCATCTGTGAATTGTTGAAGTTCTAAAAGAAATTAACTTAAATTTTTTTCTTAACATAAATAAAATCTTTACTAACTTTGTGTAACTGTTGCAATAATCGAGTCACTTACAAAGTCTACTAACTCGCAGATGGTATCGATAAATTTTACACTATAACAAAGAGCTCTAAAAATTTCTGTAACGTTGCAAAGATCCTCCAATAAGCCCATCTGTTCCTTGCAATCAGCTATGGCATCATCGGCAATTTTGATACAACGATCGAATGGTGTACCAAATTCTTTGTTGCACATACTAACGACATTTCCAAGCCAATCGAAAGATTTTTTGATTGCTTCTACTGAAAGTGACGACAAAATTGAAAATATAAAAACTAGTTCATGCCTTTCATGGATGCCTACCAGAATTTTTGTATTATTTGATGGCAGCATGGGATCTGTTCAAATCTTTTTGACGTTTGCTTGCATTCGTATAAAACTTGATGAAATTTAAGCCGCAACTATAATGCGCATGAGCAAGTATGAACTACTGTCATAACTGCATATGTAAATGAGCGAAAACATACACTATGTGCTATGGCATTTGCTATAAAAGTCATATGCGCCTTTGTGAAAGTGTCAAATGGCCATATTTGTAAATATGACCATATGACGCTTGGCCAAATTTCATGGCACCACGCATGAGGTGTGCGATCTAAGACCCTGATTTTCGTACGTTTCGTCATACGTCTTTTTTGAGGGGTGTAGAAACGAAGGAATGAAATAACAAAAGTACGTATGAAAATGTTAAAATTTTTGCTGACACCAATTAGGGAATACGAAGCTAGTCGTTTTTAGAGGCGAAAATGAAGTTTTGTATGACAAACTTTTTTTAATTTTATCTCTTTTGTTTTGTATTTTTGGAAATCAGCTGTCAATTGGAAGGATTGAAAGGAGTCGCTTTGAATTAAATAATTAAACAACTCCAGGTGGGTCAAAAAGCAGATATCAAATTGAAAACGACTCTATTCGTATTCCTTAATCGGGGGCCTGGTTGAGCTTTGACGTTTCTTGTTTGACGCCGGAAAGCGAAATTGAATTATTTAGAATATAAAACATTGCAACTGTTTCAATATAAATTTGTTATAAGCAATAATAATGAACAATAATAATTTTTTTTTCAACAAAAAAACTACCACAACTTCCACAATTTCGATTTCCGGCGTTAAAACGACGAATGAAAACGGGCAAATAACAACGAACCGTCTAATCACCATAGTACGTACCTGTCAAAAAAACGAAACACGTCACGTACGAAAAAAAGGACTGGTGTAATCAGGATCTTAATTGCTCTTATCGTATGTTAATTTGACAGATGTGGGCATTTGACAATCCGAAAAGAAATGGCACTGACTTAGAAAGACTACAATTAAATTTAAATAATCCGATAAATAAATTAATAATAAATTATGCATTTTTAACACAAATGAAAGAAACTGACAGATAGCCAAACATGTTCTTTAAAGTTTTTCATCATGTTTTGTATAAATATGACTAAACAGTTGGTTTAATTTTGACAGAAAAGAAAATTAGTTCTAGGAGAATATACAGAGCCAAAATGTTATCTAGTGAAACGCAAAGAAAAAAAATCGTTCTCGCAACATGCTTCTTTTTGCTTTCAGCTTTTGTAGGACGTTTTCATTTTATGTTATGTTTGTTTAAAAAATATAACTACTATATTTTAAATTTTTAACTTAATCAAAAATCACTTACATATATCGACTATAAGACTTCTAATCCTTAATAGAACTTCTTCGACCCTCTTGAGAACTTTTTTTATTTCCGCCATTGAAATTTTGATTGCATTTTTGACAGTTACCAATGGCCTTTTCACCAAGTCCAGCATCTTTTCCAAAGCTCCTTTTAACTGCTCTTGACCACATGATATACTTTCAATAAGAATATCAACGTTATTTAAAATGTTCACTGTTGGTCCTGTGGCAGCCAAAACAACTGCAGAAGCAATAAGTAGTGATCTACCCTTAGAACTGAATAATATTGGAAGGATAAGTGTTGAAAGACATCTTAAAAGAAATGTTTTTATGATTTTTTATTTTGAACTACAAATATTGAAAAGCTTACCTGACATTTTTGCTGAATGCCAACAGAAAGCCAAAGACCAAAAGCACAACAAGTATTAGAAAAGTTGATTTCCTTTGAAGGCATGGCAGCATAGAAAAATGATAAAGGAACCAAAGAATTGTGACAAACAGTCCAAAAATATAACCAAAGAGGATACATTTCAGGAAGGATTTCCAGGAAAACCTTGAAATATAAGAAAAGAAAACATAAAATAAGTTGAGAAGGACGATTGATTAATATACTTTTTGACTTTGGGATCGGGGTTATTTTTAGGAACTTCTTCGATTGATGTCATGTTTTTTTTCGACTTCTTTGAAAATATAGAAAGTTTTGTCATAAATAAATTAATATTTTGACAGAAAACTTAAAAAAAAAAATTGAGAACAGGATTTCGGAAGATAAAGTATTTGAAACAAACACTGTGTGGCAGTATCTATATTTTAATATGTATAACCTTGCAGTCTTTCACATTTTTATGTAAATGGTTTCAAATTAAGTTGTTCATGGAAGTTTATGATAAAAGCCGTTGAGCACAATGCAAAGTTTGCAGAATACCAAGATCTTATCGGATTTAAGATTCAAAGTAATTTGCCGGCTCACCTTTTGTGTGAAGAAAATCAGAACTATGATAATTAATGGTCTTTCGGCATCGCAGGGAGACCAATTTCGGATCCCTCCTCAACCTCACATTCAACATAATTAATGATTTATTTTAGGAAGATTTCTCACTCCCTAGTTTAAAGTTTTGTTTGGATTTCGAAAATAAAAGAGTCATAATAATAATCGGAAATTCCAACACCTCTAGTAGCTTCCTGGAAACTATGTTCCTAATACATACCCCTAGAGGTCCCGGATAATCTTGGGCTTGAGAAACCACAATCTCATTTTTGATCTTGCAAAGTCTATACCTGTGACTTTGTTTGTATGCGGGTTACAATAGTTCCGCGTGTACCTTCTGACATTTTGTCCTATTTATTCAAATGTAGGTAGAAGGTACATAGATTTTTTTTGTATAAATTTTAATGATGAATAGGAAGAAGGACATAATATGACGGTTGCTTTTGAAAAAAAAAAATTATTGTAAGCACCGCACAATCGCACTATAACCTCAGGGCTCTGTTATCCAAAGACCTCTCTAAATAGCATCGTAAAGCGGGCGGCAGTCTTTGAAGTCCTAATTGGTTTATTACTTTGTCGGCATCTTGTAGTTTTTTTTTTTTTTGTCTTCTTCTTGATTTTATATTATTTAGGCATGTAGGTTGGCTCGCTCGCTGTCGCTACACGCCAAGATGAGATTACAAAAACAGGTAAAAATCGTAAAATTCATAAAAACAGAAAAATAATAAAATATGTGTAAAAGAGCGAGAGCGAGAAAGCCGCAATGGCAATGGGAATTAAAAAGAATAAAATATTGTTAAGAATAGAATGGCATTTGTTGTAAATCTTTGAGACAAACTCAAGGGAATATTTCTTATGATATGGTATAAGTAAAGAGAGAGAGAGCTTCCTATATTTGCTCCAGAGCTCAGAGCGGCAAGGCACACCGCCGATGCAGATAGCGGCAAAGCCTATACCTGAGCAAAGAGCTGATATAGTCCATCGAGGAAGTCTCTTGAGATTGAATTGTGTTTTTGGTCTAGGATTTCATTGAAATATAAGGTTCTTTTTTTCCCCGCTTAGGAGAAATCGTTTGGCGGTTGATTTAACTATAGATTTGTTTTTTCTATTGAAGTAATTTTGTGCATTTTATGGCTTTTAAGTGACAAAAAGGATGTTTTGCTTGGAGATATAGAGATAATAATGTCGGTAAAATTTGTTAGTAGAAAATCAGTTAAGATTGATAGTATGGTAAGCTTACAAGAGGGATATATATTTTGAAAGAGTGAAACAGAAAAAAGTAGTGAGTTCATATTGATAAAAATATTTATTTGAAGAATTTCCAGAAAATGGATATCACTTGTGTTCCTAGTTTTGTCATTCCTGATGAGATTGAGTAAAACTATGGATTCTGAGACATACTATACCTACAGAACGAAATCCACTAAATTCTGATTAATCGAGAACTGGCGCAGACATATTTCAGCCTGTAGCATTTGCAAGTGAAAATATACAGAGTTACATGGTGTCTCCACGATCTAGATTTCATAGAATGCAAGATAGCATTCTATTAAAATTGCCTATGGAGACCGCAAATAGTATTCTATGAAAAATTTCTTGCAATATATTGCTCAGCTCATAGCATGCTATAGATAGTATTTTTCGCGCACAAATCTTAAAAATTCCCGCTTTTGTTTTCAATCAATTTTTCAACAATGATAAAAAAAAATCAGCTGTTCACCATACTGCTGTTTTTGACAATTCTGTGAGAACGAGAAAGAGATATATCGTTGTTACCTAAAAAGCCCTATTCCGCGTTGAGCGCTAATGTTACGATTTGCATCCACTAGCAGGTAGACAAACCAACTTAGCGTAAGCGAGCGCGAAGTAGAAGTTGAAATATTTCAACTTTGCGGGCGTTGAACAAGATCCGTAACCATGCGGGGTTGGAAAGCGGGGTTAATTGTACCCGATTAATTTTGTTTTATTATTTTTTTAACACAAAAGTGCCTGAATTGTTGATATACAAATACAGACGAAGTGAAATGAAACAATCTAATCATTTTTTTGAGCTTGTTTGAGTATTTTCACCGAGAATATACCCTTCCGAAATATCTTTTCTGGATGGGCCTGTCCCTGACATTTTGATAAACAGATGTGTGTGTTTGAAGGGAAATAAATAGATTTTGTAGTTGGGCAAGTTTTAAATGCATTTAAATGGAGTCATATAATTTCATTTGGTAATAAATTTGATACCAACAAATTCAATATTGTTTTTATAATGAGAAAAAACACATGATATTAATATCAAAAAAAACTTTTTAAGGCTGTTTTTGGAAAATTGATTTTAATACGCTATTTCACAGTACTGCTGTCATCTCAACGTGCCCGTAACGCTGGCTAAATGTAACGTACGCGGCGCTAACGCCAACGCGACATTGGAAATTAGCCTTTAAATATTATTTGAGATACACAGACCGGCTCCCCAAAACTACTCCTTAGAAAACTTCGCAAAAAATAAATTAAATGGCGCGGTTGATGAGATCTCTTTGGTGGATCAATTTTTGATGGTTAATACTTTACTGGTTTACTTTCTTTTACCAAAAGAACCACAGAAAATTACCAGGGGTGGAATCGCGTAAGATGATAGTTGATTGTCACATTTTTGATCATCACTTGTGATCAAATTGATTTTTCCTTCTGCGTAAGGTGATAACATCCACCAATTCAACTCAATTCAACTTTGTTCAATTTGTCAGTGACATTTGTGAAAAACATTGTTGCCGTAGTCATATTTTCAAGTAAATTCATTGAAATTGTTAATTTTTTAGTGAATAAATGCAATAATTCTAAATTTAACCATTTAATTTCTATTGTTGTATATTCATATGGTAAAAAAAATATTGTTTTTGATGATTTGGTGACTGAAATTGAAAAAAAGTTGAAAACTTTATAATGTTTTGTATGCGTGTGGTAACTCTAGTCACATTGCCACAAAAATAAAAATGAAACGTCAATTTCATGAGAAGATGTCTATCACAATATTTCGGTGATTGCTTTTTAGCTATCACTGTGATGATCACCTTACGCAGACAGAAAGTGTAGATTTTGACTGTCACTCATCACAAATCTCCTTAGCCGATTCCACCCCAGCATCACCAGCACAGGACTATAGAGTTAGAAAATAGAATTGTCATAGGTTAGTTCTGAGTTTGGTTTCGAACAATAAAGTTCTCTTTATATTAAATAATTGTAATTTATTTCCTACGCATAGGAGAAGATACTTAGATTCTATTCATCGGGCATGTTACTATTATCTTTAGCGGCTCAAGACAGCTCCGGTTGGCAAGTTCGAGCTCGAGGGAAACTTTGAGAAGTTTCTTTCAAATAAGCGGACGAAAAGAATCAACAAAAATATTCTTCTTTTGTAAACCAACTGACGTTCTTACCACCAGGAGAAACCTTTAGTTGGTTCGCATCAACATTGAAAACGACAAAGAGCTTTTTATTCTCTGTTTGTCTGTATTAAAACTTTTGTATCTCGTTTGTAAGATCTGATTAAGAAATTTGAGAAAATCTTCTGCCCAATCCTCTTCAGATTCATTCCAATCTCCCGCTCACGCAGACGCACTATGCCGCAATTATAATAAATCTTTAACAAAAGTATGCAAAGAATGAAAATAGTTTTAAGCCCCCCAAAAGCCATGCCGACGCACTTTGAAAGTCGGAACCTCAGAGACTACAATCTACAAGGATATATCTCGGATGCCATATTAATTATGTTGCAGCCAACAGCGACAGTATTGCGGAGCTCAACAAGGTGCAGCAGAATGATGGTGGTCACTGTCAAAACCTAGGCTTCAAGAGACACCTAGCTGTGAACTCACATTCGAGGAACTTAATTTTATGTTCCGATCAAACAGACCGACATGCGGTCATTTTAATGCGCTGAATAACAAATAACCAGATGAGAGAGGACGAGAGGTCCGACGGAATAAGACAAAACAAAAGGGAAACCAAAAAGCAACAACGGTGATATAAATAAAGCAATCGGACATCAGACGATGTCATGCTGGGAGCAAATAAAGGTGAAATATCACCAAAAGAGTGTCGTTCTGTCAAAACATCCGACGCGCCGCCACCGATCGTTGGTTCGTCTGAACAAGACCCCACTTACTGTTTCAGGAGAATTCCTTGAATAGTTTTCGAAAAAGTTGGATGAATGCGCCCTTCTCAAAATGATTGCACTGCAATAGGGAATCTGACATTTTTGAGTCAGGCGAGAATTCCTAACTTTGGAGATCTTGTCAGTCAACATTACAGCAGGAAGCTCATAATGGGTCGCACGCAGATAATATGTATATATTCATTTGATCTGGACAATCTAGATGAAATTCGAAGGTTCGGCGATTTTCAAACAGACGAATGCATTCAACATCATTATTCAAGCGGCTTTGGTGCTATATAGGGGCTGCTGGGATCTATTGTGTCCGAATGTGGTGTCCTGCAGAGATTTGTTTACCTTTATTAGAGAGGCAATTAAGCGGAAATAATATTTTGTCTTATTTTCGATTGTCATGAGTGTCGGTCGGTGTGATTTTGTTTGTAGAAACCTACATAATTTATGGATGACAACAATACACTGAAGACCACCTTGTTTGATAAATGGTTTTGTTGTTTAAATTAAGCGATTTAAGTTGTTTGTTTTGTCGTAGGTGTCATGAGTTGGGTAAATATTTGTCGGAACGTTTCAATTATTATAAAATTCTTAGAAGGTCATATAAAGCAGATTTATTTACGACTCAGGGGTGAAGATGTTCGATGAATAAGAGGAAATTTAAAGACCACCCATTTTCATCTTAGTCGATTTATATTTAAGGTTACCTGAAGTACGAGAAATACAAAAAGCAGATCATCTATATTGACGATCGTAATAAAGAACAGCAAAGGCAGTCTGGGGACCTGGGGTTCTGTATAGCTCTTTTACTTTTTGCTATAACAGAAAAGTAGCAACTTAAACCTAAATTCAAATGAAAATTCATAAAACAGGATCAAGAATAAATTCTGAAACTTAAAGGCCAATTATAATGATTGGAAGCAAACGAAAGCTAATATCAGAACCGAACGAAACGATCTGTCAAATGAACATATTACCGATAATGAACCGAAGTACATGGAAGTGAAAATCATATACAGTCGGTTAGCTGTCAAATTTTTGTCCGTAAAATGCGAACGGGTGCACAGTTTATGTTCGCAAGCAAAACATAAGAAAACATAGCAAACAAAATGAAGACTGGGTACTTGTATCTTGTACTTGTTCAAATGTAGATTGACAGACTGGGTACTTATTTTTGAAAGCTGTAGCTTATATGTAATAGTTTTTAAGGCATGATTTTGACTGTCTAAATTAAATATTATTTCTTTACTTCGAAAATCATCTCAATGCAAGATTAACACGCAAAATTTCAACAAAATATTATTTTATTAAATTTGCTTTTGAGCTGAGCGATCACCGTGGCTAAAGGTAGAACTATAATGCGCATGAGCAAGCACGAGCTTTTGTCAAAATTAAATGAACTGTTTCGTCATGTTTATACAATCATGATGGATAACTATATAATGAACATGGAGTGCTATCTGTCAAAACATTTGTTTTCAGTTTACACATATAAAGTGTTGAAAGTGCATATATTATTGATAAATTTATTCATTTATTGATAACTAGAAAATTTAACGCAAACTCGTAGTCTTTCTTTCTTTTTACTGTCAAAATGCTTACAGCTGTCAAATTTACATATTTAAAATCGCGTCAGATCGCAAATCTCATGCGTATTTCTTGCTTAACGAAACTCAACGAAATGCGCATATTATGTTCATTATAATATAATCTATGACATATATGAGTGTGTGTATTCCCTTTATAGACATAAGATTTTGACAGGAGCTCATGCTTGCTCATGCGCATTATAGTTGAGCCTTTATGTTTTCGAAAGAGAAAGTAAATTAAGAATCGTATTTGGCTATAATTGTAGCCGCGCTTATTTAAATGCTTTTTAGTAGACATTTAGGATGCTTTAATTCTTGTTTTATGATTGTATTTAATTTAAGTTATAATTACTTTTTTTTGTATTTTTTTTTTTTTGTAAAATATGTAAAAAATAATTAATAATATAAATTTCTTTTAATTTGCTTGGAAAAATATTTTTTTTTTGCTTTCATTTTATTTCATAGATAATAAAGAAATTTGCCCGAAATAATGAACACACAATAATCTTTCCAAAATAAAATTAAATTAAATAAAATAATATACAACTAAATAAGTAAACGCGAAATAATTTAAAGCACACGACAAAACAAAAAAAATTTAAAAATATTAACTAGGTAGCCGTATTTTTTTATTAAATGTGCTATAACTACTTGTTATAAAGATTCAAGTAAAAATTTGTGTTGAATAAATATAAGTTTAACAAAAATAATAAAAAAATAAAAAAAAAAGAATTAAAATATCATTTTATACAAGTTCGAAGCACTCCAATTTTAAGTGCTGAATAGTTGGTTTATAATGGAGACAAAATTAAGTTTTTAGTTAAGCAAATACGAACATTGAATTTACAAAAATTATAAATTAATTAAAATTAAAAATAAGCACTTTTCCAAAAAGTTGGTTTCGAGATTTGAAAAAATGATTTTTAAAAGAATGATCACGAGAAAAGTCAAGAAAAAAATAATGGTATCATGGGAGATACCGTTAATAAGCTTGACAATTTTGTTTTGCATCTACAAGAAAGACAATTACAAAAAATGTATCTTCAATTTTTTTTAAGAAAACCGTTGCAACAGTTTTCAAGGAAAACAATCTTTTACATTCACCATTATTTTTTGAGCTAAAACTAATGAATGGTCTAAAAACCCTAGGTACATATTTGCAAAAATAAATAAAAGACGCGACTGAACAGCTTTCTATTTTAGGTATGTGCGTCACTGACCACTTTCAGTGGAATTACCACATATTTGACGTCGCCCAAAACGCTGCGAAATGCTTAGGTTTCTTACGACGATGCAAGAAATTTTTTACACCCCATGGTCTGGCTGTTATCTATAAAGCATACATCCGTCCAAAGCTTGAGTATAATTCGCATGTTTGAGCAGGTCCTCCTAAAACCTATCTGAAGCTCCTGGATAGAATTCAGAAAAGAGCTTTAAAATTGATTGGTGATAGGACTATAACGGAAATGTTCCCATCGCTTGAACATTGTTGACACGTTTCTTGTCTTTCCTTATTTTATCGGTACTTTTATAAAGAGTGTTCCGAAGAAATAGCCCGTTGCATTCCTCCCCTGAAAAAATTCAACCGTAATACTCGCGCTGCAAGGAATGCTCATCATTTTACCATAGAGCCCAATTTCGGACGTACGTTAAGTACAGAGATTCTTTCTTTAACCGCACAACAAAAATGTGGAATGCTTTACCCGGCTCAATTTTTCCCTCCCATTGTGAAGCTCTGAAATTTAAAACTAATAATCATCGGTATCTCCTTTCATCTACCCTTCAATTTTCCTAACCGCTCGCACTGTGTTAAATCATCATAAGGGTATTCATAACCCCTTGAGTGCGCGCATATTATAAAAAAAAAATTGAGTATTCCAGTTTTAGGAAACTAATACAATTTTATACGAAAACAACATTTGACAAAAATCAACAAATGGTTTTCAAAAATTGAGTTTTTTTAATTAATTAGGTAATATTTAAAAAAAAAAAAAGTTATGAAAAAATTAAGTTATTAATTAAAATTAATGAATTATCATTTGGCTATCAGATCTTTTTTAAAAAACAAATTCAGTTAAGAAATTTAGTATAATCTCTTGCTCTATATTAAAAATTCTTTCGAATTGGACTGTTGATAACATAAACTTTCTTGACAAATTTTGATTTTCCACGAGAAATGTAGACATTTGTCAAATACTTCACTTTTATGTCCACTAAACCTCTATCTATGTCAAAAACTAAAAAAAAAAACAAATCAAGTCAACAATTTGTATGTCACATCGCGTTACATTGTATGCAGCTGATAACTTCTAAAAAATATCCTCGCACGAAAATAAGTATCTAAGTTTGGCCGGGCGTGCTCAGACTTCAACTCACAGATACTTTAAAAAGATCTACGGCTGTGTTTTCGTCGAGAGGCCACATCTAAGTTCCGATAGTCACCTTCTTGCTAAATAAATTCACCAAAACCTTGAACAACGAGTTTCGTTGTGGCGGTAAACCTTTGTCTGTTAAGGCAGCGAGGCTGTGGATGGCGGTACGGCAATGATGCCGGCTCACATGCAAAACCATCATGAATTAATTGAATTGGTTTATAATTCAAGCTCAGAATACAACAGAGTAGCAACAACAACTACACCTAAGCGAATGCATGAAAACCAAAGATCAAAGTTTTAGCTTTTGCATCGAAACAGCCGCAACAGGAGTAAACATAGACTGCGCGGTGTCCCAAGAAAGAATAGCATCAGCAGCAGCTAAGAATTAACAAATCGTCAAGCATCATGGTCAGGTCATTTTTGTTTTGTTTTTTTTATTCCGGTGCAGCGCGAAGAGGTGGCTGTGCGGTAAAGGACCTCAGAGTGCGTAAATCCCCAACAAACTTGAGGAGACTTTGCGTGTGCGGCTAGGGCGGTGTGTTTCTCCTTGCCTCTGGGACCACGTTGCCTTATCAAAGAACACGACCTATAATTGATTATCATTTACATACAAATTTACTGCTTTGGCGGTACGCAGAAAGAGTGAGCTGGTCTGAATTCAGCAAACAAAAACGAATATCCTGAATAATCTACATACTGAGGGTATGCGTCGATGTTGCTGCTGCTGCGCGTCTTGCCCGTTCAAATTATGTGTGCAAAAAAAAATTAAATCGGTTTGTTTACATTTTATGTGAACTTTATATTTTTTAATGTAAAAAGCAACAAGAACTGGGTAGTTCGATAAAACGTTTCGAAAATGGCGACATTCAAAATTCAAAAATTGTTCGAATTCGTCAAACTTGTTCCTATAGGATTACAGGAAAGAGAATTTATATGATTCGAGAGAAATTTCCGCCGATTTTAAGTTGCTCATTTGATTTGTTTTAGGAGATGATTCACCACGCCTTCCTACGCACTGGAGAAGAAAAAAAAGATGAAGAAAATCCATGAGGCAACGAATTTTTAAGATTGGAAGCAACACACACTATTTTTTTTTTATTGTAAAATAATATTCCACTTATGAATACTTTCTTATCTGTGATATGCTTAACCAACGATTTTTTTTTTTTGAATTTTAAAGCTTTAATTAATATTGTTTTTCTTTATTTTATTTCTTCTTTTTTGAAAATAATATATACAAAATAATATTAAGCTAAGAACTGGCAAGCAGAATTTTAAACAAAAGAGCTGATAAAAGAACTTATTTTTTATTTGAAGGTTATACGAGTATAAGTTTTCAATAAATTACAATTATTATTTATTATGCAGACAGTTACTTTAAATTTATTTCAAAAAGAAAATATTAAAATTTATTTCCAAGCGTAGAGTTGTGAACCTATACATATCTTGGGTGTTGAGGATGTGTTCTGACTGATAATTTATATGTATAGATGTTTTTTGAGATCGCATCAGTGGAAAGTGCCGTTAATTAAGGTGTAAATTGTAATAATTTCGAATCTTGACTAGAATTATCCACTTGACTTTTTTTTTAATGAGGAAGTGTTATTTTTTGGAAAACAAAGAAAGGCAATAAAGCGGAAAAGAAAAATCTTTGAAGCGCTTAGGGGATGAAGGTCCCAAGTGACATTTCTAAAACAAAATTACTAATCAATCAGCATTCAAAGTTGTTTCAGTTTTTTTTGTTCTATAATTTTTTGGTGAAATTAAAAAGAATACTTTACGGTCAATTTATTAACTCATATTCCATTTTTCTTGAATTGGTGAATTGGAATCGGCGGTAAAGTAGCAATACGATTGGAAATAAAAGGGAATGCTCAAATCTTTAAAGTGAAAATGAACATAATAATTTGAAAAAAAGCTAGATGTCCTCTTTAAAATCTTAATCCTTATATTTCTTGCTCCAATACCTTTTTTAGCAAAAAATATTTTTGATTTCGACTTTAAAAAAAAAGAAATTTGTATAAGAGTAAGTTGATAAGTTACTTTTTGTTTCATTAAGAAATCATGTACCGTGACAGAAAGATTCTTCGGTTTGTTTCCAAAAGATAGTGGTAAAAAAATGCTGTGAAGTTAATTGGACTCGAGCTGTGTGCGTTAATTCAAAATATACTTAATTGGAAACTTAAACTATTGTACAAGATAAAATCAGAAACAATTTTCACCAGACGCCAGCCAGATGACAGAAAATACACTTGAGCACAACTGACAAGACTACAGAGGAAAAGTATTAAAAACATTTAAAAAATTTAAAATTGACATTATTCGATAGCAATGTAATTGACATTTTTAAAAGCCCGCACGTTAGTATGGTACCTTTTAGTATGAACCTCAACGATGACCCGCATCATCACACTGTCACTTGAATCTCCAATCTCGAATGGGTTCAGTGCACTTCTTTGTATAAGATACATAGAATAAAATGCAGTGACTGTTATAAAGGCTAGGTCTTCATCTTTTACCCAAAATTCAGCTGGAAGTGTAGAATGATATTGATGCTATTTTTTCTCTTTTTTTAAAGTTCTCATTACAGTTTAAGATCAAGAATCAACCTTAACAATTGAATTTTATTACTAAATACTTCACTTAATAAAATTTAATTTGACAATTTTTAGTATTTTTATTGTTTTCATTTTTCAACTTATAAAAAATTAAAGCAAAATCTACTTTCTATTTTTTTTTCTTATTGTTTGTAATGACGATTTTGGTCTTTGAAGAAACAACAAAATACTACAATAGAATTTATTTTGATTCCTATAAGTGTTGTTTTATAAACATCTGGCGCCAGCAACACAAAACATTTAAATTCATATATCCAAATTTCTTTCATTTGATAACCATTAACAAATGAAAATGCAAATTTAAATCGATATCTTTAAATATTTTCAAAACAGTAGCTGATCACAAATCAAGTTAAATGGACTTCTAATGTTAAATTAGTCTGCATTTTTAAATTGTGTGGTACATTATATAATCAAAAGTTTTAAATGAAATTCAAATATATATTTTCTTATTTGGAATAAAATATAATGCTCTATCGATTCAATATTTTTCACCCTTAATAGTTTTATATTATATTTATTATCACCGATAGAATTTTCTACTAAAACCATTATTTATTATGATTAAAATTTCTTAGAATTCATTATCCTTGGGACAATTTCTTGGAGACTTTGGGCAATTTAATTGCGAAAATAAAACCAAAAGATAAAAGACTTCGTTTCACTCATAAAATGTCTAGTTTAAATGGCAAGGCGATGAAGTTAATCTCATAAGATGTGCTTCTGTTTTTTTCAAAAAGAGCATTCGTGTTTTTTTTTCATATTATTGAAAAAGTCGTTAAAAAGTAACTTGCTTTAAAGGCTTAAGTGTTATTATATAAAAAAAACTAACTTAAATTTGATTGTTCCGCAAATTTGCCTAAGCCTTTATGGCTGCTGTATTGATTTTTTTTTTATTTTCTGCTCATCCAAATTATAAAATTTGACCGATAATCAAAAACTGGACTAACTTGAAATTTCAAATGAAACCAAGAAAAGGAAAAAAAAGTTACCACAAATCGCTATCGGCAAAAATATAAAACTTATAACCTACGCGACTACTGGAATTAAATTTTTATTTAGGTAGATACAATTTTTTGATGATCATTTAATGTTACAATGCTTTTAGAGAAAGATTTGTATAATTAATAGCCTTTGTCGGAACGAAGCTTAATCTCTCCGCTAATAATGCGTCGGTTGATGAAGATTTGTTGTATCTGATCTTTTCTTTGGCGGTTATTTTTTTTGTTTTTGAAATTCAAATAAATGCCGGCGCCCAAAGTGATGGTTTTCATTTTAAAAACGATTGAATATTCGTGTGCAAATTATATTTAAAATAATCATTTGTTATTTATTGTTTAATTGTAATTTATGTTGAAATTTTGAAAGTCAATAATTAATGGATCACTATATGCCATCAAGTGAAAAGGTTTTGAAGTGAAATTATGAAGTTCACTGTAGAGTACTAAAAGAAATTACAACGGGTTAGCACTGGTATACCACGCTTAAAAACCTTGTACGTAAAGGTTTCTCCAAAATAAATGTTCGATGAGGCCAGTCTGTGGCAGCCATTTTGTTTTGGAGGCGACTGTCAAATTTGCTGTTTATTATTGAGTCAGTTATGCCAAATCATCAAGAAAGTAACATGATTGACAAACAGCATGAACAAATGATACAATTTTGTCATTAAAGTGAGAATTATTAAGAATCGAAGAAATCGCCGCTGTTCTTAAAAGTGAGCAGTAAAAAGATAAGATTCATAATCATAGATAATGCCGTTTGAAGAGGAAGCCAATCATCTTAAGCCACGAGGCCTTTTCGTTCATTAGGATGCTTACCAGGTGGCAATACATCTAGAAAAAGTTACTGCTTGGTGCGGATTTTGAGTGTATGGCGTTAGTGGTCTTAAGAAGTACGACTTAGCAAATGTCCTAATGAAAACATCTTTCATAAACAATGTGAGGCTAATGTTATCTTCTCACGTAGAATGACCACCGAGTTCGTGGGATTTGACCCCGTTAGACTGATTTGGATAGACTAACGTATAAAAATTTATCTATATATCAAGTTTATGAAATATTTACGGTTTACTCGAACATAACATTTAAATTTTCCGTCTAAGGATTCGCTCCTATTGGATTTTTCATGTTTCCATGTAAAAAGTATAGACTATTTTCACTGGAAAATTCTCTTTTGATGATTTAGGTCTTTAGGAGATTTGATCTTAGTTCTCCACACATGTAAACAACATCTTGTTAAACCTTAAATCTAAGCTATTTTGGGTTTAGATTTTTTTCTAAATTTTGCTCTCTGTCATTTTTGGTTTTGACTTATGTTTTTGTACGCATCTAATTTAGACGTTCGGTGCGAACTATGGGCAATACATTTGACATTTTATGACGATGTTCACATTGGACGTACTCATCCGACGCATTTTGACGTCTATATGTGTTGTCACCTTCCCACTTTTATGTAAGAAAGTGACGGGGTTTTGCGTCCAGATTTTTAGATGTTTTAAAATTCTCATGGATGCATTTTGACATTCGCTGTTCTGACATTTGTTTTTTATTATTTTTTCGCTTTTTGCTACCATATTCTGAAAGTTTTCACAACATTCGGTCACTTTTGATTGGAAATTTCAATTGAACATAAGAATATAAAGAAAATTGCAAACATCTAGGCTCAAATATTTTGTTTTTTTTTGTTTCGTGTGGTTCCGTGCATCCATTGTGTTCACACTACTTTGTGTCTGAACACGGCGGACTGGACGTACATCAAAATGCGTCGGATGAATACGTCCAATGTGAACATCGTCTATAGTTTGATAGATTCTTTTCAATCCAATAATTGTCACATTTGCGGTATGTTCAGTGCGAACTGTCATAAGAGGCAATTTTTTTGTAAATGATCAGTTTATCAGTTTTTGACATTTGTGAAGAAACCTGGATTTTGACGCCGATTTAGGGGTCTTGTAAAATGCGTTAAACAGCCACCCATCAGGAAACTCTCAAAAAGCATATCTGACACAAGTGTAGTGAAAACTTTTCGATTGAAAGTTCTTGTCTAAACAAAGGAAAAAGTTCCCATAATGGTCATCTCATCAATAATGGCGACACCCAATTGAACCGATATTATCTTCAAAAAGTTATAAAAAATTATGACGTTTCATTATTTTTAGAAAAACAACATCGAGTAAATGCTTATGGGCCACGTCGCTGTATTTACTTAGAAAAGCTATTTGTTAAATGAAGTTTTTTTAAACAAGTAAATTTAATATATTTTACCTTCTAAATCATCCTTCAAAATAAACAGACTTGTTAAAAAACAACGAATGTGTAATTAGATACGTTTCTCAAAATCTACTGTTTTTAATGTATCACTTTTTATCAATAGATTGCCGCTTAATTTCAATCCTTAGTGGAACTAATTCCCTCAGGATTGCCTTTGTCATGCCTATATATCCCTATACAACGTACGATATATACACACACAAATAAATCTGTGTATGGGATGCACGCACGAAGTTTATCTTTTTGAAAATGAACAACCGATTGAGAATCATGTTAAAAGCAATTTACTTTTGAAGTGCTACCGTGATACGCTGATGTTTCTGGCCTCGGCTACTGAAGCTCTTGCGGCCACCACATCGAAAAGCGGTAGCCTTTGTTGAGCCGATAACTTCTTTCATTGTAGCCGCCTTTCTATCTTCTTTTTTTTTTTGTGTAATCTTCGGTCTCGCATACAGCACCTATGTAAATGTATTGGGCTCCTAATAGAGCGTATCCTAAGTATAATGGACAAACACATTTTAGGGCAAGTTATTTTTTTTTTTTGTTGGATGATGATGCAGTGTAACCTGCTGGATGGTGCTGTAGAGAGCACTTTTAACACTTATTCTTCCTTTGGCTGATAACTTGTTGTGGAAGCGTGGATGATTGAAAGAAGCAGACGGAATTATCGGAATAAAATTGATTTAAATTTAAGATTGTTTTTTTTTTTTTTTCTTTTTGACAAAAAAGGTTAAGCGTAAATAATGGTGAAAGTAATGTTTGTTGAAGTAATAAAGAAGAAAAAATGATGTATTTAAAAAAAAAAACCAGGACCTTTCAAATAAAACAAAAAAATAAGATGGCTTTTTATAAGAAGCAAAAATTTCATACACCACATGGATTAAATTTTATTTAAAATGAATCTATGGAAAAGTTGTATGCCATTTCTAAACCAGAAGCCATATATGGCATTGCATTTTTCGGCGTCAAGTGCTTAAATTTTGAAACTGCAACCATAAAACACCCGAAAAACTGAAGAAAACTTTTGTTCATGTACACCATAATTTTGTTTTCGGTATACATAGTTATAAGCACGAAAAGCTAGAGTCAAGTTCAGTGTTGTAAGGGTTTACGAACAAAAAATATATAGAAAACAAAAATTTTTGTTGCCACTAGTTTCAAAGACGATTAAATTAGTTTTCTAACGAGATGTTGGTAAATAATATTCAAGTGATTAATTTTAAGCAATGCATGACAAATTACAAAGCCTTTTTAACAACGTCCATATATGGCTCTTTTGGCGTTCACAGTAATATTCGCTAAATTTTTCTTTCTAACGAGATTCGATATTGCTAAAAATAATATTCAAGTGCTTAGTTTTAAACAATGCATGGTTGAGTTGAGTTGCAACGCGTTTTTTACAAAGCAGAGATATGGCTCTTTGGAAATATTTGCTAGATTTTTGTTTCGAACGATATTCGATATTGGTAAATGATATTCAAGTAACAAGTTATGATTGAGTCGAAATGAAATGCTTTTTTTACAACGTCCATATATGGCTCCTCGTGCATTTACGGAAATATTCGCTAGATTTTAGAACGCTATATACGGCTAAGAAGGTTATTCGAGTTTTTTTTTTAATATGTAAACAATAATTTCCCCAACGCGCTTTTACAATAAACAGAGGTTGTGTGCTATTGCTGATGATCAGGAAAAACATCTTGAGACATATAAAATTAATGAAAGGCACTGAATATGATTTGGAACATGACAACCCCTCGCTAATTTAGCTTAAATAACAGATAAGAAAGAAAAGGATAAAATAAAATGGAAGAACGAAACTAAAGATGAATAACACTAAACTTTTTTGGAAACAAAAATCTTCCAGAGGAAATGTTAGGTTTTAAGACTTCTGCTGACATCTTTTTCTATAATTTTTGAATGATGAGTTGTTTGACATGAATGTGCTGGAAGTGTGGATAGAGAAAAAAAGCTAAAGCAGAGACCATATCGTAGCTCAGGAAAAAAACGCGCATGAGAGCATCTGTATCTGGATTATATGACCGATTAATACTTGGAAAAGTTAAAAGCAATTAAAAGAATGAAACTATTATCAATCAATCAATTGTTTACCGAGTATTATGAATAAAATTCAATTGCGTTTTTTGGCCTTTACTCCAAAATTTGGCTTTCGCTCTGGTATGATAGTATACACTTATCATTTAGATGACATCATTGCATCATCCATATCTAATTTTTATATCTGAAAGTTCTGTCTAATTCTTATGTTTAAGCATCTGCGGCCAATTTCACTGATGTCCTTTAAATGGAATTCTCAGAAACCAAGAACAACGTGAATTCAACAGTTTTAGCAGAAGCGGACGTCACCATAGTTTAAAAATCTAGCTGCAGATCATGTATAGGATTAATTTGTTAGCGCCCTAAGCACCATGACCGGAGTTTCACGACACAATAGGGATGACTTTAGCGCAAACAACTATATGTGTCTGCTGAACTGATGTTAACCTTTGATGACTGTAATAATTACTCACAAGAATTAACTATAAATTTAAAGATAAAGCACTAAAATAAAGAAACTTTCAAAACTAATCGTAAATTATAAATGTCGTCTAACGTTACTCAACGAATATCATTTACATTTTGGAAATATATTATATGTATCTCTATTCTTTCCATGAAACTCCTAATGAATAATCAATTAAAATTTGTTGTCCGCAACATTTTTATAACCATTTTATTAACCCTCATCGCCGCCAATGAATAATGCAAAACCCACAAAAAAAATATAACACACAAATCTCCCACAGATTAAAATCAATTAGTTAAATATCAGGAGGAATCCATTTGATTATTACCGCAGCCAGTCGGACCAATGAATGGTCGGTGCTGCACGCTCAAAGTCAATATTTACCCAACTAACAACTTTCGCTGTTTTGTGGTTTTTATTGAAAACTGCAGGGGGGTCAATATTTATTGCCAAAATTTAACCAAAACAGAGATGAGATCCTGCATCAGGGACATTGAATCACTGCATCAGTTTGACTCAGACTGATGGTTAAAATTCGACCACCACTGTCTAATTTACACCGAATCATCAGCATTTTTTTTTTTATAAATCGATAAAGGATTGCCTTTCAATGGATTCCAAAACAAGGATGATTCACGACCATGATACCAATCGAACTGGTGTATAGGACCGAGCCATTATTCATCTGCGCCGCCGCCGCATCGTCATCGCTGATGCCGCCCAAAACTCACTTAAGCTGTAAGCAGCGGTTCCAATTGATTTGCGACTCCTTGTCGGAAGGATCTAAAGGATTTCATTTATTTCCACCTGTGAACCAAAGAACGGGGTCTGTCGGTATCTACACAAGAGATAACTCACAAAAAGATCCATCCTACTGTAGTCGTGTCGTCATCGTTCTCAAAGTATATAAGGAACTAATAATGAAAGAACGAAAGCAGGTGGTGGATCCGAAATTATACGCCAATTTAGTCGTGCAATGTCGATGTCGGCGCATCCTTTGAGTGTGTAGAAAATCGCCATAATTGTCCTTTCGTGTAGAGTAGTTCCCAAATCAATTAACCAAACCGAATTGGAGCATGCAAAGGATCTGGGATTCAGATTTCTAGATTTGGCTGCGTAGATATACAGAAGCCTGGATTATATATCGCATTGACATGCGTGTAGGAATTGCAATTTGGTTGATTAGGTTTCAAAAAAAAAAAAAAAAAAAAATTAAAGACATAAAAAGTTGAAGATGAAAAAAATCCTCTATAAGCCGTCAAGTTGATGGTAGGTACTGTGATACCGGTACATATAGGCAGAGCGGCTTCCTTCTGGTGTAGCCCTCAAACTTGGACTATTTCTTGCCGAATCTGCTTTGCGAAGTGTTCGCGCAAGTCGGTCCTTTTGATCTTTTTGGTTTCAGATACACTGGATTGCTTTGATCTTTGCCGATAGTGACACAAATTCGTTTGGTTTGTTGTTTTTTCTTCGATGATTGCTTATATTACCACGCACGCATATATCCATCGAAACTAGAAGAGAACTGTAACCAACAACAACAATAACAAACTCTATGGAAGAAATTAGATTTAAGATCAATGAATACGCGCCGAAAGATACTATACAACTAAGACATTTTTATCTATTTTACGACGAGCTTTTAGCTAAATTCGATTGCGAAACAATCGTACTCTGGAGTGATCGTAAAATTCATTTGCTATGAAATTGGTTCCGCCGCGGTAAAAATTGACCTTTTTTTCGGTTGATAATTTAAAAATTATACGTTAATTAGTCGCAGGATGTTCGTTTTTATATTTAAAAATGATTTTTACGACCAACAGATATGGATGAAGATTGACATGGGAAATCAATAAATGTTGCCAAATAGGGATTTGATTTCTTGGAACTTATTAGTTCAATTTTGAGCAACCATAAGTGATGCTTTAATTTTTGAGGGACAAACTTTAAAAGCGTATTTAATTTCCTGATTATATCAAAGTCTTTTTGAACTAAGGCCATTTTATGGTAATTCGGGATGTGTTAGTGGAAACAATTCTCACGGTGAGAACCAATCTTTATTGCGTTCCTATTCAAGATGGTCCCAAAATTTAATGGTAGATGAGATAAGATCTATTTGCAAAAACCAAAAGAATTTTTATGAATTTGTGATGATAGTTAATGAAAGTTATGTGAATCAATTTCTATACAAAGCACTAAGCCGCACTACTGGAAATCATAATGATCTTGAAAGTCTAACAGCCTTATTTATAAACTTGTTTTAATGACGACGTAAGGTTACTCCTGCTTTACAACGCCTTGAGTCCTCCATGCTGATTTATATACAAAAAAGGAGAATTAGAGGCACAATATAAGCTATAACTGATTCATAGGATTTTTAAAGATGTAAAGTCATTTAAGTATCTTAAGTATCTAAATGTCACTTTGACATGACATTGTGAAACGTCAAAAGTAGTTTTTCATTGGCCGCAAAAAGTGCTTTTTTATTGATCTAGATATATATTCTTTTTTTCATCTTTTTTAGATTTTGCGTTTCATTGGTCAAAAAAATTAAATCTAGATTACGTCAAAATCTCGAAATATCGATTTGAAATTTAAAGTGAGATTTTTTCGTCCACCTTTCACATAGACAACAATGTGTGAGACTGTCAACTTGTCAAGTTAGTGCGAACTCAGTTTGACTCCTTCTCGCTAATTTATAAATGAACAAACATAAAGTGATACACACAAGTATAAGAAAAAAAATATTTTTGCGTTTCATTCGGCAACAAAAATCTGAAATCTCAGATATATCTGAAGTTTCCAATGAAAAACCACATAAGTGTCTGTGTAATTTATTAGTTTGCGAACGAAATGCCTTTAACAACTTTCAGAGTTAATTTCAGTTGAGAAAATATACGTTGGAGTATTTATAAGCTTTATTAAAAAAATATTACATACTGAATGTTAACAACCATACAAACAAACAGCAAATGGACTCTCTCTCTCTCTCTCTAACACAGTAAACATCACATGGTTACAATGACGTTTATCATAACCAGAGTTTTAGATAGTTTTAGATGGGACATTGTTAACTAATATGGATAACAAATTCTTTATAAATAAAGATTTGTTTGACGTGTCGTAAAGACGGAGTAAGTGCTACGATTTGGTTTAACTACTCCGAGATTATACCATGTATTAGTGAAATTTAATAAATAAATGGATTTTCGATCCCGATTGTACAAGAAAAAAATCTAATTTGATTCCCTACATCTTTTACATTCATAACTTTGTGCTAAACAATGTGGAAAAGAGTCGTAACAAAAAGTTTGGCGAAAACACATATTTTTGAAATATTGCATCATTTATCAGAGAGGATATCTTAAAGACGGTTCTGTTTTGCAAAATAATGTATGGTACCTAGCTAATTGTAGGAAATTTTATCAGCTAAATTTTTCATCCCGGTTTTTTGTTTGTACGACGCACCGTCTACTAGATTTGCGGATGCAACCGTGGGAAGATACCTTTTACCCACGCACTCAGCCCCCGCGGCACTCCGATCACCGTTTTTTTTTTTATTGCGAATACGGGGACCCCCTACACATTCCCAAACGAATTGGAACTTCACGAATTTCTTGGTTTATTCGTCTTTTTCAGGCTTAGTTTGCCTGGACTAAAAAACAAATTAGTGATTATGCTGTTTTGGAAGTATGTCAAATCTGTGGTTTATTATTTTGTATCACTGGTGCAGTGATGCCAAAGCACAATGTCAAGTGAAACGATTTATCAGCATGGTCTTCACAGACTGTTAAAGCCTTTTACAAAAACAATTGATTTAATTTTAGCAAGGACTGAAATGAATAATTTTGACGATCTCTTTAATTTATTACTATTGACTGAAATGTGTTTTTTTTTTTTATTGAAATATTGATGATGTTCACTAAATTAATCTGTATTTAAATCCAATTCCATGCAGTATTTCTAAACTCAACCAAGTTTTTATCTTAAATAATACTAAACGAAATCAAATGAATAAAATACAGGCTGGGGCAAAATTTACTCCCAAATTTGAAAAATGCAAAAACTTTAGGAACCGACCTTATAAGACCGCAACCTTCTTAATATCTTATAAATAGCATGAGAAAATAACTATCACAACAAGATGGCAATATGTTTTCGGTATTTGAAGTTATCAAATTTTTCTAACTCGGGCGTACCCCTCTGTTCAATAAAATGATTTGATAGCAACTTCAATTTTTCAAAAAAAGATTTTGTCCTCAAACACAAAAAAGAACTCTGCGAGAAGATCTCGAGAGCAAGCTTGCGACATTTTTGAGAGTGATTTGGACACATGAGTTAATCACTATGAGAGATAAATTCGCCAAATTCCTACTATGGTGACTGGACTAAATATGGCTCAACAGAAAATGGCACAACTTGGTCCCGCGTACTTCTCTTTGATATTGTAGTCTTTCAATGTTTGTATTTGAAATAATTGTTCAAATTCTTTGAATTAATATAAAATTCAAAACTTTTAAAATTAATTTAAAACAAATCCGAGTTTTCCGAGAAAATCATAGTATGTATGTCAGTAATTTTAATATAAAATAATTTATATTCCATTTTTTTACTTGTTTTTACTAAAATCGTACATCCAGTTTAAGAAAAAAAAAACAACTTCTTAAAAATATTTGTATGACAAATTTTGAGTACGCCAAATTCCGTATGCCAAATTCCGCAAATTAACAATTTTCATGCGAAAACCAAATAAAAAAATCATTGATTATTGTTTTTTTTTAATGTTATCTAAATATTAAAAATAAAATATTTAATTTAAAAAAATTCAAAAACACATTATTGACCCCAACCCAATTTTTATTTAAAACAAATCCGAAATACTAATTTGTCAGTTGTCAAGTAAGCACTACCAGGGGTTAATTTAACAACAAAATAAGCGCGACAAATGTTTGCGTTGCACGACGAATTCACGACATTTAATCCAAAATTTTTGAAATTTCAAAATGGTAGTGCTATAGCTTGAAGGTAATCCTTTAGTTTAGGTTGCTAGTTCTACAGGATTGAAGGGAACCTTCAATTTACTGCTGAGATGCACAAAATAATAATATCGAACAAATAGTTACATTTTCGCAAAAGGTAGTTTCCATAAAAGGTGAAAGCTGGGTTTGAACCTAGACCTCTTGCCACACTGACCACTAAAAATCTAAAAATTGGTGCACTATGTTGCCTGTTCTTTTTCTGACTTTCAAAAAAAGATTATTTTAACTATAACTCAACCAGGGCCAGAGCTTCGTTTAAGATTTTATCGAAGTAAGTTAAAGCAATTTTTCTTCAAGCTAACTCTTTCTTCGACCATTTCCCGCCAAGCACTAAATCGATGGGCTGGCATGCCCTGCTATCATAATTCGTTGTCTGCCTCCCAATTGATAACTTTATTTTCAATGATCCCCAATAAATACTTCTTCCTTTAAGGCATGTCGAGTGTGTCGGTTGTTGGTTCTCGTATGTTTCCATTAATAGCTCTCTTTCGAATGCATAATTTAATGTTGCTGTTGCCTTGCCGGTATACTCTTAGAGCTTGTCTCATAAATGACGGTGTGAATGCTTCTTCTATACGGCAACTTTAAAGAGAATCTCACCGCAGACAAATCTTGGGCATCATCATGGAAGCGAGGACAATCTTCATCACTTCTCATACACGAATATATAGCTTAAAGTCTGAAAGACACATCACTATACGATGGAGAAGAAAATTACGATGATGTGGATGGTGATGATGATGATATAAGGTCCAGCATGGAGGGTACCATCAGACTGCGGCATGAAGCGGCGACTAAAGAAGAAGAAACAACCAACTCCCTGATTTCTTGGGATTTCTTCTGCCGCGCGCGCAACCGCAGAAAATTTGTCGGCATTATTTGATCTTTGAAATGGCGTGTGCCTTAATGCAGAGATTATTGTTTGATTACACCGATCGGTTGAACGCTGGTGTGGGAATAATAGACCGTTTCTTCGTCTCTTTGGTTGTGACTCCCCTGGCCATAGCTTTTTTATTTAGTACAAAATAATGCTCCATGTAGTTTGTGTTTTTTTTTTTCTATCCATCGTTTCTTTCCCCTTTTTTTCTTCACGAGGAAGACTCTACTTGTGTTTTATTGTAATTGGTTCAATGCAAGTATGCTTTTATATCTGATAGATGTTTTGTAAGTATGTATACCTAGATATTAATTGAGGTTTTTGTCTAAAGAAGCTTTCAAATGAGTAAGATATAAGTGGCAAAATTAATAGTGAAAAGAAGCAGAATAAGTATTTAAGTGATTTTAGTGAAGGAAATTAGACCTCTCATGGATCATTCCATCGTTAAGGTATAAAATGCTAAGTGGCATTTAAAAGCCCACTTAATATAGTAAATTTTCATGCATTATTTTTTTTGAAAGAAGAGTGATTCGTTTATTAAATTATGCTACACTCATACAAAGACTAGAAAACCCAATGAAATACAAAAACTTCAAATATTATAAATTATAAATATAGGTTAATATTAAAAGTGGTAAAAAAAATAGCAAAATACTTTATTTGGAATTTGGAAAAAATAAAATATTCAACGAAAAAAATTAAATTTGCTGCAGTTTCTAACTTTTCAGTTTTTATTTGTAAAAAAATCTTAGAATACTATTTGGGTTGATAAAGTAAGTATTCTCGTTAGTGACAGTGCGGCCTATGGGCTACTAAGTGGCACATCCGTCGCACGTGTAATATAAGTTAAAAAAAATTAAAAATCGTTAGAGCAGTTAAATAGAGTTTTATTTAATAATCAACCTTCTGTTGCACAAGAAGCCATATATGGCTTCAGATTTTTCGTCGTCGATTGTTAAAAAAGCAAAACTGCCAAGAGCTTACAACCATTGAAACCAAAAGCAAAATAAAAAAAACTGCTTTCACTATCTAAGGTTGGAAGGTATTGCAGAAAAAAATACAAAAAACTGCTTTTTTTCGGTTGCGACTTTTGTTTTAAAGGAGATAATATATTTTTTAACCAAATTCGGTATAGGTAAATAATGTTCTAGTGCTTTATTTTTAACAATGCAAGTGTGAATCAAGATAGATGCAACGCTTTTCTTGCTTTCGTACACAGAATAATTGGCTTGATTTTAGAATGTCATATGAAATTCGACCTTTTTTTAAGTGCCAATAAATCAAATATTGTAGTACAACCCAATACAGACAAACAATTGGCGTTACAAAATAGTATAGGGTTTGCTATCATTAAATTATTTAAAACAAAAATCTTTTTCTGGTTGAAACTGATGCAGGCCATATATGGCAAGTTTATTTATTTTTTCTATTAAAAGAAAATTTATTTTTTTTTCTTATTTATCGCTATATATGTATTAACTCTCGAAACTGAAAAAACAAAAACAGCAAACAATATTTTTTTTACTGAAAAAAAAATGTTTAATCTTTGATTAACCATGTGGATACAACTGTCAAATCGCTGTAATTAAAATTATTAGGACCAAAGTGTCAGATAGCTATCAAACACATACCGCTATTCAACATAATATAGGTTGCTGATATTTTTTTTCTGTTTCAACGTCAAGTTCTGTTCAGTCTCAAACTGCAAAACTACTGGAAATCAAACAGCTAATGGTAAATAAATATTTGAGACATTTGAAACCAAAAGTTAAAGTTTATCTGCCAGATAAGCTTCTGATAGGCAAGGCTTTATCCGAAAATCTTGCAACTGGTTTTAATAATTGAACTGCATAACTACTGGACATTAAACAGACAATGGAAAATAAGTTTCCAAGACATTTGAAACCGAAAGTTTGAGCTTATCTGGCAGATAAGTTTGAGATAGGTTAGGTTTTTACCGATAATTTTCTAACTGGTCTAAAATTGATATTTGTTGCACCATCAGACGATCCAATTTTAATTTAAATAAAGCTTTTAATGTTTAATACAACTTTTGGATTTACTGAGGATTTTTAAATTCCCCGCTTATTAAATTTTTTTTTTAATAATTGAAGGGTTTCATTTATTGTTTTAAACTGTTTTATGAAATGAAATTTAAATAACAACGATTTTTACTTGGATTTAAAATATGCAACTACATAAAATTTACATGTACCGTTTTCTTTTGAAAGTGTGTTTGTGTGCAAGACATAGCTGTGAAGATAAAACTTTAAATATGGATGATTCCTTGCCACTTGTATAAACCTCAAGCATTGCTTGTATTTCACTTCAAGACCGTAACAAAATTTACATATACATGTTTTATCAAACAAAACAGGTGATAAACTTATTGATAAACCTGTAGGGAAATCCCTCCTAAAGCCAGCACCGACATACACAGTCAAAATAACAAAGAGTAATTTCTTGCTGCACCAACTTCTATACACACAGTGCAATGCGAAAAACTCGAATAAGACTGCAACAGCTGTTACATTAAAGCGTGCAAGGAACTTGTCTGTGTTGTATGTGAGCGGTCCCTTTCATCCCACCGTTCTATTGTTTCTGTATCAAAAGTCCACTATTATGTAAACAGTCGGAACTTTTGATCTACACCGCATCAAAAGGTGCCGCTCTTGGCTTTCTCTCTGCCTCGCTCTGATCTCTCCGCCGATCATCTGGCCAAATCGCTGAACAATACATTGCCGGCCAACAACTTGTTCTGGAAACAGAAAATTGTTCAAATCTCCGGTGGAACACTTAAGATTCGTGCACAGCACACTCTTGAAGTGTGCATCACTGTCCGAACAAGCTATTCTTCTCTTGTTGGATTGGTGGAACTCACGATCGGCTCGGTGGTGGAATCCTGGCTCTGGGTTGGAACAATTTGTTTGGCAGCTCTGCTTTGGTCTCCTCTTTTGATCTTTTTTTTCTGTTTGTGTGCGTCTGTGTGAGCCTCTGGCACTTCATTAACATTTATTTATTTATTGTTCTTTGATGAACTGGGTTATAATTACATCAGAGCACGCAAAGCTCTATATAGAAGGATCTGACGTGACGGGCTTTGGTCGGCTTCCTGTGTCCTCGTTCTCTTCGCAGAGGGATGCGCAGAAAACTAAAACCTCACCTGATTTACGAAGGACTTGTTTCTTTATGATGACGATAACGATGATGAGGATGTCCTCTTGGGCAAAAAGGATAATTGAATTTCACGGATTATCCGTGTGCACATTGTATGAATGCAGCAGGTGCTGAAATCAGGTCGACCGATTATTTATGACTGCTTTGGTATGTCGGCAGCAATGAACTTCTTCGCTTTGTAAAGGAAAATTAAATGTGCAATGGCAAATTTTTCGAAAATAACTGAAGAGAAAAATATTTCTGTCAAATGGAAAAAATTGTATTTTACTTCACAGAACAAGAGAGTTTCATAGAATTTAAGCATGCATTTGCGCATACCTGTTTACTCGTAACTGAAGAAATTAGAGTCTTGCTTACTTCGATAAGATTGATTCTTGAAATACGATTGCGTGAAAGTGGGAGAGATGCATAAACTTGGACACTTTCAGAACCAGCCACCCCGACCCCATAGGTTTGCAATAGTATTGCGGCCTTATTCTGATTTGTACTGCTCGAATCCGGATTCTGAGAAATTCCATTTGTGCGATCAAATATTTCACAAATCTTTATAAATGACTGCGATCCAAAATGGATCCGAAACACCATAATTCACCCCAACCATCACCAGAACCACCCACACAGGAGTCATTCAAAATAAAAATCGACTTCTCATTTTCGGTCTCATTTTGTTAAAGTATGTCGCATAGTGAGTGAGAACACGATAAATGTGAGCTGAGAGTGATAGAGAACCATAATCAAAGAGTCTTAATGCCTCGACTTTATGTTTTTGAATTAGAGAAAAGTGAATGGAATAAAGTCACTTTCAAACTTTGCTTTATTTTTTTCTATAATCACCCTCTACTAAAAAGTGATTCTTGTTTCATAAGTGAAAGATTTCGTGGTGAATTCAACATCCCTAATGCCCAGTTCTACCAAAATACACCTAAAAGTATTTTAGTTAAAGGAGTAATAAAATTTATTGGCATTTGAACTAAAAATGTTGTGCACCAACATTAAAAGGGGAATTTAAAAAGAAATGAGGAAACTTGATGCCAACCCCGGACTTTTATTCACCACACATGTGTCTCTTTCATTAGAGAAAGCTAGAGGAGAGCATATCAATCGGGAAATTCAACGTTCTCTTTGTCTTGCATTTTTAAGACACCTTTAAAATTTATTTGGAACGAAATGGTTGGCGAAATTAAAAAATCCATTTTAAGATTTAACAACCCAATAAATATTTAGAAGTGTTTGGAGAAACTGACCATAAGGTGATTAAATATTCGTCTTTTACTGTTTGTTATTGATACAAATTAATAATACAAATACAAATTAATAATTTCAAAGTATTCAAAATAATTCACATCAAATAACGTACTGAAGCGTTGTAAAACAATCCTCCAGTCCATATAGAACCTTGGAAACAACTACGTGGAAACAACTACTTGTTTACGGAACTGTAGAAGGCTAGCCTAATTTGACCCGAAGAACTGCTCGACCCTCGACCTCGGAATAAACTATTGCATTCTACCTATGCAAGTCTGAAAACCGTAAGATTTCATCCACAATCTCGAGTATATCAAATCATATGTCAACTAACTCTCTCTATCTCTGTCTATAATATTAATGTCAAATGACATTTGAAGCCATTTAAAAAAGTGATGACATTAAGATTATTTTTTGTCCAACTATAGGCGTTTTTCTTTTTTAGCTCTGAGCAGAGCACTGAGCTGTCAAAAAAAGATCTGTGTTTCTTTTTTAGCTCCGAGCGCTCAACTTGTGTTTCTTTTTTCGATCAGAGCTTGCTCGGAGCGCGCTCTATGAGCTCAGGATAAAGTGATGGAGTGGTCTAGAGTGGTAGAGCGCGGCCAACTTCATGCAGTTTTCATGTTATTTGACAGATTGTGAGTGGATTTCTATTGATATGGCAGTAAAGTACTCAAGTGTGTTTCATAAATAAATCAGAGCGCTCGGATCGTACTCTGCTCAGAGCTCACTCGACAAGCTCAGGCTCTACTCCGTGCTCTGCTCAGAGCTAAAAAAGAAAAACGCCTTATGTAGTTCTGATAGTTTGGCTTCTTAAATTTGCAGAAGTGATAGTTTACTATTACTTTAGACTAGTTACAGAAATTTGATCCACTTGTTAAAATGCACTTGTGTATATTACAAGTGATTTGAAGAATTGAAGTACAAAATAGTGTCGCTAGGCCGGCTTAGTCGACAATCCTCCAAATTTGGAATGTCAAAGGTTGTGTATGTCGTGTGGCATTTCTGTGCACAAAGCAATATTAGCATTGCTATTCTTGAATCAATTAATAATTTTATATGCACATCAACAAGAACTTCCCTTTTTATTTAATTTTAAATCAACACAAAAATATGCCTTCTTTCTAAAGACAAAAAATACCTGCATTGGTGTCACCAAAAGCAAATTCGACTGCCGGTCGGTGCTATCGTTTTATCTATATACCTTCTTATGCCATTTTAAAACCCACCACAATGCATCTAAAAAAGATACAAGATACATTTTTAAATCGATTATTGGTTGTTAGTGGTTTTTAATTTTACCGCCGCACCGCGCTGCTGCTTCTACTCTGCCTGCCAAAGTCATTATAACGATCGTTTGACCCTTTGATCGTTAAAAACAATACTTAATTCCGTCTAAAAGTATTGAAAAGCGATCGTTATTAATTTTTATTGTTAAAAATTCTTTATATGCTGTTTGTCGATGTTTTTAATGTTTTTTTTTTTTTGGTTCATTTGTTTTATACATACAATTTTTTTTATTTTATTTTGTGGTATTTGTTGCGTCCAGCTGCTGCTGATGGTGCTGCCATTGCTTTTACCGGGCCAATGAGCGGCGCGTCAGTGATGTGAATGTGATGCAAGGCAAATTAGTTAGTTACACTGGGTCGGTGATCATTTTGTCGGCAAAAATGAAAGAAAAACTCTTAATGTCATGTCATTAATTGATTTTTTAAAATGATTTTTATTTTTTATTTTTATATCTTGTATTCTTAATTTTGTGTTCAAAAGATTTCGATTGAATCCGATGGATTTTGTTTGCAGTTTGTGAGTTTTTTTTTAATTATTTTTGCTTATGGCGACTTGGATTGTAAAGAAAAATAATAATAATAATTAGTAAATTATTGGAATTTTCAATCAAATTCATTTTGGAACTTTGAAAATGTTAAGGGTTATGAAAAGATTTTAAATTTTTTGTGAGTATAGGAACTTCCAAAAATTTAATTTTTAATTACTCTATAGAAATGTTGATAAAATTTCAGTCAGTGTATCGGACACTCACGCAAGAGGTCGGGGTTCAAATCACCCCATGTTAGGAAGTGACAAATCCTTCCTAGAGTATTGGGACAAAACCAGACTTTGGACTTTGCAATAAGGTTCTTAGAAAATTTGATGTTAATGCTTTTTAAATGTTTCACCTCGAAAAAATTACCAACGTTTTAATTCTGAACTAGGAAATTTAAGTTACCCACGTTAAATTTATTATTTTTGTCTTTGGCAATGATTTTATGGAATATTTTGTTGATAAACTTGTCTTTCGATGAGACAAAATGCGAAAAACCGAAGAAAATGAAATCAATCCGCTCGATTCGTCATCAGGAAAACGGTCATTACCGGTAGTCAGCAATTGTTTGGAAAATTCTTCAGCAGATCGATCGTTCAGCAATTCTCATATTTTTTCACAGCTGAAGTTTTATTCACATAACATAGTTTGATAATTTAAAGCAAGCGTTTATTTATTATTTCAACGGCAGAGGTTGATCTTGAAATCAATGGCAGTGTTTGGCGGAAATCTATAGACAGTAAAAACTTTCGTACCTCTAAAACATCTCGAGTCATTTTGCCAGACCTTTCAATGTTCGGTCAGAGGGTTTGTGCGCTAGATGCGCATTCGTCCAAGATAATGGTTTTAAATAATACTACAACTTTGTCCATTGCGGATTTTTTCGCAATGTTGCGTGTCGGTTGTTCAGTAGATTGAATGTTTTATGGTAATTTTAACTCTTAGTATAGCCCGTACGGCATCCTTCTAACAATGTGGCAGCACTGGCAGCTATTCCAGAAAAGCAACTGCTACTGCAATGTCGGATTTTGTATACAAAATTGGCAAACATTAATGACATGAGGAATGTCTTCCCAGTGAAAATAATCCAACATTTCCATCATCAAACGATGTAAATGTATTATACACCTCCATCTGTTGGATGGTTAACAGAGGTACATTTCGTACATTCGTTTGAACTGATTATATAATGCCGATGTCGATCATATTCACTTTCAGGTTTTAATTCTCTATTAAATGCGGCATTCGTTCCATGATATGATACTGTCACTCCTAACTTCATTAACAAACTGTCGAACATCAATTTTGAACCATTTGATTTTCCGATATTTTTATAAATATTCTGCTTTTTTGGGCGGAGACGAATGCAACAAATAAAATATCATTAAAATCAGTTCAGCCGTTCTTGAGTTATAAATACGGTAACTAACCCGACTTTGTCTTATTTATTTAGATTTTAATCCCTTTGTCCAATTGAGCAACACAACCGCTAATCACAAGCAAATTCAATAGACAACAAATACTGGCAACTTTCACAAAACTTTTTAAAATTTTGTATATGCATGGATTTGCTTTTGAGTTGCGTTGCGTTGCTTAAGTGGACAAAGGACCTTACTTAAATATTATAATGGTTTCGAAGCTTTTATTTTAAAATCACTTAACAATAAAATCTTAATTTATTTGAATATTATTTTTAAAAGGGAAATAAATTTTCCTAAGCACAAGTGGTGGGCTTTTTGTCGGTACACGATTTAAGTGTTTGATCCCAATAGCGAGGTGAACAACTACTCAAAACTGCAGTCATTACACCATTATTCAGCTCACATAAAACGTAACTGTAAAATATTTATGCCTTAAAATATTTTTAGGAAAAATGTAAAATTAAAATAAAACCTACTCGGTGCATGAACCTTTAACTGCGTAGTAGCCATTTGTTGTGATTCCAGCACATGCAATGGTTATATCTGGAGGTGCTGGAGTAACGGGTATAATTTCAGTATTAGAACAAGTTGGTGTGATTGTGGACTAAAAATAAAGCAAATTTCAATTAATTTTGTATATTGTCAGCGTAAGACTTTGACACTATGTACAACACCAACTGCCATATTGATAAAGGGCAACAGCTGTCAGATTTGAATGTTAGAAAAGCCAGTTCTGACAGTAAAAGTGTTGATTATAATGCAGGCACAATCAAGATAAACGTTTAGACGCAACCAAAAATCATCTTCAGACGGAAGAGACGTACAAGCTATTGATAGTTTATTTTTGCTATCAACAACAGATGCAATCGAGAGTATACGAATAAAAATGGAAAAGCATAGCGATTCCTTAAGTTATTTGCATATTGTGGGAGTTGGTTTTCAAAACCCATTTGACAAACAATAACGAGATCTGATATTCCCTTAATCAACGAGGAGTTCCGGAATTAAATAAGGATGCAGACAAAATTAAGGGCATTTTCCACCAAAGTGATAAAGTGGAGAAGATATTCATCATATCAATATACACGCATTTTCAAAGTATCTAACAATTAAGTCAAAATATTCAGCTTTATTGATGTATCCGTTCGGAAGAAAATTTCGTCCGATTCGTACAAAATCGAAGAATTTTTAATCGAGGTATCCGTTCTGATACAAAAATCGGGGAAACTTCCGAAAGAATTGAACGCAGACTATTGATGTGCGATGCAAAGCTTTGAACAATACATTTTTGACAGCTACACTTTTTATAAATATAATTGTAAAATACTTTTCTTGAATTGAGCACAAATATTCTCGGTTTTTCGGGAATACATTTCTTGTTTTAAATACTATCTACTTTTTAAGACTAACTAGCGAAAAATTTCAAGTGGATATGTGCAGTTGATATCCACCATGTAAATGAATGTTAAAGGGTTTGGTCGTATGGATGTGCGCAATAACACTTCTATTAAACAAATTCCCGATAAATAAAAAAATTAAAAAGTTCTAAATGAACTTACTCCACATTCTGGTACACAGATCGTCGAAGATGATTTAAATTGTTCAACATTACAGATTTGTCCCACTGGACAATTACCAGTTGCATTTTTCATCTCAATCCCAGTAGAATCGCAGTACGCGAAACTATTTTTTGTTTTACACATAAAAATTCCAGAGCACACATTGCATCCTATTTTAACACATCCAAGAACAACAGTTGGAGTTTTTGGAACACAAATGTCTGTTGCGCTGTCCACACAGACTTGACCAGACAAACATTGTCCATATTGAGTGGTTACAGTTTTTCCTGAAATAATATGTAATATCAAAAATATTGACGACGAACACTCTCATAATAATCGAAATTCGTTTTTCGAGAAATGATTTAAAAAATTCGTAAGCCTAACTAAATATATTTACCATCTGGACACATTGCATATGCGGTGTCACTGACGCAAGCAACACGATTTTGACCACAGGTACCACATGTTGCATTCGATTTGCTAAACAATGTGAACAACCAAAACACACCTATGTAAACGACCTGCAAGAATTCAACTTTTAATTCATCTTTTCAATTCATAATGCCACTTATTTGATGTATACTTTAAATGAAATCATTTTTATTAATTATCGACAAGAAGAAGAACAAGAATTAAAGTAAACTTTATCGTTTAAAAAATCGGACACAACTAACCGAAATAATATTACGCCAACAATTTTATAGAGATTTTTTTTTTTTGCAAAATATGTCTTTTTCCGATCGCAATATTTTTTAAAAATAAGCCAAATGCAAACAGCCAAAATTGTGACAGGTTTATGGGGCATTCTAAAGATGTTTTCCAGAACCTTTATCATTTAGAGATTAATCTTTATAAATTTATATCACAATGCTACCGAATTTGTTTTCATTTAACTGTCTACAGCTTCTAAGAACTTTACAATTGTATCTCCTCTTTATGAATGGGTTGACAAATATAATGGAAAAAGAGGTAACAAAAGACATTGCCATGACATTGATTTTATAAAAAGCTATTTGTATTTATATTTTATTTACAAAAATAAAAATTAAATGCTTTTCTTTGTGTAGAAGAATTTTAAAAAGTGGGGTGTTTAGATTATTTCCAACGCTTGGAACCGGTGGATTGTATGGTAAATGCATCTTATTAGTCATCACTTCATCAGCCAACTTAGAGAACAATACACGCACAAATTATTGAAATTGAATAACATCGGAAAATTTCGAGGAAAATTCAATCAATTTGTGTTGAATTTCGTAAAATATTCAAAAACTAAAGTACCGTTATATACAAAAAATTAACCGAAACCCCCAACACTTGACTTGACTTATAATGAAATAAAATTAATTAAAATGGCTGAATAGTCCAGTAAATGTATGCATTAGTGTGTGCGGTGATTTTTCGGAGGCATGGTTAATGATTTCAAGCACCGAAGGCAATAATCAGATAGCAATTATAACCCTAAAACGACTAGTTAGTACCTTTTCCGGACGTTTTTAAATTTCTGTGTTTGGCGCTTGAAGTCTTAAAATGAGATTATTTATTGACACACATTATCTCGTACTCTTAGGCGACAATTTTACTGGAGATGTTTTTGAGAAATTTCGATAGAACAAAATGAGTTAAATTTGTTAGAAAAAAATAATAAAATGATACTTTTTCATAAATCGCAATCGCTTAATTTTAAACCGAAATAGTGGAAATTATGTTAAATCCCAAATCACAGTTTTATCAACAAAAAAAAAGTTGAAAGCCGGATGGGTTTCAAAATACCTCAATTGAGCTTTTTACAAAAATACAATATACATATGTATTTTTGTATATACATATATGTATAACAGTGAAATAATTGAATGGTCTTTTTTAAAATTAAATTTTGTTAGGATATTTTGATTTTATTTAACAGCATGTCTTTCCGATTACGGTACTATTTACTTGGATTTTTTTCTTAAATCATTTTATGTATGAACCTTTAATGCAGTTTCAATGTTGTTAAATTTTATAAAAATTATTTTGAGTCGTTGTCGATAAAAACAAAAGTTTTCATAATGGTTATGTGGCAGATAGCTGGAATTTTTATTGCTAGACATAAAAATAACTGTACCTGTCATAATATAACGGTTATGCAAATGGTTGTTTTTCTCGAAAACGGGTCAAACGATTTTGATTAAAATTGACATGAGTGATACGACATTAAAGGCTTTAGTTAAAGCCGTTATACCTAGAAAAGAGTTTAATTTTGACTTTCTCGTTAACGACTCAGTGAATCTTACCCAAATTATTATTTCTACAGATAGTCAAATTTAATGGCATACTTAATTTTTTAACTTTTTTTTTTAATTAACTTTCATATGACAAAAATATTATTAAATTATGTATTTAATAATATTTTTGTCATATGAAAGTTATTATATAGTCACACTCAAAATTTGTTTGACAAAAATATTCTGAAAAAGTTGTTTAAAAAAATCGATTTTCTTAAAAACTGGATGTACAATTTTGGTTAATATTAAAATATATTTTAATATATGAGGGTAATTCTATACAAACGATGGAATTTTCGATATCCGCGACAATAATTTGAAACCATTGCATTCATTCACTCTATTTTTGTTTATAAATATAAATCTGATCAAAATCTATATGCGAAATTAAAATGTTTTTTTTTCTTGTTCAAAAATTCTTCAAATGGTCTGATTCGCAGTGCCCTGGTATATCCGAATCACGTTTTAACATCAAAAAATCATTGCCGTTCTTCTATTTCAGTTCCCACACTAAAACAAAAACTACCATTGTAATCTCAAATAACACAAAATTGTTAATTAGCAATAAATTTTATTGCGAAAAAAGTCACTAAACTTTGTCCGCATAATTTGTAATCAGTCACCTGAAAAATTGAAAACGTCAAAAATATCGATAACTTCTACATAGATCTGAGCCCCATATCTCAGGGAATATCAAGTATCGAGTTTCGTTTAAACAAAACTGGGCTTACATCTCGCGTCTGTTTGTTATGTCACTTTTAAGAAATACATTTGTGAGAGAGGTCGTGGATTCACCATTTTTTTTCAGTCCCCTGGTGAATATAATTTTTATATATAAGTAAGGAGTATTTGTTAGCATTATATAACAAGCTAAGTAAAACCATAATATATTATCTGTATTCTATTCTGTTAAATTGAAAGTTTTTATGTTTTTTTTGGTAAAAAAATGTAAAAAAAAAACTCAGTTCCCTGGGCTCAGTCCCCTAGCGATTTTATGAAAAAATGTATTATAATTCTAACAAGAGATCTGAGAAATTTTTAGAAGATGATGTATTTTAACGGGTTTTGCCGAGGGTTTTGCTATGAGTATGATCCAACATATTTTTTTAACGGCGATATTGAAGCTATAAAAACCTATTTTGGAAGCAGTTTAAAAGTCAATTAGGTAGAAGATAATGCTGTCATTTAAATAAAAAGTCATATTTTGATTTCAAAAAGTTATAATTTGTAAGATATAATAATTGTTATTTATCAGTCCCCCGATAGCAAAATCTCAGTCCCCTGACCATAAAATTGTTATTTTTTATTTTGTTTTTACTGGTACGCTTTCAATAATGTTAAAGGACATTCTAACATATAATTAGAACTAATTTGTACGCCTTAAAACTTCAAAAAAAAAAATATGAGCGTTTTATTTCACTTTTTGTAGAATCACCCTTGTAACAAAATAAACGCGAAGATTTTTTCGGAAAAAATGTACATAGTTGTTAGAAATTAATTTTTATATATTTTTTTTTATAATTATTTATTTATTTTATACTAAATTAATTGAAAGAATTTAGGAAATTATCTTATAAAAAATAATTTCGTTGAACGTTCTTTTAGGCTCTTAGGTAACTTGCCACATGAGAAAGTTCGTGCTACCTTGTCGCGTTTTTTTTTTTTTGTTATGTTTTTGAATATTTTTTTCGGGCGTTATTGCCAAATCAATTCGGACGATATAGTGAAAGTTCTACTTGCGGACAGCTCCAATGAGTGGACAATTCCCATAAGCAAACACATTTATCGGAACCAACTTTTTTATCTAATTTCCCATACAAAATACGTTCTTATAAACAGACACTCCAATAAACGGACGGAGCCACTTATTTAACTCAATAATATAATAAAAGATTATTTGTGTATAAAATAAGAAACAGAAAGATATACAAAAATCTGTTTTCAGTACAGTTTCTATTTTTGTTTATAACACAAGCAAATCCATTGAAAATCTTCGATAACCGGATGCGAATAACGGACACCGTAAGTGTCCGCTTATTGGAGCTTTCACTGTATTACTTTATGTTATATTACTAATTGTTCAATGCTTTAATTGATCTAAAAATATAAATAACAAATAACTTAGAACTCTAGCTAAATCTTAGTCTTCAGAGGAAATAGGCTTCATTGATTCGAGCCGTTAGATTTTGAATTTTTAACTAAATAAGTTGCTGTTTTAAAATATACCTATTATACCAAAATTATGATGCATCAGATTTCATAGTATTTTATTACTGTGTTTAAATTAATTGAAAATTCTATCAAAATAAACTCACCTGATAGTCTTCTCAAAGTTTTATTGAGTGTACACGGCTTCTTTGTTGTTTTTTTTTATATCTTTAAATGTTTTTAATCACTTTTTTCTCCGAAAATTATTTGTTTTTATTTGATTACAAACTTGAGTTGAAGGATCTGCAAAAAACATTAAACAAAATTTTAGTTATAGAGTTTTCAAAAAATGAAATTTTATACATTAAGGGCTTGTTTCACAATATCTAAGTAAGTTTCAATTAAGCTATTCAGAACTTTTTTTTGACAGAAAACAACAAAAAAATATACAGCAAACAACGAATTTAACTGCTGAGTATTTTACTTGAAACCTACTTAGAGACTGTGAAACAAGCCCTTAGTATTCAATGTTCTTTTAAAAAAGACTAATTTATTTTTTTTAGGATAGACATACATTTTTGGCTCCTAAAATTTTAATAACTTCAGATTGTGAAATTTTACTAAAGTTTTGATTTATCTCTAGATATTTAAATTATCTTTTTACAATTGGGATTTCTTAAAACTCTTTTAACTTGTATTATTTCTAGTCCCCCTTTAAGAAATAGTAATTGTTGTTTAAATTATTGCTGCGTTTCAGTAAATACACGCATGTTACCCAAAAAGTATCAAAACAGCTATAGATAATATACGAAGTTAGATACTAATTATTTTATCTTTCCATAGTAGGTACCTCTCGAAAACTCATAGTAAGATAAAACAGTATTGTTCTTTCAACATAATCGCCATCAGCCGCCTCTTCGTTTAAAATTGGATAAAATCACTTTGAAAATCCCATTAACTTTCTTATCATCTTCATTCATTTCACCTACATAATCAGCAATTCGGTTTTTATTTTTTTGTTCATCTTTTTCTTTCATTTATGCCGCCACGCCAAACAAACAAACACCAAAATGTTTAATTTAAGAGAATGACCATCTACTCGCTCTCTTAAATAAGTGTTTGAATATAACTGATCAACGGTGAACTTTCATTCTCTTCAATACAAATCATCATTATCCACACACATACAAATTTGTAAAATAGTTTTATCATTTTTGCTTTCCCATTCATATTCTAAACAAAAGTGTGAGTTTAAAAGAAGCGCCAAACTAAAATATACACCATTATCGTCTTCGTCATTATCATTTTTACTCTTAAGGTTATTATTATGTGCATGACATTTCTCTCACAATAAGATCTTCCTTGATCACATGGGATTGCCGACTACGGAATGGGTATTTTATTTACTAAAGATGCCGACAAAACGATGTTATACGCACCTCACCACCAATACTAACGTACATACATGCTCACACATCGCTGCCAGGTCAGGTTGCTCGATGGGAGATCCTTCTTTCTGAGTTTTGTTTTATTATCTCTGTAATTCTGTATCTTTTACCTTATGCTACGCTCTCATCTGTTGTTCCATCCATCCAGTTCTGGTAACTTTTTGCGAGGTAAACACACGGCACAACAGACTTTATCTTTCATTCCGAAACGATCGTTCAATCGGTGAAGTTGTTTACTTTTTTTAGCTCTCTGATCGTTATTTTATAACTGTGAAAATATATTTGACTGTCTTAACAATATTATTCTTATCGAAATAATTCAATTCGTCTCGATCTGTAGTTTTAAAAATATCGAATTTTAAATAAATAAAAGTCAATTAATTGACAAAAAAAAAATACCATAAACGTTTAAAGTGCCTGATAGTTCAGTTCATGGTAAAATAAAAATAAAGTTTTAGAGTGCTTTTTCAGTGCCTTAAATTAAATTTAAAAATCAATGAAATTAAAATGAAAATTTCTGTCGAGAGATTAAATTGACAAATGTCTTATTAAATTTTTAAAACAGTGTTTAAAATTTAAATTGTTTAATTAAACATAACCTTAAACAAATTTTGTAAATGTATGGATCTTAAAAATTAAAAAAACAAAAAAAATATCATGTCGTCGACAAAATTACTGACAAATGTCAAATTAAGGATTAAATATTTTCTAAGCAGGGTAAGTTTTAAAAATAAAATTTTTATTTTACACCTCTTTACGCCACTTTCAAAATTTCCATTTCGAAATATTAAAAGCAGTGGCCCTTGAAGGTAACCTTATGTATTTGCAAAGTTTTAGAGTATACAATGTATGTATGCAAGAAGTTTAACGTTGAGCATTTTTCACTTTTTAAATTATTGTATTGTGATCTGGTTAAAACCCTTTGAGAGAAAACGAGACATTCTCCGATTTTATACGAATTGGAGGATATTTGCATCGGAAGGCTGAATGTTGTATGCACAATTGTCTAACCAATAGAATAAATAGCCATTCTTTATCTCTTTGAAAACAAAGTTTAACAGGTGCGTATTCGTTTGACCGAATCGATCGAAAAAGTCAAAATCGAAAATTAGGAGAAAGGTGTTTGATATGCCATTAATAATCATTTTCGAATGATTTTAAGATTATCTTATTTTTAAATTGTGAAGTGCGCCGTGACGTAGTTATTAGTATGTCGGACTATAGCACCGGAGATGTGGGTTTAGCCCTGAGTTTTTTTTAGGGACACTGCCTTTTGCGAGGAAGTGAAAAATCCTCAAAGAGTATCATTGTCATGAAAAGTGCATAATATCATTTAGTCTTTCAGATTCGAAAAACAATTGTAAGTCCCCTCCACTCCTATAGAACTAAAAACACACACAAAAGGATTGATTGAAAGTTTAAGTCACGGCCTAGTGGTTCTTTTGAGCTGTCGTTGCCCCTAAATTTATTTTTTTTATTTTCATTGTATCTTCAAATTAGATCGAGGTCTTTTGGTAGAAACGATGTTTTTAAAGTCTATTGGCACACTTTTTATTTTCTACACGTTTTGGAAAATGTTTAGATATGCATCGCATTTTTGGAGAGTTTCTCAAAATCTCTAGCACTCCATCATTCCAAGATGAAATTTTAACTTGAAGGTTTCCCATATTTTTCTTAAATAAATTGTATAGAAAGACAACTTCATGATAACAGCCAAGGACTAGCAACATATCCTTGACAATCATTTTGTTTGGGTTGCTAGCTTTATGGGACTGAAACTGAAAGGAACCTACTTTATAAAAACAAATGATACTTTTGGAGGATATAGTGAATAGTAGAGAAAGTCGCTTCACCATGCAACTTTGAATTAGTTATTCTTCGCGGTTGGACATCCTTGCTTTGTTATAAATCGATCGAACATACTTTTGTTCAGGCTTATTCCCACGTATGGTTCTTTAACTCCTTGTTAACATTTGGTGAATATATCTCAACCAATATGTCTCTCTAGCCAATCTTAACTTAGGCTAGCTTCAGTTTAGCACAAGTTTTTTCAGATCTTAGTCTGATTGCTCAAAAGCCATTGTTCTTCTCCAGCGTACTCTCACTGAGGTGGATTTGAAGATTTTACGGGCTAGAGCATTTTGTTTATTCGTTCTTAATGAGCCAACCTTTGGAGACAATCGGAGTAACTACAGTGTAGTGCAACACATGTTGCATTTAAAAGGCAATGTTAAAATGTTATGTATATTATATTACATTAGTCACAAGTGGTCAACTCGTACCCGTCTTTCCGCTTTCCAAAAAATAATTGATTTACTATCTTACTATTTTTTTTAGAAATATGTCACTCTCTCATTTAAAAGCATGCACAATCAATTAAAGGGGCAGCTAAATTGCAAAAGGTAGTTTGTTGGCAAATTAAATACTGTACCTAAGACAAATCGAAGTATTTTTCGCTGAAAATTACCGATCTTGATAATCCTCAAGTCTCTATGCGTTTTCCAGCACTTTTATCGACTTTTGGAAGAGGTTGCCTCATAGGTAAAGACCCAAGTTTCAAAGGATTCATTTCAAAATGATGTTAATGAAATCGTATAATCGAAAGCTTCTGAAGATTCCGATCTTAACACAACTGCGGGTTTTAACCAGCATCATTCTGCAAAGCTAAAGGAGTTGCGGTTTTCATGTGTGACATGATTGTTCTGTAGAGCTCATCTCTTGAGTTAACAGCCTTGAATACCTGTGTAATCTCATTTTTTTTTTGCGCTTGAAGATACAACAAAGCATCAAAAATTAACATTACAAACTTTCAATGATTAATATCAATCATCACTTGTGTCGGTTTTTAGACTTTTCTTTTTCCGTTAATTATTCATTTTGTTCCATATCGTGAAATAGCGATTCAGTCACTTGACATCCGGTCTTCTTAAATACTTCCTTCATCTTTAAAGTCCAGTCAACAATGTATTGAGACCCCAAAAAACCAATCAGTCTTCCTGATAAGTAGTCCTCCAAAACCACATTCAATGTCGCGGTGTTATTTTAAGAATTTTCCGGCAGATACGTATCTACACACGACACAGTTCCGCTGTCCACAGAACCATCAACATCGAAAAAAGCAACACTAAGTTCATTAAAAGCGGTCCGGCTTGTGCGAAAACAAATACCTATCCACCTATCGGCAAGTCCATCTTAACCTTCGCGGTATTTTTCACCACCTTTAAACCGAATAGCAATTCAGCTCAGCCAGCAGTGCATATTGCATATATGTTTGGCAGCAACACGTATAATGGGCACATAAAATTGCAATTTCACCAACCCATGATGCGCGGGACGGCAACAAACGAGGTGAATTAAAACACAAAGTGCCGCCGACCGACAAAAGGATAAATTACGCCATTTAAATAAAGTCAAGTGGATTTTTACTTTGACTGTTTTTTTTTTTTTTTTGTTTTTTGTTTTTCGTTTTGTTGGTTTTTGGTTTAAGGAGTGAAGGTTGATATTTAAGCTTCTCAGTTCTTGACTTAGTGCGCTTCTGGCCCAATCGATGATCGACCGAATATATAGGTATCTCTTTCCCGCATCTTGTCTTTGTATAGTTTCTTTCTTTTATTTTATTGGATTTCTCCGACTTCGAGCCGAGTTCCTTTGAATTGAATAAACAATAAATATAAAAAAAAAATTCAACGCTGAAAACATTTTACGACCTTTCGGTTTTTTGATATTTTTGCGTGGCTAATAAAATAGCGGCGCATTGCATTTTTCATTTTACAAAAGGATTTTAGCAGCTCACCTTTCAAGTGAAACCGCGTTTTTAATACCTTTGCCGCATCATACCAACTACTTTGTTATTTTTACTTCTTTGGGTATGACCTTTTTGAATAAAGATGCATCACTCCTTTTGCTCTTGAGCTGATAAAATCGAGGCTTCTTAAAGGATAATAAAGATGAAACGGTGCGCCGCGCTGCACCGGCTTGCCATTGAGAACAAAAAAGACACAAATGGGTACCTAAACTCTTCATAAAATTCTGCATCTGTGAATGTAAAAAGGGGTGAAAGGATCAAGCCTTCTTTTATTGGGTTGGAATAGGTCCATTGGATATAGTTAAATTATGTAGGCTTATACTTTTGAAAAATCCATAAAATTTACGATGTCATCAGTTCCGCGGAATTGTCAGTTTAAGTTGAAAGATGCAACCGAGTAGCTAATAAAATAGTACCTTAGTTAGCACCTTTTTAAACCACGATTTAGCTAGCGCAGAAAAGTTATAAATTATAATAAATATTCTTGTTTGGATTCCACAAAAACAGTTCAAGTTTTTAAAGAATTGTAATTCAATGCCAGCTAACATGGAGAATTGAATCCGGATTCAACTTCGTGCATTGGATTGGATGGCACTTTTCGATCTGATTCAAATTATACTATCTATGGATTCAATCTTTTGATACACCCATGGAAATATTTTAAGATGATCTTGGAATTTGTTGACATAATTTCAAAACCATCAAAATTCTTTTCTATCCAATTTTCGTAAGTCTTGTAAAAGTAATTAATGTTATTTGTGACGTATGGACATATTATAAGTGATTCATGCAATGACAAAATTGTTACAGTGGCAAATAGTATGGTAAGTTTACCAGCAGTGCTTATGTGATAGAAACATAAAACTTTAAAGTACTTTATGAATATTTTCTACTTCACCAATTTTGTTTTCCACAGTAATTCTCGTCGGCAAGTTTTCCATTTTTTCTTTAAAAAATCTGTTTCAAACAAATTTTGACATCATAAATGAAGAAATACAAGTTTACGCTTAAATAACTAAGAAACAAAAAAACAAATTGCAAAACGAAATTGCAAAACGAAATACTTTAATTGTTTAATTTCGGGTCACCGTAGCGTCATGATTTTTTTTTTTGTGAAACGAATACAGCGCGGCGCTGCGTAATTTGGTATTCCTTTATTCTTGTGTTGACAGTTCATTTACGTCGTCGTCGTTGTGTTACTTATAAACTATTCAACGTTTTCGATGTGGTGAAAAACGTTTTTCATTCAAGATGAAAGTATACCGAATTACGGAAGATTTGACATTGCAATGAATGCAATCAGCTCAGTTATCTATACGTAAATGATCACGTTATCACGGTAAATGATGTTGTCGATGTAACTTCTCTCACTTTTCAAATTGACAGCTTGGGAACTGGGAAGCTGTTAACAACGAATCTTTAATAACAAAAGTAATGTATTTGACATTCAGAGAATAAAGACTCGATACTTGGGTGAAAAGCTCAATTTAATTTTCCTAAATGGAAGTATTCCGTGATATGACAGTACGATGAATACATTCAGCACTATAGTTACCTACATATATACAATCCCGGGTAAATGATGTTGTTTGCAAACTTTATATTGTGCTTAAGAAAACTTTATACCTACACAAAGCTCGCTAAAAAAAACTGACTCAAAGCAGAAAAAAACTACTAACTTTCTTTGTTGTAATTAAAAACTTGTTAATTAAGTCAAGTTGTCTTTCAAATGTCGGACATTGGTCCAACAGACATAAATTATAATAACTGAAATGGTGTTAAGTGGTGCAACTGAGCATTAAGAAACTGAATTACATCAACCTCATCAACTCATCCACCACTTTTCATATCAGTGTCTTAAAAAAATCCTTTTGCATACCAATCACACAAAAATGTGTCACATAGTTGCACGCTGCGCACACCACACAGCTTCCGAAATATTTCTGTTCCCAATTTAAAATAAAACTGCTTCCATCGTGTAGGAACAAATAAAAAACAGAAATTAAATTTTTTTTGATGGGCAAAAAAGACCAACGTGAGTGTCTGCGGTGTTAAAAAGAAAAGAAAAATTGCATTCGGTCGGATTAAAAAAAAAAAAAACAACATGTATACCTATATATATATATACATAAAACAACATGTAAGTTCGTCGCAAAAAAGGAAGCTGCATCATAACATCGCGCGAAGCAGCCAAGACAAGGAGCAACTCAGCCATCGGCAAACAGTAATCATACCGGGAATTATCTCTGCCTGGAACTGAACTCTTGAAATCGAACAGGTGCACGATGATGCCGATTTCGGTTTTGTGTTTCGACTTCTTGTTTTTTTACTTCCAATTTCTTATTATTGTTTTTTATTTTTAACTCATTTGCCCTGCGGTCACTACAAAGCCTTGTGGCGGTAGCCGGGTGGCGGCGGCGGCTGCTACTGAGCTGCTGTTGTTACGACCAGTAGCGGCTATTCAAGCCAAGTTAACTCACTTTTCGGCTCATTTGAGAGCATTTGTTCCTTTGAATGATGTCGGCATCGATTGATCCGTTTGGATTTGAGTTTTATTTTTATTTTATATATATTTTTAACTCTTTGGGTTTCGTTCACACTCTTTGGCCTATTTGCAAGCTGGTTATAAAATTCATGAGTTATGATAATTTCAGTAGGAGGTAGGACATCACACTTTTGAGGTGAATAAAAAGCTATTACAAGGTGAAATTGATGAATTGGGTATTTTTTTTTTTAATTATGAGGAGTAAAAGTTCTGTTTTTTACAATCCATACAGAAAATCTGATGAAGCTTTCAACAAAAAATTACAATTTAACAGACTAACTGTGGTGAAGTGGGTGATTTTGACATTTAGTTTGGTGAAAAGTAAAAAAAAAAATAATAAGATAGTAAGAAATGTTGAATACATTCAGTGAATAAGTGAAGTTTCTATATAAACTATAGAATAACAAAATAAAAAGTTGTGTTCTACTAAATGTTAGTGTAAAAATCAAATATTGGCCTGGTTTAACTATCAACATCGAATTTGCAAATCAAGAATGTAATGTTATGATTTTGACGTTTAGTACCCAAACAAGAGTGGCAAAAACCAACATTTTAGTTTGATAGTTGTTTGCAGTAATAAATATTAGATTTGCAAGCAAAACGAAATTGCAAGAGGAGTTATGAATCTTATAGCTAAGTGGTAAATATAAAGTTATGTAATTTTTGACAGTTTACGTTTTCTATATACATTCAAATAACAAGAAATAACATATATCTCTTACTTGAGCCACAAATAAAAGTATTACAATTGTGTCATCTAATACCGTTCAATTTGAGATTGATACCTTATAGAAAACTTCAATCTTAAAACAGAAAAATTCTAGATAGTTTTTGCCTCCAAAGTTCACCTCTTTAACTACGTTCAAGTTTTTAGCCTTTTTCTACGTATATGACACATGACATTCAGGATCGAATTCATTTCGCTTTAAATACACCCATCAAAAGTGTTGAATTGAATAGTGATACTCTTGTGCCAAGAGCACTCTTCCTTTATATCATCGTCTCTGGTTCACTTCTGCAATAGTGTGCAAGAAAAAATGGTGCAGCGGCATTCACCACGTCACCATCTTCATCACGCGTCATCTCAAAACATTTGGCGTGATGCGTTGTGTTGTTTTGCTGCCTATCTTCATCATCATCATCATCATCATCAGTGCAGCAGGAACTTGCATTGCTCAATAGTAAACGCACGGCAAACGGCATTTTGATGCTCACAGGAAAATGAAGTTTCCTTGGATGTAAAATGTTTACTTTTTATTCCGCTATCATGCCGCTGCTGTTGATGCTTCAGCATATTATTTCTTCTGTTTCTGCTCGACCATCCATCCAATATGAGGTCGGTTCCTGTGTTATTATTGTGTTGGCTTGGTGCCGTTTTTTGGTTTCCACGCCACCAGAACCACACAACTACTCCAGCACTCAGTAAAACAGCATCACGTAGTGTAGCGTCCAGTTCATCCCGTCGTTGCGCCTTATTTCGTGTCATTTGGTCGGTCAACAGAAAAAGTTGCTTACGAATAAGCATTGAGATTGGAGGCAGACGTGGAGGAAGCAAAGCAATAGCACAAAAGCAACTTGAATGGTGGCACTGTTGAATCAGTCGGCTGGCCGTCCGTCGTCGTCGTCAGATTGGTAACTTGCGGCACGCACGCTCCGGTTGCATTCTTTTGATCATAGCGATCATCAATAAATTACCGGATTCCTCAAAGTGTTTCACCGACATGGCATCCGTCAGTCCAATCATGATATAATTATTGTGTGTGCATGGACATCTCTTATTCTCTTGTGGCCTCTTTCCCGTGGTCGGTTTTCTTTTAGGTTTTTTTTTATTATTATTATTTGTAGGTTGTCTGATGAGTTTTTATTTTATTGCACATGATGGAGTTAGTTTGGGAAATTAGTTTCCATCTGTCATCGACAGGGGGCGCCATACATCAACTTATTTATTTTGCTGATGTATGACGCGTATGTCTGCGACAGTTAAAGAAGGTTGGTAACCAACATTACGAACATCTAATTATTTGCCGACAAAGAAGGCGTGCGCGCGGTACAAACAATCAAGAAGGATCGACTGCTGTCACCAGCTAATAAGACAACTTCATATAAAGGATTGGTGTGCGGCAGAGCTTTGCAATTGCAATAACTAATAAGTAATGTGTGAGCTACTTTACAAGATTGGATTGTAAGTATCGACAAGTAAATCCTACTTGCAGTATGAATATGGAGGGAAAAATCTCACTTTGATAGAAATATATTTCAAGAAAATAAAGTGAAGGCAACAAGACCGCTTTGACAGGCAGGAGACTGAATAAAATACATAAACTGTAAAAAGTGATTGTACTGATATTGATTTTGATTTGTATACTTAATTTACAGACCTATTGATGATAAGCTAGATTGTATATGTACATATACATAACTTTAATTTCAGATATTAAAAGCACCTTTATAAGAATTAATTATAAAGTAATGATACCTGACAGATTTCCAAAACAACAAATAACGTTTGCAACAATTTTCAGTTCTAGAAACTTTTTTTTGACAGAATAACGAGTTCATTCGAAATTCGACTGACATTTGCGACAGTTTTTGACGGTTTAGTCAAAATCTCTTTTCATTCAACACATTATTATTATTATTTGACAGCAAAGTTGATAATCTAAGGTGCGAACTCATTTTTATATTTAAGAGGTTCAAGCTTAAATTTCTCGGATCGCTATGAATTATAAACACGCATTACACGCAATTAGTTAGCCCGTACCACCGATTTAGTTTGGATATGTTAAATGATAAAGTGGTTCCGAACCATGAAACTCACCACACGAAGGTGAATTAAGCACAAGTTTTTGTTTAGTTAAAAAGAATTTAAATAAGATTTCTAATTATGTCATTTTGGAAGTGTGTAACTATCATTTTAGCCAAACCTAGACATGATATAAGAAAAAACCAAAAACTATAATTACATAGTTGTTAAAAGCTTTAACTAAATATCAAATCACTTAATTACGTATTTCAATTAAAATTTTTAGTCACACTAGATACGAAGCTATCCCAGCATAACAAAATCTATTTGCGTGACCCAGATTCCAATGTCAATCTACAAGATGTCAAACTTATCTTCGTGAATTATGCCAAAAACCTGCCAAGCAATCAAAACCACCTCCAAAGTTAAACAAATAAAAAAGAACATATCATCTAACGTCAACATGACAGGTGTAACGTGCACCACTTTATATGCGAAACTTGTCGGTGCAAATGAAAACATAAGCAAAAAAAAAAAAAAACTCACAAAAATATATAAAAACAAATTATTAGTAGATAGATGCCTACGTTTATGTAGATACAAATGGCGGCATACTACCAATTAATTCCAGGTGACAATTTAATTTCCACACACCAACATGGTAAGATTCAACAAATTATGGTGCCCGCCAGCCGACATTGCTCTTACAAACGATAGATGTAACTCAACATTTAGGTGACAAGGGGGTATACGTATAATGTACTTCTGCGGCACGCTCTTTTAAAGTATCAAGCCAATAGGCAGCAACAAGCTCTACCCAGCAGCCAGCAGTCATATCTCGTCTAATATTAGTTTTCCGTTTAAATCAATTCCAACGAGCGTGAAATCCACCGCCATCGCCATGCGCCATAACAGCCACTGTCTGTCGGTGCCGCAAGGAGGAAGGTAATTAAGAAATGTTTTTTTTTTTTTAAGATTGGCGCTTTCCCCGAAGGTAACTCCAGCGCGGTGTTTGTATCTCGGTTTTTCTTTTCCGCTTGCCCCCATCGTAAAGCCACTATCTGCTGGCGCCACACATCTTCTCAAACTCAAACACACATTCTCTGTGTGTAGAAAAGTCAGTTTAGTCTCAGTGCCTGTGATGTGTGCAATCGATGATTATCTGCAGGAGAGTATTATTATGATTATTACCGCTTCATAGGTCTTTGAGGCTGCCGCTTGTACGCCGCCTCTTTATTTAAAATCGTTTAAATATTTGTTTACCCAACGTATGGATGGGGACGCGCCGTAAAGATCACGTTCACGATTCAAGCGAGCGACGTCTTATCCAATCCACCACTCTCGCCGAGTAAATATAATCATCATGATCGGCACAACTCGTCTTCGTCATTGACGATCTACGCCGACGACGACGACACGATGAAGATCAATAATAATAATTACGATCGGTAGAGTGTTAGTACTTGCGTCATGTGAACGTCATTTACTTGGTCACCATTTGTTCTGTTCATCTGTCATAAGTTTGTTTGTCACTTGTCTTCAGATCGATCGTCATCGACAGGTTCGGCCACAAATGTCAACGCTTTACGATCTACACGTCTATCAACGGTAGTCGAAGAGATTGATGAATGATTAGCCGTCTGGAGTGGAACGCGTGCGTTTGTGCTTACAGTCTTTATATCTACAATAAAATGTGTAGGTATGTGTTTATTGGATTTTAAATGAGCGGAACCTTTTTGAATTTAAAGTGATTTTCGATAAGTGATCTGATCGCTATCACTACAACAACAACTATGACTGAAACTACTTTATGCCAATGTTTATTATTGTTTAATGAATTTGATAAACGAAATAGCTTCTGGTTCCACCTCAACATCCAAGACTTCCGCTATAAAAACTTGATACGCACAGTATACATTCCAATCAAAATAATACCCATTGATAAAATGCCGGCTTTATAATAACGCGGCATGCTTTTGATCTTGAGATTGTGGCGCATGTATCAAAGCAAAAAACTAGAGCTCGCTTTATTTTTTATCTGGCTCCTTTCTTCGATGTAACGGTTAACTGACGAGGTTTTCCTCGGGTTATTAATAAATAATAGACAAAACGAATAAGTTCTTCTCCAAGTAAAAAAAATAATTGGAGCGAAAAAAGAAGTGTGATCGAGATCAAGGTAGGTTGTATATCGAGCTTGAAGGTATCTAGATTGATAAATTGAACTAATTATGACAGCTTCAAAGACGGTTTCTTTAAGGAAATCAGAAAATTTTTTTATCTTTAAAGATAAATGTCGTCATTAATCGGATTCTTGTCATTTATTGAAGATATTTAGGTATGTCAAAAAAGTATTATTTATTTAATTGACAGATTTAATACTTTTGTTTTATGACTTTTTGATATAATTTCCCCTGTGGCAAAAGGTTGTACTAATACAATGTAAGACATATTTACCGTGAACAGAGATATCAGATATGAACAGATATCCATTTTCATGCAGTAAATTGTTTTGTAATTAAATTTAATTGCAAACTTTTTTAATTTCAATTATGTTTTTGGGTGTTTTGCGAATCTGTATACTCCAGATAGTAACATGTTTTTATAAGACAGTTCGTTTTTGAGTAATTGTCGACTTTGTTGACAATTACTCGAAAGCAAACTTTCAAGAATGTAGCCGATACAATTAAAATTACGATCGAGCAAATACATAATGCTCATTATAGGAAAGGTTTTCCAATAACGATGGACGGTTAGTAGTTTGTTGTTTTTGCGTGTCTGTCAAATCCATTGTTTATTATTTAGTCACTATAGTTGTGTCCCACAAAAAAAAATCTCTGAAACCATGAGAACTTTTTAAAGTTTTGATTTTCATAAAGTCAAACAGATTTTTTTTTACCAAAAAACTCACACAATCTTCTTCAAAATTGAATAGTTCTCTAGTAATCATTCTGGTAATTCTCTTGTCTATGGAATACTACTATTGATTTCTCTTTTGTTGCACGCGAAGTTGCAACATTGTATCAAATTTTAATTTCTTCTTCCACAATTCACCACGTAAGACGTAACCACACGATGATCATTTGCAACTGCAACCAATCAATTTATCCAGTCATGCATGCACGTTGCCTTGCCTTGCAGGTCGAGGACGGTTAACGCTCTCTTTTTATCCGCTCTTTTTTATTGGTATCTTAATGTGTGTGATAATCACTGTCGTCATCATCGTCATCATCACCATCATAATCATGCTGAAGCGATCGTCATTATTGCTGTGTTGATCGTAGGTTGTCGGTGTTTGTTGTGATCTGATTGTTGTTCCTGTTTTTATTATTATTATTGTTGTTCTTCCATGGATACTAATATGAGATAGTATGTGTTATGTTATGTTCGGGTTTTTGTTTTTGTCGGCAAATCCCTTTGATCTTATCGGCAAGCTCCTTGCTCGCTTTCTGATCAAAGAGTTTCCGCCAAAACAGTGTGTTTACGTTCGTTTAAAGACTTGAGGTAAAAAAAAAAACTAGCGATACTAACCAAAGTGTGGGGAAACACACACAGAAGATAGTTATATGTAGATACGTATATAGTTACCATGCGTAATATGAGAAAAAATATTAATTACAATTTAACATAATAATAATGCGCAATCTACTTTATTATTGCCCACTAATGCCAGCGTTGTACCGCGTCGCACCGCACCGCACCGCGCGGCACCGTTACCGCAGGGCCAAAGAGCTACCGCTCCAAGAAACAAATGCAGGTCTTTTAAAATTCGATTGTGAGGCATGTATCGCATGATCGTTTATCAGCTGTGTGCGTGGTGCAATTGGAATTATGAGAAAAATGCAGATTCATTCATGGACGGCAAGACATAGAAAATCGAAAGAAAAATAACAACAAATACGCGTGCGTGTCGTATGATTATACACCGCCCTCTTTGCTTTAATCCCCCACCACATCATTATTGTCCTTTGTCGGCGTGTGCGCGAAGCTTGCGATCATTTGTAGTGAGATCGATCTTTTCATGATCTCTTCGGCAAATGACACTAAGTGAACAGTTTTATGTGGCACCGTATTAATTAATTGATACAATTAAGTGAGATCTGCTCTTAACCATCGAGCGTTGTTTAGCAAAGTGATATTTCGCGATGCAATGGGGAGAGTGAGAGTGTGAGGACGGGAAATCTGGTTTAGCTGGTTCCGTTCCACATCGTGTGGCGGAGCGTAGAGAGGTGGTGATGCGAGTATAATGACGCAGTACTTTAGAAGCAGCAGTCTTTAAGATCGTGGTGCTTGTCGGCATCGGGACCAAATCAAAGCAAAGGAATTTAGAATTATTGTATTAATGTCTATCGCGCGGCGGTGGCGGCAGCGTTGCAGTTTCTCTTGTGTACGCCTGCGCGCGTGCACTGTTCGACAACAACGTCGTCGGTATGTGGGGGCCGGGGGGCTAGTTTGTTTCAAACACATCTCTGCAACCCAATTGATATCTCGATATACGAGTAGGCAATTTTCTTTACGTTTTTTTGTTTGCTGTTAGATTCCCTTCATAGCGCCTGATGGCGGTGTGTGTTGTTGATCGCGGCCTCATACTTTGTGTTCTCTAATTTTGTGTGTAATTGCGGCTTGTTACCTGTGGCATAGTCTTTAAGTAGTTTTTTTTTTCTTCTCTGGTATAAGTTCTTCTTAGAGTTGCGAGAAAAAACGATCGAGCTATTTATGGAAGTTGAATGTTTTGATGTTATTCCACGGAGGTTTTACAAGATTTTTTTTTATTTGTCGGCGTGCAGTATAGCGGCAGAATGTTATTTCACGCTTTAATTTGTTACAATGAAAATGAAAAAAAAAAATACAATCTTAGAAACGTTGATACTTCCGCATATCATTTCATAATAAGGGAAAAAGATTCGCATGGGGCATTACGTACGCGATTGAAATAATTGCTAATGGTTGTCCAATTAATATTGCATGCGAACTACAAATCAACTTTTAACTTTGTGTCAATTGCATTTACTTCACAAGTTCCGTAGAACTTCTATATGAAAGTTGGTGAACATCAAGGAACCGTCTTGGGTATACTTTACTCTTTATTATACAGGTCTTGACTATCTACTTAAAGGTAAACTGATGAATGCAATCATGAACCCGTTATTATTTTATGAAGATGAAGCTTTCATAAGTGAAGATATTAGATATCCTTGAAACGAACACTTGTAGGTGGAAATGGGTGCTGCATAAGCTCAAAATAGTCATGCTGCCAATTTTCTGAACCACACCTGCTTATTTTGAATCTTTATTCGAATACTTCTCAAGTTCAAACGTTTCAATGCTTCGAATGCATGATCAAGAGCGAAGGAACAAGTGATGAAGACTTAAAAGAGCACGTAAGCGATGTGTATGAAGTGGCGGAATAACTCAACTATCTCCTGCGACAAATAAAATGGCACCTATTTTTATATAAAAAAAAATGTTCCGCTATCATTTTTAGGAGCTGGGGAAAACAGCCAAAAACTTTTAAACAACGATAAATACGAAATTAAGTTGAAGAACAATTTAAATTTTGTATCTGTTGAAAGTTTTGACCGCACTTATTTTTCTGTCTAATGAAATTCTAATGTTAGTTATGTGGTATGGGAAACCACCATGCCCATCGGTGCAACTGGCAAAAAATTGTGTCAATAAGCCCTCTTTGATTATAAAAATGGAAGAAACTAAACCATGAACAAAATTATGTTCCTACTTTTTGACTTTTTGCAGGCGACCGGGAATCCTCTTGTCGAACAAACTTAAAAATTTTAAAAAAATTTAAGAGCGGAAATCCTTTTATTTCGCTCTTAATTTTTTAACCATGAATAAGTGTGCTTACTTAGCGAGCATATCAATTCGATCGAATGTTTAACTCTAGACTAGATAATAATCTTCTCTATATGGTTCAGACGACAGAACAAACTCATCGTGGTTCAAAAACAGCTTTCTAAATCCATTTTTGACGTTTTGAGATATTTGCATTTTTGAAGCAAAATGGTAGGTATATTTTTTTAAGTTTTGGGAAAATGGACTTACATAAAGAGTTTTCATTGAACGACGACGAAATGTTACGGAAAATCGACATCGAAATCTCGAAATCTAGATTTCACGTTTGATTTGTTCGTCTACTTTCAAATACACAACGAAGCGTGAAACTGTCAACTTGTTTAGTTGACATTATAGTGCTGGCTTCCCCTCGTCTTTTTAGAAATGAACAAACATAAAATAGCACACACAACTACAAAACAAAGAAATCTTTTAGTTCCTTTTTTTTTTTTTTTTTTAAATCTCAGAAATATATCTGAAGTTTATAATGAAAAACCTCTTAAGTTAACCCCCAAATAGTTCTGTTTCTATCCGTAAACATTTACCTAAATTTGTTCTTAAATATACGTCTTATAAATAAATTCATTCCAAAAAAATAATCTTTAAGCGAACCTTACAACTACACGACGTCAGTCAAAGTACACATATAATATATGTACATAAATGTCATAAAAAGTGTTTTGATTTTTCCTCAACCAAATGCACAAATACACCCTTGTTTTTACAAATATATTTTGTTTGATGTCAAATGATTGACCGTGTATAAAGTTCGCTTTACAATATTAAAATTAAATTGATAAAGACTCAGTTGAGAAAGGAGAAGAACTTTTTAAAACAAGCTTAGTTAAAAACCATTAAAAGACCTTTAATTATTAATCAAAAATAACTTTAAATGTCACTTTTATTTTACTAACCAACTTCTCTCTTTTTTTTCAGATGCAATTGCTATCCGCAACAACAACATGTGTGTATTTAATTTTATTCGTTATTTTCTCAACCGGAAACCATGTTGAATGCCGTGCAATGGCTTCCACGTCGAATACAACAACCACAAACTCAACGAAGCATCGTTTACTCATCAACACCAATTCCATACAGCGTCAAAATGAGGAAACTCATATTAGCAATGACCACAACCGTTCATTGAAAAAAGTTTTCCTCTCAAATCGTACGGTCACATGCAATGATGGCTCCCAAGCGGGATTTTATTTGAGGAAGTCAGCCGGTTCGAAAAAATGGGTTGTGTTCTTGGAAGGGGGTTGGCATTGTTACGATACAAAATCTTGCAAAGCAAGATGGATGAAATTACGACATTTAATGACTTCGTATCAATGGCCGGAATTTAGAAATGGTAAGTTTGAACAAAAATTAACCGTTGAATTTTTATTGATTTAAAATTTGTCTGTTATTTTGCAGCTGGTGGAATTTTGTCGGGTGTTCCAGAGGAAAATCCCTATTGGCATAATGCAAATCATGTTTTAGTGCCTTATTGTAGCAGTGATTCATGGTCTGGTACAAAAGCTCAAGCCGATGATGGAGATAGTTGGCGTTTTATGGGTTCACTTATTATTCGTCAAGTGATAGCCGATCTCATTCCATTGGGTTTGGGAAGAGGTTCAGTTTCGGAATTGCTTTTAGTGGGATCATCAGCTGGAGGACTTGGTGTGATGTTGAATTTGGATCGAATCAATCATTTTCTTCATCATGAGAAGAATTTGAAAGTATTGGTTCGAGGAGTTAGTGATTCTGGATGGTTTCTGGATAGAGAACCATTTGCTCCAGCTGCGGTTGGTTCCAGTGAGGCTGTTCGACAGGGTTGGAAAATGTGGGAAGGGCAATTGCCAGAGGCATGTGTGAAGCAACATAAAGAGGAACCTTGGAGGTGTTATTTTGGTTATCGCCTATATCCAACTTTAGAATGTAAGCTAGAAATTTATATTTTTAATTTATATGCTCAAATCTTATAATTGTTATTTTTTTTTTGCAGCTCCTCTCTTCGTGTTTCAATGGCTTTTCGATGAAGCACAAATGAGAGCTGATAATGTTGGTGCTCCTGTTACCCCTCAGCAGTGGAATTATATCCACGAAATGGGTGGAGCTTTACGTACTTCTCTAGAAAACGTTTCAGCTGTTTTTGCTCCGTCTTGTATTGGACATGCAGTACTATCCAAACGTGATTGGGTCAATATTAAAATCGATGATGTGTCGCTTCCGAAAGCTCTTCGTTGCTGGGAGCAATCAACACGTCGCAAAAGGCACAATAAACTTCGTCGGTCTACAGAAACAAGCATTATTCCATCGGAGAAACGAAAGAAACACAACCAAAGACACAAACACCCTGAGAAGCAAGACAATTTGGAAAGAAATCATAGACTAACCAAAGAGGAACGTGAACAACGTCGCAGACATAACCAGCAAAGAAGACGAAATAATCAAAATAAAAATAAGAATCCTCGAAGAGTCAAAACTACAACAATCAATCCGAATCGTTTTGGGAGTATCTCCGAAAACGGAACCCATACGAATCGTCTGCACAAAAATCGAAGGAAAAACGTAAAAGACGGCCACAGAAGCCCACATAAGAAACATAACGGCAACAAGAAACGCCGACGAAAGCAACAATTGCAGAAAGAACAACCTGTCATTCCAATTATTAAAAGTCAAAAGTCCAACGAAGATGGACCAAAACAAAAGTGTAGTTTACGGTATTTGGAACGTTGCAGTTGGCCACAGTGTAATCATTCCTGTCCGACATTAACGAATCCAGCAACTGGAGAAGAAATGAGATTCTTAGAGCTATTGACATCGTTTGGATTGGATATTGAGACAGTGGCAACTGCTCTTGGAGTAGATATGCAAACTTTAATCAATATGGACCGCACGGAACTTGTGAATCTTCTTACACAGCAAGTAAGCTGAAGCTAAGAAAACTATACGGGAATGTAAAAAGCAAAGGAATCTCGAGCTCGAATTTGTTACACTGAATTGCAAAGTATTTTTTATGAGAAAGGTTCCGAATGTTAATGTTTTGGAGAATTTTGTCGGTGACAGTTCGGAGTTAAAAAAAAGAGTTCTTTTTACTTTGATCCAAAGTTTAATTTAAAACATATTTCAGACAAATTTTGAGAATTAAATTCTCAGTTATTTTAAGCTCTGTCATACTATTCGTTGGATTTAATGCAATTCGTTAGTAAATCCCATTTTTGATGTTTTTAAGAACAACTACTTTCCAAGGGCGAAAATCGTTCACGACATTTAACTGTACGATAAGACTGACATGTTGTATTTAAATATATTTATGCTAATCGTAAACTCCCGACGCGACGTTGTCAGCACCATTAAACAAAATCTCTTAGCCGTATAGTTATCAAATGCGATTAACGGTTCAAAGCATTCAACTCGTGTCTTTGAAAAAAACTCAACTGATTTTATCGTCAAAATTAAATTAATATGCTTAAATGTTAATTTTCATGCGTCTAGCAATTACAAGATTAATTCAGTGTGACAATATGTGACTTTTCTACTTTACTGATTCTCTTTTCTTCTTTCCCTTAAAATTCAACTGCCTTTTAAGTACAACAATGATTATATCTCTTTGTAAATAAATTTTTTTTTAATTTTTGTAAATATCTTATGTAAAATTTGTATATTTTAACAAAAACATTTATTCCCAGTTAAAACAAAATCAATTCAATTAATATTTAAGTCAACAAATTTATTAGTTAACATTAAATTAATTTATTTTTTCAATTAACTAAAAAAAATTGCATATCATTCCCAAAAAATAAAATCTACACAAATTAATTCCTATTCTTCTTAAAAAAACAAAATAAAATCCTAATCACCAAGAGAAAAACATAAAAATAACGACAACCATATACACAAATGCAACTACAAGACTGTTTTTAAATTATTTATTGAGTAATATATTTAAAGTTAAGTTTATATTAATATAACTTTTGTAATTATAATTGTAAAGTTTATAATAAATATTATTTATTTGTTAATGAAATAGCTAGAACTCTCTTATTCCATAACACTCTTTTTTTATCTATTTTACTTTACCGCGAAGTTAAATTTTGCTAAAATAAAAAAAAAATAATAGTAACTAAATAAAAATCTTATACTACCTCAATTTTAAATTAGCAAAAGTAACTCAAAATGTAAAATAGTGTACCTGTGAAAAAAATAATACATTCCGTCATAAAAGAAAAAAAAAATAGTGAAATCTATCAATGTTGTAAAAAAAGAAATTAACAGATATTCCTAATTGTATTATATTCAAAATTAATAATACTGTAAATATCTATTTAGTTATTTTAATAATCTTGTAAATATGTTTTAAATTTAAGTTAAGTAATGTTTGTACTTAAATATAGTAATTTAATATTTCCAATGCTAATTGTTACAAGTAAAATAAATATTATTAAATAAGTTTAAAAATATTTACAATAATTTTTGTTTTATTAAAAAAAAAATATATTTACAATTTAAAGTTCGATTGTTTTCTCAAAAAGGGATCGGGAGGACTTTCTAATGAGAAACGTACGATTTGTTGACAAAGATATGTCAATATTACAAATGATAAATTGTTTGATGTCAACAAAAGGAACATGAACAAAGTATGTATATAGATGACATTATGAAGTAAGCTTTGCTAAAATGTCAGCTGCAAGGAGCAGAAGAAAGGAGTTAAAATTTCTTAATCAAATATCCTCAGAAATTTTTAAATTCAGAAAATGAAACATAGCATACTTCTACTAGGAGTTTATTAAATGAAAATACGTAATCAATTTATGTTGGGATTCAAAAAGTGCGCATAACTTTTTTTATATACATATATATTTTAGAATAATGATGTTATACAGCCTAATGTTTCTTTTTTCGATCAGAGCTTGCTCGGAGTGCGCTTTATGAGTTCAGCATAAAATGATGGAAGTAGACCGAGCACAATAAGAGCGCGGCCAACTTCATGCAGTTTTCATGTTATTTGACAAGTTGTGGGTTGATTTCTTTTGATATGACAGTGAAGTGCTCAAGTGTTTTTTATAAATAAATCAGAGAGCTCGGGGCGTACTCTGCTCAGAGCTCACTCGACAAGCTCAGGCTCAACTCCGTGCTCTGCTCAGAGCTAAAGAAGAAAAACGCCTATTATTGAATTAAGCCACATCTGTTAAATTGGCTGTCATATTAAAAGTCTGTCTTGTCAAATTATCATCGAAAGTTGAAGCCTTCAACAACATTTGAGCAAATAATAATCTTTTTTTATGAAAGTATGTCTCCTGTTCTAGGAAGTTAAACACAATTTGATCGAAAAATCATTGACATGTCATGTCCCCCATGTCATGTTTAAAAGAAAAGAATCGGCACATTAAAATCAAACCGATACAAAAAAAAAAAAATTCAGTGGCACTGACAGCTCCGAAGAACCACGGTCTAGTGACTTACAACTCTCAACCAATCCTTTTGTGTGCCTTGTTTGTTCTACAGGATTGGAGGGGACCTACAATTTTTACGTCGAATCCGGACGACTAAGGTGAGAAGCACTTTTTCATGACAATGATACTCTTGGAGGATTTGTCACTTCCTCGCAAGAGGCAGTGCCCCTGAAAAAACATTGGATGTTATCGAAGCAGTCCAGTCCTCCGGCGTGATAGTCCGACACATTAACCACTACGCCACGGGGCACTACAAATCAAACCGATGTGGTATGATAAATCCTGAATTAGGAAATTTGGAATTTACTGGTAAAATACAAAACCCGAAAGTTATTCGCCATTATTTGTTTTTATTTCTTGAATTTTGTATTCGTTTAATTATAATTGGGAGATTTATAGGGACCATATAGTTATTTCTCAATTATTTTCGGATTTTTCTTGATATTATTCCTCAATAGATGTTGCTTAAACTTATAATAATAATAATATTGTAACTATATTTGTCTTTAAGGCACATTGCCCTTTTAATTCAACAGGTGTTGAGACTCTAGTTAGGAGTAAAATAATAGAAAACAAAACGTTTGTCCTTTCGGTATGATCAACTTACAACGAGCCAAAATAATGATTTTAACCATCAACCATTGTATATACATTTCTATAGTATTTTCATGCTGAATAATCACCGCCTGGCCATCTTGAGAAACGTGTGATAAACTTATTTTTAGGTTCGTGTATTTAATAGTTGTCTATTCTGTAACCCTGACAACAGTCGTAAACATATATTATTTTTGTTTTGTTTACGACTCTTGTCAAGGAAATATGGATTTTAGAGCCAATAAAATACATTATATATTATTAATTTGTTTCGTAGACGACTATTGTTAGGGTAACAGAATAGACACTTAGTAAATGTAAGAACCTCCAAATGTGCAGTTAACAACTTTCTTTAGATGGCGCTGCTCCATGGTTGTACTATAGAAATTTATATACAATGCATCAACTATCACTTTATGCGATTTCACTCCAGGTTTTATTGACTTATGATTTTCCATACAAAACAAAACGTTTCATTTCGATCAGTTAAATGACTTGACTACGTTAACCATACCTAACGAAAGCATAATATGCAGTAAATCAACTGTCAACAGAAGGGAACATCGTATAGGCGTTTTTCTTTTTTTTACTGAACAGAGCCCAGAGTAGAGTGTGAGTTTGTCGAGTACACTCTGAGCAGAGTACGCTCCGAGCGCTCTGGTTTAATATAAAACACACTTGAGCACTTCACTGTGATATCAGGAGAAATCAACTCACAATCTGTCAAATAACATGAAAACTACTTGAAGCTGGCCGTGCTCTACTTCGTGGTCGGTCTACTTCAGCACGCTCAGAGCAAGCTCTGATCGAAAAAATAAACACAAAGTTGAGGGATATAAGCATTCGGAGCTAAAAAAAAACTCAGATCTAATTTTTAACAGCTCAGTGCATTGCTCTGAGCTTAAAAAGAAAAATGCTTCGTTTACGTCCGTGAGCAAAACTTACCGAAAATGGACGAAACAGAACAATCCGATTATATGAACACTAGATACGAATTTTTCGTTCTTGCTTACAGAAAAGTAAAAACAGTAAAAAATACAATGGAGTAAAATTGACAGAATAGAAGTCCTAATTTATACGATCTTGGACACTTTTGGAAACGCACGAATTAATTATCCTTCGTTAGATACAAATCAACGTTAAAATAGGTCATGTATTGAGAAGGTTAAGCAGTAAGCTTTTTTGACATGCAATCTACAAAAGATAATATTTGATGTCACCGCACTACGCAGCACGAAAAGAAATCTTTTCTTCGATGGAAACACACCAACCTAATAGGGATAAGCAGCTTTCTCTAAAGCCTTTGTAATTCGTTTGAAACTCAAAAGACGATACTTTTTTTTTTGTTCTCTGTGGATTGATATAAATAAATTCTATTTCACACTGATTGGATAATCAAAAAGTGACGTTGCCAAGCCTCAAAGACGTACTGAACCAACAACAATAAAAAAAAAAGAAGATCATATGTTCTTAATGAGGAAATGACTCTATTAACGTTTTTCTATATAGACTTTCGGTGGCTAAGTGGCAGTCGTCTCGTGTCATAAAATCAACCCCAGTATATAGTGTGTCGCAAATCATCTTCCCCATAGTGTCATACAAAAAAGTTGACATTTTAACTTAGCTGCACTTGGACAAGATACACAAGTTTAATTTTATTTATTTTCTCGCGCAGTCGAAGTCGGTTTTTTTTTTTTTTGTATTATTTTCCTTCCATATCTAGACGCTATAATCAGGAATATCAAGTTCACAGTCAATGAAGCTGAATTACTAAAAATCCAAAGAAATTCATCCTATTCGAGGGACAGGAAGAATTATATTCATTCCAATAATATAATGTGCCTTACAAGAACCTTGCTTTTCCTACTAATCACCACTTTCGGCACACTTCAAGGTACAATTAATTGCATTTCTAATTAAAAAGGACAACTATTTTATTATGCTGTCTATTATGTTCCTCCGTGTATAGCATGTCCGGTTTATCTAACTGTTTCCTTAAATGGAAAGTCCATCGAAGAGTCTTTCGTTGAAATAAACTGGGGACCAGATTGTCGCAACAAACCCCAATGGATTGGCTTGTTCCCTGATGATCCGTCTGTATCGAATACACAACCATTGGCTAAAGTTGAGGATTTAAAAAATTCAACCGGGAAATTCATAACAAATGTAAGAATTGGAAAATTAAGATTTCCAAGAGGATGGAACGCTGACGACGTCAATACATTGCCTGCCGAGTATCCAAAAGGAAAATGTCTAGATTATTTTGTAGCAAGTTTTAATGGCATGGAGCTACTGGCATTGGAATGTTTAAAGATTTTACCAAACTGGATGGGAAAAACAAAACATGTTGCAGAGGTTCCACTAAAGAATCTTTTTATTCCAGGTAAGAATGAGGTCACTGAATATTTTTTTTTAACACAATTTCAAGTTGGTATTTGATCTTTTGGACTTCTGGTCAAGATATTTGAGGAAATTGAAATTTCTTCTTAAAAACAATTTTTGCTTCAAGCCTTTGTGAAAAAGTGTCATCCAATTTCGCCTGTCGATGATCATTCTCCTTTGATTCTTGCTGTGTTTCTGGAAGATAATATTATTGGTATAAAACTTGGATGTGAGGGAATGCAAGTTTTGTTCAATTACCTTTCGTAAAGGCATTAATGATTTATTTTACAATCACAATTCTAATAAAGAAATATTTTCTTTAATTTTTTTTTTTTTTTTTTTCAAAAATAAAAATATTAATGAAGCTAAAGTCAATGAAGTAGTTTTGTGATAAAGTAATAAAAAACTAGAGTGATTACTGAGTACACAGGTTCTGTAACATTTTGAAATTATATATAGAACGATATTAAACCATATAATTTGGCTAGGTGTTGGGCTCAAAAAATAAAGCTAAAATATTATTTTAGAAACGTTCTTCGCGTTTGTGTATGTAATAAACAGAAACAGGTAATATTTATTATTACAAATATCAACAGTAGGTACTCGTATAGGACTATTACAATTTTGTGAATTCCTTACAAAGACCGACAACTCGATGCTGATACTTTTTAATCAATAATTCAAAAGATAAGAGAAATTGTTGAGCAATGAATTTGTTTTTAAGTTAATCGTTTGAAGTCTAAAACTATTTGAAAAAATCAGACATTTGTTGGAAAAAATGTTGTCAGACCCAACTTTTGCCTGACAAATCCTCTCTTTGCCTTTGAATATGATATCGAAATTGTATGAGTGTTTTTTATAAAAAAAAAATAATTGTGAATTCCAGAGTCTTTATGTACAGTTGCGGCAGATTAATTTTTATTTAGATTTTTATTTGCATACATCTCTGTAAAAGGTTTTTGAAATTTTCAAAAAAGCAAAACTAATGATAGGTGACAGCTAAGTCGACAGGAAGATCTGTATATTTAATTTAGTAATCCATCTGTTATTCGGCCGTTCATATTTTGTCTTTGATGTTTAAGCTTATATCAAGCTGCACCGTAATACAGTTAAAACTATTTTAGTTTAATGTAGAAACAAAGTTTATCATCGTAAATTTATATCAGTTGCAAGAACTTTAAGCGATGACATTTTAATATATTTTATTGTATCAACCCTTTTTTTTTTTATTCAGAACTTGTATGAGCTTTCATTATAGAGCAACAAAACGAAAAGGACAAATAAGAAAAGAAGAGATCACAAAAAAAAAACTGGACGTTCAAAAGCAGTCTTAAATGTTTAATTCCGAAATATTTTTTTAGTTATTCTTATAACAGTAAAGTCTAATGGTCTATAAAGCCACCTTTACACGGTCAGTCAGAGACGTCAGTCATCTACACACATAATCAGTCATCATGCAAACTCAAAAGGGCTTTGATTGAAAGGCGAAAAATATCAAAAAAATGGCGTTCAAATTGTATAGTAGTTTAGCTATCATTAAATTTTTTTTACATTTTATTTTGTGTTAAATGTTTAACTAATATACCATATACCAAATTCAAAAAAAAAAAAAAAACGTTAACACAAATTTCAAACAGTTTTAGTTATCGAAACAATACAATTTATCAGCATTTAACCTTTGTAACTATTTCACCAAAGTTAGGCGGTTTTAATAAAAACGAAAAATGTATACCATCTCTGGATTTATATTCACCACTCGTGGAATCTTTCATGGCCACGGAAAGTGTAAGGTTCGCTTAAGGTACAGTTTAGAGTAAATAAAAAGAGAACATATCAATATCAATCGAACAATTCAAGGTTTTCTGTTATTTGTTTTGAATATTTAATGCCAACTAACATTTCATTTAAATAAATTCTTTTCAAACTTTCAAAAAGCTGGCAACCCTATAGTTGGAACCATTTGAAAGTAGGCAACCCAATTTTTTTTTCGTTCTTTATGTCATATTCTATCAGCTAATGGTCAATTTTTACGAATAACCGATGAGGGTAGTTTATCAAAAAAAAAATGAGTTAGCGATTACATAATTTAACAACTTATTTAAAAATACGTATTTTTTCTCGCATACCATTATTCTACAGTACCTGGGTTGCGCGCTTCGCGGGTTTAAGGTATTTTAACCCGCTCCCACAACTTCGTTGCTCCGCTAAGGGAATGTCCAGTCGTCTGGCAGGCGCCTGAATATAAAATTTGTTTAGTCAAAGACTGTTGAAAATCTAGAAGAAGTTATCTTTCGAAAATGTCTACCATATTTTGGTATCAAAAGACTTATGTTGGTACAAACTTGAAACTTTATATAAACTTACGCCATAAATTTTAAAAACGGTACTATAAAAATGAGAATATTCAAAGACTTGTAATACGGGATTTTGAAATTCGGGATTTTTTAATATTCGCATCCGGGATTTTGTAATTCGGGATTGTGTAACTTTCCCATAGATTTACTGCTCAACGTAGGTATAACATTGTGATTTTGCTTCTCATTTTTTATGGTTTATGGACGCCGAAATGATGTGTATCATATATGATACATTGAAGATTGGACAGTGAAGTGAGTTTTTTTTTCAACTAAAAGTGTACAAAATAAAGTATTTTTTTTTTCAAGAAAGTTTTGGAGCTAAAAGTGTACAAAATAAATTTTCAAGAAAGTTTTGGAACTAAAAGTGTACAAAATAAATTTTTTTAAAGTATCTACTATCTTGTATGTTTGGATCCGAAGCAGAAGAAAAGAGAACGCTACAAGGACAAAAGTGTAAACGTGGTAATAGAATCCCATGAATGTGGAAAGATTATATCTGCAGGCTTTTTAACCTTGATGATGAATAAAATACTGTAACAGTACCTGATAAGGCTGTGGAAGTTCGAAGGAAGGCCATACTTAACAGTAGCGTGACCAATCAGATGATCTTAAAAAATCTAGCGTGCAAAACTGTTCAAGAAATAAATTGGTTACTTTTTTAGATTTCCTTATTTTGTTTCTTTTTTTTATAATTTTCTTTTATAACGATAACATTTCATGAAATATTTAATATGCTACAAGAAAATGTTTCACTATTTATTTGAATTCAAAGGTTAAAATCAAATGCCAATTAATTCTTTGTAAAACTTTTTGTAATATTTTTTTTTCTAACAGGATCTCATGCATCAGGTGCTTTCAATCTTAATCACAAATCAAACCTTATCAAGGATTATGCTATCTCCCAACATCTAGATGTTTGGTCACAGCTGTTATTTGGAATTCGCTTTCTTGACATGAGTATTGGGTAATATACTTTTGATAGTATTTTTCATTTAGTTTACAAATATATATTTAATTTCAGAATAAATTTAAAAAAGAGTCGAGCTTCGCCTGAAGACGATAATTTTTGGGTTGTTAACGAGAACATGCTAGTGGCTAAATTTGCACCAATTTTGAAAGATGTAAAACGTTTTCTTGAAATATCAGGCGAAGTAGTTATAATGGATTTCAGTTCATTTCCCATTGGTATGTGTTATTGGTAATTGGCTCCGGATTCAATTCCGTCTAGAATCGAAATTGATTCTATCGATCCGATTTAACTTTGCTACCTGAACCGATACTATTAGGTGTATAATTATTATTACTATCTGCATCGGAATATCAATCCGCATTCGATTGGATATTTCAATCCAATTCTGTTAACGGGCTAACAAAATATATAAAAACAAATTAGAAAATTTTAACTTTCAATTTTCAAACCTACATTTTCCTTCGTAAACCGTGTTTACATGAGTGGCTTTGAAAATCAGATCAAATCAGAAGAAGATCTTAATGCGCATTAAGATTTAAATCTAGACCACAAAATATCGGAAGATCAGTTCGTGCAATATTGAATTGGATAGAGTAAATAGCAAAACCTAACTCAGGTCTAGACAGAATAAAATCCGGATACAATTTTAATTCAGTTTTCCATGTAAACGTGGTATTAGTCTATAGTTTTTATAAAAATTTAGTTTTCATTTTGAAATTTAATATACATTTAAGGTTTCTACAAACGTCCCGATCGACACAGTGACCTGCTGCGCTTGCTAGAAAAAGAAGTCGGTGATTTAGCCTACAAACGTAATGCAACTGCCGATCGCAACTTTAAATGCTACGATCTTTCAATGAATGAAATCCGCCAAACTGGCAAGCACTTATTGTTAATCTATCCCATTGAAGAGTTACCATATCCCGATAGTGGTAAGTATACTATAAACTATTAAATATAATATCTATATGCTTACTCATCATATGATGTCTTCGAACAGCTTATGATAGCAATAACAAATAATTCCAAGAATAAACAGCTTAAACGTTAAAAAGATAAGACTGTTGGCGCCCATGAGCTGTATCGTATATGATAGATATTATATTATAGGGTTAAACAAATTGACATACCAACACGTACAGGTTGTCTTTTAACAATAATTCCAAGAGTCGTTGATGTAAACAATGGAAAAATTGGCCAAGAGGATATCCCCCATACCCCGATGAAGTGGCAATGCCACAATGATGACGAAGCTCGAAGCGTGATTTTTACTTGATTTGTTTTGTATGATGTTTTTTGTCTGCATTACTGTGGTAGGGTATGTTGAGTTTGTTGAAATCTTTTTAACAAATGCAAAAATTAAGGTAAAACTTAATAATTTTTTTGTTCTTTTTAAAATTGTCTCAATAAAAATGCGTTCTTTAGAAGAAGTTCCATTGAAATGACTGATCATATGTCATTTGGAATATACGGTGCCGTTGCCGTTAAATAAGACCGACTTTCGAAATTCCACTTTATTGTACTTGACAGCAAAATCAATTTTTTATATTCTACTTCAATTTCACAAGACGAAGTTAAATTGCGCTGAACATTGAGAATTGAAGCCGGGGTGTGAAAGTTTAAAATTCAAGTGAATTTTCAAAACCTTTCTTCAAAGTGAAATAAGGCCGAATGTCAAACTGCGGAGTTATTTCAAAGAGTAAAACATATTTGTTTTAACCGAAAAAAAGATGATCTGATCGTCACCGTAAGAGATATTGCAATACTAATGCTAAAGATTACAATAGAAAATCGGATGGGCTAAAAACACTCGGCAAAAAGACGAAATAAGATACAAACTCGCCGTCCTATATATCAGCGAATCATCTTACAGCATACACTTTTTGAAAAAAATAGAATAATTAAATCACCTCAAAAGTTTTGTAATTGAAAATTAAGGTACGGACTTCAAAGTCCAGTCACATCTTTCGGTTTCTTTTTCTGACTTAAATTTTAAAATCCATTATTTTCTTCTGCTCATAAAGTTGTAAAACCCGAGGTATTGTATGCTTGCATAATCTGTAGTGTTAGAAAATTGTGGAAAAATATGTGTTCGAATGTATGGTGTGGTACATGCTATTCTCGATTACTTTTGCAGTTGAACGATCCAAAAGCTGTTTAATGTCTAGAAAAGCAACCACCGAATTTGTGACTATCAGAAAAAAATAAACGAAAACATCGCGCAATAAGAATTCCCTCGAATTTTGTATTTACATATATGTACAATGGATTAACTGCTCGATTCTTCTCAATTCTGTTAAGAACAGGTGTTGTACGTTTGCATAAACAGTTCGCAATTTCGATAGCCAAATCAGATTTTTGAAAGCAGCCGTGTTTGTATATCACATTTATTTTAACCTTCTTAGCCCACACATTCTCGTCCGCTACATGAAAAATCGGTCAGGATAAATACTGAAAGTAGAGTCACCGAGTGCACGGTCGTCATACGGAAATGAGAAACGTGAAAGAATAGAATGTTCAGATTTGAGATATCAAAATATAAATACCATCAATTTCGCATACCGAAAATTGAAATATTTCAAATCTGCGAACAAAAAATTAAATGCTGACGGTGTACCCCAGGGCTCTGTTGTGTCAACGATAATGTTTTTCATTTCCGTATGCAACTTCTCATCCTATAAACTATTTTCCTGACGACAGTACTCTAAATTTTTTCATTTTCGTTCCGTGTTCTCCGGATGTAGAACTAATACGGTAGCGCCTAATAAACTAATTAATATCCGATCCTTACAAAGTTAGATTTGAACTCTCATAGTATACTCAGACTGCAAGTAATGTTCAACAGTTCGCCCTCTAAGCCATAAAATTAAGTACAGAGATTCGTTCTTTAGCCACATTGCATGAATGTAGAATGATCTACACGGCTCTATTTTGTTCCCCTGTTATGTTATGATATTATAGGATTCTACTGCAGGAATTAATCAATTAGTCATAAATAAATCATTTAACAAACAGGTTCATTCAAGTTCGCAAAGCCAAACAAACTTGAACTTATCCGTTGGAACAAGAGAAATAACAAAAGCGGTTTTATGTGACTTTCTCGGAGAACTTAAGTTGAAATATTTATCAATTTGAAAATTCTATTCTTCACATTTATATATGGGTTTTCGATTTGATCTTCTCACATTTGTGAACAAATTAGTGTTATTGTTGTGCAAGTCATCGTAAAATGTAACAACAACGAATTGATAAAAACCGGTACCAACCATTTCTTTTAAACATAGACCACTACGATTAGCTTAATCGCTTGCTACACTTAAATAAAAAAATAAATTAATTTTGTGCGTTGTTAGTTCTACAGGATTGTAGAACTAACAACTATTCTCTTGAAATATTTGTTACTTAATCGCAAGAGGCAGTACCCATAAGAAAACATTTGGTGTACTCAGGGTTCGAACCCAGACTTCTGGCGTGATAGTCCGACACACGATAAATATCATCGAAAAATAGGGTATTGTTCAATAAAATCCAGTCAAACTATATATAGCCTATACTCTTTTATTTTATCTTATTAGAGTTTGCAATTTCTTTTCTACTTTGTACACAGAATCCGACATACTATGCCCCACATGGAAGACATTTTCACTAGGTGACATGAATACATCCGCATCATTGGATTATATGAGGCTTTTGTTTGCAAGAAAAAACGATTCAGTCATCCAGGATGAAGGCTGGATATTCCATGCAGTACTTGGACTCGAACAGGCATTGGTATGTAGACAGTTGTTTTTTTGTATTGTTTATTAATTGTTATTATTTTTTGTATGTCTTGTTATTGTTATTAGTTGAGTTCTTTTGTTTGAATGTTTGCATCGTGTGCAAAAAAAAGTAAACTTCTTGCATGCACAAGAGAAGAAACAGAAATTATATTTATAATTAATTCACCTTGAAGTGCTATTCCAGATCTAAAGTAGGTTTAACATTTTGTATCTAATATTACCAACATTACAATAGAACCCACATCTAGGTGATAGCACTGAACAATAGGTAATCAATATCATTTGTTTAACTTAGAAATGCGTGTTTATCTATATATATAATGCACATTTGCTTGTATTTATAATAGTTTAACTGTCGGACTTTTATTTCTTTTACAGAACTCGTATAGCAAAGCAAAAACCGCCGAAGAACGAGCCAGTGTTATTAATGCTAAGCTATCCAGTTGGCTTGGTGGACCATGGAGCCAAACAGCGAATGTAGTTGCCGTTGACTATTTTACAAATACAAATATAATTGATATTGCAATTTATGCCAACTTGCATAAGGCTTTCACCTTAGCGAATAAAAATCTTACGCGTTTTGAAATTGCTAATTGATGGAAAGCTATATGTTTGCTTGTGTATTAAGATGCTTTTTATAAACGGTACATGACGAATAAATGTTCTTTTTTTTTTAATAATGATAATAAAATAAGGAAATAAGTTTATATACGAACTTGATTTATTATGTTAAAATTTTTATAGCGTAAGTATCTGTTATAACTGCAGGTTTGAAACGACGACGTTTTAGAAAAAGAATAAGTTGTGTTTACAAATTAAAAACCATGTTGTCGTATTATTTACAATGACGTACATCTGTATACTGAAAGTCCGGAAGCAAGACCACTTGCAAAAATAATACTCACTTACTAATAATCAAATTTAGTAACAGCTTAAATAAAAAAATCCACACTTTAGACAAAATATATACCAAAATCGTAATTCCAGTTTTAAAAAAATCAATTTTTTTTAAACAGACAGAATTTCCAGACCCACTTTTTTCGGTTCAGGGAACTAACTTCACGGGAACTAACTTCGCATGGGAACTAAATTCACCACTAGTGGGAAGCTTGGGTATGGGTTTGCAATATGTACATTTTGTATGAAAGTGTAACGGCACCCAAAAGAGTGAAAGAATTTCGCACCAAAAAGTAAAGTTATTTTCAACTAAAAGTGTGAATTTCATTCACAAAAAAAAAGTGAAATTAATTGCCACTAGTGGTGAAGTTAGTTCCCATGTGAACTTACGTCCCCGTGAAGTTAGTTACCTGCACCCTTTTTTTCGACTTCGCTTTTATCGTAATGTTCATATCTTGTCTTAATAGAACCTATAATTGCAAGTAAAAATGGAATTTGGAAAGAAAAAAAACTGCTGCACGGAAAATAGACTTTGACTTTCTTTGAATTTGCATCTATAGACACTTATAAAGTTCAATTCACTCAAAAATTGAAGCTAACTGATCATGGAATGCGTAGAACATATCAGCATATTAATTAGCCTTATTTTTAATCGGTGGAGTTTATACACATAGAGAAATCATCTTTTTCAAAAGTAAGTTTCAAATACTGCTCGTAGGATGTCTTGAATTAAAATTAAAAGGCAAATGAAATAAGAAAAACAAATACAAATGTATGCAGAAAAATTTTATTCGGTTCAGGTTGAGTGTTTTTTGTACAACATTTTGTTTAGCGATGAAACTCATTTTTCAATCGGTGGATAGGTTTGTTAGCAAAAAAAATTGTAGCTAATTTGTATGTGAAAATCCACATCTTGCTGAAAAAGGATCGTATCAAAAAAAAGTAACAACTGTCCCAAGAAAAAGACCGACGATCTATCTCTCGCTTGTTGTCACTGTTTTGTCTGATTTTAAAGACAGGACAGTTAGACGGAAGTTGTCAAATTGTTGTTGCCAAACAAAATTCATGGATATAAACAACTGGAACAATTGGCGTTCGCCTAGCGAAGAAACAACAGCCTTTGATTGAGTTCAACAAAACCATAGTCATATATTAGTTATTTTTTGCAACTCTTTAACATCAACCACTTGAAAATATTAAGTACTCGTATTCGTATAGTGCATTACACAGCCTTGCTCATATTTCAAAAATAAAATTTATTACCACTTAAACTGTCGAATGACACAATTAGCATAGCTGACGTCTTTGACTTTTCAATTTTCCAGATCACAGCTCAAAAAGCCATTAAGCAATTAAAAACGAACAGCTGATCAGAAGTAAACCTAACTGCAGCTAGTTGCTATGCTTGAATTATAAAAGCTGGCCGAATCTGGTATTGTATGTTGTATGTCCTATGTATAGTATAAAGGCTCTTATAATGCCATGACAGTTGTTGTAAGTATTTTACTATATTTAATTGTGAGCTAGCAACCAATATCTCGGTGATCAAGTCCAACTGGTTGTTGTTGATTTCTGAGACTGGCAGCAACCCCCATATCATGGCATGGTTTTCAAAATGATTCATCGATCGTCAAGATTTACATTTTTCACAGATTTGACTGCATCTAGCTCCTTAGTATGCATACTGAGAAGTTTATAAATGTTGGCATTTGAGATCAAAGCAAATATCAGTGTGTATACGTATAAGATAATTTGCGTGATTTAAGATATTGACTGCGTTGATCGGTGGTTGATCGGTAATAACCCAACGACCGACGACGACAACATCAACGACTAGCATGCCTGTCTCGGTGAGTAATAATTTGGTTTGAGACGTCCATGAAAAGAATGCGGCCTTCAGATGGCCCACACGCTACTGGGCGACAGCAAGGGGACTGACGGACTTTGAGGTAAATAGAATAGAATTACACTAAAATGCTGTTGCTGTGCTGTTGCATTGCAATGCTTAGCGCTTCTGACATTAGAAGCTAAAAGAAAATTATTGTTAAGTAAGAATTTTATTGAATAAAGTGCATTCGTGGCAAATTATTATATTGGAATGCATTTGGGATTGGCATTTGAGGAAAACAATAATTTGTTTTTGTTGTTCTGCATTATGAAAACAAACTTATTGAAATGTCATTCCTCATACATTATGGATATGACTGTTGTGGAATGTTGGTTGTTTATGGTGTAACCGATTATGAAAAACACAGTTTTTTATATGAGTTTACTAATTAAAATGATGAGGTAGAATATGCGTCATATTGGCAAACTGAAATTGTGTGAATCAATAGTTTAAATATTGACTCTTTTTGACTCAAACTTTTCTTACCATTTTTAAACAAACCAAAACATTCACTTAAAATAAGAAAAAAGAATGAAAATGATAGAATAGAACAACGTGCCCAATTCCTCGCTATTTTCAATGTTGTATATCGCGGATAACACAATTTTTGTACCTATTGCTGTGCGATACAAAATGACTTGACTGTGCTCAAGGTAATTGAGAGAACTATAAGGATCTACTCAGACCTGGACATTTATTTGAATGGAACAGAGCTTCCCAAGTACACACAATTTAAAATACCTTGTAAATACGATTAATAGCGAAGCATCTTGTAATGCCGATAGAACCATCGCGTATGCGTATGGTGGATAAAGCTGCGGGAGAACTTTGTGACCCTCTTTCACCGAAAACACTACAAATTTTCCACCAGCGCGCGATTCATAAAATGTTGGAGAATCTACTCAAATTATGCGACTACATCTATGGCAGTTGAGATGAAGTAGGGTTGATCGAATTAAAAATAAGAAATTCTTAACCTCGTTATTAAAATATGTAGGTACATCAATGCCGACTCAGTTTGTTGTGTCCATAGGTACAAGCCTTGAGTGTATAAACTCAATGGTTCAAGGGAGTGAGATTTCCGTCAAAGCAAACTGAAGCAAAAGAGGAACATGTCTAAAAACTGTTCAAACAAAAAAAATACGACAATCCTAGCTCTGTTCACCTAAAACAAGGATCAATTCAAAGTAGGGAGAGTTTTTTCTTTAAACTTCTCCAGTCTAGCTCAGTTTGTTTCAATTGTAGCTTTTAATTCATAGAAGCAAACACTGAACCATGAGAGCTAACCTTGGGTTAAAACGCTTAAAACTCAGTGTTAAATCAAACAAAAAGTCTATAATAAATTATATTGCGTTTTAACTATTAACTAAAACTACTTACATATTTATAAATATATGTATACGAATCTCAACCACTATTTTTATTTAGTTACCTTTTACGGAAAGTTGTTACATGTCAAAAACAATGTGGGCTGTTTTGGTGATAAACAAGTCAAAGAATCTTATTGACATGACATGATGCTGCATCATCATAACATAACATCGCGTTGTTCTCGATATTGCAAAATAATTTAAATATATCGTTTAAAATATATAATTTACAATTAAAAAACTCTACATGCATCTGTTTAGTTATAGTAAGCAAAAATATACAGAATTATAGAACAGCGCTTATAATGCTTTCGTTCTAGAAAAATGATTTAAAAATTAAGCACGTATCCAATCGATTTTGAATACTGACTGCCCTTTATTTTTCTAATCGTTTATTAAACCCTTCAGTATTTTTACAAAATAATAAATTAAGACATTTCGCAAGAGCAGACATAAGAATTACAAGGAAATGATTAAACACCTTCAAGACAATAGACTCATTAAATTTGTACAGCTCTGTTATCAGGGCCAGCTAAGATGGTTAATCAATAAAATGCAATCAATAATTCAAAAGGAATGGATTGAATTGACGAAAATTTTAAATAGAAAAGATGTACCTAACTAATTGCGTCTCATTTCGAAGTTCTTTGTTCTTCCTTTCATCAATTATTTTCTTCTACTAGAGCAACACAATTTGTTTTAGAAATAACGACTTTGAGAATTAAAAACATTTTTTACATGCTCTACAGGGCAAGTACAGGTTTTCTGTAAAAAAAAATATAAAGGCTTTTGATCGAATATGTCATAATGGAGAAGAAGTTTTCGCAATCTATGATGATTGATGGATTGTTTTGAATAAATTCGTGATATGTATATTACGTAGTGCAGTTAAACTGCGTAGCTCTGTATACACAAACACCAAATACTAAGGATGTTTACCAAACCGATCATCAGACAACTGGTCTATTATAAACTCTCTTGTTCTCATATGATAAATCTTAAAGTGGTGCTGGTGCTTAGGAGTATTCTTCTGTTTCTAAATGGGACCACAATTTTCCCACATCATCACTTTAGGATCTTCTTGTTTGGTCCGCCGTGCTGAACTTAGAAAACATCGGAAAGCCTTCCGGTAACTTCGCGAACTATTTTCGCATGTTTTTAATAATGAAATTCTCTGGGTTTAGCTGTTACATCCATTTTTACTACGCTGGTGATCTCCAGTCGCGTAACCCAAGGACTTGCATGTACGCTTTTGGGAAAGTTTTAAAGGTTTTAGTATGTCGCTAGATTCATCTACTTATCAACCTTTTAATATTTTCACTCCTAACCTGTTGCTGAACCGTCGGGTTTATTACTAGGGTAAAATCTAGAGCCAATCGATCGCAGAAAAATTACCAAATTACCATCTTACCATGACCCCACTTAAAGTGACACGCAAAAATGGAGAACGACTTTAGGTGTGAGTAGTAACTGGAGGCTGCTGGGAAGAGCTTATTAGTGCGCGATTTTTGCTGTGCACACGAATAACGAAAATAAACTCCATTGAATACACGGGCTGTGACTAGGAGTGGGTTTACGTTTTGGGTTTGGTTTTGTGGATCAAATTCCCTTTTTTTATCCATTCAACAAATTGTTGGAAAAAAAAACAAATAAATAAGAACAGAATATGATTTACCTTGAAGAAAATGCTGGTAATGGCGAGTTTGGCGGCTCGATTCATCAGAAAGCCAAATCAAATAAAGTGTTTTTTTTTCTAATAAAAAGGAGTATGATAATCGAATTAGCCGCCGTGAAATAGCATAACCCCATTCCTTAATACTTGGTGTTGATGTAGACATGTTGTTTGTGGGTTTGTTTAAACAATATTTTAAGAAATGATTCAGACTGATATTTCATTTTTTTTTTTCGATTATGAATGTTGCCATTGCTGCTTCAAGGCACACTAAACCTCTTCCAAGAAATTCTTGTTCACACACAAATAATTCCTGTAATATGGTACACTAAACGGTCAAGCATTTAAATGACTACTTACTTTTCCACCATATTGTTCTTGTTCAAAGATGAATTTATCATTTCTTGAGGTCCAAAACAACGAGTTAAAGGGTCATCCTTCTTCTTGACTGAAAAACACTTGCAAATTTTTCTAAATTTCTTTTTTCTTTCTTCTTTTTCTTTTAAAAAAAAAAAACAAAACATTAATTTTATTATGTTACATCTATTTTTATTTGTTGGGTTTCTTAACATACCTACTTGTAAATTTAATTGTAAATGTTAGAATTATAAATTTTTGTTTTTCTTTATTTTTTATGAAAAATATACACGCATTACATCTTTAAATGGTTTTCTACACATTGGACATTTGGTTACTGAAGACGCACACTTGGCACATGCTACAACATGGCCGCATGGCAAAAACGCCGTATTATATTCGGCACCATAGCAGATTTTACACAATTTCTCTTCTGGAATGATTCTCTTGTCAGAGTTCTTACTACTTTCGCTTCGTTGAAGCAGATCACAATTTGATGCTGTTGTTGTTGTTGTTGCAGTTGTATTTGCAGTCGCCGCAGCTGGACAGTTTTGTTTTTGACTCTCCGTTTGTGTTCCGCATTCCTGAATTTCTGAATCACTGGCAGCCGCGCTTAGAGCCTCTTGAGTTTTCTCAGCTACCCTATTGTACTTTGCTATCACAGCATCAATAAACGCCTGACCCTTCATAAGTTTTAAGTAGCGACAATTACCCAACCACTGAGCATGTTGCTCCCAAGGCTCATCATTTTCGTCCCAATCTTTCAGACCACCACCACAGCTGAAGCAATTAACACGATCACCAGTACCTGTATAGAAGAAGCCCGCTTCGGCGAGTTCCTTCGGCTTTTGTTTCATGGTGCGTGGCCATTCGGCAAACGACCGACATCGTGCTGCTTCGATCGCATATTCGGGGTATTCCATTTGATAAATTGGAGGTGAAACAGCTCCCGAACTTGCCGATGATATCGAACCTTCTGGATAAGCTGTTGGGCGAACTTCAATTGCATCATTGCTGCCACAAACATCATAGCTGGAAGGCGGTAGAATACGTTCAAGAGCATCGACATTTATTGGAATGTTATTTGTCGTTCGCCTCCGTAACAATGGACAATTAGCCGACCATTTAATATGTTCACTCACTGGATGATCACTCTCCTCCCAACGTCCAATTTCAACCTCACAGAAATAACATTTAACTTTGTCACTTTCACGGGTATAGAACATTCCAGTTTGGGCCAAAACATGCTTATCAATAAATTCAAGAGGCCATTCTTCGAAAGTTTTTAAACGTTCCGCTTCCGAACGATAAATGTCATTCATGACAAATTTTGTTAAAGTAAATGCAGGCAAATCGGTTGTTTTATTATCAATCTCATCGGTTGTACAATTGTACATTGATTGATTATTTGCAAAATTATTAAAAAGCCGCGCAATATTCGGATCTTTTATTGACGAACGCAATCCTGTGGCACGTTTAAAGAACTCGTCCATATCATTTGCTTGCAATGTATACATTTTTATTTATTTGTTTCTTCTTTGTCTCAAAGGAGGAGTTAACTTTTAAATTATTGTTGATTAATAACGATGGTGGAAAGGAGTTATCTAGTAGTAGATTAGGATGTTTTACACAATAAATGTTCTGAAAAGAGAAAAATAAAAGATTTTTATAAGTCAAATGGTTTATTTTAATGATTTTTATTTATAAACAAATTATACATTCATTCCATACAAATCATTTAAATATAGTTTTGGTTTTAATAACAAAGTTTGTTCAGGAAATAGCAACGCACACAAAATGATTCGTTGACAGTGTAAGTCAATATTATCACCAAAATAACAACACAATTCTACGAATTTTAAAGAACATGTTTAAATAAATCATTCAGTTAAATTTCATAATACATTCTCGTGTCTGATATCACATTTTATCGCATTTTGGGTATTTCCATTGCTCGAATATAAAAACCAATTATTCAATTCATATGCAATTGTTGTTGTGAATAAAATCATAAATTGTTTTCTCATTCAAAAATGCAACTAATTTTCATATATGTGGAATGTTATTCAAATTCAAATTTTAAGTAATAAATTTAAATTATTACACTTACTTTATTTTTGTATGATGTATTACATTTTCTATTAATCTATAAATTATATAAAAAGAAAATATGATAAAAGAACCACAACGATACGACCTTTCCTCGACAACTTTAATAACTGGCGAAGTTTAAAGTGTAACAACAATGTTTATATATGCCACAACCTATTCATATCGGAATTGATAAAGAATTGCAAAGTAATTCGAAGGAAAAAAAAGAACAATTTTATAAAGTTAAATAATACTTGGAAAAATACTCAAACAATTTCAACAACAAGAAAATAAAAAGCGTGGGTTGTTGATTGTCTATAATATTATGAAAAATAGAAGCATCCTAGTACTCGAATAATAAGTCTGAAACGCATGTTTATCACAATCGAACGATAAACAATTTAAAATGAATACCTAGATAACAGCACATTATGATAAGACAAACGAAATTAAGGCGATAGTACATATTTTTTGATAATACTGTCACGTATCTATGCGGCAGACCACCAAATAATAATTAACTTCCTATCATCACTAACAAATTTGAAAGCAGATGTGCATTTCAGATAATTATGTATCTTAAACAGAAACAAATTTAAAATACAAAATTACTTTAAAATTTCAAATAGACTATTAGTCCGAATCTTTATCAAGCTTGGTAGATATATTTTATATTTTTTCTGTTTAAATGACAATTCTTTATCAGCTTGCGATTTCCGTAAAATAGATAAGCAGTTCTTCGAATTCGTTTCTCAACACAATTTTTTCGAAGTACAGGTTTTTTTAAAGTAATAATTTAACACAAACCAGGCCGCGTTGTAAAATTCGCCATTTACAACTTGATTTTTTACATTGCGACCCGGGATACAATTTTGAAACTACTACTTAAATTAATTTCAATGTTTTAAAAGACTTTCGATTTTTTGTTAAAAAACTCAACTCAATTTGTAATCATTTCAAACAAAATGTTTACTTTATATTGATGATAGTTAAAGCTTAACATTAGTGTCGTGTGCCAAATTATCATTAATCATTTTATATAAAACCATGTTTCATGTTTGTTTTTCTGTAAATCATAAAAATGAATGCTTGCAAAAAAAAAAGCGTTGAACAATCTAACATCGTTATCGTGCAGTTGTCAGGAGTTGTCCCGGTCAATTTTTGAATCACAGGTAGACGCACTTAAAGCCTCTTTAAGTTATAAGCTGCCCATTTTCATTTGGATATCACAGCATCAACAAAAGTTTGATTTCGATCTGTTTCCTACCTACCAAGCCTTTTTTTAGTGTAGTAAAATTAATCGCATCATGAAGAATAACTTCATGTGCTCGCTTGAGTAAACTCTTATTTTTGGCGTGTGCAAAATAATTATTAATCAAATTTTTATAAAAAAAATCTCGTGCCAGTCTTTATTTACTCATTTTAAACGATTTAAGGAAACGTGATAAGCGACCTTTACACGGTCAGTCAGAGGATTCAGTCATCTACACATTGAATCAGTCATCAGGCAAAGTCAAAAGGGTTTTGATTTTTCGTCAAACAAATGCACGCATACAGGCATATTTTTACAAACACTATATAACAGATTGATGTCAAATGACTGATCAATTAGAGTGTCTTAAATAACAAGAACGTATTGTATTTATCTCTGACAGTACCAAGTTTCCCAAGAACCTTTTGCAAAATAATATAATTATAATATTATGAAAAATAGAAGCATCCTAGTACTCGAATAATAAGTCTGAAACGCATGTTTATCACAATCGAACGATAAACAATTTAAAATGAATACCTAGATAACAGCACAACATTATGATAAGACAAACGAAATTAAGGCGATAGTACATATTTTTTGATAATACTGTCACGTATCTATGCGGCAGACCACCAAATAATAATTAACTTCCTATCATCACTAACAAATTTGAAAGCAGATGTGCATTTCAGATAATTATGTATCTTAAACAGAAACAAATTTAAAATACAAAATTACTTTAAAATTTCAAATAGACTATTAGTCCGAATCTTTATCAAGCTTGGTAGATATATTTTATATTTTTTCTGTTTAAATGACAATTCTTTATCAGCTTGCGATTTCCGTAAAATAGATAAGCAGTTCTTCGAATTCGTTTCTCAACACAATTTTTTCGAAGTACAGGTTTTTTTAAAGTAATAATTTAACACAAACCAGGCCGCGTTGTAAAATTCGCCATTTACAACTTGATTTTTTACATTGCGACCCGGGATACAATTTTGAAACTACTACTTAAATTAATTTCAATGTTTTAAAAGACTTTCGATTTTTTGTTAAAAAACTCAACTCAATTTGTAATCATTTCAAACAAAATGTTTACTTTATATTGATGATAGTTAAAGCTTAACATTAGTGTCGTGTGCCAAATTATTATTAATCATTTTATATAAAACCATGTTTCATGTTTGTTTTTCTGTAAATCATAAAAATGAATGCTTGCAAAAAAAAAGCGTTGAACAATCTAACATCGTTATCGTGCAGTTGTCAGGAGTTGTCCCGGTCAATTTTTGAATCACAGGTAGACGCACTTAAAGCCTCTTTAAGTTATAAGCTGCCCATTTTCATTTGGATATCACAGCATCAACAAAAGTTTGATTTCGATCTGTTTCCTACCTACCAAGCCTTTTTTTAGTGTAGTAAAATTAATCGCATCATGAAGAATAACTTCATGTGCTCGCTTGAGTAAACTCTTATTTTTGGCGTGTGCAAAATAATTATTAATCAAATTTTTATAAAAAAAATCTCGTGCCAGTCTTTATTTACTCATTTTAAACGATTTAAGGAAACGTGATAAGCGACCTTTACACGGTCAGTCAGAGGATTCAGTCATCTACACATTGAATCAGTCATCAGGCAAAGTCAAAAGGGTTTTGATTTTTCGTCAAACAAATGCACGCATACAGGCATATTTTTACAAACACTATATAACAGATTGATGTCAAATGACTGATCAATTAGAGTGTCTTAAATAACAAGAACGTATTGTATTTATCTCTGACAGTACCAAGTTTCCCAAGAACCTTTTGCAAAATAAATTTTTTTTTAAAGATTATAGCACATAACATTTCTAATTTTGATACCTAATACATAATTGTAATACTAGACGCCATAAAAAGATAGATACTTCGACTTGCAAACGAATGCATTGAAACCAAGAAGAAAGGCGACTGTCAACTTCAAAGCACATGTTGCAACAATCTACTTCAACAGTATTGTATTCGGGTTTATATAAACTTTGGAGTGCTTCATAAATTTTCAAGGTTCCTACAGTTTAATACCAAAGAAATAACAATCATAAAAAAGCTTGATAAATTAAGGTAAAATTGAGGTTTGTTTGCTAAAGAGTTGGCATTCTGACAGGAAAATGATAACACTTATCATTCAATTCTTATCATTCCACTTTGGTGCGATATTTTGTTCGCAGTTCTGTTTTTTAAAGGTGGAAATATAATGATTTGTAAACTTAAAATATTTATTTCAATTATGTATTTAGAAACCGTTAATCTTTTGCAGATAAATCCATTTGCCAACCCTACTTTATACTAAAAACAGAATAAATAATTTAGCTTCAACCAGTTTCTTTATCATTCAGAAAACCATATCTTCTCTTATCTTGTTTTTTTTGTGTTTTTGTTAGTGTATCTTCATTATACAGGGCTCTCAATGTTTTTCATGTCTCATACGATTTTCATTGTAATTTTAAATATCACATTAGTTGGACTATACACATTCGCGAGTTTTTAGTTAAAGAATGTGTATAGTTGTCTTTATTTAATTATATAATTACCTATTTAGTGCAAAAAAAAACAATTCTTACAATGGCAATACAATTATTTATAGTTTTATCATTAATAGCAATAATTTCTGGTCAAAATGATCTATTAGTACCCAACTACGATAACGTCGAACATCAATTAAAACACTTTGCTATTAAACAACCATTGATTCTTAGTTGCAACATAACCAAAGCCGGAGACTACGAACTTACATGGGAAAAAAATGGAACTGAAGTTTCACAAGTAAGTTCACTTGAAGGTCGCTACAAAATTATAAGCCCCGAAAAGAAATTCATCATTGAGAAAACTGAAGAAAAAGATGCTGGTATTTACAGTTGTCGAGTGAATAGTGTCTCAAAGAGAGATATACGGGTTGTGGCTAATGTTGTTGTACGTTTGCCATCGAATACTAATGTTGTTGAAGGAGAGAAACTATCGATTGTTTGTGTTGTTGTTGGAACTGAACCTCGTTTATATTGGGAAGCTGGAAATCTTACAATTCATAATTCAACTGGACGTCATATATTAAAAGCTGATCAAAATAACAATAAGAATGCAATTTTAATTGTTGAGAATGCCGGTTTAGAGGATAGGGGCGAGTACAAGTGTCATGCACGTAATATTGTAACTGATTTGGATTTAGCTGAAACTGCTAGTGATTTTACATATGTTCGAGTGAAGGGGAAATTAGCTGCATTATGGCCATTCTTGGGTATTTGTGCTGAAGTTTTTATAATGTGCACAATTATTTTGCTGTACGAGAGACGCCGTACAAAAGCCGAGCAAGATGAAGCAGATACTGATGGTAATAACTAAATAATAAGATTGTATTATGTATAGGTATTATATTTTAAAGTTAAATAAAGAAATAAAAAAAATAATTTGTATTTGATTGGATTTCTGTGGATCGTAATGCAATTCACACCTTGCTTTTGAAACATACGACCAGTGTCAAACTTTCAAAATGGCGGCATTAAAAGGGTCAGTTCAAGTGACAGCAAAGACGTCAAAAGATTAAAGAAAATGACAGCTGAAAGTTAAGTTTATCATATGACAGTTCTTTAAAAATTTGAGCAGATGTCAGAAATAGATTTTGATCAAAGTGTCATTAACAAAATTTACTGGTTTATTTTTATCACATGTACTGTTGCTAGCGTTCAAAAATAAATTGATTAATGTGGTCAAAATATCTGTCAGTACACTACACATATTATATGATAACAATATGAAGTAGGTACATAAAATTGAGTAACATGAAAACTAAATATCGTTATCTTACTGATTTCAAATTGATTTCGCATTGTACTTTTGTTCAATAAAGTTAGTAAGGTTAAAGTATGTTGTGTAACAGTAAAGTACAACAGTAAATAGGTAACAACAAAGTACACTAAATGTTATCATAAGTGGATTTTGTCTGTCTTTAAAAAAACTTAACTTCATAATTCATTAGGCTCAGTTATTATCTGTATAATTTACACATTCCTTCCATTAACAAATACGCTGCTGGTGGTCATCAATTCCCTTATGTTGATGAGACTCATTTTAATTTATTCTTATAATGGAATTCCCCAAAATTCTAAGAACTAATAAGAATCTTATTTCAAAAAAAGAAAAGAATAACAGACCATCTGATATTCGACCTTAACATAATTCATAGATCGACCCCGCGAGAATGAGAGTAGAATAGGTGTTCCCCTTGTGTCTGCTGGACTACCTCCCGCACCAATTCCTTGTCCCTGCTATTTATAACAACAAAAAAATACTCATTAATGGTCCAAAAAACCGGCGCACAGCGCATTAAAGATTCCTATTTAAGATTATACTCTTGTTGAAGCACTATATAGGTATCTTCTCAAAGACATTCCTGAGAAAAGAACACGAAACGAAAAACCTTTTTTTTTGTGTGTCGATTGAACTTTGCCGATACACAAAGATTTAATTCCCTTCCTTTCGTTTTGCCTCTCTCATGGAATGCAATGGGCTCGGTGATAATAAGGTTTTTCTCAGAATCGGAAGACTCGTTTGTTTTTTCATTGTTAGGTCGGCAATGGTGGTCATAGAATCTCTCGCTCGATTCCTATCGCGCCCGCATTCCATTCTCACAGTAAGCAGCAATAGCAACTTAATGCACACACAAGAAGAACTCGTCTTAATGCAACGAAATGAAGGAAAACGTTCAAAATCACGGTGGGTTTTTTTTTTATATTTACTTTGTATTTCTAGCGATTCTCAAGAGCGTACTTCTTGTACTTTTTTTTTAAAGTTGAACCGAACCCACCACCACACAAAGTGGAAGAACTGCATTCCAGAGGTTTTTCTGTTTCTCATTTTTTTTATAACTTCTCATGTTATTATGTTGCTTTTATCGTGCAGTCTAGCGAATGGACTATGGACCGAAATCTGTACCGACACGACAACGATGGTTTTTCTCAACCAATTTCTGTATCCATTGATGGTTTTTTGTATCCCGTCGTCCTCTGTGGTTTAGCTGCTTGATTTGTGTTGTTTTTTTTTGCCTTTTTCTCATGCAGCACTAGTTTGACAGCATTCCATTCTAACTTTCTCACAGAATGTTCCACCATGGTGATCAGAGTGGAACCTACTTGCAGTTGCAGCATAGAGAAGGGGATATCCCCTCGGCAAGTCTCTCACGCTGGCTGACTGGCATTGCATTTGTGTGTAGATTGGATACATAAATCGCACCGCGCAAAGGGCTATGCTATGGTGCCTACACTATTATTGTCCGCTTGCGCCTTCTTCTTCACCCTGGCTTCATCAATGATACCAATCTAGTGGGCTTGAACACGACTTCTTTTTCCAGCCGACAACGGCTACAACAACGACGACGACGACTACGACGAAGACGGACGGGCCCAAAGGTATGCAGTCATGCAGCTTTGGACGGAAAATCGTGAAATAAAAGACTCCAGCTAACTCCCCAAGATACAGAGGAGACCACCACAGCTCACGATTCTTTTTTTTTTTTTCTGTTTTATTATGTTGCTGCAAAGCCAAATAACTAGAAGAGAAGAAGGAGAAGACAGCAAAAGTTTCACAGCAGCATAAAACAAGTACATTCAAAAAATGCCTTGTGAGGTCTTTTGCTTCGCTTCTTCAGGGGGCATACAATATTAAAGTATACAACGGATGCATAGCTATATGTTGGGTACAATGTCCAATTCAATTGAACGCTTGGAGTACGAATTCCAAGAAATCAAAAAGAATTGCCAGATCTACACTTGAGAGTTAAAAGGTACCTACATACAAAAACTATTAAATGCGCATCCTCAGGAAATTGCGATTTTTGGCAATACAAAACATATGGTTTGTCTTTTATATAATGTATATAATAGACAAGGGGTTGTTTCCTACATAATATATAATACCTAGGCACAAAAATTGCGTCATAAAAATAAATAAAAGGAAGCTAAACGAATGTACATAATATAGTCAGTGCCAAATAATGGTTTTAAAGGGAAACAGGAAATTAACTTTTGTCAGCTGCTGATGTCGTGGTTGTAAAAATAAAAATCGATAAATATCATCAATACGTGATTGATATTGGAGCGGAACGTATTCAATGAATTATTATTTTATTTTATAGTGAAATCATGATAGGTAGGTAGAAACTGCATTCGTCAGTTTTTTTCCTAAGAAATTATAGATTACGAAGAACTTGACTGTAATAAATTCTACTATTATTACTTGAATCTATGATGTCATTTCCTGCTAGAATAGGAAATGGTTGCAATTTGATTGCAATTAAGAGGCGACAAGGCTCTTTTGATGATTACAAGAGTCTGGTATTTTTATCAATTGTAGGCGGCATAGCGTGTGATTATAAAAATTTATACAAATATGAACCGACAAAGTTTTGAATAATATTTAATAAATTATTTTATAGACAGATTATGATTTATGAAGGACTGATGCCCTTCACATTTGTCCCAATCTTTGGGTATAATGTTTGAGATGACAGGAATAGAGTGAACCTACAATTTCTTATCTAATCCGAACGTTTAAGACAACTTTATCATGGCAAGGCAAATTTAGCAACACATATTTGTCTTTATTTAGGTGATAGTACTTATCTTTAAAAATGTAATTATATGAATTCGAATATGAACACACATCTACGTTGGTTTGAGACCAGCTCGTGAAGAGTTGAGATTACTCTTGATATTCGAACTTTTTGAAGTCACTCAATCACTAGAAATTACTGAATCAACTGCCTTGTCATCTACGACCGGATTTCCAAACTTCCAAGCAAAAAGGACATAGGTAAGTATCAGAAAAAAATAGAAACCTATCTTATGTCACACAAATGCGAACCAAGTAAAAAGAATGGTGTGATGATTATAATGCTTAAGATCTTTGATTTTTTTATTTCCTCAAGATCAACTTATTTCGTACAAGTCTAGAATTTTATAACGACTTAATTATTGAATGAAATCTCTGTATTGCTGTCTTTTCTTCTTTGAAATTGAGTCTGAAATTTTAGATTGGAAAAGAAAGAAAGAGATACATACCTACATGCCAAAGATAAATTTATTCGCAAATGCTTTAGTAGGTATGTTTCGAAACAAAAACACTCAGAATCAGCTAGGACAAATAATATGTGAGTAACAAAGTCAGATGACGAAAACCAAGAGCTATGACTTCATTATTAATCAATCCTTTTGTGTGAGTTGCTAGTTCTAAGATAGTTTGGTCAAGTTGAGATGAACTTTACAAAAAACAAATAGATAATCTTGGAAGATTTGTCAATTCCTCACAAAAGGCAGGACCAGTGTAAGGGTCTGAAGGTATTTGAACCCAGATCTAACCGCTTACTGGCGGTCACTCCATCCTTACATCGAAACTAAACAACTTCATCGTCATCCATTCGTATGGTTTTATATCAATCAACTTGCAAAAGCCAACAAAGGTAAGACCTACCCACATTATTTAAGAAGTTGCTTCCTATCTTTATAAATGCAAATCTTGTCAAAAGGCATAGGTAAAGAAGACCCTTGATCTTTCAATGTAAGTATCTATCTATCTTGCTTCTTTTGCCAAACAAAATGTTCAGTTCAAAAGAATATACACAAAATGGCCGCCCAACAAAAAGAATCGACAAAATGGAGAGCTGAAAAATTAGTGGATGCCTTACACAGTTAAGTATGATTTATCTTAAAGAAAACTTTTTATTAAATGAAATCAACAAAATAGCTATTATAAACAAACAGAAGATGTAAGCTCATCCCAATACTAGGTAGGTGTATAAAATCGATGATGAACTCAAAATTAAAAACTAAAGGAAAAATTTAGGGCATTAAGTTTCGACCCACAGACTTGAACTTATTAAAGAAAATCAATTTGACCATTTCCTGTATGATTGGCGCTCTCATGTCGTTTGTCTCGATAAGAAACTTAACTAAATATCGATGAGAAAATGTATCTACTTGGTAAGTAACCCTTCATATACAATTTGTTTTCTATTTGAAGCCCAAGAGTTCAAACAATTTTGATGTGAAAATTTATGTTAAGCTTCCACCGTTAGAAAGAAACTTCTTATAATGCAACAGTCTCTTAGAAATAAACTTAAGTCTGCAGAAGGCTTATCGACTACCAATTATGGGAAGATGGTTCGCTGCCATAGGTATATCTTTTGTCTTATGGTTTACAAAACTGATTACCATTTTCCAAATCTTTATCAAGAGAAGTTTCAAATTAGGTATGAATAAGGCAAATAGTGGTTTGTTTCTTAGACTAAAAGGAGTTCAAAGTTCATACCTACCTACCTAAAGCAGAGTTATGTATATCAGAAAATATTTTATGAAACAAGTCCCATTCAAAACCAAGTTACTTTCCACAAAAAATATATCTCTATAGTAAAAATAAATCTCTGAAGAAAAAAGTAAAAAGCACATCTTTTCTGGCCACAAAGTGCCAGTGGAGATGAGATGGTGGCTCTCTAGTCCCCAAAATGATATAACCACATCACTCCAGCCACTCTTCGTCTTCGTATTCATCTCCAATCGACAATGATGAATCCGGTTAATTGGTATTTATTTAATCCGATTTCTAACTTCCGTTGAATTTTATGTCTATGGAAAATTTAATACTCTTCATTCTTGGAATAATCGAATAATAAACATTAATTCGTTTAAGAAGTGTATACACAAAAGTTTTAAGAATTTTGTTTTTAAAAAAATACATTTCATAAATGAAAACTGACAACATAGCAAAATAAATGAATTGCTGTTTTGTGTCACACAGCGAAACTCTCGTAAAAATAGTATACAGACAAAAAAATATATTGCTGGCACCACCGTGTTTTTTTTTATTTTATTTGTGTAGATTGTGGGAACGGGAAACCAGACAAATACCATATCTGGAGAAGGGGGTTGGAGGGACAGGGTAAAACATTTTTAAAAAAGAAAGGGGGCTGCGAAAGAAGGTCCCCTTTCTTTTTTTTTCATTAATTATCAATACAAAATTACTTGATTGTTTTTAACATAAGATCTTTCAAAACTTTAGATTGTGATGTGAAGAAATCAAAGACCATAAGGCCATTTTTAGCACACCATAGCGAAAAAGATTATTGATTTTTTTGTCAAGTTTCCCCTTCGCCTGCTCTACTGGTTACAAACGAAACGACGAGCAAAAGGCAGCCATGTTTTTTACACTAAACGGAACACACACACTGTTCATACATACAGTTTTTTTTATCGCACTTAACAAACTCAATGGGAAAAAATACAAATTTTCTTTTGTATGCCACTAAATAAAATTATTATAACTTAACTTTATTGCAAAATAGAAAACCTACCTTTTTTGTTTGAAATTGCTCGAGATATTTGTTATAATAGATTTCCTTTCAGTAGTAGGTAGTAAAATTTTTTAATGAGATTCAATTAATTAAATTTGCGAGACATTCGAGAGAGAAATGTTTTTGTGTTTTTACTATTTTTTTGTATTTATTTTGAAAGAATTTAAATTATTTACACATATTTTTAATCATCACACACGTTTTTGTATAAACTTAGATTAATTTTAAATTAAAGTTGTTCATTATTCATTAATAGTATTTTATTTTAATAAATATACAAAAGAGACTACGAAACACCACTATCTGATCTGAGAAGAGTGCACGTTGAACTGAAAATGTATGGGAAAAGAAAATATCGAACGGTGTTCGGTTCGTTCGTTTTGCTGGCGCTGTTGGGTTTGAAAAAGTTTTTTCATAGCCAGACGATACGACAACGACAGTGGTGTGGTGTGGTGACGACGAGTTTGGTGGAATGAGAATCTACATCGAATTATTGTGATTGTATGAGGGATTTTCCTTGCCATCGTCATTAATTGTGTGTTTGTATTGTAGAAGTTTTCCCGAAAGTTAGATGTGTGTGTGGGCAATGGTTGAATGGAATATGGAATGAATTTGTTTTGAAATGTGTGTGAAAGAGATCGTTGACTGCAAGGAGGAACGAGAAGTCAGTATTTTGTCAGTGGAATTTGTTTACTAGTATTGTAGGAATACTATCAAATTCGTTGTGACGATGAAGCACGCATATGCAATATACAAAATACAACCGTTGTGCGCCGTTTGCCATGCTCACTACGAACAGAATATAAATGAAACCGGGCTGGCGTTTAGAGACAAGACAGTGGCGTAGTTTGGAATGGGGGTTTTTGTAGAGAAAAATATAAGGGAGTCATAGAACATTTTTTAAATGTGCTATTTTTTGGAAATATTTGTTTATTGTATTTATCTACCATATTCAGAGAAATGTAGCTTTTGGTTCGATGGATTTTTAATAATAGAATAGAGCGCAAATTAAATGAAGCATGATAATAATTTTAATTATTTTACGATTAGATTAGATGAAGTTTAGTTAATTTTGTTAGATTTGTTTACAGTTTTAAAACAATTTTTTTCTTGGTCTATAGGCCGCTAAATGCTTTAATTTTGAATAATAATTCAGAAAAGTCCACTTAAAATAAACTGATGCTAAGTCTTCTACTTGGTTGAATATTTTTAATATAAAAAAAAACTTTTTTAAATTAATTTTTAAATTAGTACATACAATTTGTATCATTATTTATTTTATTTCTTTGTCGCTGGTTCGATCACATCGTTGCAAATTTACAACTTCATTTGTAACTAGGAAACCGTTGTAAATTATTAAAATAACAAAGAAAATTTTGTTTTATAACTCGTTTTATCATAAAACTAGTTTAAATTAATAAGTTTCTAGTATCATAAAACTAGTTTTAAAAAAATCTCATTTTAACATTCTTTTTAATTCAATAATTTAATTTAAAAACAAATGGGTATATTTTTCAAAAAATAGTATGTAATCACATTATCATCGCCTCTTATCATCTATAATTCGTTCCACATTCTCATTCAATGTACATAGGTACCTTAAGTAATCACTGGGTTTCTATATCTGTTTTAAGTTTGAAGGCATCTATCAAAGAATAAATAGAGAAATATAGACGTTCAAAAGAATTAATAAGCAATGCTTGAATGAAAATATGTTACAACCTTAATTTGTAAAGCTAAACATCAAATTAATTAAGTATTAAACGATGGATTCCATTCAAAAGTGAATCATTACCAACTTAAAATACAAACAAAATAAAATGAAACAAAGTGGGTAATTGTTATCAGTATAGCTATAAAATTTGAAAATCTGATCATTTCGGCTAAGTTCAGCATATCAAAAAACCAAATTATTGTTTCTATATTTCTGTATATAAATATTTAGCGAAGCACATTTTTTTTTAATATATTTTTGTCCATGCCGCTGCCTATTGTAAGTTAGCAGTTAAATTAAAAGAAAAATGTTAAAAATAAAGCTTTTTCGAGGAACTGACAATTTTTAGAAAAGCCTTACTCGAATCATCTAATATCGTGTCTCTTTTTAACTTTGCATAAATTTTGTAAATATGGTGTTTGTGTTCAGTAACATTATTAAGACTATATAATTTTATGCAGTAACTATAATGCGTTTATAAAGCTGTGGCGTTAGGCAAAAAGGCCTAAACGGATATTCAGACCGAATCATAATCTAGATTTCGAGCAAATCAAGATTTTGTTTGTTGTTTCAGTAAGGCTGCTTGTAGATCGCGTAAAATAAAACGATCGAACGATCGTCGTTTTACAGATGCTGTCCTTATGATATTTTTATAAAAAGATAGAGAGGACAACAGTTAAATGACGATCGTTAAATCGTTTTAGTCTTATGGTATGTTCCCACCTAACGAAATAGCGCAATTTCAACAGATTATCTGAAATTACTTCCGAAGTTGCATAATTTCCCATACAAATACGCAATTTCAAAATCATCTCAAATCAACTCAATTTCAACAAAATTGCTTTGAAGTTACGTTTTATAACGGATTTTATTGTTATACCAATGAATAAAATAAACAGAACTAAAAAAAATATTTGTTAATCTCCTTGTCAAAAACAAAACTGTTTGGCTCACATAAGCTAAAAAGAGAAAAACATATATTTTCTCTAATGTTTTTGATTAAAATTGTCTCAATTTAGGTGTGAACACTTTTTGTAATTTCAAAATTTAGGTCTCAATTGCGCAATTTCGAGTTAGGTGGGAACAAAGTATTACGCGATCTGCCCCCTGGAGTCACATCGCATAAAACAAAACTCATAGAAACAGGCAAAACTGTTTTTTCACACTAAAAACCATTTTGTGTTGCTTCATTTGGTGTGACCTATATAAAGGCGTTTTTGCTTCTTTTTTTTTTTGTCTAATTTGGTGTTACTCCAGCCTAACTTTGAAACAAATCATTTTTAAAATAATCATTTATTTTCTCTATTCTACATTTTTTTGCTTTAAATCAAATATTTTTTTTTATTTTTATTTTCTTCTTTTATAAACAAATTAACAATCGAAATGAAAAAAAAAAACTAGATTTGTTTTGTTTTGACGGACATCTTTTCACACATGCTGAAATCTAAAATTATGTTTTTTTACACAAATTTTCTTTTTGGAAATAGATTTTCAGGATATTTTGACATGGTCTCCTAGATTTGAAAATGTATGGAAAATCTACTTGATTTTGATGAGATGATGACTTTTAGTATTACAAGCAAAGCGATGACCAATTTATTTCTTTATGATGGAGTTATCGCTCAATATTTTATGTTTTTGGTACCAATTGGCACCACTTTTGCACTAGATTTCGATTAAGCTGCCATATAATGAAATACAGTGCTCTTTATACGCTTTCATATAACATACGTTTCATTACTGTTGAGCAATGTTGAAAATGGGCCCAAACTCTATACAAAATTGCCCATGAACTGATTCTTCAAATTTGACCTGTGGACATAAACTTTTCCAAAAACTAACATTATCAATGTACATTCAATAATGAAGCTGAATATAGCAGGAGATATGAGAAATCGAGCCAGCAAGGACTTGTCACTTGACGTAAAAGGAGACCTAAGCTTGTAAGGCCACCTAAAACAAACAACAAAGTAGGGGAATCTGGCCTTAATTGGCCCACCAGTAAAATGGTGCACCAATGTTTGGGGCTTGAATTGAATGACTTTTTGGATTTTTTTTTTTTTTTAATATTTCTTGGATTTATTGGAACTTGGTAAGTAAAGTTAGTAACCGTTATCTATAAACTGGACAGTTATGCATCTTTCACTTTGTTTTAAATAAAGTTAATATGGAATTGAAAACAGTTTTTGTTTACCTTCTAGGGTAAAATGATATCCTAGTACTTAAGTATGCTGCCGGGATTTCAACTTAAAAAGAAGTTAAAAATTACTTAGTGTACGTGTTCTACACCCGAACTCATTGTAAAAATCATTCAATTGATTAAATTTTATCTTTAAAAATGACACCCCCTCAGAAGAAAATCAACCTACGCAACTGTAATTTATTTAGTCCCCTCAACAAATACAAATGAAAATTTTCATTCAACTCGAGTGGAACGTAAAAAAAAAATGGTCAGAAGTCCCCAAAACAAAAAAAAAAAAACATTATACACCCTTCTCGCCCACTACGTGCATCTTGCGTACGCATTCCTTTTATCGTTGCAGTATGATGAACGAAAATTTTCATTTATATCGCCGCATCAACACTCTACAAACACGCAATACGAATACTCTACTACTACACATTTTCTGTAGTATACACACACAAATACTAATGCGTCAATGCATACCACAGAAAATGTTTTGTTGCCACACAAAAAAGCAAAGGATCTTCTCGGATGCATATGCACACAGCGGATGTTGTTATGCTTGATATGCGTGGGGGGGCTAACGAAAATAATAATAATAATTATTGTAGTTGTTGTTGCCAGCTAGAAGCATCTTCTTCAAAATTATTATACCGTGAAAGGAAGCAATCGGCCGAGGGGGGTACGGGTTGGTATGTGTATGTGGTGTAGGACATGACGGCCGCGCCGGGCAGTCAGCTGTCAGCCAGCCTTTTGGTGGTATGGTATGGTGATGGCGCATGCCAAACCGAACGTAATTATTTAAATGTTGGACACCATAATAATATGAATATGATGGTGGTATAGCGAGGTGAAGAACCGGATGATGGTTAGGGTGTGTTAGGGGAATACTCGAGGGACGGCGGCATTTTCCACTGTTGCCGAAAAGCTATGCCTAAAAGGTGGAACATACCAGGACGAAAGTCTAGGCCTAGGGCAATAGAGGAATATAAATATGCATGTACTGTACAGGTACATAGCTTCGTATATCTTTTTTTTTTGTATAATGCCAGGGATAGACATAGGCAATCAAAATCGATTTTGATCATTGATGCGCAGAAAGTCCAGCCGGCTGATACCTACTCTTGTCTTGTCTTGTTACCTTAAGTATGTTTGTATTTGTAGATACCTAACATATGTAGGTTTGAATATCTATACCTACCTAATTTGTGCAGGCGGCACTTATCAGAGTTTGCAGAAGCAGCTGTTGTTTATCTTTGGGATGAAAAATATCGCGGAAATTGAAGAGTATCGATTGTTATTGTTGTTGGGACCCCTTATAGGTTTTTGAGAAACGACGAAAAAGGAATACCTACCTACCTACCATTGACACTAATTCTGTATTTGGCTTAAATGCAACTAAACAGATTATCACCGACTGGAAGAAAATATGAGAAGACCCACCCACACCAATATGGATGGTGCAGGAGGACAGTGAATGATATTGAAGCTGTTTAAGGAACTTAATTTATATGAATGAGCCACTAGTGTCCAATTTTTGGGGGGAGGGAATAAGGGTACGAGTTGGCTTTATAATGTGAATGTGCCATAATTTTTGCAAATGGCTTCGAATGTCATTGGGGCTTGGCTAGGTAGGTATATCGATAGAGAATTATTTGACAGAAAGCACACATATCTAGACATGTGTGAAAAATGTGTGGGATTTAGCCCACAACGTTACCGAGGTTCCCATATTACCACAAGTAATTGTGTCCGTAACGCAGTAATCTATATGGACTTATGTTGTTGTTCTAGTTACGTGTTGTTGTATTACGACTGTTGTCGTTTTTTTTCACACAATTCTATATGGACTTGCAAAAAACACGCCTAATGAAAGAAAACAAACTAATTTTTTCTATTGTTTCTACTTATTTGGCCAATTATATATACCTACCTACCATTACTTTTGTCCCATCCCAAACCTATTTTTATTCGAGGAAACAACTAATAAAACGACGTCAGTTTACACGTTAATACAACAACAACATAAGTCCATGGACTTAGCTAACTCCAGATAATTATCGAAACTTACCGAAATTCCGACAAAAACTGCATTACCGACACAATTAGGTACATGTCTGTTTTATGGGAACGTCAAATATCTTCGGTAATGGTGTAGCCGTGTGGGCTAATCCCCATAATGTCGTTAGCATCAACCCGTTCGTATTATAAAATCATTATAAGAAGACACAGTTCTTATACTCAACGTTAAAGTCAATCAATTTTGTCAATTAAGCAAGATGAAGAAAAGTAGTTCTTTTTTTTATTGAAGACGAAGACGTTCCTTTACTATCATAAAATCACCTACTTCCGATTTATATGGCAGAGTAAATTATAACCGGAAGTAGGTACTTAAAAATTGTTGTGTCAATAACAATAATAAATTATCATCACCATACAAACTACAAACTTAGCCATTAAAGTGTTTACACATTCAATTTTTAATATAGGTATGTATTGGTACATAATATTATATCTCTATCGCAATTCACGCCATTCCCAGAACCGAACCACTATTAACAAAAAATGTGTTGAATTTATTTTATTTTGCTTTTGAGGAATAGTAAGATACATATACACATAATATATAATTGTTTGTTTGTTTATTTTCAAGTGTTGACTTCATTCATTTATTTTCCAAGGAATATGATGATAGTGATCGGAAAACACCCTTTAAATCAAAACTTATCCTAATCTTATCTTTAGTTTTAATTGTTTAAACAAATTGAAGTGGTTTTGACGCGTCGAACGTCAAAGTGTTTTATGAGGGAATTAACAATTTTGTGTAGGTATAATTTATTTTTTCTCTAAAGGTTCTATATAGGAAAGTGCAAACCCTATCCTTATTACAGTGGGATTGGTAATCAAAAATAGAATATTTGTGTGGCATGTTCCTGTCTGTTTCTTGTCTATTATAGGAATTGCTAGAACATACACGGCTGAACGAATTTTCATTAAATTTGTTGTATTCGATTAATTCGCTATAAACTTTTTGGAATATGTCTAAAGTTTTAGAGGAGATATCATAATTATGTTGATGTAGTCTTATAAAAAGACTATTCTTTTTGAATTGTAAATAATTTATTCTTTTATATTTATATTCTTTTATATTTTTATTTATTTATTGTAAATAATTTATTATTCTTTTTGAATTGTAAATAATTTAAAAATTAATATGCATAGGTATAATATGAACAAGTTTGTGCGACCCATTCGTGTATTTAATTTATTTATAAAATGCAATTAATAAACAATAATATCGTAAATTTCAAGTACGTTTTCAGCGAATTTTGTTTCTATACTTATATGATTGTATTTATTAGTTATTTATGTAATTAATAAAATAAAGTATAATTCTAATAGATCCACTTTGCATATTGAAATTCTCAATGAAAACTGACCAAATTTAAAAAAAGTAAATATTGGTAAAAAAAACGAAAAAGAGATTAAATCGCAAATGTCAAAATATCAAACGTCAAAATGCATCCATCAGAATAAAACAAAGTTAAAAATCCTGACGCGATTTTCCGCCTTTTCCTTTTCCTTACTGTGAGAAAGAGACAAAACGACCTTTACACGGTCAGTCATTTGACATCAATCTGTAATATAGTTTGTAAAAATAAGTTTGTATGCGTGCATGTGTTTGACGAAAAATCGAAACCATTTTGATTTTGCCTGATGACTGATTATATGTGTAGATGATTGACGTCCTCTGACTGACCGTGTAAAGGTCGCTTTACAGTCTTACACGCGGTCTGTCAAACGACGCAGTCATCGTACACATATAATTTGTCATCAGGCAAAATCAAGTGTTTTGATTTTTCGTCAAACAAAGCACGCATACAACCTTGTTTTCACAAATACTCCTTTATAGATTGATGTCAAATGACTGATAGCGTAAGGTTCGCTTTACTGTGTCCAAAGCGAACTTTACATTCAATAAATGATGTCAGTCATCGTATATGTATAATCTGTCATCAATCATCATGCAAAATCGAAAGTGTTTTGATGTTTAGTCGATCAAATGCACACATACAGAAATGCTTAGTTCTTGCTCGATGTTTTTTTTTTATTTCATGTCAGTTTTATAACTATACGTATTTTTCTAACTTTAACTCCATTAAACAAAAAACATTTGAGTATCAACTCAACAATTTCCTAATTTTTTTATAAACATGTATGCATAGTCGATGATTTGGTTTTGCACTCTGAAAGATCAAGTTTGGCAGCTCTCTGGTCTTGCGTTTTAGGGTTGCCAGGGGACAAAAAAAAACATTTTGAAAACAGGTGACTTTTAAGAAATATTTTTGTATGGTTTCATAATTGTATATAGACTCAACATTCCTCAAAACATAATTGCCAGACTAAAACTTCTTTAATAGTTTTTGTTTTTTTGAAAATTCAAGTTATCTTCATTTCAGAGCGCGAATTATACCTACTACCGAAAAATGTTAATTGCCAAATATTATTATACCTACCTGTAGCGAAAACTTTACCAGATCTTAGACAAAATAAATTTAAGAAATTTAATTAACATTTTTAATATTTTTAAATTTACTAACTATACCATAACAACGAATTGGTTTTTGATTTTTTGAAGTTCACAAACTCAAATCCAAAATGTAAAAGTATGTCTGCAAAACCTCTAGTAATATTTCTAGTATTTAAATTTTTACTATAACGAAGTTATTATAACGAAGTTATACCCAATATAAGAACAGACCACTAAATTTGATATTTATTTCGTAATCCATACATACTTAGGTACTTGCACATATGTATTATCATAAAATAAGAAAAAATATAATGAAGATAACTAGGTATTTACATATTCAACGATTCATTTAAGTTAAAATAAACTGGCAACCTCATGAATTCCACGAATCAAACAAATTTCAGTGTTGAACTGATATAAGCACTAAATTTAGAAAACTCAAACTTCCCAAACAAGCAAAACCCATACATAAGAGCTTTACTTTATTTTTATATAAAACAAATTGCAACAAGGTTAAATTCAAATTTAAAAATCACTCACCCGAAATGAAACACGATTATAAGTTTAAAGCTCCAAACACAATAAAACAAATTTATTTCAATTAGAACACGTAGACAGGTTGATTTTTGATTTGTAATTATAACGACCTTCACACTGGTACCATTTATCCAAACATTCCTATCAAAAAAATATTTCTGTTGAATTAAATTTAATTCAAATAAGAGATTCAGAGAATATTATACCACAAAAATAGCACAATAACAATAATAAAATGCAGTGGAAAATTTCCCTTAATCACTTCCCTTGTTTTGACAAAAGAAAGAAATGTTTTGTAAACAATCCGAAAAAATACAAAAAACAACCGGAGGATAATTAGAGATGATAACGTAGTTATTTAAATATTTTTGAAAACTCAAAATTAAAAAAAAACTACGCACTTATAACGAAATTTTGATAGAATCCATCAGATAGGTACGAATGATAGAATAAAACAAAACTTTGAACTCAAATCCAAATCGAATTTCAAACTGAAAAAATTTAATAATGCAAATTTAATCGAGCTCACCACCACCACGCAGTCAAACAGTGTGTGTTTATTGTGTTCAAAGTACACATTGGCATCCGGAATGATTCACATACTTTTTGTTTGTTGTAAAATAAAATTAAAAAAAAAAAATAGTAACAACAGGCAAACTCGTAAAACGACAATGCCAAAAGCAGCACACGCTATGTGTTTTTTGAAATGTGCTGCATATTTAACGATCTTTTTAATGGCGTAAGCTCTATAGTGAAAAGGGGATTGATATTAATTTTTTTTTCACTACACATGAATAAACAACAAAAATAAATTTGTGCAAAAGAATGACGTAATTCGGTGTCGAAAAAGTACATAATTATCTAAAAATACAACGTAAGCCTGGGTGTTAAGCACCATATTGTATATGTGCTCTCTTTGCCATAATTCAAATCTCATCTAAGATTGATTTGGAAAAGCTTGAGATTAATGAGGCGGGTGGTTGAAATCGAAGTGTGCTAAGTTAACAGTATAGAAGCAATAGAACGACCTTGCAAGGCCTATGTGGCAAAAACCTGTCATTCACTTGAAAGCAAATTTTTATACTGCACAAAGTAAAGCTTTAAGCTTGAAGTGGTTTTACCACAAGTCAGAGCTAAGCTAAAGAGGCTCGTTGATTGTTGGTGGAGTGCAAGTGCAACATCATAAAACACTTTATCGGGCATCAGCCTCAGCCCCTTATTGCTTGCAATGATGCACTCTGACTCATGAGAGACTTTTGCTGTGCGTATAATGTGCAAATGGTGATGCTCATTGTTGTGAAGTTCCTTTGTTGTACAAAGATAATAGGTTGGGTACCCCTTAACAATAATAATAATTTATTGAATTCAACAGTTGATTGAAGAAGCTATACCTATTAAGACAGCTATAGGTAATTAGGTTAGGTTAATATACGATAAAATAATGGACGATAAGAAGCGGTCAATGATTGATTGTTATAAGAATGAAGATCAGACAGTGGCAGTGGATGTTTGTTATCATATTGTGCTGCAGAAATTCTATAATTATACATTATTGTTTTTTATTTGAGTTGCAGATTTACAATGCACACTATGAGTCAGAAATGATATTATACTGTTATTATTGAAGAAAATTGGAAATTCTCAAGTGATAAGAAGATAAGTAAATCCGTACCATTGAGAGGAGATAGGGTCATTGTTCTTTTGAGTCATTAGTGACAGAACAGGTTGTTTTGTGCTTATTTTTTTTTCATTTGTTTTGTTGTCAATGACTTGGCACGTGAGGCTTGTCATTTGTTTATTGTTGTAAATTAATATGTCATTTTTAATGTCACTTTTTAATGTTATAATTTAGTGAGAAAAGGAAATTTTGCGTGGGTGATTTTAATTTAAAGTATACTTAGATATTTTGGGTCTTGTGAATAAAAAAAAATCTAAAGCTAAAACTTGAATTTGTTTTTGTTTTGCGTGCAAAAATTATATCGTTTAGGATTAAGCTTTTTTTAATGCACAAGACCCAATGGGTACACTATAAACCTCCATTAAAATGTTTATAGGGTGGTCTTCTACAATTTCGACCAGTTCCACTTTCGCGAAAATGTTGTTAAAACTGTTTAATTTTTAAGACTGTTTGTCCATTTGGTATTTCCGAATTAATAATTTTAAGGAATATATCTTCTTTCGCAACAAAGAAAGATAACGTGAAAAAATGAAAATGCGTTTATAAAGGTTTCCACACAAAATACAATAAAGCTTGAAAGTGTTTACGTTCATGTGCAATTTTTTTTAGTATTTGTTCAGTTATACCTATTCGGCGAAGTCGAAAAAATTGGTTCTCTAAATTTTGTCTGTTTGTCTGTATCCTAGGTCATGAAATAAGGGTACCAGCGTCACAGATAATTCAAATTTTCTCGAAAAAAGTATGATCGATTTCAATAAAATTTTATATGAGTGATTTGTTTCTAAGTAATGCTAATGTCTTTCATTTAATTTAATATCACAAAAGATTATTAACGGTACCTGCCATATAACGGTACCTTTTCGATAGCTTTTGAGGACATTTCATATTCTTAAAGTTTTGTTGAGTTTGATTGATACTGGAATCAAACATTTTGGAAAAAAGTATTTTCTAAAATGTAAGTTTTTTTGTATTTAATTTTTCTCAAACGACACAAGTATTTAGTTGGCCACAGAAATTGAACAATTCATAACCGAGAAGCTTGCCGACGACGTTTCCCGAGTCCAACCTGACGAATTTAACAAGAGGCTATTTAGTTAGTGAAGTAATGAAGTGGTGAAGTTGAGTTGTGATCTATATTCGAGATCATAACATGTCAGAAAAGAGAGAGGGGGAGAGAGAAAGAGAGAGAGAGAGAGAAATAGCGAGAGAGAGCAATAACCGCGTGTCGATTCCCAGTGCATCAAAGAATTTCGTCTTGTGTTAAATGTCAAATTTAAAATCTGTACCGAACTTCAAAAGATTCGTATCAGCCATTATCAAGTTAATTTTGAATAATAATTCATAAAAGTCCACTTAAAATAAACAGATGCTAAGTCTTCTACTTGGTTGCGAATATTCTTAATATAAAAAATAAACTTTTTAAATTAATTTTCATATTAGTATATAGAATTTGTATCATTATTTATTTTATTTCTTTGTTATATTATCAAGTTGTGGCCAAATTTGTAAAAACCATTTACAGAAAATCTCCGTTAGGTGCATTTTTATCCAAAAACCTGATATGCAGTTATATTAAGAGCACTCTAAATATAACGTTCACAAAATTTTACAAAATCGTTAGAGCCGTTTTCGAGAAAATTTATGGAAAAACTAAAACCGTTATATAAGGGAAGTTCCCGTTATAGCCGGGCTAAAACAAAAATTTAAATTTATCCTCTAGGGAATAACCAAAAAGTACTACACACAAAGTTTGAAGAAAATCCGTTCAACAGTTTAGGCTGTAGCTCGGTGAACATACAACCGATCAACATCCGCACATACGCTCAGACAGACCGACGGACGGCATGACGAAACCTACTTTTTTGGGCTTCTCTAATCTTTATGTCAAGTTTAATTAAAACCTTGTTTTTTTTCACACAAAACCAATACTTGCCCTATTGAGCAAGTAAAAAGGAATCTTATGAGTAGCTATCTGTGGTATCATACAAAAAACCCTTAAATTGCAATCATTTATTTCCAGTGCGAAAAATGACCAGCGAAAAATACATGTTTATGTATGTATAGGTATACCTGCTTTGGAACGCTTTATACAATTTATGAAAGAAAAAAAATGTCAGTAAATAAATTTATTTTTGTAAGGTAAGGTAGGTGTACCTACTAACTGACGAAATATCAGAGACTAGAAGCATTGATGGCAATTTTGTATGTCATCGGTCTACAATACATATATAGGGTAGTGGCACCTATTGCCGAACATCTCCAGTTCTCGAAATATTTAAGATCCTTCGTTATATTTTTGTTGTTTCTTGGTTTTCCCGCAAAAAAACTATTCCGACATAGGTTCTCATACTCATTTAAAAAATGAAACTCAAGAAACAACTAAATTTAACAAGTTTTCTTAATGAGTTCGAGAACTGGAGATGTTCGGGAACAGGTGCCACTACCCTACTACATAGGTAAATTTATATGATATATGCATAAGAACCTGTAGCCTCTTCGGCCGGACCGACTTTTTTTTAAACATGATAGGTATAATTTAGGTAAATGGGTATAGCTCGCGGCGTAACCGTAGTTAAAAAAATAACCGTCCCTAAAAACTTGTGCCTATTTCTCAAAAACGATATTGTTACAACATTAACGATATTTAACTTAATTTTACTACATGTGGTAGGTAGGTATATAGGTATAAGGTATCATATATTTCCTATTGAACTACTAAAACCAAAAAACACTACAGAAAAGTCGGTATATGTAGGCAGTTATCTACATAATTCATTTACTAGTAATTCATTAGCTATAGATATTCAACTCTTCAAAAATTGCGAACTTGGTAGATATTTTTTTATGGTCGATTTTGTTAGGCACGAGTTATTTCTGTAAATACATAAGAACTTCGTTCTTTTTTACACATTCATGTTTTCGGTGTGACTTCATTAATGACCATCAACTACACCTGTATACATTCACATATGTAGGTATACAAAATACGCTTTACTTTTGTATCCATCTTTTTACCACGAAGAATACCTTTAACCATCTGAATGGAAGCGTGAAACCCCAATTATTTGTTTATAACTCATTCTTTTTATTTTATACCAAGAAAAGTGTTGTGAATCAGACCATGCATCTTAAGAGAAATTCTTTAGCGCATTAAAGATAAACACAAGACAAAAGTTATCACCTGGGGCAGGTGCTTTGCTCTTTATAGGTACCTACAACAATCAAAAATTTGATCAAAAAAGAAGATCTAAATCCAAAAGAATTTTAAGACGAATATCACAAAAAAAAAAAAACCTCCTACTGAATCATTTCAGAATATTGAATTGAACATGTGCGGCAGGCAACAGCGGCACGAGAACCTGTGGCACAAGGCAACAGTTTATCAAGTTGCAGATGTTTTAACATAAAAGAAAAAAAATTCATGTTGGAATGGAGAATGTGTGTATAAAAAAAAAAGCACCAAAAACAGGAACATAACAATGAAGGTTTTTTCAAAGGTACCTTCATACCTTTGTAGCATCTAAAACAACCTTGTATGTTTACCTATATGCAGGTATATACCTACCTATATTCCTATGTGGATTAAATAATTTTTTTAATTTTTATATCTACCTACTTAGGTACCTACATACCTATCTGAACTCCGACGTGCCGCCAGCTGTTTAAAGTCGGCGGTTCTAGAAGCAATTTATTTTTAATCCTTACCCTTGTCCTTGTCAAAGGACGAATGTTCCACTTCACGTGTACATATTCATCCAATACACATATCTCAATAAATTAACGCGTAAAATAAAAACACACGCGTGTCTACCTAATTACGTTCAATGATCACCATCATCACAAGTAGCGTCATCAAGTGGACCGTCTAAGAAGCTTCACCCTGCAAGTTTAAACCGATAATGTGTCTTAGCTAAGGTGGGTAACTAGCAAACACTTCAACCCACGACAAAATATCGAAAATTAGCTACGATCTTAGTGCCGACAACACGATACAATGGAAGTTGTAGCACGAGATAGAATTGGAATTTCATAAGTTTTTTTTTTCATAATGAAAAAGGCCTAGACATCATGTACCTACTTCACTATAGCTTATAGGAATGCGTGAATGAAGTAGTCCATGTTTATATTGAAGAAATTAATTCATACTTGTTAAATGAGCTCATTATTTTCTTTCGTTTTATATTTACATATGTACGTTTCTATCTCTGGTAAATATAATAATTGCACTGCAACTGCAAATGGATGTTCAATGGGTGGTTGGACGTGGGATAATTTGCACTTTTTTTTAGTGATTATTTCATATTTCAAGGCTTTTTTGTCAATAAAACAAATATAATCAGAAGGGTTGAATAGGAAGTAAAGGGCAATGATGCAATGATGGAAAGGATTATAAAATCATACACTTTGACCGACGCAGCTGGCGCCCATCCCCAACGTCCGAGTAATGACTTGTTGCAAAAAAAAAAATCACTTTTGCCAGACATTTTGCACTTCAGTTTTGTTTATGTGGGTGATCCAATTCGTGGTTCTACTTTTTGGTATCTATAAGTTTCAGTCAAATTTAGCAACGACTGAACGTATTAAAATTAAAAAAAAAAAACTGTGTGCATTACGAGCACTTGCAACAACAACAAAGAGCATCAAGTTCGTGCAGTTGTGAAGTTGTATTTCAATTTGTTTTATTTTTTTATTTAATTATTTTTTTTACTTTTTCCGAAGAATGTTGTTATACATATATGTATACAAATATAAAATTTCGTTAACATTATGGTGTGGCCTTTTATGAGATAGTATAAGTACAAATCAATAAGCTTTTTCTGCAAAAATATCCAACGAAACACAACAAATCATTCATACTGCAAATTTTATCAAAATCGATTCTAGTTTTTTCGAGTATAATTGGATTATCTGCGACGCTTATAGAATGTCATCTCACTGCCAAAAAAACAGCGAAAAAAGCGTTACAAAATCCAAAAGAACACGACTGGGTCGCACGAACTTGCTCTTGTGCCAAAAGTTACCTTCCCATGCTAACGACTTGGAAATTAATTTAATCAATTATATTTGATGATGGATATATATTTAATGATGGATCATGAATTATGTTTCATGTATTTAGCATGCAAATGGTCTCGCAAAACGTTTTTTTAGATAAAATTAAAATTAATTTCAAAGGCAGATCATAATATACATGTTCACTGTGGCGTATGCGTACCCTTTTTTCAATTATGTTCATATTATTAGGTGTGACAAAAAGATAGACTGTGTAGGTTGAGTCAAGACCAGAAAAAAATCGTATCGGTGGGGGTGGGGGGGATGGTGGTTATTTTAAAAAGAAATTGACTTAAAACACAAAATATTGAAAAACAACGGTACAATTTACAATTACATGCCGTACCTTTTTGAAAAACCAGAAATATCTTCGTTTATTTTATTTTCAAATAAAGTTCTTTTCGTGGATAGTTTTAAAAAAATTTATTTTCAAACTAAAAATTAAAAAAAAATGTTTTTTTTTAATTTTCTCCTCCATTTTCTCCTAACCTTAATTTGATAGACTACAATTCGTAGCATATATCAAAGGGGGAGAGGTTGGAAGATAGGTAACAATAATAAAAAAAAATCGTAAAAACGAATAAATAAAATTCGTTTAAAAATTGGTGGTAGCACCTTAAAGTTGTTGTTGTTGTTCAAACATTCAATAAAAAATTGACGGAATAAAGAATGGCAAATAATAAAACTGACATTCTAGTACGAATAGTACAAAATAACAACAATAATAACTTAAATAGTCTGGTATTGTTACCTATCTTCCAACCTCTCCCCCTTTGATATATGCTACGAATTGTAGTCTATCAAATTAAGGTTAGGAGAAAATGGAGGCGAAACAAAACAACATACTTAAAGGCGCTTAGAAAAAGGTTAAAGCTCCAAATGCGTTTGAAAAACAAACAAACATAACATCTCGACCTGTGTCGTCAGTGGTCATAAGCGGTAGAATGCGTAGACTGAGTAAATCTAAATGCGTGGGTTCGAATCTCATGATGTGCATGTGAAAAAGTTTTTCATAATAAAATTGGATTAAAGCTCGACACTACTAAGGAGACTGATGAAAGGAATTGGCACTCCTTGAACAGCCAAAGATGGAAAAAACGAATAATAAAAAAAAATTCGTAAAAACGAATAAATAAAATTCGTTTAAAAACTGGTGGTAGCACCTTATAGTTGTTGTTGTTGTTCAAACATTCAATGTAAAAGAACTTTATTTGAAAAGAAATTAAAGGAAGCAGATTTCAGGCTATAGTATGGCATTTTAATTTGTATCGTTGTTTTTCAATATTTTGTTTTCTGTTGTAAGTCATTTTTTTAGAAAATATGCACTCGCACCCTAAACAGGGGGAATAGACACCTCCGATACGATTTTTCTTGTCTTAACTCAATCTAAGCACTTTTTTTTTAACACACCTTATGTGAATCACCCTGTATAAAAATCTTGTGTTAAAATGTTCATTAAGGCTAATCTGCAAGACCGTTCAACCTATTTTAATTTAATTTTATAGTTGTAGTGAATTGCTTGGTCCGAATTGATAGGACAGTTTTAATGTCTATAAAAGTGCCCTTAATATATATTTTACTGCAAATATAATTATTTGTGTTCAACTTTAAACCAAGTTCTATAACATAGCTCTTTACAGAGCTTCTGTAAAAGCCTTTTGACTTTTTAGTATCGCATTAATTTAGGCTATAGGTGATAATATGGACAAAATCATCCACTACAACCATCTCTTTTCATCCTTATAAAATGTTTAATTGTCATCCCAAGTTATGATTTTTTTCACATATCCATAACTAACCTTAACTGTATCTATTATCACAGGTTTAAAATTGACTACTATTATGTAGGTAAACCTAGGTACATATGAGTTCAATATATAAACTCTTTAATTTAACTTAATCAAGTTCTGTTTTGTAAATATTTCGCAAAAGCTGCGCACATTGAAATACAAAAAATATGAACGATGATGTGATCATCATTATTTAGATGACTTGAACAAAAATATCTGTTTGTTCATTTTATTTTTGCATCACATGTATTCATGTAACAAAATGTGCACTTACTAAATACGTGTGTGGGGGCAATAAATATAATAGCGCAATAGTTTTCTGAAAAGTACTTTACATTTTTTCCGCCCACAATATCGAAACCACATAATATTTCGCAGTAAAATGAAATTCCCCATAGGGATGAATGATGATATCATTCAAAGAGTTTCCGCAATCTTTAATTTACTGAAATAATAAATTAATGGGGAATTTTAAATGAAAAAAAAAACTAGTTCATGGTTGAGGGGTTGACACATACACAATACACATTCCACAAACAAAACCAATATGAATGCTGTTTTTGTTTTTAATTGAAGATGATTTAATCGTGACTTACAAAAAATGCGATTATTTTTTTAACAATCAATTTTCTACTATTTTCATTTTCAGCTAATACAAATGTGTATTAATAAAATTCGAAAACATGCTAAAGGGTTGTTCCAGCATTATGGAACTTTTGAGCATTATTCTAATACAAGAGGCACTCTATCTCCTTAAAGCAATACCACTGTTATGCAAGGTTCTGATTCTTCACCGAGCAGAAATGATCGGTTCAGATAGACGGATCCTGAGGGCTGGCAAAGTAATGCAACAGAAACATGATTAGTCGAAATCAAAGAGTGACAAGTTGGAAGTATTAACGGATGAACCAATGAGCTGGAAGATATAACATCTTGCGCGTCCAAGAAATGAAACAAAAAGGTAAGAACGGAATCATCCATGCATCGGAAGACTTACTTATGGTAAAGTCTTGGTTCTTTCAAAGTCTATATAGTGACCTCTCAGGTCTCTGGAAACTGGTTATGCGAGGAATGTTGCTTAACATTTTCAGTTTTCAATATGCTCCCCAAAAATGTCAGGGGTCTAAGGGGAATCATGAGGATTTGGGATACAACATCACGAAACCTCCTGGTGCAGAGTATCATTAGGTAACATGATATGGCAGTAATATATGTTTACCAAGCCAAATATCATCTTAAAACAAACTTAGCCGCACCTGATCACTTACAGCAAGAGAGAAAGTTTTATATGGAGATCGAGGAAAAGACACAAACAAACAGAGGTTTCTGGAGGAATCAAGTGGTGCAATCTGGTCAAAGTAAAAGACGAGAAATTTACACTACCATGTTGGTGGAGTAGAATAAAGCTAAGAAAACCGTTTTTCAAAACTTAGTCAATGTGCTCCTCTCTTAACACAGACAAAAAATAGTTTCACTCTCCAGACGTTGCAAGATCGAAGCAAAGAAGAAGATCAATTTAAAGCAGAGAGTACGGAAAGAGCAAGTCGGGAGTTGGTAGAAATATCACTATGGTTTTTGATGCAAATCAGGCTTTTCGGGAACACAACATGTCAACACAAGCAAAGCAGCAACTATCTTGAAAATTCCCGGTCAAAGAAATTAAATTCTCAGGAAATTTGTTCACTAAAGTTCATTAACAATGCTAAAGGTCAATATCTTGTAGATGTCGAAAAAATTCTCCACAAGTGGGCACAATTTCCCATGCCCGACATCACTGTCAAAAAAATCAATGCGGCGGTGAAAAATTCCAGAAAACGCAAGGCGATTAGGCCAAACGGGATAACTCTCTCAGTTATGGAAATATATAGAAGGCATCAATTTTAGATGGCTCACGATTCTCGCATCTCCACAATAAGCACCTTATAACATCAGTGGAGGGTCTATTTCAGACATTTAAATTTCTAATTAAATGTCAATTAAAAACCTTGAACCTATTGAATTGATCAATAGCGAATCATCTTCTGATAACGACATCAAACACTGTGTCTCAATTGACTTCAATCAAGGTGAGTATGTATATTGAATGGCAAAGTTTATTCGAATTAAAAGTTAGAAGACTTCACGCCAAAAATACCATCGTATCGTAAAAAATACCACAAGGCCAAATAAGATGGTATTGTCTGAAAACCCCTGAAACGAATGTAACGACACCTGCGTTCAGTTTGTTTCAGACATGGAACAATCCATCAAAACTGAGAGGCTTGCCAATGTTTTCTAAGTTTAACCCGGCGAACTCCACAAGCAAATCCTTATACCTACGGTGAAATGGTTAAGTGGAAGAGTTGTGGTCAAAACCTTTAATGGATCAATACAATATATTACATTATGTCTGAAATGTAAAAGAAGAACATGTGGTGAACATTGAGACAGTTTGAACAGTAAGACGAAAAAATATATTCTACATTTTTTAAGAAAGTATTGTTTGTTTAAATTAAGCTAAACGTCATAAAAAGCCAATAAAAAAAAGCTTTCTGTGAATCCTTTTGCGCTTAGCTGATATAAGCTGAGCTGCTGAGCACATATATCGTTGTATCAAAAAAAAATTAATAGTTTGGTTCAATTAGAACGATAAAGTTACGTAAAGCACGTTAACTAAATCCTTTTGGCAGTTTTTTTCAAATGTATGTTTATTGTTTATTAAAATAACACTAATGCGTTATATGAACAGGAAATATAAATGCATCATATAGAACAGCAAAAACAAAGCCAAGGAATTTGGTAACAAAACAAATGCATTGTCTGTGTCTCACTGTTCGCACCCTTCCACAACGTATTTCACCACAGCCTGCAATACCATCCCCTATTCAACAGGGGTTATCATTTTTTTGTTTTCATTTCTTTACCACACGATTTAACAATTCATCTTACGTGCAATTAGTAACAATATGCAACGTAATTACAATTCACGTTTTCCTTCTCATCTCTCCTTTGTTTTTTTAATTTTTTTTCTGCTTTGAAACAAAATTAAGAATGAAAATGCGCAGAGTGCATTTAAAACCTTTCTGGAAAGCTGGAAGAAAACTCCCGAAATTTCTAGAAACCAAAGCCTATATGGAAAAGAAAAATCCCACCCTAGATTGCATTTCTTGAATAGATAACTAGACGTACGTATCTATGGAAAAGATCCTCTTCTCAATGAAAAAAAAACCCTCTTAAGGAGACACGGGGAAAATGCACATTACAGTGTCTGTTCAGCTGTGCCTTAAAGACTGCAAAAAAAAAAGTATTTTGCATCTCCATCGAAAAAGTCCTTAATGTTTATGGGGAAGGAAAACACACAAAAAAATAAAATTGTATGCCTATAGAAAATTTGCCATAATGAACGTCGCCATAAATCGCCAAATGCATACACACCGCCCGCTTCGTCTGCAAAGGAAGGATATGGATACACTTAAGTAGCAGCAAAAGGGAACGATTTTTCTTTTCCTCCTTGAAAATTCATTGCACTATATTAATGTATGTTTGGTGAGATCTTATGGATTTTCCCATGAGAAGTAGAGCCTCTGAATTTATTTTGTCTCACCAATACATTCTAGTTAAAGAAAGAAGAAGAATATAAGGATGCCCCCTTACCTTTGATTGTTCTGTTGCTTATGCAAGTTCTCATGGGAAACCATCTAGAAATGATGTGAGTCAGGGGATCCTGCGATTACGTTATAATATTACATTCAAGATTTTTCATCCTGAAACCCAGAGACAAGAAAAAGCAAACCAAAAGGAGTAATGACAAAGAACAAAGTCATCAGCGAGACAGAGAGAGAGCGAGGAATAGAAAAAAAAGGACATGTGTGTGATGACGATGAGATGCTCATGCTGGATGATGAGAAAATCCTTTGCTGCGTCTTCCTGATTCTGTGATGATTATTTTGTTCTCTGATGGATGAACGCTCCCAGGCTATGATGGGTGGTTATATAGAGATGAAAGACGAACGCCTGTAACTGTGGGAACAAATAAAAAGGAAAAACAAAAAAAAAACGATTGTGTGTGGGAACGAACTATGAATGCGCCTACGAAATGTGAATGAACTGTTAACGCCCTTACCCCCCTAAACGAGGACGTGTTTTTTTCAACAAGTATAGTATTTTTTTTTTATGTTTTGTCCCCCACTTAATTCTCAATCGCTCTATCCTGTTTCACCTTAGTTTAGTGATACAAAAAGCCATCTCTGTCATTCTAAGGGCGGCTAAACATTTCCTGCGGGAGGGTAGTAAAATTTTTATTTTTTACAACTTACCATTTTGATTGTAATGTGTAAATATATCCATGCAGTAAATGTTCTTTCAGGGATGACGTGATGGCTGGAGGGATTGAAAATTAGCGCGTATTTTTATTTTTATTTTCTCAATGAAAAATGAAAAAGAAATTTTTGAAAATTTTCTCAAAAAAAAATTATTTAATTCATGATTTTTTTTAATTTTAAAGTTTTGAAGTGTCACTCTGTCATCATATTGGTATGTGGCTAGTTAAAAATGTATCTAGATGCACTTGAATAGTGTTAATAGTTTATAACTCGTTTTTTTTTTATATTTTTCCACCACTCTCTCACAACAAGACAAAAAAAAAAGTCGACTAATAGTTATGCCGTTTTATAGTAGACTGATAGTGTTTGGCAAAGCTTGTACAGTGCAGGCAGGCCATTCAGTTGAATTTGTGTCTCGTGAGTTTGTTGAAGACGGGGCGAGGGATGAGGATTTGCAAATGGGTGAGAAAAATGAAAACAAACAATTTTCCATACACACCACCACCACACCATTGCCATCGTGTCGATTGTGTTATTTTTTGTTCGAGCTAGTGGTGAGAAGGGGGCTTTAGCCCACCTTGGTTGTGGGCATTTATGTGTGCGAGAGATGGGAGATGCTGGGAAAACTATAGTGAAACAATAGTGATGGTTGAGGTAGCATATTTTATGGGCAAGGTATAGTTGTTCTATTATGGGAAGTGGAGCGTATACAACATGAATATCTAATGTTATTCAAGTTCGTTGCACGGGGGGATGGGGATGGAATATGGTTTGTGATGGGAGCTTTATTTCAATTTGAGTTTTAATGGTATGGCTATTCAAATGCGATGCACAGTTAAGATGTGAATTATGTATTTGCGCGGCGCTAGAGTGGCTATGATGTAAGCTGAAATTACATAGTTACATGACATGTGATTCATTTTGTGCTTGAGAATGCGGTAGAGTGAATATGTAAGTTAGCTTTGGGGAGTGGGTGTCTATAACTGGCCGACAGATTTATGCAAATTGTGGACAGCAGCGTGGGTTGTAAGTGATTTATTAGGGTGTGAGATGATAGGTAACTTTAGAACTCTTTTATGAATTTGCTTTGTACTTTTTAGATTCATACCTACCTATACCCACCTACCTTATTTAGCTAACATACTTTTATATATGGAAATCGGTTCACATACCTATAGCGAGGTTCAATTTGTCTTTGTGTATCACTCTGCACTGGTAAGTATGATATACTATAAGATCATGCGTTATGTACTGATAGTCCAATTTATATTGCTTATTAATAAAAATTGAGTAGAACTTAGTTTTAATTAAAAAAAAATAAATAATGCACCTGAACTACGAGTTTATGACAATTATAAAATCATTTGTGTCATTTTTTTACCACCTTCAGAAGAAAACATAGACATATCTTAAAAAGAGACAAATAATGGTTCAGACGACGGGTAGTAACTTCACCCTGTGGTGGGATATATTATGTTAGACTTAGACACCATAATCCCACCATTTTTTTTAGGTGAAGTTATTGCCCACAAAAGAAATTATTTCACCATTGCAGATCTTAGTTAGTCTGACGTCTATGAACACACCCATACGTTTTACTTTAAACAACTTATTTAACTTTATCTTCAGCAACCCCTTATTTCATACATTTTTACACCCCTATTTAAAAAAAATGGTTAACTCACCTCAAAGTGTTAATTATACACCATGCAAGAGCTTAAAAAATGGTATTCGCCAATACCATTTATTGTCTCTCTCACTCCAAGACGTCAAAAAACGTCAAACGAAATTCTTGGTTGGGAAACAAACCAAAAGTTGTGATTTTTGAAAGGGATCGGTCTTCTACAAAATATAAAGAAAAATTATCTTGTACTAGAATTTCTTATTATTCGCAAATTTACAAAAAATGAGTAAGTGAGTATACTTTTTTATAGTTCTAATTCGAAACCAAGAAAATCGTTCAAAAACGTTAATTTTGTTTGCCTTTTGACATTTTGTTATGCTCTTATTATAAGATGTCTTTGATTTACGCCAGCAGCTTCATGAAGTGTTCATGAACACGTATGAGTGAAAGTTACGTTTTCTTTCAGGCGGAAATTTATTTCGTCGTTAGATGAATACTCTTAATATTTTGACACACATCTGAAATGTTCACCGAAGTTTACTTGCTTTGAATTCAAATAATTCCGTTTCGAATGCTACCGTTTGTTATCTACCTACTTGCAAAGATTTTGTGCTATAGAACAACCAAAATAAACAACAATTATTTGTACAAAAAATAGAAAATAAAAATTCTTAAAGATCACAAAAACTATATAACGTCCAATAAGAATATAACGGCTTGCCACTTACTTCCGTTTCAAACAGCGCTATCTACCATTTCACACACAAACCTCTCACACAATATTTTATTTGTCACAGTTGCTCCGCCTGCACATATAATCCACAAAAAAAAATGTATATTCCTCCATTTTGTGGATGAAAAATCCTCACAAAACAGACAACCAAATGAAATCGGGTAAAATAATTATATTTTGATGTAAGATCGAGGATTAGGAATGTGAAGAGAACTTCGAACACGACATACTCTCTCCGTATTTTTTTCACAAATTTTATTTGCAAAGTTAAAAAAGAATAATTCATTGTATAATATAAAAGAATAATTTTCAATTTAAATATATCTGCAACAATAACAAAATAGAAAATTCATCAAAATACCCGAATTGAATAAATTTTCCCCGCGATAAAAAAAAAGGAAGATTCGACCGCTCCCCTAAAAAATACTCCCAAATCGGGCTGTTTTTTTTCTTGTGCTAAAAAACCAAAATCTTAAAATGTTCTGCAACATTTATGTGAAGTTAAACTAGAAGAATATTTAATTTTGTTGAAAAATCCATTGAAAATAAAAACAAAATTCACTAGAGAGTGTAGTTATGTGATACTTGCTCCTCATTTTCTGCACTCCACTCAGCGCCCCTGGATTGAAGAAAATTAATAAAAAAAAATCAACAAAAATCAAAAGGTTTTCTAAAAATATTCGAAAAGAAGAATCATTTCTTTATTGCCCGAGAGTGGATTCCAAGTGGAAAGTGCAAAGGAAATTCAATGAGAGTTGTGTTTGTGTAGTGTGTGCGTAAAGTGGCATAAAAGTTTTTTGTTGCAACAAAATTCTTCTGCCATTTCCAATTTGAATATTTTGCAATTTCAACAAAAAAGAGTGCGCGAATTGGAAAATGCATGAAAATTGTTGTGTAACTTTATTTGAAGGATTCTTCATTTTTTTGGTCGAATTTGATTTTGAATTTTTTTTGCGCGGCTGTTGAATTTATGTCAAAAAAAAAATAAATTGAAAAAAAAAAATAAAGAAAAACCCGTGAACGTAACTACGAAAGAGACAACAGAAACCTTATTATCTACGAATATACCCATCCTACTTACCCCCACATGCAACAAGAGGGACAAATTTGGCCGCGAGCAGCAAAGCAAAAACTTCATGCAAAGGAATTCCTTTCTTCCACATAGCTTTGTCTCGCTCGCCTATAATAGTCGTTGGTTGTCGATTTGTGTTTGTGCAGTTGATGGCAATTAATTCGATCGGGTTCGTCGGATTTACTTGCAAAAAATTTAAGTTTTCCATTCAATTTACCGTTGAAAATTAAATAAAAAATACAAGTGACACATTTTTAAATTGAATTATAAATTTACAAACAAAACATAGGTGAATTTTCACACGCGACAAAAGAGGTTTTTGAAAAGAAATAGAATTTTCGTTTTTTTCTGTTTTTCATCTTCGTCTTTTCTCCCTCTTACTCTCGGTCGGTTGGGTTAGTTTTTTTTTTTTTTTTTTAAATAAATTATCTATGGATGTGTGTCTGTCCAACAAGTGCGTGAAAAATAAATAAAAAAAAAAAAGAAAACCTTCATCCAAATCCAAATAAAATAAAATATACAAAAATGTCGTTCGATACGCGAAACAATTCGGCAATGATGAAACGGGCTGAACAGCTCAAACGCTGGGAGGAATCAGAAACGAATCGTGAACCTTCGGTGCCGAAGAGTGAGAAAGGTCGGAAAATTAAATTTTCATCGGGATGCGTATTCCTGGCTGCATGTTTAGCTGGCGATAAGGAAGAAGTTGTATATTTAATTGAAAATGGAGCTGATATTAATACAGCTAATGTCGATGGATTGACTGCGTTGCATCAAGTGAGTTTTACATAATTATTTTGTATTTATTTTCTTATTTTACTTAGAGAATTAGATATGATAAAAAAATAATTAATTTCATATACTGGGTGGCAAAACGTATAGTTGCTTACTAACGGCTGGCAAAGATTTATTTATATTAGTCTACATTCATCATAAAAATAATCGGAAAGGAAGAAACAGATTGATAGGGTTTTGGACCTAAAAGCCTAATTAGCCAGATCATAGGATACTGCTTCGAAAAAGCCAATACGTTTTATTATTTCCCCAATTATTCTAAAGTGTTATTCATCTATCCTATTTACAGATTTCTTTCCGAGTGGATAAAAACAGTACCTATTTGTGTACTGTCCTAAAAAATGCAACTTTTCTTGCACCTCTAGTTATTTATATTGGAATTATATAAAACTTATAAGTACCGTGACCATCCGTCCTCTTTTTGAGAGGACAGTCCTTTCTTTCGGCACCATATCCTCTTTTCTTTTTTTGTCCTTCCTCTGTCCTACTTTTACTAAATTGTCCTCCCAATGTCCTCTTTTCCCCTTTCAAACCGCTTTTTAAAATTAAGTATTTTCTTCATTAATAAATTATGTACTTTCATAATCTCTGAGTAAGAATTTTCTCTTAAGCAATGCCTGTAGCTCGGAAACGGTTGAGAATTGAAAAAAAAAACTTAAAAAAGTTGTAGCAAATTTTATGAGCTGTAATTTAATCTCCCAGAACATTCCACTGCAACGCATAATTTTTTGGCTATAAGCGAAAGACCAACAAAGATTTTTCCTATGACCCTTCCATTTCCCCGTTTCACCTTATAGACGTCAGGTCTTTAAGTATGTTAACTCATTAAGCAGCCTGGGCAATATTTCGAAGGAATGGTTTATGCCCCTTCTAACTCACGACCTTTCATAACAGTATGTATAGCAGAGTGCTATGCGGTTTCCGCCCTCTAGGTATCTCAAAAACAGTTAAGGGCATGAAAAAAATATTTTTGACTAAATTTGTTGCAAATTGTATGCTCTACAATCTTAATAATAGACTAGCTATTACCCGGCGCATTGCTGCCGCAGAAAAAAAATATAAGCGAGAAAGCATTGATTTCGAAAAAGTAACTTTAATCATATTGGTCCAACATTTTGCCAAAGGCTTTTTAGCTCATGTATAACAGTTTTCAAAAAAGCTTTCCGAGCGCCATCTTTGGGATAATTTACTTCATAAGTTACTTCATACAGCTATTTGTCAGTGAAAGTCCCGCTAAGTTTCTGATCGGTTCATATATAAGAATATGTGAAAAAAGCGACCCGAGAGCCACCTAAGAAGCCCTAGCGCCATCTAGAGGGTACTTAAAATAACTAAGTCACTCCCTACAACATCAGCTACTGTAAGTGGCAAACCCCGTCAAAATCTGTCAAGCAAAGTTTCTGACCGGGCATAAAAACGATTTTTCTAGAAAAAAAAGCGACCTGAGCCCCATGTAAGGAGTAAATGAAATAGCCTAAGTTCCGATCTACTGCATTATATATCTGCAAGTGAAAGTCCCGTCAAAATTAATCCAGCCGTTGTCGAGATTAGCCAGGACAAACAGAAAGACACGACAGACAAAATTTTTAAAAACGTGTGTTTTGTTATAAGGGCTGTGTATGCTTTCATATGCGTGTAGTAAAATACTGTTATTTTGACGTTACAAACAGACACTCCATTTTTATTATTATGTGTCTATATGTCAACATCACTAAGTTAAGAGAAACCGAGATAATCGCGGAAAACTCTTACTTTTGACATTGAATAACTAACATTGCGTAGGTCTGGGTTCGAGCCCTGAGTACAATCGAATGTTCATGCAAGGCAACTTTTGCACCAGTACAAACTTGTTGGGCACCGAATTGACTGATCTTATCATCACATAGACACAAGTTCATAGTTTTAACAACTTCTGCCCAATATGAATTATCCAGCTGAGCATCGAAAATCATACATCTGTACCGCTCGACAATCGTTCTGTTAAACCTTTCAGCAACTACGTTTTGTTCTGGTGTGTAAGGGTTTGTCGTTTGATGGATATACCATTATCTTTACAAAATGATCGAAAGTTTGGAAAAACATACTCATACTCAGTTCCATTGTCCGTTCGTATGATTTTGATCTTTTTTCCGTTTGATTTTCCACCATTGTTTTGAATTCCTTACCCCGCGTCTCCACAAGATGGAAATCCCTTCTAACTTGGACCGCCATCGCCAGTCGGTTGAAATGTTCATACAAACAGCAAAAAAAAGTTGTTTCAGCTAGAAACAGCCTAAAAACGCCATCATCTTTTAGTATTAAATACGTGTACTAATTTTGCCATTAAAATTTAAATGAAAACGATAATATATTCATCTGTAAGTAACTCATGCCATAAGGAGTGTATTTGTTTTGTAAAATAAAAGTAGTTTTGATTTCCACCAAAATACTTTAATACTAAATAATAATTTAAAAAAATCATATCACTGCTACGCAGATTCCCCGGTAGTAGTTGATGCCGCCCCTAGTTATGTTGGAACACGCGTGAAGTTGGCTACTGGCGGTCCATATTTAATACGTCAATGCCTACAACATTTACCATTGTATTTCAATGAGTGACATGTGTTTCAATGAGCACCCTTCTGGGACAAAAACAAGACATCTTTATCAAAAACTCATTGTTATGTGCTTTCATCGAATGTACCTAACTACTTTCTACAATACTTCTTGTTTATTAATTCGTGTACCGAATCGTATGCCAATTCAAAACTTGAAAACGTCAACCGATCAAACATTTGACGTTTCATATAAATGTCATTTCAGTACTGACATTTGTCTATTTAACAGTGTTTCAAAGATAGTTGAATAGTTTCAATTGTTAAAAGCTTTTTATTAAGAATAAAGTTCTTAATCATTTACGACTCTTATTCGAGCATTTTTTACATGAATCAACAATTTTGTTTTATAATTTTAAAAATCCAATATTGTCCTAGACAGACTGACATTTTCCTAACTTGATTGATAGAAATAAAGCCGACAGACAATCAGTATTCCTCCATCATAATTCTAGTAATACATTACCTATTTTAAAGATCACCCCCTCCTCCTTCTTTAGTCACATCAAATTCTCATCTCTATAATAAATAAGAGATCAAAGTGAATTTAATTTATATTTTTAACATTCGATTCGCGTTTTCGTAAACGATCATTCTCTCATCTCACCGTTTGCGTTTACATTATATTCCTTGATGTTCATTTATAATTTGTTTCGACACTCGAACTAATTTTCCGAATGTCAAAGCGATTACGAAATGCTGGTAGGTATTTTGCGGCATTTTTTCACATATAGATATAAACATATAATGTGTATGTGTCCGTCTCGCGCGCATAGTTTCAATGCATTTTTATGCAATTATAATTAAATTGATTGACTTGGACATGGATAATTTATATATATGGTATAAAGTTCTCAGGCCCCGCTTTTTTATTAAATTTGTTCACATATTTTTGGTTTCCTTTCTATGAGATTTCTATGATTAAGTTCAGCCCTCATGTTTGTTTCGCTTTTTATTCTGACAGCTGTTTATTTTTATATTCACATGGAATCAGTTTTATTCTGTTTTTCTATTGTTTGCTTTACAATGTGTTGTGTAGTGACGTCAATTGCAGATAAGATAAATTATTATATATATTTAAAGTCAAGTATTAAGATAGAGTTTTATAAAAATGTAATACCAGACGGAAGTTTGTTGTAAGCTGTAAGAAAGATTATCATCGAAGAAAGTATTGTTTAACTTTTGTTAGTGGAGAGCATTTTTTTTTTAAATTTATTTTAGATACTTTTGAGTGTTCACTTTTTCATTTTATTTCGATAAAAATAAGTTTTAAGTCAGAAATCTCAGCATTTGTCAATAATGTCGACAAGCACTGCTTGGCAAATGCAACGAGGCACGTGCGCTGTTTAACGTATTAAATATGCATGAATATAATATAATTCAAAAATATTTCTTATCAGTAGCCCAGTTTATGTTTCTAAGATCTCTGAGATCTCCGTCTGCTCAGAAATATAACCACATTTTCTTCAATTAAACCAATCTTCTTTTATTATAAAATTGTGTATCAATCGAAAATAATAATTTTTCAGCGTTCACAAAGCATAATGGTGTTGCTGCTTTGTATTTAATTACTTTAGGTGGCGCTACAGTCCTTGGTGGACCGGAGCTCGCTGTTTCCAATTTCGTACGCCAATTTGGTTGAGGTCCTCTTCCACTTGTGTGCGCTACCTTCTAAGATCTTCCGAACCGAAGCTTTGGTGTTCATTCGCTTTATGTAACCTACTAGCTTTTGTGACAAAGTCGATGTCGCTGTACAGCTCGTATAGTTCGATGTTGTATCTTCTTCTCCACCCATAGAATTTTTTTCTCAAAGCAGCTTAAAGCATTCTCACCCACTTTCAATAGTGACCATGCCTCTGCACCATACATCAGGAGTGGTATAATAAGTCTTTTAAAGAGGAACTCTTTACTTTTGTTTGAGAGAGGGCTTTGTTCTTCAATTGCATTCTTAACACGAAAAAACAGCGATTGACGAGAGGAATTCTTCTTGCATTCTTAATGAATCTCAGCACTGGTGGTATTTACTGAGTTGATAGCGGAACCTAGGCACACAAAGTCTCTGACCAGATCAAAATTATAGCTGTCTATGGTGGTGACGTTTTGTCCGGGACATCGGTGTTGGGTGTTCTTTCTTGTTGACAGCATGTGTTTGATCTTATTTTGAATGTTGCTGTTCCAGTTTACAGAAAATTATTGATTAAGCTAACAGGCATCGCTTACATTTTATAATGAATTTTGTTGATTTGCATGTTTGGTGTCAACGCATTTATTTAATTGCATGTATTTTGGGTCTTACTACTATCTTAAACAAATTTATTCGTTTGTGCTTATCTTGATCTATTTTCTTAAGTGATTTATTTTCTTTGATCAGTGTGAAAGACTTAATTTGCAGACGTGCAATGCCTGATGTTTGGCGAAAACGTTTTCGTTTGTCTTCATATTCTGCGTTATTTTATTGGAACGGTTCTATTAAAAGGCTTGTGAAAAATAAAATTAAGGAAAACAGTCTGTTTCAATAAGTTTTCTTCTATCCGGTTTTTTGCTGTAAAAATCAAGCGACCATGCGTGTCATTTTTCTAACTGTTCCTAACAATGAAGTCTTAAAATTTTTGAAATAGAGCGTTCGCATATTATGCGACGAAAAACTAACGCGTGTAGGTTGTAAAAAGACAAGAAATAAAGAGCACGGCTGGGTCACACGAGCTTGATCTTGTGGCAAGTTATTTTCTTGTTAACAACTGGGAAATTTGTTTGACCAGTTTTATATTCGATGTTATTCGGAGAAGATTTTCGAAACATTACGGCTCTCGGGGCATTTATTGTGAATGAGTTTTGCAGTTGGCTTTACAGTCGTTGAGTGCATCATCTAATAGCCCTGTTCATAAAACGATGGCATTGTAATCACATACCTTCCAGAAATAACAAAAAGAAGCATGGGGTACCGTGAAACTAAATCTTTCATAGTAGGTTCTCTAGTTCTTTTATTATAAAACCTAATGAAGTTCCTTCGGCATTGCCATTGGTTCGAATTACCAAAATTTAGCCTAGTCCAGATGGAGAGATCGTTGTACCGGCAGGAGTGGTGTTAAATTTTTTTACAAAAGGCTAAAAAGATCTATCCAAGGCCTTAAAGCCAGAACGGAAATCTGTAGATACAGTGTAGATACAGAGTCAGTGCTGACAGTCTGGAAAGAAAATTTGTCTACACTGCTAAACGGCGAAGATAGCTAACATTTCGTTGCATGGAATTAGCCGCAATTCCATCTAACTTGGACGTTGATTTGTGTTTCTTTTTTCAATTTTCTTACATAATTTTAATTTTTGTAACAACAAAATGTAATTCTTATAAGGCGGATTATAAATAAAAGTTTTTTTCTTAAAGAAAGAAACATTTAAATGAACAAGAAAAAATAATAAAAATGAAACTGAAACTTAAAAGTCATCGACATTCGGATATAAATTCGTTAAATTCGCAAATACACAAATAGAATGCGTGGATGGACGACAAACGACGACGCAAAATAGATTCTTCAACTACTTACACACAATAATACAACAAAAAAAAATTAATTCGCCAACAACAACAACAACAACAACGAAAAAAAGTATCTAAACCTATCTGGCAGCATCACGACCTAGAGTTTGACTAATTGATGCCAGAGGACAAAAATAGCATCGAATATGAGAGATTTGTGTAACACGCGCGCCGCAGCAGCAAACAGATCTTCTTCGGTCGGTTATCTACGTTCGCCGCGTCGCAGCGATGTTGTGGTAGTCGTCCATCGCCAAAAGGGTGCTCTACAAAAAAAAAATCTATATAGCTGTGATCCGAGAATATACTGAAAGGGAATACCATGGTCCATGTCACAGCTGATTTATAATCTTTTATGGACGCAAGCTAGTGCTTGCGTATATGTAGGTATATATTTATTTATATTGCATTGTTCGATGCAATGTGTATCGAAAACAACAACAAGAGCCACTGAACTTTAGTGAACGCAAAGATCGACTGCAATGAGGGAGACTGTTATCGCTAAAGATATAGAAGAGAGGTTAAGGGACAAACAATGCAGGCCTGCCTGAAGTCACATAAATATACTATTTAGGTGACTGAAAGTGGCATGTAAGTGATCAGGGCTTCGTTTCGATAATAAGTCGACAATGTCGATGGGACAAGATAATGGCTACAAAGCCCTGCCTGGACAGAGATAAAAAAAAAAAAAAAATTAACAAAGTAAGGTCAATTCAGTCGATTATCTGTTTGGGCTTTTTATTTTTTTGTTTTGCTTCAATATTTAGTTTAAAGATATTGTAGCAGTGTTGCGAAATTTCAAGATAGCTTGCTTTTGGTTGGAAAGACTTTAAAACCTTAAGTTCTGTTTTACACAATTTAAAAATATCATGACTTAGTTGACGTCCATTATTACCAAACACTAATTTAGGCGTTTGTCATGACTGTTAATAGCATACCAGCGAATATGTTGCCAATTTCTGCTCGATGTTGGACTTAAGATCTTGTAGGATCCTTGGACTAATGACTTAACTGCTGGATTTGAAAAGAAGCGCACAAAATCTCAAGTGCCGAATTGCTATCCATATCGCGACCCCGAGATGTGTTCTTCTAAAACATCCATCGATGTTTTTGAAGTTTTTGGCAATACTCCATTATGTTGGAACCATATATGTATGTCCTATTAGAACACTGTGACTTTAGTTGAATGCAAGGGCTTTTGATGTTAATCTCTGACTTTTAGTACCACATGTTCTTTTTGTTGGCACAGTCGAAATGGGATTCGTCAATGAACAAAACAATTTCGTTCTTTGGAACGTTTTCACTTCAATGTTTGGATTTAAGGAGAATACTTTTCAGATATTCATGTCTATCTTGTAATAGTTCCTAACATCTTCCTGTTAGGTAGCCTGCAGTTTTATCAGGTTCGTTGCGGATTTGGCATTTTTAGCTGTGAACTGTGCCGAAAATATTAATTAAGGTGTCTTCATAGTTTTCAGTGGCTCGTAAGGAAACCCGTGTTAATTGTTATCTTGTTCCTACTTAAATGTATTTCTAATAATTGAAAGTTAGACTTTTATCTGTTTTGAAAGTCTCTTAGATTTCAGTTCTTTTGATTTTATTCCCAATCAGATTTTAACCTTTTTTGTAGTTGAATCCTGTCCCAATAAGTGGAGTTTTGACTCCAACGATACAGTGTTAATTTTACCTTTCCTTTTTCAATCCTTTAACCCTTTTTTTTTTTTTCAAGTGTCAGATTATTTCCAGTTTCTTTATTTAAAATATTTCTTTTGTCTGTTTTTGAATAAAAAGAAAAAGTGACAACATAGCTCCTAATTCATTGTAAATATCAATTTTATTTGTGATAATGCAGTTCACTTAACGAATAATGTAGTTCCCCGAACGGAAAAAAGAATAAAGAGTTTCAGGCAAAACTTAGAGATTTTAAAATGTTAAACAAATATTTAGCGGTAATTTGAATTGTTTTTGAGTTTCACAAAGTAATCGATACATCATTTGGCAACCTACTTTATTATTTTCAAGGAGAAGACGAAGTTCAATAAGTATTTAACCTGTTAATAAATACAGAAACCTTACCTAATACACTTGTAAATTGCAATACACAATTTTTTAATATTTAGTAAACAATATCCATGGAAAAGTGTCAATGAACCAACGAAAAAATGTCTATACGAACACTATTTTTTGCAGAAATTATAAATATTTCACAGCGACCGATCATCAGATTCCTTTGTAGTGATGGTCTATTATAATTATAGGAAAAACACTTTATTTTTTAAAATTCAAAAAGCATCTTTTATACCCAAAAGCAAAGCAAGCCCGTGTTACCCAGTCATGCACTTTAAATTCATTTAATTTGTAAAAAAAAAATGAAAGAAAATCAAATATCATTATTTAAACATTTTCCTGAAAGCACAAAATTAAATTTAAACACCAACATCTTCAGTCAAATAATAACCATAAATAATTTAAATAATCCACCAAGAGAAGAAAATTTTTCTCCTTGAAAATAATTCCACTTCGACTTCGGCCATGTCATTGTTCGAGGTTAGTGTCGTTGACAAGGCGAATCTCGTGCAGTCGCAATTTCTTAGTCAGAATTTTTTTTAATACTTGTCTGTTTTAATTTTTAATATAATTTTTCTGTATATGAGTATTTCATTCAGACAAGGAAAGATAAGGAAAACAGATTTTCAATCCTATTGTTTACAATTAATTGAAAGATAAATTTAAGTATGTAAAAAAGTTTTCAATTATTTACACAGATGCAGTTTTTCCGATATTCAGTTTTTCAGACATTCGCGGAAATAAATGGGTTGGCGAGCTTGTCAAGAATGAATTTTTCCTGAATGTTGTCCTGCAGGATGTGCTTTGTCGTCAAGGCCTTTAAGAATTCGCCGGTCTTTGATACAATAGTCTTGTTCTGACCTAGCCTAGTCTAGAATCATAGTACTCCATTTGGCTGAAGATATAGATATTTTGTAATTTTGTTAATGCTATTATTGTAGGGTTGTCAAAGTTTATTTGCCTTAAAGATTTTGATGGTTGTTCCCTTCATCTTTCCTAAATTTGAGATGACTTTATTCCCAAATGGGGAAAGGATTGCTGTGTCTGAGTGAAAACGAGGCTTAAAAAACTAAATTCATTGCCATTTCTAGAGTGTTTACTTTCCACTCTAGTTCTTGCGCAGAATCTAGAATTAGATTTATTTATGACAGATTATTTTCACTGTGAAGTCAATGAATGCAATCTCTTTATATAAAATTCAGTCAGTAACTTTTTGCAGCATGAATTTTTTCTTTCACTGTTCAAAAACCAAATCAACGACACACTTTGCTCTACAGTGCCATGGTGATTTGACGATGTTTACATTAGACGTATTCACCCGACGCATTTTGACGTCTATATGTTTTGTCTCCTTCCCACTTCGTTGTAAGAAAGAGACCGGGTTTTGCGTCCAGATTTTTAGATTAGATTTTTTAAAATTCTCATGGATGGATTTTGACATTCGCTATTCTGATATTTGTAATTTATTATTTATAGTGACGTCACTATCATCTTTGACTATTATTTTACGTCTTATGTGATGACTATATTATAAAATTAAGCATTTAAATCAATTAATTTTAAGTGATAATAACTAGGTACGAAAAAGAAAAAAATATAAAAACAATAAAATGGAAAGAAATACTTTTTTTCATTTTTAGACATAAACAGATGATAGTGACGTCACGCAACGAAGTGAGCATACCTTGTATCTGTTTATCGTGGACCACTATGAACTGTCAAAATTTGACAGTCCCTACATATAGAAACAAACTTTTGGACGTCACATTGGACGTAGTCGCCCGACGCATTTTGACGTCTATATGTTTTGTCCCATTCCTACTTCGTTGTTAGAAAGAGACGAGATTTTGCGTCCGGACTTTGACATTCGTAAAATTTGGTCACTTTTGATTGTGAATTGCAATTAAGCATAGTCCTATAAAGAATATTGTAAACACCTAGGCTCATTTCACACATTTTGTTTTTTTGTTTCGTGTGGTTTCGTGCATCCATTGTGTTCACACTACGGCGGACTGGACGTACGTCAAAATGCGTCGGATGAGTACGTCCAATGTGAACATCGTCTAGAAAAGCCTAATGTTGATAGCTGTCATCTGCTGCCAGTCAATTATTTCAAAACTTTTAATACTTTTCTGTCTCAAAATATTTCGAATTGTTTTTCTGATGAAAATATTTTTCCAGTCAATTATATTCTAAATAAACATTTCCACCTCGTGTTCATCTTTATTTATTTATATATTATTGTTTTTTTTTTCAAAGAAAAAAAATTATCTTTTTGGAATTTCCCACGAGAATTCCTTTCACGATTACAAAAATTAAAAATATTTTTAGAACAGAATGTTTAAAATACAAAGATTTAGTTGGTGGCTTTACATTCATTTGAATTTTATATTTATTTCGAAATTTGTTTTTCTTTCATATTTGAGAAAAATAAACGATTCTATACATTTGAATAATCTCAAGGTTTATTATTTGTTTCGGCGCAGAAAATTGGTGCAGTATCTGAAAATCAATAGAAAATATGTCAAAAAAAAAAACAACAAGAGTAAGATATGTACCTACCTTAACTAGGCCACTAGAACATAGGATGTCAAAGAGAAAAGATAATGTATTTCTAAAGATTGCCGGTAGTTGCAAAATATATGTTTTTTTTTTGTGTGAAGAGAATGAAGAAAATAAAAGAACATCCCAAACTAAGAAAAGGATGTCGATTGACCTTTCCTATAACAATGAGCGAACGAAATATAAAAAATTACAAAAGCTGCATGCATTCCTTTATGCGCATATAATTGCTTCGTAAAAGATGCACAACACTTCGTTTAGTAAAAGTGGCTTTATATTATGTATGCATATACATGTATGTTACTTATTTAAAAAAAAAATATATACATAAAGAAAGTAGAACGAAAACATTTCAAGTAGGATACATGGTAAAGGATATGCTGCCAAGAGTACCTAATCTTTTAAGTATACTGGAGATAAAGGGTTGATAAGTTCATTGGACCAGCTTTTGTTGGATGTAGGTAACTTATGTTTTTTTTTTTAATATATATACATGCAGTTTCAGCTTTTTTTTATGGAGGAAAATATTATGTTATGTTTAAGATTTACATAAAAACTTTTATAATGTTGTTAAGATATGCAAAAATATTCAAGTTAATGGTTCAATCACACGTTGCACGTTAGTTTTTGCAGTTCAGAAAGAAGAGCCTCATTTAAGGAATAGAGTAATACTTCTCCGGAAATGAAAATCGATAATTTTATAGAGGGTGTTTCAAAATTCCCGTAAGATTTGATTTAGATGCAATTTATGCTGTAAAGTGTTGTCAACGAAAAAAAGTCCTTTGGCAGTTTAGGATTTAAAAAATAAACATTTAAAAAGTAAATGAAAATTGTTCAAACAAATTCATCTGCCATTTGTTGCGTTTGTTAAATGTCAAATTCGATAAATAAATGCATTCAATCATAACACTGTTTGGTGCTGATTTTTGTCTGGAAGCATCATCAGGTCCTCTTCCATTTCTGTGTCTCAATTGGGAGCTCAATTGTGATGTATAAATTAACGCGTGGTTATTTGAACACCATAATGAACGATTTTTTAAGTGCCTTTCTATATTTTAACATTATAAAGTGTACTTTTAACACGAATTCAATGTTGATTCATGTTTTGCGTTATTAAATGTTGAATAAATTGTCTTTCGTTTAAGATCTATAGTTTTAATAACAAATTCAAAACTATTTCAATTCTTATTCGAAATAAAATCATGTAAATAGATGAAGGTTCGGTTAGGTAAGATTATTATGGGCTGGCGGTTGATCTTGTTCCCGACACACTTAGAATGTTGTAGATGTATTATTGTGATATCCTGTGGGGCTTATAACTCCCATACTTTTGACCTTTAAAACTTATGGATAATTGAGCTATCCGAAGGCAATTATAAATTTCCTTCTTGTTCTGAAATGTTTGAAAGTCCTTTGAGTATCTTTTTAGATGTTCTTTTCTGAAGAAACAGAGAGTTGGTCGATGGCAGAGGAAGTGTGGAATGTCTTCATCACCACTTCCACATCTTCGGTACAAGTCGTCTGTACTTAATTTTATTTTCAATTTTTCGTATCCAAGCAAACAAGAAAACTGAAATTAATTGCGTTATCCTTTTTTAAATTCGATTAGATTTTATCCTTTTACCGAAAAATTAGTTTTTTTTGGTTATTTAAAAAAAAAATAGCGCGACAAATTTTTGATTTGCACAACAAATTTACGACAAATTCACGCCAATTAATTTAATAGTTAAACTTTTGAAAATTGAAAGTGGTAATGTTAACTTGACACACATTAATTCTTTATATATTTCACTGCCAAGACATAAAATGCTAGCTGTAATTTAGGAAATCTGATTAAGTTTCAACAATTCTACACAATAAATACTTAAAATATCAGCCCCACAGATTTTGCGATTTACTTGGAATGTTCCAGAATCTCCTTGAAATGGTGGAAGACAATAAAACCATCTTAAATCTTTTGAACTTTAATCAATGTTAACAAGCAAACATTCACCAAAGTAATTTTTTTTCTTGATAGGTTCTTGGAAACAGAACCAACAAGTTTGAGTTATTTAAGAAGCAATGATTAAGACAATTATTAAAACAGTTCACCAGGCAGTAATCTATAACTTTTTGATAAGATGCCGCACATGCCCCACTAAACCTAGAAGGCAAATAAATTCCATTATTTGTTCAAACCATTCAAAAATCTTCTTTGATTATAAATAATTATGTCCATTAAGCTACATAGCTAGCACTACTGACTTTGAAAATTCAAAAGTTTAACAATAAATTATTGGATTAAATTTCGCTAATTTGTCGTGCAACTAAAAAATATTAAAAAAAAATCTGCAAATAAAAATAAAAGGCACGACTGGGTCGGATAAACTTGCTCTTGTGTAAAATTACTAACCTTTGGCTTGGGATTAGGGATTTCAATCCCGAAACTAATTTTCAATCCCGGGATTCCGGGATTTAAAAAAATGAATCCCGGGATCCCGGGGTATCCCGGGATTGGAAGGAATATTTTTTATTGTTGAGTTGCACAAGAAATCAAACCAAAAATTGATACATGGTTCATAAAATTGTACCTATGTTAAGAAAAATAACTTCAAAAATTGCTCACAAAAATGTAGAAATTTATTGGAAAATAAATAAACAGCGAAATCATTTTGCTATGCAATTTTATTACAAATCAAATGAATAAAAATAAAGAACAAAATTAAATAAAATAAATAAAAACGAAACAAACAAATTCACTTCATAAAAAATAAACAGATAATTTTTTGATACAGAAATAAATAAAAATAAACTTAATTCAAGGTTTTTACAAAATAAAAATAAAATAACTCCACAAAAACAAAAAAGATAAATTATAAAAAAAGTGAAAAAATCAAGGGGTAGGTATATTCATTTAATCTTGCTCTTGTTCTTCAGCTGACCTTTGGAAATACAACCGAAGGAAAATAAGGGCATCAAGAGTATCGTCCCCAAGCCGGCTTCTAAATTTGTTGCCAATATAACGGGCCGCCGAAAACGCTCGCTCTGCTTCTACGCTGGTTGGTGGCATGGACAGTAAAAACTTGTAGACTAAATCCAGATGATGTCCTCGGGTACCTCCATTTTCAAAGAGATTCAGTTCTTTTCTTATGGACGCCGTTAAATCCGATTCAGTTTGTGTTTCTGGTAAAATAGTTTGCATTTTTTTTTTAATTTCTGCTTGTAATTGCTGTTTTAGTGTAAGTTGGATGGGTGGTTTCAATAGATTTGCACTATTTTCTTCTTCGTTATTATTATCAGTATCACTATTGGGATTTTTTCTGTGCTGGCTTGTAGTAAGTGTAAGTCTCTGGATTAGTGATTTTATCTATTTTTTTTATCGCAGTTTGACTAGGGGATATGAATACTTCACCAGAATATTGGGTTGATGGATTTTGTAGATAGTTTAACAAACCAGATAATTCTGTGCGCCGTCGTTGCTGGATTCTTTCTGACAGAGATTTTGTCATTTTTTTGGCCAAAATTGTATTTTTGCTGGCCAATTGATCGAAACAAAATCTTAAAGCTGCATCAGCTGTACACAGATTTGATTCTTGGCGGCAGATTGCTTCAACAGCTAATTTTAATGGAGTGAGAACGTCGACGATCTCACCTGCTAAATTAAAATCAGCATCTTTTAGTTGAACTAAATGTTTGAGATCTATTAAGGCCTTTTGAATGCTTGATTTCAAAAGAACAAATCGTTCTAGCATAGTCAAAAGGCTGTTCCATGTTCAGCTTTAACATATTTTTGGAGAGTCTCATCTTTTTTTGTCGGTGACCTCTTGAAGTAAACAACAACTCTGCGAATTTTTTTAATGACTTCATTTATATTTTGTTCGTTTGTGAAATCTGGAACCTGTTCGATTGCATTATGTGGAGAAATCACAAAAATGTGGTATTGTTTGGCGCCATCAAAGTTCTAACATACACTCATTGTTGCGATGATTATTTCCCCTTCATTATTTCTGGAAATGGGTTATTTCGATCACAAAAAACTAATCATCTAAAGCTAAAATTATTTATTTATTTGCTTAAATCTGCTCTCAATCCCAATCCCGAAAATCCCGGGAGTGGTGACTGGCAATCCCGGGATTGGTTTAGAGCAAAAATCGTCCGGGATCCCGGGATTCGGGATCCCGGGATTGATTTCCCTACTTGGGATACTAAGCAAGAAACTATAATAAATAATCGGAAGCAAAAATAGTTTCTATAGAGTTTTTATGACAGGTACCGTAAATAAGGTGATTTTGAAAAAAAAATTTAACGTAAAACTCCGTCATTGGCAACAAATCAGTCACACAAAATTTTATTAAAATCGTTCGTATTTTTTTCGAGAAAAATTGGATTTTCTGTAGCGTTAATATGACAGGTACCGTTAATAAGGTGATTATAAAAATAAATTTCTAACGAAAAACTTCATTATTGGAAAAAAATCAGTCACACTAAATTTTATCAAAATCGATCGTATATTTTACAAGAAAAATTGGATTGTCTTTAAGGCTTATTTGCAAGGTACCGTTAATATGTAAACTTATTCTGAAAAATGGAAAAAACGCTTGTATGGCAGGTACCGTTAAAAATGTAGTTGTAAACATTTTTTTTTTGTCGAAAAACATCATCGTTTTCAAAAAATCAGTCATGTTAAATTTTATCAAAATCGATCGGATTTTTTTTCGTGAAAAATTGAATTATCTGTTACGTTTATATGCCAGGTACCGTTATTTTCAGACATAGGATAAAAATCAAAAATACGCCTGGGCATATTACTCTAAAAAATACCAAGTTTAAAGAAAATTGGCCCAACCGTTTAGGCTGTAGGTGTCGATACATATGACAGACGGACAGAATGAATTGTCGGACCTACTTTTTTCGTGTTCTCTATCATCGTAATGTCACGTTTGATTGTTATCTCAAAACTTTTGTTATCTCAAAACTTTTGTTATCTCAAAACTTTTGTTATCTCAAAACTTTTGTTATCTCAAAACTTTTTTTACGAATACAAAACTTGCTTTATAGTACCTATAATCGCAAGTAAAAATAGTGTGCAACTAAAAAATCTGCAGCACGACTAAAAATGTTTGGTGCAACTAAAAAATCCTCTCGTTAAATAACCCGCGCCGGAACTCAACTTAACACACCCACCTCGGAAAAAAATATTCGTTGTAAATATGTGCGACTACTTAGTTGCACGAAATATTAAGACGATTATTTCCGTTATTCTGATTAATTTTCGATTGATTTTAACCCTTTTTTTTCTGGTATGGTTTGTTATTTTGACTTCCAAGTGAATACTTTCAGGGATTATTTAAAAACAATGGGCGACAATTTGTTAAGTGTAACTATTTTCTATTTTGAAGTATTAGTGCGAGAAAAAGCTCGTATAAAAGGACACACACAGAGTTCCCTAATTTTGTCAGATTATGCGTGCAGTCCAGTGAAAAGAAATAAACTGAAAATATGATAAGAAAAACAAAAAAATTCATAAAAAAAATAATGGTTTTTGAAAATGTGTCTGTTTAAGGGAACTGTATAATAAATAACAAAAATGTTACTTAAGTTTCTTAGGCGCAGTTTTTCAATACGAGATTATTCCAGGTTTAGATTAATCTCGAGTTAACGCTGATGAAAACTTGTTTTTCAGACAGTTTGAGATCCCGAATTACCTCAGAGTTAACTCACCAATTTATCGGAGTTAACTCTGAGTTAACCCGAGATTTTAAACTGACTAAAGAACGTTTTCCATCGGCTTGAACTCAAGGTTAATCTATAACCCTGGAATAATCTCTGAAAAACTGAGACTTAATGCAGTAAAATTCATCATTCAACCCGTATAAAAATGATTCATTGTAGGTATTACTATTAAAAATACTTGTGATTATGTGATATGTATGCCCTACAGCAATCAGTCAACACACCATAACGTAGATAAGTGTTATGAATACAAAAAAAAAAAAAAAACAATGAAATTGTAAACAACGTTTTGTTAAAATCAATTAGCATCACTGTAATTCAACTCCTTATAAACATTATTCAATTTCCACTTTACAATAAATCTAATCGTGTTATCTACACCACCATCTAGAAAGGTCAATAAAGTCAATGTGGTCAACGCCCCTAATAATTGTATAATCCAAAATGCATAACACACAAATAAAACTATAATTTCTAATCTACAAAACTACTTTAGAGAAGTATCTGTAAAATAAAAAGTTAAAAACAAAATTATATTCTGTGAAATACAATATCGCTCTCAAAAGCTTTGAGCACATTTCTCACGGTTACGAACTACAATTACAAAAAAAAAAATATAAATTCTAGAAGGACAAACTTTTATAAAAAAGTCTCGTTCAAACTATACAAGCTTAGCCGACATGCACTTAAAAATAAAAAAAAAATAAAATAAAAAAAATAACAGCCGCTTGCTTTGAACATTTTTGTTTTCATTGCATCGTATTTGCAAATAGTCTGTAAACTTTTGCACTGCTGTACAAACTGAAAAACTTTTGGTCTAAAAAAAAAATCAACCCAACAACAACTGCATTGTCAAATCAATGCGCATCAATAATTTTAATTGCTATTGCAACAGAAAAACTGAACTGAAAAATAATTATTCCAGAGTGAAAACAAAAAGCAAAACAAAACAAAAATGTAAAAGACAGAAGCGATTTTTTCTGCTCCCATATTTTTTGTGAACCGTATCTAGGGCAACTTTTACTGCCGCGCACATTAAACAGTTCCTCGTTTTCAGTACTGGAAAAACGATTAAGCAAGACATTAATTTCGGAAATGAAAAAAAAGAGATGAAAAATGTTAAAGCCAACTCAACCAGCTAGAGTCATCCAGCCATCATCGGATCGCAGCCCCACAACGAACATCGCTAGTTTATGTAAAGGGTGTTCACTGTTCATAAATTGATGCAAAATATATTTTAGTAGGAAAATCTAGTATTAAATTAAAAGTAACATTTTTATTCATTCAGGCTTACAAAAAAAAAAACAAAAAAAAAAGGCAATCGACAATAAATCGCATGATCTTATGATCGCATTATCATGACGCGATGCCAACAGCCCGATCCATAAAGGTCCAAATCAGGAGAGATGATGTTTTTAATCCATAAACAAATTTAATAAACTAAAAAAAAAATATCACATACTTATTTAGAAAGATATATCGAACATCAGACAGACCTTTTACCGTCAGCGACAAAAACGCTGCAATTTTTGTATTGTTATCGGAGCCTCATTGTCGTGTTGTTGTTGATAATCTAAAATTGTTGCTGTAAATCTAAAATTTGACAGATGAAATTCTCGCTTGTTTCACATAATCTAACTGTCATCTGTCAACACAACATCAACAACAACGATGACAGTTGCAACAAGGTTTTGCTTTAATTGCTTTATTTTGATTGTGAACATTTTTTAACACTTAGCAGTTGACGTTTCGAAGAAATTCCCGAATATTTTAACATAGTAAGATAAATATCACAAATAAGACAGAACTTATTACATCGATTGCGTCGATTTTTGTCGTATTGGTGAAGATATCGCTGTGTAGCTAAAATGTGATAGCTGAAAGTATCGTTGTCCTGCTGGTTTGGCACAGACTTTAGATGTCAGTGCGAAATTTGCGAAAACAACAACGATGGTCGCTTCGTTGTGGTATTGGTTAAATTTGACAGATGAAAGTGTTGCTGACGCAATTGTAATGTTTCGCAGGTTTAATTCGTTTTGTTTTTTGTTGCCACCTTTTACCAAACAAATGCGCCATATTTAAATCTTTTCTGAATTTTGAGACACCCTTTACAACAAAAAAATAAACGTTTGTAGGTTGGTTTATTTTATATTTCGTACGCAAAACCATCGCATGCTGATCTTCTATTTGCCTTCAACGTTCCGTTCGATGCAATGTAGCAAATCGACTAGAAAACACGAAGGAAATTCTTAGGTGTGCGTTTTATTTAATTTTATTTTTTCTATGAAAATAGAAATTTTTTATTGCGTGGAGAACCGAAAATAGCCGCCGTTCGACGTCGTCGTTGTATAGAAAAGCATTTGCGTAAATTTTTCTATTTATTTTAGCTTTGCTTTATTTTTAAAATTATTTTCGCGAGGTTGAACATAGAGTGAATGATTTTATATTTGGGGAAGGTTTTTTTTTTTTTTTTCTTTGTGAGGGTTGGTTGAGTGAATTTTTTGGTTTTCTGTTTGTCTAAGGATTTTTTTTTAGTTTTGAAGGGAGTTGGTAAATCAACACCTTAAAGCTTTTAAATTAATTAATTTTGTGTAAAAATTTGAATAAATTCAGAAAGGGGTGATAGTAATTTGGTTTTAAATTTATTACTCATCTTTTTTTATGGAAACAAAGTATGGGATTCCTGCACTTAGCATTTTGAATACTTTTTACTTAAAATAAAAGTTTTACAAGCTGTTTTTGTGTAAAAAGAATTGAATTCGATAGTTTGTTTTGATTCCTTAATTCCGGTGTGGGAATGGAGCGCCATTTAATCTCCTACTTATAGACTGTCCATGTTTGTCTAGGTCTTTCAATCCACCCTACACTGTGATGATTTAAATAGGAAGATTGCTTTATTCATTACTCTGTTGTCTTGTGATTGCTTCAGGAAAGTTTATTATACTTTTGGTAATTGATTACAATTTCAATTACAATTAATTTGTTATTGGATTTGTAACAATTTATCGTTAATCATTCTACCAACTTGAGAATGTTTGTAAAAAACTTATACATCATTAAAATTGTAGAAGATAAGTTACAAAGGTTATCAAAGTAATAATCATTACTTTAGTTTATATGTATAGTAATTGAAGTACTATTCAATCTTAAATGTTATCCGTAATGGGCTTTTTAAAATTATAAAAAGAAATTCCTCAGTGTGCTACATTAACATAATAACGACATTCAACTGCTTTCGACTCATAGTTTGCGCCACAGTGTTTAATACAGAGTAAGGCAAAAGTAATGGTAACTCGGAAACTAATCAGACACAAATATTTGCGTTTTTAAGTTGTGTATATGTATATCGCTCCATTGCTTGTTTTCAACTAATTTCTCTGTCTGTCAGCACATAAATATCAAATCACAAAATTATTTCACAGAATTAGCAAAAAGACACAATTTGACATTTCTTTTGTCTTAATCATTAGCATTACGCTTGTCTTTCTTTATCATTACTTTTGTGTCTTTATCATTACACTTGTTTTTATCATTACTTTTGTCTTTATCATTACTTTTGGCGTTATCATTTATTTCGTCTAAGTCATTATTTTCATGTTAATCATTACTTCTGTCCTTATAATTACTATCATTAGTGTTGTCCTTATCATTACTTTTCCCCTTATCATTACTTTTTCTTTAAACTGTATTATTGAGTGCAAATATTATCTTAACAAAAGACTTTTTTGGCGTTTGCTCGTGCGTTTAACGGGTCACAGTCGTACAAAATCACGCTATGAACATTCGAAAACACTCAAATGAGAACAAAAGTACAATCAACAAGGATTCACAAAATTGAAAAGTTTTCTTAAACAAAGATAATTTCTTTTCACAGATTATTTAATTAATAAGTTATGCTGAAAGAAAAAAAAATTGTGTCGCAATATCCATTCACAAATTGTACAAACATGCAATTCTTCAATTGCAATCCATTTATTTTAAAACCACATCTAGTGGTACTGATACCGTGCCAGAGGTACAACATATCAAACACCCCGCGTAATATAAAACTTTAAAATTTGTTGTTGTACCATCATAACTCATGTTAAACGTCAATTTTAACCACATTGTGTGACACAATCGATCACAAACGCAATTACCCTTAGCACTCTTAATCAAATTTCCAAGAATATTAAAAAAAAAATGTTGTATAGGGTGGCGTATACGTAATATTTTTGTCTACTTTGTATTTTATTTATTTTTACTTTTGACTCATAATCAGTCAAATGTATCAAATAATTAGTACATCGTATAGTTTTTGTTGCTATTAAAAGCAAAAAAAATATTTAACAATATGTCAAACAATATATAATTATATAAAAATTAAAATTAGCAATGTAAAAATAAGTATGTCTACTTAACTCACGTCATAACATTCCGAATTTTTTTTTCTTTTTCTTTTTTTCTTTTTTTTTTCTGCTATCTGCATGATGTTGAACTATATTTAATAATGTGGTGAAAAGGTCTTGGAAACAATAATTTAATTCGGCGACGCTTGTTCCTGTCGCGTGTTGGTTGTTGTATCAGCGATTTGTATAATATTCTTCTGCGTCATCATTCAAATATTTCGAAAGAATTTTCGGAAGCGCCGTTGTCGGATGGTGTGAATAATTAAGATTGTGTATTGCAAAACTGATGAAAAATCAACAGCTAGGTATATTTTTGTTTAGATTGCATAATATTTTTATTTAGGAATTGAAATATATATATGTGTATAGGTACAGACAACAATTGAATGTTGATACAAATTTGTGAATGTTTTTAATCTTATATTTGTCGATTGTAACATTGAAAATAAATAAATTGTGAGAATGGTACAATTATATCTGTTGCACAATTTATATCTGTGCCCAGTATTGGCCTTTCAGGATCAATCAATATCAACCTGATTTATTGTCTGTATTGTTTTGGTTGAACAACATACTAAACGTACTACGTCAGAACAGCACTTGCAAATTAAAAATCCATTAAGTTTGCAATTGTCGTTCAACAAGTTTTACAATTTATTTAAAACAAGAATTCTATTTTGACAGTCAAGCTGACACAATCATCTTTAAACAAATAAGTCAAAGCAAACAGAATCGATATTGCTATCGTAACTCAATTTTTTTTTAAAGCATACAAAAAACACGATGAATTAATTAGTCGGACGATATATTTACGACAGAGAGCAACATTAATTCCTTATATCATTTTTAATCGATTGCATTTTAAGCTTTTTTTGAAAGCGTCAATTATTCTCGTTGTCCTTTTTAATTTTCATAAGTCATGCGACTAAAAAAATTGTCGCACAATTTTTTTTTTTTTTGTATTTAAAAATTATTTGAATTATTTATAAAGAAATTGCCAGTTTTACAGTCAAGTTCGCAATTTCATCTTGTAGCAAAATGGAACTGGTAAAGTTATCTTCAAACAAGTTTATTCTAAGCATAAACAAATAAGCGCAAACAATTAATTAGTCGGACGATATTATTTATTACATAGACGTAGAGCAACAATCATTTCCTTATTTATTCTTTCTTATTTTCGGTTTCAATTGATCCTTTTCCCCAATTATTTGCACTCCCTGTATCATGCGACTAAAAAAAATGTCGAACGATTTTTTTTATATATAAAAATTATTAAAATTAATTATTTAAAGAAAAATCTACATTGAAAGTCAAGTTAACACTTTCATCTTAAAACATGTACATACCTATCAAATTTGCTACTTTGACACTATTTTTTTATTTGTTGAATCATAAACAAATAAGCATGAATAATTAATAAATCCGGCGATATATTTACGATTGTATTTGATCTTATTAAGTCATGCGACTAAAAACTAATGTCGCACGATTGAAAAATTATATTTAGTAAACAAAATGTCAGTTTGACAGTCAAGCTCCCAGTTTCATATTAAAATATGGAGCAAAAATAAACCGGTAATGCTATATTAACCCCAATTTGTTTTTTAAGCAAACAAGTAAATACGAATTAGTCAGACGATATGTCTATGTACATACATAGAAAACATTTTCTTTATCCGTTTTCATTCTCGATTAAAATTGATCCTTTTTCGAGAACTTCAATTATTTTTATCAATTTTAATTTTTGCTCTATGTCGTAATTAAGTCATGCGACTAAAAAAAACTTGTCGCACGATTTTTTTATATTTAAAAATTACCCATTTATGTTAAAGAAAATGCTAGTTTGACAGTCAAGTTAGAACTTCTACCCCAGAACATGAATCACATTTCAATCTTAAATTAAAAAATATAATTAGAATAACAATTTTTTTGTTTGCATTATATTTATACGATAAAAACCGATAATATTATTCTTTTTATAAATTTAACTTCGCTATAATTTGATCCATTTCAAGAGAATAGTAGTGCTTACTTGACAGCCAAGGGTTTCTTTATAAAGACATACATATTCAGTATGCACATATAAAATTTAGTGCGGCAATTTTTATTGTCGCACGACATATTAACGTCAGAGGGCGAAAATTATTCTTTTTTATTTTCGCTCTCTATTGTAAATATGTAGTATACCTACTACGCTATTAAAATTAAAAATGATAATAATGTCGCTCTCTGTCGTTAATATATCAAATAGTGCGACTAAACGATTTGTCGTGCGATTTTTGAAATTTAAAATCTACTGAAATTGATTTTTTTTTTTAGATTATTTATTAAAAAAAAAATGCTAGGAATTGAAATGCTTTTGGAATGTCATAAGATATTGCCTTTCTAAAAGATGGTTTTCCGAATCTTTCATCATGACAATACCTGTTGGGTAGGTCTATGCAGTGATATAATTTTAAGGTGCATAAACACGTCGGAGAACTGAAACCCTTTTGTAGTTGGGAGAAATTTGTATATGGTTGCGATTTATGTTTGTCATGCTAAGGATGAAATTTTGCTTCAGAGTTTTTTTTACTTTTTCAAAAATGACACAAAAGATAACGCACCTCCAAATCCGATGTGCGGTCAACCTCTGCAGATTCATCCAAAACTTCATCCAAACCAAACAGTGAAACGCATTTGTGAGAACATTTCATCTTTGTTCTGTCAAATACTATGTCCAATAATAATCCAGAAAAGTTTATTATATCAAACATTTTCCCAGTATAACAGAATTTCATTTACTGATATCAACTTTTGCTAAAATTCCAGAAGCTCATTCACTAAAACATTTGTTTTTATAAACAAATCTGGCGTGTGTGATTATTTTCTATCACCAAGAAAAAAAAATCCACTGCAAAAAAAACTAGCTGAACGGATACTGATTAGTTGATGATGTCACATTTTTCCTTACGATCAGCTTCTGTTTTAAATATGAAAAACTTTAGTTCCAAATGAATTGCCATATTTTCACTCAAATTCGTTACAATTTCTATCCTTGTGATTATTTTTTATCCGTCACGCCCCGACCACCGCAGTCGTTTGTGTCATCGTCAATGTGCTAATAGTTTATTTTTAACCCAAAAAACTGATAATTGTTATCCCACTTCTCTTCAAAAGTGGCGCCCAACTCATAGCTCCACTATATCATCAGCACCAAATAAATTAAAAGTTGCGCCGCTAACGATTTCAGTCATCACCCCCAAGCAAACAAAAAAATATGTTTTTTCTTTCGGATAAGAAGTATCATTTTCCAAAAGCTGAGAGCTGACATTGTTGTTAGCATTTTTCGCTATTCGTTTCGCCTCCATATCTAAAATAGTATCTATTTCATTTGTTTGTGGTTTGTGCTGCTTTTTGTCGGTTGAGTGAATTTCCATTTATCAGCGGTATAGATAAATCGCAAGAAATCAAAATAGAAAAAAAAAAGATTACAACAGCGGTTGCCCTGTTTCAATAGAGGATTTATATTTGTTGGGAGCGTTGTTCGACGATGAATGAAATGTTTAAAAATTTCATATGTTTACAAAAAGGCTTTTCAAATAATTTTTTGCTGAAAAACTGATGATTTTTTTTGTCGGCATTTTTATGTGCGAACTTTTTGTTGATACTTATTATATTGGTGGTCTTTTATTTTAAATTTCGTTTTTTAGGTTGGAGATAAAATATTTTAAAATTTAATAAATCATTACAGTTTCAGGCGATTTGCCGACAAACGCCACTCCAAGTTATTGTTGGTCCGTCTGATCTTTTTTTTTTTTAAATTGAATAATTATTTTTAATGTCTGGAATTTTGAAACGAATAAAAATGACGGAAACAAGACTTTACTATGAAATCGCTTTGTTTCTTTTAAGAAAGATGTCACATGAAAGTGGGACGAACAATATTATTCTAATCAAGTGGGATGTTTATGTTCTAAATGTCTTTAAATAAAATTTATGAAAGAGTTTGACAAGTATCTTAATGGTTGTTAAACAATTTGATTTTTTTTTACGATCAAAGATAAAATCAACCAAAATAGGGGCGGTTTATAATACATAACAAGTGTTTTTGTCTGCACAAAAAAGAAATATAAAGAAGATTAAAAACTTTATAAATCCTTAAGTCCAAAAGACATTTATTTTGATTGTTTTATACTCATTAAAAAGGCTTGGGGTAACATCTACAATGAGAAGATATTATATATAGATGAAAATTGTGCTTCAATTTGATTGTAGGGATTAATCACATCAAGAGGTAACAAACACTGTTTTGGGTGGTGGCTGATAAAAAGCGGTGTAAAGGCAACAAGTGATTCCGAAATTCTTTCATTCGAACGGCCGTTAACAAGTGAAATTAAAGAAGCTCAGCCTGAGTCACCGAAGAATTCTCAATAAATGTTAGTTTACCGCAGCTAAGCGTTTTGAGTCCCATGCTCATTAAAACTAGTTTTGAATATTTGCTAAAAGGTGAATCGACAGACCTGAAACTGTATAAGTTATTTCTTACCCATTATAGACGTTTTGGAAGGAAATAGGTTCCGCATAATCACAAAAGATACAATACTTTTGAGAGAAGCAGTGCTTTCCAAGTGCAAATAGTTTTTACATACAAGACCTTCAATGAGCGAGACAATTTACTGAGGAAATTAATTATTTTTGGATGTTTTACAACGTGTAACAAACAATTAATTTCTTGGATCTCTCACAAACAAGTTAACTCATTTGCAACTCAATTTCCATACCAATACCCAATGCAAGCCTTTTAATTTTTTTTTAATGAAGAAGTTCATACCAGTCTACTAAAATAAAATTAGTTCAAAATTAGTTTCAAACTGTTCACTTGCAATTGTATTAGCCGATCTCTTATGATTTAAATTGTACGGCGTATACTTTTGACACTATTTTTTTTTCTATTTATTCTTAAATTTTGAACATTTCCGTTGTCTATCTTGTAAGCAAGCACAATTCAATGTCTTTACTTTTTATGACATGTACTTTTACCAATACTGGCGTGCGATTCATAATCAGTTGCTTTCCAATTCTGAATTTTTCTTTCTAAATAAAATTAATGCTGTATTTTGTATCTTTGTTTATATTAAAATAGTGTTTAGACAGATCTTTAAAATTTTACATGTCAATCACTCACAACAAAAACCAAAAGTGTTTATGAATAAGTTAGCAATCAGATGCATGAATGAATGATTACGCCACTTGGTTTTTTTTTCTATTTTTGTCTGTTGTTTTTTGTCACTAGTGACGCAAGCATAAGCTGAAATACAATTAAATGGTGGTATCTCGTATTGACTTAATCCCAACCCATGACCATGAGTGAAAGAGTTCAAGGTGGTGACGTGAAATAGCTGCATTATTTCACGTCATCGTTCGAGATGCTTACGTCAATAGTGAAACTGACGTCAATACTGAAACATGAATCAGATGTACATAAAGTGAATATGAATGGTTTAACTGATGAGGTATATATGGTCACACTGCTATCGTCAATATTCGTAGATGAATTCAAGTACTCATGGTTGACTCGAACGTCCCTTGCCGCAACGTTCGCATTTTTTGTTTTTCTATTTGCGAATACGTATGAATCGTAGGGTTCTAAACGTAGAGTTATTTCACATTGGTCAGATCACAATATGTCAAAATGTATATTATTATTGATTGATTCAGATCTTCTTTCAATGAAACATAATAATACAACTAATTTGTTTTTAAATATTATCTTCGAACTGTAATTAGAAACCATTAAATTGCGTTTTTACATATTTTGGTCAGACATTGATATGAAATAAAGTGATATTTCTCCGAATATTAAGCCCGTTATGCTGTCAAAATTCCACAGCGTACTTATTCATAAAAATGAGGACAAAAATTCGAGCGTTGCTGCAAGAGGGGTTACGATTTGACTATATGCTTAGAATACCACAGCAGTGCAATCAAGTTTTCAAGAACAAATGGCTCTTTTTTTAGAGCCAACTACTTGATGTACTTTTCTCGCTCTTTCCTAAAGTGGAAAAATAGATAGGAAAGAGAAGGAGTAATACACTTTGTATATGATTGGGATGTGCAAAATTTTAAGCAACGAATTAAAACTAAATCTTGCATGGGAGTTTTTTTTATAGTAGGTACGTTTATAACAGGAAACGTTCATGGTTCATTATTGAAAAATAACTAACACTACATAATAGTAACTAAGGACAAGAAGTTTGAATAGTCGAAACCATAAAATTAATAAAATTGGACCCAAGGGGTTGCCCTGAAGAAACTCTTTGAATATTTATTTCAAATATGCCAGCTATTTGGGTGTATTTCTTAGTTGAACAATAATTTTACCCATCTGAAATATATGCAATTTCCACTCTCTAAAACCTTTCAGTATACCTTGTCAAACAAAATTCATAAAATGTTTTCTAGAAACATTGAAGCTTTTAAGTATTTAGTTTATTTTTCCGAAATTAATTTCCAAAATTAACTTTCTAGCCAAATACACTGATTGCTTTTACATATGTAAATAAAGAATTATTTCATAATAATTTTCTTATTTACAACACAACACACACAGTAGAATACCTACTAAAAATGAAAAATATTGCAAAAAAGATATAAAAAAAAAAAAATTAAATAAAAGAAAATCTAAAAATAGAAAGCGGAACACTATGGGCAACCATCGGGGCAGAAAGAAGCGCGCACACAAAACTCTATGTAGAAAGTGATGGGAGACACGACCGACGTCATCGTTGTACATTATGTTGGCTAAGTCGTCGTAACTCTTGATGTTGTATGCGGAATGAGGTGTAGGGTATGGCTAGCATAGGCCACCACCACCGCCACCACGCCTATACAAATCGATCGTTGATCTGCTAATAGCTCCCCAGTTCAGAGAGTCAGCAGAATAGATACAAAAGTATCTATAGCTTCTGCTATTTTGCTGCAGGCGATGCGATCCTTCAGAAGCTTCATATAGTTATATTCTATTTTGTAGTCAAATTATCGAAAAATGGCTGAGGCATAGTGGTAGATGGTTGTGCAAGTGGCGTGGCAACGAAGGCAGTGCGACTTCGGCGTTGGCATGGCACGCGGATTATGTGAAATTTGCGATCGTCTGTTTATTGACAAGAAGAGTATTTATAGAAGAATTTTTCTTTACATGAATTTAATTTCCATTGAATCGGAGCGATAAGTCTTTCGAAAGATGTTAAGCCATGGTGGGCATTTGTGACAGGTTTATTTTTTTTTTTGTATTTCTAGACAAAAATAAACTTCTGTGAGAAAGTGCAATGTCTGATGTCTATTTACATATTATATGCTTACATAATCTGTTGGAAAATAGAAAAAAAAAGATATCTTAACTCTTTCAAACAAATTAAAGGGCTCTTAAGCTCAATTTACACATTTAAGTGATAACGAGAAGTATTAGTAACACTTAGCATACACATCAGATATTGAACATGACCGGCTGATGAATTTTCTTTATTCAACAAAAAAGAAAATAAACAAATAGAAAAACCACCCGAGTTTACAAAATTTATATAAACCATACATTTCGTAGACAAAAAAAAAAAAGAATGCGCTCCTCTTTAAAACATTTTGTGGAATAAAAACAAAAACAAAAATCTCATCCAAGCAAAAACAAAACAACCTCAGAAATTTTAACACCATCCATGGAATTACGTTTTATAAAATACTGGCACTCGTTATGTACGTGCTTCTAGGATAAATAAAGAAACTCTACAAATTAAATTGAAAAAAAAAACTCCAAAAGAGAAAAACTCTATATGAATATAAACCCACAAATAAAACTGAAAAAAAGAAAATGGGGGTAAACGAAAATATGAAACAAACAAAAAAGGGTGCAAAGCTCGTAAAATTGCATTTTCTAAACAAATCACGAGAATTAATTATACTTTTATCCAAGTGGCAAGTATATAGATACATATATGTATGTATGCGCCTTTTCTGAAGCATATTCAACATCGACAGTCTGGTGCAGTTTCAGCTTCAAGCAACGCAGACAAAGTTTGGGGCAAAATGATGAATTGTATGAGTTTGGATAATGTGATGGGGTGCCATTTGAGAGCTTATCCAATAACGGTTATAATAATGCATGATAAGGAGTCATAATCTCCAAATAAAGGAACGAAAAATGTGATATGACAGGGTGTCCTAAAAAAGTGAGGAATAAACGTTAAGACTTGATCACACGTACTTACTCTTGTGGGTTGAATTCAACAAAAGGACATACATAGGATATGTCCAGGAGCGATAGAGAACTATTTTGCGTACGCGAAATTAGAAGCCTTTAGGCAGACTCTTTTATTATCTCAAGGCACAATTTGAGCAGCTATATTAGATTACAATGCATCATCTCCTTCTCAAAAAGTAATGAAGGTATCAGTAGGCGTTTTTTTTTTAGCTCCGAGCGCTCAGAGCGCTCAACTTGTGTTTATTTTTTCGATCAGAGCTTGCTCGGAGCGCGCTCTATGAGCTCAGGATAAAATGATGGAGTAGACCGAGCACGAAGTAGAGCACGGCCAACTTCATGCAGTTTTCATGTTATTTGACAGATTGTGAGTTGATTTCTATTGATATGACAGTGAAGTACTCAAGCGTATTTCATAAATAAATCAGAGCGCTCGGAGCGTACTCTGCTCAGAGCTCACTTGACAAGCTCAGGCTCTACTCCGTGCTCTGCTCAGAGCTAAAAAAATTATGGTCTTAATGGACTGCTTCAATTCGGTCAAATTCCTGGGTTTCGTTGTGTATACCTCTTGTTTGACATAACCTCATAAAAAAATCTGGTGCAGTCAGGTCAGGTGACCTTGGGGGCCAGCGAAAAGTGGAGTTCCTAGAAATTAACTTGTTTCGGAATTGTCGTTGGAGCTCCGCCATAACTGGTCTGGCTATATTTGCAGTTGCACCATCTTGCTGGAACCAAACTCTGCTGAATGGGATACTCCTTTAGCGCAGTTTTGGGTAAACAAAACTCTTTCAACATCTTTAAATAACGGTCCCTATTGCCAGCTACTGTTACACCGTTTTCTTCAAAGAAGTATGGCCCGACAATACACCTTGATGAAACTGCGCACCACACAGTAACTCGTTCTGGGTGCAGTTCCGTCTCATGGAGCATTTGTGGATTATATTCATTCCATATACGGCAATTTTGCTTGTTTACATTGCCGTTTCATCAAAATGGACCTTAACAGACATGAACAAACAATTTATTAATGTGTTGTCTTCTTCGGCCATTGCAATAATTTTTCGGCAAAATTCCAGGCGAACAGGTAAGTCCTGAGAGTTTAACTTGCTTGTAATTTGGAATTTGTATGGAAACAAGTGTAAGTCATCCTGAACCAGAACATTGGAATCTCGATGGTACGGCCTTCGTGCGATGCTTCCAGATTCAGCAAACAGTCTCACCAGCCTCATAATGGTCCATCTACTGGGGAAGTACCACCAAAGTCCTGTCTAAATTCCCTTTGGACGGAAATGACGGACTGCAAAGCATGGTACCGTTGCACTATCCAAGTTCTTTTTCGAGTATCCCAAGCGTCCATTTTTATAAATCTAAATAGTTACCTGCAAAATAAAAAAAAATGAGCCGATTACTCACACAGAAAAAAAGTTATTACGATTCGTGCGCCACCCTGTACTATAAATTGATATGAAATGTTCCATATAATTTGAGTCGCAAAATATACTGTTTTATACATTTTTATTGGCTTCACGTTCTTTTTAGAAAAAGTCAACAAAAGCTTAGACTATTCTGACTTAGAATGTTTCCAATTTCTTTACGTTTCATTCTTTAATCCTCTAGATTCTAATGTGGAATGTTGTCAGACATTAAGTTTTTGACAGCTATTTCAAAATCTTTCCAAAAAGATGACAATATCAGCTGAATTCATCTTGATGCTTGCAATTGTTCCTATTTTTGAAGTGAAGTCTTTTTGGTTCAAAGTCAACCAAATTTCTTCACGATAAACTCGCACTGGTATATTTGGTTTGGAACCATCTGAACTCGATTTCACTCAGAAGTTATCAACAATGTATTCTTTTCAATAAATATATGAAAGCTTTCGATTGTTTTAAATATGATTTAGACTGTTTTTAATCTGTTTGAAGGAATTCTGAATTATTTCGACAAGTTCATCTTTTTTTTTTATTTTATTTTTGCAATACTTCTTCTTTCGGTTGTCAATTCTTCTAAAATACCTTAACATTCCGAGCTGTCGAGAAATAAACATTTGCATTCCGGTAATGATTGTTGCTTAAATGTGCCTGTTCAATCTTTGGAGGTGTTCTGTATAATTACATAATGTTTACCGTTCGTATAGAACAATTTGTAGTTATATCATTTAACTGTCATTATAATTCTCTTGATCGATTGTCATATAGTTATTGCTCTCTATTCTAGAGCCCTCTTAAAATCAGTTCATTGCTCTGGAGTTGCTAAGGTATGTTGTCGAATTATGTTAAGTGAACTAAGTTTTCGGGCAATTCCACCTAAACCTAATCTTAGTAAAAATTCTGTTATAATTTTATAAAAAAAAAGTAGCTTCTTAAATATAGAACAAATTTAAACAGCATATAAACATTTATTGCTATCATAAACGACCTAATCATTTTTGTGTTTAATTATTTATTATACTGTTCTCTATAATAAACTGATAATGTTCTTCATCAAATAAATTTCCAGTGACCGCCAGTTGTTTTTAAGATGATTGTCTGTCTCCATCATCTTATTTTCTTGCATTTATTATACGACTTGTTTGATGTTCAATTTTAATCGCTTCATTCATTAAATTTATTATTGCAATTTCAACAATTCAATAAAAAATAAAAAAAATCTATTTAAAACCAAGAGAATCACAAGTTAATAAAACAAAAAAAAATAAACATGGTTATTCTGTCTATATAATTCTTCATTCTTGGTCAGCGATAACATTCAACTTATAGCTTGCCCCCAGAGATCAACAACAAACCATTAATTTGCATTTTACTCCATATTTAGTTGCTTCTTCTTACACAACGTTCATACAACATTTTATACTCATTAACCTCAGGCATACATCGACGACGACGACGACGGATAAGTCGGACGACACAACGACGACAACACTCTCCGATAGAGAAACGCGTAAATAATAAAATGCTGAATTGCTGATTACAACAAAATGCTTGATATATACCCTCTGCTCGTCGCTACCATCGCTCATCACTCGTCCTCGTATTGTGTCGTTACAAACGTATGCCATATTTGTGCTACGTATGTCGTATATACAATTACGTCGTCGTTGCACATCAATGTACTACATTCGTTTTCGTTGCAATTTGATATCACCACATTGGCGCAGTGGTGGTGACGCTGATGGCGACGACGACGAGCGACAGAGAAGTGAAGTAGCTGCAAAAGCTTCCGAATAATGACTCATTGAGTCACATTATAAACAACAACAATCGTCGAGCAGTATTTAACGTCACTTGACAGTTCAGACGATTATTCTCTTGACGTGTTTTTTTTTTTTTGTTTTGTTTATTTTTTGTTTACTTTAAGTACTGATCCCCTCTGTTTTTATATCCCAAAATGATGAGGACTTTTAGATACAGAATCACTTTTAAGTCTCATAGCCCCACTGTGAGTCACCGAGAATGTTTATTTTTCTTTTCTTTTTTTTTATTTTGGCTCAGTAGAAAAGTATTGGGGACAATAATTTCAAAAACAATTTTCTTTTCAATCAGAAATGGTTTAATTAAGATTGGTAAAAATTTCAATATTATAACATGAGTCCGAACAAATTACAGATTATCTTTGACGAAGGAAGAATCTTGAGATAAAAACTTTTCATAAGTCGTACGAAATTAATAAAAACCAAAATTTTTAATTTGACAGCTTCAAAAAACGCATTTTTCAAATAAACAGGAGATTCAAAATAGACGAGCGCCACTATCAAAGGATTCTGATGATTGGCGTTGGAGCCATGAAAATGTTATACCTAATTAACTCCTGCCAAATAGTGTTGGTATCCACAGGTTGTTGTTGGTTTATTCACCCACTTCTCAATGTACATTGATTCATGGAGCGCAAGCTAATCAGCCTAACTGCAGTATGTAAAGGTGCAGCTACACCATGTGGGGAAAATGCTCGTAGCAAAAAAAAGTTTTCATGGTGTGCCGACCTAAAGGGAGGACTTTCACACTCAATTTTTTTTTGTCAAGCAAATATTTATTTTTGAAAAGCTTGCTGCAAAAGGATTCACTAAACACACAAAATATTGGTATGTCAAATAAGCCTAGATATTAACAATTAACTTCAAAAACTTCAAAAATATACTATTAAATGATTTTACGCCACATTTCTGGTTTTAGGCTCAAGTTTCTTTTCGACTACTGTTTGTCTCGTAACAGAGCCATTGTTTGCCTTGCTGAATGCACTGGGTTCACCGGTTGAAATCATATTTGTGAATGGTTGTCAACAACTGGTCTTTAAAAAAAATTGTAACATGTTGCAGTATTGGGCAGCGCTGATGGTAATTGCTGCACCGACTTCCTTTTCGAATAAAACTATACCATAAAATTTCACGGATGATATTCCACAGCCAACTGCGTACTAAAGGGAGTGTAATTGTAGTTAATGAATTTTCCGAAATTTTTTTGTAAAACTCATTGGATAATTTTTTTTTATTGACGTTTCCATCCAAATGAAATAGTGCATCGTTACTCATTATCAAATTGTGTACGAAATCATAATTTTTTAAGGACTGCTTAGTCTGAGTAAATACACTGTATTGTTTTTTTCTTTAAAAGATCTGGCCATAGATTCCATGACAAGTCTCAAGTATTGAGCACTTTTTCCAAGCAACAAAACTAAGTATTCCATTCGGCAAGGTTTAAGTTCTGAACGATTTTTTGCCAGTTCATATGACATTTCACTGCCGAACATATTTCACAGTGTCCTGTAACCGAATAGTAACTGAATTCGTAACGAAAGCGATCTACCATTTTCAACTTCGGGAATGAATCAAATTGAATTCATCCTTTTCTTCTAGCTTGATTCTTACAGCTGATGTAAATCACTTTGAAGTGGACTTTTTCATCTGCATTACAACGATGTGCACATTAACCAAGATTCAAAATCAGTTTTCTTCTTTTTATAAATTCTTTTGGAAAATAAAAATATAAAAATAATAATCAAAAAAAAGTCCCCATCAAACACCAGACATGCTTTAGGCGTAAGAGTACCTATAAAAGAATTATATCTATACCAGTATCAGAACTCATCTGAACAAAGCTTTGTCGAGAAGTATAACGTTTTTTGCTTTCTTGCATTTTATTTTTCGCCATATGTGCTGCCAAGATAAATCTAAAGGAAAATCCACTTTCAAATAAAACACTTCCCATCCATGACAGAGGGGATTTCGGCTCTTCTTAATAAAGATTGACTTGGCATTCAATTTTGCAAATTGGTAGAAGAAAATCCTTTTAGCTTTCACATTAAACCAATAATTCCATTGTACATTGAACATCCTTGGGTCACATGTGTTTTGTATGTCTTGAGTGTATCATCAATTTGTTTCAGTTGGTTATTTTTATAGAGCAAGGTCATCACACTTGCTTAAAGGCTGTACGACATGCACCCCTCGTATTTTTAGCGTGTGTAATCTTATTTATTTTATATGCACATAGGCGCCCGCATATATTTTTTCTAAGGGGATGCTGTCCAAAATTTGAGTTAAAGGTTTTAATTGAGATTAAGAAAACTTTATATGATGATATGTATGTTTTTCTGAAAAAAAATATTATCAAATATGATGTAGTGATATATTGTACGAAGAAAAGTGCGGGTATTTAATTCGAGACTCCAGCTTTTATTTTGTGAGTGTTTCATGTGAACAAGTTCTGCTTGTGTAAATGAACCATCAGACCCGTGCTTGAGTAGATTCGTGTTAGCCAAGTCACCCATTTCACTGCCATTACGCCCAACACCAACCACGCTACAACTTCGTTCAATTCATAGTTTTGTAAAACGTTCTACTCTCACTCTAGCTTCAGCTCCATCTCAGTCTTCAGTACTTCCGGTTTCAGCTCCTTATTTTACCAACTACTGTCCAGTTACTGCAGTTAACTAAAAACCTTTTAAGGGCATTAAAGGCCACAGTGTATTTATTGCCCGACATTCAGATTTATACAATAAAATGGAAGTAAATGTTCTTAGTCCTCAGATAAAGGGGCACCAATTCCCTCTGCAAGCGCCTATGTTTATATGCATGCAAATACATTAAAAAAAAAACTCATTGGTAATAAATTTTGTATTTATAAAAGTAGAATTTATATTTTTGTTCAAATTAATTAACTATAGCCGTGTCTTATCGCTTATTTTATAAAAACAGAATCGTGTAAATCAAAATGAATTAAAACAGAAAAAAAAATGCTTTCAACAAACACAAAGCAAAGAAAACTGGGTGGTTGCCAATTAATTAATTAAGCATAGAGGTTTTTAATTTTTCTTTTGCTGAAAGAGACCTCCTCCTTCTAAATCCAAATCAGTTTAAGCAGATTAAACAAAATACAAGTTGAAACAATTTAAAAATATGTAGGAACGTAAAAATAAATCAGTTTATCAATTTCAACTCATCGAATTAAATTAAACAAGTGGATATATAGATAACTCTGTACATACTTGCTGTTGATGTTTTCAATGATTTTTTTGTATCTGCTTTCATCGAACACAATTTGTGAATGAAATATTTGGCAATAACAAGTGAGGTTGGTGAGGATTTTGATTTTAATTGAGAAATGTCGTCAACTTTATTCGATCATAGAAACATAAATATAAACATCGATTGGGGTTTATTGTTCACTAAGCTTACTTATAAAAAGAGAGTTAATCTAATAAAAAACAACACCATAAAATCACTTTGAAGTTTTCCCAATCATAAAATTCTTCTGGTGTTCATAGCTTCAAAATAGATATCGATTTTCCCAAATCATCAACACACGTTTCACAGGAAATTATATAGATAAGCCGACAATCAACCCAAGTTGGATAGATTAATCGAAAATCCAAAAAACCACAAGAAAAACCCTTGATACACTTCCCATGTTTAATCGTAAATTCCTTAAATAAACATTCGCTAAGTTGTAAGATAAAATTTGGAATGTTTGTGTATCTACTTCTTTTTTTTATGTAATCAAACGTTTTCGGGATCAACAACCTCCAACTTTCGTAGCCAAACGAATAATACTTTGCTATATAATATATTTATGCATTCAGTATTGCTTCATATTGATAAAGTTGCTTTGCCTTCCGCAAAGCCTACAAAATGTTCCATCTAAATTTTGTTTATTCATTCCATTTTGTTACAAAATCTAATCGTTAAATTTGAAATATAACGAAAATGGTAAAAAAAAACCGCATACAACACTCCCCTTTTTCTAGTTGAATCTATTATCTCACTCTGCGTGGCGTGCTTTATGCGTTTAAACAACGACCGACGCACTGGTGCTCTAGATAATACCATCACCACCCAGCCGATGACGATGATGATATCATCAACGGAAATCCAGTACCAGTGATTTTTACATTTTCTTGTTTACAATAGAATTTTTCATCTATTTTTTTTTTTATTTGCTTTTAAAAAACTTTTTTGTTTACATTGAAATCGATTTTCAAATAATTTTATTTGCTTTCTATTTTCCAGGCCTGCATCGATGATAACTTGGATATGGTTGAATTCTTAGTTGAACATGGGGCTGATATAAACAGACAGGACAACGAAGGTTGGACTCCGTTACATGCCACAGCATCATGCGGGTAAGTTAGAAAAGAAATTTAAATGTGATTTGCTTTAATTTGAATATTTGGGAAGAGATAAGGTTCAATGCACCACAAATTGCAAGTTTGTTTATGAAATTAAAAAAAAAAAAAATCAAATGGATTCTGAGAATTTCTAGAAGAAAATTCGAGTCATTAACTGAAACTATGTTTCTTTCCTCAATTCTAAACCCGGATGAGGGTTATCTAAACATGAAATGTCTTCAATGATAGGCCACAAAATTTTTATTTAACAACATTAATTGCATATATGTATGTGACAAAATATAATTTTTTTCTCCTACTCCGTTTTTTCTAATTTGTTGTTTCGGCTCATAGGATTTTCAACTTTCCTAAAACCCAAGTAAAAGCATTTAAAGCCATTTACAAAATGATGATTTTGGCTCAGGTCGGAACCAGGACACCTTGATATATACGAAAAGAATATGACAGACGAACTGAATTACACTTGACTCCTCTGAAGCGATCAATGAGTAAAATGACACAGAAGTTTCTAAGTCGCTAAAAATTGGTGGTCACCACTTGAGACTAGTCGTTTGATGAAGAATTTCTCAGAGGTTCGCTCAACGGTCCCTCTTGATTAGAATCCTAACGAAACAGAAATCTACGGAATCAAAATGCACATTAACGCATCTGACTTTTACAGAAGTGTGAGTTTCTTAAGGTTAAGAGACGCAGCTCATTTTCTATGGAATGTCCCTGTCTAGCTGAGACAAAAAAAGCACCCGAATTAAGACATATTTTAAATAAATCACTGAAGAACATTCCTGAATTAATTTCAGGAGATTTTAGGGGGCACTCTTTTTACCATATTACTATTTTTTCGAAATCTCAATGGTACAGATTTTTTTTTCATCTACGATCTACCCTAACGGATTGTGGAACAAGGCTTTTTTCATTACAAAATTTTACTTATGTTCTTGTTATGTCAGTCACTTATCGATCAAGTAGACCCCACCTTTACTGGTGAAGTGATGACCATTTGGGTTTTTTTGGTAATAAGTTACTTGTTATTATAGACTCGTTACTTCAAAAACCAAAAAAAATAATAAAGCACAGTCGCATCGGGATATCTTGCCGATCAGTTCGAATCGCAAAACAGGAAATCACGTGACCCGAAAACGCAATTGTCAAAATTCATATTTTCGACGGAATTTTGTGCTGTCCTGTTGAAACTACATGCCCTCGAGTCCCAATGGATCAATTTGCGTGTCATGTAGCATAGCTAACACATCGTCTGGTCGATGTTAATCGTACTGGAACTTCTTGGAATGAAGTTTTGTTTAAAAGTTTATAGTACCGCTGAAATTTGAATAGCACCTTCTCTTCTTACCTGTTCTAATATTTTACTTTCCCAGAACAAAACTTTTAACTTTCTTTTCAAAGTACATACTAACATTCTCCCTTTTCTTTCCTTTCTTTTCAGCTTTGTAAGCATAGCTAGGTATTTAGTTGAACATGGAGCCGATATAGCTGCCGTCAATAGTGATGGCGAACTAGCTGTCGATTTAGCAGTAGATATTGCCCACCTGAGTCCTATGATAGGATATATGCAAAAATTAGTAGCAGAACATAACATCGATTGTGATAAGGCACGACGTGCCGAAGAAGAAATGATGCTTAGTGATGCCAAGCGATGGTTGCGAAGTGATGCTTCTGAAGCAGATAATCCACATCCAAAAACTGGTGCCACAGCGTTACACGTTGCTGCAGCTAAGGGATACAAAAAGGTTGTTCTAATATATGTCTACTTTTTAATTTACTGTTAAGACTTATTTTTTTCTTTAAGGTTCTAAGTCTGCTCTTAGCTGGCAGAGCAAATGTTGATAAACAGGACAACGACGGATGGACCCCTTTGCATGCGGCGGCACATTGGGGCCAAACAGAATCCGCTGAAATGCTGGTAGATGCTTTGGCCGATATGGATATCCGAAATTATGCTGGACAGACGTGTATCGACGTTGCCGAATCAAAAATTGTAAATTTCCTTGAAGCTTTGCGAGCGAATAACAAGAGGATGAAACGAAGACCATCTAGTCAAATCAGGTATGTTATTTTTATTATTATATAAACAGTTTATGTAACTTTTCTCATAAATAATTTTATTTGCAGTCGAATCTCAGATACTATCGAAAACCACATCGAGAACACCCCTACGAAGTTTATTCGTGTTGAAGTGAAACCAGACACAAAGGATCCTATCAATGGTAAGACACTCCCATGCATAGCACTCCCAATTTTTACTTAAAATTAATTCAACTTTTATTTTGCCACACAAACCGATTAGGTTCTCATTCACGTTAAATTCATATTTTATTGTTTTCTTTGTATACAAAATACTTTTACTAAAAAAATTAAAATTTATAAAAAAAAAATATCCCCCTGTGCACATTTATCCTTTATTGTCCCACCACCGAACGCTAACAAATAACAATGCTAATCAAACCTTCCTGCCATTCCAATAAAACCACCACCACTGCCACCGTCAAACAAATGATTCTTTTAGAGCATATCGAAGAGGATGGTTTAAGCAATTTAGAAAGGATTACAGAATCGGACGAAACCGATTCTGAACTAACCGATTCCACAGAGAGTTCTCATTCGACAAGTATATCAGAAGCTGAAGGTACTAGAAGCTTTTTTTTTGTTTTTGATTGATGATTAAATCTTTACGTTAAAAAAATAGTTTCTGTTTTAAATTTGTTTATTTTTTTTTTACGTTGAAAATCCAATTTTTGAAGAAGTCTCGTTTCTTTTTATGGATATTTGTTGAGATTTGTCTTCTTGTCGTTTTGTTGGAATTTATATTATTATGTTAAGTTTAGATTGAGTTTTTATTGTGTTCAATGTTTTTTTTTTATTTGTTAATTTCTAACATATACTCGTACATGTACATTTATGTAGATTTAAAATAAGTGCTACATTTTCGTAATTTTGCCATTATGTGTAGGTTTTTAATTGAATTTTGGTTGAGAACGAGGTTTAGAACTTTAATGTTTGGCAACCTCTTCAATGTTACACAAATTGATTTCGTTATCTAGACCACATAGTTAGGTCGAAAAGTACTAGATACATCATCTTCCAAACTCTTAACACTAGTGTTCATTTAAATCCTTAAAATATAGGTTGAATAGCTATTTAGTTTGTTAGTATTTTTGCTGTTAATCTTTCTTTAGAGTAGAATCTTGAAATATAGGTTGAACTGTATTTCTTAAACCTTAATTTGTTTCCTTATATTTAAATTGAAACCCTTTCCCTTATTATTATTGATATTTTTCTCAAAGGAAAGTTTTGTTTAATTTGGTAATATCATTGAGTTTATACACATAGAGAAATCATCTGGAAGTTTCAAACTTTGCTCGTAGGATGTAGTTACTATCGACTTGTTTTTTATCTACTCTTGTAGCAATTATTCTTAAGTTAAAAGGCAAGAGAAATAAAGGAAAACAAACACAAATGTATGCCGAAGAATTTTGTTCGGTTCGGTTTTTTACAAGGAATTATTACAATAGTAAATACTCGATATACTCATTTAGCGACTTCTACTTCGATGAGTTTGAAACCATCTTTGTTCATCTATATGTATAAACTTAATTGTAATACTGAGAAACAAAAAACAAACATTTGAATCTTTAAATGTTTAAACAATTTTTACAGCTAATTTGCATATTTGCAGTTTAGCTGTTCATAAAATTAGACAGTACAAAAAGGGTAAGGCACAAAATACGCCCGAGTAAGAAATTCAGCCACCGATTACATTTAGTGTATTGAAGTAAAAGAATTTATATCGAAATGTTGTTCAAACTAATAGAAATATTTGCTCTTTTCTCAAATTATAGGTTTATTTTCAGCGCCTTATTCCTGTCCTGTTAATATTATATATTAAGTTTATTGGTGAACCAATTGTACGAAGTTTAATTTAATTTGGAACGTCGTCATTTTAGAAATAGTCTCTATGTTCCACTTTGTTACTGGTTTTAGTATTTATGTTCAACATACAAAAATGTGTATTACGCATTTAATGCTCAGTGCCCCGTGGTGTAGTGTTTAATGTGTCGCACTATCATGCCAGAGGTCTGGTTTCAAACCCTGACTTACCCTAAGAGAAGAAGTTTTGTCCAGGGGCACTGCCGCTTCAAAGTATCATTGTCATGATAAAAGTCCATCTCACATCCTTAGTCATTTGGACTTAAAAAAATGTAAATCCTCTCGAATCCTGAAGAACTAACAACGCACACAAAGGGATTGATTGTTAAAGGGAATAACAAATGTGTGCAGGAAGCTCAACTTGGAAGTAAATTTGAAAATCGTCATTTACTTGACATTCGCTGCAACAGTATAAGCTGCATTTCAGTAAGCCTTTAAAATTCAGCCAAGTTAAATTTAACACTAACAACAAAAATTGTTGAATATAAGTTAGAACTTTTCCTTTTACTACTTTTCATTGCAATCCAAAAGTGAGTTGCGTTGAATAGTTTGGAAAGCTTTGGAAAGGTAGGATCTGAACACAAATACATCTTTTAAAATAAATTGGCTTTGGAAATAATTTTAAAATAATTTTTTTTGGATTTGCATATTTTGTTTATAAAGTAAGGTCATTTGTGTGTGACCCACCCACAATATAAAAATTAACTGCTCTTTTAGTGCTATTCAACTACAAGCTACAACCGAAATTGAGATAACGTATGCAAATATTTTAATATCTAGCTCCCTAAGTTGTATATATTTTTTGTTTTATATGAGCGAAGGGCTCAATAAAGAAACCCATGTAGTTATTTTGAAATACATTATTTTCCCTATACAGCCCAAAGTTAATCCTCTAAAAAAAATCGAAGGATTCCATATCAATTTTTAAGCTGATAATGATTAAGAAAAGACTCAAAATGTATGAGTTCATGAAAATAACCTCTACCTTCCAATCAAATGAACGTTTAAATTGCAGTCATAGTTCATTTTTATTTTCATATATCAATCAAATAGTTTGATTTCTTTTCTTTTACATTTTAATCAAAATGTTTGATTTTATTTATACATAGTTGTGTTTTTTTTTTAGTTGAAATTGGTTACCTTAAGCTAGCTGTTGCTATTATTTTCTTCATTTTTACCATTTTATTTTATTTACCTTCATACAATATTAATTATTTTTGTTTTTGACTTTTATATTACTTTAGTTATATAAAAAAATTGTTTTAATTTCTTTAGATGATAAACCAAAACTAATGTCAGACAAAATTAATTCAGAAACTGCCATCGATGAAGATGCACCATGGCGACGTGGTAGTGCGGCAAGAACACGCAATCAGCCAGAGAGCCCACCTAAAAATCGTAAGTTTAAATTATAGAATTTTGATAAAAATTAAACAATTTTAGTTAATGTTACTTAGAATATAAGTTGGTGTTTATATTAGTTGAGCGCTTACAAAATTAACTCTGTTACTTTGACGGAGCTGAAAAAGAACATGCGTACGATCGGTTAACTTTATTGATGCTTAGTAATGTGAACACATTTTATGTGAAAAAAGAACTAATGAGCGCTAAGAACTGTTCAGAATCTCTAGCTCTTATTTTAGAACGAACAAAAGTTAACGGAGTCGTTTTAGTAAATACAATGCTGCGAGTTGATATTAAACGCTCATGGCTATTGCTACGCTAAAAATACCAACTGAATACTGATGTAGTTGCAATTTTCGTTGAAGACAATCTTAGGCTGGCTTTTCTATTTGTCGCAATTGTGTTGGAATATTGTAAGATATTGCTTTACAGGGTGCTCAGAATCTCTCTCGAGAGCATGACAGTATCAGCTGACCTGATCTTGGTGTAATTTTTCCTAAAGGGTACTTTTTTCGTTAAGGAGACCTTTTTGTTTTTAGTTCGATAAAGTTTTGTAACTAATATGCAAAACATCATTATCAATTTATTCTTATACTCTCTGTATATTGTCGGATATTGTATGTTAGCGATGTTCTCATCAGCTGGACCAAAATCCTAATGTGAAAAACTTAAAGAACAAATGAAAGATGTTTCGTACTGAAAACCTATCGAACGATTAGTTTAATAGACCAACCTCTGGTAAAGTCAAGCAAGCTCCTCTATATCATTCCGTTAACTAACTCGTGACCCCAGAAGAAGACTTACATGAAAAGTTATATTGCAGATTATTATTTTCAATGAAAGCTTTTGATTCTTGGAATTCAAATAACGAGAGAAGCACTCGATAATAATGATTCATGTTTGTATTGTGTACGGAAGCAAGATAGCTTCCTTTTATTTGTTTACATTTGATAAGTATTTTTTTTTTAATAATAAAAAAACAATAGAAGATTGGTTTATGGTTCTTTATTATATCATCGTCCAAAGTACTTTTCGATAAAATCTAATTTCTTTTTTTCCATTGCAGAAGTTCCTGAAAAAGATGTCAAATCCACGGAATCCGATGTCATCCTCAGACGTACTCAAAGCTTTGAGAATGATGAAAAGTATGTAATCCGTTTGAAAATCTTTTATTTGAAATCAAAAAATCATTTTTGTTCATGCATTAATTTTTGAAATTTTAATATCATTTTTGTGATGATGTTTGTTATTTAACTTTTTTTTTATTTGCCGCTAGAGCACATTTCAATTTACATTCTGATGATTAAATAGAAAATCAACAAACTATAATAATATTTCTGCAAGGAAAACCAATCTATACTCAAATTGATTAGATTAGAAATAAGAAATATAAAAATAAAATAGAACAAGAAAAAAAAAAGTTTTCTTAGTCATCATACAAAAAAATTATATCAGAGCATGAAAATAATAATTATAGCGCGAGCAGTCTCAAATGCAGTGTTTCTTGATCTAGTAAAGAATATTTATGAATTTTTATTATTTAAATGGAAATGTGCTCTTAAAGAAATTTATTTTTATTTGCTGCTAATCACACGCACGCATAATACATAATTTATACGAGAAAACTAAATTAATATAATATTAATTAAATAAACAATCGGTGAAACAAAAATTATGCTTGAGCTTGGATAAGAATTAAAATGTATATATATTTTTTTTTAATATTTAAACTAATACATTATTAATATTGTGTTTTTTTTTCTGTATTGTTGTTTGCAAATTATACTCATATTTATCACCACATAATCACAAATCAAATCAAGATTCTATCAAAAATACAATGAACTACGAGCCAGAATAAAGGCAAATTCGTGTCCCATATTACCGGCAACACAAAATCCAAATGTACTAGGAACAGTTAACACGCCCATTCAAAATTATTCAGTACAAAGATCGGCTTCACTCAAAGATCATAGATACTTCAGGTTTGTTTGTTTTGTTTTTGTTTTGTTTTATACACTACTTTATAATTTTGTTATAAATTTTAAATCACTGTTGTATAAAGCTTAACTAATAGACAATTATTTAAATATACATATATTGAATAATAATTTAAGAAATCATGCTTTTACTAACACTTTAAAATTAAAATCACATAAATACAATTTTTGTTTGGAATTACATGTAACTTTCATTATACTTTAAGATCATTTATTTTTAAATATTTTTTTTATATAAATTGAAAGTAGAAATATATTTATAAATTAATTAAATTGCAATGAAATAAATGATAATATTCAATTTTAAAGGAAACCTATTACGTCGCCACCGGCTAGTCCGAATACACCAGTTGCAACACCAAATAGTACCACTCCAACGACTCCTACGACACCGAATACGACACCGATTCGAAGGTAATTTTCATATTTTGTTTTTTAATTATTTTGTGAACTCTTCATTTCTATAAGATTTATAAGTATATCCTGTGTATTTAGTTTAAACAAAGAGAGAATTCGACAAGGATTAATAAATTTCCGCTGGATGAAACAAGTTTCTATTAAAAAAAAAAACAAATATATAAATGGATTCTGCAAAGTGCAGTTCCTTGCGCCAGAAGGATAGATCCAAATCCGGCTTAGCACCTTAGTTTTTTGAGGCGCACCTCTGAGGGATCTATAAATTCTTCAAGAGTATTTGTCTTGATAATTTAAGTGCGTCTCATTTCCTATCTGAGTAGTTTGTATTCGGGAGTAAATTTTTGGTCTTTTCAAGTCCTGTATAACAAGCAACGCACACAAAAGGATTGCCAGTAAAAGTCACAATGCCTTACCTATCGTCATAAAGCTGTCGTTCCATACAACAAAAAAACGAACAAACGTTTTCGGTTGTTCGATTGCTTTTTAGAGCAAATTGTTCGGTCGCCAAAAGAAAATATTTGATCCTTCAAAATCTAGCCAGTTTTAGATGGAAAAAATAAAAGCGTACTGTTTTTACTTGCTCAATTGAACAAGGATAGGTTTTGTGTAAAAAAAATCGAGGTTTCAAAAGTTGGTTTTTGGTTCCTAGCATAAATGCATTTTTAGGAAGAACCTAGTATCAGCTCGGCCTTTCAGCTCATCGTCCAATACTCGGTGCAGTAAATCAGGACGTTTAGTATAATGGTTTTTTAGCATCCACCTCGAATAGGTAAGAGTGAGACGTTTTAAATCCATTTGTTTCACCTAACCGAAGTAGCAGTGCTTTGCCAGGATGATTCGTCGTTGAATCTCTACTAAGGTGTTGTTTGTCGAGTTAATGTTTACTGATGAACTCCTTAACTACTTCGAATGTGCTTAATAGTGACGATTTTCTTTTGTTACAATAAGAAGATTTGTAAAATGGAAATTGATTCTGCTTTATATTTTCTTTTATAATAAACCAGTCGGCAGATCGTTTTCTCAATTAACTTAAGAATGGCTTATCGGACGAATAAGTTATAAGAAATATGATCTTCCTGTTATCATGCCTACAACTTTTTTTTGGAGACTTAACAAAAAAAAATTAAATATCGATTTTCAAAATTTGAATAAGAACCAAGCTGTTATACTCTAGAACTCCTTAAGTGTTATATATACACAACAAAGTTAAAGGGTTGAAAGAAATAAAATCATATTTTGTGTTGCCGGTAATTGAAAAGCTCTTAATAATTTTTTTCGTCTGATAAGTCATTCTTTAGTTATTTAGGACAACACGTTTTTCAAAACAGCGTGTAACGCAAACATTCCACCATCCCGCCATTTTTTTTTTTTTTGTGATACTCTTAAAGACTAGAGAACCATATTCCATTATAAAATTGGATGGGTATTCGGTTGCATTAACTTTTTAGGCCTAAATTCTGACGACTGGCCTAAAAAGTTAATTAACAACGTTATAAAATGATCCACTTCAAGAGTAATTGGATTTTTTTACGTTGATTGACGAACAGACAAAATTAACTTGTTGGTCTTGAAGTAAAAGAGCACCACACAAAGTAAGGAAGCATCTATCCACCGCCTAGGACAAACAGACAAGCAACATCGTGGAACATATTTTCTTCATGTGATAAAATTGTGCCTACTCTCTCAACTTAGAAGCAATTTGTAATCTTAATAAAGTAAAAGTTGTCGAATTCTCTTTTTAAATCATTCGTATCATTATAAAATTGATCATAAAGCACAACCTACCCTTGTCGAAAAAAAAAATAAATGCAAGCAAAATTTATAGCCCGCCAACTCTTCCACCAAAAACTATTCAAAATAACAATACCAACAACACCAGCAACAATAATAATATCAACAACAACAACAATATCAATAATACCAACGGAGATGTTCCAAATAAAAATGATGCAAAACAAAAAATGTCACCGGGAACAATTTTCAAAAACTTCTTCAAGTAAATGAGCGTTTTTTTTTTGTCTGAGTGTTGCAAGAATCAAACGTCGATATATTATACTAAACAGGGTGTTTCTGACTTGAATGTAAATAATAAAAAAAAATCTAATGAAGGAGTGTGTATTTTCTCAAAAACTATTTATCATAACTTATTTAATTTTGAAATAATTTGACGAACTTGTGTCTGTCCTAAAATAAAGGCATTGTTTTCCAAAGAATTATTTACCCATACATTTTCCTAAGAACATCCATGTCCAAGGATCATTACTGAAATTATTCCCCTGAAAAATCAGAAACACCCTGTTTTTATATAAAATACGAAAACTGCTGATAAGATTGGACCATAACCCGTTTTAAAAATTGTGTGTGAAAATAAATATAATTAACACAATTTTATGTTCCTGATTTGACGCGATTTATATCATTTTGTATAGCTAAAGGCTCCCTTTTTTTAAATTAAGAATACATAACTATGTGTTTTTTTTACTAATGTGTTTTTTTTTAATTTCGAATATTCAAATCAATTAGTTATGCACTAAAAACTAATAACCTATTGTTAAGATCTTTTATAGTTTTAAATGTTAAAGCCTTTATCAACATCTGCTGCGATCCTTTGTCTGCCATGCGATTAATTTTTTTTTTGTTCAACAAGAAGAAGTAAAGTCAAATTGAAAAATTCGCTATTTTTGCATAAATTCCTTATTGCACTAATCTCGCTTCATTTTAAATCTGTTTTATACTAAGCCCTTAATTTTAATATGTACTTAAGATAATAATATATAATCACATAATATTTCTTTTATATTTAGATCCTTTGTGCCACCAGTACGTGACGAAGAAAGTGAAACTCAACGTAAAGCCCATGCCAAACGAGTACGTGAAACACGTCGTTCGACTCAAGGTGTAACCTTAGATGAAATCAAGAGTGCTGAAGAGCTCGTCAAAAAGAAGAACTCAACATTGAATAATAATAACAACACTAATGTGAGTACTAGATGGATTTTATATTTTTTATAAATTAATTCTATTTATTAACGAAAAAATCACTTAATAAAAAAAAAAATACTCGTATATCCATACAAAATAGTAGAAACAAATCAGCCCCCCCACAAACCCCACACAAGATTCGCTTGGGAGGAGGTTTTATAATATAAACATTTATAATCATTATTTTTATTATTTCTTTTTTTTTTTGTTAAATATTTTAACCAGAAAACGTAAAAAAAATGGAAAAAGGTTTCATACACCTAAGTGAGATGACACTAAATTTTTATTTTTGGGTGGAGTTTTTAATTTTTGAAAAACTTTTGATTTATTTTTGTCAATTGAAGAAGCAGATATTAATTAAATTCACAAGAGACTAAGATGCATTTTGATGAGAGGTTTTGTTGCATTGTTTTTTGTTCTACTAAATGGAACCGTTGAATTGATGTGTTTATGCTGTTTTTTTTTCCGTAAGCAAACTTAACAGCTAAATATTTGCAACTAAATGCTTAAAAATCATTAGAGGCAGACAAATAATTAGTCGAGTTCATCATCAATCATCATATTCCATTTTCGATCATCTTTCATATTTGTATGTATAGATAGAGTACCTACTACCTAATAGTTGCAGAATAAATTCTGTTCTTAAATAATTGATTGTTAAGATCTACTAGATGATCATTGACCAAAGCCTCTTATACCAATGCAGGTGCTTCCATTTTGTATACCTCGTTTAATTAAATCAGTTCATTAGAGATGAAGGGCTGGCTTATTTTCGCACCCCCAAGGGCATAGTTTTAATAAAATAAAGACTGGAGCATCAACTACAGCTTGTCTAACTTTTAGAATGAGATCGATTATTTAGCTTTTCTTTGGTTCTTATTGTCGGAGCTATATGAATGAATGAATGAATAAATTTAGGGGTTGTGGTGCACTGTGACTTTTAGATCTATTGTGCCCCCTTTGCTAGGGCTGGATGATTGACTCATTCTACAGCTCTTCCTCTATCTTAATATCTTTAAGGAATGATAGTATCTGGAGTACTTGTAGAGAGGGTAATTCGCTCTCCTCTATCTGGTAACTTCCCAGATGTTTTATTCTTTTGTGCATTATCGCCCCACACTTTCCTAAAAGGTGATTTGGCGTTTCTTCTTGGTCGTCACAGAATCTGCAGGTTGCACTACTGGATATACCTAGGATTTTTAGGTGTCTTTAAAGTTTGCAGTGACCACTTAGGAAACCCGTTAAGATTCTAAGTTTGTTTCTACTCAGGTTTATACAAGCTTTAGATCACTTTTGGTTATAGTTCCCAAGAAGCATTTTGGCTTGTCTCAGTTTAGGGAGTTCTTTCCAGTTTTTGGATCTTTTTGCCTCCTTTTCCGCTTTGATTTGATTTTTTATCACATTTTCACCTATCGCGTAATAGAGCTATATGAAAGGAGATGCCATTTGTTAGGGAGAACAATTCATGTTTAATGTTTTCGGCGATACTCAGGTATTGTGGTGATTTATTGAAGATACATTCAGGTGAATTGGTTCTTGAACTACATACAATCTTTTCAATGCCGTTTTCACTATAGGGCACCACTTTGTTTTAGTCCTCCGTTGGCGTTGAAACTACTTTTTCTATAGCCTTTTCCAACTTGATCCTCATGCACAAGATAAATAGGAATACCGAAGGCTTACATTTAAGAATAGTAATTATTTATTTCTATGCAGTTTTAAAATCAATAAATAGTAGGTGGATTTCAATTCTTACACAATTTGCCAATTTGGCAACGTAATGTCAATAATTGCTTTTTAAAGAGGCGTTGAATTAATGATTGGATTTTTCTTTGAATTGACAACCTGTGCTCTGACGCAACTTTAGTGGACATACATTTTAATAGCTTTTGACAGCAGCATTTTTTAACATTGAACTTTCCGCTCGTAGTTTTCTTATAGTTTGAAATGTTGCACAAACATAGAAGTGGTTCCAGTGTTCAATGAACCTTATCAAGGAATGCTTCGATTACTAGTTTGATACACTGGTGGATGCCATGTCTTGTGGATTCTAGAATGGTTGTATCGGGTGCAACTGATTATCATGTTCTTACTCCATTCGTTTGTCTGAAATACTTATTTTGTCTTGAGTTTTGCTTAAAATTATCCTAGAAATGTCGGCAGCTTTGTGTTCTGAATGTATCAGATCAGAACACAGTTTTTTTCGTGATGCTCGAAAACCATTCTATGAAGCCTTAATATTTCTTTTCAACATTTTTTATTGTAAATGTCGATCTTAAGACCAAACTTAAACAACCGTTGAAAAATCTTCAAAATTTACAATAAGTCATTTTATGTTGTTAGAATTTACTCAAGGCTTTGGAAAAGAAGACCAGAAAAAGTCTACAAAAAAGATGTTTTCCAAAGAAAATATTGCAACATTTTCTTGGAAAATTTACTTTATCATCGTAGTGGTTGTCCTTGTGCATCTAATTTTGAATATTCTGAGGCTAAACTTGGCACCTATCAGATAATAGTAAGAGTCGATGTTGGTTTCTTTCAGTTATGTACATCGTCTTCCGTCGTCGTTTGCATTGTGATTGATTTGGTTGCATGTTTGACCACCTGGTGACAAAATTGTGTCGCTGTGGATGCCAAGACGCGGATTTTTCGTGTTTTGGTGTCCATAACCATATGTTTCCTTAATGCGGTCGTGCAGACTGTGTTTCCCAATCGTTGTTTCAAAATTGTTCTCTCAAATTTTGTCGTTACAATTTCCGACGAGGATTTCAATGCGATTTAAAGCCTTACTTATAAGTTTTGGCGAGGAGTTTGTAAAATCTTCAGCATTGTTTTTTGTTTCATCCGAGGTTTTTTTTATTATAAGACAGCTTTCATTTCAGTCTTATAACATCGGCTTGTGGGACCTTCACTTGATATTGAGCTGGTTCCTCAGAACTGATTCTTTTTGTTCTCTCTTATTTTCTGTCAATATAAATTAGGTGTAACATCTCCTGCATTTTATGAATCCAATGTTCATGGTTGTGTTACCTTTCGGATATCCAGAAATCAAATCGTTAAGTTTGAATTTATTTTTTGGAGTTTGTTAGTGTCAAGTATTATGATCAACAATCTTTTTATAATTGAACTGCATCCCGAACTCTTCCTGAATACAAAAACAAAAACATTGTGTTAAGTTTTTTATAAACTTACAATTTATTTTATACACAAACTGGCGAACACACACTATTAATTATAAAAGAAGTAAATATATTATAATCAAATAAAATATCATACCTACAGGTCCCAACAATACAAAACAAAACATCTGATTCTGTAGCATGTCAAATATAATATTTCGCTGTGTGATATATAAAAGTATTTTGTTTAATTTAATCAGTTTTTTTAAAATTGAAAATCTTTCTTTGTTAAATGTCTTTATAAATGTACGATTTATTTAACGTAGCACGTTCTGTACTTTCGATTTAAAATATAATTAAATGTATTAATCTGCTTTAAATGCAAAATAAAAGAGATTTTCAGGTAAATGAAATGAAAACAAAAAATAAAGCCCATCATCTCTACTTGCAGCATGTTCATATTTCGATGTAGCGTTGAAACAACATGGCAGATTACAACAACACAAAATATCTCTGCTTAGTTCTGTTTGATTTAGTTTTTTTTTTTTCAAATTAAATTCTCTATCTTTTATAACATACATACATCCATACTTAGTCTATTGTGAATTAAATTTATTTATGTATTCTATATTTCTTATTATTTCTGTTTTCAAATTAATAATTTCAACAGAACTTTCCCTCCTTAAATATTTGAGTTTCATATAAACAAAAAAAAAAAAAAAACATTGTTAACTAATAAATTTAACAGACCGAATCCCAAAATACAACTTCATCAACAACAACTACTACTACAACAATAACACCATCATCACCAATACAACAACTGCCAATACAATCAGCGACTTCTGCAATAATTATACCGACAACAGCAATAGCTGCAACACCATTAGAATCGACAATACTAACAACAACCCCAACGTCACCAATATCACCGATAAATGATCGAGTACCATCGACGACGTTGGGCCATGAATCTGAAACTGTACCTCCGACACAGCCAATAACCGAATCAACTACAAAACATTCATTGAATGAAGATGAAGATGAAAAGGAAATAAGTGCCACATTTACAGTAGCGTTCAATAGAACAAAACCAATACATCTGACCGATGACAAAATAGCGGAACAGATTCATTCGTGGTCACCAACACCTCCTTCGACACCGCCGCCTATAAAGTCACCGACTCATACGCAACCGCCACCTTCTATAACTATCGAAGAGCACAAAGATGTTGAAGAGGAAAAAGTTGTTGAAAAAGAAGAAGGTGCTGTTGAAGAGAAAGCAGAAGGAAAACCCGAGGAAGAGAAAACTATGATTCCTGTTGAATCAACAGTTATAACGAAAAAGATTGACAGTGAAGATGAATCAGGTGCTACTGACGAAGAAGAAGAATCTAGTACGAGTGAAGAATTGGACAAAAAGCTAGTTTCAACAATATCGAGTGTGCCTAGTTCGCCAACGAAATCTGCCAACGAAAAGACTGAAGTGTGTCCAAAAGTGGCTTGTGAAATACCAACAGTAACACCGAAAGAAAAGGTAGAAGAGTCTCAACAAACCGCAGTCACATCACCAATGCATTCACCAAGGATGCGGGTAACTGCCACTTCACCAACAGATTCTCCAACCAGAATACGTGATAAACGTTCGTTGTTCGATATTGATAATGCCAATTCACTGTCACTAGCCGAAAAGCTTCGCAACGAAGCAAACAAATACACAACTGAGGAGACTGGTGAAGTGCCAAAAGTAACTTCCACCACGGCAGCGACAGCAGTAACGAATACAACAACAACTACAACGTCAAAACCAAGTTCATCATCTCATGACAGCGATAACAGCGATCGTGACAGTGTTGTAATGCGTAAAAGTGAATCGACACCATCGTCGCCTTTGCATATGAGTTCGGCGGCTGAACGTCGACCATCGTGGCGTTTGAAATTCGATATTGGATGCAAGGTAGGCCGCCAATATATCAAACAACCAATCAAAACTCAATAATTATTTCAACAACACTACTACACCTACTTCATCTTTTGTTTCTCTATTTGCATCATAATTAATTTGTATTTTATTTTTTCTTACTTCACGAAAAAAAAACGAAAATTGAATTGTGTAAAATCAAAATGAATATTTTCGTTGCCTGCCTCTTATAAATGCGCCTTGGCTTGGCATGTCCTGCCTTCTTAGACAAATATAGAGCAAGAAAGTCAGCGTGCTTTTGCCAGAAATTGTATATCTCACTTTAAAATTGTATATTATTTTTATTTATCTATTTTATTTTTAACATTAACATTAGTATGATTCTTCATTTGTAAATATACATTATAATGAAATAAAAATAAACGTTTTTAACAAAACTTTTTTTTTTTTGTTTTTATTTTACTAACTTGGTGTTGAATTTTAAATTAAATTCTTACTAATTATTTAAATATATGTTATGTAGTTCGTAGCAATTAAATATAGATTTAGCATGCAGTAGATTTTGTATAAAGTAGAATTCTAGATAACTACTTATTAAACAATTTTAATAGAAAATAAATAAACCATATGTTTTTTATTATTTATTATGGAGACATATCTACATTTCATATTTTTTTTTATATTTTGCTGTCTTAAACCTATAAACCTTATAAAGCTCTGGTGTCATATAAATCAACAACACTTACACCAGAAATTCAATATAAAATATTTATTCATGAAGATAAAGATCTTTATATGTGGTTAGGGTCAAATATCCTAACAGTCCCAAGACCAGTAGTTGAAATATGTTTACCTTTAATTCCGTTTTCGGTCCGCCCTGTGAACTCCATTAAAACAACTGCTTCGCTAAGTTTCTACATTCTTAAGCGTACGGTGAATCCAAACCCCAGTTTCATTGTTTAATGTCTTCTTTCACTTTACTTTTAACGGACATATACCATATCTTAAAGTAGCGTATAAATTTAAGCCAACGGATTTTAAGAATGTAGCTCAGACACCTGTAACCTGCATAGATTTTACTTTGGATTTGAAAAGCTGCCAACTTACTCGGGGTTATCTTTGAATGCATTGTAAAGCTCATTTGATATTTCTTCAAACGCACTATGATGTGAATTGCCTTACCCTTTCAATGCCATTTTCAGAAAATTTTCTAGTTTGTGCAAATTCATGAGAATTTACACAAACCTTAAATGAAAGTTTATATAAGTTGGATAATCTATCGCCCTATTTAGTCTTATCTAAAATTTCAACTGTAACCAGGAAAGCGTTCTAAAATAATATAATAACAAAGGAAATATTATTTTAAAACTATTTTTAGCGAAAAAAGACTTTTAATAAATTTGAACGAATTGGGCTTATCAGTATTAAACTGTTATAACTGATATTTTAAAAAATATATAGTTTAATTTCTTTACTGGTTTAATATTATAAAACCGTTAAAATTGAATACATGTTAACAACCAGCATAAATAGATTAACCCTATTCGAAAATAATGGTTTATGGTGTTTTTAATTTACTATTTTTTTTATGCTTCTTAAATTTTTTTAATAGTAAACTCCAATTGCTTTGGAGTTATGCACACCCTTTCATTTAACCATCTTTAATTTTAATAACATTAATACACAAAATCTCTCTAAAAAATAATACCTCCAAATAATATTAGTTTTTAACATTTTATTTGAAATCCAAATTCCACTGAATTTTTTTCAAAGACTTTTCATTAAAGAAACATTTTATCAAATATTATTACAGTTCAAATTGGAGGATGCATCTAGTGGGAACACTTTTCCGCCCAACAATAGTACAATTATACCAAGTGCGCCAGCGGTAATCGCTGCCGCTAATTTGTCATCTTCTATCGCACAACGAAGGATTAACACAACTAACGCAAGTAAGTAAAAATTCAGTTAAAACAATAAAGATTTAAGTAGAAAATTGGTTTTAAACAATATTTTATCTTATTTTAGTGAACACATCAAATCAACAACAATCATCACTGATGAGGCCGGTATCGGCACCAGTTGGCTCGATGGGAAGCACTAACTCAATTGCTTCACATGACTCAAGTGATAGGAGCAGAGACTCCAATACAAATAATAGTGAGAATACAGTTTCATCAAGAAGAACTAACAATAGTGAAGATAAAGGTTATATTATTATTATTTATTTTTGGAAATATTTTGTTTTAAACAAAATTTATATTTAATATTTTAGAAAACGACAAAGAGAACGATAACAGAAGCGCCCTCGCAACACAAGCGGTTATTCAAAGGAGGAGAAAACCAAAGCGAAGATCTACCGGTGTTGTGCATATTGATATGGATGTAAGTATTTAAAACTTTATTTAAGATATTTAAGTTATTATTTTTGTATGTTCTTACAAATTAAGTGCAGTAAGTTTTTGAAAAAAACAATCCTCGATAATCGCAATACCTCGCCTAGAGCCATATCCATTTTTTTTTTTTTTTTGATTTAGGGACTTGGTTAATTGCAATTTCTCATACAAAAGTGAATCACTCAGTAAAGGCAATTTTGGTTTTAGTCTAAGTTGGAAGTTGTTTTACAGCTATCTCTCTCAGAACTTTTAGCACTTGTTAATCGTAGTTTCATTATACTTACCAGGTTTAGCTAATTTCCTCGCAGTCGGTAATTGCTCATTTTATAACTATTTGTAATTGCTCAATCATAACTATAGTAAAAAAGTTCCCAATCTCCAACCCCTTTTTTTTCAACTTCGTTATCATCGTAATGTCATGCTTGGTCGTTATCTCATTGTTTTCCACGAAGGGATTACCTTGTACATAGTTCCTTTGTAATATCAAAATGACATTCAAATGTGATTTCGCTTTCCGTCTGCAGATTAATCCCCCACCAAAAAAGATTGGTCGGTTTGTATGGTTGAGTTTCTTGAATTCCAAAAGCATGCTTTTATTTATTAAGTTGTAGATTAAAAAATATTGCTTCGAGTTTAGATCCACTAGCAGTAGCATTTTGTAGATCTTCAAGGAAAAAAAATATGAAAACCAAAACTTTCAAGGAACCTACTAAAAGGTAACTTGGCTTACCTGATTCGTAAAATAAATTTGAAAACAAAATTAAAGGATATGTAATGAAAACAATTTCAGACGTTTACTACGTTTATTTACGTTTTACGTTTATAACATTTTTTTTTTATAAAACACTGATCTGCCAATTTTCACTTGACCTTAAGGTGCTTCCGAATTTCCGATGCACTTAACAGTCTTACCCTTCTATTGGTGTAGCTGTTGTAGCTGCAGTTTTTGCTGTAGCTGCTGTTGGAGCATTTTCAGCTATAGCTGCTGTTGCAGCGGTTGCAGCTGTAGCTGCTGTGGCAGCAGTTGCAGCTGTAGCTGCTGTTGCAGCAGTTGCAGCTGCTATTGCAGCAGTAGCTGCTGTCTCAGCAGATGCAGCTGTAGCTGCTGTTGCAGCAGTTGCAGCTGCAGTTGCAGCTGTTTCTGCTGTTGTAGGAGTTGGTTCTGTCGAAACCATTGCTGTAATTATCGTTGCGTATGCAAAACATGTAAGATAAACGAAAATTTTGAGAGAGTAATTCATTTTGATTTTTAAATGTTGGCTATAAAATCAGAAAAAGATACACCTCCGTACAGTTTGATTGTTGATTGAACTTTGCGTATGCAAAAATAAACAACAATTTGCAACTTAAAAACTACGTAACTTAACTGAATATTAACTAAATTAGATTTGCAATTTATACTGTCTGTATTCTTAAAAAGCTTTGTTACATACTTAACTTATATGCCTCCTTTTTTTTAAATAAGTTGCACAGAGAGAGATGTATAAAAAAAACATGCATTTATCGTAGGGTTTCCAGAGTATCTCTTTATGTGTTCTCTTTTTAATCGCCGTCTTTTTTGAGAATGATTTTTTTGTTCTCTATTTCTATAACCTCAACTTATTTGTGTAGACTAGACATCAAGGTTACAAAATGTGACATATTTTTTTCAAGCTCAAATCCTGTTAAAATTTCCCAAGAAAAGAAATATCAAATTTTAACAGTGAATCTAATTTATTGCATAGTCTACCTAACTCTTACTGGAATAATTTTATATAGTTATGTATATTTTAAATGTAAATTTTCGTCGCTGTCAGCTCTTAATTTTTGGGTTTAAATTCATCATTAAATTAATGTCGTGTTTGATAAAAGGGTATCACACAGAGTTCTTTTCGGAACTGGAATTATAAGGCTTAAAGGTACCTGCTGTATAAATGTTACAAAAGCTTGTTTTTCCGTGAAAACTGGTGAAACAATTTCGATTAAATTTCAAATGAGTGATGCGGTACTAAAGATCTTTCATTTATATGCTTTAATATATTTCGAAAAAAATTGTTCCTTATCCGCCATTTTTTTTTTTTTTATTTCTTGTTAACGACTTAACGGAGTTTAACCGATTTTCATTTATAAAAGGGCCTCGAAACCGAATTATATAGCGCTTTCAAATATGTTATCGATTTTGTTGTAATTTTTATATTAACAAGCTAGCACCCGGGCGAAACGCTATTTATCTGGACTAAAGGCCGTATCAATAATAAGTTTTTTTTGTTATTAAATACAATATTTTGAAAATTCAATGCACATTGTGGAAACTGATTAATAATTTGTTTTTATTTTACATTTTTAAAATTGTTTACAATGCCCTGCCAGTTTTCACATAACTCATCTGGTGCTCCCGATGCACCACAACCTTACCCTCCTACTCTTGTAGCTGCAGTTGCCGCTGTAGCTGATGTCGCAGCAGTGGCAGCTGTAGCTGGAGTTGCCGCTGTTGCTGCAGTAGCTGCAGTTGCCGCTGTAGCTGCTGTAGCTGTCGTAGCTGAAGTTGCTGGTGTAGCTGCTGTTGCAACAGTAGGTGCTGCCGAGATCATAGCTGTAATTATCATTACGTATGCAAAACATATTAGGTAAACGATAGTTTTGATGGAGCAAGTCATATTGATTGTTAAATGTGGTATTTAAAAATCAGCCTGATGATACACCTTCGTAGAAATCGATTGTTGTTCTGTGATCAGCCTTTCCAGCACATAACTATTTATAAGTTTTTAAATCCAAATCTCTTGCTATAGTTCTTATCATGACTCAGATGCAAAATTAAACATTTATCGTGTTGATAACTAGTTAGAACTTGTAAATCGTTTACATTTTATTTTTTTAATAATTCCAATGTATAATTTGTTTATCGTTTAAGTAGTTTAGCATCGCCTTTTGCGTATGCAAAAATAAACAAAGGGAAATTAAAAAAAAAATGAACTTACCTGGACAACATGCATGACAGTGGGGCAGATATAATGCAAAAAAGGAAAAAATGTTTTTGCATTAAAATTTTGTACAAGGTTGATATTTGCGAATGATAATGTTCTAACTCTTAAATACTTTTGTAACGGTCTTATATGCCTTCTTTTTAGAAATAAGTGTGCAAAGATAGAGATGGACAAAAAGGTTTTAATGCCATGCTGTAAATTAAAGAGTGTGAAGGCGTAGGCTTTGAGTCTAAGTCCACAAAAATTATATTTTTGTATAGCTCCAAGAAAAAACAATAGCAATTACATAACTTTCAAGGAAAACCTGTAAACTTAACAATTTTGATGAAAACAAAACCCTTATACAAAAAATGTCATACGTTTATTTAACCTTGCAACGACTTCAAGCGTTATTCTTTAATTGTTTTAATATAAACGACAACCTTTAAGTTTTCGCATAACCGTCTGTTGCTCCCGATGCACCAAAGCTCTACCCTCCTGCTGGTGTAGCTGCTGTTGCAGCTGTAGCTGCTGTTGCCGCTGTAGCTGCTGTTGCCGCTGTAGCTGCTGTAGCCGCTGTGGCTGCTGTAGCCGCTGTGGCTGCAGTTGCCGCTGTAGCTACTGGTGAGGCAAATGCTGCAATAATCATTGCGAACGCAAGAAATACAAAGAACACGATAGTTTTGATGGATAAAGCCATATTGATTGTTAAATTTTTGTTATAAAATCAGCTCAAAGATACACCTTCGTTGAGATTGGATGTTGTTCTGTGATTAGCTCTTGAATTTAACTCATTATTTATAAGCTTCTCAAAACAATTTTCTTGCTGGTATTATTCCCTCAAAACTAATACGCTAAGTGCAATTAAAATAAGCTATCGTGCTGATATCTATCTAAGGCTTGTAAATCGTTACATTTTTTTTTTTTATTTTTGTAATAATTTTAAGCAATTAATTCATAATTATCTAACAATAATTTCACATTCAGTTATTCTGTATGCAAAATTAAACAAAGTGCATTTTACAAGCAACTTAACTTACCTAGACAACATGCATGACAGTAGGGCAGAAATAGCAAAAAACAAGAAAAATATATCTTCGTGTTAAAGTTGTTCTCTTACACGCCCTATTTCGAGAAATTTCTTTTTAAAACAAAAAAAAATTTGCTTCACTGTCCAATGTATCACATTTGATTCGCAGCATTCAATTTGTGTCTAGTTAATGTATCATGGGGTCAAAGCATACAAGACACTTGACTGTGACTCTCTCCATATAAAGTGATTAAAACACATCAAAATGTTCAATACTATTTTTCGCAGGAAAATCATTTATGTTCAATAAGGTTTCAAACACAAAATGTAATTTAAGATAAACATTTGTTTTAATAACTTGTGATTTTGTATCAAATGTGTCTAAGAGTCACATTTGATACAAAATCACAAGTTATTAAAACAAAAAAGTAAAATCGAGGTACAAATTGAATGCAGTGTTTTAAATATTTTAGAACAGTAAAGTGTTTGTTTTTTTAAAAGAAAATCTGGAATTTAAAAATCAAACTTTGTATGGGGACAGTTAAGTTGTTAAACTATTTTGCAAGTAATTTAAAATGTTCTTATCCCATAGTTTGCTAAATAATTAACATCTTGACCATAAGTCGTTAAATTTGTTTTATGAATATTCAATCTAATAAGCATGTACAATTATAATTTAAATGATTTTTTTTAAAAAAATATTATAATATGTGAATTTCCACCTTCGATAATTATAAATTTGTACACACGTTTATAAATAAAATCTACTGAATCATCATGAAATTGATTATTGCAACTTAATTGTAAGTAAGTGAAAATATCAGTAACTAACCTATTCCGATTGAAAAATATTTAACTGAATGACTAACTTTATAACCAGAATTTAATTGAAGGTTCGTATCGTAAATCGTGTGTTTTTCTAATTGGGTTTTATTTTACAAGCATTTAAGTCGGCAAGGTAATTCCATGATGGTTGTTTAAATGAGTGATTTGTTAGTTAAAAATGACTTTTTCTTTATGAAGAGTGTTCTGAAGAAATAGCCAGTTGCATTCATCTCTTGAAACCATATAACAGTAATACTTGCACTTCAAGGATTGTCCATAATTTTAGTTTGAAACGTTACTTCATGAATGTGATGGAGCTGAAACGTCGGATGTAAGAACGTATGAATGAACTCACGAGGACTCGCGCCCCGTGTTTACGCTGGAGGTTGATAAACTATTAACTAAAGAAATTATCGTGAAAATGAAATCTTTTCAGTGACCGGCAGTACCAACGGCTTTCGAAGCAATATTCACTGGTGATTCGATCGAAAAGTGGAAACAATCTTTACATCGTTTTGTAGAAAGTAATATTATTGCACTTGATGTTTTAAAAGCATTTTACAGAGTGTGGTATCAAGCCCTTTTGTCGAAAATGCAAGAATTCGGCAACACTGTTTCTTCGAATATATGTATAACTAGTGGCAGGGTATGACATTTTCAATTATTGTTTCGCCAACATTGTGCAAAAGGAAATTTCAACAGCGGGAAATCCAATCATACAAAACTTTAACTTCCATCACTGAAAACAGAAGAAGCATACCACTCCCATGAGTGGTATGTTCGTCAAATTCCAATTCTTAATCAGTTAGGTTTTTTTTGCAAAAAGATTTATGTCCACAATAGTATTTTTATAGTCTGTCCAAGAAAAATTGTCAGTACAGGGAAGATAGTACATTTGCAGCGTATATTGCATAAGTCTATTATTGCAAATAAAAGCTCTAAGAGGTATGCCGTAATATGCATAATAAATCATTTCAAGTTACATTGAAACAGCCCGATAACTCGAATTTGCTAGTTTTTGGTTCTTGTTGTCAATTTCAGTGGCATTTTTGTTTTTGTTCTTTGAAAATTATAATTTGAAAAAAAGTTTTCCCATAAGGTATGTACTGGCAATCTTTCTTGGACAAACTGTAGAATATAAGTTAGAGCAACCAGTTATTGGGGGTAAAAGTAATTGCAAGATATTTTCATTAAACCTTTTTTAATTTAATTTTAGTTTTAAACAAAAATCCCACACTAAGCTTCATTAGACCTTAAATTAATTTTAATTTTATTTTTACTTTTTAGGACCTTGAACCAGAACGACAAGATTCAGCTGGTGACAACGAAGAAAAGGAGGTGAGTGTCGATATAATTTTGATTTTTCCTTCAAAAAAAAATTTAATTACAAACCAAAATAATTGCAAATTCCCATTACGATTAACAAACAAAAAAAATATGTATGTAGTAGACTTTGGATAAAATATTTTTTGGCTCATTGTCAAAAAGAAAGTGTTTAATCCTATTTTTCTTTCGTCTCGATTCAATGCTAACAACAAGTTGACGTTTGGAACGAAAAGTATTACAACCGCGACGTTGAATTGACCCGAAAGAAAAAGATCATTATTCTCCTTAAAAACAAACGCACGCTTCTCTCAACACCTTCAATAAAGATTTTTTTTTTATTTAATTTGAATTTTCAACACCTGTCTCAAGAGGAAAAAAAATGTTTGAATACATAAAAATTTTCTCTAATTAATTTACATCAAAAATGAAAAATTTATTCAGCAACCCCAACGGTAAAGCGTGAACACGCATAAATGAAGGTTAAGGCGATGATTTATATTTTGCAAATAGCTTGTTGTATTGTGTTTAACAAGTGCAATTCAAATTAATTAGGTTAACAATAAACACAATTGCAGAGCTCAGCAGGCGTTGATGAATCTTTGCCATATGCCGAACAAAATTTGTTAAAGCAATTTATTAGGCTAAATCACTAGTAGGAGGAAGGAGAGTCTGGGGATTTTCGTTTTAATTCATTGTTTCAAAAAACAAAAAAATCTATACTTCGCTACTAAATTTAACCATGATGTGGTTTGTTGAAAAATATTGCAAGCAGTAAATAAGCACAAATGCATTCACTTTTACCATAAATTAATTGAAAATTTAATGTGAGCGGAAAATTTATAATAAATAATATATCAAGCTATTTAATTAACGGTATCAAAATGGTTGATTGACCGTAGCAGATGCATTTACCTACAATACAATGAATTTTTAAATTTATAATGAACCTCGTGCGGTGCTATGTCTAGTGTAACGTAAATGATTTTTCAGTCTTGAATTGGTCAATTAGTATTTGGGAAATATTTGAACTGAAGAATGTCTTATATGGAAACAACATTAATAGGTTCTAATGAGAAATATTTAGAATTATGACAGAATTCTTAGTTTTATTGTTTTGAAAATATCAAAGATGTTTTTGAAATTTAAAAAAAAAAAAACTGTGCTTTTAACATTCATTCTTGTTAAAGTGTAACAGCCGGTCGGTAAATTTGAGGAATGCTTTTGAATTTGAGTTTGTTGGCAGCAAATTTTGCAAAAAATACTTGGTTTAAGAAATACCGTTCGTTTTTTCCAAATTGACTAAGCGTTATTCTTTTTTATGTTAAGAAAATCGAATGACGAGTTAAATACGTATAAAACAGTTCTCTAAAATCCAAGGATTTTATGTTATCTTTTGCAACACCAGCTATCTCTGCACCAGCTATCTTCTTCTTAGCGAGAATTCAAAGCGATAACTTGATAAATATTAAATAAAAGGCAAGACTGGGTCGGACAAACTTGCTCTTGTGTAAGATTACTAATCTTTGGCTTAGGATACTAAGCAAGAAACTATAATAAATAATCAGAAGTAAAAATAGTTTCTATAGCGTTTTTATGGCAGGAAAAACTTCGTTATTGGAAAAAAATAAGTCACACAAAATCTTATCAAAATCGATCGTATTTTTTTTCGAGAAAAGTCAGATTTTCTATAGAATTTATATGGCAGGTACCGTTAACAAGGTGATTTTGAAAAAAAAAAAATTCTAATGAAAAACTCCGTCATTGGCAACAAATCAGTCGCACCAAATTTTATCAAAATCGAACGTAAATTGGATTTTCTGTAGCGTTTGTATGACAGGAACCGTTAATAATGTGATTTTGAAAATAAATTTCTAAAGAAAAACTTCATTATTGGTAAAAAAAAAATCAGTCACACTAAATTTTATCAAATTCGATCGTATTTTTTTCGAGAAAAATTACCGTTATTTTTAGACATAGGATAAAAATCAGAAATACGCCTGGGCATATTACTCTTAAAATACAGAGTACTAAGTTTGAAGAAAATCAGCCCAACCGTTTAGGCTGTAGGTGTCGATACATCCAGGCTGACAGACAGACAGAATTGTCGGACCTACTGTTTTCGTGTTCTCTATCATCGTAATGTCTTGTTTGATTGTTATTTTTTTTAATGAATACAAAACTTTCCTTATATTACCTATAATCGCAAGCGACACGTGTCGTAGACGTATAGTGTGTGGGCCCTATTAGAATATTAAATTTCGTTAAAACGCCGTTTAAATAATTGGATTTAAACAAAAGTAATAATCTATGGTAGGTACCGTGAATAAGCTTCATCGGAAAAAATAAATCCGATGAAAAACATCATCGTTGACAACATAATAGGTTATTAAAAAAAAAGCCCACTTAAAACATGAAAAATTGTCCAAAAATTTTGGGTGAACTTACATAATGAAAAGAGAACCGAAAAATGAATTCAAAATCGCCTAAAAATGAAAACAAATAATCGTCCAATTTATTGTTGTTTTATTAAAATAATCACAAAACGAAACATCAAAGCAGAGTTGTCATTTTGCGATGTGTCGTTGGGCGATATGTCGCTACGCCACATTTATTGACTTATCGTTCTCATTTTTGGGCGATTATTCATTATTTTTTGGGCGTTTTTAGAAACATTTGTTTGGGCTTTCTTGCATTTGACAAGTTCCCCCAAAAATATTGAGTGGTTCTTCATTTTTTTGCCAAAACATTTTGGTTTATTTTTCATTAAAAAAAATAACTTACTGTTTTGGGCGATTTCTGTCTATGTTTTACTCATATAAAATTAAAATTAATTAAATAACACTTTTTATTAAGTTTGAAGAAAATCGGACAAATTACTGTAGATGTCGATTCAGACAGACAAACATAATTGGCGGACTTATATTGTTGGGAGGGGGTCGGAATTCTGGTTTTCAAAATCCTGTTTGATCAAAAATAGAATTGTCTAGAGGCACCTAATTTTGGGAAATAATTCTCTACCGCTTCTGTTAATACCCTAAGCTTAACAACAAAGTTGCGTGAGCGAGACTGGGCTCCAGAAAGAGCGTTAAAATGCCTTGAATTGAAGCAAAAGGGGCTACCCAAGTACTGTTTAATAAGAAAACTGTTAAAAAAGCCAGACGACTAGACAAACGCAAGGATATGTTTAGGAGTTGTTAAAAAATACGCTTGCCAGACGACTAGACAAACGCAAGGATATGTTTTCGCGTAAAGACTACAAAAATATTGTTTTTAAAATTCTTTTTTTTTTTTTTTAACTCTGTAAATGTGTTGTGAAAGAGAAATCGTTTTGACAATATAAAAAATTGCGCACTTTCTTTCAAAACGATTTCTCTTTTAGAACATGTTTTGAACTCAAATGTGAGAAAACATTTCGTTCTGTTTTTTAAACAATTTTGTCTACTTTTTCTAAAGAACTTAAGACCATTCCTTAAAGTCTGGACGTTTTATTTTCAAAAAAAAAAAAAAAAAAAACTCAACATTTAAGTCTGATAACAAAAATTCTGAGGGCTTATTAAAATATAAGTACAAATCTACAATGAGTGTGTAGATACAAAGAAATATTGCTTTTAGAAAAATTTGTCATCATCAATTCAGTTTCATCAACAAATATCAACAAATACTACAAATTTTGAATTTCACTCATTTAAACCTAAACACTTACAAAGTAGAACATCTTTACTCCATAGTGCTGAAGTGTTTCTAAACAAGTTGTTTCGACACTAGACTTCCTCGAAAAAGAAAATTAACTTGTTACTGGTTCCCGACCATTCGAAACCAAATTAAATCTTTATTATTTTTGTTGATACTTTTTTATAACTACAAAGTATCTTGTTCTGCTTTCTCTAGGCTCTTACCCTTTTGTATTCTATTTACGAATTCAGCAACAATCTCTATTTATCAAGCATCCCATACGCGTTTATCAGAACCTACTTCACAGTCTGTACAATTTACCTTAAGCATATTTTAAGTAAAATACTTAAACTGATTTCCCCATTTGAATTTAATTAAAAAACAAAAAAATAAATTTCAAATAATGGCCTATATTTACCGTGCAGAAAAAAAAGCTATGAAGGCACGTGATATAATTCTACCGACTGCTTCAACGCACCTTCTCTTACCTTGTATATTTTTGTACTAAATAAAGATATTTTTATTTCTGTAGTTCTGAAATGAATGAACTTTTTATTTCGAGTGTATCGCGTTAGTTTCATCAAAACGTTTTTCTTTCTTTATTTAAAAATGAAGACCTGCAAAACAGATGTAATTTTTTTTTTAATAAAGATTATTCATTTGTATTTTTACATTTGTTTACGTTCCCTTTTATAAATATCTTTTTTCTGCTAAAATTGCACTAAATAGATGAGGTAATACTTACGAATATTGCCAACTCAGTTGTTATTTCTAAAGATAAAACAAAATTATAAGAAACGAATTGAAAATCGATGCGCAAGAAAGATTTAGATTTAATAATACTCCACTTTCGAACGCAATCAATTGAAAAAAAAATTGATATTTCCTTTGAAACTACTGAACCAATCTTTATGAAACTTAATAAAGTATTCATTATTATTTCAAGGATGCATACATTAGTGTGGCTTTCCTAGATGCTGTCATTTATTTATTATTATTTAGTATTCAGACAACTTAATTTTGCTATCTCTTCCGAGACTACTGAACCGATTTTCATGAAACTTGCAATATATATTCCTAATTCTATGGTTTATTATATGTGTGATGAGTTTTCCATCTTTTATATCTTTTTGTTCTCACTAAGTATAGCTGCACTTTCGTCCATGGACACACCGAGTTTAAATGCTATCTAATATCGAAGACTTAGTTTTTTTTTATCAATTATTAAAATTAAATCAAATTTTAATAAAAAAAAAAAAAAAAAGTTGGCAACAATACAATTTTATGCTCGGTTTATAAAATTTTATTTTTGTCTCTATTTCTTCCTGATGTGCGTTGCTGATGCCTTTGTATAAATTATGTACGTTGCCCTATCTATACCTTGTGCTGCATAGATAGAAAATTCTTGACTCGAGAATGCATGAGAATGTCTTTGAAGAGGCGTTGACCTATTCAACTTTTGTTCTACACAATTTTTCAAAGGCGTATGCACTATTAAAATACCATTTAGGTGAGAACGCATTCCTGACATGCTTTGAAGTGGATTTGGGGTAATTTACTCATAATGAAATGAATGGAACATAAAATATAAAGTATGAAACAAAATACTTAGCATTCTTATTAGGTTATGAATGTATCTTTTCGAAACTTTATATAACGTGCGAGCGTTTTAGGGAAATCAGTAAGAAGTTAAAATAAAGACACTCATGCACATTGGTTTTGAATGTTTGAACAAAATAACAAGAGGGGACAAATGGAGCCGAGTGAATCATTCTACATTCGCGTAGTGCGGTTAAAAAACAATGTCTGTACTGTACTTCACTCTACGTCCGAAGTTATTAGGTTCTACTATAAAAAGTACTATGGTTTCTCATATGAAAAATACACGAAAGCAGCAGATTAAAGGTATTTAAAGCATTTAAATCATTAAAACCACATCCCAAAACAGTTTTAAGAGCCTAAACGAATATGAAATACGGAGGGTGAAACGAAAAACCCCATGCGAAAATCACACAAAGACATCATAAACGAAAGTTTTTGGTCTAAAATATGAACAAATTGATCTATCGTTTAGGTTAGGCCCGCACTTGCGCAAAATAATAGAACTCATTGTTTCATATAAGAGAGCGCACACATGCGACTGAAAATTCGCAAATTTGTCCAAAATATTTTCGATTTTTTAACTGTACTTAAAAATAATCACAATAGCTTTCAAAATTTTATTTATATAAATGGAACATTACAACATTTTTCGGTTATTTTTAATTAAATACAAATTTGGTTCAACGAAAATTGAACATTTGAATTTATTCCTGTTTCTGTAAGTGGTTTTGGTTTTGTAACAACGAAATCTTACCTTTAAGTCGAACGACGAGATTTCTTTATTCAATATACATACAATAAAATAGAAAAGCATTCGTTTCTTTCTTCGTCTGGAAAAGATGCCATAAAAACTTAATTTCAAGAGAGATCAAATAAGTAAGATTTATTTGTAAATAAATAATTTTTTTTTTTATTTTATACACAGATGTTTTTGTGCATTGATATTTTCTAGGCGTTGCCGTTCGTGCGTTTTGCTTAAATCGCATATTTCCCAAAGTTAAACAGATTTGTCAAAACTTTAGCATTTTCATTTTTTTTACTTTAATGACATCGTAGCCGTCATACAATTTAATTCGGCATATGGCTTCAGGTAGGGCAGAAAAATCAGACCAGATTTTTGTTCTGGAAAAAAAGTCAAAGATTTCTGAAAATCTTTCCAAAATTCAGGGATTGCATGCTCCCCCATACAAATCTCACTTTTTTTCACCTTGTCTTATAACACTGGGTATGGGTGAGCATGCTGTCCTCTTCAACGTTTCTGTTTATTGGGCTCACTATAAGATTTGGGGTGGGTGCTAGTTTGAGTACATGCAAAGTTTTTCCTTTTACAAACTTATCTGGCACAATTTTGAACATTTCTGGCTTATTTTCCAAAAAAAATTGGCGTAATTTTAGGGATCATTTATTTTAAACTGCCATCAATGTGGCAATTCTGAACATCTGGAACTTTAACTATTAAAATATTTTAAAACATTTAAATTTCTTCAATATTTCTCTTCCTAATGCATCCCAAAAATATAAACTTCTATTAAAATCTAAATCCATTAGCTGACGGAACAAAAAGCCAATTATAATTTGGCAGCCTCATTACCTCGACATATTACAATCCACATTTTGCTTCACTTGAAATTTAAACTCGGCAAAATGCCAATGGAATACCCCATGTTTGCCTTAACAGACAATCACTTTTAAAATACGCCAGCACACCCTTTTCCTAATAAACCGCCCCCATTTAAAAAAAAATTATAACTTTACCTGACTACCACACCATGTGGCATACACCTTTCGGTTTAAAACATTTTACACACCATCAATTTGGAACATAAATTTCATCAACAAATGTAAATAAAACAAAAGAATTATTTTCAACCTGAACATTATTTATGGCTGACAATTTATATCTTTTTTTTTTTAAGAAAATCTATATACCAACATTTTTATCCCAAACACGACATAAAAATTGCGTACTAAAATTTACATCTAAAAATAAATATAAAGAAAGATTCGGAATTTAGGTACCTAGGTGAACAAAAATTCCTTATATTTTTATGTCTAGAAGTCACAAAAGTTCAAACTCTTCATTTTTGACAAAAGAATCATAAATAAAATATCTAAATAAATGGTAGCAAGACCACCGAAATTAGTTTACAATTTTCGTCTTAAGAGCAATTCAAGAGAAAAAAAATATGAAATTGCTCTTTCCAATTTTCATTGTGAGGGTAAAAGCCGCATTTATTCTCACATTTAAAAAAAAAATATGAACACCCTCTTCCCTCATCATCCTGATGTGTATAAAATTATAAATAAAATTCAGTTCATCAAAAGCGGTACGATCGTTCAAGTCAATTGTTGCTTCTCTCAAATCAGAAGTGGGACTCGCTAGTTTCGGTGCCAGCAAGTCTATTTCCTTTTTAAGAAGGAAAAAAATCGTACACTTATTTTTTCTGTTCTTTAAATTATTATAAATTATAGTTGATTGCATTCACGATCAATGATTGAATTCCTTTTTTGGTAGTTACAAGTTTTTGCTGGCTTTGTTTTTCTTTTTTAATTTAATTTATTATATCAACATTTTATAAGTGAGTTATTGTTTTGAGTCAGAAGACTATACACATCTGGAATAAATAAAATTTTATTAGAAGATGTATCGGATGTAGATAAAAGATATACAAAGTGTTTAGTGATGTAATTTCATTTGTGTTGAACTGTGCGTATTTTATTTTGCTGCCGAATTTAAACTCAATTCAATTTTATATTGGCAAATATCGAATTTTACTTTTGATCAAGTTTGAAGTGGAATTTTCTTTTTGAAAAAATTCAAAGGAAATTCATAATTAAACCATCTGTCATCACTTGGAGAATCGTATACATTTAATTATTGTGTTTCTTCTTTGGTGTTTTTATAGGATTTTAGTGAATGAACTAAACTTCTCCGCCCACTTTGAATAAATTTAATTTTAATTACTTTTTAAAAGTTATCTCGAGGAAGGTGTTAAATTAGTTATTAAATTGTTGCTACTTTATTTTTGTTTACATTCCCTTGTGTATATTTTTTTGAATTTTTGTGTGAATAACATTTATGCAGGAAGCACAGGTGCAGTATTAGTAAAATTCTGGGTTTTATTTAAATAACCAGTCGTTTACAATTTCATACTCAAAATTATGCGTTCGTTGAAAGTGTTTGTTTTTAACAAATTTGAACGCTTGGCATTTTGAGCTGTCTTTGCTGAAAGTTTAATTCATTGTTCTTTCATATTGTACTCCATTAGCTCAGTTTATAATTCTAAGATCTCCGAGATCTCCGTATGCTCAGAAATATAAAGACAATTTCTCAGTGAAATTTTACACTATTGCTGTCAAAAAACTGAGCCTGAAAATTTTTGGTTTCGCTTGCTCAGGTGAGCGCCTATTGACTCTAACGGTCATCGTGCAGTATTGCAACTTTTAAACATTAAAGCTGCCGACCGCCAAACTTCATGTTTCAGCCAAACTTCATGTTTCAGAATAAAAACACTATGAATCATCATAATTTTGATCATCAGTTTTTCTTATTTAATCATGAAATATAAGTCATGAGAACATTTTCATTTGTGGCCTATTCACGATAAAGCTCTTAGGATTAGAAAAACGTACGCTTGCGCGTAGACATAAGTTTTGCAAGATAGTAGAGCACAATCAAAATTATATCACAAAACAGACAAATATTTGACACTACCTGACCATGAATAAGAATACAAGATTGCGACAATTTCGGCGTTTTCATAAGTTGTTGGTTCATTGATGAAGTAAATTTCACTGGTGACTAAAAGCATTTTGCACTATTTCACTCATGGGTTTAAATAAATTTACAATCATTTAATTTTTTCTGTTTGTATTTTCGTCACCCGTGACAAAAACAATAGTGACACACTGTCACTATTGTTTTGACATAAATGTATCTATTAGGTCTGAATCCTTACTTTTTTCGCAACAAAAGTTTCGCTGTCAATTTTTTTACGGGAACACTTGAAACAAAATTGTTGGTGCACAAATATTTTAATAAACAATTATCGAAATTGAAAAATTTTAATTGAATTCGTGATTTTGTTTGCGTTGATTGCCAATAAAATTCCAAATTTAGTTGTTTTCTTATGCCTTTCTATTAATTTTATTATTTTCTTTTGTTTAAATATCGCGACAAATAGAATTTTCGATAGTTTCACTTTTTATTTTATTTATTTGACAAATATCAAACCGATTTGTGACAGCCACATTTTGCTGCCCGAAGAAATTTATGAGACTTATGTCGAATTCCTTTCATTTTGCCAGATTTGATCGGAAAAGTTGACTTTTTTCCTTCCTATGGATCTTGAATAAAAAAAGTTGCTATTTCTTTGATTGTATTTTGTGAAGTGATTTCAATCATTCACTATACCTCACTTTATTGACAAATTGCACAATTTACAACAAAATTCACGCACAATATATTGTTTTCAATAATTTTAATTCCTCAAATTCCTATTAAAATAAACCACACTACACAATTAAAATGCTTATCTGACAAAATGAAAATAAAATCATTTAAGTATGTGTAAATCTTGCTACAAATCGAGATTCTTGTCGAACTCCGAAAAGTTGATCTGAAGGGATAAAAAAGCAACTTTTTTGTCTATGGATCATGATTATTTGAGATTTTTTCCCCTCAGATCAATCTTTTTCCGAATAAAAGCAACTTTAGTCCGAAAAAAGTCAATTTTTTATTCGATATTAAATTCGCAGAGTGGGGAGATTATTTACTCTCAATTGAGCTCTCTCTTCTGCCTGTAAAATTTTTAATACGGGAACGCTTTTTCACAGAAATTCGTGTGAATTATCACGAAATTTCAGGAACAGACTTATTATGTTTTCATGTATGATGAGAGCCAATCCAATGGTAAAGAAGACTATTAAAGTTCTTATTTAAGGTTATCAAAATATAAATAAAGAAATAAAAGTAAGAATTAAAATGGATACATTTATAATTATAAACCATACACTGTTTTTCGGTGAAAAAAATAATATGAAAGTCTTTCTATATTCCTTCTGGCAAATGTCATCGATGTTTTTTTCTGTTCACCACTTTAACTTAGATTGATCAGTGATCCTGACTTCAAAAAGTGCGCTTTACTGTTGTTCTGAACTGAAAAAGAAACACAAATATTGTGCTCTGAACGATCCGAAGTAAAAAAGCAACACATATTTCCTTTTGACAACTTAAGCTCAGCTCTGTACTAAGAAACAAAAATTCCTTATGTCGACCAAATTCTATGAAATTTATCAGTTACAGGAAACGGTCACTCACGAAGAAAGTTGTGAAAAATATAAAAACGCACAGGTTAGGTTAACTCGTATATAATTTAAATATATTTGCGCAAAATTATAATCGATTAAACTCGAAACTATAAGCAATGTGAAACTTAAGGTTAAAAATACGTTTTTCCGTATTATAAACGGCATAAAGCATACATTTTCTTAATGAAGTTGTCTAACTTTAAAAACAACAAACCTTCGCATTATATTTATAATGCAACACACTAAAATCTCTGAGAGAATGACAGCTCACTCTCTTGAAATTGCTTTTGTGGAATGTAGCTAGACACAAACACTGCATGAATTCAAACCCTTTCAGTGGAATAAATAACCGGAAGTTAAAAAAGTGTTTATTCTTGAGTAAAAGTAAGACAACTGTTCTAAGGTTGAAATAATGTTGAGTGGTGTCACGTTGTTTCCTTAAATATAGGTTGACTATAATTTTGCGCCATTATTTCTACTTTTCAAATGTATTATCTTACAAGTCAAACGCATTAAGTATTTCATAGGACGCTTCCTGATTGATATAATGAATTGTCAACCTTGCTAGGCCATAAACGTAATCAATTTTTATCGAAACTAACTTCTTATACATACATATAAATATGAAGAACACCCTAGAATTAAACAAGACGGTAATGACATGATTGTTTTGGCTTTGTTGGAAAGTAAACTTAACTTGAAAGTTTTTGTGGTTTCTTTCTTTAAAATTAAATTAAAGCTTACATAAATTTCGACATTTGTTGGTCATCTTATTAGCAATTATACAGACATATACTCAGTTTTTTAAGAAGTATATTTGTTTACACAAGTTTGTTTTGCAAGTAGATTTTTAAATTTTGGTTTCCTAAAAATCTCTGAAAATGTATTAGATGAGGTTAAGAACCTTGTTTGTCGTTTATCGTTTGCTGATTAAAAACATCTTGAAACAATAAATAACAATATTGAAAATGGTGTTTTTAGTGAGGGCATAAAGAAGATAGTGTGATACTTTGATTTTATGTGACGCTGGACACGCTGAAATATCAACAATATCACATAAGATGTAATTTACTAATTCGTTACATGTACTAAAATTTGTAAACAAATCGAAACCCCATTTATTTACGTCATATTTTTTATTAAGTGTCAATCATGTAAAGTTCAATTTTTGTTTGCTTTTTCAAAAGTATCACCTCTTAGTATCGTTAGCGACAATCTGTTCCGAACAATCTGACGATTGATATGGGTCCAGTAGAAACCCCACTTATTGGTGACCATGTAGCCTATTTCTACCTCATTTTTAATCGTATTGAAACCTCTGGCGGTAAGCTCTGGCACTTTTGTGGGTTACATTTAATAAGAGTTTCCACAATCTAATGTGGCTTGTTCCCAAACCCCAGTATGTAATCAAATCGGGAAGTTCAAATAGCCAAAACGAGACCGCGGAAACGCAACCTTTCAAATTTCTATTATTGCACAATGTGTGTGTTGGGTGCTGTCAAAACCACAAATCTTTTAGTTATGCTTCATCAATTTGTGTACTATAAAAACTCGTTGATTATGGTTCTGGTTCTGCTCACTACAGTCACTATAGCATCAAACGTGACATCTTCAATTATAGCGGCGATATTCGCACCAGAACAAGCACTATGAGGCCTGTTAGCACCTCTTTCATTATACGTATGTCTCGTACCAGTCTTTCTGAGGCGAATATTGTTTAATCAGTTGGTGGATCTGAAATCTAGGTCAAACTTTACGTTCCTCCAAAATTAATGAAGAATTATTTCGTAAGAAAATAGTCACAAGTGTTCTTCGATCTTGAGGAGTATCGTTTTCCATAACTTTTCGACATGTGTTCCATATATATTTTTTTGACAAATATAAAAAAACTGACATTTGTCGCCATTTGCCAATTTTTTTACTATACCAAAGTAGTAATCGTTCAATCGCATCTAAAAGTTATACGAAGCAAAAGTTGAACTTTTCTAACGACTCATGTCATCAGACTATCGTAGTTTAACGTGAAGTTGTTAATTTGTTCTATTTTTTTTAACAAAACATTCTTTGAACTAAGAAATACCAGCTCATCAACTGTCATTGTTAAGTTGATTCACACTGTTTTTGTTTATTACACTTGATGGGATCATCCGGCCTAGAACTGGAATCAAAGGGGTGAAAATAAGCAAATTACTATTCATTTGTGTTTATTGCTAATTCAAAATGATTGACAATCAGTCTGTCTTGCAAACTATCAACTTAAAGATGCACTTCTCTCTGAAATATTATTGCTGTCTGTCTGCAAAAATTAAAAAAAAAACAAATGTTTTAAAAACTAACTGTCTCTGTCATCAGCGCAGATTGACATTAAATCATGTTTTATTATATGTTCAACCACCTTCCAAACGACCATTGACGTACATCATCCCCAGTAAAAAAAAAATAAACAAACAATAATTCCCATCGCCTTGTCTTTGGGGAAGGCCAAGCCATCTGTTTGCTACTCAATCTCGGACTAAAAAAAAATTTAGAATTTATTCGTTGCCCATAGCGGGGGCGGTTTTGTGTTGATGCCGTCCATTAAATAAAATACACGAACAATTAAATTTATACAAGAAATATAGTTTCTTTTATAAAAAGTCATAAAATTGAATTAAACATTCAAACAACACTCTAAAATATTTATTACATTTTCCTAACCTGTCAATAAACTTATCGACAAAAGAAGCAATCTTTTTTTCTTGTCATTCAAAGTTGAGTTCACTTTACGTGTTAAATGGAATAGCCAACATTAATAAACTCAATATTTCTATTTTAAAAGCCCAAAATAAATGATGACCAACAACAGCGTCATGAGCACTTGAATATACTTCTCAAATGCGAGCATTTTTGATCGGTGTAGCTGCGTAGTTTTGAGGTGAATGCACATTTTCAAAAACATCTCTACTTTCCAAAAGTAAATGAGGAAGAATAATAATTTTGCTTGTATTATTTATTTATACATTTTCTGGTGTAATTTGTTTGTATTTTATTTTATTTTATTTTAATAAAGACTGCTGGACTCTGTTTGACTTGATGGAATTTTCTAAAAATAAAATTCTATCTGAAGTTTGAGACGACTGACGGACGCCGCGCCGCTGTCGTTAGGTTTGTTAAACGGATGAGCTGAAATGAACCTCATGTGACTCCATTTGTAAATGACTTGTTTCTAATTAGTGCAACAATTTAATGAAATTTTCAATTAATTATTCAAGCAAAGAAAAACTTATTTTTTGGCACGCATTTATTCTGGAATAAAATTAATTGTGTGTCATTACTTTTGGTGTTGGGAAATTATGTTTAAAAGAATGTTTCTTCAAGAGCTTGGGGCTGTTCTGGCGATATTTGCAATCAAAAGGTTATAGATGATATTGCATCGTTGCTGACATTTTCGTGCAACTTTAGAATATCTAAATAACTCTTGGCTTTTGGAAAGATTGTTCACTATCTTCATAAATAGTTTTCACGGTCATCGTCCAGAAAAGACAATCTGAATCACCAAGCACATTCAGCCAGCTCGACCTCTAGTTTTAGCTGGATCCAGTTACGCGTATACCAAGTTGGTTTTTGACAACCTCAACATCGCTGTAATTTCTCCTCTACATACCTTCGATGCACTCTTGACCAAAAATCACCCAAAGAATCGTTCTTTTAAATTACATGAAAAGTTTTCTTTGTCTGCGTCATAGATGTCCACATATTGAGCTAGAATGTTCGACCATCAATTTGGTTGACGTTTCCGTTGATCATGCGCCAGTCACCTTTAGTATTAAGCTGTGAATGTCGGGTGCTTGCTATGATGACATTTCGCCCCGTCACAAAGCCTATTAGTCTGATCCCGTTACCGAAAGTGTTCTCGTGCAAGCTGTGTTTACCAACTCTCGAACTAAAGATGTCCTTCTTTCCAAAAGTCGTGTGGCATACTTTAAAGAGATCGTAGGATTCTTGGTTGATTCATTCTTCTATTCCGAGGGGGCATAGGCGCATATCAGCGTAAGTTCTTGAATTAAGATTTGGATTGTGACCAGGCGCTCGCCTTCATTCCCAAACCTCAAAATTTCTTGTCTTAATGCGCCTGTTATCACTTGACCTCGAACATAGAGTAGTTGTTGGTGTTCCTTGCGGCACCTGCCTTAGTAAATATTACTCGATTCTAGTCTTCGTATGCCTTCTCCATCCCATGACTGTTACGTCGGTTTTTCCAGTTTCTAATTGTTCCCTTGCATTTGGCATATAGTATTCGCTATAAGCTACGCTATGGCGTGATTCACAAAAACCTATATAAATTTAAAAACAGTTATTTTTTCTGTTTTTTGAATCATTCCATATTTACCATCTTCAAACTTCAACTTATCAAAAGTAGAAAATTCCCTACTTTTAATAATTTAATTTACATAGATTTATAAAAACAGTTTTGTGAACAAAATACAACAGATATAAAAACAAACGAAGACAAAATGTCTTTCCGTTCATCACGTACACGTACAACACAGCCCGTCACATCTAATCGGCGTTCGTTGTCAAGTTCACGCGTACCATCAGGCTCTACAAGTTCTCTCTATTCCTACAATGGCACATCAGTTGGTATGCCAACATCAAGTTATTCCTCATCAACACGCCCCCTTAGCACGGGCTATTATCAAAATTCATCGAGTGCCTATCAATCTCCATATGCAAATATCTACAGCTCCAGAGATAATCTCTACAGTAATTCCTCCTCGTCCAATCGAAACGGAAGTTATTACTCCAATAGAGACAATCAAGGCCTATCACGACAAAATTCCGGAAACAAATCATCCTACACAAGCAGTTACAGTAATCCTTCGTCAAAATCAATTTCTGGCAATGGTGGCTATGAATCCAGATACTCTTCGAATCCTTATAATTTCGAACGTTATATCAGTCCATATTCGAGTTATGACAATGGTGTAACTACAGCTGGATTGAGTCTTTCGATGCCTGGAGGAAGGACCTATCAAAGTCCTCCGAAATCAAAGAATTCTTCCAGTAATTCCTATACTAGTACACCACCGACATCAAGATCATCGAATATGCTAAAATCATCATCAAACACTAGTTTGAATTCGTATCCATCGAGTTCTCATATTAGTTCGTCCTCAACTACTAATGGGGTATCAGCAGCAACAGCGGCAGCAGCTAGTGCTGCAGGAATCGTACCTAGAAGCAACTCTTTGAGGGAACAAGAGCGTAAAAGTCGCAATCGTTCTAGATCGAGGAGTATAGCTCAGAGATCTCTAAGTGCGTCGTCTGAAAAAAGTGAAGGCTACGAAGTAAGATGGGAATTTGCAATGTTTTCTTTTAAATATTTTATAAAAATATTGAAAATTGTTCTGTAATTATTTTTTTTTTTTTTTTTTTTTATCATTTAGAGTGGCAACGAAAGATCTTCACGCTCCCGACTTGGCAGTACAGTAAGCGTGGCAACAGACACTGATATTGGTGATACTAAGAATAATTCTAAGGATAAGACGGAAAACGGTGAACTCATCGATTACAAAGCTCTTTGGGAAGCTGCAAAGTATTTTTTTGTTTAATTTAATTTTACGTTGATTACAAATTTAAACATTTGAATATTTTTATATTTTAGGTTAGAAAATGACAAACTAAAACAACAACTAAAGAAAAAGGACGATGAGATCATCCAAGCCCGTGCAACAGTTGAACGTTTTACCAACGCAGTAAGTATTCCTTTAGTTTTTTTTTGTATCAATTCCTTACCTTTAAAGCAAAACAAATCCTCACAAAATAAATAAGAAATCAAATCAAAGAAAATCACCTTCAAACACCTCAAAATACTCAAATCAACTTATCATTATAGCCATATTGCAATATATTATATTTAACATTTTGCATTATTAAATAATTTATATAAAAAAAAAGAAAGCAATAAATCACTTATACTCCCACGCGTAAAACACACTGTACAGCAAAGATTAAAATAATAATACAACGGTTTTATTCCTTAATTTAAAAATAAGAATAATATTTAATTTAAAAAAAAAAAAACAAATGTATCGAAAGCAAAACAAAAAAAAAAAACAAAAACGATTTCCAAAAACAAACAAACAAAAAATATCTGTTCTTCCAGACTACTAAAAATTCACTCTCAGAGATTGAAAAACGTGAAAGAAGAGCAATGGAACGTAAACTTTCTGAAATGGAAGAAGAGTTGAAGGTAAATTATACAAAATTCAAAACAAAACAACAACAAAAATCAAATCAAAATGTTTGTTTGCTGCAACATATTATCCGCATTGAAAAAAATGAAACGAGTTCTTTTGGTTATTTTTATTTTTAATTGAAAACACTAAACTTTTTTGCTCAATTTTTTTTATATTCCGTGCAAAATAATAACAACAGCTATTTTTTTCTTTACATATATTTTTTTTATATAAATTTGTATACAATCATAAGATACAACTTTGCTTTCCACATGAAACAAACAAAAACCCAGCTTTTCTCATTTTTAAACATTTTTTTTTGTTCTATAGCCCAATGACGAACAAGTTTATGTTTAGCAATTTTCTATTACTGCAGTCTTTTTTAGCAATTATAGATTATACTGTTTAGTTCCTTTCTTAGCTTACTTTCTACAGCTACATAGGTACATTATGTTTCACTTACACTACAGAGAAGTTTATTTGTAAATTTTTGAGAATTTACTTTCAGGACTTATTAACACGAGTAAAACATAACTATTCAACTATTTTGTTCATAAGTTGATTTTGCCCTTTTCTAGATGAGTCTCTTATACTATTACATGACAAAAATTAACTTATCTCATCCAAGCCACTGTTATGCTATTTTGTTTGGGGTCTACTTCTATTTATCCATTTAAATGTAGCTATGCAGCAAAATGCCTTTCAACTGTTTAATAGCTTCCTTTTAAGCTAAAGAAATAAAACGAATAATTACTATATATCAATTTTCTTTAAAATGATTTTCTGCTTTATCAAAATCATCATCATGAAACTTTAACCATTGGTAAAGAGTGCCAACAAATCTCTATTCTGCTGGGTGGGTGGTAGAAATCTGAAATGCGGTCATGCTTTTTGTAAAAAATTAGATTCAGCCAAGAAAGCTTATTTCCATATTGTCCTTGGCATTTAAACACGCCGCCGCGCCGCCACCGTGTACCCTCTGATGACTCCATCTGAAACGCTGTTGTCGTTTTAATTCCTCAGAGTGTGGCCAATGCCATCCCACTTACTTTTATTTAACTCGAAATCCAAAACTTTTTCTCGTTCTAAACGTGGTTAGATATTATTTGAAGCTAATGAAACTTCAAGTTGAACCGCAGACAACGGTTAAAAATCGCCTGCGACTTTCTTGTGGTACCGTGACCGTCAGAAACTTTTCAAGTTTCGCTATCAAACATTAGCACGGATTTAACATTGGATTTGAACTCGAAGATTCTCAATAAGAAATCGCAGAATTTCCAAACTAAGGGCAGATAAAGCAAGCAGCGTGTGCTTTGTTTATTCTGGTTTTGAGTTCCTAGTTCGAACCTTCCTTAGCTGAGACAGGGCTATGTTGGTAGTTAAACTTTGCGATCTTTGTTGGTGTTTGCTTCATAACTAGACTTTGATTTATGGATTGGCCAGTGTGCATCATTTTTGTCATTTTGCCTATGATTCTTAGACTCCCCGTACACCTGCAGTTATTCACAAAATTTGTCTTAATCTGCAGACAATAATATCATCAACATAGTCCAAGTAGCTAAGCTTTTAATGCGGTTTGCATTGTATGTCATGTCGTCAGCAGAAATGGCATTGACCACAAATATCCATTTTGTCTCACTCCCTGGCTGCAGCACGAAACATCATGCTATGCTATACGGTTTATATGGTTTACGTATGTCTCCTACTAACAATGCCTGCTTGATGCCCTTTGAGTGTAGACTTAATTTTCACCTTTTAGTTTGGGAAAAAACGGACATAATATATAACATGCTAACTATTTTAGTATTTCAGATAATTTTTAATTGGAAATTTAGCAACAACTTACTCCGTCCTTCTAGTCGGTGGGATAACCGTCTATCAGACGGCCTGAATTAACAAAAGTAATAAAATAGCCTGTGTTATAGGATCTACTTTCAAAATCTCTGCTGAAATGCCATCTATCCCTTCTTCTTTATTGATTTTGATCAGAATATCAACATTAATTTATTTAAAATGCATAACTGGCATTTTCTTCAATAAATAAGTCAGACTGGTTTTGTTTACTTTTCCAATTTGAAAGAATTGTTTTGGTTTACATTAGCCCTGTTCCTTTTAAGTGGCAAAGTACTCACGAGTAGTAATCTAGTACTACCATCTACACATGCTCTATCTATAAACTGTCAGAAGGCAGCGTTTAGTTTTTTTCTTTTCTATTAATAAAAACAAAATAAATACATAAAATATTGCTTAAAACATTATAAACATTTCTTTCCATTATTGTTTATCGGAAAAGCCTCCAATGATTAAGAAATAAACAAGTAAAAAAGTTTCAATACAAGGACGGAATGTGTGACCAAAAGGTATACGTTGAGACTGTCTGCATCCATACACTAAATTATACAAATCAGTAGTAGATTGATACTAGCGAAGCATTCCATTTAGAATCGCTAGTAAAGTACTCATTACCTTAAAAGGAACAGGGCTATTATTTACCAATACAAAAATATGAAATATGTTTTAGAAGGGGATTGGGCTGCATAACACAAAAACAACAATTATTTCCACTGAAAATAAATACGAAAACAAGTTAACAATTCAAAATTGCGAATTGCCATACAAATTGGGTATTTTCAATTAATCAACTCCTAAAAGTATGCAATTTTTTGATAAAATGTTCAAATTTTATTTAAAAACTTTGCATCCTTATATATTTATGTATATTAGGAAATTGATAAACTATTCGAAATTTTATAATTCGAAATATACTTGGCGTTTGTAACCGTCTGAACATTTCAGTTAATAATTTACTCTCATTTGTCATATTTGTTTGTTGTCACACACTCGTAAGCCAAAATAGTACCACTAGCTGACTAAATGAGTGATTAGACACTAAATAGATAAGTGTTTAAAAAATATTTCACATCTTTCCAAAATGTATTTTACATGAACCCACCGAAGGCCAAATATTTAATTGTTGAAACATTATTTTATAAAAAAAAAGATTGCAAAATAGAAAGTTAGTAAAATGTATTTGTTTTTGTTTTTGAGGAATGATTTTTTGTCACATTACAATACTGCAATTAATGTTATTGTAGTTCAAATAATAAATCCAAAGTCAATATATTTGTGCACACATTTTTGATAAACGTTATGATTGTAAAGCATTTTTTGTTTTCTCTACTTTCCCCCCATTAAAACACTGCATAATTTAATATGAACTATCATTTTGTGTTGTTTTAATAAATGTCAAACTAATAAGCATTTATGTTAAATTCACAAAATAAAGCATCATCACCACCCATTCACCATCATCAGCGCCACAAAACCCTTATGTTTTAGTTATCTTATACACTCAAAGACAGTTTTTTTTTTTTAATTTAAGAAGAAATGTAACAATTTTACTTTGAATTCCTTAGTAGACATCTACTTGTCTTTTAGCTGGGTCGTCGTAGTTGTAAAGAAATTTTCTAGCCTTCACATCTGAATATAAGTTAATATTTATACTAAAACGAAATATTTGTTATGGAATTTGTTTTTATTTAACTGGAAATTGAAATAATGTAGACGTATTCAAAGAAAATACACTATGAAGCTTTGAAAACATTTATCGTTTTTGTGGAAGGATGTTCGTTTCCTTCAACGACTGTCTTTTCGGACTTGAATAACTTTCGTTTAGTTTTAGCTCACACTTATTAATGTCGAGTATTTCGAAATGTATAGATTGAAATAAAATAGAAAACAAACTAAAAGTAACAAAACTATGTTTACCAATGAGAATCTAATTGCCAAGCCAATGCTTCACATATTACACAATGCTCTTTCATTAGGCGTGTCCCACAATATTATATTTCACTGAGATCTCAATGTCAATTTGAAAGAAGCATAATTCTTTCGTGCACATTTTAAGCGTCAATTAATATTTGTTTAGAGCGAAAAATAAAATTGAAAATCAAATCCAACAAATTTTCTCTATTTTTTGAAAATATATTTGGAAAAATATTTAATTTAATAAATTTTTGAAAGCTATTAAAAGGCGTCAATATAGAAGCACTTTAAAAAAAAAACGTATTTCTCTATTTTATCTGGCAATATTTTCACTGACCCATTCTTGTTACCTTTAACCGCATTCTGTTTTCTCCGATATTGTCTCTACCGTTTTACGCTGTTCATTTCGTAAGATACGTAATGTTGGACATAAAATATTTTACTATCACATCTGCACCAGCTGTTTTTCGGAAACTTATGCTTTATCATACACCTTACCCAATCCGCTAGCTTGACCCCACACTTAGCGTGCGTCCATTAAAACTCCAAAGCTTTGAAAAATGAGTTTCAAATGTTTTTATTTTTTGTTGTATCCATCAAAGTATTGTCGTTACATGAGTTTTGTTTTAACTATAATTTTCATTTCTCACACATCAATTATGTTAAAAAAAAATAAAACATCCCACACAAAACTAATAAACAGAATTTTATTTTAAAAGAACGAAATTATTATTATAAATTAATTTAAAAATAACAAACATGTACAAAAATGAAAATTAAAACAAACAAAAAAACTAGAAAATTAACATATGATTCTCCTCTATTCATTGTTTTATACAGCTATTACAGAAGTTAAAGACTGAGAATGAGCGTTTACGCGCTGAAAATCGCGCTCTTACTCGTGTCGTTTCAAAATTAACGACATCAGCACAAAGTCAACTTCAAAAAAAGAATTAAATTACAACAAAATAATAAAAAAATAAATTTAAAATTAAATGTAATATTTAATTAAAATTTTAATAAACAAAAAAAATAAATTTAATATAAGTAAATATATATTTAACTTTGTGTTTAAAAAAAAAATATAATCATATAATTATGATTATTCATAAAGTTAAAAATATACATCGAAATAATAATATCAACGCTCAAGATTGTTCAACCGCCAAGTCGTCAGTTTCCTGCCACGATAGAAAAGAATTACTTGAAATTTTGAAGACAAAGAAAGAATAACTTTGTGTGATTTTTATGTGGATATGGCAAAATCTACTTCGATTTTAAAAATGAAAATTATCGTTATTTCATGTTTCACCTTAGAAAACGGGACTTAATGTCATGGTCACGAATTTTCCGGTATGATTACAAAATTATTGTTGTTTTTTTTTTCTTGTAAAGTTAATGGTTGATTATATTTTTTTCAAAAAATATATGTTTATTTTTGTAATATTGTTCTTCTCGTGTTCGATATTGTAAAATATTTATTGGTTTTATTTTTTACAATTTTTTTTTTTTTAGAAAATTAATACAAAATTGTTCAATGTGTTGTTATTGTTGTTTGAAGTTTTCAATCCAAGCAGCATGGAATTATTGAAACTTGTCTTTGTCCAACTATCTGTTTTTTTTTTTTACAAATGTGTGATTTTGTTTAAACTCTATATTCGTGTTTCGTGTTTTTTTTAAACACTGCAACAGGGTATTTTGGAATAACATTAACCTATTTTTTGTTCATTCTTCAAAGAAATCAAACATTATAGCACGAGTTGTGCAAAGTAAGAAAAAAATTCCATAAGTTTTTCGACATGGCAACCCTAGAGTAACGATTTGGCATTTTTTATTGTGATCATTTACGTAATCACAATTTCTGTTTTACATTTTTTGTTTAAATTACAAATGTTTTTCAAGTGCTCATACATATCAAATAGTTTCCAAGTCACAAGAATACCCGATCACACATGAAATTCAAATTAATATGTTCGATTAATCAAATGTTTTGCGAAAATATACCCTCTTTCCCCTGACATAATCTTTGTATAATCATATTTATAGAACTGTCGAGTTGTTAAAAATATCAATATTTTGCATTATTCTGAATTATTTATATTGCTGGCATTCGTTAAAGATTGTTGGTCATCTGAAATTTATTCTCCACTTGAGTCGTGCCAAATGTTATTGCTATATAGATTCCCATGTCGCATAACTTATGGAACCCTACATATTACAGACGTTTTTAAAAGTAGAATCCTTATTAAGGTACATACATTTTAAATGCAACCTAATTTTTGTCATAACCGTAATTACATATGATCTACATTATATATTCAGAACTTACTTCAAACAACAATTTCATATTTTATACAAATAAAAAAAAAATATTATTAAATACAAATTATTGTATACAAATAAATATACATCTAAACACAAGAAAAACAATACCTACATTGTGTACAATGTCTGGTGTGATTTAACTAAATAATACAAAAATATAAGTTTCCAGTAAATAATGGCACGTGCCTCAATTCTGAAATAATAATAAAAAAAAAAACAGTGAATTAAAATAGTTTAACTTCTGCATCTGCACATCCTGACCCTTCATTGCTTGATGCTTACCTACATAAAAAATAAATAAATAATAAATAAACATTTTGTAAACAAGTTTTGAGGTGCACAAATTTACCTTTATACCTAAAATTTAAAACAAAAAAATGCTCCGAAACATTGAATCAAACATTTATAATGCATTTTCAATCATTGACGTCATAATTTGTCATTGCATTGTATTTGTGAGCCTATGATTATAAATAAACCTTTTGATACATGCTTTTAAAAATATCTATCGTTAAATTAGAAGTTCTATTAGAGTTATTTGCATGTGTTCATTATTTATACAAATTTAGCTTATTCCTTAATTATTATTAAAATAATTTTATTAAATTTATTATTATTTTCAAAGAATGAAACAATGTAAAACTTAATTATATCTGAAAATACTTATAGAGGAAACAGAAGTCAAACAATCGTTTTTATTTGCATTAATCTCATATGATCAAACATAAAATTATAATTCATCAATGTTTAGGTATACACTTTACATACATATACATAATAAGGTTGTAAAAACTTAAATTTTAAAAGATGTTTACAATGTGAATGTGAACTACAAAAATCAAAGGGAAGAAGGGGTACATTGATACAAATAGATTGTCAGCCTTATTGTGAAGTTTCACTTTCCGCCTATTGGATATTGGTTTTTTGGTTTCCATTGGATTATCAGATGACAGGTCGATATGCCTGTCATCGGATGACACGCGGATGACATTTTGATGCACGCGAAAAATCATGATTGCGATGACCGGAACATGGACTGGATATTGCGTTGTTGGTCTCCATTCGCTTATCTGATGACAGGACATTATTCGTGTCATTGTTGATGTTCAGTGGAGCCGCCGGGATGGGATCTCCACAGACTTAACCTGATCATTTTACGAAAAAAAAAGTCACTTTCATCCACTCTGTTCTTTCGTTAAAAAAACTAGACGTGTTACAGCAAAAGCCATTCTAATTCTTTTCGTTTTTGTAAATTTATACTGACTATTTGACGGTGTAGTACTCCACTTTTTGTTTAGCGGTATTATTATTCCTAAGAAGTTCTGTTTTATGAATCATTGTTCCCAGATAAAATTTAATAACTTAAAATTCATCCTTGTTTATTGGAATAAACAAGTAGGACAAAATTGCGAACATTGATACTAAACTGATTAGTAGGCAACTATAATTTTACGACACAGATTTTATCAACTGCCAGGAATGTAAAGACATTTTTTTATTTGTGTTCAATATGACTGTTTCGAATAAGTCAGGATTTAGACGACCAGTGCTTTGAATGCCCGATTCTTCTCAATTCTCTTTTGAACACGCGTCACACATTTACATGAACCGTGTCCACTTTCGATAGTCACCCATCTTTCGATTTGCAAATTCTTTTTGTTTACTTTATTCGCAGTAGTCAACGCTTTGAAATTCAAACAAATCCGCGAAACAACCCCCTGACCAAAGGCGAACAAAATTAAAGCAACTACAAAAAAACAACGAATAAGGCAAAAGAGAATAACAAGAATCGGGCCAACTTTTTCTGACCGTGCGTGTTGGACTATCCCCCACACGTTTCACCTCCTTTGCCAACACATTCTCGACACGTTCGTAAATCGAAATCGGTAAATGTAAATCCTGACTAAGGAATAGAAACCATGTTCCAAATGTAAAATGAGAAAATTTATGTTCTCAAAACTGCCAATCATTTCCAGAGCAGTTCACAACCGTTTTGTGAAAGATTTTTGATTTGATTTTAAATCAAAATAGTTAAAGCAGATTTGTAGAAGTGTACGAAATATGTTGTTGTCTTGTCATGTTCTGGTTTTGACCGGAAGCGTATCTCATTTGAAAATGAGTTTAATAATAAAAAAAAAAATAAGTGGCACTGACAGCTCCGAAGAACCACGGCCTAGTGACTTACACTCTCAACCAATCCTTTTGTATGCGTTGTTAGTTCTACAGGTTTAGAGGAACGACTAAGGTGAGATGCACTTTTCATAAAAATGATACTCTTGGAGGATTTGTCACTTCCTCACATTAGGTGTTCTCGAAGCTGTGCTCGAAACCAGACCTCCGGCGTGATAGTCCGAAACACTAACTACTACGCCACGGGGCACTACTGAGTTTAATAATCATTTATTTAAATTTATTAAAAATTCATTAAAATCATTTTTAAACAATTGTTATTCAACCGATGCATTTTGACGTATATGTGTTTTGTCTCCTTTCCATTTCCTTGTAAGAAAGGGACGGGAAATTACCCCAGGTTTTCATGATATTTTAAATTGATGAATAAATTTTGACACTTTGATATTCTAACATTTGTGATTTTTTCTGTTTTACGACTTAATGTACCAATTATTTGAATGTTTTCACATTTTGGTAAATTTTGATTGGAAATTTCAACTAAGCATGAGCCTATAAAGTAAATTGTAAGCATCAAGGCTCGTTTCATACATATTTTGTTTGTGTTTCACAGACTGACCTTCATATAGTCATCAGAGCTTAGTTGACTAATCTTAGGCCCGCGCACGATACGACTGGTTAGTAACTTAAGCTCTTATTCTGTACCAAATGGAATCATTTTGAAACTTTGCAGGTGTGTATTCGTGTGGAGAGGCCCATACTAGTCAACCGAAAAAAAAATCTGTGTAAAACTATTTTCGAACTGGTTTCCTTAAATCGTGGTTGCCGGTCACGCACGATTTTAGTTGTTTGAACTTGTCTTCCCTACCTACCTTTCAGGCACTTAATCAATTGAAAATCAAAACAGTCGACTCATGTGGCTCATGAATATAAATTTACTTAAGTCGTAACTTAATTTGATAGGGTTTTTTATCTTAGAAATATTCGCTTCATATATTATATACAAAAAATTCTTTACTTAGCTGAGCTTTCAACTCCTTCATACACATCATTGCTTTTCTCTTCTTCTTTAAAAAAATCTATAATTTTAATATCACAACAAAAATGTTCCTTTTGCAACAGCAGACAAATTTTATTTTACAGTTTGTTATAAAAGCTTTCTAATCCCACAGCTGCGGGTCAGGATTCCTGATTCTTCAACCTTGCACTTTTGATGTTGTATTTTTGTTTTATAAATATTTGAATATATGAAAAAATATTCTTCACTAATCATGCTCGGTTTTGCAAAAAAAAAAAAATGTATATGTTTAAACTTTTATAAATGTGGTTTTACTTAGTGTAACTAGTACGACACCATTACTAGTGCACTTTTTCGCATTACTTGACATGATGAAAAAAAAAAAAATAAGTCCGAATTTGTTTTCTCCTATCCCTGTGTTATTTTTAACCAATTTATACTTTTAAGTCAAATTTTTAACTTACACATCATATGTTTTTTGTTTTCTTTTTTCTTTCTATTTTTACAGCAATTGGAAGTTTTCAAAACGGAAAATCAACGCCTTAAAGAAGAAAATGGAGCGCTAATTAGAGTAATTAGTAAATTAAGCAAATGAAATATAAGAACAATATTATTATTATTATTATTTCTATAAACAATTTATATATAAATTTTCGTTTTTCGTGTTCACTTTCACTTCTTAAAACAAAACAAAAAAAAAAACAAAAAAAACTTTCAACTCAATTTAATGAATCACTTGATTGTTAGACCATGAACTTTTAATAATAATAAAAAAAAATACTTGATATGTTTATATTGATGATGTGTACGAATACAACATAAATTCAATGTATAATTTTATTTTATAAATATTGTTTATTGTCAAAATTTGTTAAAAAAAATCGTTAATTTTATTACATTTTAAAGAAAAAAAAAAAAAACTATGAAACAGAGATAAAAAATATATATAAATGTAAATGTTATAGTTTATTGAAAGAAAACAAAATACTGAGAATTAAAAAAAAAAAAATATTTTTAGACGTTAGTTAATATAAAGAAAGATACAAAACGTTACAACAACAACATGTCTAACTTAACAATTGATTACCTATTTATGTGAAACAAGAAGTAGTTTTCTTTTTTTATCTCGTTAAATATTCTTCTTTTATTTTTAAGTTATTTTTTTTTTTAGATTTAATCGCGCATTGAAAACCCGATTTTTATATAATTTATAATATTTTTTTTATTTACTAGACAAATGCAAAAGAATTACGAAACATAAAATAACTAAACTTAAACTCTTTAACTGAATGTGAACAGAATAACTATTTTCAAGATATGAACAAAGAAATTTATCAATGTGAATTTATATGAGATAAATAGTTAACTATTATTAAAATGAACTTTGAACCTTAAACCTATAAAAAAAAAAACACTTTCATCAATCCAGAGAAATTTCGCTATCCATCCGATCCGAATTAATTGTTTGTCTTTCATTTCATTTTTTCTTTTTATTTGTATTGATAATATTTTCCTTTTGTATCTTTACTTCTGTTAACAATTATTTTTAGTTTTAATCATAAAAAAAAAGAAAAATTTTGTGTGGATATATCACGATTTTATCACTTATTTTAGTTTTATTATTATTTTTAAATTATATTTTTGTTATTTATTGAATTTAATAAAAAAAAATTTCAAATTAACTATGAAAGCAAAACAACAACAACAAAATTAATGTATGTGATCAAATTATATGTTTGTGTTTTAATTTATGAATCTTCGGTTTTTTTTTTTATATTAGTGGCAAGATAGTTTTTGTGGATATTTTAGGTTGAACCGGAAATAGACAACTTTGGGTAGAAATTCTTTTATTTTGTAAGGCTGATTTATGTTATTACGTTATGTTATGTGCGATCTTTCAAATGTCCGTGGAGATGGATCTAATTTACAATTATAGCTGCATAGACCCGGATTTCGCTGAAGGTAAGTAATGCTATCTACATTATTATTTTTACTATTCTGTTTTCTTTTTTTGTTGTGTTTCTATTTTTGTTATTAAAATATCTGACTCTCAAATAATTTATACAACAAAAATAATGAAAATAAACTGTTGTTTTGGGAAGAAAGTTAAGACTACATTAAGTTATTTCAAATAAAATAAATTTAACTTTCACATCTAAATCATATCATTATCTACATAAATTAAACGTAACGTGTCTATTTAATTTATTTCTATCAGCTTTTGTGTGATTGCTTTTACTGTTTTTTTTTTTTTTATTTAAATTCTTCTTTCTTTGACTTGTAAGTTATATTATTATAACAAACAAAAAAAAGTAATCTTCTATTAATCCTGATAAATAATATAAAATAAATTTTGATAGATCAATGTAGTAGAGTTATTATTAATATCTTATACAAACTTATTTTATTGCTATACTAACATAAAAAATACAAATCTTGTTGTTTATTTATTTAAATCTATGAATTTACCTTTTAAGCATATATTATTATACATACAATACTTTAACTGTGTTACGCTAATATATTTGATATAAAAAAAAATAAAAATAAAACATTTATTAAACTAAGAAATATGTATTTTGAAAGAATTTATGTACATTTTAAGAGTTGAGATGAAAACCAAAAGTGATGATGATCAACCTTCAGTACAGTATTTATAAAAGGCAATCTTGTTTTCCTGATTCAATTTCCTGAACGCTATAAACGCCCTTAAGTAAGTATGTATTTACTACACATAAATAAATTGAGTGAATGCTGAATTTTTTTAACTTATTAACTAAATAACAAAAATGTAAGAAGTGTACGCAGCTAAACTCTTATGGAGTATTTTTAAGTTCTTTTAAAGCGACCTTTACACGGTCAGTCATTTGACATCAATCTGCAACAGTGTTTGTAAGAAATAAGTCTGTATGCGTGCATTTGTTCGACGAAAAATCAAAACGCTTTTGATTTTTCCTGATGACTGATTAGATGTGTAGATGACTGACGTCCTCTGACTCACCATGTAAAGGTCGCTTTAAACAATTTAAACAATTTTGTAACAAATTGCAATTTGTGATTTTCAAAATCTGCCTACATAAATTAAACAGTAAAATAATAAGAACATTATGTATCTATTATTTAAATTTAGTCATTTAGAAAAAAATTTAAAATTATTTAAATAAATCATTATAAATAAAGAACATTAAAAAACAAATAACAAAAACTGTTAAAACAACAAACAATATTGTCTTTTTTATTTCGTTTACTTTAATTTTCAGTTTTAATTCAAATATCTTCAACTTGCTTTTTCAAACCTAAAAGAAAACACTGCCGGCGGGGAAACATTGATATCAACATTTCCTGTACGCGTCATAGTATACCTGTAGGTGCTTAATAATGTTTTCTATAGTGTACCCTTAGGAGCTAAATAACTTTTTTTTGGGATTCCGACTTTCAGATTTCATATTTGAGGGGGCAAAATTTTTCGAGATTTTGCTATTTTCGTTTTTTGTTTTTCAGCTATTTCTTGAAAACTAGGAACAATTTTATGAAAGTGTGGTTGCCAAATTGAAATTCACCGTTCATTGAACAGGTAAGAATTAATTTCATATCAAAATACCTTTAAAATTTCAAATTACAGGTAAAATAAAATATGCGTTCCACACTTCCGGTGATAGTTCTTTTGTAGTATATTTGATGGGATATTCAGTCAAAGTTATTTGCGGTCATTTTCTTGTAGTATACCCTTAGGAGCTGTTCGCCCCATCAAAATGGAGTATTTGCGATCCATTTCCTTAGTATACCTATAGGAGCTTTCAGTTTCCGCATAACTATGACAGTATATCCCTTCAAATATACTACAAAAGAACTATCACCGGAAGTGTGGAACGCATATTTTATTTTACCTGTAATTTGAAATTTTAAAGGTATTTTGATATAAAATTACATCTCACCTGTTCAATGAACGGTGAACTTCAATTTGGCAACCACACTTTCATAAAATCGTTCCTAGTTTTCAAGAAATAGCAGAAAAACAAAAAACCAAAAATGCAAAATCTCGAAAAATTTTGCCCCCTCAAATATGAAATCTGAAAGTCGGAATTCAAAAAAAAAGTTATTTAGCTCCTAAGGATATACTATAGAAAACATATTAAGCACCTAAGAGTATACTATCACGAGTACCGGATATTCTAATTTCAATGAATGGCAGTGTTTTTTGACAACACAAAGTTAAAGATATTCAAATTCAAACTGAAAATTAAATTAAACAAAATAAAAGGACAGTATTATTGTTTGTTTGCAGTTCTTTATTTGTGTTTCTATGGAGTTACTTTTCATAGAATTTATTTACACTACATTACAGTTTTGGCTTTCTGTTAATTCAATTTGTAATAAAAATATTGTACCGAGCATTGTACCAATATAAAACGAATGAATTTATTTTTTTACAGAGTAAAATGCAGTTCTGTTAGGAAAATATTGATATTGAAACATTTTCGTGGCAGTTTTTAATCTTCGATTAACGTGAAAGCACTGTGAAACGTGAAACTGTTTTCTTCTTTTTTTGTTTGTATAATAGATATTCAACAGTTTCAATGTATAACACGTAGTATGACACGTAGCATTTATAATCTCAACATTTACTTTATTTTGGAAATTAATTAAAAGAATTTGATGCGCCTGTTTTGTTCCATGTATCTTGAACAGCGCATTTCCATGAGAGCTGTGGCCTTTGTTGATTATTTTGTTGCTTGGGATGTTCTCATTTTTTTGTCCATCATCACCTATGTAAAAAATATTAATTTCTTTAGTATTATTAAAAAATGTAAATTAAACTTTATGTAAGTACATTATAACAATTAAGTAAAATAAAAAATAGATTTCAAAGTTTGAACAAACGTAGTTTCTGAGACCGTCAAAGAAAGAGTAATAGTTGTCAATTTTTTAATAGCCTTGGAACAGTTGAGTGAATAGCGCTGCGCTTTTACCGTCAAGGCTTACATTTTGTGTGGTTTTTTGCTGTCTGAATCACATCTGAAGCCTTGATTAATCACCGAAGAAAAAATAAGTGTTGGTGAAAAGAATGATTGATGAATTCATCGGTGAGAAATGACAAAACTAATTGATGATTCAAGAACGAATCAAGTGCTGTTAGATTCGCCGTTTTAAGTCCACACACTGAAGGAGGAAGCCTGTAGAGTGTAGAAAACTTTCCAAGAGAGTTTTTCGAGTAGAATCTTAAGGGTAGCAAGCGGTTGGAAGGGTTCATCTTTTCGAGATTTTATTGTATTTCGGTTAATTTGCTTGAAATTAAATTTGATTATCCTACAAAAATTTAAATACTCATATTTAAATTCAGAAAGTAAATTTCACATGAGTACAATATAATTATGCAAATTTCCAAAATATATTTAAGTCCATTAAGAATAAGTTTATTCAGAAATTAATTTAAAAATGCGTGTGGTTCTTTTTTTCGGAATTAATACAAAAAGAACACACTTTTTGAATGGAAATTTTCATGACAAAAAAAAGTTATTTTATTATCTTTCCAATGACAACATATGAATCGCCTCTGTCCAAACAAAGGGATTTTCTTCCACTCAACCAAATCGAACACTATAAAAATGATTTATTGCGAATCAAACGAACACAGAATATCAATTTATAAATTCATATTAACGAGAACAGACTTTTTTTTGTTTTCAACAGTCTCTGTTCTGTTTTCTTAACAACGAACATAGAAAAGCATTCAACACCGTCCCAATTGCTCGCGAGCCAAACGCTTGCCGCGAAAAAAAATCCATCGTAATTGGCTCGCGGCTTATCATGTTCGTGCGCGGCAATGTTCGAGCTGCCGCGCGCGGCAACCAGGTATCCATTATGCGCAGCTGCCGCGCAAACCATGGTTTGCCGCGCGTAGCCGATACGCGGCTTAAGACTTTGATGAGAACGAAATAATACTTGAAAATAGATACCGATGTACAATTTTTTTGAATGTCTTAAGTATCATAATGAAAGGAAATAATTGAGTCGGGTGAGCATTCCGCATTCGTGCAGTGCGGCTAAGGCAATAATTTCTGTACTAAACTGTATGGTTATGGTTAGGTTAGAAAATCGGCTGAGGCTGACACACTTATCCCAATAAAAGGTCCATTGTGATACCACACGTATAGAGTAGGTAACTCTCAAATTTAAAACCAGAAGAAGCTTCTAATGAAACGATTTAGACACTTGATTTCTATATTGGATAGATCATTTCGGTCTTCGAAAAAGCATTCACCTAGGTATATTTTACGCCTTTGAGAGAGAGCAGGACATGGACAGAGAAGATGAGGAATGGATTCCTCTTTCTCCTCATCCATACAGCTTCTGCAGAAGTCGTTAGAGATAACGCCAAGTCTAGTGGCGTGTCTTCCAATGAGACATTGCCACAGTTATAACACAGCAAACATTTGGTACGCTTCAGATCTATCTTTGGCCACTTCTCCTTAGTCGCTAGGCATGTGTAGTGGAATTTACCCATCTTATGTTTGTTTCTCTTATGGTATTTTGTTTTAGCATGAGTTTAATAGGAGCGATAAATATCCCAATATCCGCCTTGTTAGGTGCTAATGGTTGCAAGGTTCCAATCCCGCCGAGCTCTTCGGCGGGATTGGAACCTTGCTGAGAGACATCTCAGTTTCCTGAGATGTCTCTGTGACCCAGCACCCAAAAAAGGTGAATTTTAAACTATTCTGCCATCTCCATCAGAGATAAACGAAAGTTGTGGGCAGTTACTCAGTTTGTGAAAACAGTTTCGAGTGATTTAAAGGGCTGTTTGGCTGTCTGAGAAGATGCGAATATCCGATGTGGACAACAAGTTTTCCTTTAGCCAATATAGAACCTCTTTTATTGCCATCAGAGTTTCTGCTTGGAACACGTTAGATTTAGTCTGTCTGAGTACACTTCGCTACCTACCCCATCAGCTTTGGTTTTTGATCCATCAGTGTAAAAGTGAACTGAGAATTCCTTCCAAGTGAATCTTGGTGGAATTGTGACTTGGAAATTCTTATCAAAAGCTCGGTCTTTGGTTAACTGATGTGCATTCGTAGCATTCTTAGTATTATGGTGAATTGTTTCAGGAAAAAAATGCAACTGGCAAATTCATTGCAACATTTTTCGTTAAAATATACCTACCGATAGAACAACTAGAGGCAAGAAAAATTAGAATTGTCTCCTGTCAATATCATACCCTTTTCTGGATTCTATCCAGAAGATTCAGGTAATTTATAGAAGTTAGTCCACAGAAATGACATGTATGATTAACTACGCTCAATAAATTACATCCAGGGGCCTTTTTCTCATCAACTACATCAGCGTTGATTTCAAAGACGATGATCAGTGACACACGCACCGAGAACCAAAATCTCTGTTCTCTTTTTTTGATGTAAGTGTCGCTCATGTGTCGCTTTAGCAACAGAAGAAAGAAAATAAATGTTCACACGCGTTGTTAGTTTTACATTGGACAATGCTAAGATAGTCGGATCAGAGAAACTTTAGGATTAGCATAAGAAGTTTACAAGACAGCAGATATTTAACAACAGACAGGACACCAAAAGAAAAAAGTAACAGAGTCCTGCGGTAAACCAACATTTATATTTTGCATAATTTAAAAGCTCGTTAAATTATCTGGAGTCATATTTGTAATATTGCAATCTAAACCGGCTCGTGACAAACCCCTCGTTTAAGAAAAAAAAACTAGCATCAATTGAAGACAGTATTATAACTTTATCTTCCATGCAGTTTTATCAAAAGTCATTAAAAATAGTATTTCACTCTGAAACCATAGTGAACAAGTTAATATGCATTTTGTTCAAATTAAGAGAATTCCAGATTCAGAAAATTTCGCTTTGTCTCTTGACATTTTTTAGCACTTGTCTACTTCTTTACTCAGTATCATGTTTAAGAATGGATAGAATGTAGGCATTGGAAAACTCTCCATTTCCAAACATGCCAATAGTTCAAATTTACCTCAAATTTCCAGAGAAGATTTTGATCAATTCAGCAAATGCTGTCGTTGATAATAGTTCTTGGTTATTCGAAAAAAATCCCATTTGCAAAACTATTTCAATACAAACTTACCAATTGGTAACTATAAGCATAGCATAATGACGAGTTCGTGACATAATTCTTCTTTTGTTTTTAATTTTCGATCTTAGAATATAGAATACGAGTGTACAACTCAAAAACTGTTTGAATATTGTCTTAAAGGCAACCGAGCAATAGCGGTCGGGCTAATAGTGTTTCCATAAACTTTTTAATAATCCCATTCACATTTGCCGTTCTTATTTCTTCTCAAAAATAAAAGCAAAAAATTCAAGCAAAATCAGTATATTTTATTGAAGATTGCAACAAATTCCAAGTGGATTTTTGAACATTGGACCGATACTAGCGACTGTATAATTTCTATTTAAGATTGTAAAGAATAACTGTATAGGTATGGTATGCCATAAAACGAATTCGTATTATATTATCACTTGAATTTTAGAACAAATATTTACATCAAGATTTACATGTGCTTTATATGGGAGATGGCACATGCACTTCGACCAAACTGACTTGACAAATATAAAAAGCGCTCATTTGAAAAGATCAACAATTAATCACATCTTGAAGTGTTCTTCATCTTTTTATAAAGTTTGATTGTCTCGATTTCTGCAAGAAGAGAAAATTTAAAGCCATAAAAGTATAGCGCGATGTTTTGAATAATTACATAAAAGTTTTGAGCCATTCTTGAGCAATTCATTTGTTGATTAGTGAAAATTTTCACATAAATGTTAAATTAGTTGTCACTAGATCGAATTTTGAAGTTTCAGCAAATATTTTTTGACATCTTATTGAAAATTCTATTTAAGAAGGGATGACATCTGTAAATATTGCAGATACAAAGAGATATTCCGATTCCAATACCACGAATTTAAACATTTGCACAACAATAATATTTAAAAAAAAAAAAAAAATAAAAATTTGTAAAAGAGCTTTGAATTTGTGAAAGCTTTGAATTTGTAAAAGTTTTGAATTTGTGAAAGCTTCAAAAGCTTTGACTTTTCCAAGCTTCAAAACTGATTTGAAATTTCATACAAATTTTTCATTGAATATAATTCACAGATTTTTTTTCGACATTGTACGAAACAAATCAAATTTAGTTCAAGGCACCCTTGGGGATCCGTTGGTACGGTTGATAAGTCTCATGCTTTCGTGTTGTTTAAAATTGAAGTTTTTGGTTTTATTAATGTGTGAAATTCAAAATTGAATGTCCGGAGACGTCCGGAATGTGTTTGTTAGTATGTAAGTGTAAAGTGATAAATGTGTTTGTATTTTTTTATTTACTACAAACCAACAGTGGCCCTTTGTCTACTTAAGAAACGCTACCACAACTCAATTCAATATTTGTATATACAAAACCATACACGCAACTTTCATACAACGTCCTTTTAAATTGTTTATATTGGATTTGCTTGTGAATTGCCTTGTGTTGCTCAGGTGGACGAAGGGTTTAAGTTTATATTTCTTGAGTCGGTCTTGCAATAGAATTCTTCTTGGTTGGAAAAAAGAAATGTTGATGACACATTTTCCGAAGTGAATAAACTTCGTTATCCGTTGTTGATTGCTAAAGGTATAGATGCACAATTGCACATGCTTTAAAAATTACTTACAATTTTTAAAAGCCGCCAGAATTTTCATTGAATTTAACATTTTTTTTTTTGGAAACCGGAAACCCATTCTTGTACATAATTCAAAACGACACGGTCAAAAAATCGGTTTCAATTCTTCCCGAAAAGATTTTTTTTAAAGTTAGAACAATATGTTATTTTACGTTTTGTTTTAAATTTATGAACATTTTTTATATAAGCTGATAGGATTGAAAATATATAATGACATTTGATTCGTTGCTTGCGAATGATTTCTGATATTAAAATTTTATAAAAAAATATATTAATAGGTTTTCTTCAATCTTAGATTTTTAATAAATTAATAAGGAAATAAGTAAATATTAACAGGCAATATTATAAAGCACTGGCTGTATTCTTCCTATACTTATCAAGGAAAGTAAGGCTTTTGTTAATGTTACGTATTTCGTAGATGCGTAAGGCCATTGACAAATTTCCTCCACAGAAACTCAATTTATACACAGTGTATAAACTCAATAGACAGTGTATAATCTCAATGGTAGAACCAACTCAACTAACGAGTCAAAAGTAAGTAAAATGATACTAGACGGTGTAGATAAGTTCAAAAACTAAATTTACGTTGTTTTCGAAACAGTTTGGCAAATTGGTTGTGAAATAGCTTTCATCCTGCTTAGCAAGCAATAAATGGCAACGAACATTTTGATTGCTTTCCAGTTTGCTACACAAAATTTTCGTTGGGGCATGTACAAGAATGATTTTCCATGAATCACAATAATCAAGTAGGGATCACCTTGTAGCTGTGTTGTAAAAACGTAAATTAATATTTATGTTTTTACTCGTATATTAGATATAGCATTTTTATGAAAAAAAGGGATCGTCGTTGTCGCTTTCAATCAAATTTGGAACTGCTGACAAATTCATTTATTTATTTATGATCTAAAGGCAAGGTGCATTGATAAGACTTGTTTGTTACGGTTACTTTAGTCATTTTAAATATTTGAATTTCTAAATAGAACTCTGCCAGAGTCAGGAAATAATGGCAGTCTTCCCAATGTTGATTCTCGTAAGAAAATTTATTTCTATTCATTTTTATAAATTATTTGTGTAATCCTCTTTTAAGGGGATAATTTTCCTGATTGACTATGCCAGTGGAAGTTGTGGAGAATGTCAACTTAATTATGCTTTATGTCGAAATAGTAAATCATTTTCGATTTGCATCGATGGTAAATTGATATTTTAAATATAGTCATTTAATAATAAAAATTTATATGAAAGGTATTCCAAGAAATGAAATTCTTGATTGTCCTAATGGAAGGATTTGCACTGATCAGCCTGCTATTTGCATAGAAAATTTCAATAATTTATTCAAAGCCAGCTGTGGAAAGGAATGTGGTGTATGCGATTCACATGACAAAGTGTTTTCATGTTTTGGTATTTCAAAAATTATATTTTGTTATGGTGAGAAGGTACCGTTTTATTCAGCCGTAGCTAATTGTCCTGGGGGTTATGTTTGCGATCTCAGTAGTAGAGCAATTTGTGTGAAAAAAGAATATAGTAAGGGATCATGTAATGCAGATTTAAATTCATCTATTTCAACCACAGGACTTCCGGAGGTAACCACGCTGCTAACAACTCATAAATTGCCAGAAGTAAGCGCAACAACAACTCGTTCACCACGAGATGTAGAAACGTTCTGTCGCGAAACTTCTATGGAAGGAACTTTTCCGGCAGAAGGAGATGATACGTGCACGAAGTGAGTATACTTTTTATTATAAATTCATACTGTGAGAAATATTCGTAATGTCTTTTTCTATTCCTAAGATATTTCATTTGTAAAGCAATACAAAATGGAAGTTCATATATTGGTTATTGTTTTTTTGTTTAGATTTAGATTTAGATTTATTTCATCAATCAGAGCATATTATAAACTCTTACAGACTAATATACATAGGTAGGAAGATATAATTACTGTAAGTGGGCTTACATAATTTATACAAGCAAAAAACAAAAAAAGAGAACAGAAATCAATAATATGACAAATTAAGTTATTTAATATATTTAAATTTTGTTTAATATAACTGATTTAAACGTTTCTCTCGTGCAAACCATATAAAAATCAACTCTAGAGCAAATAGAGTTTGCTTCTCTGATGCAACGGGTGATGGGTTCATTTCGACCGTAGTTTGTAAAATGAAACTGCTCATAAATTAAAAATCGTTCGCGTGTAACTCTTAAAGGTGCATTGCCCTCGTAGACTAAAGCAGCTAATGGAGGACATTTAATATGATTGGTCATAATATCTCTGATCAACATAATTGAGAAGTATTTACGTCGAGTTTCAAGCGTTTTTAATCCGAACAAAAGACATCTGGTTTTATAAGGAGGTGTGACTATTCTCCAATTTAACTTAAAAAAAACGTAGCGTGTAAAATTTCTTTGAATTTTTTCTATTCTCTGCGATGAGTTAGCATAATAAGGATTCCAAACTGTACAGCAATACTCAAGCACAGATCTAACTAGAGAATTATAAACTGATAGTAGAGTATATGAATCGTTAAATTCTTTGGTATTCCTTTTAATGAAACCTAGCATCTGGTTGGCTTTATTAACCATAAAATCATAATGTGGAAGAAACGATAGATTTACATCCAGAATAACTCCTAAATCTTTTTTCTGGGTTACTCTTGCCAGCTTTGTATTTTCGATACTGTAGTCGAAGAAAGTTGGATTACGAATCCTAAAACAAGACAATATTTGGCATTTAGCAATATTTAAGTGAAGATGGTTGATATCACACCAATTAGCCAAACTCTCCAAATCCTCTAGCAGAAGGCTACAGTCGGATTCACAAGCAATCCTTCGGTAAAGCTTAAGATCATCCGCAAAAAGAAGACAATGTGAATGCTTGAAAAAAGTAGGTATGTCATTGACAAAAAGTAGAAAAAGTAACGGGCCTAAATGGCTACCTTGTGGAACACCCGAAGGAATAAGAATATCTTCAGAGTTGAAATTTTGGATTTTCACAATTTGGATTCTTTCAGTTAAGTAAGACTCCAACCACTTTAAAAGAGATGAATTGAAACCAAAAGAAGAAAGTTTATTGACCAGAATTTTATGATTAACTCTGTCAAAAGCTTTCGCAAAGTCGGTAAAAATAATGTCCGTTTGGAAGCCTTTTTCCATATTATTTATTATGGCATTCGCCATTATCGTTAGGTTAGTTGCTGTTGATTTACCAGCTACAAACCCATGTTGAAAAACTGAAATTTTATCTTGAATAAGTTTTGAAATTCTGTTATAAACTACTTTTTCAAAAAGTTTAGGTATGGCAGATAACTTACAAATTGGCCTATAGTTTGTGACTTCCTGTTTAGAACCCGATTTAAAAATTGGTGATAAAAATGAAATTTTCCAAGTTTTCAAAAAATTACCCTCAGACAAAGATAGATTAAAAATTCGTGTTAGAGGCTGAGATAAGGCAATCGCACATTTTTTTAAAAGAATAGGTGGAATTTCATCTGGGCCTCCTTTCTTGTTCAAATCTAGGCCTACCAATGCTTCTTCCACTTCCGCTTGGAAAAGGTCAATAGAGCCAATGTCAACACATTTGGTTAAGTTTGGAAGGTCTGAATGTGAAACATATTCAGATGAATAAACTGATTTAAAATATTTCGCAAATAAGTTGCAAATTACGGGAACTTCACTAGTAGTTGTGTCGAGGTACTTCATACAGCTTGGAAGTCCGAAAGATTTTCTTTTGGTATTTAAAAATTTCCAAAAGCCTTTACTATCTTTTTTTAGATCATTTTCTATCGAAAGAATGTAGTTACGATACAGAAACTTGTCCAAATAGTCAAATTTACGTTGGCAGACTAAATAATTTGTACGAAAATCTAGATTTTCTTTGTTATTTTTGTAAATTTTGTACGCTTTATTTTTTTGATTTTTGAGGTTAGTTAGTCTCCTATTGTACCAGACTGGATTTGAATTAGCTATGAAACTTTTAATAGGTACATACTTTTCAACTGCGTTTTTCAAAATATTTGTAAAAATAGAGTAAATATTTTCTAAATCAAAATCTTGAAATATATTAACCCACGAAATCGATGAAAAGTACTCGACCATTGCATCAAAGTTAGCCTTTTTAAAATCATAAACAATTATGTTACTAACATTTTCATTTTTTAGATAACAATATAAAATAAGATCTCCTTCAATTGCAAGATGATGGAGTGAATTTTTTATAATAGGTAACATAGATTTTTCTTATACATGTAACCGTGGTGATTATTTTAATCCTGAACCTGATAAAAGATTTTGTCAAAGTCAACGACCAGCTGGCTGTTGATTAGATTTTCGATTCTAAAAGATTTGTTAACTATATAATTTAATGGAAAAGAAAATGATCCTCTTGCTCCTTTTTAACTTCTATTACTTACGCCTGGTTGGATTAAATGATCGGGGTTCAGTTAGGAAATCGTAATGAAAGAATAAACAAACGGATAAACAAATCACAAATGTAGTTTAGATTTTTTTCACTACTACTAATGATGGTAACACTTCGAGGAGATTCTTTGAACAACCAGAGGCAACCGCTCGAATAACTGGAGTCAATGGAATAATACTTAATATTTTGAATTGCAGGGAAGTAGTGAATGCAGTTAAGTTTGGGGAGTATACCAAGAAAACAGCAGAGCTATTAAAACAAAAGTATCCTGCAAAGCAACACACACATAAATAAATACAGGTATCAAAATACGTGCAAAGTTTCAAGGATTCGACAAAATGAAGACCTATTCAACATCGGATCCACTTATTTCTTCCCTGAGGCATTTAAGAACTCAAAAAGATCTTAAAGCTCTCCAGAAATGATGAGTCTGTTACAAACTATCTCGGACTTGGATGATAGTTTCCAAGAAATTTAATGTCTGGTTAAATATTTTAGATACGTTTAATTGTTTTCTTCACTCTTAGACTTGTAATAACTGAATTATTTTATTAAAGTTGTCTTGTATACCGAAAAATAAAAAAAAAATTGCCTCTACTGTTTCAATAAAACTGGTTTGTTTTTTTCCCTACTGTTTAACTTAAATTGCCCTCAACATACATCAGAAACTGACTTTTGACCTTACATTAAAATACCAAAAGTTAATCACCTTAACTAAAACTTCATATTTCAACAGCTAATTCTGAGAGACCCTGTGATTTTTGTTTTTAAATTCATCATTTTTATAGCCTTGAAAATTTCTTACAAGATAATTGGCCATATCTTCATCCGTTTTACAATAAAAATAATAAAAAAAAGAACAATTAACATGCAAACAAAAAATCACTTTTTCCCACTGTTTCATTCAAACCGGTTTCGTTTCTTTTTTCCCACTGTTTTACTTCAAATCAACTCTGATGACTTCAAAAGTTGACTTTTGACCTTTGTTAATTCAATTAACAATTATGTTATTCACCTTTACTAAAATTCTTATTTTAACAGCAAATTCTGAAACACCCTTTGATTTTTTTTTTGAAACTCATCATTTTCATAGCTTTGGAAATTTCCTTTAAGATAAAAAAAAACTTGTGGCGATAGCTTTTTTCGTTTAGGAGTTATGATTTTAGCAACTAAAAAAGTTGATTCGGGCCACTGTGCGTCGTATCCGTTCGGAGAAACCTACGATCGGACAAAAGTTCCGATCGGCGAATCGTAACAGAAATAAATGATGCCGTTCGGCGCATGGATAATTATAAAAATAAACAAAACAAATATCTGTGCTTGTTATTATTTTCCAACAAAACAAATTATTCGTTTCCTTGGTCACCAGACCAGCCCAAATCTCAACTACAGCAGCAACCCATGAATGAAAGCTGAATGAAAGAATACAAGATTACGACACTTGGTTTTTTTTAGCTTTTTGTTGTTGTGTTTTTTTCACTTGTGACGTAAGCACAAACAGAAAAACAATTAAATGGTGGAATCTTGTTATAAGTTGACCCCAACCAAGGAGAAAAAGAGTGTAAGGTGCTTACGTCACAAGTGAAAATTACGTCACAATTGAAACAAGAACAAAGTGAAAATGCCAAAGTGTCGTAATCTTGTATTCTTTCATTCATGGCAGCAACCTCTAGTTTATTTGTTTATTTATTTATTTTTGATATCATCGGACGAAATTTCGACTTCGATTAGCTGTCGGAGAAAATCGGAACATACACAAACCTCACAATCGCCATGCATCGCACGAATTTACTGCGCGTTGTTGTGATTTTGACATTTTCGACGCATACTGTAATTTTTTTCGGAGGCATTTCCGAAACGGTTACCATGATACCTTATATATACATTTCGTACAAATCGGAGACAATTTTTCTCCGATCGGTTACGATGATAGGGCTGCATATCTTCAGCCACGGTGGGTGTCATCTATGCAAACCACATTTTTTTCTAAAATTGGACGCTCTCATGGGCATGCAGCAAACCGGCCTTTCCTCAGCCATTCAGCAATCTGACTAGTTGGGTATAAAATCTGGAGGGGGGGGGGGAGAGAGTATGGACGGCTACTCTATGTGGTGCACATTGTAGATATATAAAGATTTCTTGTTTTATTGTGAAACATGGTGAGCGACGAACTACTGAAGATACCCACGAGAAAATCTATAATATGGCATAAGCGGACACAGATCTATGAAACAAATCAACTAACACGTGCAGGCAAACTGTGCTGCTCTGTGGATTTGCTCTTAACAAGAATACTCTCTGAACCTCATGAAAATATCAGTGACACTTATAGTTCCCACTGAGTAGACTAGCTAGGCTTCATATTTGTAAAGTTGTGAGTTTGGCTGGCGAAAACCGTGAAAGTAAGTCCCAGTTTAGGAAAATTAATACAATTAATTAATTAGTACAAATCGGAGACAATTTTTCTCCGATCGGTTACGATGATAGGGCTGCATATCTTTAGCCACGGTGGGTGTCATCTATGCAAACCACATTTTTTTCTAAAATTGGACGCTCTCATGGGCATGCAGCAAACCGGCCTTTCCTCAGCCATTCAGCAATCTGACTAGTTGGGTATAAAATCTGGAGGGGGGGGGGGAGAATATGGACGGCTACTCTTATGTGGTGCACATTGTAGATATATAAAGATTTCTTGTTTTATTGTGAAACATGGTGAGCGACGAACTACTGAAGATACCCACGAGAAAATCTATAATATGGCATAAGCGGACACAGATCTATGAAACAAATCAACTAACACGTGCAGGCAAACTGTGCTGCTCTGTGGATTTGCTCTTAACAAGAATACTCTCTGAACCTCATGAAAATATCAGTGACACTTATAGTTCCCACTGAGTAGACTAGCTAGGCTTCATATTTGTAAAGTTGTGAGTTTGGCTGGCGAAAACCGTGAAAGTAAGTCCCAGTTTAGGAAAATTAATTGTTCTCAAAAAAAACCTTTAACGATATGGAATTATTCAAAACCAGGATGCTTGCTGATGTTTTCTGAGGTTGATATGCCGAATAGATCTTTAAGTAAATCGTTGTTCTATTCGAAATTATTAACATCGTCGGAAAAAACAAGATGAATCTCTAACGATATGGATGGATACAAAGTTTTGTCTGATGTGTATCTATTTTTAGATGTTTTTGTTATTGTTGAACTCACACAAGATGCAAATAATGTTTTATAAGAACACATTTTTTTTTATTTCACGGAAGAACCCAATAAAAAGCAGTGCACGTACCTTAAATACATATTTGAGAGTTATAAACGGGCATCATAAAAATTTGTTAAATAATCTTTTAAACAATAACTGATAACAATCAGCAATGAATGCACTAGAAAGTCATAATGACATTGAGATTTGGAGATTAGATGCAAATGAGTCACTTAAAATAATACATAGTATATCGTGATAAGTTTTAAAAACGATTCTCGAAAAAATAGCTTGCGATTCCTAAGCCTGTGTTATTTTCATTTTTTTTTTTATCGTAGTCTGCTGGTGAAACTTATTGAATTAAATTTACCCAAATTAATGACTTCCTTGACACGTTGTTTGGTGCTAACAAAAGTTTGTATCATGGTTGGCTTTCTAAAGATAAGCAAAATTCTTATGATACTAATTTTGGCTATATTTTCTAAAGTAAACATTTTCAATGCCAACGTTAATTGTCTTTCTTATTATGTGCTAAATGAGATAAAAAAAAATTTGTTCACAGAAAATATATTTTATACTCATTCATGAAAAGTTAATAATGCGATACATACTAAAAAAATGGAAATCAATGATTGTAAGTTTTTCTATGTGTATTTTAACATCCAGAGACTTGCATGCATTGGATCAACCAGTGCCTTGCGCACGACACCTACGGCGGGCTTAGAAACCATACTTAACATTCTGCCACTTGACCTTTATATGCAGGAAACTGCAGTAAAAAGCGCTCTCAGGATTAGCCAATCGAATCTATGGGGATCCAGTTTAACTGGACACTCTTAAATTCTGAACATCCACACAGGAACAAATGTAGAGTCTGACTACATAGTTCCCTTTACAGATTTTGAAAGGTCATTCCAATGCTTGTTCCCAAGTAGAGAGGAGTGGATTAATAATGAAGTTTTACAATCTACAACCAAATCCATCTTTACAGACGGTTCAAAAATGGATATAGGTACTTCTCAGAAGCTCTGAATATAGAAGGCTCGATCAGGCTACCCAATAACAGCAGTGTATTCCAAGCAATGATGGCACTACCCCGAGAGGATATTACTATTCTCATCGATAGCCAGGCAGCGATAAAAGCAATTTCTGCTGTTGAAATAAAGTCCAAGCTTGTGAAAAGCTGTCGCGAAGAGCTTAAAATTCTTGCCACACAGCATAATATAACACTCTGCTGGGTCCCCGGTCACGCGGGTATCATGGGAAATGAAAAAGCCGATGAATTGACAAGAAAAGGCTCAGCACTTTGCCTAGAACTCTCAGAAAAGAGCGTAAAACCTCCGTTATGCGACCTCAAACTTAAGATAATGTGTGAAATCCTGTCAAAAACCAACTCGAAATGGGCAAACCTAAACACTTGTGAGGTAGCTAGAAAACTGTGGCCGCAGTACGATAAAAATAGAACGAATGCAATCATTCAAAAAGACAGGAAGACAGTATCGACGTTGGTAGGTGTTTTAACTGGCAATAACATGCTAAGATATCACGCCAAAAAGCTACGTCTAACTGAAAACGATCTGATAAAACTCTGGAAAAATACTTCTTCGAAAGCATCAAAGAACTATCAGAGTGCCCAATAACAAATCTATATAGATTCGCAAGAGGAAACGGATGGTTGGACACCCCGGGATGATACTAAGGAACTATATATGGACTACGAGTATGGTAAGATGAGGAATTGGTAAACCCTCAAATAGGCATCACAATGGGTCTACATTGACCTAAGAGAATTGGGGTTGAGCTATTGGCTCTCCTACAGCAACCCGCGAACCTAACCTAACCTATGTGTATTTTTATATAAAAACTCCATAAATATAATTTCTCTTTTTGAAAAATACTGTGGCTATGCTTATCATTATAATTCAGACAACTCTGTGACCGCATTATGTGATGTTTGTCAAAGAAATGGAGTAGCATGTATCAACAAAATAAACTTTATTAAATATATGTGCTTAAAACATACAATTTATATAAAAACATAAAAGATTATAACCTCATTTGAAGCAAACCTTTCATTGCTCAGAATGTTTTAATTGTACCGACCTGCCAAACATATGCTTTCAGAACGGTCGGTGGTTGAAATTCAAGCTGTGGAGACTTGTCAAAATATGGTCTTTGTAATGCAAATAGAGTTTTTGCATGCACAAGCCGAACAACGTTTGCATTTTGTTTTAGTTCAGATATCCCAACGAAATTGAAAGGCAAATATTCAATTAGATAAGTTTGTGACTATACATCAAGTTCTTTATACATTCGTCATGAAAGGCAATAGCATTGGGGCATATTCATAGTTGTTTTTAAACTACAGTTTTGCTTAGCCTTTGTTTAAGCAATGTAATTTAGATAGGATAAACTCGATTTTTCTTAAAAACAACTTAGACAGTGTCTATGAATATGCTCCATTGTATATAAATTTCTATAGTACAATCATTGTATATACATTTCTATAGTATTTTCATGCTGAATAATCACCCCCTGGCCATCTTAAGAAACTTGTGAATAACACATTTTTAGGTTCGTGCATTTACTAGGTGTCTATTCTGTTACCCTAACAATAGTCGCCAACAAAATAAATTAACAATATTTAATGTATTTTATTGGCTCTAAAATCTATATTTTCTTGACAAGAGTCGTAAACAAAACAAAAATCATATATATTTACGACTGTTGTCAAGGTAACAGAATTGACAACTAGTAAATACACGAACCTAAAAATGTGTTGTTGTTCACAAGTTTCTTAAGATGGCCAGGCAGTGATTATTCAGCATGAAAATACTATAGAAATGTATATACAATGGCAATAGTATGGAACGGTCTTCAGATATTGTGGAATAAATTAATTTTATTACAAACAGATCGCATTTTTTTATTTTGGTTTCTCAATAAGTTTTTAAGATCTTCTTGAGATCTTCTGATTGGCCAACGTAGGTATTAGTTTCCTATCCCTCGAACTCCCTCTAGTTGATTTCGAAGACAATAATGAATGTAGCGTTGTTGTCCATTAAAGACCTAATCATCATCGGGGTCGTTGATATAGCAGAAACTACTAACTTTTTTTCTCAAACAAAAAATATTAAAAAAATTATGGTGGAGAATCTATTTATTTGTATTTGTGTACACTAATTCCAGAGCATCATTATAAAGACAAGTAGCAACCACACTGAAGTTTTCAAAACAGTAAATTATACGTCAGAGTTAATTTTCCACCTTAGCGAATTTCGAACTTCATTGAATTATAAATAGGTACACCTCAGTGAAATATTTGCCAAAATGAAGAATGACATGCATACAATAGTGCCGGGAAAATTGAAAAGTATTTAGTCTCTAACGCTGTTACAATAATTTTTATGATTTTTACATTAAGAAAATGTATTGATCATAAATTTGCTATTCTAAATTGAAAGATGATGAAGTACTTGGGATTCCTAACATGACTCACTGGTGGTTTTATCAATTTTAAATAAAGATATCAATGTCATCGTGGGGTAAATAATCCCATACTTTGAGCAAAACACTCATTTCTTCATGCGGTAACATGAAACAATAATTTTGGCAAACTATTATAACCTCCAATAAAATTTCTATTGACATGAGGGCTGTTTTTTAGCGGTTTATTTAAAAATATATAACCATTGGGAATTTTTATTAAAATTGTCAGGTGTATTTAAGAATGACGATTGCAATTCTTTATAAAAATGGCAACATTTGTTTGATTTAATTGTTATGATCACAGATCATAAAATATTTGACGGTATTACTAACTTGTATTTCTCAACAAAAAGAATGCGTACACTTTTTTTCAATAAAAATGAAACATCTTCAGAGAAGCTTTTAGTTCAAACCAAGTTGTCTATCGTTAAGGATCAACATGTTTAAGATAATCGTAAGGATTTCAAACATTCATTCGTGGTAAATAAATAATTTTAAAATAATTTCACAGACAATTTTGCTAGCTGTCATCGGTTTGACACAAGTGGAAGCTGCATGCAAAATATGCGGTACAAATGGGGTAGCATGTGTAACTGAAGATAAATTTCAAATGTGCATAGGTAAACAAATATAATAATTATTATAAATAAGATTTTTAGGAGTGCTGATTTGCGAATATTACATAAAAAATAGCCAAGATTTGTTATTTACAGCTAGTACAAATAAAAAAAACATTTTTTTCCCATTTTTCACTCAAAATAATTTTAGGATAAAACAATTTGATCCTTTTGATATAAACTTAAGAATTTTATATATAAATGTATATCTACCTATGAATATTTAATGTATTTAATTTTTTTTTATTGAAAGAAATACTTACATATTTTAACAGTCATCTTTCTGTGATTTTAATTCTTTCTGTTGTCTTTGGATTTATAAAGATGGAAAAATGGACGAAACAAAAACATTGGTATGTCCACCTGGTTTTATATGCACGTCCTTGTCAAGTGTATGTGTTTCAAACAATAAAACAATTTCAACAGCTACACCAGATTGTTCTAATAAATGTGGTGTTTGTGAAGTCGGTAAACCTTTTACTTGTATCACTAAAAATATGTATTCGTTTTGTAATAATAATGCTCCAACAAATACAACTGGCACCTGCCCAAATGACATGGTTTGTGATACAACAGGTGCTTCAATCTGTGTGAACACTTGTTCTGTCAAAGCACTTCAATGTGATAGAGATGCAGTCCCGACTACAACTGTTTCTCCTCCAACACCTACATCGCCTTCATCATCATCGTCACCTGGGTCACAAACGCCATCTGTAACACCAACGCCATCTGTAACACCAGCACCATCTGTTACTCCAATGCCATCTGTAACACCAGGTTCAACACAAGGACCAACTAGACCAGCAGCTGAAGTTTGCGCCAGTGCTGCAGCTCCTGGAAGGTATCCATATGTTGTCAATTATAACGGATGCAATCCAAAGTAAGCAAAATTATTTAATTTAAACACTAACCTACATTAGAGGCCACGAACTGAATTGATATTCTTCTTATTTACAGCTATATTTATTGTCGTTACGATGGATCCAATTTAATTGCTGTTCCAAGCATTTGCCCAACAGGAAAAGTTTTCAATGAATCCAATCAAATGTGTGCGGACAGACCTTCCGGATGCACCGGCACTGTTTCAAGCTAGAGACACTTATTATTTTGTATTTTTTTTTTTTTAATAAATTCACACTTTTGAAAATACAAAAATAAAGACAAGCTTTATTTACCTAGGTATATACAATATTATTTTATGTTACCTTTTTCTTGTTTTGGAATTCTTGAATTGGAATTCTTGTTTGGAAGTTCACCAAAATAGTTCTCCAAAAGAATAAGTCAGGTTAACAGTCTCCAAGGCATGTTCTTCGATATCGCTCTTTGCTGGAAATTCAGTGGGTCTAGTGGAAATTAGGGAAAAGCAAAGTATGTTTTTTTACTCCCTAATAAATACTGGATACTCGATTTTAATTAACTAATTTTTATAAATATTAAAAACCTTTGCTTGCTTACCCTGGATTTGCGTCTCTTGAAATAAGTGGATTTCAACTATTAAAAAAATCGGAGAAACAATTTTCACTACAGCGATTTCATTAAAGAAGCTAACATAACTAATTAAATCCTTCACCTTCACGTTATTCACTCGGATAGCTTATCGTTAATTTTAAGAATCTTGAATTCCACGCCTACGTAGCAACAGGTAATCTTCAAGAAATAACGGAAAACCGACCACAAAAAATAGTTGACGTTTAATTTTTGTAATAAAACTTATCAGGGTTACCACATGCATACAAAGTGATGTATTTTTATTTAGTAGAGAAATCCTTTTGTTCAGTTTTAACCACAGGTCATCAACTTGTAATCCTCCGTCTCCTCCCGTAGAAAAAAACTTTACACGCTCTTTTCTATACATGAATACGTGTGAACAGCAAGATGCAAAATTGTAAGAATGTATGGTCTATCCAAACTTGACAGTCCCATTCTCTGCAGTTTTGAAAGTTTGTAGGCAAAAGTGGGTGGAGCCTCCTGAGTTGATGTTCTATTCATTTGTTATTCTATGCTCGGGCGGCAGCCGCGCATAGTCGATAATAGTATTTTATAAATAACCTCTCTTTTTCCTGATTTGAGATTTCCGTGACTTAAAAGATAAATAATATACTATTCACAATTTTCGAGCACAACATTAAAATGTCCGCTCTTGTTTTCAATCAATTTGTCACCAATGATACAAAAAATGTTCAGCTGTCATCCGCGTACTGCTGATTTTGACACTGCTCTGCGAACGAGAAAGAGATATATCGTTGTTACCTAAAAAGCCCTATTTTTCGTGACAGGTAGAAAGGAGTTCACAGTGGCGGATTTACCAACAGTCTGCTTACGCTTGAGTCTAGGGCGCGCAGATTTTAGAGGAAAATTGTATAAATTATACCTACTAATGTTTAGTCTAATAGAGCTATGTACTCGATAGATGATAACAAATAAATAAATAAATAAATAAGTATGTATGCGAATAGTTAGCTGGGGTAATTTATATTATTAAAGGGTAATATATAAGTTAAGGGTAATATGCGGTTTCATATCCAAATTTAATTAAGCAACTTATATAAAATTCCTTTCAGCTAAAACAAACATACATATGTCACATCATATCTCAAGCCCACACTGAAAATAACAAGTAAAAATATTATAGAGGTTAATTTTAAGATAGAAAGTAGTAACATATCAGAAGCTAATAAGCAACGCAAACACCTAATTTGAACATGTTTATCTTCTGCAATGGCGTAAGTTTTTAAGTCTCCGTCATATCAAAATAAAAAAAAAGTTAAAACTTTAAATTTAATTTGCAGATACTTTTTCTAATCTTTTTCACATACAATAAATTAGTTGTTGACGCAGAATGCAATGTTCATTTTATATGTACTTTGAAAGTAAGATTTTGTTCATGTTATTCAAGTTCCAATAATAATAATTTAAATTTAATATTCCAATAGATTCCGTTCCGAACTATGTATGACAAAATTTACCACCGCAAAAAAAGTTTCGATTGTTCTAGCTTCGATGCAATTTGTGTCCAAAGTTTGGCTTCCAGTTATGGAGACACAACTCTCTGTGGACTATGTAGAGCTGATACAAATCACTGGTTTGCTTGTACAAGTCGAACTACATTCCTAATGTGTTATGGAGCATCAAGTCCTCAAAGTTCTTTAGGACTGTCCGAATTGTAGCCATTCGGACAATGTCCTAAAGAACTTTGAGGATGGCAAAAATGATATTGGAATTTTCAGAAATCGTTTAGATATTAATTTTAAAAATTTATTGTTTTTGTTTTTATTCAGATATAAAAACTTTCTCACACGTAACATTTCTCAATGGGGTTCGTAGCTTGAAAAAATAAACTTCCAGACAAACTTTTTTTAAATACAAAACTAAAATCTATCATTGGAAGTTAGTACTGGAAAGGTAATAAACTGTTTATACATACATATTTTTATATTCAAATAATCATTTCTCCGTGATAAAGTTAGCCTGGTGTTTGTTAATATTTGCTAAACTTTACTTAATATAGGAGGCCTCTTTAATTTGCGCCATTTGCATAAGCGAAATTTCCAGTATATATATATTTATGTTGTTCCATTTAAACCGTGTTTAACTTCATTAAGTTAAGTCATTCTATCCAAAAAAAATTGAGGGTGTTGTTAAAAAGTAATATAGAGCTTCCTGCTTTTAAAGTTAGAGTATACTTTATTCTTTATGCTATTGCGAAAACGTAAATACTAAATTCCTTTTAGTATCGTGTTAACTTGAATTTTATAAATCAAAGATTTAATCTGTACAGCAACATATACGGAAGATAAATAACAGATTTATTAGGTTATAAGATGCAGTTAAATAAAAGTTATTGTTGGTATTTAACAACCGAATAAATAAATTAGAGAACAATAAAAAACAATTATAACATCAGGTATAGTTATAAAGATAGTATAGGTAGATATTATACAACAAAGTAACTTTTGATTGCAAGTTACAGCAAATTAAATTTGTAAGCATTTAACAATGAAACAGATAGCAGTAAGCAAGTTCTTGATTTAAATTTCAAATTTCAAATGCCTCCAAATTGAAAAAAAACTATTTTCAGAAAATAACAGTGTTTTGTGCCGTTATTTGCACAGCATATTCTCTTTGCAACACTTGTTCGGCTATAACAGGTTTGGCATGCGTTGCTAATGACCAGTTTAGCGTTTGTATAAATGGTATGACTAGTTTATTCAAGTCGAAGAGCTATTTATTAATTATTTTCGTAAAGGCCTACCCACAACATCTGTCACTCAGTGTCCAACTGGAACAGTTTGCAGTGCTACAGCGCAGGTTTGCAGCTTGGAAGGAACTGTTGCACCATCATGCAGTAGATGTGGTACTTGTGACATTAACAGCGTATTTGCTTGCACAGGCTACAATACATTTGCTCTTTGTTATGGAAGTACTATTCCCAGCAGTGTAAGTTTTACATGTTCTGGTACCACAGTATGTAATGTTGACGACTCTCGAATTTGTGTGAATCCAATCACAACAGGAGTAAGAATAATGGAATACCTTTATTAAATTTTAAGCCAAATATTTAAATGATGTATAGATTGGGGGAACATGTCCATCAGCGACAACAGCGGTTACAACAACAACTACTGCCAGTCCAGCTATAAATCCGCAAGCTTATTGTGCAAGCATGGCCTCCGTTGGACGATACGATATTCCGCAAGACCCAAATTGCAAACAGTATTGAAGATTTTTTGAATATTTACGAATTCGTTTTGCTAGTTTCTCATTTTTTTTAGATATGTCTTATGCGCTTTGGTTAATAGTACATGGATTGGAAATATATATGAATGTCCTGGATCAACACTTTTCAATTCTGTGTCTGGATTGTGTGGTATTACAACACCAATTCGATGTGCATAAGTTTTCGAATCACATGGAAAAAGTACATTAACATTGTGTCAAATCAAATTGTGTAAAGCTTTGTAACGTAATCTTTTAATCACAATTAAAAATCCTTTTTGGTTCAATCCCTATTATATTGTTTTTTTAATAAAGAGACGCAAAGAGAGACTCATTTCGTAACGTTGAAACGATTCATACGACTTCATACGAATCAGAGTCAAAACTGTCAAAAATGTCACTCAAATAACTTGACCCATACGGCTACGTAAAACATAAGTATCTGTCAGATGAAAAGCTTCTATAATAGAGATGAACATTTGCCTTTGCTATAATTTTCATCTAATTTCCTATAATCTGCATATGTAATTTAATAATTATAATTTTTCTTATAAATTATAATAATTTTCCTATTCGAATCGTGTTGTAAGTCGATTTATAAAGTTTTAAAAAATAAAAATTATGTATCCCAAAACTAATAAAATTTTGGTTTTATTTTCTCAAAAAGCTTCACATAAAACATTTTGATAAATTAAATTTCTTATGGGCATCGCGATGGTTTGTCAACGCCACACATTTGAGTGCTTCCATTGAAATAGGTTGACTTTGGACACTCGTAAAGATTTCCCGTCCATTGGCCACTCACCGAAACGCAACTGATGTATCTAGAAGGTTAAAATAAAAATTATCAAAACCATTTTATGAAAGTTAAAAAATAAAAAATATTTCATACTGCTGACAGGTGGTATCTGCAGACACTATGTAGCGTCCTGGAAATCCTTGATTCGCACAAAACTCATTGGGACTTGTTATTGCGTTAGGAGTTGTGGTTATGATAACCGATGGAGTAGTAGGCGTTGTTACGGGTTCCGACCACGGACATGTAGCACCAATCTGTAAAATAAAACGTATATTTAAAGAAGACTTTTAATATCGACATTCTTACTCCTGTGACATTTCCATCAATGCAAATAATATCGGAATCAATACTGCACACTAAACCATCAGGACAAGTGTATTCCACAGACCTATCTGGTACGTCTGTTCCCCCACAAACCGTAAAAGTGTTGAATCCAATACAGGCGAAAATATTGTTGGCATTACATTGTTCACACTTTCCGCAAGAAGGCGACACAGTTCCTGGAGCACAAACTTGTGCATTTGGTGTGCAAACAGTTCCAGTTGGACATTGAATTGAAGGTGATTGTGGTATTCCTTTTGAAAATTGATACTTTCCATAAATAAGTGCAATTATTTATTTAACACAAATAACTCACCATCTAAACACACTTTAAATTTATCTGGTCCAACACATGCTAGTCCAGTTGTAGCAGAACAAGTGTTACATAAACCATTTGTTTGATAGACCACAGCGGCAAATACCAAAGCTGACTGAAAATATAATTTAATTGAATATTTTTAACTCCTATTTTTATTAAATTTCAATTTATTAATTCCTGCGCAAAACAGACTAATAGCATCTTATTAATCTTAAGTTTTTAACTATGTCTTATAATTAAACTTTAATTTCTTTTAAAAATAAATTAGAACATTTTATTTTTGGATTTAACAGTTTTGTAATTTTTTTTTTACCCAAGGGTTTTTTAAGTAAGAAACAAAAATAAATGAACTTACGATACAGAATTTCATCATTCCGGAAAAGGTTATGATGCTAAACAACTGCAAAACAGCAAAGGCAGATTTTTTCTTATATATACAAAATCTTATCAATAATCTATCTTAAGAGAAATTGTAAAGTTTAATCTTGTAAATATTTTGAATTTCCTATTATGATAAGAACCGCTAAGTGTACTCACATAACATTAAACAAACTTATTTAAGTTTGTTTAGTTTATCGTTATACTATACTGCATAATTAAGTTATTAGTTTTTTTTTTTTATAAATGTACCTATTGCAATTTACAATATTTATGTGTTCTCTAAGCAAGTCAAAAACCTTTTGGAATCGTAAGATGTGACTGAAAATATTTAACTTGTTATATGCTAATAATTTAAAAAAAAAATATATTTCAATCATTTTATTGTGACTTAAGAATCTACTATAGGAAGAGCCAATGAGGCAATATAACTACTATAGTATTTTCAAGTGCAATATCACATGTTAAAAAACTTACGTTTTACTAAAGTATACAATGCAAATACACCTACACCAAAGTGTATATACCGACTGAAAACCTATTCCGTCACATTCGCAATACTTTGGTTACACCACATTAAAAACATTATGATTTTCTAATTATTTAAACGTGTGTAACACCAAAGGTGGTATAGACTCTGACACAAGTGTGCACAAGTGTGAATTTGTGGTGGTATTTTGTCTGTTTTTTGCTAAGATAATTTTTGAGCGAGTTTTACACCAGCAAACGAATGGCAAGTGATTTGTTAACGTTTTCTCTTGAAGTCTGGTGTGTTGTTTATAGAAAAGCAATTAATTTGTTTGTGTTTTTAAATTGATCTTGGTTTCAATAATTTTTTTATAAATTCACTTTTTTTGATTCAGGGGTTCCGGCAATAAAGAGATTTTTAAAAGGTACGAGTTGATTATTATGGCAGTCAAGCAACCCTCTGTAAAATTCCAATCTACTCCTTATTATTCAGCTACTGGATGCCAAAACAACATATTAAGTAACACGATTGAACAGCAATACCCGCTACAGTTGTGGAAAGAGAAACAATATATTTTGGTACTGCCGAGGCCGACATATCACCTTGCACCAAAAATAATACTTCTGTATTTGATTTTACAAGTATTGAATATGTACAAACAAAACGGACCCAAAATTAACAATTCCGAACTTTCAAAGCAACCATGTTATATAAATCTTTATTCAAAAATTCTTTTGTTGTATCACTTCTATGATTGTCTGTTTTTATAGGCCATACAAATTTGTCTCTAGACTATTTTGTTGTTGTTTAGATATGAGAGAGTTCTGTGGCATTTTTGATTTTGGATTTCTCATTTGAAATTTAGTTATTCTCATTGGAATTTCAACCAAGTTAGAAATATATGCGTTATTACCGGTTCTTTGCTATAAAAACAAAATATTTTTATACATTATGTCCTATAATAATTTCAACTTTACATTTCTAAATAATTGAACCTGGCTGTGTTCAAAAATTTATTAGTAAAATAACTAAAAAATCCACCCTGTAGTGTGTAGAATGATGCTACGGTTTAAGTTGATAAACATAAAAGAAAACAAAACCATAATTCAAATGATAAGATTCTTTTTGATAAGAAGTTAAGATATCTCAGTATAAGAGTTGCGATGAATCTTCTTATTAAACTAGGTTAGTTATTTAATATTTCTCGATGCTGTATTCAATACGACATACCATGCAGTTTATCATTGTAAGTGAAAAGATATATTCTGTTTCAGTAACTTATATTTATTTTTTGTTCTTTATAACTTTTTAGGCAATTTTAATATTTGTCGGTGCTTTCTATAGGGTCTACACTTTATGTAACACTTGTTCTGCCATCACTGGTTTGGCTTGTGTTGCAAATGACCAGTTTAGTGTTTGTGTTAATGGTAAAGCATTCCAATTTAAATGTCTCTCAAATATTTTGAATTTATTTATTCCGGAAGGCCTGCCAACATCCGCGGTAACCCTATGCCCTAACGGAACTGTTTGCACAGCGACTGCCAAAGTTTGTAGTCCAGCTGAAACTGCTCAACCATCGTGTGGTATGTGTGGAGTTTGTAATGGTAATAATACTTTTGCTTGCACCAGTTACAACACATTTGCTCTTTGCTATGGAACTACGGTCCCAGGTACAGTGAATTATACATGTGCCAATTCAACAATTTGTTACTACGATGACCCACAAATTTGCGTAGATCCAACAGTAACAGGAGTAAGGAAACTGTTAAATTCCGACTTCAATTAGATTTATAAATATTTCAATCTTTTCGTAGATTGGTGGAACATGTCCCTTAACAACTCTAATTCCTACAACTACAACAACACCACCATCATCATCAGTCACATCAACTTCAGCAATTCCTGGAGCAACGACAACTACTCCTAGTCCAACAATTAGTCCACAAGCTTTTTGTGCAAATGTTACGTCTTCTGGACGATTTGATTTAACGACTGATACAACCTGCAAACAGTAAGGCAATAAACATTTTTAAATGAATTTTAATCTAATAACGATATGTTTTGTAGATATGTATTTTGTACTTTGTTGAATAGTACATGGATTGGAAATAAATACGAGTGTCCTGGTACTACTTTTTTCAATTCGACATCTGGTTTATGTGGTATTGAAGTGCCACTTCGTTGTACGACATAGATGGTATCAATTATTTATTTCATAAAAATTCTATCATATTTCCTATTAAATTTAAAAAGGTAAATAAAATTTTGTGGAAATCCACCTAATTTGTAGATAATTTACACGGTCTGTCATTTGACATCAATCCGTAATATAGTGTTTGTGAAAATAAGTCTGTATGAGTGCATTTGTTTGACGACAAATCAAAACCCTTTTGATTTTGCTGATGACTGATTATATATGCTTAATTTTTCAATAGAGAATACACCATCATAGATGGTTGTCTGGGGAAACCAACTTTCTTTTATATGTTTTCTGTTTATTTCAAATTATTTTTTTATTTTAATTGAAACATTATTTTTTTTTGATTATATCCTAATATTATATTTTAATAACGTTCATATCAAGTAATTTTATATATTATATAAAATCTCGTTTTGCTTATACTATGTTTCCGACAGATTTATCCATAATCTCCTTATAAATCACTACATTTACCATACAAATTTAAATCTTCTTCATGATTAAAAATTAATCTCTTATAAATCTTTTGCAAATAACTTAACACACACCCTTTTTGGACTGAACTATTTCATTTCAAATGTCATTATTTTAGATGTCAACAATAGTGGTCGTATTTTATAATCCCTTCTGATCCGGAACGGAAGATCTAGAAACAAAGCTGGATCTATTGTTGTTGTTGTTTGCGTGTATTTTGTGACGCAAACCCAATCCGGGTCAGATCTGGAGGGATAACAAAATACAGCTAATGAATTTGTCAATAAATTTTGTAAATATTTATTTTTCTCAAAATAAAATACTTTAATTGCATTATTTCGACGAAATATTATAGATTATTAGTGTTTTTCGTGAAATAAGTGCATTATTATATTTAATAAATATAAAATTTCTGAACTAAATGTTTCTGTGTTTTGAAGTTGTAAAACCTTTTGTCAAGTTTATCTCTTTGTTAATCTTTTTGACCGGTGAAAACGCTACTAAATATTCTTCTCTCAATTCAGGGTTTTATTTTTGGTGGAAACAGCATTAATTATAGAGATATCTGAACAAACTGGGCCTTTATTGTTACCACAGTAACGCTAGAGAATAGCCAAAATGGGGACAACCCCAAAGTTGATATTTGGAATTGGAAAAGGACTCTGACGTTTATAATTTAAAGCTGCTTCATGTGCACGTCAATACTCGTCCCTAAAGCTGGCCATACAAGATATATTTATCGAGCATAATCATTCTGTATATGGCTCGTCAGAATTTTCGGAAAGTTGAAAATCCATTTAGCCTGAGCCAAAATGACATGGAAATTAGAGTAGCCACGTTTTTTTGCAAGTTCATATTCACACAACATGTGTGAAAAAAACGACATTGGGATTTATCCGACAACATTACCGACGTTCCCATATGACAACATGTAATTGTGTCGGTAAAGCAGTAATCTATATGGACTTAGCTAAGGGCCAGTTGTACAAACGTGGTTCAACGTGGTTCAAATTTTTAAGCCACTGATTTCCATAGCTAATCTGTCAAAATCGGTGGTTTAAAAACTTGAACCACGATTGTACAACTGGTCCTAAGTCCCGATAATTATCGAGAGTTAGCTAAGTCTGTATGGGCTTATGTTGGTGTTGTATTTACGTGTTGTTGTATTTACATGTTGTTGTATTACGTTACGACTGTTGTCGATTTTTTCACACAATTCTGTATGGACTTGCAAAAAAACACAGCTGTGTTGTGAAATATGTCAAAATGGCTCGATTGTATATGGAACGATCTTAATATTAGTTTGTACAATTATTGCTATTCAAACAATTTGGCTTGACAAAGATTTGGCTTCGCCATGTTATTCAAATAAATTGGCTTGACAAAGATTTGGCTTCGCCGTGTTATTCAAATAAATTGGCTTGACAAGGATTTGGCTTCGCGTGTGTGGCCTTACATTTTCGAATGGAGCCATTTGGCCTCCATCGAAATGGCCCCGAATCATTGGCTCCATCGTGTATGGCCAGCTTAACTTATTTTACCAACGGATTCCTTACTTTAAATTCACAGTCCATCTTATCGCTCATGTAACTGCACACTTAAACACTTAAGATAAAAACATACAAATTTGTTGAACTCATCCCTTCAATTATTCTACGAACACATTTCTATTCTAACCCAATACACAAACCATACAAAAATATTTAAAAACAAATGTATCTACTCATTTCGTTCGCACATATAATTCTTCTCATTCGCTCTCGAAACAATTCAAACCACAAACAACTTCAAATCAATCGTTTAGCGTTTCATCAAAAAATCAAAATGGTCGCCTGTTTTGTTAATGGTTCTGTGTAAAGAAAACTTTTTCCTCTTCAAAATAAATTGCATTATCCCCCGCAAAAACAATTTAAAAACATTAAAAAAATAAACCTCAATCAAGTGCTCACAAGTGAATCTGTTAATAATTCAAATTAAAGTGCCAAAAACTAGTGTTCCATCTGGAAAAAAATTATCAATTAAAACACAGCGACCATACATACTAAAAAAAAACCAACAAAAGAAAAATTAAAATGATTAAGAAATTTTTTGTTTGTCAAGTGCTGCTACTCTAAATGAGGGTGGATAGTCAGCGGGCTTAGAAGTTTTTTATTTTATTTATATTTTGCCTTAATATGATAAATTTGTGATAAGAAAAATATAAAATGAAATCTGCCAGTGGATAAAGGAACTACGCCACCACCAGGAAGGAAGAGAGGAGTCTCGGCCGCCCCCTTTTTTATGCGCCTATCAAACAAATCAATCATTGCCTTTTCATCACCATCTTCATAGTCGTCGCTTCGTCTTGCTCTTTCTTGCGCGTTCTTTACACTCGTCGTCGTTCACGTTTACGTCGTCCGTCGCCCTCTTATTTCTTTTTATTTAATTTTTTTTTTGTTACAACAATTTGCAAGGAAGCGCATTTAAAAACTTCCTTTTGTGTTTTCTACTTTCCCCCCTCCCTCTCCTATTGTGTGTTGTTTCGAGCATCCAGCGGACTACTTAACAAAAAGATTAATGGTAATATATTTTTTTTTTAATTTTTATATTACCTACATTTTATTGTTTTATTTTTACATTATACATAAATGTAATTGTTTTAAAAGCAATACAATTAATTACATTTAAGGGGTTGAACGGGAAGGTGAATAGGGGCATTTGTTATTGTTAAAACTATTACTTGGGTCAATTAATATTTCAATTCAAAGAAAGTGCTAATTTATCTACAAAGTCAAACTAAATAATAACATTAAATTATTGCGAAATCAAGATCGAGGGAAGTAATAACAATAAACACATTTTTCGCCGTCAATGTCGGTCGGTCGGTGGAACTAGAAAAGAAAATCAAAATCATTAAACTTTATCTTTCAAGTGTGTTCTGAAAAAAGAAACACCATACGAATAAATTTATTGTTGAACAGACGTTCGTCGGCCGTCGGTGAACATTCTGCAGTAGCTTAAGGGGTAGGTGGAATGCTGGTGTAGATAGTCAGATGAAGCTGATTCGTTTGGTCTCGGTAGGCATGGTGCAAACATGCTGCTGCTTCCGCAGGTACACTTCTGTTCTAGTATACACCAAACCAACCACTGTTCAACAAGCAAACAAACTACAGGCAGTCAATTAATTAATTTATTATGAAGGCTTTAATTATTAAATTATGTATATACTACCAACGTCTTAATTGTTTAAGTAAATTTGTTTTGGTTATTGTTTGAGAATTAAAATCAGACATTATGGGTAGTGGGCGGAAAGTATAGTTAGGAGGAATATTTAAATTTTGCTGGTACCTACTTAATTGGAAGGCCCAATGATTTTGATAAAAATTAGTAGATAGGTACATTATGTATATGGATAGTTATTGAGAATTGATCTGGAGTAGGAATTGGGACTTGGAATAAGGATTTTTTTATGAGTAAAGTCCAATAAATTAGAATTTAACTTCGAAAAAATTCGGACAAACCTAGATTTTGCTGGAGACCTTTGTTTTTATCACCCCTATTACGATTGTCAATTATCTTACAAATTGACATTTGCTTAAATTTATCAATAAGTTGAAAGTTTGGTATTGTGTACCTTGATTGATAAAAGTTTCGATCATTGTGAATATTATTTGGCCATTAAAAGAGCATTTACCCACTATGAAGCTTCAGGTGTGAAAGAATCAAATATACAAAATTATGACAATGAGCGCAATCGAGAAAGTGTTATTCGGGTATTGAATACAAAAGTATTGAACTATACTTTTCTCAATGCAAAAGCGAATTGAAACCTTAACTGTAAAACAAATTGATGAAACTGATGCTTTATGAAGCCAAACTAAATTCAATAGCCGCCTGTTAGAAAGCCCTACATTAATAATACCTATTTACTGCAAGAGAAAACAAAAATAAATACCTATAGGTTAAAATCATGTTTGATTTGTTAACTCTTTTTTTTTTTTCGCGAAATTATAACTTGCCTTAGAAGATAGGTACCTAATCGCAAGAAGAAACTTGTATTTTTGTGCATCTCGTGGAAATGTTTATTCATCAACTAAAAAAAAGATAACTTAAGAAACCAACCATATGTCAAAGCAATGGTTTTCATTTTCAAACTGCGTAACGGATTGTTACGGATTGCGCAGCCATATAACTTAACAAACAATAAAAAATTAAGACCAGAGAGATGCCGTCTAAGCAGTACGCAACATTCGATATTGTTTGACTATTATAATAGTCTCCCGAGTGCAGTGAAAAATGAAAGTGGAATAAATCAATTTAAGAAGAAACTTATCCCTTTTATCAAAAATAATATTTTTTAAATCAAAATGTGATTTTTGAAGTTGTTTATTTTAAAGTTTTTTAACTAATAATATTGTTTTTTCTTCATAACCATAGGTAGGGCAATATATAGAGCCCAATCTATTGCAATGCAAAGATGGGTACTTTTGGCTCAAGCCAGGATGGTATGCAGAAACTCTATAATAAAACCCTTAAAATGAGAGAAAACATTTTCGAGTTACAGAAACTTCTCAAAGTTCTAAATACAAATTCGATTAATAGAGAAATTTGACTTAAAGAAGTTCGAGTTATGGAAATTCGACTGTACCAATAAAGTTGATGCCAATTGACACTCGCAATACCTATTTTTCCATTCACAATGGAGAGTTGATAAAAATTGAATATTTATCAACTTTTTATTGTTAATTGACAATCGCAAATCGCAAATTTTAAGAAATTGGTTGATAAATAGCAATTATCAATTAATAATTGACAATCGCAATAAGGCCTTATGTCTTAAGCAAACCCATAAAAGTGCCCATGATTTAGCCCAGAAATAAGTTTTTTTTTTGAGGGGGGAAAGGGGTCGAAATTTAGTTTTTTTGCTAATTTCTCGGAAACTAGGTAAAAAAACTTAATGCAAAAAAAAAAATTTGGTAAAAATTGTAGGTAATATATTTTTCTTCAAAAAAGGACTTTTCATCGTACCCCTATGTATCATCAACCAATTTCGAAAAAAAGTGTTAAATTATTACAAAGTCCGTTCATACAACATTGCACTTATTCACTAGCAGGTACCTACCTAGGTATTTGGCGCTTTTTGCTTTATTTTTTTGTGGTTTTTGTATTAAGCATAGTGCCCAGAAATAAAAATAAAATGCATGACTGGGTCGCACGAACTTGCTTTTGTTGTAATCTATGGGACTAGGTTCCTCCAAAAATCATCATATTTTTCGTTTTATGTTAAATGTATAGTATAAGTTATAACATACTCAAATTTTCATCAAAATCGTATGAGCCATTTTCGTGAAAATTCGGAAAAATTTAAACGTTATCATGAGAGGTAAGTAGGTACCTTCCTACCCACTACACTACTACAGTAGTAGCCGCTCGAACGATTTTGATGAAACTTTGTGTAGGTACAAAATACAAAAAATAGATAAATAGAATTATCGGTTTTTCAAAAAAAAAAAAACTTTTTCAAAAATTACTTTTTTCAATTTTTTTGTTTTGCAGTAGATTAGCAGTTCTTTTAGATTATTAAATTTCATCAAAAACGATGCACTCTTTCAAAAGAGAGTGTAACAAAAAACGGTTCTATGGCAGGCAGGTAGGTAGGTACCTATAATCGCAAGTAAAAATACAGTAAACATTTGTTAAACATTTTTTGAAGCAGCCAGAATTCACGAAAAAAAAAACTGATTATTTGGGTTGTCCTTTTTTATTTTCGATTAGATTATATCCTTTTTCCGGTGTGATAAGATTTACTTGACCGATAAAATTAGTTTTTGTGGTTATTTAAAAAATATTGCGCGACAAAAAGCGTTTTTTTAATTTTCGATTACATTTAATCCTTTTTCTATGGTAGTAGTGCTAACTTAACAGTCAAGTTAATATTACTAGAGGTTATTTCTAAAACAATCGCGCGACACATTTTATAGTTGCACGAAAAAATTCACGACCGTTAATCCCATAGTTCAACTTCTGAAATTTCAAAGTGGTAATGCTAATTTGACGGACATCTTTTACTAATTAGATTTCACCAGAGCTTAGTTGCACAGACGTACAACGTACATATGTATTTCAAAATTATTTCGACTTTGTTAATCTTTTTGCTAATGTAGTGATGTTTGGTATCAATTTGTTTAATCCTTCCCTGATATGTGCTAGTAAGCTTATAACTTAAGGCACTTTTAATATCGGATCGAATTTATGTCGAATACGGAGAGTTTTCAACAAGTTCCCAGTATTGGCTTTAGTGGTGGAGATGACAACAGTTGGCTGCTTCTTTGGGGTTCATTGGGCAAAAATAAAGCATAGTCTTTAAATGAACGTTGCAGAAATAATCTACACTTGTAAATCTAAAATACATACTTCTAAATTAGGTACCTTAATCTGTGAGTATTTGCACAGCTAAGATACCATTTCCCGGTCTTTGATTAAGGTGGAACAAATGCAATGTTTAGTTTAGTTTATTTCATCAAACAGTAATACATTACAATTAAATAATATATATACTTAAAGATTACTTTGAAAATAATTAGTAACATGCGATAATTTACATTAAAAGATTACAATTTAACAATAAAGTGGCTTGCACATCAGTTGCGACCAGCGAATACGAATAAATAGTTTAAGGCAATTTCAGGAACAAATATCGATTTATTTTAATTATCACTTATCGATAAAGTAAATAAACGATCCAATATATATAAATATTAACACAAAACACCACATAAATAAGTTTAAATTAGAAAATTCTTCATTTTAATATTTTCTCCTCTACCAACAACATCCACAACACCACAACAACATCCACAACACCAGGATCGGTTCCACATATTGGCGAATGAAAAATTCGCAAGAGTTTAACCTCAAATTTATCTGTTTGCGTATATACAATTCACGGCTGCCGGCGACCTCTCATGTGAAAAATGTCAAAATCCGCGACCATTCACAGTTCGCAATTCGCTGGTCGCGTCTCATGTGCAAAGCACTTAAGACATTACCACCATAAAAGTTAAGAGTTTAAAACTAATAATAAACGAGTTTAAAATATAACCCTGCTCAAATTAAAATCCATCATTTCGTAGACCGTATTTGTTTCTCTCAAGCATCTGCATAAAGGTTCATTAGCGCCATAAACAGTTCTATGCTATGGGACATTAAAAAACAAAATATTTCTAAGCTGGGGCCCAACTATGTAACTCGATTCTACTTTTGATTCTATTCGCAAATCATTTCCGATTCTACTTTCACCTGGCACTATGTATGAAATGAGAATCGAATAAAATAAGTCCCAAAAATATCCCACAATATTTCCGATTTTCGAACGAGTCTCGCATTCTATTGACAGATGAATTGAAAAAGGAGTCAATAAACATTTTTTTTGTGAAACATTTTAAATTAAATCAAGTTTTTGAATGAAAATATTAACTTAAGTTGTTAAGTTTTATCAGATTTTTTCCAATAGGAAGTAAATTGGAACAAGAAAAAACGATATAAAGGCAATACATTGTACTTTGTACAAAACACGGAGGTAGGTATAATGGTGCTTATCGCAAAAAGAATTATTAAAAATTCAAGTACATATATTAAAGCGATTACAGAGTGAAATGTTTTATTTTCAGTTTTGCAATAAAAATAGCACTTTTAGAAGATGAATTTATGTGTTGATCCTTGAATTTTTTTTTGTAAAAATCGGTGCGTTTCGTCATTGTGTTGGCCAAGAACATTGAATTGAGAAGCTTTTGTGTTCGCACTTTTAAGTGAGTCCTTGCGTTGAAAATGTATTATTGATTAGTTAAAAACAGTTAAATAAATATTAACAATTACAAAAAATATGTTTTCATGCATATTGTATGCTTTCGTTTAATTTTAAAGGATTGCTCGCAAACACATTTGCATGCGAACAATATTATGCGAATTCGAATGGTTTTGACATCTACTTTTGAGTTAGGTAGTTCCAAATTTGCGAAAGGAAATTTTTTCATTCGACTTTCGTTTATTAGAGCGTTCTTATAGAATTACAGAGTTCGGATTTTGCGAATTCGATTATTTTAATTGTAGAATCGAGTTACATAGTTGGGCCCCTGTCTTGCAGGAACATCGAAACCAACCAAAGACAATACATGAGTACAATCAATATCACCAGCAAGTAAATCGCGACTGAACATAACCCCAAAGTATTTCCTTCGTATATTCCAAGTAATTTACACCTAGTTACCTAGTTACGAAGGCATATCTATGTTTCAGTTAAGTCTTCCAACCACAACCCTAGTGAAACGTTTTTGGATTCTTTCAATGTAAATACTTTTAACTTTAATTAGCTGAAAAATCTCCCAGAAACAACTCGGATTCATTTAAAAAGTCTCAAAAAATACTGCATTACACTTCATTACATTACAAGACAGTCATGCTGGCTACTTGCCAATTTTATAAATACAAAGTTCCGCAAAATCAACTTGAATTTCATGCTTCCTTACACAAAGTAGTATAATACAAAAAAGTAAAACCCCTATTGAATTAAAAATTAATATTTCGAACAAATCATTCCCACCATTTGTTCTATTGTAATTTTTCCAACGTTTTATCTAATATGTGCATACATATTTATTTCGATACTAGGTACACACTTCATTTTACTAGAAATTGGTTTATAAATAGAAGAAAAGTTTCCTATTAGTCCAACACCAAAAAGAAGAAAGGAAATATTAAAAGGAATTGGTGATATTAATGTTATGACATGACATTCGTTCCGCTCGGAGTCGGGTGAATAATAATTACTGGCCCCCATAGTGATATGCCACCCTAGATGGAAACAGAACATGCTCAAAGCATCAAGTAGCAGCGCAACACAACATTCAAAAGTGCTCGAAAAAAAGGGACTCACAATGATATGTATGTCCATCAGTTTAATTGTAATTAAAGCACTTTGTGCCTTTATTATTATTTCTATTATTAATTTATTGACTGCTAAAGTATACGATTAGACATTGTAATGAAAGGAGGGGCAAAGCGGAAAAATATGGCCTCTTTATTAGTGAGACTTATAAATGTTTATTGCCATAATAAAGGCGAGTAATCTATTTGATTTGGCTTGTTGTTGTTTTTTTTTTTTTATTGTTCTGAAAATAGAAACAAGAAAAAACAAAACTTAAATTTATTGTTGCTCATAGAATTCGAAGCTGGTTTGCAATTCTATTAACGGCCAAATCACGTATAATGTTTATAACTTCGGCGAATTAGTTGATGAAATGGTCTATGAGTAAGAACTATGTGTGTGTTTCGTCATTAAATTTGTTTAATTTTTTAAAATAATAAAACTTTTTTGCTGATTTCGTGCGTTTTTGTGTGGCAATTATGTTTATGATAGAAAAAAGATATTAGAAATGAATGCTAAGTGGAATGAAATAGGTTTATTTTGTCTAGCTGATTACTGATTAAAGTTAAAGGTCAATAAATTATATTTAACGACAATAGAATGCTAAAATAATCTTAATTTTATGTTTTAATATTGCATTATCTTAATGAAATATCCGATGAAGTCTTTAAATCTCTACAATAAGAGAGATAGGACAACTCTTGTAGAAACCATATGGGTTTATCAGGGCTGTTAATGCTGAGCACAGGAAATGTAGCATATCACCCAAAAAAAGAAATAGATTTGAAAAAAGTGTAGTAGATTGAATGAACAAAATAATATTAAAAAAAAGAACAAATTTATTTTTATTTTGTATTGAGAACAAATAAAGTTTAAGGGCAGCCTTTCAATTTTTTTTTCTGGAATAATGAACGCGATCAAAACTCAACAACATCTCCATCGTTGTTCATTGCTATATTTTTAGCCGTACATTACCGTTTTAAAATCCGCATTTAGGGACTCAATATTTGTTTTATTTTATCGTTATAAGGAAAACGAAAAAAAATCTACTTCCGTTTCCCTTTTTCGACTTAATTACATATTTCTCATACAAAGCTCACTTCAGATTAAGCAAAGGAAATTTTCGATTTGCAAAATGAATCAATATAGAAAATAAAATTTTGATCGTTATACAAACGTCAGTCAAACGAAGTAGAAAAAAGTTGATGCCTATGTAGCAGACGCATATAAAAAAATAAATGAAGTAGATTGGCAGCCCTGGTCTTTATAAACCTTATTTTCGATTTGAGGTGAACAAAATTTGGTAAACAATATTGGCTTGCGATGCGAAATAAAGCTGAGGGTTAAACACTCTTTCTTTTCAAAGAATAATGTATCATTGACACAACCAGACCAAATTGCACACCATGCAGGGATTTTTTGACAGCTCAAATGCTGGGGTGGAATCGGCTAAGGTGATTTGTGATGAGTGACAGTCAAAATCTACACTTTCTGTCTGCGTAAGGTGATCATCACAGTGATAGCTAAAAACCAGTCACAAAAATATTGCGATAGTCACCTGCATTGCATTTATTCACTAAAAAATTAACAATTTCAATGAATTTACTTGAAAATATGACTACGGCAACAATGTTTTTCACAAATGTCACTGACAAATTGAACAAAGTTGAATTGGTGACGCATAAGAAAAAATCTATGTGATCACAAGTGGTGATCAAAAATGTGACAATCAACTATCATCTTTCGCGATTCCACTCCTGGATTCTCCAGTTCAACCGATGCATTTCAATCTTCTTCAACACTACCACCAACAGCAGCTATTTTTTTTGATTGATAAAGAAATGGAGGAAACTCCTTCTGATTGTATTCATTATAATTTCGAGCAGAACATAATACTTTTGGAGTAGAAGCATTATTCTTTTACTCATATAAAAATAAATGGGTATGTAGGTAGGTACAAACTTTGAATATAAAGCATATTTTTTAAAAAGTCTGTTTTACTTAAATAGCAGACTCATTTCGGTAGTGCAATGTTGTGTCATAAGATTTTAAGAGCGATGATAGATGTTGTGCATGTGAGGAATGCATAAGACTAACAAAAATCTCCAAATACAAAAATAAAATTAAAAACACCTTTTTTAAGTGTGATGGGATTACATATCAGTTGTGATGCCAATGAAATGTTCGCAACTGTTGACGGTAGCTGACCTGGATTTACAAGTCTGTCTAAAACTAAAAATGCTACTTCAACTTTCTACTTTAAAAAGCATAACCTTACACATCTACCTTATTATGTATACTATTTTTTTATTTTTTCATCACTCTGTTTATATATTATGTATATCAAAGTTGGCTTTAAGATTTTAACTGTTTGATGGCGTCTCAGACACAGAAATGTCGGAAAGTTCTGAACATGATGACACATATGGACACGGGTTGACTTTGGCGTTGAAATGTCGATACTCAAATACTCGATCGATTTTTCATTGGCAAATATTCAACATTTTTTTTAGTCACATTTGCTCTGCTAACTTTGGGGACATAGCTCTTCTCAAATAACAGCTTACTTAAATTAAAGTTTAGTTTTTTCTACCAAAATTGATCTAATTGGACGCTTTTTATAGGTATATTTACTCTGGGTTTGAAAAGTTCTGTTTATAATCTTTTTCTGACCAACCAAAAACAAGATCGATGGCAACCACTAACAAAATAACTTTTTAAAAATCGAGAAATTTTTTTTTTTTTTAATAATTAGCGCGCAAACAATATGTTATGCTTATGACTACCCTTATAATGTTGGTAATACACATCACAAGCGGTTAGGAAATTTGGAGCGGATTTAAAAGTAGATGGTGATGCACATTAGTTTTGAATACCTGAACATCAAAATGATGGGAAAAATCGTGTGAGGCAAGGCATTCCACAAACGTGTTGTTTAGCTAAATAAAGAATCTCTGTATTTAACATTACGTGCAAAGTTAAGCTCAAGGGTGAACTGATGATCATTCATAGCTAAGCGGGTATAACCTTAGTTTCACCAAACTGGTGCAAGGATTGGTTCCACTTTTCGTTAAGATATACCATTCGATTACCAGTAGACCAATTGCTTTCGTTCTTCAATATATTTCTTAAGCTTATTAATCAGCGTTTCCATGACCTTTGTGTTCTAGAAAATTGTGTCTGTTGCATACTGTTAAAACATGGATGACTAACTCACAATGTAGGCAGTTGGTATATCCAGATGACAAAAAATGCCTTCTTTTGAAACAAGTGTTCCTGAAAATTATAATTAGCACTTAAGACTGCTTGCGCTTTCAATACCATATTTTCTAACCCACAAAAAAATTTCCCAAAAAAAAGAGTGAATTGTCAATGTCAAATCATGTGATTGGCAATAAATCACTTAATTTTATGTATGACGTAAATTGTTAATTTCTATTTTCATTTCATTTAAAATATCTGCTTACCTACTTTTTTTTTTACAAAAACAAACTCATTTAAACTTTTTTTTTTTCTTACAGAACATAATTTTGAAATCAAGAAAGGGCAATAAAAGGCTTAACACTGGACGTGAAAAGTGTTTTTAAAGGGTAATGGCGGCCTCCACTCAAGGAGAAATACGAGTGGGTCCCGGCCACCAGGTAAACGATGTCTATGTACGTACATAACTCACAAAATTCACGGTAACAAATTCTGATTCAAATTCAAAATTTTTTTCTTCTCTCTTTGAGTATTTTTTTTTTGTAATAATAATATTTTGTTTTCTATATATTTGTCAAGAAATTATAACTTGAAAACAATGCTTTTATTTGCTGTTTGTGCATTGAAAACATCTGCAGTCTAAATTAAATTGTTTGTGTTGTTTATCTAATACTTATTTCAAAAGGAATAAACATCTTTAAATTCAGATCTGGTCTTAGATAAACTAACTTCTAATCTTAACATACAAATTAATTAAAAAAAATGTTAAGTTTTAATGTAGATTGCAGAAGTTCTTTAGATTTCTTTGTAACTTTGATTTTTCTCTATTTTGGTTTAATTTGAAAATAATTGGCTTTTAATTAATTGCAGTTATATACAATTTTGTGATAATGTTACAAATGTATTCAGGTTGAATCATGCATAGTATTTTTTATTTTTTTTAAATTTAAATATGAACCTTCCTATTTATTTGTTATGATTATTTTATAAAAATTATATATATTTGTGAATAATTTTTACAATATTATTGGGATATCGAATATTACTTTTTTTTTTTTTTACTTTAGAAGCGCTTCTTGTGAATGCACAAAATTAAAACGCTTAGTCTAATTTAATATTTTGTTTAATAATTAGTTTTTTTTTATATTATATTGATATATTGATAATTTATCAAACAAAGATTGTAAGTCGAGTGATAAAAGAGAACATTAGATTCGGAGTAAAACAAACTTTTCTTAAAGGATAATATATATCTGATGAGTTGCTATTTGCATCACTGGCATCAGATACTTAGCAATTTATCATTGTGGAATGAATGTTAGTTTGCAAAGGACTATCATTTATATACAAAACTAAAGCCGTTCTATTTATTATTTAAGCTTACATCCTATCGAAACGAAATTTGCGAAAGAGCTCAACGAAGAATTGTTGGCACTTCTGGGCGGCCAGTATTAAAACGAAATCAATCAATCAATCAATTAGCTCAGTTGTAATGTTATTTGTACACAATTCCATGAGAAAAAAGTATTTACTGATTTTAAGAACTATTCACGTCTATTAACTTTAATTTGTAGGTAGAATTCAAGTAAAATATCACGATGCACTAAATTGTCTTCGAGTCCAGCGTAAAATCTCTGTTGTGAAACATGGAAATTCTCTGCCAACATATCGAGCAGGTAATAAGGTTTCGTTAATCTTTTCTTTATCGACAGAGAACTGACCAAAAAAAGTGTATCAACATGTTGTGTAAAACATTAGAGGTTTTTGCCTAAAACCGTGCCTTTGCAAAAAAAAAAAAGAAGATTTTTTTCTGGTGCAATTCTTTTGTCAGGAAGTGAACAAATACGAGCGTATAATTTGCCTTCCTAAAATACGTAAATACGTCTGACGGGGTCAAATTGCACGATATCATTGGCCAATTCACAACGAAAGCGTTCGCCGCCGTCGGTGATGGCCATCGCCAAAGTTTCTCTATCTGCATTGAAAATTGGTGGACAAATTGGAATTGTAATCATCCCAAATTAGATAATTTAGTTGTTGACGAACCAATTTTTCCAGTAGCGGGACTCTTCCATTTTTCGAACGAAATTGGACTCAACTTCCTCGAAAGGAGACCACCCACTTTTATAAAACAATGTTATTATATATTGACCGCTTTATTTCTCCATGTTGAGTTTGCAAGAAAAGAAAGACTTATGTCATTTTCGGTTGATCGCCCAGAGGTCCGGTAGCGTCTAGAAGACTTCCGAAACCATTCGGTTGGCACTCAAAACATTTCTTCTCCTGGAAAGAAGAAAAATGCTTCTGGATTTTAATTCAGAAACAAACCAGAACCACTCACACATTCACATTTTTAAACTTCAAAACTGCGCATTTGAGATTTCAACAAATTTGTTAAAATTTGATGAAAATGAAAAAGTTTAGTAAGAACATAAAGTTTAAAGTGAAAAAGATAATAAATAGTTTAATTTATTATATTCAATTAAATTCTCAACTAATTTGTATTCCCATGTTTAAAAAGTAAATGAAAATTTGCGTTGATACTTCCCTTCTAAAGTGACATACATACTTCAGAATCAAATAAGCTGTGTTTGCTTGTTGGAATCCAGGATTAAAAAGTTCTTCCGAATTAATGGTGATCAATAATTTATAAGTATCACTTCGATTTATATCCTAAGATTATTTTTAAATCAAATTGATCTGAACCTAGTAGTGCCCCGTGGCGTAGTGGTTAGTGTGTCGGACTATCACGCCAGAGGTCAGGCGAGGAAGTGACTGCTTCTTGCGAGGAAGTGACAAATCCTCCAAGAGTAATAGTTCTTAAGAGTCGGAGTCGACCAACAATTGTGGGTCCTTTTCAATCCCCTAGAACTAATAACGCACACAAAAGGATTGGTTGAGAGTGTAAGTCACTAGGCCTTGGTTCTTCGGAGCTGTCTAAGTGGCACCCTTGATTTATTTATTTGATTTAAACCCAGATTTGTTTTGTTTATTTTAACACTCTGTACAACATGCATGATTCACTGAGATTTCACTGCCTCTATGTAAATAAGCAATTAAATAACCCCTACACTCATTAATCATTCATCATGTGTTATTATATAAGAAAATAAAAAAAAAATATATATTTAATACCATTGTGTATTATATATTGTAATGGTAAATAAAATATAATTCCAAACTATGCCGAAAAGAATTTCCAAACTAATCAATTGCTATTTTATAAAAAAACGCTCTTGTCATGGGATGTACACAGGCAAAACTGCCCGATTATAATCCAATTTCAAGTTTTCCCGTTGATAAAGAAATCGATGAGCGTGAATTAGAAGAACCACGATGGAGTCCTGGAATAGTTGCCGATGGAGACTTAATTATGTTTGTACGTGCAGCACGTTCCATGGCAGCATTTCAAGGTAAACATTTTATTTAAATATTGTAAACGATTGTTTTAACAACTATGTTTTGTTTATTTTTTTTTTTTTTTGTTAAAACGTTAGTTGTTTGTGTTTAATTGTGGTTATCTGTTCTTCACAGGCATGTGTGATGGAGGTTTAGAAGATGGTTGTTTAGCAGCAAGTCGTGATGATACTACAATTAATGCACTAGACGTTGTAAGTACATTATTTTTTAATTAATAGTTCTTAAATTATTATGTTATACTGACTGTGATTTGATAAAATGTTTTAAAGGTAAAAATGATAAACCCTCGCAAAGTTGGTTCAATTACGTGATTTGCATTTACAATTTAAATACAGTCATTTGAGAATTATGCATGTAGCAGAAAATGTAAAGCCAATATGTATTTGAATAATTTAAAGATGCATTCTGATTTAAAATGTGATCAATAATTCTTTAGTAGACTGAACTCACTATCAGGCTAAAGATCTTCTGCCACAAAAGATTTCGTAAATTTAATCGATTACACTTTAAGACGAAAGGTATATATGAAAATTAATTAAATGCATTTATTTATCATTATGTTAACATTCTGATTTGTTAACATTTATTGCGCTGCTGATGCATTCTAGGGTAATTATATAATCATAACGAGAAACTCAGTCAAACTGCTGTTTATGTTTTTCAATCCCTGAAAAAAGAAACACCTCGTCAACATTTATTCTGCAATCTCTCGGCATTCTTAAAGTTGGTTTCATTGTATAGTAAAAAAACATGTCTGTAAAAAAAACTTAAAACTGGTGCGATCTTCTTCTGATCCACAATCAGGCCCACTATTATTGCTTCTGCTTGCTTAAATTAGCTTTAGAAACAGAGCGAAGTTTCTGGTTGCTTTTAGTTTGGGTTTGAACCTTAATTTAAGGTTGCTTGACTAAGAATATACATATGTAGCCAAAGTTTTTGGGGGCGGCTTTAAGTAAAGCTTTTTACAGTTGTACAGTTAAGTTAAGTAAAGCTTTGTACAGTTGTACAGTTAAGTTAAGTAAAGCTTTGTACAGTTAAATTATGATTAAACGATGAAGTCACGACATGTGAAACGATAAAGTCACGTTAGTTAAAACAGTGGCGGAACGAAGTTGGCGCTGCTCAGCCGCTTTGCCCTCCGCTGCTCATGGAATGGCGTTGGTCTAACGCGCACTAATATGTGTAGGAAACAAATATGACATATTTTTGCAATCATCATTATTTTAATATTATGTAGTTTCATAGAGTAAGTTTTCTATTTTTAATATTGGTAATAATAAGAACTTTTCCCAAACGACTTACAAATATGTATTAACCCAGATAAACTTTTTTTTTTTAGTTACATGATTCTGGTTACGATACAGGAACCGCCCTACAAGCACTAGTTAAGTGCCCCGTCTCTAAAGGAATAGATAAGAAATGGACAGAAGATGAAACTAAAAAATTTATAAAAGGTTTAAGACAATTTGGAAAAAATTTCTTTCGCATACACAAAGATCTATTACCGCACAAAGAAACCCCCGAGTTAGTTGAATTCTATTATTTGTGGAAAAAGACTCCAGGCGCTAATAATAATCGCCCACATCGTCGTCGGCGACAATCATCGTTGCGGCGAAATCGTGTTACACGCGCCAGTAACGCACCACCAACGAAAAAAGAGGATACTCCCGAACCTCAAGTACCAATCGAACCAATACCCGTCTCGAAAGAGGAAAACAGTTCATTGACCGAAGACGAAGCCAGTGAATGTGATAGTGATTCAAGCTTAACAACCAAAAGGGATGAATCACCATCTAGGATGAGGACACGAAATAAACAACAACAAAACAACAATAAGGAACAAGTGGCAAATGGTAAGAGACCGAAACGAGGTGGAACCGAAACGCCAGAAGTTACCGATACTAACAGTCCTAAAACACCAACCAAAACGGAGAGCAATAATAAACGCAAGCAGGCGAAACAGGATACGCCTAACAAAAAGAAGAGGTCCGATACGGACGGTGATATCACCGATGATAATAAGGAGAAGCGTAAAAGGTCGGACAGTCCGGTGGAGAGCATGAATTCGGACAGCCGTCCTGATTCGGTTCTAGACGAAGGTGAGAACACTAACGATACACCTGACCCACCGCAGTTGGCTGTTGTTCCGCCAAAAGAAGCCGATGACAAAGTTGTGGAAGATAAGGTTATCGTTCCCATTGTTGAACATCCGGTGAAAATCGAAAAGGAGTTGGAACAAGACGAAGAAACCAACCAGCAAACTCCGATCGTGGTTCAACAACCACAGCAGTTGACTGAAAAACAGTGTATCGATGAAAGTGAAAAATTGCCCCAACAGACAGAAGATCAGTTGAATGAAAATGATGTTTCTCAGGAGATGTTGGTACATCCGTCGCCTGACGAAATGGTCAACAACGGAGGTTATGTTCCAAAGGAACAAGAAATACTTTCTAAGATAGCAAACATGAAGCAAGAAACGAATATTGCTTTACAACCAGCTGCTATCGGAGTAATACCGGTGCAGCCAGTATTAGCATCAGTAGTAGGGCCGCCGCCTCTACCACCGATTGAGTTTTCGCCAAAAGATGTGTATATTAAGAAAGAACCACTGGACGACTCGTCTTCAATGGACGCAACCTGTAATCAAAATAGTAATGAACCCCAAGACTTAAAGGTCAAAATAGAGGTCAAGACCGAAGATGCCAAAACAAATGTAAATATTTCCCCAGCCGGCATGTCAGTTGGGCCACTGCCCCCGTTGGCTCTAAATCCTCAAACATGCGTCAACGAGATTCCGGAGCACAAATATGAAGCTCAACAACCGCCTCCTCCTTTCGATGGTCTTATTAAGTTTGGCAATCCTGGCAGCGAGATTAAATATCCTGGAGATATTGAAATGAAGTACAACGATCAAATCAAGTACAACCCAGCAGGCGAGGGTGTTGCGAAATTCCCCAACGAAATGAAATATCCACCGCCATGCGAACCACTGAAGTATGGACAAGAATTGCCAGGCAAATACGAACTGAAATACGGCATGGAGCATGGTGGTTTACCTCCGAAGTCATTTAATGAACCCATCAAAATCCCAGATCTCAAGGCATATCAACAGCAGCATCCACCGCCTCCGTCACAGGAAAATCAACAAATGAAGTATCCTCAAATGAATAGCGGTGATCTCAATCAACAACAGCAAAATCCAGTTGCAATGCCAAAGCCGCACTACCAGGCCGATGTTCATCCATTGTCTCGTTCGCCTTATGATTCAAACATAATACTGAAATATGGCGATCCAATGGGTGCCAAATATGGCTTAGGACCACCGCCAGGGCATCAGCATCAGCCTCAGGATTTGAAATATCCTCCTCCGGATGGTGTTCTCAAATCTAGCTACCATGGGGAAAACCTTATTAAAAGTAGTCCATTTGGCGATCCTCAAGGTGTTGGTAGTAAGTATCCGCCCTCGGAAAGTCCCATTGATGCGTCGTCTCGGTCCACCCCCAATCAGGACAGTCAGGGTAGCAATAGCAACTCCCAGCAGTCTCAACAGTTTCATTCACCACATCCCTCACCCCATATGCCTTCAGCTGTGCCCGCGGGCATGCATCCACAAAACATGGTTTCGCAGCAACATCCTGGTATGCCACCCAACTCGCTGCACCATCCGACACCCACTCACCCGGGAATGCTTAGTTCGCTTGCAGCACAGCAGCAACAACTTCAGCATCAACATCAATTACAACAGCAGCAGCTACAACAGCAGCAACAACAACAACACCAACAACATCAACAACATCAACAACATCAGCAACAACAGCAACATCAACAGCAACAGCAACAACAACAGCAACAGCAACAACAACAGCAACAGCAACAACAACAGCAGCAGCAACAACAGCAGCAACAGCAACAACAACAGCAGCAGCAACAACATCAGCAACAACAACAACAGCAGCAACAGCAACAGTCACAAAACTCCATCTCGTCGAATATACCAACTTCGTCTTCATCAAATATTTTGATGCCACCTTCATCGGCATCCAATATATTAATGCCGCCGAACTCCTTGCAACACATGCAACCTGGTGGACCGAGTCATTTGCCTCCACTTCACAGACCACACCAAGACATCCCGCCATCGTTACATCATCCGGGTATTCCTCTCTCGCTACAAGGACATGGCGGACATGGTATTCCGCCACCTAATCAAAATCATCATCCATCATCCATGCAGCAGCAATCACCAGCGGGGCAACAACAAGGAGTCAGGACTCCTTCACCAGCTCAGCAACGCTTAATGGAGTCACAAAGTAGTTCTAATTCTCAGAACAGCAGTAGTCGGGAACAGCAAATGCAACAAAATCAGCAGCCGCCTCACCGAACGTCGCCCCTTCCTGGATTATCCAACCCTCAAGCAATGCTTGGTCATCCAATGCCGCTTCACCCACACATGCACATGCAAGGTCACCCAGTACATCATGCAGCCCACATGATGGGTGGAATAGGTGGTGCGGGAGGACCTGGTGCACCTTTGTCTCTGATCGGAACAGCGATGAGCGGCCTCAACGACTCTGGAATAAGTAGACGTACCCCTCCCGTCGGTGGGATTCCTTCATCGGTATCATCATCCCCATCCGTACAAACCACAACAACGGTGCCATCATCTGCATTTAGCCGAGCTAGTCCCAGCGTTCAAAACAGTTCAGGACCGACTTCTGGGCCTCCACAAATGCACATGAATTCCTCGTCTGGTTCTTCCTCACATCGACCATCATCTCCAGCATCTAGTGGAGGTAGCATAAGCCGGCAATCTCCTCTCCACCCAGTGCCACAAAGTCCTCTAGGTCATCATCCCTCTGCGTCAGCTCTGTCAGCTGCTGCCGCGGCTGTGGCTGAACGAGATCGTCATGCCCTGCTGCGCCAACAATCCCCACACATGACTCCACCGCCGGTTTCTAGTGCATCAGCTTTGATGGCCAGCCCCCTTAGCAAAATGTATGGCCCACAAGGTCAACGTGGCTTAGGAGCATCACCGCCTCCACACCTGCGTCCTGGTGCATCACCTCCCGTAATACGACACCCTCAGATGCCACTTCCTCTTCCCTTAATTGGGCCAGGAGCGGGAATGCCCCAAATGGGAGTACACCCTGGTCAGGCGCCATATCCACACCACCTATTGCATCCGTCAATGTTCTACTCGCACCATCACAATCCATTCAACTCTCCCTATCCATACCATCCGTATGGCCCTGGCTTCCCAACGGCGTACATGAAACCTCCACCTCCATCAGGTCCTCTTGACCCCGCGGCGGTTATGGCTCACCACCAAGGCATGCCTCCGCAATCAACGGCGACACGTCCCGAAGAGAGCTCCCACTCTTCGGCCATGGAGAAGCAAAACATGCAAAATATGCAGCACAAAATCAAACCACCCACACCAAAGACGCCACAGGGTAGTAACAGTGGCAATAGCGCTAGTTCAACTCCAACTGGTGTTGGAGGACCAGGTGGACCAGGTGGACCCGGTTCAGGAGGAGTTGGCGGAGGTGGAGGACCTCCACCACAATCTCAATATCCAGGTTCTCACCCCGCCTATCCGCCGCAACAGCATCCAGCGTTCCAGGAGAACTCACCAACACTCGTTAAGCCCACAAGTCACATGGACGCACTGCGTGCACATGCCCATTCGGCGAGTAGTAGTTTGGGCAGCCATCATTCGACAGAACCCTGTAAGTTAATTTAAAAAGCTTACAACAAAAATTAGACATTAAAACTTTTTATTGTTCCTTTCAGTACCAATTGATATTGAACCAGACCCGGAACCGGAAATTCCAAGTCCAACGCACAACATACCTCGTGGACCAAGTCCCGAGGCTAAACCTGATGACACCGAATGTCATCGATCACAATCTGCAATGTAAGTGGATATTAAAATAAAGTTAAATTAGTTTTCATTTTTCATTGTTTTGCTTTTAGATTTGTACGTCACATTGACAGAGGAGACTATAACTCCTGCACACGAACTGATTTGATATTCAAACCAGTTGCTGACTCTAAATTGGCTCGCAAAAGAGAGGAACGCGATAGAAAGATTGCTGAAAAGGAAAGAGAACGACGACAGGTTAGATAATATTATTCTAATCTAGTGACATCTTTAATGAAATCTTTTATTGCAGCAACAACAACAGCAGCAGCAACAACAACAACAGCAAGCCCAGGCTGCCCAACAAGCTGCTCAACAGGCAAAACTTAAGGCAGAGCTCAAGCCTCCTTACGCTGATACACCTGCGCTACGACAACTTTCGGAATATGCTAGGCCCCATGTTGCATTCAGGTTTGTTAATCGAGTTTAGTTTACCACATTATCCCACTCCCCACCTCTGTTCTGTTTCTTGTTACACAAACACACCACTCTACAGCTTTTCTTGCTATTGGCATTCAAAATTTAAATAAATAAATAAAAAAAAAAATAATAAAATCCCAAAGGAACAGAATTTCGAAACAAATTTCAAAAAAATTCCCTTTCTTTTTGAATACCAACCAGAAATACCTTTTCCCAATTTAAATACTAATTTCTATTCCTTGAAACTATTTAAAAATAAATTTTTGAAAATCTTATTTTTAAATATTTCACAGCCCTGTTGAACCGATGGTAGCACCATATCATCACCCAATGGGGCCAATGTATAGTAGAGAGAGGTACAGTTAATATTTAATTATTAAAAGAAAAAAGTTTTTTTTTTATTAAGTGAAAACAGAAACGCCTCCCAAAAAAGCTAGTCTTCTTTTTTTCCGTTTGCATAGTTTTTCCCTCTCCATATACAAGCACATTCGATTTTTTTTGAATTTCCTTAATTCCCATCCACTCACCGCCCTGGGTTTAATTTGTTAAAATTATTTTTACTTAATTTCTTGTCATGGTTCCCACATAAAAAAAATCACCGCATGCTTCTTCTCACAAGCAAAAATTCATTCTTTTTCTAACGAATAAATCTCGCTTTTATATTGATGCTTATTAAAATTAGATGCGCATGTTATCATCATTATCATCATGAGAAAAAATAAAAAACATAAACACAAAACATTACTTTTTTGCCAGAAGACGCTTGCTAGCAGCTCTCATCTCTCATTATTTCCAAATTTTATTTTCCAAGTATATTGATCAGAGAAAAACACTAATTGAAGACAAAATTGCTTCTTTTTCGGTAATTACAGGGAATTGGAAGATCTGAAGAACGCACAAGCAGCTGCGGCTGCAAGTCAATCACGAATGGATCCACACTGGATGGAGTACTATAGAATGAGGTGAGATATTTACTGGCTTGAACTTATTTCGACAAAAATCCGAAAAAACATCAAAGCTAATTTAACCGAGCTTAAGTTCAGTTTGTTATTCAATTATCGAAAATAATCATATGCATTTTAAAACACATATCTATGAGGGAAAAGAAAACAGGATGCTAAGTGCTGCAGAGAAGCTAGTTATCAGTGCTTCATAAACAAAACTAACAACTAACACCATAAGTAAGAATCGTTCTTATAACACGGATGTATAACTAGTGGGTCCCAACTACTTCCAATGGTCTTTCTTTTATGTTGGGCTTTCAGCTTAACTGTTTGTCTAAAATAAAACCTAAATTTAAAGACGTAGGGTCAAGGATAGAATCTCCGTAAAAAAGGTTAAGTTTAGTTTTGTGGAGTTTTACGCTTGACCCTCAGCGATGAACAGTTGGGTGTTTTTAGTTTGAGGGAATTGCAAAAGTTCCATACCGGTAGCAATATCATCTACATACTATGTAATCTATGTCCATTTTAAGGAATCAACAACAGTAAAACACTTCCTTCACAATCAGATCTTTCAACAGATGATTCATTGGTCAGCATACCTAGTAAACCATTTACCTTCAGTTTTTATAGTGCATTCACTAACAATCTCAAGTGTAGTGCATTTACTAACAATCTCAAGTTGACGTTGTTAAAGCCTTCTTTGACACAGAAAACACAATATTGCCCTCCTTATGAAGGGAGCATTCTAGGCTTACCCATTGGTAGTTCACTTGTTTTGGGTAAAAAAAACCTCGTTTGACGCGAACGTTTATTTTGGGCAATATAAAAAGGCTTAAGGCGTTTTAATGAATTGTCGGTGCGGTATCGGTACGGTAGAATATCGTTATACAGAGCATAATGCACAAACATCCAGTAAGCGAATGATATTTACCGCGTGTGCTTGACCTCTCTCGATGAATTTACACACTGAGTCTTTACACGAATTTCTTAAAAAGATCATCATCATAATCAATTAAAAAGAGAGTATTCAGGAAAAGGGAAAATGAATTGTTTGACCTCATTTTGCAAAAAGAAGCGATCTCAACACTTGTCGCGCTCGATCTGTTCGTTTTCATTGTTTTACTAGAATTCATTCCCGGTAAAATTTATCCCGGTGAAGCATAAAGATAGCATAAATGTTGTGTATGTGAATCAAATATTTGTTCTAGAGGAACACAAATTCAACATACATTTATAAAATTGATTGCCTCTTTAACATTTTATTTATTTCTATTTACAGAGGAATGCACCCTTCGCAATTTCCCTTATATGCTAATCCCGCTGCATTATCACAAATGGAAAGGGAACGATTAGGAATACCACCACCACACCACGTTAGCATGGATCCAAACGAGCACATGGTAAGCCAAAAACGTTCAGCAGTTTTTTATATTCCTTCCGGGAGGAGTGTGAACGACCTCATTTTTTTATAAACAGTCTTTACTTATCAATCGTATTTGGAAAATCAAAATTGCGAAATAACCCATTAAAAAAAACAAAAACCTTTTTCTGTCCTGTTTTTTTGTTTGTTTATTGCTTGTGTTTGTCCTTTAAACATACGTAATAGGTACCTACATAGTTTTCATTATAAAGTAGCAAAAACACACATTTTACACACAATCACCGCCACCAAAACCCACACATTTATTTGTTACAATAATAAATCATCAACAGACAAAGTTCTGCTTTCTTGGGCTAAAGTAAAAAAAAAAAGTTGCGAAAATTCATTTAACATTCCAACACCTACATTCAATCATTAACAATCAAATCAAAAGTGTGCAAATTAATACAATCTTCCACCATTTTTGGCTTTTTTTATTAACGCTTTTCGTTACCTACCATCCGTACGTGCAAAACAAAACAAAAACAAAAAAAATCACAGAATTTCTCGCGCTTCAAGTCTGTTGAATGTAAAAACGAATGAATGTTATCAATCGTAATACAAAAATCGAAACCTAAAAAAAAAACTACACTGAAAAACTGAACAAAAAATCGCTTTATTGAAACAATTTTCAGATACGATTGACCCGAGAATATCATGCACATTCTCATACTCATTTACATTTGCCTTCACAGCAACAACAGGAGGCCGGATTTCAACTGCCACGTGAGTTTGTATTCAATATTAATAAAATTTTAGAACAAACCTACAAAAAGAGACAAAATTTTGTATTCTTAAGAAAATCAAAAAGTTTAAAAGCATTTTATATTTATAATAACAAAAAATATTCTTCTTATTTATTAATTTAGCGAATGTTGGACAATATCCGAGACCAAATATGCTTATGCAGAGGGAACCACATTCGGATGTTTTACTTCGGATGTCATACGCTGATCAACTTCAGGTTTCTCAATTTTGATTGAAATATTAAACATCATTAATTGCATAAATATAGTATTTACAGGCGGCTGAATTTCAACGGCAATCACTGCATGATCAGTATTTCAGGTAATTTAATTAAAAAAAATGTTGTTCAAAATTGTTTCTGGTTTTAAACGTAAAGAGAGGGGATTGTCATAGCAAATTCGCTTTAAGTTAGTGTCTATTTGAGATTAGGGGAGCGTGCAAACAGTTAACAAGATCATACTCCCAAATGGACATAGTTCCGAGACTAGCTCCCGGAGAGTTGTCTTATTACTCTGTAGTTATAAAGTTACATATAAACGTCTCTTAGAGTAAGTAGTAATTTATATAAGCAATAGAGTTAAACTGCTTCTCCCAAGCGGTACAAGTTACATCAAAACTACATAAAATTTGCAACGCTCAATTTTGTACTCTATCTACTCTATCATTTTGATCTGACCTCATTGAGCAATCTCAATACAGTCCCCAGGAGTCAGTTTTTGGTGCACCTTTTCTGCAAACGGATATTTTTGAAAATCCAAATATTATTTTTGAAAATCCAAGAGAAGAATCGATAAATGTGAACATCGAAAGTTATTGCCACATGATCACAAATTATTTGTTATCTAATTTGAGAGCAGATCAATCTTACTGTCGCCTCAATGAGCTTGATGCGTAAAAACTTCCAACAAAAACTGATCAGACACCAAAGTGTGCCGGGTTCACCGAGGTCTGTAGACTTAACGCCCTTGGATTTTTTAAGGGGTCTATACCCACGGTGCATGAGAGAGCTAAAGGATAACATATGCCCGAAATCAACCTGCTACGACGCGTGGTACGAAACACGATGACGGTGTGTGCGAAATTTATCAAAAGTTTTCTACCCGACCGACACGCTGCATAAAACAGCGAAATTGTTCAAAAGTCAATTTTGGGCCATACTTAACCGAACAAAAAAAGTAATGTGAAATTTGGAGTTGGCAATTAAACGAATAAAATTCACCAATAGGTGAATTAAATTATAAATTATAAGTTAACATTAAATTATAAATTTGACGTTTCGACATGTAAAGGCGAAATTTGATCGTACAATTGGGTCATTTACAGCGCTTGAGTTAAACGGTCTCCTTGCTGCACCGTCTGGACGACATTGAACAGCAGTTGTTCGTAAATGTATCACATCAAGTAGGGTTTTTTTTTCCTTTAACATCGCACAGTGGTTTTATTGATATGTGTTGTATGATACATTCATTTTTGGTTCAACCTTTTAAAAGATTTCCAGCTGATTTTCTTGTCTTAAGAAAAAAAAAATCCAACAACCAGGAAGTCAATACAAAAATCATCTAACCGAGTCAAAATATCATATTATATCATAGACCTAATATCTGAAGCAAATTATTTGGTGATTATCGAGCTACGGAATGAATTCACTGTATTCGCTGTATGCGATTAAGTGTGATGATTCGAGACACATTTGATCTAAGCACTTAAAATTTACAGACACAAATAAAGCATCTTCGAAAAAGGACATTAAAATAATAAGTAATTTTTAAAGAAGAAATTAATAGTTATTGTTATTGGGCGCAAAACTACGAAATGTGGAAAGATCATAACAAATTGTGAAATCCAGATTAATAATCAAAAGGAAAAATCCTCTCTTTGCGTTTATTTATATTTATGGTTGTAATTAAAAAGCCTATAGATCGACTCCCGATTTGTACGTAAAACCAAAATCATCACTATTTAATTTATTTTATTTTACCATCTTTTTTCTATATATACATATTTTTTTAAAATCATTTCTGTGTACAAAAGAAAAAAAAACACAAATACCTTAATACAATAAAAACCAATCTATTCAACAGACAAAGACCGAGATAAATGGATGACTATATTTAAAAAGGATCTTGTTCTTCTACTTCTTGTGTTCGTGTTTGTCTGTGCACAAAATAAAAATAACAAAAACAAATTTAAATTGTTTTCCATTTTTAAAAGTTAGTATTTTTATTTTATTCATATACATATTCATTTTCCCTACTCTACTATATCTATTATTTATTTATTAAAAAAAACAAAAAAATATTGGCTTATTTTGTTATTCGACGATTTCGAAAATCTACAATAATTCCTAAATTCAATAATAAAACTATCGTTTATTTTCTTTTTACCAGTATTGTATCTCAAAACAAAGCAACAATAATGATGATGATTCTTTTTCTTAAGAAACAAACCTAGTACTTTCGTTGTGGGTTTAAGTCTCACATATTTATTTTATTAAACTTTCCTCTTATTCCAGAAATCAATTGCGTTGAGCAGTCTTTGCGCTTTCAACAGCAAAACAACATTATAATAGCAATGGTGATTTGAAATAATTTTAAAAGAATCTTTACACAAACACTAAAGTTATATTAAAGTTATATATAAATATATATAAACAAAATCTGTATTATTAGATAAAACGATAAAAGGAAAACAAAAACTAAAATAATAACAAATTATTTATTATATCCTTGTGAATAGTTAAATTATTTCAATCAAATGATATTTCTATAAATTGATTAATTCTTAATTATATAAATATAAAATATTAAATGAACATAGAGAAGAACATAAAATATCATATTTATAAAAAAAAAAAAAACTCGAGAGGAAAAAAAGTTTCACAATTTCAGAACTATTAACATTTTATTTAAAAACAAAATAATAACACAACTTAGATAATATAGTGGAGTGAACATATATAAACAAATTATTTTTAAGAAATTATTTAAATAATAATGACAAAAAAAAAACAATGAAAAGAACATATACATACATAATTAAATTAATATTAAGTTCAAAATATTTTTGAACAAAATTTAAATAATATTTATGCTTTTTTTCTAAACAAAAAGAGAAAATTAATCTTGAACATTTAATTTAAATGCGATTAATAAATTGATGCGGCGGCGGGCGTTTCGTTAAAAAAAAAATGCAAATAATGACGATCTGCTACTAAAGTAGTACAAACAAAATTATTTATTATTTTCAAAGATAAAAATGATAAATCAATTTTTATGTAGTGTTTATTCGCGCGTGTTTTTTTTGTTTTGTTTTTGTGTAGTATTGAATTAACAAGGAAAACATTTATGAATTTAAGAAACATAATCAAGCCAATTCATGCAAAAAATGTGTACATAAATATAATATTTTATTTTTTTAAAAACTACACTTATTAAGGGCTTTAAACAAAATATACAAATGAATTCTTTAAGTTGTTAATACGTAACGAATTACTTCGTGGTACTAATTGTGTGAATTTTATAATTCTATAAATGGAGAAAAAAGCAATTGGGTGTCTTTTTTTTATTTATATTATAAAAATTCCTCCCAAATTTACTGGTGGTTAATATTATTTTTATTTTTACAAATACAATGTATTATATTATTTTTTTTTATATATATTTTGTGATCACAATGTAAAAAAAAAACATCATACTTCAGATATAAAATTACCAACTTTATTTTTTACGTTAATTTTTTTTTTTTTTTTAATTTTACTTAGCATTATTTTAGATTGATTTCGATTCTTATTTTTAAATTAACTTCTTTTTAAGGCTTTCTATTTGTCTTTATTTTTATTAATTATTTATAACGACAAACAACAACAAAAAAAAAACTGCTCATTTTTCTAGTTAATTCAAGATTAAGCTAGTTTTATCGTATTTAAGTGGTGACTTTATTTTAATTGAATTCTTATAGATTTAAGGTGAGCTTTTTTTTTATTTTGGTTCTACTAAGAGTGATCGTATATACACGTCATGTATATGTATGCGAACCATATTATGTTTTCAAAGTTTGTTCACGGATCAAAATAAAAAGAAAAAAAAAATACTATAAGAACAATACATAATTCATTGTGAATTATTATCATGTAAATGTACTAATGAATCTAAATTATATATTCTAATTTAAAACAAACAAAAAAGATAAATGATTTCTGTATAATAAAGGAATTAAAGCAATTAATACAAACAAAAAATCATAAAAAAAATGTAAACAACTTGTTTTTTTTTAAATTTAAAGAAAATTGCAGACTTAAAATGCAGAGATCATCTAGCTGTTTTTTTTATTTATTGTTATCATCGCCGGAGTAATAATTAACACAAATCTTCATACAGAACAGATTAAAGGATCATATAGAACAAATAACTTTGTTTAATTTGACGCTGCTGTATCCTTGCTATAACAAACCCAGCTATGAATTTAAACAAAGGATCACTTGTTAATCGCTGTCTATTCAGAATAAGATATCAATTATGTAGCAAAGCCCTCGAAGAAAAGAACCAAATATTATTGTATAAGACCGTGATCATCCCATTCGTTCTGTGGTGGGGGTACATGCACATTATCAAGATTGGATGAAGTACTTCGATTGGTACTGAAACGAACAGTGTTTAAGGATAACGTGTTGGAAAGAATTTTCAATGACGAGCTTAACGGTGATCTGGTCAATTCGTATTTAAAGATTCCGATTCATCATGTCGTCGAAATGTACAACAATGACGTTATGAACCTCCAAGCCGGTCGAGTTTGCAAGCCATAACTACGGTATCATGTTCAAGAAAAAGATCTTAAATTATTTGCTACGCGAAACTCAAGACGATGGAGAGCCATGACGGTTGAGACACACATTAACCTAGGTATGTAGACCAAAAGAAGAATATAAGCATTGCATAATGAATTTGGTTTGTCTAAGAAACGTTGTCAGTACATGGTTTATCAAATATATATTTTTCAAGGAAATGCACGAATAATGAAAATGCTTCTGAAATGGAAAAGTAAAACCAGACCCTTCCTACCACGTCATTGTTTTTGTAATGTCATTTTCGCTTCATCGTCTAGAAGCATCGTGAAGTTTTTGAAAGCATTCGATAGTTTTTCTGTACTGCACCTGAGAAGAAGAGAAATTTCCTGTCATTATTTGCTATTTTAAGAAATTTGTTGAGATTTGGTGAAAATTAAAAAAGTAAAAAGTTAATAAAAAGTTTAATGGATATATTTACTGCAAATTTCAATTCATTTGCAGGTATCCATTTAATCATTCTCAAGTGATGACGAAGATACAGTTCTATCAAATATGTACTCAAGAAGAAGAAGTAAATAGCAGAACTTCATTTATGTTAATGCGCAATATACAGAGGATGATATAGGTTTCTTTATGGTCATCTCAATGCAAAAGTGTATTAAAACCTGCGTTGATGTTTCACCACCCAATTTATAAACAAAATTCAGAATTAAAATGAAATCAGTTGAGTTTGCTTTACACCTTGTATTGGATAGTCGTCTCTATTACCAAACGCAACGACTAAGATCCAGTTGCATGGTAAGTGTAACCATTTATTTAAACAATTTGTTTTTAATTTCATTCTGTGTTAAATGTTTTATTTACAAGCCACAACAATTTTGATTAAAATTCACTTATTTGTAGGTAATAGCATCATATTAGTTAACATTTGAAAGCATCATAACCAGGGATAGGATTTTGTTTACTTTTGCCTTTTTTGTGAAGTCTTATACAACTCTAGAAACAAATGCGGTTTACGTCTTTCTTATCCCGAATATTTTATTTTATTTTGCCTTTTTTTACCTTATTTGACTTTTTCAGCAGTTTCGCCTTTTCTTTACCTTTTTTGTATCTTTTTTGCCTTTTCTTCTCTTCTTTTTCCTGTTTTTTGTTTACTGAATGTTTTTAAATAGAGGAATCAAATTAAACAAAAAAATAATATGCATGCATCCACTTTCACATCCTTTTTTACATGCATTGTTGTCATCCTACGCAAAGTATTTTATGCAAATAAAAAATATCATAGGTAATTTAAAAGACTACAAATCAAGCGGTGTGTTATTTGGAAAAGATTTAAACGAAGACGGATCTGCAAAAAAACAAACAGGCTATATTCAAAGTAACTTTGGCTTTCAGTTGACCTAGGGGCAAATATTTTTGAAAACTTACAGAAGAGAGATCATTTAAAGCAAATGTTTTTTTTTAACAGTAGGTACAAAAAATAAATCCCATTTTGGATTTTAAGGATGCACAATAGAGGAAATTCTTGAGATTTTGAAAAAAAGAAATTTAAAACGGCAAAAGGGAAAAGATTTTTAAAAAAATGTTTAGTGTTTTTGCAGCCAATGAAGGATTTGAAAAGTCAATTTACTGAAAAAAAAACAAACTGTACCTAAAATAAAAGGCGGCAGGCAAAACTGTGTTTTTGACTTTTTTCCCCTTTTTTTTTTTTTAAAAAATGCCTTTTTTGACTATTTTGATTTTTTTTTGTCTTTTTTTTTTTAATTTTTGGGTCCACAAAATCCTATCCCTGTACATAAGCATCTTTTTCTCATTTTTAAGTATTTTACTGCTTCTCCATTTTACATCCACAATGCATTTTTGTTTGTCAAGTCATGCCGTTTTTGTATGTAAACAATATTTGTGGGTAGTTATCTCTGAAAAATGTTGGTACGATGCCAAAAACTTTAGCAATTTGCTAATAAAGATGACGTTTAATCAACTTAGCATGGTGATTAAGTGAATTAAGCGTTTTACTGGCTTAATTTGTTTAATTTGAAAATGTTAGTCCCCACCATCGTTATGCTAACGGTAAAAACATCAACCGCCGGTTCTTAGCATCATGTCAAAATCTCGCAGAGAAAATAACAATTGTCTCTCAATGAGACTGATGTTTTTAGCGTTAGCATGATGCTAGTTGGATTAAAATTTTCAAACTCAATAAATCACGATAGTAAAATGCTAAATTTAATTTACATTGAGCTAAGTTGACTGTTTTCAATTTATGTTAATTTTTGCAAAACATTCAGTACCAAATCTCAGTCATCATACATATTTGCACGAAAAGTGTAGAAATTATTATTTCTGCATCAACGTCCATTTGAAAGCACTACAAAAATTGCATTTAGACGAGTTATAGTGGTTCCCGCATTTTATAACTGCAAATGACCGCCAGATCTTAAATTAAAGTGTACCGATGAATAATGGCTTTTAAAATGTTACCTAACCTGTGAAGCCATTCTTACTGATTTTTCGTTTCACAATCTTTTGAGAAACTTGTAAACAAAAATAGTTATTCTTCAGGACTAGTAAAGAGACAACCAGACTTCTAGAACCTCATGAATCCATCTTTTGTATCGTGTTTAGAAGAAATGAAATAGGTGTTAACGTGTGAAAAGGGCAGGGGCCCAACTATGTAACTCGATTCTACTTTTGATTCTATTCGGAAATCATTTCCGATTCTATTTTCAACTGGCACTATGTATGAAATGAGAATCGAATAAAATAAGTCCCAAAAATATCCCACAATATTTCCGATTTTCAAACGAGTCTCGCATTCTATTGACAGATGAATTGAAAAAGGAGTCAATAAACATTTTTTTTTTGTGAAACATTTTAAATTAAATCAAGTTTTTGAATGAAAATATTAACTTAAGTTGTTAAGTTCTATCAGATTTTTTCCAATGGGAAGTAAATTGGAACAAGAAAAAACGCTATAAATGCAATACATTGTACTTTGTACAAAACACGGAGGTAGGTATTCTTATCGCAAAAAGAATTATTAAAAATGCAAGTACATATGTATATTAAAGCGATTTTAGAGTGAAATGTTTTATTTTCAGTTTTGCATTAAAAATAGCGCTTTTAGAAGATGAATTTATGTGTTGATCCTTGAATTTTTTTTGTAAAAATCGGTGCGTTTCGTCATTGCGTGTTGGCCAAGAACATTGAATTGAGAAGCTTTTGTGTTCGCACTTTTAAGTGAGTTCTTACGTTGAAAATGTATTATTGATTAGTTAAAAACAGTTAAATAAATATTAACAATTACAAAAAATATGTTTTCATGCATATTGTATGCTTTCGTTTAATTTTAAAGGATTGCTCGCAAACACATTTGCATGCGAACAATATTATGCGAATTCGAATGGTTTTGACATCTACTTTCGAGTTAGGTAGTTCCAAATTTGCGAAAGGAAATTTTTTCATTCGACTTTCGTTTATTAGAGCGTTCTTATAGAATTACAGTTCGGATTTTGCGAATTCGATTATTTTAATTGTAGAATCGAGTTACATAGTTGGGCCCCAGAACTTTAACATTTTTGCCGCAATTGGTGTGGCAATCATTGAATAATCAACCCAACTACCATACAAAATAAATAATACACTTTTAATGTTTTTCAATTTAAGTTTTTATTATTTTTTAATACAAAAGTTCTAACAAAATAGTTTAAAATTATCCTGTTTTGTAACAAGAAATATTAAATCATATTTCAACGCAGCGTCTTAGGACAAATCTAAAACGATTCTAAGATGTTGCTCCTTCATTCATATGAACAAAAAAAAAAAAGTGAGAAAAGTACCTACAAATATTTTTCGCACACGAGTCTTGGGTTTTTTTAATTGAAAACATTTTGAAAAAAAAAAAAAAAATTTGTAGTAAGAAATACTCGTTCACTTAATGCTTCTTGTTTTTGTTGTACTTTTCGTACTTGCTCTTCGAAGAGTGCCACAATCCCAATGGAATGGCCAAAGATGGTAGGGTCATGATTGCGAAAGCAACCCAATCAAAGAAATGAGAAGAGAAACGTTTGTTGAATTCGGTCAAGTTGACGATACCGCCCTCACCAGGTTCGGAACTGATAGCCAATTGGATCTGGAAGATTGAATTAGAACATTAAAATGATATTTATGTAATGATGTCTTAATTACCTTCTCAGCTTCTTCAACTGGCTTGTAGCTGACCTCGGCAGCTGTAAAGTTGAAATAACCATAAGATTTTGGACGAACCACTACAACATGAGTGTAGTTGGTTTGTGGAGCAATGCGATCCACGCTGGCACTAAGTTGACCTCCAACAATTTCGAATGCCTCTGGATGGAATCCATTATCGACTAATTTCACATTAACTGCAGCTCCATTGCCAACATTGTAGACGGTGTACTTGACGACCAAGTCACTCTTTTCTACCAGATATTTGTTCATGATTTGTTTGGAGATGAGTAATCTCGCACTGGTTTCATCTTCTGATGACAGGCAGCAGTTGATCAAACCCAGTAGGGCAATGCAAAGGAGACCAAATTTGTACATTCTAAAACAAAAAAAAGATAATTCAATTTTAGTTTCGAAAAATGGAAGAAAATTTCACTGTTGACGTGGATGAATAATGCACGCTGTTTCTATTGATTCTTCAATAAAAACTTTAACACATTACACTCATTTGTAAATATGATGTGTTTTTGAACTTACTTTAGTTTATTTTGAGGTAATTAATGTTACAAAAATAATATCTGATGAACTTTATTTATCAGCTCTGAGAAAATGTAGTGACACGACTTCTACTTTGAAATTTGTGGAAAGAAACCAAACTTTTTTTCAAGAAGAAAGTGAAAAGTCGCCGTTCACTTCGCTGATGAGACGTGACGTGAAAGAAAAATGTCAAATGTTGGTGACGTTTGGGTACAGTGTCATCTAGGAGTTCGGTGTGTCAATAATCGTTTTGATACAGTTATGAACAAAATTGTGTTGAAGTGTTCGAACCCAATCTGGCGCGACACATTTGTGTTTTCTAATAATTAAATACGTGCCAAAGTAGACACGTAACGTGAGTTCGTGAATTTTATATTCTTATTGGGAAGAGTCTCCAAAGACGATCTATTTACTAATTTTTAAACATTAGAAGTCCGGTAACTAATAATCATAGAAGAGTTTTATTGAGCTTCATCATAGTGGGTTTTATTGCGAATTCAATCAGTGATTTGCCAGCAATTAATTTTACCATCTTTAAGCCACCCGATTTTGCAGTTATATCATTATACATAAACTCAATGGTTATATCCAGTTTCACCAAAAACATTTAAAACCATTTTAGTTATCAGCATTTTAATTTTACATCTGTTGCACATACAATAGAAGGTGCATTAAAAAAATATAACAATACAACCCTATGATCATTCATTAGAGTAGGATAAATGAAAACATATCTTCTCTCTTTGTCTTATATTTTTAATTGAAATGATAATAATTTACCATAAAAAGCATTTCATTATAAATAGTTATTTCTTTACCCATATTAGTGCACTTGTACCAAACAAATATAAGTCCGTTTTAGAAAACGTCATCTGCGTGCAACCTGAAAAAGTAAAATGTTCGAAAGTATAAACACATATTTTGCTGCAAACTGTGCTGGATAATGCAGGTTGCTTTAGTCACAATGTTCGTAAACATTAATTTAGAAATGCAGCTTGCACGCATATGACGAAAATGGTCTAAGCTTTCTAGTTATGTTCCTCTTTATTTGTTTGCTGCAGCCAAATGAGGGAAACGTAAATGCAGCATAAAACTCCCCAAATAAATGTTTGAGGTGCACTGTCATTATTACTCTACTCTGCGAACACAGCTCTGTTATATTTTTTGACAGATCTTGTCACTTTTTAATTTGTTTACCGTTTGATTTTCAGATTCGGATCAACAGCATTTCGTAGATATGCCTTTAAAATTAACACATTTCAGCAGTTAATTTTTACAATTAAACAATTTAAAATGAAACTTAAATAGTATTCCTATTAATGATTCCGTTAATGGATTATTAATCCAACTTAAATTGTCTTAATGAAGTAAAATGTGTGGCCTCCCGCTCGAATTTCAAAGTTTTGTATGTCAACTGACGACACCAGCACAATGACCTTTAAGCGACATTGAGAAAAAGTTATCAGTGGAAACAGTACACATAATTCTATCGGCGGTAGCAGTGGAAGTTTGCTTGCAGAACTTTTCGGTAGCGGTTAGTGGTTGTATTTTATTCACTTTTGTAAATTTCATTTTCATTCTACGGTAAGCTTCATAAAGCAAAGTGTTATTTTTGAGAAATGGCTCTAAGTGCGTCTACAGTAAAAACAACCCCATATGATGGTCAGAAACCAGGAACTAGCGGTCTTCGTAAAAAAGTAACCCCCGAAATGTCGATCTTAAGAAAACTAGATGAAATAACCATTAATTATGTTTTGATAGGTAAAAGTATTTGTTGAACCAAATTATACAGAAAACTTTATCCAGTGCATACTTGATGCCAATGGAAGCGCCATCGCTGGATCTTTGCTGGTTGTTGGAGGTGATGGACGTTACTACTGTAAACAGGCAACTGAAATTATTGTTCGCATGTGTGCCGCTAATGGAGTAAGCAAGCATATAATTTTTTTTTTTTTTGCAACATTTTAAAGAAGATTGTGATCTATAAATAAAATTACTTTGACTTTTTAGGTTTCAAGGTTGCTAGTTGGTCAAAATGGAATATTATCAACACCGGCTGTTTCTAGTCTTATTCGCCATAATAAAGCTTTAGGTAAGTTTTAAGCAAATGATTATCTGTTTCAAATTATACTCTAGTTGATGGTTTTGATGTAATTGTCTGAAGTTAAGATTTAATAACAATTCGATTACGTATTGGAGTGTCTTATCTATATAAGTTGGACAAATAGAGCATGTAGAGGGCAATCTAGATGATAACATCTTGAAGTCGATAAGACTGAAATAATATTTGATTTGGTTTAATTACTTTGATAACAGTTTTTTTTTGTTTGTCATTTCATAGCGATCTTATATCATAGGTATAAACAAAATCGTTGAAAACACAAAAAAATTAAATTGCTTGTTTATATCCAAAGCTGATTTGATATTAAGGTTTAATAAATAATTGATAGTTGTGAAGCTTATAGAGTTTTATAATGAATAATGATTGGCACGACAGTTTATGAAGAACCAAGTACTAGGTGACTTTACCCTTTCAATCAATCCGTTGATTAGTTCTACAACTCTTCTTTTTCTTTTCCGACGATGTTATGATCTCAAATGGGATGACAACTTTCCCACTTAACCTACCAATCTGGTTATGAGGTTCGTCGAGTTGATTTCAGAAAATGTATGTATGAAAGTGTTTTCTGGATACACGACAGTATCAGCTGTGATTGCCGTGCTGTATTTTATACACGACGAGATCTTGAACTGACTGAAACACGTGTTTCCATGCAGATTTAACTCGAGGTTAATCTAATCCTGAAATCATCTCCCACTGAAAAATTGATTCTAGGAGATCTCGCCAAAATTGAATCTGAAGCGTAATATGTCTGTTTGACTGGGTAAATACGCCACCTGGCTTGGAAGTTTCTCAAAAGGTTTCTGTAGGAGAAGATGATTATACTCCACCTTCCTGATTATGCAAAGCTCTCTCCCAAAGGCGTAAACTACACCTTACAATTTTTTTTTCGATATTATTAGACGAAAGTAGAGGCTATATATGTACATCGCTTCATTAGAAGCTCCAACTGGTTTAATAAAATAACGAGAGATAACGTTTTTTTCATGTGGTATCACAAATCGCAATGAATCAATGGCCATCTAACTTAACTTCACCTAAGGTCTCAAAGTGAAGCTTTTGTGATTTACAAAATGTATAGACCAACAATTTTTTAAAAGAATTTAACTTATTTTCGAATAATCCAACGTATTAAATATTTATTTCTGATTATAGGTGGTATCGTATTGACTGCTTCGCACAACCCCGGTGGTCCTGAAAATGATTTTGGTATCAAATTCAACTGCGAAAACGGTGGACCTGCACCTGACGCATTCACTAATAAAATTTACGATCTATCAACTGCCATTAAAGAGTACAAAATTGTTCCAGGTTTACAAATCGATATTAGCAAAACTGGAACTAGTTCATATGATGTAAAATTCTATCATGAATTTTAATACAAACAAAAAATACAATACATAAACTAATTTCAGATCAATGGAAAACCATTCGTTGTGGATGTCATCGATTCCGTGTCAAACTATGTTAGTCACATGAAAGAAATCTTTGATTTTGTTAAATTGCGTGATTATGTTAGTGGAAAGACAACTGGCAAGCCACTTAAAATGCGCATTGATTCAATGAACGGTGTCACTGGTACATATGTACGCGAAATCTTCCTCACCAATTTGGGTGCCTCTGAAGATTGTGTTGTACATACAACTCCTCTAGAAGATTTCGGTGGTCTTCATCCTGATCCAAACTTGACTTATGCCAAGGATTTGGTAGAAACTGTTGCCAAGGGTGACTATGACATCGGAGCAGCCTTTGATGGGGATGGTGTAAGTTGAAAATATTTCTCGAACTTTCTTCAAACTTAAACTTTGATTAAATTTCAAGGACCGTAATATGATTATTGGCAACAAAGCTTTCTTCGTAACACCAAGCGATTCACTAGCCGTTATTGCTCACTACCTGGAGTGCATCCCATATTTCCAAAAAAACGGAGTTCAAGGTTTCGCTCGTAGTATGCCCACAGCTTCAGCTGTCGATTTGGTTGGAGCCAAGTTGGGCAAAGAAGTATTTGAAGTACCCACTGGCTGGAAGTATTTTGGTAACCTCATGGATGCAGGACGACTCTGTTTGTGCGGAGAAGAAAGTTTTGGTACTGGATCGAATCATATCCGTGAAAAGGATGGAATCTGGGCTGTTTTAGCCTGGTTGTCAGTTATGCAACACACTGGAAAAGGTATTGAGGAGATTCTTAAGAATCATTGGTCAATTTATGGCCGTAACTACTTTACTCGCTACGATTACGAAGAATGTGACTTGGAACCATGCAATCAAATGATGTCAACTATGGAGAAAACTATTACTGATCCAGCATTTGCTGGAAAGTCCTACTCCAGTGGCGGTAAGACTTATAAGGTCAAGGTTGCTGATAACTTCAGCTACACTGATCCCGTAGACAAATCAGTGTCTACTAAACAAGGGTTAAGAATCGTTTTTGAAGATGGCAGCCGAATTGTGATGCGATTGAGTGGTACTGGAAGTTCTGGAGCTACTGTTCGGTAAGAAAATTATATAAATATTAAATTGCAAAATCGACATAATATAATATTCTTTTTTTTTTTTTAGATTGTATATCGATTCCTTTGAAAAAGACAATGTGTTGGGCAAGGCCAGTGAAATGTTGAAGCCACTTATTGACATAGCATTGGAGATCTCTCAACTTCCTAAGTTCACCGGACGTAACGCACCAACTGTTATCACATAAATTAACAAATGATTCCTTCTTATGCTGCTCTACCTCAAAACATTTTGTTGTAGGTTTATTTATTTTTTTATTTCCTTTTGCATTTTATTTCCTAGAAAAAAGTTTTGATGTTATCCAACTAACTTTTATTAAAAATAAATGTTATAGGTTTTTGGTTTGTTAACTGGTGCTTTTGAAAGATGTTCAAGATTCAAGATTTCTGAAGAAAGAAAAATCCATTTGAAACATTCAAGAAAATTTATTCAAATCAAGAAAATCTGTTTAATTCAGGAAAGTTCATTCAAATCAAGAAAATATATTCAAATCAAGAAAATCTATTCAATTCAAGAAAATAAGTGATAGCCGATGGTTGAAAGGTAATTGTTTATTCCGATTATGTTTATATTTCAATATCAAAAAAGCATCTTAACACCCTAAAAATATCCCAAAATTCACCCTTAATATGATAACTAGTGAGGCAAATTGTTGTGAATCTCTACCAGATCAGTCAAAAGATGTCACAATTCATTGTCTTATAGAACAACATTTAACTAGACAGGCAATTAAAGAGGAAAATATCCTCTGCACGTACACGACCAAACAGCGAAAGTACAAATGTTCACAATTAGGTTCCTAAAAGATATGTGTATCCTGGGCCTTATGGTTTTTTTTAAAAACAAAAATCGATGTTAAACACCGGTTATTCCCAGCCACAAAGAATTATGTATTTCTTGTTCTTTTTATTATTCGGCGATCACAAATGGGACCACAATTCTATCATTTTACCACTTCATCTAAGAATCTGCTATTGGGTCGTCGATTCGGGTTAACTTTGCAAAACGAGGGCAAGCCTTTTTTTTTGTTGTTTTATGTGTGAGGAAAACTGGTTGCCGGTGGTGTTGCACCTGCCATATTTTTCGCAATTGTGTGATCGTACAATGGATTTTAGAAGGAGTCTTCAACATCTCTCCTTTGTATTTGAACATTCCACATCCTGGCTCCTGATTAGAGAATACGAAGCGAGTCGTTTTTGATTTTATCTCTTTCGTTATGTATTTTCGTGGAAATCAGCTACCAATTGGAAGGATTGAAATGACTCGCTTTGAATTAAATAATTAAACAACTCTAGGTGGGTCAAAAAGCAGATATCGAATTGAAAACGACTCGCTTCGTATTCCCTAACCGGGGGCCCGTATTTTGTCTTTAAGGGTTTCTGGCATCTTATTTTGTCACTTCTACTGTCATGTAAAACAACTGTCGTTAATTTACTAGCGTTCTATTTGTAAATTGTGCATTACTTGAATACTTTTTTCACCCTTTGCATACGCGATGGTTTAAGTCATCATTACACGATAGGAGTGTTGTCCAAAAAATGGGCAGCATAAGTATTCTGTCTTTTTGTTCTTATTCAGCCTTATTGTGAAGTCCGAATTACATTCCACCTGGAAAAATTTTAATTTCCTTTCCGCTTATTGTGAATTTCACCCGAAAAATGTTTAATGTTCGAAAAATTCCCCCTATTGTGGTCACTTTTTTCAAGCGAAATGCAAATGTCATTACAGCTAATATGTTCACTTATTTTTTGAAGGCAAACTAGTGAAAAAGTTGTGAATTGCAAGACATTTCTTTATCTTTCGTCAGTTCAAGTATAACAAAACGCTAATTTGTTGTATTGTTTAAATCTGTAAAACATAAATGTATTGATATATTTTCACAAACACATGAAAAAATTCTATCAGAGGATGCATTTATTACAAAAAAAAAAAAAAATAATAAAAGATATTTTAGAAAATTGCAGTAGCTATTTAATTATTTAATTATATAAATATAAAACTCAAACCGAAAAGATTTCAAAATCAAGATTAGTGATGATTTTTTTTTAGAAATGAAAAACAAAACTGTCATAATTTGTTCCGGAGTAAATTGGTGTTACTTTAAGAAAGTGCATAAACACGCCTCGCTTATCCGAAATATCACTGTTGATCGAAGTGAAAAATCGTTCGGTCGGAATCCCCAATAGCTTTTAAAATTCCGGGTTAACATATTTTCGCCAGGTGAAATGTATTCCGGATGAACTTCACAATAAGGCTGATTATTTCAAGTTCCATCAGTTGCATAGTACGTCACCTTACCTTTAAGTAGATAACTAAGGACTGTAAAAAAGGGATCAAAAGCTTTCTTGGAGTAACTTTAAGAATTTTTCAGTAAATTCTTAAAGTAGAAAGTCAAGACTGTAAAAAAGAAAAAAAATAACTTGGACGCTTCCTTAGTGTACTTTAAGTTATATAGCGATTTTTTCCGTAAATGGAATGCGTGGCGCTAATTATAAAAAAAAATCTCTCGTCTTTCATATCCATGATCATCTAGACGTAAATTTCCGAAGTTCCCCGTTGCTTTGGCCGCCCGATATCATTGTTGCTTATTAATGGCTCTTCAAAATTTACCGTTCTAATGTGCAAATCCCTTGCCGAATAGCAATGCTTTCCTTTCTGTTCGTTATAGCTACTCATGTATCAACCTTTCCCTTATAAATCATGCTTAGACGGTATTCACACAGATTAGGCGTTTGATCACCGCTGATATGTTTTGATTTGAGAATCGCGTGCTATCTAAACCCAATATCTTCTATCTCTTTCATGAACTCGGAAAGTATCCCTTTTTGCTGTATTTATTTTTGACCAATTTTGGATTGCATGTTGAGTCGTAAATTCGTTTTATTTCATTGCAGCACGCAATTGACCAAAATAGCCGAAAGAGAACTCGGCCATCTCAACGGTATCCCGTTTTTCTCAATCGCTTTTCACCGACCTAACTATCAATTATGATGCTGGGCATTTAGCAATAAAGTGCTTCTATTAGAAAGTATAGGCTGGGAAACTATCACAACTGTCATTGTAATTCACAAGAAGTTGTACCTGAACATTTGTTGATGAACTTTGATGAACAATTCCCTTAACATTTTTCCTTTTTTGAGTGTTTAGTTTGAAAATACATTCGACCTACTTAATGTTGGCATGTTACAGTTCCTGAATAACATTGCTTTCATCAGAAGCCGATGCAGATGTTTATTCAAACTGCCGTTATATGCTAGCCATACTCGCTTCATTTCATAGCGAATAACACTTTCTAAAGCAAATTCCGATTTAACTCTCCGATGAAAGTATTCAAAATAAAAAAATGCAAAATATGGATGTAACTGATATAAATTGTTAACTATTAATCATAACATGATTTTCACGTTTATATAAATCTAAATATATAAAAATCTTAATATATTTTCAAGGCTCATTTGTTGTTCGATAAATATTCAAATTGATTCAACACAATCATCGGCACGTGCTCTTCCAGCAAACTTCTTGGAAGCTTTCCAATTCGAATGAATTCTTCTAAATAATAAATCATCGTGCTACACTCGATACCAATCTCTTGTTTCGCACTTGAAAAAAAAGGTAGTCATTCAGAAAACAGTTTCACAATATGCCTCAAAACTTACCTTAAATTAGCTTCCACCAGGGAAGTAACATACTGACACAAGTACTCAACATACAAATATAAAACATCACGATGGAATTGATACAAAACTGTTTGAATGCCAATTATCATCGCAATTCCATCGATATGTTCCTTTGAGGTTTTAGCCATTAGCATATTGAGGTTCTTAGAGAATTGAAACTTCTGGGAATGCGAAATAGTAAACAGGAAGAGGAACAACGAAATGTTGTGCGAGTTTTTGGTTAACACGAAAACCTGCTGCATTGGATCGTAATTTCCACTAAAAACCAAATACGCATTCAACTCTGAGAGAATATCTTTTCCTGGAGATGGTTTCCCTTCGATCTGTTGTGATTCTTGAAGATCTATGAGGAGGGATCTATAAAAAACAAATGTTGTTAAAGAACTTTTCTTAACGTTTATAAGCAATTTACTTATTCAAAGCATCCAATGAAGCTTCCAGGTTCTTTGAATTAAATTTACAACTTTTATTCAACTCATAGGCAATTTGCTGTCTTAGAATTTGTTTGTGTCCAATCTGAAGCACCCAATCGAGAATAGTCGGCCACACCTTCATCCATCTAGTGGTGTAACTTGTATAGAATTTGATTGGGTTCTTAACAATCGGTTTCTCATTCAGCTCTTTGGTCAGAGAACCTAATGCCTCTACCCACATCTTGTCATTTGTGATATTTGTGTGCATCTTATCCAGATTTTTCTTCAGATCTGATATGAACATGTACGTATACAATCTATCTAGTCCTACCAGCCCAGTCGGTCCAATTGCTTCACGAACTTTGATGAAGAATCTCGAGTCCAGAATTTCTTTGTGTGATTTTTTGTCATACCATGTCGCCTTTAAATCCAAATAAATTGTCGATCTGGGATCAGTGTTTTGGAGAATCTCCCTCGCAAGACGACCAATAAAATTATTCGAAGTCGTATCACCTTGAACGGGTGGAAAATTTGGTATTGGAATCGTTGTGCTTTGATATGATGAGCGCCAATCGAGGACTTTGTTTCTCAAAAATGCATTACATTCCTGTTCGACGTTGTAATTAATAATTCGGGACATTTCCTGTTGGAGAATTTTTAACCCATGAATATTTAAATAGTCCTGGATGTATTCAAAGGACCTTCGATAGCCATCCATTATTTTTGAAAGTTGAAACAATTTATCCTCAAGATCACTTGTCTTTCCCTTTGGCCCAAAGATAAGACCAGCATTCAGTGCATTTGCCAGGTTTTTCACCAGTTCTTTTCGTATTCCATCTTCGAGTAACTTTTTCGGATCTAATTCTATCACTCCGACGAGTGTTTTTTTCATCATAAGGATACCCTCTGTGAAAACGGCAATCGAAAAGGTTAACTTCGATACTGTGTAACGTTCTTCATACTGCGCATATTCTTTCAGCTTATCTTTATCTAATCGTGTTGGAATCTCCTTGATAACTGATGTCTGCATCTGGATTATATCTGCTAAGATGCTGAACATAGTTTCTGGAATGATTTGAACTACTTTTCGAATATAATTAGCTAACTCTGTGCTGTAATATTTAGAAACTGAAGCTAGATCATCACTTTTTGCCTGGTTTATTCTTAAAAGAGGAATTTCTAGTGCACTGGCCAGTTTCAGAAATGTGGCTCTTAATTTAATCACCAGCTTTGGAGTTTTTTTGATACTTTCCTGCATGATTTTGGTGTATTCCAAGTCAATTGTCCTCCAAGCATAGCTTAAATCACTAATCAGCTGGATGTTGATCAGAACGTCTTCCTTGATATTAATCACTTGAATCATGCTAGTTAGGAACTCCCTTGTTTCTTGGAGGTATTGTTTGACCTGCATGTTGGACTGAAGATTATGAAACTCTTGAACATCCTCAAGTGCTTGGATCAGTTGAATGATGGTCCTCCCCGACATATTGGGGTTATCAATCTTCAAATTGGTAACTTGTTTGCCAATGTCAGCAAACCATTGCTTTAAAGAGGGATTCTTCTCAATTTTGGACAACGGACGACTGCCTGAGAAGGCTTCACTTAGTTCGTTAACACGATCCAGAACTTCTTTTCGGAAATTCTCCCATCGCTTATCCTTTTCTGTTATCAATTCTTTAAGGATTTCTTTGACAATCAATTCAAGTTGACTGCAATTCAAGAGCAGTTGAAAGATACTCCTTTGCTTGAACTCACTTTCGGTCTGAACAAGATCACAAATCTGTTTGTGGCGTTTGCTAAAAGTAATTTCTAGTGTCGCTGAGCTAGTATGAAGTATAAACCAACGAAGAACCACGTTGCAATCCCGTATAAGAGCAATGATTCGCGTGAGAGTTTGCAAAGTGAAACTTTCAGTTAAAACACCTTCTTTCAAGATCTCGTAGGTTTGCAGTAAAACTTTCTTTTGCTTTTCCTTGTGGAGCAGACAGAAACCCTTGACAGAGTTTGTCTCAACCACTGGAGTCAATGCCGCCTTGGCTGCTTTGAAATGCTCCCAAGCATCAACGAGGTTTACAGTGATTCCCATATAGACTGGAACGACCCAGTTATCGGAGAAGAATTTGTCTGTTATTTCTCGCATTTGAGCAACTTGATTGTGTAAGATCTTCGGAGAGAAATAAAGACATACAAAGAGCATTCCTGCTTGATTTGACAAAGCTGTGGATCGATGATCTGGGTGGGGATAGATGGAGATTTGGTTATAGATGTCATCTGAACGCAGGCGACCTATTACCATGTCAACGAAAGTTTGATCGAACGCAAATCGACTGTGAAGAGACATTAGAATTGTTGAGAATTAAAAGAAAAGTGAGTGGATTACCTGAAATAGCTTTCTGGATAATTCATCACTGGTTTGGCATTCAACTGAGTTGAAAAGCCGGTATATCTTAGAAGAGTACAGACATCATCGACATTGCTATCACCATGGTTTCTGGCTGCACTATACCGATAGTAAGATATGAGAAGACGTTCTCTGATCAATCCAGGAATATGGAGATCAATCACAAGCAGAATAACACCGAATAGATACAAAGCTTCACACTGATATAAGCATTTTTCAGATTGCAACTCTTGAAATATCAGATAATATTTACCATAAGTTGTTTTCCTTCTTCATCCTGCAGTACAGATTCGACTGTTTGTTGGATATAGTAGCCTCGATTTAGTTCTTCTACGAAATGTTTCAAATCCGAGGCATATTGGTGGGTGCTTTCAAACGCGAGATAAAACCGAGTAAGCAATTCGATATAGTTATCTCGGAATTCTTCATCGAGATCTTGAAGTGCCTGCAGGAGATAATCAAAGTAATATTGGACAGATCATTGTTTTATATCTTACTTACTGGATTATTTTCAATTTTTTTGTCTTGGGCTTCGGCGATTCGAAGGTAACTGAAATCTAAAATTATATCTCCATATTTTTGTTGGTCAGCTTTGGACTCTAATCTATGAGCAATTAAAATTGATTAAATAATGAAAAGATGAGTTAGGTACTCCTGAATAATTTACTTGAAAACATCTGGAATGTAATCTTTCAGTCTTAAGATTTCAGCAACAATAGAATTGCCCATGGAAACAATACCAAGAAGGTTTTGTCCACATAAATTATTTTCAGCTAGAAATTCCGTCATTTTTTCAAAACTTATCAGAAAAATCTTCACTGAACTGGGATTATTTTTGTAAATAAACAAATTTTTGATATGACATTTTTCTGTCCCAAAATTGTTAATTTCGATACTCTAAAATAGTATGTATCTTGATAACAAGTAAGGAAGTCAGGTGAATTTTGTGAGGCTATCAGGGAATCCACATCATCGACTCTTGAGAAGCTTTCGAAACTTCGTAAATTAACATAACAAAACAGCTCTGTTCCATAGACAAAATAATTACTTAGACAGTCGACCGTACGTGTTCTTATTTACAGAAAGAATTCTTATTGTTTTCGCGGCCCTATTTTCTACTCTTCCAAGTAAAAACACAACGATCAACGACCAATGCTGTTATATTCATTTCATTTCGTATAAGATAATGCGAAATTCCCATGCGATTGGTGTAAAATCTTAGCAGCCTCCTATAATCCATTGACCATGTTTAGACTGGGAAATTTGAGTCTGTCCTCAATTGAGGACGCCTCACTTCAAGCGGGTGGAATTTTTGTGAAGTGAGACAGTTTAACGACGCGAATTTTGTGCATTTTATAAAAGAAAATAACACTCATAAATTATTATTAGTGCTTCTGTTTGTTTCCTTTTCCAAGAATTCATATTCTATCTAGTCTGTATTTAGCTTAATTATGAAAATACTGCGATGTTAGATCGCGATTCTAGATCGTGGAGACACCGTGTAACCCTGAAACTTAATCGTCTGATAAAGGTGAAAGACTGGCCGTCTCGAAGTTTTCATATTAGCCGCTTTCTGAACATGGTAGTTGCAGAGTTGTCATTTTTGTTCATACTCGATACTCGATTCTCAAAACGTTAAATGCATTCTTTTCGTTTTCGGAAAGTTCCAAAACTACCAGTTGGCAGTTTCGACTAATTGCAGGTCAAATTCCAAAACATAAAGGTACATTTTTTCAATTTGCAATAAAATATTGCATGTTATTAACGACAAGCAGTTGCAAATTTAAACAAAATGTCTCAGCTTGGCAAACCTTACGATGAAATTAAAGAACTTCTCATTGAAAAACGAGAGAAGCTTCTAATAATTAAAATAAACAAACCACGCAAAAAGAATTCGTTGGACGAAAACGCGTACGTGGAATTCGCGAAAGTATTACGGTTAGCTGGACAGGACGAGTCAGTGTCTGTTGTAGCTATAACCGGTGTTGGTGATATTTATACATCAGGTAATGATTTATCACAAACGAACTCTGGTATGGACCTCGATGAGTATTTCAAAAGGCAAGATCATGTTCTAAAGAACCTGATTCGTTCGTTTTTTGAGTTTCCGAAGGTTCTTATTGCCGTAGTTAACGGACCATGTATTGGCATTGGAATGACAACAGCTGCATTATGTGACATCATTTATTGCACTGATACTGTAAGTTTGGATAAAATTTGATAGGAACATTCACTGTTAATCATTTTGTAGGCATACTTTTTGACGCCGTTTACTAAACTTGGTCTTTGTCCAGAAGGTTGTTCGTCGTATCTATTTCCCAGGTTACTTGGGAAGGCTAAATCAATCGAAGTTTTGCTTCTTAATCAAAAATTGACAGCTGAAGAAGCTTTGCGTCTTAATTTTGTAGCTGAAGTGGTGAAACCAAACCAATTAGATACAAAAATATGGCCAAAGATAATGGAAATGACTAAACTCCCTCAAGGATCTCTTATGGCTGGAAAGTCTTTAATGATAAAAGCCTCTCATAAAGATTTAGAAGCAGCCATGTGCAATGAGTGTGACGAGTTGCAGAAGCGATTCAAATCTGATGAGTTTTTCAATGCAATAATTGAGTTCAGTCAAAAGAAATCAAAGAAATCAAAGCTTTAAACAGAAAATATGTAATACCTACGGACAGATGGTGTTTGAAAATTTAAAAATTCGTTCCTTATATTTAAATAAAATTAAAACCAAAAATATTCATTCTATTAAACCATTTGTATATTTTATATGATACGCAATAGCGTCTCGAGGATTTTTCTTGAAGTCAGGATCTTTAAGCAGAGATTGCAAAGAGTTAACTCGGTTTACTAATTGTTTATTTTTCTTTCTGATTTTATCCCTGGTATTCAATTTCTTTACGATTTCGGGTGTAACATCAACTCCAGTTTTCATATTCTCACGACTTAGTTTAAATAGTTCGTCTAGAGATGGCAATGCGTCTTTGAGCTTTTTCATATCTCCTACCACTGCAGTTTTTTCTCGGTTCTTTTTGGCGATTTCTTCTTTTTTCTGTTTCTTTTGCTGAGCAAATTTGTTCAAAAGATTCTTGTGTTTAAGGCGAAATTTTTCTTTTTTCTTTTGATGTTTTATTGGTGTTTCTCCAGAGGGTGTTTGAGACAGTAATAGTTTCTGGTCAGATGATTTTCCTTTCGCTTTAAAAGATACTTTAGATGCTATGGATGTTACTGCTTTTTTTGAAGCATCGACCCGTTTGGCTAGTTTTTGTTTCAGAGCTCGCGCTTTGTTTACTTTGCCCATTTTTAAGATATTCTAGAAAAAAAAAATTAGAATTATTGATAAGATAAGATTCATTTTATTTATATTTACTATTTATTAATTATTAAAGAAGAAAAACTTGATAAAAGTTAGCAAAATAGTCAAAGTAAAGAAATTCCTCGTCCTCGTGCAAGGTGCAACAGCTGTCACAACATGTCAATTTTGTATGATTTGTTTTTGTTTTTCAATTTCGAGGCTCGACTGCGTTTAATGGTGAGAGTAAAATTTTAAATTTCACCAAAACGTTAAGGTAAGACCACATTGCATGGGACTGCGCTACCTCCCTTCACTGTGCACACGATTTATAACCGAACATCAGTAACAAAACATAACACCGTGGCTCCACAAAAATATTTATTGCAAACTTGATTTCATACTATATTTCAACAATTTCAATTTATTTTTTGTGTGGAAAAATTATTTCTTGTGTTATCTTTCGCAATCGTGTATTATTACACAAGAGAAAAAAAAGAAAGAAAACTCATAAATAAATATTCTGTTCCACGATAAACAGAAATAGAAGGTATGCTCACTCAAGATAGTCGTATCGATATTTTGTCGATTTCGCAAATGATAGTGACGTCCCTATCATCTTTGACTATTATTTATGTTATGACTATATTTTAAAATTAGGCATTTACATAAATTAATTTTTAGTGATAATAACTACGAGAAAAGAAAAAATAATAAAAAATGAAATGAAATGAAATAAAAATAAAAAAAAAAAAAATTTAGTGGCACTGACAGATCCGAAAAACCACGGCCTAGTGACTTACAACTCTCAACCAATCCTTTTGTGTGCGTTTTTAGTTCTACAGGATTGGAGGGGACCTACAATTTTACGTCGATTCCGAACCACTAAGGTGAGAAGCACTTGGAGGATTTGTCACTTCCTCGCAAGAGGCAGCGCTCCTGAAAAAAACATTAGATGTTATCGAAGCTAGAAGCTGGGCTTGAACTTAGACCTCCGGCGTGATATTCTGACACACTAGTTCATTTTCTGACACACTAACCACTACGCCACGGGACACTACAATGCATTTTTTTTTCATTTTTAGACATAAACAGATAAACGCAACAAAGTGAGCATACCTTGTATCTGTTTATCGTGATTCTGTACTAGCTGTCAAAATATTGCTGAGTTGATTGCAAAAGAGATACCATCATCGTCAGTAGAATATAAAAATATTTTGAAAACCATCATGTCGCTTGACCAGCCGCATGATGAAGATGAAGAGTTCACACTATCAAAACTGAGCTCATCATGCCACGCTTGTCATGCCAGCAGTTGAATGTGAACCCCCCTTATATTACCAGCCAAAAAATTGTGGTCTCCATTAAAAATTTTGATTGCATGCGCGTATTTCATGCAATAAATATTGACAGTGGAGACTCGGTATAACCGAAGAATGCAATCTTTTATTGAATGAAATCTTTTATGACTTCAATAAAAAGATTGCAATCATTGACTTCACTTTGAGACTTTAACTTCAAAAATCAAAATAATCATTCATTTGACATCAAAAAGATTCCAATAAGTTTTGTTTCATTTTTTTTACAGCTATCAATTGGATGCAATATTTTGAGAACTCATGCATTACTTTGCATTCTTTGCAATTTGTGCATTCTGTGAATTGTTTTTGCATTCATTTGCAATCTTTGTAATCATTTGAGAAAATTTGCAAAGAATACAGAACAAGAAAAAAAAATGCACAGAATGCAAATAATTGCAAAGAATGCACTAGAATGGAAAAAATGCACGAATTCTCCAATTATTGTATTCAATTTATTGAGCTATAAAATGAATTGGAAACAAATGATTGCAATCCTTTTAATGTCAATTAAATAGTGATTGCAAATTTCGAAGCTGAAGTCTCAAGAATGTAATCTACTTTTTTTAATTCAATGAATGAATTTTAAGAAATGCATTCGCAAAAGATTGCATTCTTTTACAAACATTTTCTGTTTTTTTTTTTTAATTATTTTAAAATCTGATGTAAAATTTTGCGAACATTTTGACGAAGTTTAAGGTTTTTCTAAAATTTATTTTTAGTTTTTTAAAGTTTTGTAAAAAAAAGTAGAGAGTGCCAAAGGTTCCCCAACGCGGGAAACGATGGATGGATTGACACATACTGCCTCAACGGTTGGGCCGATTTCCTTTAAACTTGGTATAAACTCTTTTTAGAGAAATATCCACTGACTTTTTTTTAATTTTTGACCGTAAGCGATAAATCCATTTTTCTCGAAAGAAACAAAATATTTTTTTTTATTAACGGTACCTGCCGTAGAACCGTTATCTTTTGAACGGCTACACCGATTTTACCCAAATTTAATATTGTACAATCTGTAAACCTGATTTATGCTTCAAAAAAATGTAAAAAAAGTAGTTTTGAAAAAATAACCGATAGTTCTATTTTTATTGAGAAAAATAAGATCAATTAAAAAATAAAATGCAAGTGATTTGTTGCTGACGGTGATGTATTTCATATTTTTTTATTTCATAATTTTTATTAAAATAATTTAAAAAAAAAACAATTACTAAAACAAATGAAATGCAGGATTTTCTGTATTTCATGTTCAAAAAAAAAAATAGCTGGTGCAACGACTTTCCCAGTCGTTAGACGAGCAAGAGTAAGTTTGTGCGACCCAGTCGTGCTCTTTATTTATTTTACAAAGCAAACAAAACACTAATGTAAAACACGTTCCCACGCCCAATCTTTTTTTTCAGAAAAATCATTTATGTTCAATGGCTGCAAAAAGTAATTTCCAGTTTGAAATTTGTTTTAATAACTAGTGATTTTGTATCAAATGTGACTCATGGACGTTGAAAAGCAGGTACACATTAAATGCTGTAATTCAAATGTGATATTTGCCACTGAAGCTTACGTTTTGCTTCCTAAAGAAAATTCTGGGCGTAGAATTGTAAAAAATTAATGTTGTATGTGTGTTCTGTATGGTTTATTCATATACATATACATATGATACATGAACGCTGAAAAACAGGTACAAATTGAGTGCTCAGTTTAAACTATGAATAAATTGCACGACTGGGTCGCACGAATTTGCTATTGAATAAAAAAAATTAAATTAATAAAAGTTAAATTTAGCACTTTTGCAAAATGTTGGTGTTGAGATTTCATCAAGTCATCGGGACTTTGTGTTAAAATCGATTAACCCATTAATGAGGAAGCTCAGCTATACATCCAATTTCTCCTCTAAGGAATGGTCTACAAATTCTACATACCAAATAAGAAATGTGAAGCAAATCGGTTCCTGTTTTAGGCTTTAGGTTCTGATACAACAAGACTGACAGATATATTTATAATATTTCTTTCTCAATAGGCGAGTTTAAATTTCTAAGCGCTCGCCTGAGCAAGCGAATCCAAAAATTTTCAGGCTCAGTTTTTTGACAGTCTTGGAATAGATATTTTTCTTTCGAAGTAGACACTTCTCGTAGGATTCTTGGATGGTTTCTTCGTTGTACATTAAAAGTAAACTAGGGTCATCAACTTGTACTCCTCCGTCTTCTCCCGTAGAAAAAAAATTTACATGCGCTCTTCTATACGTGAATACGTGTGAACATCTTAATGCAAAATTGTAAGAATGTATTGTCTAGCCACATTTGCCAGTCCCATTTAAAATGCACGGGCACGCATATAGAGTTAAATCACTGCAGTTTTGAAAGTTTGTAGGCAAAAGTGGTTGGAGCCTCAGAGATGATGTTCTATTTATTTATTATTCTATGGCCTATACTAAGCAGTTTAAACTAAAAGATTTTTTATACGCGACTGAAAAGTTTTTTTTTCGCTATATACCTACTGGGCAGATTTTATCGGCCCCCTTGAAAATCTAAATTCCAAACATATCGTTGTCTCCCTGCAAGGTGTGCTCTAAGTAATATCCACCTGACTGGATCTGTAGTTGCCAACGTTGGATCCTTCCTAGTGGCTTTTCTATCCCGATGAAAGTGAAAGATTCCTTAGTTTTCACATTTGTCCTCCCTTTCTATGCAGAAAAAACATTTCTAATTACATATTTACCATCTTCCTTAAGCTAGAATGTTTCCATTTACATCGGCTTAACAGCTTTCCAGAACCTTAATCTGAAAGCGGTTAACAACTTATTTTTTCACTCTATAACTGAAAAGAGCTTATACCATCATATTTCTATTAAAATCCAATAACTCAAAATGTTTTACTCGTTCGCACATTTAGCTCCTTCGTCATATCAACTTTCTTTATACCACAGGAGTAGTCAGTTTCATGAAAAAAAAGAAGAAAAAGCGCTATGCTAATTCCCATATCGTTTTTCATCGCCAAATGCACTTCCTCTCAAAGGCAGCACATATACATTTTATTTCTACACCTCAAGTAAGCCATCTTCACTTAACTCCACCGACATACACGTCATGCATTGCTGCTCCAGCTCACAGATTCCTTCTATTCCTCCAACCAACGGAACGGAAAAGAAGATGATGACAAGTCTGATGCTCTTATGTATAGACATAGACAAGAACGTGGGTCTGCATTCCATCGCAAAAGCAAAAATAATCTGTTAGAGAACTTGTAAATTGCACGATGATTTATTATTAAAAAATATGTGAGATTTTAAGCGTTTCAGCTAAAATGCTTCATTCTGAATAACAAAAAATGTTATTTTCTGTCAGATTGTATGCGTTTGCACTTCTGTTCGAAAAAAAAAATCGGATACAACTATTTGCAACACGTCCATAATAGATCTTCAAGTTTCAAGTTGTAAAAGTATGGCCAAAGTAATTCCCTTTTTCGACTTGGTTATTACCTTTCTTATTATCTCTCTGAACTCCAAAAAGGAGGAGGGAAATCGCTTGCGTTCAACCTTGAATGATGACGTAATGAAATTTATTGGATCATCTTTCATTTTAATGCTTCTTCGTACAAAAATGATGCTGCTACGCCATTTCATTTTTAATTTTCCTTGAAGGCATTCATTTCCGTTCTATTTGGAAAGTTACTCCGCTAACACGGTTGGTAGGTAATGGTAACGGTATGGAATGCTGTCATGAAGGGATCAACAAGGTTTTGGGGTTGTAATTGGTATACGGAATGTGGAAAGGCGCTTCTTTATGAGATTGTTTACTTTTTTGTTCGAAAATATGCTGGTGGTTTTACTGTCGATTAAGGTACTATAAGGGTTAGTTATGGATTCATAAAATAAAATCGATTTTTAGGTTCTATAATCGAATTTGTTAATAAAGATAGTGTATATGCTTTTCTTATTATCAGCGACTAAACCAACTTTGGTTGAAATATATAAGTATATTAAATATATATTATTATGTCAAAATATCGTTTTGTCAAATCAAAAATACTTTGTATCATTGCCACGTGTGGTTTGATTTCAAACAATTTGAAAACAGAAAGTTCATTGCGTTTGTCTACTTCGTGCTAGTGTTTTTTCCGTTAGAAAATTTTTTGTCACTTAAAAATTTTAACAGCTTCAATACAAGTTACAACAACTATACAACGTTGAAATAAGAAAAACCAAGAGAATCCGGTTGGTTTACTGAATTCAATGTAAGCTAGTGTATTAGAAGTGTCCAATATACATTAAAAGCTATAAGGCCACGTTAAAATTAGCTGAACGATTTACTTTTCCCTCGACAAGTGCATTGACATTATTTGTCAGTAGAAATTTCAAGTTTTATGTTGCTCCAAGCATTCTGAAATACTTGTTTGATGGTTAAATCTTCAAATATGATGTTGATGTCATTAAGAATGCGTACTTCGCGTGCGATCTGAATCGCTCTTAATATGTGTATAAATTTGACAGTTGTTCGCATTTGACAGTTCAAAATAGAAAAATTGAAAAGAAACTAACCCCAAAACACCACGCGTTTGCATTAAATTATCAAAAATTATCAATTAGGTTTCAATAAATCAATAAATTATAAATTTTTAAAGCAAATAAAAGAAACTGAAAACAAATGATTTTGACAGAATAGCCATATGTCATATAATTTCCTATGACATACTGATTTTGGTTAAAAAAAAATCTTAAACAGCTGGTGACAAAATTTTTAACTATGAGCAATAACGTGCAACCAAGTCCTGTTTATTTTAGTGCTATTCAGGGTATTTCATATACCTTGTTCACAAATTTAGGGGTTTAATTCGTTATGATTAACTTTTATGGTTTTTTTTTTAATTTTTCGCTTTGGGGATGATGTGCAGTCAATGAGGGCGACAGAAGCAATCTTCTTTTTGTTAATTTGTTCCCCATTTTTTTGTTATGAAAGTTTAATTGTCATGACTTAAGTTAGAACATGAAATGACTTAATTTATGTTATGTGCGTGACGGAAATAGATATCTTTTGCTTATCCTTTTTTCATTTTTAAAACCGTCATTTGAATTTTTATTTTGTGACTTTAAAAAATAAAGATCAACAATTTTATTTGTTGAAATACTTATTTATTATAAGATTAAGTAGATACTTATAAATAACATTTGGAACCTGAATATAATAATAAACTGTTCTCTTTTGTTTGCCTTTTTAGTTTTTGCTGCTTTCCTGACAAAAAATCATCATATTCATTCAAGAAACCATCGGCACAGGTAATTTACATGTAGATAATAATTTGGTAATTATAGCATCGTTAATTAACATGATAGGTAATTGTTTTCTCCTAATTATCTTCATTAATTCCATCAATCATAAACATCTGGTTCATCATTAATAATATGATAAATGTCTACGCACCCTCATTCTTCCGTATACTTATTCTTGCAACATTTCGTCTAAAATTTAAAATAACAAAATGTAACTAATGAAAACAAAATTATTCATAATCCATTTAGAATCTAATAACATTAAGCACGACCCCCCATAGACGATATAGGTCTCAAGAGAGCAAACCCTCCTGAATATCCAAACCACCCACTGAGAACAACAGAAACTTATTTCCGACCAAGTCATCATTACTCACTTGAGGATTTTCCAAACAAAACCCTTAAAACCTTGCAACTCATTTATTTGCAAAACTTTTCAACACACCGTTTGGGGAGTCTCCATTCCATTTTCTATCTTTGGTGTCGGAATAAAGCACCTAAGTGGCACTTTTTTTTTCCTTCAAAAGTATCTTATTCTCACCTATATAAACGTTGCTGTGGTAATAATAATCTCTATAAGTAGAAACATCTCCTTCAGGTTTTCGGTCCATTTTTCTCCCCTTCCTCCAGCTGCCTATCCCAATCTATACTCTCATGCTCTACTGGCCTATTGTACTTAAGAATTACCACTTTGAATTACCACCAAGTGGTTTGCCAAGGGTTATATCCTTGCCAGCCATAACACTTCACTTGGAACCTACAACAACAACACAACAAAAACTTTTTTTTACTTGTTTGGTGTTGGGTGTATATTTTTACAGACCGCACTCACACGCACGTTAAGAAAAAGTTTAACAAAAGAACGAGATAGAAGATGTGTAATTTAACGGCCCAGTTGATTATGTGCTTATTTTGCATAGGACTCCTTTAACAGGTATATCTCTAGTGAGAAGTGAGAAAATACTCTAAGCCCAAGGATGGAATCGTGTTCATTATCCTTTACAGACAAACTCATCACTTTTGCAGGTGAAAGTTTATTTTTTATGAAATATAAAACAACAGCAGTTAGGGATTCGTCCTTCTTAAAAACAGATCCTGTTTTAAACTTTTGAAATAAATGCTGTCAAAGCATACAGAATAGAAGATATTGCATTCCTCTTTTGGTTTTTATATCTCATAAACTAACTGTCCTTTTCCGGTTGGAAAATTATATTGCCTCCAAGAATGATGACAGAAGGAAATTGCTGTTAAGCTTGAGAAAATGAGAGTGGGAATTGAAGAGATAATTATTATTATTAAAAAAAAAAAGTTGGGAGGAATTTAACTGTTTCGTTTAGCAAAGGAAGAATCAAAGAAAATTTTAACGTAAATTAATTAAGAATTTAGATTGTGGGGTGGGTATTGGGAAGTAAGAAAATAGCATCCAGTTTGTTTGTATACATTAAGGCAATTGTGCAATTATTTAAGCTCAGACATTTTTGGCGTCAGCAATCAGCATTTTATAACATTGTGTCGATGTGTTTCAATTTCAACTATATATGTATTTGCTTTTTAGCCAATGTTTCGAAAGTTAATTGTTTCATGATTCGCTCTTTGGTCGTGATTGAAACACCTTAATTTTTCAAAAAAATCCAAATTGCATTTCTTTAACTTTTTGAGTCAGACCTTATATATACCTTATTATGGTTGTCAATTGATAGTTGATATTTGATGAAATAAAAATTGATATTTTAAAAATCATTTATGAAATGTTTTGTCATTGAATATAAATCTGGCTATTGTGGATTTAAGAAAAATACAAAAAATATCAATGAAAAGTTAAATAGTTTATTTATTAATTGAGTTTTAAAGTAACAAATTTCAATATTTTGTATCAATTATATTAATTGACAACCATAATAGGGAGAATTGACACTAAGGATTAGTTGTACAATCGTGGTTCAAGTTTTTAACCCACCAATTTTGACAGATTAGATATGGAAATCAGTGGTTTAAAAAAATTGAACCATGTTGAACCACGATTGTACAACTGGCCCTAAAGAAAGTAAAAGATTTGGGTAAACTGTCATTTAATTTAAGTACACTAATGGGACTTTCCATTGGTAAAATAAATCAATTTCTTTTTGATCGGCGATCACTTTTTGACAGTTAACGCGTTCCATTGGGCAAATAAATTGATTTATGTTCAAATGATCTTGAGTTGGCTTATTCATTTCCTTTGTCCTCTACTCGTCACACTTACCAATAAATCCAATCTAAACTATAAAAACGACATGTTATGACAGGTGCCCATCATGTTCGTCACAAAATCAGTAGGTTTTTGTGATGAGAGCTTTTTGAAACATCAAGTTTCGCATGAAATGAAAACTCTCTACAGTTGCCAGTCTGTTTTATAGTTTAAAGTTGTTTTGATAAATTTTGGAGTTCATAGAGTTTCTCCAGGCAATCCTAATTTGTGTTAGTCACCTTCAGTTTTTTGTGATATTTTTCTGACGAAACAGTCACTCGTATGGTTTTCTTTTCATGCAAACTCTCACTTAAGCAGTTTCGAAGGTCCTTCCTCATTTTAGTTTGAGAGCTAGCGATAAAAATATTTTGTGATATTTTTCTGACGAAACAGCCACTCGTATGGTTTTCTTTTCATGCAAACTCTCACTTAAGCAGTTTCGAAGGTCCTTCCTCATTTTAGTTTGAGAGCTAGCGACAAATTAAATTTATTGTACTCTTATTTAAATGAAATGAAAATAGGCGTGTTTTATTGGTAAGTGTTTAGTCACTTTAGCAAAATCTTGTATGGGATACGAAAAGGGGGGATAAATTGGTCAGTAATTTAAGTGAACATAAAAGTGAAGATAAAATCTTGGAAGGCCTGGAAATTTTTGGCGCGAAATATAATGACAGTCGTATTTGTTGGTAATTTTTAGTTAGTCAGCACCGGAAAGAACCAACAAAACGCTATATTCACTTTTGTATCCACTTTCTTATTTTATTTCAAAGTTGGTATTCTTGACTATATGCCAAGCTGAAGTTTCAAATAATTTTATGGATGTGTCTGCAAAGTATGGCTACTTGTATATGCCGAGTTTGTCAACTTGAACCCCACCTTCCCATACAAACAAATGAAAACCGGATAAATTGAATATTACCAAATTAAATTCCAAATTATATAATTTTATTCAAAAATCTGCTTTAACCAATTTTCATTTGTTCTTAAGCGAAAAGTTCAAATTCATCAAAAATTTTTTGCAACTTTCGTAGGTTGAAAGCTTCTTACTTCTTCCGCAAAACGTGGCCCTAAAGGAAAACACATTGAACACAACCATTAATAATCATTGTTTATGGAGTCCATGTCTTAAGCTGTCATAGGTGCCACCAACCTTCAAGCAAAAATGTACACCTATGTCAGCTTAAGACATGGACTCCATATACAATGATTATTAATAGTTGTGTTCATTGTGTTTTCCTTTAGGGCCGCGTTTTGCGGAAGAAGTAAGAAGCTTTTAGCCTACGAAAGTTGCAAAAAAGTTTTGATGATTTTGAACTTTTCGCTTAAAAACAAATAAAAATTAAAGCAGATCTTCAAATAATATTATATAATTTGGAATTTAATATGATGATATTCAAGCTAAATAATGATTATTTATCCGGTTTTTATTTGTTTGTATGGGAAGGTGGGGTACAAGTTGACCAACTTGGCATATACAAATAGCCATACTTTGCAGACACATCCATAAAATTATTTGAAACTTCAGCTTGGCATATAGTCAAGAATACCAACTTTGAAATAAAATAAAAAAGTGGATACAAAAGTGTACAAAGCATTTGGTTCTTTCCAGTGCTGACTAAATAAAAATTACCAACTAAACACGACTAATGTTGCTGATTACTTTCGTATAAATCCTTTTCTTTATGCTTTGTTAGCACCTTAATCTTTCCATGGTTACATTCAATTCTAAACAAATTCTAAACACATTTCTGTATGAGGGAGAACACAAATTACTTGCTACCTGAAACGCACTCCAAGTGACATTTCAATTTTGATCAAAAGATCTCGAATAAATTGAAGGAAGAAAATTAAAAGTAAAACAAAACCGTTAGAATAAAAAATAAACTTAAATTAATTTCAAAACAAAATATGAATTATGCAAAGGTGCATATCAGAATATTCCAATCAAAGCAACAAAGCAAGGTACAAAATTTAAAAATTATAGGTACCTACATGGATGTTTATATTTTTGTTTTTTTTTTTTTTTTTTTTTTCATTTTAATTTTCTTTTAGTTGATTTATCAAAAAGAAATTGGATTCTTTATTTCATTGCAATCAAAAGAACGAAAAATGAGAGAGCCTCTAATCATGGATTGGGACTACGCAAAAAAGAAGCAAAGAAGAAGTAAGCACGTATGTACATACAAAGTGGTGAAGAAATATTAAACAAACATTCTGTTTATTAACGTGTTTCAGGTACTTAGGCAACATAATTTTCAAGAAAACAAGACAAAATAAGACAATCGGACAAAGTTTAATGTTTAAAGGAAGCTTCCAATGCTAGAACGAATACATTCTTGAAAGCAACAGTGCAGAGTAAGTACCTACAAAAAAATTATGAATCTAGTTTTAAAAATCCTCACAATTGAAAAAAATAAGAAACATATAATGTACGAGCGTCTTAAAATACTTACATCAACTAACATGCTTAAAACTGCTTTATGGAATCTACTACTTCGTTTTATCGCCGTTAATAAACGCTAAGATCTGTTTGTTTCAAGATGTGAAGCACTGTGAAATGTTTCTTCCTCAACCAACGAAATCTGTTTGAAACGTGCATACAAATCAGGAACACAGTCATTATGAATGAATATAAAGGAGTTCGGTGCACTGCGACAGTGCGACCTATAGATCAACTTTGCACCTTTGAATTGTCAAGCTAGCCTTCTTTAGACAATTCAAATCTACTGCGTTTTCAACACGGTGTTACATTAAATATCTTTGTGATTGGTCCTTTTATATTTTTTCTCTCTAGCATTGTTTCCGTCTACTTGTTTTCATAGAGATATAAAGTCTCTTCTTTCTTTTCTTCTGGATTCTATATTTGTTTGCATGCGCGTTTTTGAATTCGAGTTCGACTTCACATCATTATTTGTTTCTCGGATTATTCTTATTTAGTTGATCGTCAGTATGAGATCTTTTTCAGATTGTATGTGTCCCCAAACCTATTAACGCAATATCAAGAACACCACAGAAAAGCCATCTTGGACCCCTTATATTTATATTAATTATTCACGATGTTCAACTGGTTGTTTCCTAATTCAATCTGGAAATTTAAGCAGATAACATGTAAATCTTCAAACATGTTTTACACTCTGGGGATGATCTTTAACTGTTTTTCGTAAATAGTTTTGGCTTGATTTAAGCTTTAATAAAGCTAAACGTATTTTTATACGTTTAGCTTTAGTATACCTACCTACCTCCACTTTCTGCCTCTGTTTTTTTGTTTCCCCATAATCATTTTTTTACCTTGCAAACTTTGAATGCTGTCTTTCCTATCACCACCGATTTTATTAAGTACGCTGTCATTGTTAGTGTCCCATACTTGATTTGTAAGTATACCGCCATTGAGTATCTATAAAGCCTCTTCAATGGCCATTCTTAACTTTCATTTCAGATGGTAGTATGAAGTAGATTAAATTGTTACAAAGCCATTTGATTGAACGGGTCATACTGACACGGATCGAAATCGAAATCTTCTAAAATCACATTTTAAATGAAACCATAGTCTTAAATTTAAAACAAACACAAATAAACAAATATAGAACATAATGCATAACATTTGAATTTAAAAAAGTCAAAGAAAAATCGACAAAAAAAAAACGAAAACAAAACTTTTTTTATCTTTAACACCCACAAGAAGTTGAAAGGCAAGCAAAAACTTTCTCTTAAATAATATCTGATTCTAATCGAAGAAATGCAAATTGCATACTCCCTCTTCTGTTTCTTTTGTTGAGGACGACACAAGACAACGGAACTTACAACTTCCAGAACCACTTTTGCAATTTGCCATCCTCACCGAACAATACCTTGAAATTAGTCAAGAATAGATTTGTTCACTTGATAGTGCAAGTTAGGATAGAATGGGATGGGTGTTTGTTTGTTCGTTGAGTGGATGAACAATATCGGATTCGGATACTGTTGTAGAGGTACATTGCCTTCTTTTGTATTAATGTACATGCATATGTACCTATGTTTCTTTGAATTCCTGCCTAAGGATTCTACACTTACAAGTCCAATGCCATTTGTTCGAGTCGACGCGACAATGATGGTGGCGGCAATAGTGCTTCTTAAGTTTTTCTTAAAGGATTTTATATTTTTCTATAGAACAAGATAGCAACGAAGAAAAGGACGAATTAATTCGTTTCGAAGAAAAATGTTTTTGCTTTAATTTTTTTTTCTATTTCTTTGAGCTTTATAAGTTTTTCGTGCCTTTTTTTTTCTTTTTCTTGGTTTCTCTCACTATTAATATCACAATGAATTCATTTCTATGAGCAATCTGAAGATTGCGTGATTATGTTAAATGAACGACATCTGTTTTCCTGAGAATGCAAGGAGTGAGAAATAGTTTTTGATTGTAGATCTTTAATTAAATAACTTTTTGATTTCTTAGCTTAAAAAAAAATTATAACTAAATTAAATTAATAGGCATGTTGTTATTAGTTTGACTGAAGGTAAGCAATTTAAAATAATCGGAGGCGATTTTACTTTGTTTTGTTTTTAATTTTATTAAAATGGAACGTTTGAAAAAATTATTATTCTATAGGGGTTTTTGTACCAAAGAAAAACTTTTCAAAAACAATTTTTCGGAAATGTTTTTTTTTGCTTGTTTTTCATTTTTTTATCCACGTGACATTCTTTTCTTCATATGAGTCACTTGTAAAACTTAAAAGTGTCTCATTATAGCGGATGGGAAACAGTAAAAATATTTCAGTAAAAATATTTTCAAACTGGAAGAGCATTGGTCGACTTGGATGGCGGATGTTTTGTGTAGAATGGAACACTCGGAATGCCAATCCTGCGAGGAAATCTCGTGATGACAACAAACCAGCGGCCGGTCTTAAAGTGAAACCAGTACAATCTAGATAGAGAAAGAATTATTTTTAGTCATTTGATTAAAAAAAATTCGAGCTCACGTGATTATATTCTCGACACGCATGAGTTTTGTATAGCTTCGTAAGATTTCTAAAAATATGCCCCCACGTTTCGACTTCTTCCTTGGTATAGTCGACTTTTGGTAAAATCTCTCCATGCTTGTATTTGTAAGCAATGTCAGCAAAGTACTTCCTAAATAAGAATAGAATTTTTCAAGAGTTCAGATGATTGGTAACAAAAAAAAAAAAAATATTAAAAACCTACCTCCTAGCTCTATAAACAGGATCGGTAAAACCAGGATGATCAGCATCCAATTCCGATCCATATGACAATATTTGATTTGCAAACGATCTAAATCACGAATTCTTCTTGGAAACCATGGCACAGCTGCAGTGTTGTCCTTATAATCTCTCGAGATTATATTAAAGTAACTGGCATTTTCTTTCAAATCGTCAATAGCTTTACCCAATGCACCAACACGTCCATCACACTCAACAAAAAATTCATAACCAGGTACACGAGTTGATGATCTGGATTCAATGTGCAACAAATTAACGTCGTGTTGCTTGAAAATCTTTAACATACTAGCTAGGGCACCACTGGCTTCAGTTTTGTTGCGAGCTTCTTGGGCATCGATTCCTTCAACAATGTAGGATGTGCCATCCATGCGAAATTATAAAGAACTCAAAACAGAATTTATGGAATCCCGTTTTACAAATAAGTTAAAGAAAAACTCTTTCAGATCTTCGTCTTAATGGTCATCAAAATTTTGTTCTTAACAACCTAACTAGTTTACAGGAATTCGTAGAAGAGCTGTTCACTTCTACAAAGTCTGTACTTTGAACCCTAAAATCCTACGTGTGTGTCCTAAAGACCTCAACCATCAACACAATAAAACCATATAAAATTTAAAATAAATTTTAATTCCAACTGAATACATTTGAAATCAAATTTCAAATATACATTGCATACTTTTTCATGCATTACAAATCTAGTACTTTTTCTGTGATGACAGCAATTGGAGTTCAGTTTTATCATTATTTTGTGAAGTGCGTCTTGTTGTTCGGTTTGGTCTGCGATCGCTTAGAAAAAATATAAATTTTATGTGTAAATTATAATTGTGCGATTCTAAAAATACGAAATATATATTTTTAAATATCTAAATTTTCAATTTAAAAGAAATTTTACTCAATTTGATAAATGTAAAGTATTGTTTTTCGCAAAATAAAAAAGTGTATTGCAATTTGTTTGATACACATCGATCGTGTTCGTGCATGATAGCGCCAGTTGTTGATGTCGTCGTCGGTGTGAGTGTTTGGTGCTTAAAATGTCGGTTAATTTCAAAATAATTGTTAATTTAAAAAAAGTCTGTGTATTATTTAATGAGTCAAAAGAAAGTGTTTTTTTTTCTTGCAAAAATATCGGTTCATATGTTATTATTCGGGCCAGTTATTTATTTGTATACTTTTAGTGACAGATTGGTCATGATTTTTGTTTTAGTGCCACGAGATCCATTAATTTGCCAGAATTGTAAACAATTGAAATCACAGGTGAGTTATTTTCATAAACAAAAAATTGTAGATGTAAGTAGGTATGTAGGTATTAGAAATGTTACCATAAAGGGTGTAGGCGTGTAGCTAGCAGATAGGTCCTTTTTGTCTACAGCATACTACTTTCCATGAAAAAATATCTTCAAAATATTGCATTATTGCCAGAATCCCAAAAATGACAAGACTATTTTTTGAAACAAAACTATTGTGATAGTACTTGATCAATATCTTCCGATCCATATAGCTATATCAAGGAGTGCCAATTCCTTTCATCAGTCTCCTTATTAGTGGTGCGGAGCTTTAATCCAATTTTATTATGAAAAACTTTTTCACATGTACATCATGAGATTCGAACCCACGCATTATCAGATTTGCTCAGTCTTCGAAGTCGTATGCACAACGCATTCCACCGCTTATGACCACTGACGACACAGGTCGAGATGTTATGTTTGTTTGTTTTTCAAACGCATTTGGAGCTTCAACATTTTTCTAAGCCTCCATTTTCTCCTAACCTTAATTTGATAGACTACAATTCGTAGCACATATCCAGCCAAAGATAGAAAAACGAATAATAAAATTCGTAAAAACTAGTAAATAAAATTCGTTTAAAATTGGTGGTAGCGCCTTTAAGTTGTTGTTGTTGTTGTTCAAAACATTCAATTAAATGATTTTTGTTTAGTCTAGATACACCTAAAACGGATGGCAAATCAGTTGAGTACTTATTCACCTTTGTTGTATCTTAAGGCATAGGAACACTTAAAGGAATTCCAAGGCATATAAACTTGCCAAACCACATTACTTAGATTTTTTGTTGAGAAATTGTTTGATCTTATTCTAGTTAGAAATCGGCAACTACCTTGAAAAAGTGTTTGTTGTGAGTCCGGTCAAAATAATTTACCCATCAGACTGTGGATGAAGTGTAGGTATTCTTCTCAAATTCAAGCCACGGAACGCACAGGTCTCTCTGAAGATGTTTGAATTAGACTTTCTTCTTTGGTCTGTATTAAGTTCGATAGGACCACAGAAACTGCTCAACCAATTGAACAAAAATCTGATCTGTAAATGTTTTGGGGTTTTTATAGGCACTTTCTGAAATACTCCGTGAACGTGAACACTTATTTATTACAGTTTTGTTTGACTCAATAGAAGTATTCCTGGCCTCCTTGTCTCCTCGATAATGTGTTGAGCTTTCATTCACTTAATGGCGACAGTTTCTTTTCCCTACTGGTGAGTGCAATGATTGTAGTTCTGTTTATTTGGTTACCCAAAGTCTTGTTTGTTTTTTCACTTAAGCTGGATCTACAGATCTAAATGTTTTTGGGCGTTTAGTATAAAGCCACAACAACTTTCTTTTTAAAGCTTGAATTGACTTAATGTTTATGACTGTCTGAAGGTAGTCCAACATCGGGGCATTGAGGGAATTATAGCGTCCAGCACACAAAAAGATTGGAATAATGAGTGTTTTGTAAAGCGATTCCGTGGCTCTTCTTGATTATTTAGTCCAAAGAAACAGTGATTATACCAGGAGCTATATTGACATGGTGACAAACAATACTGGTGATATAAATTCACAATTTAGCTATTCTCGGACAGGGACAACGACCTTTAAAAGCTATTTATCGACATCGATGACTTTCTTTAGAAGTAAATGCCAATGCTCCTGATAATTTTAATTTTCTAGCTGAAAATATCATTATATAAAAGTTCCTTATGGAACTGACTAAGCATTTGACAGCATATGTTTTGATTTTTTTTTTCGTCTGCTGTTGAAAATGTTCCGGGTGAGCAAACAGCAATTTTATATGACTTGTTAGAGCAGCTCTTTTCTATACCTAGTCTGATATTGAAGAATTCTTTCTGTCATCCACCCAAAGAATCGTAAATAAATCCAACCTAAAGTTCAAAGGTATAATTTCTAACTTAGTAGTTACAATTCAACATCATTTGTTTCCCCAAAAAGGTATATCCTCCTAGTCATGCAATCATTTCTTAAATTACAATAGTAATAAAATGAAACGACTTCATCATTAAAGTCTAGCTATTCAAACACCTTTGCAATACTCAATCTCAAACAATGTCATTCGTCAAATGAAACTACAATACAGATTTGACAATCAATGATGATAAATGTGCTTACACATACACTCATCGCATTAATCAACCACTCTATCTCTAACTCCTCTTAGAACAATGATCCTTTTGTTGAGTATCATTGTGACAATCCTAATGAAAGTCAACACACCTTACATACCGTTTGTGTGTCAAATTGTCAAATCGATTATGCGCATCGTATAAATTATACAACATCCAAGAAAAATAAATCCTGAAAGGAATCTTCCTTTCGATATCAATTCTCATCAACTTAAATCGAAAACGTTTCTTACTTATATCCTTACATGGTACCGTTACATATATGTCCTACAACTGATAATGTCATACAACAACGGACACATCGATGTAATGTCAAAAAAGTCACATACAATGTAATTCGATAACCAATTTGAGGGCACATGCTTTCATGTGTACTTCACTTGAAGTTCTGAACTTCTGAAGTTTAAGGATAATGATGTGTCGACAACTATCCATTTGAGGAGTGGATGGATATATGTATGTTGAGTACAGGAAATAATCCACCTTCTTTAGCGTCAAGAGCACAAACAAAACATAAGAAAGTACGGGACATCTCGAGTACACATTTTTGTTCACTCTTGAACACAAAAATAAAAGGAAAACTTTTCTCGCACCATCAACAAGTTTTCTCTTCTAGACTTGTTAGTTTTTTTTTATATGTCCTGGCGAATTCAAGGAGGTTGGTTTCAAAGAATGTTTTCATGTTGACTTGTCGTCGACATAATTATTTTATATTAAAAAAAAAAAAAGGAAATGTACAAAACAAGCAGGCAGTCATGTTGAAGATCATTTTTTTTTTTAGAGAAAACCATTAAAGTCCTATTGTTTGGTTAAAAGTCGGTGAGAGATTTCCGCTCGATATTTTAAAGAATGTTTGTTGTCAAATTTGAGGAACATTTTTAAAGTTTTACTTTTTTGTTGAAACATTGAATGGTTGTTTTGGGAAAAGTTTGGTTATGTCTTTGAAAATAATTTTGTTTTAGAGAAAATTGGACCATGCAGATTACGAATTTATTGGGTATTTAAACTTTGGTGGAAATTAAATCGGTTACATAACTTTGAAATCGTTTTTCTTTTGTTGAAGATAATTTTTTCTTTCCACATAACATCTTTTATTGAAGAATTAATATGAATTGATATCCGAGTTGATTTTCATTTGTAATTCCTTTAAAATTATTCGCGATTGATATTTGAGACAAATGATTTTTGCTTTGTTATAAATCATATTTCAGTATTAAGTGTTCATGGCTGTATAATATAAAAAAAGCTAGAAATTTTAAATGAATCAATTCTGATTCTGAGTCATAAGGATAGAAGCACGCATTTTCGAGAAGTAAAACTCAAATTTCTTTCATTTTATGACAGACTGAATATAAAATTTAAGTGCACAAGAAGGAATGTTAAATGTTCAATCCGAAATACTGCATTAGAACTTCAAGCCAAATTCTAACAGTATAGTAGGGGGAAAATAATCGATGAACCCATAATTTTGTGTGATTTAAACGAGTCATAAGAATAGAAGCACTTAAAAAATAGAACGAAACTGAAATGCTGCAAATATTTTTTATTTAGTTTTTAATTTATTCATATTTAATTGATTATTTTTAACAATCGCAGTTTAAAATAATTTCAAACTTTCCATGATTTAAACGGATTATTCATCGAAGCCAAGTAGTTCAGGAAAATCTTACTTCAGGCCATTTAAATGGAAAGAACTTACCCTTCCTTGCTACCGTCCATTCCATTCTTCACAAACTTATTGTGTGAGCCAATCACATACTTTTTCCATTGCATCGAGATCCATATATAGTGAACGGTGGTGAAATCAAAAAATTTACGATTTGGTTCTTAATGAATGGTTTTGCTACTTGGAATTTAATTAATAAGGATTTTGTCGTGTTAGAAAATCCATGAGGTTTACCCAAAAATATCATACATTTTCGGTAAAATTCATTCAAGCAAGGATTTGTAGCTGTTTCCATAATTTTTTGTGTTTTGTATCATCTAATGAATGGTTCCATATAGAAGGATTTTGCATCTCCACCACTATGCTTCCTTCCCTGTTCTGATTTTTGTTCAGAAATCGCTCCTGTTTTCTTAGAAAGTAAACAAAATAGTTTTAAACATTCAGCCCATCCAAAATGCACTTTTTTTCGTCAGAAATAAATATTTTCGACAGTGTAGTTTAAGATTACAATTTTTGGACATTTCACGTCATGTTCTCTTTGGAAAAACACATCATATGCTTTTTTCTGACATTATTTAGGGCCGTTTTATCTTAGGCTTAAGACGCTTTAAATGTTTAGCTCTGCAGATAACATGAAGAACCGTTAGTAAATTTGCTTCAACGATAGCCTTGTCCCTGATATTTGCTGCTGATATTGCTGAATTCGATGCGATTCTGTGATTCTTTTGTATTTTTCAAAGTCTTAAAGCAGAAAAAATGTTTTCATTGTATTTTACCCTGCAAAATGACGGCTTTTATAAATAATGGCTAATAACAATTTCACTGGTGTTTGGTTTTGAGAGTTTTAGAGCCGTTCAAAAATACTGCAGCAAGTAAACATTAATTTTTACTCATTCCTCTAAAGTAAAAGAATTTTTTTCTTCCCATTTTTCTTAAAACATACGACTTTATGTGGTTACTCTGCAAAATGATCCATCAATGTCGAAAAAGATGTTACCACTTAATAAAAAACGTTGATTTTGGCACTTTGTTCTATTCTTATGACGCGATTTTAATTCATTTATTTTTGACTTAATTTAAAGACAGCCTTCTGAATTCTATTAACCCAGGTTTTTTTTAAAAATTGACAAGTTCTCTATTTAGTTTTGAATGCACTACTTTATTGACCTCCATACTCCTTTTTGTATAATTTGCATATAACAGTAGTAACATCAGTTTTACTTCTCAAATATGCCTGCTTCTATCCTTAAGACTTGCAGTGTATATCAGTTTGAAAAAAAAGAACATTTAAAATACCATTTTAATGCTACATTTCTATCATAAATAACCATTGTATCGATAGATTAAGATTAAGTACATTATTATGTCAAATTTTCACCATTCAAACAAGCTTATGCACATATTAACTCCGACAAAAGCTTCCATTCTTACACAAGAAAATACATTTTTATTTCGGTAAAACCTGGTTTAATTGTTCACTAACATCATTCATGTGCACGTATTGTCTCGCCATTTTAATACATCTTTGCATCAATTTCTCATCAATCGGCGCTATAATGTTCTCAGCGTCTCTCCTTCTAGTACATGACAGTACCAGCTGAGTGTTTGGTGCCTTATTTTACTCACGATGGTATTTTTGACGTGAAGGCTTCTCTATACGGATCTTCTTACTTCTAATTCGATCAAACTTTGTCACTCCTACTGTCATGCAGATATCTCAGTTTCCGTCCATTTGCTCTCATACTTCTTGAACATTGTGTAACATTGTGAACCGTATGTAAGCGCTCGATGAACTACTGCCGTGCAGATCTTTCCTTCCAGCTTTAGGAGAAATTTTTGGTCGCAGAGAATGACAGCGTTCTCGCGTCACTTCATCCACACTACGATTACGCGATGGTTGGTTGGTATTGATACAAGTTATGTATTTAGTTTGTATGCACTTGGCAAGCACTGTTCCGAAGATGTCGGAAATAGGCCTAAGTTAATAACAAAATGAGTGACATAAGTCTTCTTTTTTGACGTTTATAAAATCTCGACATAAAAAAAAAGCCTAACTCTTAATCAAACAAATCGGCAAAAATGTCGACAAAACGACTTTTATTCCAAAAATTTTTTTGCCAAAAATTTTTTTGCCGACTAACGAGGGTTGCTAGCAACATTCCCGAAACCATTGTATTATCAAATTGTTGATTGCTTTAAAAACGGCTGTTAAAATATCGACTGTCAAAACATCGATTACTGTCGACATTTTGAGAGTCAAGATTTAAATAATCAACATTTTGCACAGTTGGCCTTTTGACCAATCGACATTTTTGAAATCCACATTTATAAAATCGACTTTTCTAACCCAATCCTAACTAATATCGAATATCTTTGTTCCATATTTATATGTTCCATAAGACCGTGTTTAGACAGGGAAATTTGAGACCGGACTCACGAGAGTTGTGGGGGGTGATTATTCTCGTGAGGCAGTCTTAAATTATAAACATCGGAAGCTTGAGTACTGTTCCAATTAAAAATTAATTTTTTTCCCATTTTGTACATTATTTGCTTGACTGCCGATGTGTTAACATCGCAATATTTTCATAATTAAGCTAGATGCAGAGTGATAGAAAATGAATTCTTGAAAAAGGAAACAAACAGAATAATTAATAATAATTTATGAATGTTATTTTCTTTTATAAAATGCAAAAAAACCGGGTCGTACAACTGTCTCACTTCACATAAATTCCACCCGCTTTAAGTGAAGTGCTCTCACTTGAGGATCTGCGTAATCACAAGAGTACACACCACGCCAGACTCAAATTTCCCAGTCTAAAATAACCACAGTAGCAAATTAATTGTTGACATCTAAAGTGACGTTGTAAACGAAAGCATTCACACAAAAGGGCGTTTTAACAAAACTTGCAAGAAGATTTAAAAAAAGATTATTTTTTATTCTTGATATACGAAATGAATTTGAACGATAAATTTGGAGATTTAAAAACATACGGATAAATGTGGCCAAAATCGCTGTGGGTATGTTTTTCCTCCTAAACAACTTGAACGATTTTAATTATTTTTTTTTTCTAGAAAAAAAAAATTAAATCTAAAATAAAATATTTCAATGATCAACCGTTCAAATTTTTCATTGAACCTTAAATTAACACGTATATGTTCCACATCTCACAACAATTTTTTTTGCTAACCTGAAAGTATTTTAAAACGAAGGCTCTTCGTCTTCGCTTAAAATATATATCTTTCTGTTAAACATATTTTAAATATTTGTTACAAAATATAAATTAAAAATTTATTTATGAAACGATCGAAAAAAATATATTCACAAATGTTTTCAAAACGTGTGAATTAAACTTCAGTGAACATCCCATAGTGAACACAATACTTCTCTTATTGTGTTCAAGTCACCTGTATTATACATTTCACAATCAAGTGCTTAAGGTCAAATGCTCCACAGCAATCTCCTGGATTGTACAAAAGAAAATTTTACTACACAGTGAATTCTGCCAAGTGAATTAGCCTAAACCCTTCTTTTTTAGCTTTCCGCACTTTTTGAACAAACAAAACATCTTTATATAAAGAGTGCCTGTTAAACGTACTGACATACTCACACCAAAATGTCTAAATTATTACTTAATCTTTAACGGGGTTGGTTTCAAATTAGAAGTCATTTTTTCGTTGTCATTTCAATTTTATACCTCCTCCGGGATGCACCTTTGGGTACAATTTATAATCTCAGTCTTTTCATTCTCCACTTTCTAAGAAATTATAAATTAATCTTAATTCCAAAATTACAAATAAATTTCTCTTGAAAGCTTATTTCATGTCGAAGACTTTTAAATCTCATTCTCTTAATTCCCACCTATTAACACAAAAAATTCCCTTAAAAGCTTTATTCGTCTTGAAGATGAAGCTTTTATAATTTCCCTTTCCGAAATGCTTTCAAAAATAAGATTTATCCGGGAATTAAGAGAAGAGGATTTTTTCGGAATCATATTATAAATGGAAAATTTCCCTTCAAGGACATTTACAAGGAAAAAGCTTTTTCTATGAAATGTCCTTGTTTCAAGTGATTCAGACATTTCTACAATATTTAGTTTAAATTGTACGGTTAGACATAACGGTAATAATAATCTCCTCAAAGGAAACAGATATTCTAACCCAAACCGGCTTTACGAAATAAAGTCCTTTTGAATTCAACAGTGGATAGTTTAGCTTAAAGCCGTAGTGGTTCAAAGTGGAAAGAAATTCTGTCAAAGTCGGTAGTTGTTTGAGTATATAGTAAGCATTTTTAAACTAACCAATAAAAATGTGTGTCCTCAAGGATTTCGAATAAATTAGTGTTTCATTTATTTAATAAAAAAAAAAGGAAAAACGAAAATCCTTGACATATGAAATATTAATATAAAACAGAAAACACGTTGTCTCATCGTCCGACAGGATATCCCTATACGAACTTGCACTGCATTAATCATAAATGTATACAGTGAATAATTAATACGGTTAGTTCTCTGTTTTTTTATCCATTCGTCCTTATTTTTTTTTTCTCATCATCTCTCCCTTGCTCCTTTATCTAATCCTGCCTCGTGGCATAAAAAAGTAGCCAGAGTGAACTTAACTTGCCACAAAATCTAACCACAGTGCAACTACAACTACAACTACAAAAAAAAAAAGCACATAATAACTAAAAAGGACAGCTTAGAGGTCCTTGAAAGTTACTGCATACATAATACCTGTGCCTGTGTTAAAAATAGATTTGCCCTTTTGTTTGACACGGCCGACGCGAGTTGGCGTTTCTGCCAATGTTGACAGTTATTAGTCAATTCTCGAATATTCAAAACGTTATGGAAATTTAATGTTCGGAGTTGAAGTGTTGCCGGCGAAATCACACAGCACTAAAAAAGGATACCACAGTGGAGTTAGTAACTAGAAATTTAATGTAAGTACACTGTTCTTGGGTAAAGGGAAAAAAGGACTCGTCATTATTTGGAGGACAAGCTATCAGATGAAGTGGTTGCTGCAATTTCAATCCGCATTAGTCTCGCGTAGGTCCTTGGTGTGTCTTTCTTTTTTTGTTTTTTTTTTTTTTTGTGAGGGTAAATCCGATGGATGAAGTTTCATTTTGAATTATTCAAAAGGAAAATGGTGGGGGGTATAACTGCAGCATTGTCCTTAAAATGTTCTTCTCTTGTGGCCCTATATATGCATGGATAACTATGTTATTATAAGTGCAATAGGCCTACCATACCATCATCATCATCATCAGAACCGTCATCTGCAGAGGTACTCCGTGTCTGAGTCCTTGCGCGAGGTTGTATTCGAATAGAGCAAACAATGAATGTATAAAATAATAGAGAATACAAAAACTACCTAACTTATATTCGTCCTGGGGATATAACACAGAGAGAAGCACAAGGATAAAACAAAGTGGATTTTTTTTTCGTGACTATGTTGCGAATCCAGGATTCAAGCAAACTCAAATGGAGGTTGATTTTTTGTTTTTATTTTAATGGAGATGGTTTTCAGACAGTGGAGTTTTAAGTGTCAAGGATATGAATTATGATTTCATTCTTTTACACCGTGACATTTTATGTTTCTGTTTTAGTTGTATGTAGTTGCAGCTAAATGAGTTTCCTTTATTATAAGCTTTTCTTAAGGCCAATTTAATTTTTATTGTTTTGTTGACAATGATTTTTCTTTGTTCGGTTGTGAGAATTAGATGGCAAGGTTTTTATTTTTTTTCTTTGATTGTGAGTATACTTGTTTCGTGTGATTTTTATTTGTCTTGTCTTCTTTAAAAATCAGGCATTTATAGAAGTTCTTTTCATGAAGAACACGTACAAGGAAGTTAAGACTTGGAGTTTAGGGAGGGAACACTTTTCAAGAGTTTGAAGCCGTATAGGAGTTGGGGAAGAAATTCTTATGCCTGTAGGGTAAACAAATATTTCATAAAGTTCTTTAAGGTTTTCAACGCATTTCAATACGGTTTCTAGATGTTTTCTTTTGGAGATGGGGCGTTTCGTGAAGTTGACAAAAGAAAAATTGAATTTTATTTCTTTTGAATTGACTAAAGAAATCATAATTTTGAAGTTTAAATTGCAATAAAGTCGAATCAGAAGTGTAGGAATGGTGTTTTGATAAAAATCATTTCAGGAAAATCAATGTTTTGAAAAAGAAGAAATGTTTCTAATTATATTTGATTTCGTTTCTACGTTTTTTCTCTAACTATGTAGTTCGATTTTTTAAATGTGTAACCTGCAAGAAAAAAATATTTTTCTCAAAAACGGCTCCAACGACTTTGATAAATTGTTTTTGAGTGATTTATAAAAAAAAAATGCTTTTATCTTTGAATGAATTTTAAGGTCTATGAAATAACATAAAAACCTGAGTCCTAAAATTTGTTTTAAATATTTTTACAATTTCTAAAAATCTAAAATTTTTGATTGAATTTTTTTAAAGAATGACACAAAAAAGTTATAGGAGTCCCATATAAAGTTATGCAAAACAATTTGTTATTTTGAAGTGTTTTTTTTTTCTTCCGCTTCATAATTCAATTTATATTGAGAAGTGTTTGAATAAACCTGCAACTTACCCTGTGTGAAGAAAAACAATTTGCAGGAGAGAATTATACCTATTCACGCGGTGGCCAAACCAATCATCAGTTTTCTTTTAGTAGGGCTGGTCTTTATAATCTCATGTTTGAAAAAAAAAACTTTTATATGATTTTCGCCAAACAGGGGATTCGAAAAAGAATTTTATTTGTTTTTGTCGATCATCCATGAGACTTGAGCCCAATCACGTACCGTGAATGCACCATCTTCAGGAGTTTATTCGAACTACATTTTTCCCAAAATAAATTTTTTTCAAACATGTCTATGGCTTTGTCAAAAAATTATCTAGGTTTATAAAAAACAAACTCACCTAATATGCGGTCTGTCGACAAGGAAGTTTTAAATTAGAAGGCCGAATTTTATTTAAACCTAAACTCATCCATTTCCATTGCATTCAATGAACTCCTTCCCTAAAGAAAAGTTAATTACAAAATGGGTAGCATAAGTATTCTTTTTTGATGTTACAATGTCGACAATTCTATCGACCAATCAAATTTTGACTTTAAAAAATCTCGACATAAAAACATGCCGAACTCCTAAAAAAACAATCGGCAAAAATGTCGACAAAACGACTTTTATCGCAAATTTTTTTTCGGACAGAAAAATGTCGACTTTTTAAAATCTCGATTTCAAATGTGCCAAACAGTAAGGTACGGACAAGCGAGCGCTTGCTAACAACATTCCCGAAACCAATATATTATCAAACTATCGATTGCTTAAGGATCGGCTGTTCAAATATCGTGGAATAAAATGTCGGCTATCAAAACGATGAATGAATGAATTCCACAAAAAAAAAAAAAAATAGATATTTCACATCAAAAGTTTTTGGAGGATAGATATTTACAATATAAAATAAATTTTGAATTTTGAATTTTAAATAAAAATTATTTTTACTATTACAAGCGGGTGATTCGCTTAAAATTTTGTCCGACTCTCAAACAAATTTTTATACTTAAGTCTTTCGAATATTCGGTTGGGTTTATAAATTGATTATGTATATTATTATCTTTAAAATAGAACGTAACAGATCAATTTTAGAAATTTTCAAAACCCTTTAATGTTAAATCAGGAATACCACAAGAAAGTCATATCGGTCCTTTTCTTTTTATTCTGCTATTAAAGAATTGTATTAACAAAAGTGAAATTCTAGTTTTTGCTGACGAGTGACATTAAGATTTCTTAAACTTTTAATACTTTTGGTGATTGTGTAAAACTGCAAAATGTTTTAAAGTCTGAACTCACATCAAAATAGATAGAAACAAACAAAGCAAAAAACCCAAATGAACAAAACAAAACTGTTTTTTTTTTTTTTTAATTGTCTAGTTTGGTATGACCTATAATTATTAGTCATGTTTTTTTAGTTTTCTCCTACTAAAGAACAAATAATGCTAGTTACGTTCAAGGAGAAATATTACCTCTATAGAAAGACTTCTTTAAATTTAATATTGTATATTAAATTATATAGTATAGCTGGTGCTACTCCACTTCACAGAAAATGATATAAAGGAACATCAAATCAAATAGGCATCGCTCACATGTTCATTTTTGTTTTGTTTTGCATATTTTAATTTGACTAGTTTGTTGTGAACGCTCTTATTTAACTGCATCTATTTTATGCCTAATTATGCCCTAAACAAATTTGTGTATAAGTGTTTAAAGTGATTTATTTGCCTAGTTTGATGTTAAAAGCTCCATTTATAGACGTGCAATATTTGACATTGATCGATTAAGCAAAATCATTTTCGTAAGCGTTTTTTTTTTTCTAAATTATTTGGTGTGTAAGTTCTTATTAAAAAAAAAAACATATTTCAGTTTTGTTTGTTTCAATCAGTTTTGTCTGCTTCAATCAGTTTTGTTCTGTTTGATGTGGGAAAAACTTCATAAGTTATTCGATTTGTTGAATAAAGAATGACTTTGCAAAATATCAAACAATGAGTATAATATTTCAGATAATAAACTTTGTCGTATTGTTAGTTTTAGAGATTTTGAAATCGTTCATAGAACAAAAATTGATTTCACAAAGCTTTTTAGCTTTTTTTTTTTAAAAAAATTCAATGTTAGGTTTTGAAAAATGATTGTCCAAATAATTTGAAGATCCTTTTTGTAACTTTTACCTTAAGTAATTGCCTTGTATAATATATATATATATTATATTGCGTATAACAATATTCAAATCACTTTTCCTAAATCAGTTGTAGTTGGACAAGTATACCTTGATACTTGTCACGTTATGTTACAGAAATGAGAAAATTAAACAATTTCCCACTTTTTATATTGCATCGTTACACTTGTCGATGTGTGCACAGACTTGTCATTTTGTGTTACAGGATTTTTTACAAGTTGTCGGATTTTTTAATTTGCAGCTCCTTCCAGAGGTGTTCAGTACCAGGCCAGTTCATACAATTTATTTTTGTTCGATTCGAATCAGAGCTTTCTTGACTTTGCATTATTTTTGGGTAACTTTCTTTAATATGTCTACTCAAAAGTTCTTTGTCATTATTATTATACATATGGTGTGTATTTTTCTGAGCAAAACTCTCCTTAGAGATTTTCCTACATCAGGATACAACGAACAGTTCTGCGTCCCTATTTCTAACAGCATATCTGTAAAGGACTTAAACGGATTCAATTTAACTTTTCGCAGCAACGTGATTCTGTTTCTTGCAGTCATTTTAGATGGACGATCCAATCATCCTTGTTATTTTTTTTTATACAATTCCATATGCGAACTCAACATAGTTTTTTTTTTTTTTTTTACTCTGTTAAAGTACATTAACAAAGCAAACTATATTATCTTGTTTCAAAGGAAACAAAACTTGAAATCTCAAAATCCTAATTACAATTTATAGTCTACGGTCTAATAATTGTTTACAAAATTACGGAATTTTTCCATTCACTTCCTTAACACGGAAAAAAATTGCAAAAAAAATTATATCGTCGTAGTTCCATTTGCCATCAATTTATTCATTTCTTTTGTATCTTAAGATAAAAAAAACAAAGAAAAACTCATCTTGCTGCGGAAGCAATCAGAAACTTCCCAAAATGGAAAACATTCCCACTATTTTCATTTTAACTCAATTTTAAAAATAATTTATTCATGCATTCCCATTTGTAAATACCTTCGAGCACTCTTGTCAGTTTAAAATTAAAGAAGATACATGTTCATTTTCTTCTGTGTCACACCAAAAGAAACAAAACCAAAACAAAAAGAAAAACATTAAATTGTGTGAAAATATACAAAAGAACCAACAAACCAATGTAAAAAGAAAAAAAAAAATTATGTAAAAAAAAACAGCACACAAACAATTAAGTAAAGAGCCTTTTGGTACACTCGGGCGTATGTGGAACATTTTTTCTTTTTTCTTAATGTACTATGGTACTTCATTTTATTTGTGTTCTCATTTTACAAATTACGTGTGTTCTTTCATCAAAATGTCAAGTAAGTGAATAACTTAAGTTAAAAGAGCATTTATTTTACTTTTAACTACAAATGTATGTGTGTTTATAAGAAATACGATACACACAGCAACAATATCGCATTTCAAAGGATATATAATTATTATTATTAAAAAGAAAATCACATATGGAATGTCTTTTCTTTTGAGATATAAAATTGGATTTTGTTTATTATTCCAAGAGCATTAATTTATATTGTGATGACTTCTTTTATTGATTTTATCCCTTCTCTCAAGGCGAAAAATTGTCAAGTATTTTGAAGGATTTTCGAATGCAAATTCCATTTCTTTAATTTTCATGTTTCAAAAGAGAAACATTGAAACTTAAATGGAAAGAAACATTGAAACTTAAATGGAAAGAAAAATAGAAAAAACGAAAGACTTTCTATTTATAACCTTGAATATTTGGATTTTTTTCCCTCTCGCAGCAATTAAGGATCTTTGTATTTTTTTCTGTCTTCTATTTAGTTTGCTTTGCGGAAATACCAATTCGGCTGCTTTTAAATTAAGCAATTAGTTTTCAATAAGATGAAACTTTAAATAACTTGAGTTTTATAAAATTCATGCATATTTATGATTGAAATTGTTGGACGAAATGAAAATATTTAAATTTGGCATTTTTTTATAAAATTATCCTTGAGAACTGACTGGGGGAGTCTACATGAATGCTCATTTTGATACGAAGAATTGCAAATTAGTTTTTTTTTTTATTATTTTAAAATATTAATCAAACCAATCGTTAATTAAAAACTGTGGCTCTAAAAATAACGGTGCTTGTCATATAACAGTTATGATAACGTTTATTTTTCTCAAAATATCTTCTGAATGTGCATGTCTTTTAACTAAAAGTTTTTTATTATAAAACTTAGAAGACTTAACATTAATTATTTGATTTATTTAGTGGAGTAGTTATGAACGGAATTTAATTTAAAAGGTTTTGTGGCCTTTACTCCAAAATATTAATTTCACCTCTTGGTATGGTGGTGGGCTGATCAGGTGATGCCTTATTTCTAATACGCAACAATTTTCGATTAGATTAGATTAGATTAAGATTGGATTTATTTTCAGCTAAAGTTTATATATAAAATTGACTTATAACTAAGCTTATAACTATCTTATATATAAAATATCGGCTCAAAACGAGCCCAACTGATTACAAATGTCTTTTAACTATGGTTTTTATAGTTTATATAAAATACATATTTTTGTCGCCTCATAGAAGGTTATTTCTTCGTTGTTAAAAATGTCCTGGAATCTATCGTCGATGATCGCTCTTTTGTTTAAGTATCTTTGGCTGGGTAGGATTTCCTGTTGAAGAAGTTCTTGTATCTCGGGATTAGAATGTCCTTCTGATTCTTCAATATTCTGATGCTGGATAGCTCTAACATGTGTTGGTCAATGGGGATTATGCCCGCTGTCTCGTAGAGCTTTTTCTTTGGCCAATACCTCTTTGTTAGGAGGTTCCGATATAATCCAGTACACATTCTTAAGATCTTTCTCTCAAATAATTGTATTTTCTTCATTGTTGTTGGAGAAATGGTAAACCAAACGGGACAGGCGTACGTTAGTACTGGACTTATCAGGTGTCTGTATATAAGAAGCTTCGTCTTTTTGCTTTCTTAGCAGTGGGTGCATGAAAGGAGAAAAATGCACGTTTAAGTATTTTATCCGCATGCCTGTTCAATTTCATCCTGTTTGTGTATTCGGTGCTGTTTTTGCTAGGAATAACTGTGCCGTTTGGTGGTCTGATGCTGATCAACAAATTTCGATAATTCTGATGACTGCATGCTATATAAAATTTACAGATAAAACTCACTGCGAATTATATTTTTCTAAAGAACTTTGATTAAAGTTAGACATTGAAAGTTTTTCATATAACTATGACACAAAGGACGAAAGTCGATAAGAATGCTACTTTCCATAGATCCATTTTTTCTTTTGAATTTTTGTGATAAGGTTTAATGATTCCAACCATATACTAAAGATAGCTTAAATATGTGAGTAAGGCTGCCAAATAGCTTGATCAATAATTTCTGAAAATATCTTTTCCTTTTTCTTTATGAATAAAATTCCGGTATGTTTAGTTTTCAAAATCACTCAACCCGTTCAGAGTGATTTTGATGAAATTTTTTGTTTATAGCCAGTACTTGATCCTGTTTTTGAGAAAATCTGAACACCTTGTTTAACGATGAAGCACCCAAACTAAATTTTAATTTAAATTTCAGGCACTTACAATTTTAAAAAGGTTTTTTGACTTACCTATAGTTTTGCAGGTTGATGGAGAAAAAGCCATCAGCTCAACTCCATAACATATTTTGGTAGATGTAGATCCATTATTGTGATGCCCCTTTGAGGATTTATTAATTTCTGATCATACGATACTTGTATAGTGATAGTTCCACAATAGTTCCGTCATAGGGCTTTTAACCATATCGGATTTTCTTGCGAATCTATACAATCGATTGTATTGAAGAAATATTTTTCCGAGAATGTGGCACAGTTTGGCAGAGAAAGTGAGTTATTTTTCCATGATCAGTTCGTTCTCATTATCGCCAGACCGGTTTTTCCCGAAGAATTTTAAAACCTCAGGAATAAGCTAGGCTCTAACATTTATACTGATTTCTCTTAATAAGTTCCTTTCATTTTTGTTCCTCAAATGTTTTAATTATCACTTTGTTACTCTTTATTCTGCTTCTATTAATGGCTATAGAAGATAGAGAGACTAATAGAGTAGCTATACGGATCGTGTGAGCTAAAGAAGATTCGAGAAGAAAGATCTATTCTTCTTCTGTCGTTATGTTATCGAGTGCTCAACAAAAAATTCGTTGCCGATTTTTGTATGTCATATAACTTCTTGTTTTTGTGTCCCTGTCAATTGTTGGCCCCATGAATATCGGGAAATGAGATTTAGTCTGGATCTGCATATCTACCCTTGTAACACAGATAATGTTAGATTATTTTTCTGATTTCGAAGAGATACTGTCTGAATATGGAGCCCGTATTCCCCTTTGTTTGAAAACAAGTAAAAAACTATTTAATGGCGATTGTTTTTTTTTTAGTTTTTGACTCAAATTGCTGGATACGATATTATCGGCTGTTTATCAACACAAACAGGAACATCGTTCAAGAAGCTTTCGACCAATAGAGAACAAAAATCGGAACTGTACAGCAAGACAGGGTTTTATTCAGCGTCTTTTTGGTTCTTCTTGATAGGGCTTTATTCCTCAATCGGTTACTCAGCCCAAAGAAAAAGTGATAAAGCTAAATTTTATATACGATTGCATTCTCCGCTGATGTTGCTTGTCGTATTTACAGCAGTGCCTAGTTAGACCACCTAGAAGTTATGTCTATTGATACACGGAAATTTTCGATTGCTGATGTTGCTCATTTCCGAGAATTGGGGCGTTATAGCCGTTTCGCAGTTGGTTGAAATAGTCTATCCAGTTGTTTACCCCATAGACTGGGTGTGTACCACGATATATTCAAAGGATTCAGAAGTACTTGTGTCTCCTGATTTGGGTTTATTGACATCTATGTATTTTTTCAACTTTACGGTGGTCGTGTTTCTTTAGGCTTTTTTCATCCCTTCCTCTGTTAACATATTGCTTGCGAGGAGCTCTGGTTTTTTTCGCCCTGTATACTCTGTACACTCAGAGTCGAACGAGGGATTTCTCGACGGTTATTGTGATAATCCTGTTCCCTTTGATGAGTGGCTTTTGAAAAGCTATAATCGTGGGGTTCTAGAAACTTCTAGTCATACTCGGTACGAGCCCTTTTGTGAGTTTGGTGAATATCTATACGCGTAGTCTTCCCCCAAACAAATTATGGTGAGAATCGATGTTGGCTCCTCTTAAAGTTAATATATCCATTGCTAGAAGAGTGTCTTCCCCCGATTTGCTGGCACGTTCAACCATCTAGTGATTGCCATATTCCTTTATAGATGTCGAAACTCAATATGAAGGAAACTCGTGGTACTCATAACCATATTTTTCCCATCTACAAAGTTGAGAAGCCTAAGTTTGTGAACAGATTTGGATGTACTGTAGACTGTGTTACCCAATAGCTGTACAAAAGATGTTTTGTTCCTAATCTTGATGAGTTCAAAATCTTCTAAGAGAATGTTACAACATTTATTATATATGTTGCAAAATTTTCCCGAATGTGGACATTGTTTATTAAAAATTCAAAAGTTTATAAAAAATTAAACACTGCCTGGGAAAACCATTGTAAGTACAGGTGTATATTTTCGAAAATAATAAATAGTAGAGAACAATTTCACTTAATGGCCATTTTAAAATTCGAAAAAAGTGTTGTATGATTACATACTGCAGTAAGGCTGCGTTGCATGCGCTCCATAATTTAATTTACATTGAGAAGTGGGTGAATTAGATAACAACAACCTGTAGGCACCAATACTATTTTTGGCAGGAGAAATCGCTATTTCATGGCCGATCATCAGACTCCTTTTTATTTATTAGTGCCGCTCGTCCATTTACAATCTCATGTTTAATCAAAAAACAAGTTATTGAATTTTTGCATGGGCTGGGAATCGAACTTGGACCTCCCATACATGATCATCACACTAAGCAATTTGTGATTATCAATCCCCTGAGAGACGGCTATATTTTATTTGTGCACACTTAACACAATAAAGCCAGGTCTTAAATCGACCCATAGAATAATAAATAAATAGAACATCATCTCAGAAGGCTCCACCCACTTTTGCCTGCAAACTTTCAAAACTGCAGACTTTTAAATTTGTATGCGTGCCCGTGCATTTCAAACCGGACTGTCAAATTTGGCTAGACAATACATTCTTACAATTTTGCATTTAGCTGCTCACAAGTATTCACGTATAGAATAGCGCGTGTAAACATTTTTTTCTACGGGAGGAGACGGAGGAGTACAAGTTGATGACCTGTGAACCGACCCAGACTTAAAATGTAGAGGAAAACTTTTGTGTTGGAAGAAGTCTTAACCATTTTCCAACTAAAATTGGAACCGCCGCACCGTAATAACCGATTTATGTGCTTGGCAGTTGGGTGTGCTGTGCAATGTGCATCTCCTGTCACAATATTCGGTGAGCGGTGCCATGCAAAATGCATATCATCTCGCATGCCGTCTGTATACGTGTCGACTTACTGTCGAATCCTGCCGTAAACTTTCTGACTCCTCATTTTCATGTGGAAACTTCGTATGATATTCTGTCGCGCACTGATAGTTAACTTCAACCATCCATTACAAAGTATACAATTTGTAAGTGCAAATCTCAATTAATGCGCCGTTGTTGATTTCTAAAGTATTTGAAAGCAGGCCCTCTGGCTGATGGAGCAGGCAACCACTTCAATTTACAAGCATTTTGTAACCGTGACGAAAAAAAAAAATAAAAATTAGGAAGAAGAAAAAGAACAGGCCAATGAAACTTGTTGTTATTAATTTAAAAGCAACGAAGGATTGCTTATATTTTTTGGCGAGTAGTTCATAGAATATTTCCTATGTATAGTCAACCTTCTTCTCTGTAGGGGCAAGAGCGCTTTAAAGGATTGTTGTCACTCTTTCTCTAAATCATCTTTTTATTCAAAAAACAGGTTTCTCTTTATAAAGAAATCTAATAATTAATTTTTACTTGTCAAAACATTTTGTTACAAGCTCCATTATACCACATTAAATCACGAAATTTATTTTATTTTAATGGCTATAAAAAAATACATTTCTCTAACTTTATTATTTCCTTTACACTTTTAATACATTACAAAATAAATAAATGTAAGATTTGTTAATAGCTTCTCATAAGTATAACCTAAACAAGCTGTATATATATATATATTATTCATTGTAATAAGAATGAAAGGTTAAATATTTTCTCTCGATTTTAATATAATTAAGTTTTATCGTCTGGATAGGCCAATATGTCATAAAGTATCAAGTCTCTGTGGTATCGTGCTTGTTGGTTCTTTATCATACTTAGTCCAACCTTAAACAAATTGTGAAAATAATTTCATGCAAAATATATCTTGACCCCAAACCACAATATAATTCCAACCATATATATCGTGCCTATAGCGTGGGTACCATAAAATCTCATTAACCGCATAATTTTCAAAAAAAATATTTTTGTGTATCCAACAATTGCGTTACAAAAACAACAAAATCACTAAAACTCAACTCATTGTAAATGACCCTCTCAAATGCGAGAAATAGGAAAAACTTTTCTGTGAAAAAAAAAAAAAAAAAATATGCATAAAATTTAACAAACCCCAAAGTCATAATTTTGTTTTGTTTTGTTTTCTTTATTTTTGTTTTAGAACTTTTCCTTTTTTTTTTTGCATACCAAAGGACATTAACCATTTGTTATTCAAATTGCCTGAATTGATTTATAATCATTCGTCTCGCAATAAATCCATTAACAAGCTTTATGTTTATCATTTACTTCCTGGTTTGTTGAAAAAAAAAAATAAAAATAAATAAACATGTTTAAATATTTATTTAAGCCTACCTATACAGCTCAATTTATGTACCTTAAGGCAATAAAAGTGCAAGGAAATAACAAAACCATGAACAACAACAAACACAAAAAAAAAAGGACATAAATACACAAATAAGCAGGAAAATTCCATTATCCTTGTTTGTTATGTATTTCTCCCTGGTGTGTGGTTTAGTATGATCTTTGCCAGTGTAGGCGCGCCTTTAATAAACTTTACTCCAAGCGTAAACAAGAGAGGAAAATCTTTTTGTTTTTTAACAAAAAGAAAAAGAAATATAAGATTGGAATCCTCCAACTGTGTATATTTTCTTGTTGATGTCCCCTGTTTCCCTTCGAAGTGTCCCTTTTTTTTGTCTTCCAAAATCTATGACTGGAAATGCTATTAGAAGGAAGAAGAAAAAAAAAATCCTTAACATCAGCTAATACAAAAGCATTTTTTGTCCTGAAAACATCAGAACCCATGCATAGACGGAAGTCACAGTTATAGACAGACCGAGGCACATCCCTATTTTTTTTTGTGTTATTTCATTCAAACGGCACAATATTGCGCTTGGAACATCCAGTTCTCCCTTTACACAGTTTGGTTTCATTCGATTCGACAGATACTTTTTCTTTTCGGATTTTGGTTCATCCTGCTGTTACTCTGAATGTTATCCTCGTAGATACTTGTTACGACAGGCAATAATTTTCTATCATCTCTCGGTTGGAATGCAATTGGTTTTGTATAACGTAGCGAGCGTTACAGACCAAAACTGCCGTTATAGGGAGCTAAATTGTGACTGTGACGTGTTTGTTCAATAAATTTTGTAAGGGAATTACTCCAGTGGTGCTGAATGTTAACACATTAACGTTATGTGTGTTGTTTGTAAGTTTTATACGTTGGGTACCGATACTGCGTTACAATTGGGCCTTTTCGCCATATCTTACACATATTTTTGTGAGGGGAATTTCACCAACAGAACAAATTTAGAAATCTAAACGGACTGACAATTTGGTTACCTTCCATCTTTTCTTACTTGTACTACAATTCTCTGAAACTCACATGCTTCATGGTTTGAGCCCCGTCATCAAAAAAATCAAAAAAGTTGTTTTTGGTATAAACAAAAAATTATAGTAGACTAGCGTCATTAAATGATCCTGATGATCGGCTTGGTAGGCGTGAAATAACTTTAATTCCTATCCAATAAGTTGTTTTACTGTACACTTGTTGTTGGTTCATTCAAACATTTCTCAATGTAAATTTAATGAAAATTACTTGTTGTATGGTATATCAAAGACATAAGAGTATTATGTTTTCATAATCAATATTAGTGCCCCGTGGAGTAGTGGTTAGAGTGTCGAACTATCACGCCGGAGGTTTGGGTTTGAGCTCAGCTTCAGGAACACCTTTTTATTTTCAGGGGCACTGCCTCTTGCGAGGAAGTGACTAATCCTCCAAGAGTATCATTGTCATGAAAAGTGCATCTCACCTTAGTCGTTCGGATTCGAACTAAAATTCTGTAGAACTAATAACGCACACAAAAGGATTGGTTGAGAGTTGTAAGTCACTAGGCCATGGTTCTTCGGAGCTGTCAGTGCCACTAAATTTATTTTATTTATTTTTATAATAAACAGTTGGCCAACTTCGTTTTAAGTTTTTCGTGTCAATCCTGTCTATTTGAGAGTGATATTATTTAGATTTTAATATCGTGAGATAATTTCCTGAGAGTATCCTGATATCCTTTTCTACATGATATTGTATTTCTTCTGCTAGTTATCAGTTGGAAATGTTTAATGCCTGAACACAATAGTGATGGTGACGGCACTGTAACTGGAGCTGCAGCTGGAATAGCTGTCAAAATATTGAATACACACAAATCCAATATTACGAACACAACGCGACGCAACTGTGCTGCACAAGTTAACCAACTTTTAACTATTGATGTGCAGGACTTTTGACGTTTCAAAATTAATTAAAAAAACAAAACAATTAACAGTGCCACGACCGCGTGTTTTTTGAAGAAATATTTTATTTTAATATGTTAAAAATCAATGAAGTTAATTTAAATGAACTTAATTGTGTTTCTCTTGTTAATTTTTCAATATAATTTTAATCAGCTGATTCAAATGATATAAAATGTGAGATAACTGTGCAGCTCCATTGTGGACACTAAAAAAAACGAAACGTATACGACACATTTTTACATCTGTTCCAGCCCTAGCTCCAGTTACAGTTGCAGCAGTCTATTGTGTTCAGCCAGTTACTAGTGAGAGGCTTAAAGCATTTCTACTATCAAATGAACAGTGTCTGTTAACTCTCGAAAGAAACGATTCGAGAGTAATGAGAAATGAGAATTTAATATCGCGAATTATCGGGTAGAATTTCGGGAGTTAATTTTCTGATAGTACTTTCTTAACCGTGTCCGCTTGGTATTATTATAGTATGGAAGAAGTAAAACTGAGAGTGACATGTTCACTAGCGGGAGATTCCGGCCACTTGAATATTGGCACTACGGTCTCTCGCAGGATCTTTACTCTCGCCGAATGTCACTATTTTGTTGCACTTAATATAATTCTGCGAGCTAGTCTCCGACTGTGTCCACTTACGTTTGCTCTCTCAGTTTGCTCTCGAATGTTGCTCGGAGCTCTCCTAATTTTAAATAGACACCCAGCTTTAGTTGAATTTGCTCATCCGATGTCCGTTATTTCGCCATGATGACTCTCGGACAGCTACTAGCAAATACAAACCGTGTTGGCATTCTACGATCTAATATCTGATAGTGATCAAAACCTGTGTCCACTTTCGAGAGAAAATTTTCGAATGTCTAGAATAAAAACTCAACTCTTACTCCGTGAGCGAGTTTGCCCTCGAAAGCTGGTAGCCGATTCCAGAAAGCTACCCGCCGCGCTTTTAGTGGCGGATTAGAACATTCCTATGTAATTTTTAATAGGAAAACTCAAATCCGCCACCAAAAGCGCGACGTATCGCTTGCTGGAATCGGCTAACTGCTCGTCAGCTCTCCTACTGTTAAATGAATATCCTGCTAACTCGTTGTTGAATCTTCATCTCCATATACAGCTTTCCTCTTTCTCTTTCCACATACGTCACTGGAATAAAAATCACGCGTTAAGTCCTCCTTTCAAATCACCCATCTGTCTTGTTTTGCATAAAGTCTCCTTGATTTTCTGACAGAGTGCATTTCTCCTAATTGTCAGGAGTAATTTTTTGTTTGATTTCAAATTTCAACACTAGTATATTATTTTCTAATGGTGTATCTCTCATTTTCATGAATAAAATTAATTAAAAGTTTAATTCGAGATTTTTCGCTCTTTGCTTTCTTAACTTTTGAGGATATCCTGCCAAGAGGGCTTCCGTTCGTTTCTCTAAGAAAACTATCTTGTTTATGGCAGTAACCATTACAGCGAAAGATACTCTATGTTACAGGAAAAATGTCTGCTACTTGTGAAATTCTCATTAAATTGTGTAAGAAAAAGATTAAGATGAAAATAAGCACAAACATATACACAAATAAGAACATAACAAACAGAATGAAGACATATAAGAAAATAAGTCTGGTCAAAGGATTATTTTGGGGGTAATTGTTTTGGTTTGGTCTTGAATCCCTTTAGACTATAAGTACATACTACATACATATAATGCTATTATGTGTTTGTTATCCTTTGACCAGATGGCAAGTTCTTTTTGTTTATCTGCAAAACAAAATCGTCCACTTTGATACTTTTCCAAGATAATAATTTTATCTAAAGCAATTGAGCAGCATCATTTAGATTAATCGGAACTAATGGTTTGAATAGTTTTTGTTTTGTTTTGTTCTGTTCTATGTTATGTGTTCTTTGTATAGAAGTCACATGGTGCGCGAAATATGGCATTTAATACGAAAACCCATCCTTTACTATATTACATACTTAGTCTAGGGTGGAGAGGTATATCCATGTGTGTAATGGGAAGTCATTAATTGATTAGTTAGATAGTTCTTTTTTGTTTTGAAATTGAGATATTTGGATAACTTATAATAGCAGCATCTGTGCTGTGACATTTTAGTCGTACATTATTATTACAGGGGATTGTGTTTATTGGTTTAGGTAAGGGATATTAAATAATTTATATAATTCAAGTGATTTTTCATTAGACCAAAGTAAGTGGAAATTGCGTATAATGGAGTCTTTACGGTACAAAACTGCGTGGGTTAGAGACCCATCACCAAGAACATCATAAAAAGTGTTTTTTTTTTCAAATGAACATGCGATTAAATTATAGACAAGCATTACTTTTTGAGTCGAGGATCAGCTTGGGTGCCGTAAAATGGCTATCATTCATGTAAAAAATAATGTATGTGCATACAAGCTTTTGTCGATACATTTACACTTCTCAAAGTACATTTTGTTGTGTTTTCAACTTGAAAGTTGACAGTAAAAATTAATATCTAAAGTTATTATAATAATGCTAATAATAGTGTGCAAATCATTTTAATGATAGAAATTCCTCTGTAAGAGTTGCCATCATCTATATCACCCTTGTTTATCCGGGTAAGAAGGACCATTGTTTAGTAATAACAAAAAATTGCAAGAGATATCTATTTCTAGACCTTTCCAAAAACTAAAATAATTCTCGTAGACGGATTTGTGTTGAAATCGACTAGTTGTCCATCACAACTTAAACCCATTGCGAATAGCATATTTTTATAGGTTTTGACTTTCTTGATTTCAATGATCCGTAACACTACGTTGCATAAGAACAAGTAATGTGAGGGCCCAGATAAGAATGCCGCCGACTTAATTAAATATTTTATAAAAGATGTAGCGCTAATAAACTACATTCTATTTTATTTAAATAATTATTTGTTTTGAATTTTTGAACAACAACTTAAAGGTGCTACCACCAATTGTTTACGAATTTTATAATCTGTTTTTGTTTTTGGCTTGAGATATAGTTATTTCAATTATGAAAAACTTTCTACATGCATACTATAGGATTCGAACCCACACATATTAGATTTGCTCAGTCTTCGAAGTCGTAGCATTTTTCTAAGCGCCTTTAAGTATGCTGTTTTGTTCCGCCTCCATTTTTCTCCTTACCCTATTTCGATAGACTACAATTCTGTATATCGTTTTTTCAACGCTTCTAAGGAAGGCTTTACTAAAAAATACAACAACGGTTGGTTCAGCTAGTACAGTCATGTACAAAACAGAGACGCTGACAACCTTGATTATACGATACAATACAAAAAAAACATTTTATTGGATATAAAAAAGAATAGATCTCAAAATAGAACCTTTATTAACTTCATTCTCACCACATTTGGGAATCTTTGACTATTTATGACCGAGAATTTTTTTTTAGGTGGCGGAAATATTGTGATGGACGCACTTAAAAGTTTTCTTGCTTAAATTTTCCAATAGACACACCTTACTACTAGAGTACACACTATGTTGCCACTGAAAAATTTAAAAAAATTGATGGTCTCGGAAGGACGGGTTCCAGTTGACTATGGGTGGTTCTAGAGTTGAATGGTTAGGTTAGTGCGCTTCTCGACGAAAACAAATACGTACGTTTTCATTTTTTTGGATTCCTTTTCGTCTAATAAAGAATAAAGTAGTCATTTTGATAATTTTTGACGGTTTTCGACACTAGATAATAAGCCAAACGGCAAGATTGCGCAATAGCAAAAAAAGTTAGTCCCTGAAGACGTAAGTGAGTCAGCTTTTCTTAGGGGAGAAAGTGGCATGATAAGTGAGAATCTTCTATCTACATCATTCTCAAAATAATGGAAATAAATACTGCATAAAAAGACAGAATACTTTATTCTAAATTATTTTGACATATAAGAGAGGTTAGGGTATCTCTTGAAAATTAGTTTTCTATTGTGCCTATTAACTAATCTGCAGATTTTTTAAATGCAACAACAAAATTAGAATCAGTAAAAAAAAAAATTCTGTCTTCTCAATGAATTGATAAACTCAATTGAATTGTGATTGATTAACATACAGCACTATAAATTTTAACAATTAGATTCTATTAAGAATCTTAGAAACAAAGCCTTGAAATCAGAAGATAGATGACTTTTGAAATTTTTTGAAAATAAATAGCAAACAATTGAGTGAAATACTCATGTGAATCGAAAGATTGGATCAGATCGGATAGTTGAATATTACTGATAGTATATCCTCAGTGATGGGATAAATAGTGCAAGTAACCCTGAAGACGGTGCGGTACAAACATGCGTGAGTTCCCATCATCGGCAATATGAAATAAAGTGATTTTCGAATGAATAAAATATTATTGCTAATAGACCCAGGTAAATGAGTCTGATGATCCGCTTGAACGCTTTCTAAAATCTAAAATTGCTGCCCAAATACATATTTGTAAAATGGCAACTAAAACAAATCTATCTGGTAAAGAAATAAAGATTGTTTTTCGTATATACAGGGTGAGTCATGAGCAATGCGACAAAATGCTAGGGCGTGTAGGTTGCGTTGAGACAAGAAAAAAATCGTATGGGAGGGGGGTCTATTCCCCTCCGTTTAGCCGGGAGGGGCAATTTTCGAAAAAACTGACTTAAAATGGGAAAAAAATTATTTAAAATCAACGGCTTCATTCACAATGCTGCGCGATACGTTTTTGAAAAGCCAATAATTTTTTCTTTCATTCTGTGTTTAAATAAATCTATTCTAAGAAATAGTTTTTGAAATATTAATTTTCAAAGTCAAAATTTTGAAAAAAAAAATTGAAAAAAAAATTTCAAATTAATTTTTTTCAAAATTTTACGTAATTAAGTGCTAATTTTAATTTCAAAATTCAATGCTGTTATTAATTTTAAGTCTAAATAAGAAAACCGGATGCAAAAATTTTATGTCGTTCTCAAGAAATTAAAAAAAAACCAAAACCACCTTTTTCTAAGAAAAACATTTATTTTAATTGTAACGAAGCAATTTAAGAAGCATTAATCTTAGTTTTTTTAGTTTTTTTTATTCTTTTTATTTTTACTATGTTTTTTATTGGAAGTACTTATAAAAAATTCTCGATATGATCTCCATTGTTTAGAAGGCATAGATTATATCTCCTTGTAATGGCTTCACATAAGTTTATGCTTGACAAATTTTCCTGCAATTTGACTCCAGCGACTTCAATTCGTTCCTTCAGTTGTTCCAATGATACTATTTCCACTTCGTAAACATAATTCTTCATAAATCCCAATGCATAGAAATCAAGGGGAGTTAAATCTGGTGACCTAGGCGGCCATTCCGTGGGGCTTCTTCTTCCGATCCAACGGTCACTAAAATGATCATCCAGCCAGTTTCTCACCTGTAAGCTGTAGTGTGCTGGAGCACCATCTTGTTGGTAGATTAAAGTATCTGCTATAACCAATGGAACGCTGTCTAATAAATCGGGTAAAAGGTCTCGTAGGAATTGCAGGTATGATTCTCCATTAATAATGGAATTCAAAAACCGGGGCCCGATCACAGTGTGTCCAACAATACCAAGCCAAACATTACAACTAAAGCGGTGTTGTAATTTGTTTTGTTTTTTTTTGTTTCCCGTTTCTCATAAAACTCCAATTAAAAAAAAAGTAAAAAAACTAAGATTAATGCTAAATAAATAAATAAATTGCTTCGTTACAATAAAAATAAATGTTTTTCTTAGAAAAAGGTGGTTTTGGTTTTTTTTTAATTTCTTGAGAACGACATAAAATTTTTGCATCCGGTTTTCTTATTTAGACTTAAAATTAATAACAGCATTGAATTTTGAAATTAAAATTAGCACTTAATTACGTAAAATTTTGAAAAAAATTAATTTGAAATTTTTTTTTTTCAAAATTTTGACTTTGAAAATTAATATTTCAAAAACTATTTCTTAGAATAGATTTATTTAAGCACAGAATGAAAGAAAAAGTTATTGGCTTTTCAAAAACGTATCGCACAGCATTGTGAATGAAGCCGTTGATTTTAAATAATTTTTTTCCCATTTTAAGTCAGTTTTTTCGAAAATTGCCCCTCCTGGCTAAACGGAGGGGAATAGACCCCCCCCCTCCCATACGATTTTTTTCATGTCTCAACGCAACCTACACGCCCTAGTATTTTATCGCATTGCTCATGACTCACCCTGTATAGATATGAAAAGTTTCACTCTGGTTTAATTGAAGGTTATTTTATTTGTACGACATGATATAACCCGCGTAAATTGAAACTTTAAAGCATTCAAGATTCAACAAATTGACTGTCTCTCAAATCCCATTCACTTTTTCTCATTCATACGTATGAAATTAAAAACTCTCATCAAATTTGCAAATAACCTGCCAACTTCAAGTTTCTAATAAAAAACATTTTTTAACAAAAAAGTGCATATACGCAGACACATGCATATAGAAACCTCTCCAAAGCATCCCATCAAATATATCATATAATATGAGCTCTATACTTCATCGTCAGAAAATATACACAAATAAAAATCCTTCTACCATCATCAGCCAGACGCATGAGAGATGCAGCCAGTAAAAAAAAAATCCTATAAAAACTCTTCATACAGATGGAAAAATGTATCAGGACGAAAAAAAAAATATTATGCTCTAGGTATTTATTTTTTTTTACTGAAAATCTCTTAATTAAACGCATGAGTGGCTTCACTTGGCAACCTTAAGGGTTAATATTTTTAGTGAATGTATATTTTTTTTTATTTTATGTCCTAACCAACATTGTCATCTGTCTTTACACTACAACGCTGTAAAAGGACGAAAGAGTAATGCGTGTGGAGGCGAATGTTTATGTTTTATTTTAAATAAAACAAAAAATAAAAAAAAGGATACAAAATAAAATGAGGACAAGACCAACAGCAAAAAAATTCGAAGTCCTTACCCTTTTTTTAGGGTAGCGGTTTATCCTGCTGGTTACCCATACCTATTAAAGTTTGCTGATTTTTAGACGTTGACAAGAGGGAAAAAAACACTTATTACAACACCCGTAAGGCGTGCTGAGGAATTTCACACAAAATCAAACACAAGTTGTGGGTTGGAAGATGAGAAATCACAATTTTGCTAGATAAAATTATATGTATGTGTGTATATGTTAAACATGTTGCTTTTGGTTCTTTGAAGGATGTGATGTGAGTTTGGTGGTAAAAAGTGCAGTGAAATGATTTAGAACGCAAAAGGATTAAGCAATGAATAAATCGCTTTAGAAATACAAAATTTTGTTTGCTTTATCTTGGATTTTTTTTTTTTCAAACCAAACGAAAAAAAAACACGAATTTGTTTTGAAATAGAGTATTTAGCTGGGGGAAATGGGTTAAATTGGCTAAAGGATTTTCAATACTTCAAAGTGAATCGTGCAATTTATAGAATTAAAATTTTGGGATATTAGACTTTGCAGTATAACTATCTTTTCAATGTAATTTTTGAATTATGCTTTAATAGTAGAAATTCCATAGCTTAATTCTTTCTACTTATAAAATATAAGTACTTGTGTTTTTTTTTGTAAAAAACTATTCGTATAGTTAAGTAGGATTTTTCATACAAACAACCAACTGCGAGTCAAATCTCACTGCTCCTGCGGATAGATTTGACTTTCATTCGAGTATCGATCAAAATTTTAATTGATTTATTTTTAGATGTTGGTACGAATGATACTTTCGTGTATCTCGAAAGGGTATGTTCATAAAGTTGTAGTCGGCTTCAAAGTGTGATCTTGTTTTCATTTCGATTGCCCGTGAACATTCTGAATTAGTTTTTCGGAAAATGCATATGCAGAAGAACACAATTTTTGGAGTTTGGTGAATATTTATAAGATATTAAGTTGAAAAAAATAATTGCCGTTTGCTCTTTTTTATTTTTTTTTAATTTCCACAAATAAACAAAAATTCTATATCAAATCTCAAAATGCGTCTTTCAAGACTTAGGAGATTTGATCATAAATTTCCAAGCATGTTAAAAAGACTTGTCAAAAGTGAAATCTAAGTTAATTTTAATTTAAAGCTCATTTTTGCTCTTTGTCAATTTGTTGTTTGACTTATTTGTGGAAATCTATTATTGACATTTGCAGATTGGCGGAGTATTCAGTGAGAATTGTCTTCAGACCAACACTGCTTCAGAGCAATGAAATAAACGTTTTGTGTTTTGACAGACTCTTAGGACTCTTAGTTTTTGTACAGAAGTAACTACTGATTTATCCATGAATTGGAACTAGCTCTACACACAAATATATACCCGTTGAACCACTACATTAAGAGCTCTATCCATAGATAAATTTACAAACATTGAGTGGATAACTCAGTGAGTAACTTTTTACATCTGTCAAATAGAATTTGACAAGAAGTATCTGTCAGTAAAGTTCGCCTTTTGTGGGGGTTTTCTCTTTCGTTCCTGTTTTATATTTTGTTATCGTAGGTTAGCTGTGTTTTCATTCGAGCAACGTACAACTTAATTGAATCTGGACTTCTGATATACCAATATCTTGAAGTTATTACTTTCAGGGTGCAGTATAAAATGTTGAATAAATCGTTAACAAAACATTTTGTTGAAAACTACTATAGTTTCTGTGCATTTGAACCAAGTTAAGCTACACTGATCAACTTCGTATGTGCTATTCCAAAGGAAATTCATCCTCATTAAATTAATGATTTTGATGATTATACAGACAAGCTCCAGAAAATGTTTTTCCTCTTATTCTAAACGCATTTTTCTGGTGAATATAAATTTTGCACGCGTCTGATCTAATGAAATTCAGTACAAATTATCAGAAGATTTATCTAAAGAAAATTGTTTTCAAATTAAGTGTCTTCTTTGAAATGTACACATTGCTTTAATACTTTCACACATATTTTATAACTTCATCATCAAAAATCATGGAAGACTAAACTTTCTCTTTGGAATAATTTAAAGTCGACTTTTCATTAAGTTAATAGTGAACAATTTTTTATTTTTATTTCCTCCAGCTGCCATCTTTAAATAGTTTTCAACTTAAATTCTATTAACATTAAATGTCAAAGACCATTTTTCTTATCAAACATCTTAAACCCGATCCTGAAATTCATTCATGCCAACCATCTAGACAAGAAGAAACCTCCTTCTAATTTCATATACAAAAAAAAAACAAGAATATAAAAGAAAATCTCAACTTTAAACGAATTATTTTAAGAGTTTTCTTTTTTGTGTCTCAAAACATCAATTTAGCTGTATCTAAACTTAAATGGCATCTAATCAAATTTGAAAGAGACACATTCATCTACGTTTATACTAAAAAGTTAAATTAAACTTTTTTTTTCTCCATAACCTGACCCAAATAGAATTGGTTTTTGAACAAATTTTTTCATCTAAACTTAAAAAAAAAAAAAAAGTTTGCATTGCAAGGCAATCCTTTCAGAAGATGTTTTTGTATTGAAATAAGCGAGGAAAAAGCTTTATTTGATTTCTTTTTACTTTAATGGGTCTTCCAATGGGAGGTTTTATTTGATATAACTAAAATACATTAAAGTTGTTTTATTTCTATTTCAAATTAAAGTTCATATGGTGGCTTTAAATGTATCACCCTGTATGATACCTTAAGTTTTTTGCAAATGGCGACAGTTGTCAGTTTCGTTCTGCCATTTGTGAAATAGGTACGCAAAATTCATGTCGACAAATCATGGAATGCTATTCTATCGTCAAATACTTGTGACTATTATCTTACGGATTAATTTGTCAATGACTTTGGCGCTACGTGAATTTCGCCTCAGATTTCCAGGCAGTTCTATGCCATCTTGTCAAACACTAGGGTGTTTAACTGATCTTCGTTTTCTTTTGTCCTTCAGTCTAGAATAGACCAATTCCACTCAGTTCTATCTTAAGGTGGTTTTGCACACCAAGATTTCTCAGACATGGTACTTGGTCACGCTCCCGTGAGTGGCTTCCAAGATCATGGGATCTAGAGCATTGATGTCCATCGACTCTACAAGATCCAGTCTTCTTATTCATTGAATACTTATCCTTCTTGCTAGATCGATGTCACCTTATAACCCGTCAATTCCGTCGTCATTGTCCCTACGTTGTCATACATTATCCGCACATACTACACCAAAATATTTTTTGCTCAAAGCGACCAAGCACTTCCTCGTCCGATCTTGACATAGTCCAAGGTTTTGCTCTAAAGAAAAGAACTGAGATATGAGTCGTATACAATGACAATTTGGTTCTTCGACTCACTACTTCTACTACTAAATTGGTTTCTTAGCCCAGAGAGACATCGAGTCATGACAAACAAAATCATTTACTACCTCGATATTACTTTTGAAAGCTGTCGCTTCGAACACCCGAGTCTAGAACGATGCCTTGTAAAATTATGTTAGGGGGCGTGACAGATCATCTCCTTGCGTCTGAGTCCTTGATCTGATATTCAACAGACTGATTCCTCTATAATTTGTAGAATAAATTATTTTTCTGAAGATCAAGCACACCAGGTTGACGCTGCCATTAGCTCCAGCGGCACGGTTTTGAGGGTGGGTAGACGGAATCATTGTATGTTATCGTTTATTTCGAATGATTCATTCAGCCTAACAGTGGCATTTTTATTAACCATTAACAATATTAAAAGGCCTGCAGAAAGGGTCACCCTTAGCTTCAAGTAAAATTTGGGGACTTCATATTCAAGGTGAAACATTTGTCCTCGTGTTTCTGGTCTGTTTTCTTTTTTTTCTTAGCCTTAGACCTCAGTGTTTTCCTCTTCTTTTTTGCTTGTAGCAGCTCTAGTTTCCCTTCGTAGCTTCGATTTTTGGGAATCTTGTTTTGATGGATGAGCATGTCGGTATTCGGCATCGAACAAAAGGTTACTTTTTGAAACCGAGGTAAAACCAATTACATCGGTTGTTATAATTTTGATGGCTTCTTGGCTTATACATGCCAATAGTTTTCTTTATTTGATGCAAGACAATGGTTGGAGTCAAGGTTTGCTTTTCGAAGTTTTACGAAATCGATCTTTTTTTCCGTTATAAGAGGTGTTTCAACTGTGCAAGCATTTATGTTTTCTTTACGAAGTTCAGCATCGAAGTCTTTTAAGATGGGAAACTAGGAGTAGATCGTTGTAGCTATATCTTTGCTGATGTCGTAACTCCCGAATCGCTGATCTTGTTTCTTTTGACAAGCCTCACAGGAGATATCGCAATTTCCAAATCTTTTACTACCCGTTCCAACCCATTGCACCATCCATGGTCTCAGATGATTCCTCGGCTGCTTCGTGATCTTCATGCTAGATTCCATGTGCTGATACGAGCCTCGTTGTCCATTTATCGTAAGCAAGGCTCATCAAAATGAAATCCATCCCAAGGACCGAACCGGTTTTATGTGAAGACCTAAACACGGAACATGTCATAGTAGTTTTTAGTTTTGCAAGGTATTTACTTAGTAACTCCGTTTCAATGGAGCAGTGGGGTCTCCTTCTTGGGACCCCATCCACCGATGTAAAGGCCAATGTGCTTAAATAGTCGCACCTTCTTCCTTTCTTTTAAGTTGTTCCACCAAAATTTTAAAAAGTTCAGCCCGAGATCGATCTCGAGTTAAGGTACTCACGAGGTTCTCTGTGAAGTTTAGATAAGAAGTTGGAAACGCTTATGATAAAACACTTGTGCTTCCATGTGATCGTCACTTCTGACCATTTGACGTCCCATATGAATGATTTCCTATGACTGATTAAATGTCATCGAAATGAAAGTTCAATTTTGACAGTTACAAGCCCGCAAAATTTAAAATGAAACCTCTTGTTGGAAGACCCTTTACTTTAAGTGTGTTTTCTAAAAAAAAAAAAAAAAACATTACAAGTAAAGGATCAGTCAGCAATAGTACTCGTGAATACATACCCACATATAAACAAGGACTTATAATTCTAAACAAATATAAAAGTCTGTTTTCTTTCGTGTTTCGGGTGCTTTCACGTTGTCGGTGTTCTTTGTAGCCTTTAAAATGTTGTTGATGAAAAAACACGAGAACCCAACTTTATTTCCATCATTGATTTTTTTTTTTTTTTTTAAATATTTCTTCAACTTTTGCTTTTATTGACAGTTCCCTAGGGTTCTGTCGTTGTGAGCTTCAGAGAGTAAAAAATCCTCCAGAGGAAACTTTTTGAAAGAACATCACCCAAGGATTATGGTAAGGCTTTCATAAAAATGTGAAAGGAGACAAAAAAAAAGCAAACCCAATTGGACACTGAGACAATAGTTGTTGGTACAACTTCAACGATCTGCCTAAGCAAAATATTTTCATCCCATTTATAAGAAAAGGAATGCGGGGAAGTCGTGACCTTTGCCTTTCGCAATTGTAAACCTATACCCGAATCCTGTCTCGCGGTTTCCTTTCGTGTGGTGGGACGTTTGCTGGCGGATGCGGCTTAGGTTGGCAAATGATGTTAGGCAACAAAATCAAATGAAAATTTCGTCGACTTTAATTCGCTTTTTTTCAACCACCCCTCTACGCTTAAGGAATGACTGTGTTCGTTTTGTTATCCTGTTTGTTGGATTGTGGGATCGTTGGATGGTTTGGGTTGAGTGGGTGGTATCAAATACGCACCAAAGTGTTTGAAGGATGACAGTTACAGTGACGACGACACGACGACGTCGTCACTGTCACACTGAACCAGGAAGTGGGAGGAACTGGCACACAAAGCTTTGTAAGATTCTTTGTATAAGGTGTTGGTTTTTGTTTCGTATATGTTTGTGTGTGAGTTTTTTTTTTTTTTTTTGCTGTGTGAGCTTCTTGTCTTTATTACGATTTTGTGCTACGAATTCAGTGGAGATAAGACACGTACTGTGAAATTAGTAATTGGATAATGAGCATGGTAGGAATTAGGAATAATGTTTTTTTGAAAAACAGAGCTCCATCTATGGGAGTAGATAAACAAGTATCCAATTTTCTATTCATAACAGGCAACAGAGTTTAGGAGGGCATTCCTGGTATAATGCACAGGATTAGAGGGATGGGAATTTTATTAGGTAAATGGAATGATTTACCTTATGTAACCTTAAGGTGAAAGACAGATTGGCAGAAGCAGTAGAGGATGATTATTTTTGATGGTGATGATATTTTTCGAGAGCAAATTTAATTTAAGCAAATAAAAAAGAGAATTGATGGGTGGAAAAATATGTGAAATGGATCATTGGATCATTTATGTACAAAGCACATGGTAGCATAATATATTTGAAGGATTATATACGCGTCATGGTTTTAATATATTTTATTTATTTGAAATTAATTAATTCAAATTTAAAGAACTTTAGTTTCAACATTGCCTTCATTCTTAAAAACTGTTTTTATTTATTCAATCAATGGCATATGTTTTCTGTTACAAGTTTGTTGTTTTACGCCTTCAACTTCCAATTTCCGGTTAAATGAGTTTGTCCAAAATAAATTATAATACATTCTGTGCTGGCGAAGAATATTTTGTGTGTGTGTGTAGAATAAGTGGTCATTAAAACCTTTTTAAAGATATGGATATATCAGAATATATGTACATATTATATAAGGAAACATTACGGAAAGGTTGGTTGTTAAAATATTTGTTTTTGATTGAAGGCAGGCAAGCGTGCTTGCCTTCAACGTTTATTAAACAACCACAAATGAGTTTAAGATCGATTACATGATTTGAATTCGGTATATGAATGGAATGTAGTGAAAGACGTTGGTCAAATTATTGATTTGTCCATTTATGTAGTCTCGGGTTAATGGAACCTTCAATTTGAGAAAATTTGTTCTTGTCAAAAAATATCATGCCCAATTAGGTTTGAATAAAGTAGTAAGATATTTTCGATTGGGCAGCCATTTTGAAATTTCTGCTGTCCGCCATTATTAATTTGAATACTTTCCAGGGATGTAATGTTTCTGAAAAAAATTTGCAAAACAACATCACACAAAATTATTTATGTTTTTTTTTCACATCTATTATTTAATTAATTTGGAAATGAAAACTCGAAAAAACTTGTTTTGCAAATTTTCTTCCACAATTAACAAAATTAATTCCAAATGTACCTACCTATCCCAATATTTTTGTATTAAAATTTTCTTTTGACTTTTTATTAAATCGTAAACTGAACGTTAAATTATTAAAAACTTGTTATAATATCAATACGACAATATCGTAAATTGTCATTTGATTATCTCCTCATTCATTTAAATAGCATTTATTCGCTATTATTAATTTAAATATGCATACTGAAACCTTGTTGTTGAGCTATCGGGCCGGGTGTAATAAAACACGTATTTTCAATATAAAATAAATATTAGTTAGAAGAAACTTAAGTATATATTATTTAATAAAATAGGTATAAAATTCTTACATTTGTGCAATAAAGCACCACCCGTTTGTTCCAAGGGTTAAATTAAAGAGGATCTTCACACAAAAAATATCAAAGTAAATGACAGAGATGTCAGATAAAAGTAAATTAAATGAAAGGGGAAGTGATAAACGTCAAATGCAAATATTAAGATCGTAAATATAAATCAAATTTTTGCCTACATCGAAAAAATTGTTCTAGAACGAACAGCTAAATGCAAAATTGTAAGAATTTATTGCTTAGCCGAATTCGACAGTTCTAATTGAAATACAGGGGCTCGCATACAGAGTTAAAATTTTATTTATAAAGAGGTCTAAGTAGCCAAACGATAAATGCGTACTTAATTTTTTTTTTTAATTTTTCTTAAACAATTAAATAATTAATTAATTGAAAATTTAATATTTTAAAGACAAATTGATGATTTTTTTGTAAATTAATTTTTTGCAAGAAAATTTATTAATTTGTTGAGATTTACGAACTAAGAAATTATCATAAATATATTTTAAAAAAGTTGTTTGAAAAAAAATCGATTTTTTTTAAAAACTGAACCTACGATTTTCGAGGAAAAAAAATTGTTAAATATATTGAAATTTTTAGTCTCGCCAATTTGAACTCCGGGAACTAAACGAAACACTTAAAATCAAGACAAAATTTGCGAAATGAAATTTCTGCAGAACAATTTGCATAGTGTTAAAATGAAAAAGTTGCGGAAGAATCGTCACGAAGTGAAGAACTGAAAAAAAGGAACCCCAATGTTTTTCCATTCTTTTTCTTACACTTTTAATGACGTCTGTTCTGTGTGACAATCCAATAATAACCGCTCTTAACGATTTTCATGTTGGGTGACATCAGCTTATGAGCGGTAAATATCGTAGTTTTGCGTATCACCTTTTTCCCTTGTAAATTGGGAAAAAGTACTTTCCCATCCCTGATTTGTCATTTTGTCTTGAGCCATCTGCACAAAATTACTTCATCTGTTATGTTTTGTAATATATAGTTGTGGAAATCTAGCCAAAATGTATCTTTTCCCTCTTGTTTGCACCCAATTTGAGGAGCATAAGCAGTTCACAAAGAAATCAAGCGGTCACTAGACGTTACCAAGTAAATCTTTCGCAAGGATCTTAAAGTCTTCTGGTTTTGTAGATGTTTTCTCTTTACATCCAAGAAACGGGCACTGCTTCCAATGTTTCGCCATTTCTTTCCTTGAGCGCACAAGACTTCAACTCGTCTTCTCTTCTTTATCTCATTTAGCTCGTATATCTTATTTTGTTCATACTATGCCGGTTATTTATGCTCGACCCAGTATTGCCTGGCGGGGTAGTGCATCGTGTACTAGCAAATATATACTTCCATAATGCTCGAAGTTTTTCGTAGTTTCGCGAAACTTTTTAGCATCTTGTATTTTCGTTTTATCGAGTTTTACCACGCCGGTGATCTTAAACCGCCCAACCCTAGGACTCGTGTGCACGGTTTTAAGAAAGCTTTTAGGTATTACTGTGTCGATAAGCTCACTTTGTTGTTAGTTTTCGTTTTTTCCTTTGATGTGATTTATCCCTGTCGCTTCTTACAACAAATGAGAATTACTGCAGGTTTATTCTGACCAGTCGCACGGGGAAAAAATAATACTTTTTAAAAATGAAATTTTCATTCATTAGTAACGAGTTCTAAGTTTTCTTTTAGCAAATTTTGTGAAGTTGGTATGTATAAGCTGCCCAAATACCTACTGGCGATTATACATTCTGACTATCACTTTCAACTCAACACTAATGAACTTGTCTACGAGTATATTATTCCTAAACCGATATCACAGTCATTTTGAAATACTTATATGTTGCTAATCCTATTTTAATAGAAGTATGTAACCAGTTTTACCTTGAATATTCTATTCTAACACATTCAACATTATAATCTCAAACCTTATGTACTATAGTATACCTAGATACCAAAATGTACTTTCATAGAATTTCCAAAAATAACTTCTCCGTTCCACCTCAACATACAAATGGCTGTAGAAATTAAAATCGAAAAACTATATAGAGAAAGGTATGCAGCTTTAACTTCTCTAAAAATTCCACAAAGTATTATAAATGTGGTGTGAGAGTCCATCATCATCATCATCATCATCATCATCATCATCATCACCATCATCATCATCATCATCACCATCATGATGGTCGTCCTTGATAGGAAAATTCCATACTTAAATGAATGATATAGTATATGTACATCAAGGTATGTCATGGTCTTATAAAAAGCTATTAAGACGAAAACAATTGAATCTGCAGGTGGAAATTGGATTAAAAATTTAAAAATAAAAAAAAATCTTAAATTCCTTTGATATTCTCTTGATAGTGTTTTCAAATCTTTTTCATTTTAGGAAAATCTATAAATCATGTTAACTTGAACCATAGAACTCGAAATAATTTTTGTCTCTTCTTTTTTCATATAAATTTATCGAAAAATAAAATCTATATATGTACTTTCATATAGTGAAAGTCCTTGAATATTATTATGTTCAGACAAAATATATTTTTATATGCCAACATACCGACAAAACAAATTTCAATTTTGACAAACCATATAAATCGAAAAATAATTTACTCTGTTTTGTGTGTACGATAATAACAAAAAGGATAAAAAGTCCTTTATTTTCTCTGAAACTAGAAGAACACACACCATATTTATATCTACACAAAATACAATCATATACTATAATTTTCTCTTGGTAAATTTAACAAAATTAGCCTCGGAAATTACCAGCACAAGTGGTAAAAGGAGATTTCCCTAAGGCCTAATTTCTCAGGAATAAAGTTTTCAAATGAGTGCCACACTCCGCATCCGCATCTGCAACCAAAACCAAGGAGCATGTTGCTTGCTGACTGTATATGTATACATCTGTTTCATATCTTATACTCTCAACATCTCTTCATAACCCATTCCATTCTAAATACGGATATTATGTATGTTTTATAAGATACTTTAGTGGGGTTAAATTCCTTCTTGACTTTGGTATTATCCTTTTAGCAAATCCTTTTGCAACCATACGCGTATCCTATATAGAACGTGTGTTGTGTGTTCTTCTTAATTTCATTAGAATGTTAATGAACCACTTTGTTTTTATTGGCCTATACACTTGCGAAATTAAATTGACAAACGTGTGTGTGCGCGTCTACAGGCAGACTACAGGCTGTTTTCAACAGAAATATCCTCATCAACTAGCCACCCCCCCTCCCACTCCAACAATCCAATCTAATTTCACATTTGTTATTTATTTATTTTTCTCTTTGTCTTGTTTTTGTTGGTGTATGATTGTTGATATTATGTTTTCTTTTCTATTGAAATCATTTAGAATGTCCTTTAATTTGGTTGACTTCATTTTTAGAGGACTATTTCGATTTTTTTTTTGTTTCTATAACTTAATTACCCTAGCTCTATGGGAGAGAGGAGAAATTGGGTGAACAGTGAACTTCCTGAATGTTGACATCCTAATTGTCTGTTTACAGATGTATATAAATATTTAACGATATTCTTTTACGAATAGGGATGAAGTAATATACTATATCGGCATTCATGAACCAGTGATTCTATAATTTGATTTTGTTTATTAATTTACTGAAACAGGGAAGTAAAGGGTTTTTCAATAAGAGGTGTTATTTTGATATTCAAGGACCCAATCAGCAAAGACACGACGTTGTTGATGATCAGCCGGCTAGAGTTCTTGTGTTAACTGAACTTTATAAGCCTTAAGACCCAAGTCTTTATGCAAAATACGGTGTAATAACGTTTGTGGAATGCCTAATTCCAAAGAACGACGAGGAATGGACAAACCTGGGTTTTCTTCAACACTTTGGGCTACAACAGCAATATTCTCAGTTGTTCTTGAGCGACGTGCACGGGTTTTATTCTTTACATCACTAACTTGTCGCAACAGCTCGAATTTGTCCACCAATTTCTGTATTGCGGTCCGACAAGGTGCTTCACGACGACCCAAAAATGTTTTAGTTTTACGAACCGTCTCTGCCAAATTTTCACCATTTTTATAGTGAATTTTAATAATTTCAATGCGTTGTTGAAGCGTGTATCGTTCCATTTTTATTAATGGCGTAGTTTCTACTTGTCAAATGTCAAAAAATGACAGCTTCAAAAGTGACAGCTACCGATATAGCGGGCTATTCAAAATAACACCTCTTATTGGATAACCCTTTACTAATTTTTTTGAATAAGTTCATTTTGTCGATTTCGGAAAAGCTTAAAATAATTTCTTCCATTAAGCCGTATAGATAAGAACAATAATTGCCAGAAATAGTTGATTGCATTCTAAGGTGTTTCCAGATTCTACACTAAAGAAACTTTAAAAAAAAACATTTTAGAAGCATTTATTAATCAAGAAAACATTTTTCAAATGTTTCTTCAATGTTTTTATAATACTTTTTTGGTCTGCGGACGCTTGATAAATATTTCTGGAATGTTTCTGAAATGCTTCTTTTGTTTTCCATAAAACGTTCAATGTTTTGCAAATGACACAGGAAGAAAGTTAAGAGTTTATTGGTCTCAAAATTTGAAAATGTCATGTGGATGACAAAATCGGAAACACGAAACATTACAAAAATGTTTCTTCAAATGCCACACCAAAAGAAACATGTCTGAAATGCTTCTGAAATGTTTTTTTTGAACAAATGAAACATTTTCCGAAACATTTCAGAAACATTTTTTAACAATGTTTCTTGGAATTTTTTTTTAGTCTGAAGGACACACTTAAAGTGCCTCTTAAATACTCAAATATTTTTGTATTTGAAATAATGAAAAGTTATGCAATGGAGGTAATTAATTTCGTCCTGCTATCTGTAGTTATTGTCTACATGCCCCCACTACAACAGCAGCTTGCACCATGCACCAGTTCTTTCTCGTAGCTCTTAAAACGCAAGACAAAGTGATTTTAAACTGAACCGTTTGATTTTCCTGAATGTTGATTTTCAATCTGCATTCATCAAAATATCACTGCAAACGAATTCTAATATTCTGAACTTTTCGTTTTGTAGGAAGTTGTTTGAGTTGAGTTAGGTGTTCTATCAGATATCGCTGCTGTGTTAATGCTGAAAAGAATCGGCGAGTTCACCGCTGCACAAACCATTAATACCTAAAATCAAAAACGAAATAACGTTTCTATTTTTAAAAATAAACTTACAACCTTCGAGCATATTCAATAAGAGTTTATTTATGCTGAGTTTCATGCGGTGCTCTAATCATGCGGTTTCGAAATCCTTACCCAAATCACCAGGACTTTGTTTTTTTTTTTTAAATTGTGTCCCGTTTTAAGCCCTTACTGATTCTCGAGTTAAGTATTGTTGTCCCCTGAGCTTAAACAGACTCCTATTGATTATCTTTTAAAATTCTTTATTCACACCTGAAAAAAGATTTACTGACCGAAAATCGCTGAATTAGAGTTGTCCTCATCCTGGGAGATATTCAGTTTTACCACAGCTGTATTCCACCGACCTGGATAATAAAATAATGAATTGTTCAGCGAGTTGGTAAACATTCTGGTATTAATGCAAACTGCTTCTAGCACCGCCTTTTTTGTCTCAATAAATCGTAAATCTCAACCTTTTAAATCCACAGAAAACTATACTTGTTTTGCTTGGGGATGATGGGGTTCGCAAAGTGCGTCCAATAAAACAGTATAGTTCTTTAATCGCCATCACTTAATATCGTTTGAAGAGCAGGGCTCTGTTTTCCAGGTTATGTTTTTGGCGAATGTAAGCATTCACCTCTTAAACTTGTTGGAGAGTAGCCCCACGGCCTCCACTTTCTCTTGTGGATTCTCGATTATAAGAAGTTGCGTTCAAGGCAGCGTCCTCTGAAACTGTGCTGTGGGGAAGTATATTTCTATTCTCTGTTGTTCTCTAAAGCTTAAGACATTGAAGATCATTTTGATCATTTCTCTTAAAAATATTAATTAGCGGCAAAATACTCGTGTCACTAGATTTAATGGCCCAATTTGTATGCCACAATACAAGTTAATAGAAAGCTGATAGCTCTCCTCTTACTTACTTACTCCAGGTGCTACAGTCTGAGGTGGACTGCCTCAACAAGCTTCTTCCAGCTGTCTCGATTTCTAGCTATAGCTGTCTCCAATTTCGCACTCCAAGTTGGTGGAGGTATTCTACCATTTGGGTGCTGCACCTGCTACGCTGTCCTCCTATAATGCGCCGCCCCACTGGATTGGATTCAAAGACCATCTTGGCTGGAGCATTGGATTCCATTTGCTCTATGTGACCAAGCAATCTATTTCGTTGTATCTTCTTCTTTATGTCCATGTTTATGTTCGTCAACTTCAGTGCTCTAATATTCTGATTGCGTATATCAGTAAATCGTCTGACAAGAGTTTAAGTTGTATCAGCAATATGCTTTGTTATATGTAAAGTGCGTCAATAATCGCGTTTCAATAAAAAAAACGTTTTCACGCTCTTTGTATTTCGGGATCAATCGTGCTAATGTTTACGATAGTATTTTTAAGATGAATGTTTCTTCACTCCTTCGAATTTTTAGTTCGATCAGGATTTGTCACTACAGCTATCATGATAAGCATATTGGTTTTAGCTGCCGAATATTTTTTTTTTACATCGAAACAACTGCACGGAATTTTTCGTTTGATTAACACTGTTTTGTTTAAATAAAAAATTGAATTTGGTTTTGGATTCTTAAATTATAGTTCGGGTACTGGCCTTTTTGGCTGCTCAACAATTTGATTCTGAAAGTGAGTGAATAAAGACCTCTATGATATAAAAGATCACATGTGGTCAATTCGTACCCGTCTTTCTGTGCTCGTATTTTTTATTTATATGAGTCAGAAAGTTAGTTTTACAGTTGAGAGACTTTCCTCAACTAAACGACGTTTTAAGTTTGACGCACAATAGACTTAGCACGGTTGTCGGGACCCTTAGAGTTTGTTCCAGTGGAATATCCATGAATTTGGAATTTAATCAGGATTATTCTCTAACCGACATGACAGTTGGAGTTGGCCCCCTTGTGGGAGCTTCGTGCTGGTTTGTGGTGTAGCTGGATCAAGAAAATAAATAAAAGAAAGATTGAAACGTCAAAATTTAACGCTGGTAATAATAAAATTGCCAAATTTGAGTAATAACAAATGGTTGGAAAATGCGATTGTCGTTTTGATAATTCCCTCACATGGATCAGAAGTGACGTCTTTGATTGTCAATTATCAACTATCACCTTAGCCGGTTACATCTCTGCTTCGATTTAAAAAAAAATATTTTTTTTAATAAAGTGGCAACCCTTAAAACATTCACAATATTTTTTCTATTTGTATATAAAGGTAAAAAGTCCTTGCTATTCTCTTATTTTTTATTTTGTTATCTTTTTCCAATTGTTGAATCTAATGAAGGCATTTGGTAATCCATTCTATCTTATTCAGAATACCACCACCCACCTCCTCTTAACACGAAACAAACCTAAACTACGTGACACCATAGGCAAATATAGCAAACACAGGATTTGTGGCGAAAACCTCTTTCCGGGGATTTTAATGCCAAAATGAAATCCTGTGGAATGCATTGCTATTTGTTGTTCGGTACAATATAACAAACACAAAAAAAAGTACACCCGCCGCCATTTCATTTATTTACGAAACACAATAGAAAAATAACGGGCGGTGGTAGTATGGCGATGGTGTGGCATGCTGGTGGTTCTAGCGGACGACTATGGAAATAAGACTTTTCGTAGGGTGGGAGTTTAAAAAAAAAAAAAAAAACTGGGTTAAAGACGGATCAATGTTATGGTTACACCAGATTATTTCGTTCAAAGCGTGACAAGCAGCCAAAGTATTTTAGAACTGAAGTTAATGTTTTATTTTATTTGGTTTTTTTTTTCAAGCTTTGATGGTAGTTTTTTTTTTTTTTTGGCACATGGATAGAAGAAAAAGCTTAACGAAAATAAATGGAAACAGATTATCCGCGGTTCAGCGTGTATGCATTACTTTTAGAAAAAAAAAACAGGAGGTTCAATAGAGACAAACATGAAAAAGGAACTTTGGAAAATTGGAAATGGCAGATACTTTGTATAAAGTAATCCATTTTTAAATTGTTTATTTATTCACACGTGCTGAGTGAAATTTTCGATACCAATAACAAATGCTTATAGAAAAAAAATACAAATTTAAATCTCAAAGTTAAATCTTTAAGAACTCAGGGATAGGATCATTCATTAAGATCTGGATAAAGTATACTTACTCATAAATGAGTGATATGTGTGAAATTTAAAAAAAACAGGTCTTCTTTTCAATCTGGAATTATACAAACCGATTGCATTTCCTCTTTGTCGGAAACTCTAATTAACTGTCGGATGGAGAAATTTTTTCAGGCACAAAATCTTTTTTATACCATATACGACTTTTGTAGTTAGAGCTCCAAAGGTGATTTGTTGGCTTACCTAACTGAAAAGTATAATGAATCTTTACACGGTTCATTAGCGATATTTTAAAGTGAATTCTGGTGTTCCTCAGGGAAGCTATTTGGATCCTTATCTTTTTTATATTATTATTTATAAACAAGCATTTAATCGGTTATAATTACTCTTTTCGTCTCTATTATTAGTATTGATGTGAATATATTGTAAAGAATTTCTATAGAGCTTCCCGTAAAATTAAATGTATGATTGTGATCTTCCAATTTAGGTTGATATTGTATCTCTGGGAAGCCGCAATATCTTACTTGGATTTCAGTACTTCCAGTTTCATGGCTTAAGGGAAGAAATATTAGAAAAAAAGGTAGATTAGGATCCTAAGGATTAGAAAATGCACTTGAAAATAGAGTTATTTATTATGGTACCCACTTAAGGTCGACTCGAACCCCTCCTTCCGAGCCCAAACAATTTCTCGTTTCTTATCTGTGATGCACTATGTGGATCGAATTATTCAATGACTAACATGTTTAAATAGCAGAGTCTTAATTGTTTATCAATGTGAATGCGATTACTTCAAAATCACAGTGACCCATAATCTCACCTGAGAAAATTGCACTACAAAATATTACTTTTGGTCAATTCAAAGGCCTTTTATGAAAGTCTCGGCCATAGTGTCAGCACAGTAGGGCATGAAAATGGCACATCATTAAAGGAAAAAATTGCATCAGCCGAAACGTTTTCGGCAAGCGTGTTCCTTCTAATTCGCCTTCATAGACTTCTTACATAATAGCCAACTTGTATTAAGGCCTTTGTAAAGAATTCGTCTTGCTGTACAATCGTAATTCAGTAAGGATCTCGTGCCCCACGTACACTTTCACAGGACCTAAATTGACAAATCGTACCCCTCCTTCCACGCCCCAAAAAAATAGCTTTCGTATCCGAGAATGTGCATGTGAATAGACGCCGTGTAACACAGTTCTATTTGATATGCACGGGCGCACATAAACACATATAAAAAGTTTAAAAATTTTTTGGATCCAAATTTTGAAGGAAAAATAAGTGGGGTCTCCCTGAGACGATGATTTATTTTTTTTTTTCCTCGATAGGCGGACTCATTTTTGCGGGCCAAACGCAAAATTGAAGCCCTAGCTGTCATGGAAGTTCCATGCTATATTGGATTTTGTAACTATTTTGTTAGGTGATGAAATGTTAAATAAAAGTCTTTAAAAAACTAAAACTAAACATTTCTTACATTACATTGGCATAACAGTTTAAAGGCCCATTCCCATCAAAAAAGGGAATTTTACCAAGTTAACACAAAAAATTTACAACAGTAACAGTTTGAAAATGAAAGATTGAAATGAAAATTGCGGCTTTTTCTGAATGTCACGCTATGAAAGAAGCTATTTGTGTAATGTAATTTGCGGCCTTCCTTATCATGCCATCTTTAAAGTGATACTTTTGAAGTGTTTTGTGCGAACGAGAAAGAGATATAGGTTGTTACCTTAAAAGCCGAAATGAAACGGATTCTAATGTCATAATTCTATACGTCAAGATCCTTTGAAAGCTGTCAATTTCTTGAGTCACCCATAATAGTCGAAAACGAACGAAGGCAAATTTCATATGCATTTGGCCGATTGTCAAATTAACGTACGTTAACTTAGCTCTATACGCACGGAAATAAAAGTTAACGAAGACTGAATTCAGGTTTACTTAATCTTCGTTAACTTTTCCTTCTGCACGTAAAGAGCACTTCATAGACAAGTTTACTTAAATAAATTTGACAGTCGACCAGATAAAAACTAAATACGCTATTAAGGGCCATCTATAATGAGCAGAAGAAAATGAAATCTTATGTCAGAACCGAACTAAATGTTCTCTTCTGATTTTTCAAATTTCACTTTCACTTCCAAGGAATTAAAAAAAAATTAGTCGTTCAGCCTTCAATTTTCTGATCGCAAATTGCGGACGGGTGCACAGTTTCCGTCCGTAAGCAAAACTTATCGAAACTCAAGGAAACAAAGCAATTTGCTATTATGGGCGTAAAATATACGAATTTCTTGATCTCTTAGAAAACAAAAAGAAATTTTATTGGGATGTCAAGTTTTTTTCTATACAAAGATGCAAAAACCCTGCGTTATTACAAATAATTTCTATGCCAAGCTTATATATTGCTCCATCAGTCATTCCACAATCGCAGTGTATCCAATTAATTTCACTTGTTTTCTTGTATTAAATATTCCAAGTCCTTTCGGAATGAAGACAAAAATAGAAGTCAAACTAGACACGAAGGCAATTCGACCAATTTCTCTTCTCAAACCATCAGAGATTCCTTAAAGGAACAATAAAACGATAAATACATCAGGCTGGGGAAAAAAAACTTGAAATATTGCCAAGCCTAAAGGTTAATTTTTTTTCTTGTACAAGTAGAAGTACATGTATATATACAATCCATTAATAGCAATCAACATCATAAATGTTCTGCCTTTAATATTACTTCGTGGTAGAAAAATAAAAAAAAAAATATAAATTACAGGACACCACTCCCCTGTGTTTGATGGGCGTTGGGTAGAGAAAGGCCATCAGTCAGTCAAACATTTTGTAAATTACAAATAAAACATTCCACCCCCTCCCCAAAAAACCGCAAAGTCCTTGCAAACGGCACCTGTTAGGTTATATATTTCTTTTTTTGTATTTCTATTCATATAAATGTATGAAGCGACTCACCGTGTAAACTCAAAGAAACGCAACTTCTATTCACGATGATGTAATTACACACCACTCTCTTGTCCTTTATGTGGATTTACCTGTGTGTCAAGGAAACTATGTATAATTAACGGATATTCTATGAGAGCTTCATTCACATACCAACATGAGAGTCAGTTTTCCTGTTGTAATTTACTCTACCAAACAAAAGTGATAAGTCTCTGTTTTCATGTGAACAAACAACAAAAGCCGTTTGCAAGGACAGTTTTTTTTTTTTTTTTTGTAAATACAACTTTCATTGCTTTTAGTGGGTGGTGGTAGTGTACATTCTTCCTGTGCACCCATCAGAGTAACTCGGTTTACTTGTTATTTAAGTATCATTCATCCGTGATGCTGCTTTTATTTTTATTTCCGTTCCGCACAAGGATATGGTGTCGCATTAAATTGCATCACAAATAAAGACTGAGATTTGTTTTTTTTTTTTTTTAAAGTATCAACATTTCATTTTTGTATGTAAATCTTTTTAGGAATTTTGTATATTTTTGAACGAACCTATACTTATATTTTTTTTTCTGGTAGCAGAATGAAGAGCCTCATTAAAAATGATGATTCGACACTTAGTTAAATTTTTTTGAATGGCGTTTTGTGTTGGCTCTTGGTTGGGTGCTTCTCTTTTATGTTCACAAGCGAAAAAGGTTATAGCTTTAGTTAGGAAAAATATTTAATGAGGATAACCATAAGGGCGATGGTTCAATAATAATAAAATACTTCACAGTTTATTTTTTTTTCTTGTAACCGTAAGTTTTTTTTTTTTTGTGTTTTTATATTAAGAGGGGTGAAACGTTTTGTGAATAAAAAATGGTAAACTAAAAGGCGAGGTCCTTTTAAACAAAAAAGTAATTCACGATAAAAACGGTATGAAGCATGAAATTCATAATTTTTTTTTTTATTTTATCTGGCACTTGAGGGCGTGTGGAGTATTATGTTTCTTAACACAAACAAAAATTGTAAGGGACGTTTTATTTTTGGAAGGAAGTTTAATTCCAGTTGTAATTATGTTGAATTTATATAAGGAGTTGGTTCTTTTTAGTTATTTTAAAATTCATGCACGTTAACCAAAATGACCTGATTGTTGGCCTATTTTTAGATGGTAAGCGAATTGTATCTCAAACTCAATTAAAATTTAAGGTTATTTGTGTGGTTTGGTATAATTAAGTTTTTGAATTAATATTAAAAAAAAGTATTAAGCATTATGAAATTTAAGAAATTGTCATTTTGTTTTAATATAAATTGATGGTTTACACTTAATTAAGAAAAACTCTTTTTGATGTTAAATTTCGCTACCGCAAAAGCTGAATATGCAAGTGTCAAATTCATTCGAGATAACACTCATTTTGTATTCCATTGGATTTTCTGAAAACAGTTTTTTATACTTTTTGCTCTTTATTCTCTGATGGATCCAAAAAGTAAGCATACCCTCAAACTCGAAACTCTCAACGATTAATTTATCGCTTTGCGATGACAGTTCGCAATAGGGCTTTTTAGGTAACAACGATATATCTCTTTCTCGTTCGCAGAGCAGTGTCAAAATCAGCAGTACCCGGATGACAGCTGAAATTTTTTTTATATTGGTGATAAGTTTATTGAAAACAAGAGCGGAGATTTTAATGTTGTGCTCGAAAATTGTGAATAGTATATTATTTAACTTTTAAGTCACGGAAATCTCAAACTTCATAGGAAAAAAAGAGATTATTTATAAAATACTTTTACAAGATTTTGAGTTTGACAGTTTGAAAAAAAAGCGCGATACATATTTCAATCTGTCATCCGCGTAGTGTGAGCTGTCATTTTTTCTTTTGACAAGATGTTAAAATTCCCTATAGGGCTTTTTAGGTAACAACGATATATCTCTTTCTCGTTCGCAGAGCAGTGTCAAAATCAGCAGTTCGCGGATGACAGCTGAATATTTTTTTTATAATTGTTGAAAATTGATTGAAAACAATAGTGTATTGTTAAACTTTTTAGTCACGGAAATTTCAAATTTCACTGGAAAAAAAGACATTATTTACAAAATTCTTTTACAAGATTTTGAGTTTGACAGTTTGAAAAAAGCGCGATACATAATTTCAATCTGCGTAGTGTGAGTTGTCATTTATTTTTTGACAATATGGGAAAATTCCCTATTAATGGTCAGCAAATGTCAAAATTTAATTTGTACTAATCTGTCAAACTGCAAAGTGACCAAGATTTTTTTTTTTGTCCACGTGTAGAAAATCTTTATTTTGCTATGATTAGTGAAGATGAGAGGCGGTTACTTGAAACGTATGTAAAGGGAAAGCAATCGAATACTTTATAAAGATCGAGTTTGACGTTCTCTTTTTTGTTGCTTTCTTTGCGTAGTGTGTGTGCCAACATATTCTCACTTTGTAAGTAGAAGAGGAAAGGGGAAATGTTACATTTGCCGGTTTTTTGAAAAACACAAAAAGAAGAATGAAATATACCGATTAAGTTCTTTACGTCAAAAATTAAGTTAATGTACCTGTATGGATATTCACTTTTCAAAACCTTTACTTTTCCTTAAATACATGAAATGATTATCTTCGAGATTTAAGTACGTTTGTAATTTGGCAATCGAATATAAAACAAGATCACACTTTATAAGAGTCTGACTTTATAAACATACCCCATTGAAATATGTACATCAAATTATCAGTTGTACCAACATCTAAAACTAATAAGCCAAACTTTGTTCGATTCTCGAAAGAAAGTCGAAAATCTATAAGTCTGTAGTGAGATTTGATTTGTGATGCTTTTAGCGGCAGTGTCCTGCAGTGAAAAGTTTGTTTAGAAAATCCTACTTCACTACGGATAGCTTTTCCAAACAAACACGTATCTTTTGAACAGGGTACTCATCTTTTTTTGTCAATTTCGCCGCAAGTTTTTTTTTTGTGCGCAGTAAAAAAAAGTCAAAAATCGCCCAAGAATATTTTTGGGCGAATCTTCTTTTTTCGAATTTGAGGGATTTTTTGAAAAGCCTACTTCTATAGGTACTGTTTTTATGAAAAATCACCAAAAAAGAATCAAAAACGTTGATTGACTTTTCTTATTCGTCATTATTTTGATTATCTAATCAAAAAAGAGCGATTTTTCATTTTAATATTTAAGTGATTTTTTTAATTTTTAAGTTTTGGGCGATTTTTCTGGCCAATCGCTGTTTCTTTTAATTATTACTTTACTTTTTTTTTGTGCGGTTGTTGGAAAGTATGGCCTGCGAAACTGTTAATTTAAATATACTTCACAGTACTGTCGCAACCAGTGTGGTTCCTCATTCACAAAAAGTTTTCCTTGAACATTGTTCATGAACTTTAGTGAACAAATCTCCCAGACATTTGTCCTTCTTTGAACAGCAATTTAGAAATAGATGTGCCTTTGTCAATATTGATATGTCAAAGTGCCTGAAAAGCCTTCATTGCATCAGCAGCCGATGCATAAATTTGTTTGTTCACATTTCCTTATTCTGCTTTAATTTTGGCACACTTCTTTTTTGCTTCTTTCTAGCCACTTCTGTAGAATTTTAAGGCGTGATTTCTCGTCTATGTTTTGAGTGAGGCTTTAAAAACCGTTCTTCCCCGTTGTTGTTACTTTAAAAAACTATATAGTTGAGTCCAACGAAGGTTGATTGGACCAATGAAGAAGAAATACAGGAAGAATGCGGCGCTTTTATTTTAGTGTGAAATGATCCTGCTGCTTTCTCCATGACAAAATGACATTTAGAATGTGATCTTTCAATGTATGCAAACATTTTGGTGCCGCACGCATGTGCACTATACGTGTGCACAATATTCATTCCATGTATTTCTTCTTCATTTGATTGGACCATGTCTGCCATTTACTTCGCTTGCAGGCGCAATGCAAAAGAAAGAGAGCTTTAAAAAGAAACTGCGGGTTCAAGACCACCATTCCTTGTAAAATCTGGTAGCACGGAATGTGGCTTTTTGACAAAAAAAATTATTTCTGTTTAATTGTACATATTTGAAAGAAATTATCCTAGTTGCTTAATGAACACTTCCGAATCCACGTACAGAAAGACCGATCATCATAATGTTAGTTGAGCAAAACCTTAATTATTTTTTTTACCAAGAAACCAATTCTCTCCGGTAATATTTTCTAAAGTGAAAAAGGTTTCCTAAATTGTTCTTTTGCTTCAAAAATTATCTTTATCTTAACATCTTTACAAATTGTATTAAAATTTAAAGGCCATGTCCTTGTTAAGGATATTCAAACGTTAACAGCCCTCAAAACAAAACTGCCTCCACAGCTTGTTCATCCTTGAAAACATGATTTATCTTTTTCCGGTTTCAATTCATAACCACTTATAATCTTATTCATCACCCATTTCCGAAACAAAAAGCCTTTCAATGTTCTTTATAACTCAATTATGTTAAATGCCTCTTAAAATGTCATTGCCATCAAGTCTATTCAATATAACTCACTCATCCTTCACCTAGTTTTGAAATTCCATCATTCAAAAACATAGGACAAATGTTTTATCTTTGACAATTTAATCCTTTTTTTTTTTGTTGTGTCATTTGGACAAAAGAGGATAGAGATATTATATTTCCAAGACAAACTGTCCCCGGGGCATCGGGATTGTTAATTTTAAACCACAAAATCAACAAAAACATTATTTCACTACAAAATCAAATAAAATTTCTTAGAAAAGGAAACAAAATTCAAACCCTTGCCTCCTGTGAAGAAAAAAAAAACCAAATTAATCCATCACCAGCAGAGTGTAACATGAATCACGAATTAGATTCAATCTGTCGCAACACGGAAGTAATTCAAAATCATAAGAATTTCAATGAATACATTAAACTGACAGCTCGACGCTGCTGACAAAAACTCCATTTCCATTTTGTATTCCCATCACAATTGGATGGCCAGGCAATGGAATGTCCCCTTCGTCCCTTAAAAGCTAATATCACGTATCTCTGAATTTCAATAAGCCAATTTAAATGTAATTCTCCTCAGCCCTCAGTTTGGCTAACACCATCAAAGCTCAGAGCAGCCTGAAAAACGATGTTCATTTTTCTGTCGCCTCTCCTCCATCTTTTCACATGGTATTGTAGTTTTCTGTGCAAAAGGTAACTACATTATTTTCTCGGTATTTTTTTTTTTAATTTTTTAGATACCTTTTCGAACCTGTTTGAAGGTCCTTTGTTAGTTGTTACCCAACCAGCTTTGGCGTGGTGTTCAGCTATGTGTAGATACGTGACATAGAAAATTACATAAACCCCCGATGGCTAAGAATGAGAGAACTGCAGCTAGAAGCATCATTTTCATGGTTCGGTGGTGTTAAAACAACATGGTTTTTGTTTGTGGTATCATTTGGTGCAGCAGTATACCACACCCGACTTTGACGCCCACTACAACGCCCACTCCAACTTGGTCATTGAAACAGGATCAATGCCAATAAAGTGGTTGTGGTTGAGGTAAGCAAAAGTCGCTAACGTTGCTGCTATATACTTCGGGTGATTAGAGTTGGGATGTTCTATTTAGGATGATGATGCAGGCAATAAGCCAGAGCTATGCACTCTTGTGATGGTGGTGGTGGTGGATGTGCCTGGATAAATGCGGTCAAAGATATCAATGTTTAAAAATAGCTCAAATTGAACTGGGTGAAGAGGGATTCCTTGTTTTTTTGGTTTTAGTTGAGGGCAATATGTCTGGTATGTATCTGACAGACAAAATGGCAGCCATTTGTTATGTGGTGCAGACATCAGTGCCAGATATGGGAATTTAAGGTTTTGGCTAAAATGTTGGTGTTAATCTACGAGGCAACATCTTTCAAGGGTCGATACAAGTCTGGCAAATGCCGAGTCTGGGAATGCTAATGATGCGTTCTTCATCAAAGAATGCTTTACTCCAACGATATTTACTTCCATCATGCTTTTTGATAGGATAGCGTAATGGCAGGGTATAGTAAATAACTTTATTTAACTTGGATCTTCTGTAACTTGCAATAACGACCTCAGCTTTTCACTTTGAGCGAAAAAGCCTTGGACTGATTTTCGGTTCTGTATCTGTGGATAACGTACAGCGTACGAGCACAGTGACATGGATCTAGCCAGAACGTTACTCATTCAGTGACTCTGATATTTGTGTTCTGATGTTAACTGAAGAGCCAATATATAAAAACGCTTCAGTCAACAGAATCTTTAAAACCACCCCAGTGAGAGTGAGGATTCAAGGGAAAAGATTGTCATTCTTACGTTAGCTTGATCAAGCAAAATTAGAGCTACAAAAACTTTTAACCTTGATAACAAAATTTGGGGATATCCGTTTTTTTCCAAGGAATTTTTCTCAGTTTTTTAGAATTCGCGGTATTGGAAACTCTATGAAATTACGGAAAAATTCCGAGGGTAAAAATAATTCCCAAGAAATTCCCGATAAAGCTGATTAGCTTCTTAGAAATCTTGGCTTTTAAGGCTTAAAGGCGTTGCAATAAATCGCGCGAATGTCTATTTTAACTTCTTAAATTGATCCCCGTATGAGCACTTTTTTTGTTTCAATACAGTTCTTGATAAGCTGATAAAGAAACTTGGTTACTCTGAAAACTAAAGAGAATAACGACAATTTTAATTTACAATTTTGCAAAATTTGACTTTGCGAAAAACTAAATTTCAGATTCAGAGAGCTGTCACTAGCATTTGTGTTTAGTTTAGTTGTGTAATTATTTAAGCGACAAAATTACTTATTACACGGAAATATTGTTTCCATAACTTGTCGATATTTTGAAATATAGGTTTAATAGGGTACACTAATACGATTACCTTTATCTCACATCATTGCCGTAAAGATCCTCCAATAGAATCTTTCAATTGCTGAGTTAGATAAAGCTTTCCCACCCCAGTGATTATAATTTGACTCCTCGACTATAATGGCCCTGCATTGAGAACCCTCGTCCCTACTATTAATTTTATCGATGTTGTAATATCTTTAAATTTCAAGCAATTCTAAGACAAAACAATTAATTATAGTGGCTGTATTATTTTATAATCTCAAGAAAACAACAACATCTTAAGACATCATCACTGTTAAATTCCTGAGACAGTAGGTTTCACTGTAGAAATCCTTAGGCAGCAGACTTCACTGTAAATATTCTGAAACAGCAGGCTTCTTTGTAGAAATTCTGAGACAGATCCTTCACTGTAGAAACACAGAGGCATTAGGACTTACTGTAGAAATCTTGAGACAACAGACTTCACTGTATAGAAATCCAAAAACATCAGGTTACACTGTTTAATTCCAGTTGTATCAGTCTTCGCTGTAGAAATCCTGAGACTGTACTGAAAAAATTCTGAGACAGCATGCTTAACTGTAGAAATTCTTCACTGTAGAAATCCTGAAACAGCAGGCTTCACTGTACAGATGCTACGACTTCACTGTAAAAATTATGAAGCAAGATTTACTGTAGAAATCCTAAGACAGCAGCTTTCACTGTAGAAATTATGCGACAGCAGTCTTCACTTGTAGAAATATTGAAACCGCAGGCATCTCTGTACAGATGGTGAGACTTCACTGTTAACATTCTTAAGAAGCAAGCTTCACTGTAGAAATCCTATGACAGCAGGTTTTACTGTAGAAATTCTGAGACAGCATGCTTCCCTGTAGAAATTATGCGACAGCAGTCTTCACTTGTAGAAATCTTGAAACCGCAGGCTTCTCTGTACAGATGGTGAGACTTCACTGTAAACATTCTTAAGAAGCAGGCTTCACTGTAGAAATCCTATGACAGCAGATTTCACTGAAGAAATTTGATAAAGAAGCCATGAGGCAGCTGGATTTACTGCTGTAATTCAAGTGCAGCAGGCTTTACTGTTAAATGGGGTATAAATATCTCTAATTTCGAATGTAGATTTCGAACTAAAAAAATTGTTTTTTTATGTGTAGGATCTGGTATATTCTTACTTTGGATACTGTTGTATACATTATCCAGGAATCTGATTTGGTATATCGTACTTTAAATTGGTTCGAAATCACGTTTAGCCTATGTATTTCTTCGATAGTTGTAAGTTCCGTATTCCGTAACTTCTTGTAAGTAAACATTTTAGTCACAATTAGGTGTGAATTGAAAGAAAAAACGAAATCTGAAGATAAATATATTATCATCTGATATGACGTGCCACATTCCCTCATAATATATTAATTTTTTAGGTATATGTATATATTTATCCAGGGATGTTATGAAAACCTTTAAACTTCATCACATTTATTTTTAAAGAAGTCAATGATCCTGCTTATCATAAGCATAAATTATGAGTTTGCGAACGAGTTTTTTTCTAAAATAAGAATTTTACTGCGTTATTTATTTAGTAAAGTTTAAGTTTTCAAAGTACGACCAATATTCGATAAATGTACAGGGTGTTTTAAACAAAACTCTCAAATAAAGAACATCTTTGTAATATTAAAACTTTATAAAAAAATTAATTCAGAAACAAATGTTCATCTATTTCGAAATGATATGGCAACACTGAATGCTTTATACATCATTAATTTTCCCTTGCACTTGGTTGATTCAACTTTATACAATTCCAGCAACAGGGAATTCGTTTTCAAAGACGAATTTCGTTGTTGGTTAGCTTGGTGGGAAATCAAGAATTGATTGGTGGATGCCTTCGTCCATCGCTGTGACAGTCACACTCTTAAAGAAATATTTATCCTCACAAATCCACTTTTATACCATTACAGTGTTTTTTTGTTTGCTTTTCCTTTTTAAATGAACTAAATGGAGTGAAATTGGTGAAACACAAATCCGGGGGACAACACTTAGTTTCACCCCCTCCATGTCATTCATTTTTTCTCATTCTCTTTTCAAAAGATAAGTTATGCAATAAAAATGATGCATAGCTCGGTTGGGGACTTAATGATGCTCTGTTGTATTGGTATTTTACCTTTAGGGGATTCCGTGTTCCGACCATAGAAATAGGTCATAGTGTTGGATGAAAGATTTGCGTGGTGAATCGATATTGTCTGTTGTCCTGAGGGCACTATTATTTATCATTGTGACCTATTTTTCAATATAACCTTTTGTTTGGGGCTATAATATGAGAGTAGTAGTGATGGAACTTGTGTACATAAAGTGCCTTTGAGAATTGAAAATGAAGGATGGTAAAAATGGAATTGTCGGTTATTAATCATTTTAACTTGAGAACATTAACACGAAAGTTTCTTTTTTTTTTAGAAAGTTCAATGGTATAGCTATTCTGCTGGTTCAGCAATTTGTTTTTATGTATCATATCTTATTACACAGAGAAAAATATTTGCTTTGAAATCAAAAGAATTGACTTATTGACTTAATTTGTTAGCAAATTTTTTAAGCGATACAAACGTGATGATTTGCATGACACAGATTAGTTCAAGGGATACAACATGATTCTACTCGTACTCCGAAATTAAGTAAGCGGCATATATTGATCCTTCTCGAACAAAACACCACAATCTTCTTCTTAAAAGAATATGACCTAAAAGTGATTTAAAAATTAAGCTTTAAGTTCTTATGACACTAAGAGGAAAAGTATGGCAGAAATTATAACGAAAGAAACTTAATTTGAAATGGTAATTCAGTGATATATTCACAGAAGATTTATTGCTCATAACACAGAGAAACCAGTGGATCAGGAAATGTTGCACATTTTAATGTATTTTAAGCGCATGTGCTTTCTACGATAGTGAGGTTGGCTACTGTCAGTGTCTCAGCTACATAGCTGCCAGTTTACTACAAGGCATTTCTCCACTTGGAACTGTTCAACTTTTGCTTTCCAATTGTGCTTTTTATTCAATGTTCTTGATGTTGTCCTTTTCGATGAGATAACATTGCTATTTTTAATGGTTACCTTTCACTTTAATTTCAATTTTTGAAGTCAAATTACGGAAATTCGATTTCAAAAGCATTTTCAAGTATTTGCATGTTATATTGCCAACAAAAGTTCCAGCCTTAATCAAGCCTTTAAAATCATGAAAATAGCTTGTGACCGTTAAGTAAAAAAAAACTGAAAAGTATGAGGAAAAAAAAAACGAAAAGAAGCACAAATTATTATACAAAGACAAATTTGGCGAAAGAGGAAATAAATTTCAACCTGAAATTTTGGATTTCCAAAAGAAGTTCGAAGAGGTAACTCAAATAGAAATTTAAATTAAAAAGAAACTCGAAGAGGTCACTCAAATAATTTATCGCGAATTATCAAAAATTATTGCATCGTTAAAAAAAAAAATATCTATGCTTAATGTCAAAGAGATATCAGAAACGATAACAAAATGCATCTGTCAGAAATTGTGTCAGCTACAGAAGACACGTACAGAGTATTCAGCTATAAGACCTCTGGGTCCATTCACTGTAGTAAGTTACTCAACGGATACGTGAACTCGATCTTAAAGTTGCTCAAGCTAAACTCGCCCACGTAGAGGCTGAATTACAGGACGAAAACCATTTTAATATTTTTGAAGGTGGTCCTCGTTGCCTAATAAAATCCGCATCATTTTTTTTAAAATATTTTTTCCCTCGATTTGAGGGCTTCCTTTTTGTTATTTTACTTCTATTTTAGTGGTTGATTTTTCTCTGTGTATCAATACAAAACTAATTTCTGTTTATTCTTTTAAATTTTAAACATTTAATCAAAAATGTAATACGATTTTCCTGGACATGAAAAAAGCCAATAAAATAATTCCACAATGAACGTTTATAAACGATCAATGATGAAAAAGTTTGTGAAACGATAATACAAAATCATTAAACATTTCCTACTTATCTTTCCACCGAACAGAAATATTAATTGGCATCTAAATTGAAGTTAATTCAATTAAATAATAGATATTCATTAATTTTTTTTTTATTAAATCATTCAAGGCACAAGGCATCACAATACAATACTACTTTATTAAAAACTATATATATACATTATACACAGATCTCCTGGTTTCTGTAGGGATAATGAAGGCTTTATGTATATAGAAAGAAAGTACGAATGAAGGCGCGCATTCATCGTATCGCATACCGGAAGACAGTGAGTAATTGAATTAAATTATAAAAAAAAGGAATGAAAGCCATTTACCTTTCATGAATGGTATTTTGTTGTTTTTTGATCTGAGTATAAAATCAATAAGGGAAATAATTCGTTAGCGGTTGAAATATAATCACCATCGTTGAGTGGGTGTTTCAGTTTTTTTTTTCTCATTAAGGAATTCTTATCATTTGTGAGAGTCAAATGGTAGGACACGATATTTTACGTTGGATATATTTTTGAGTTTGGATTCAAAGGCTCATATTCGGAGTGAACAAAAATTAAAAATTGAATTGAATCGGAAAATCCGAAATTTTTAAAAAATTATACATTCGGTATATATTACTGCAGAAGGCCTCCATCTTGCTTATATCGTATTCAAAACTTGAAAAAAAGTTATCTCAGCGAAATGGCGTCCTTATAGAAATAAAAGGCATGACTGGGTGGCACAAACTTGCGGTTGTGGGAAGTAATCTAGGATTAAACTTAAAAAATGCACAGCTGGATCGCGGGTACTTCTCTTGGATAGCCTTTCAATTTTTGTTTATGAAATTATTTTTTTTATTCTTTCAATTAATTTAAAATGCAATAATTCGAAAAATAAATAATTAAAAATAAATCAAAATTAATTCATTAACAAAACAAAGTTTTTTCGAGAAAATCGTGGTATGTCGTTTTTTTTTAAATCTTTCAATATTTTCAACTGTTTTTCAAAACAAATTTTTAAAATATTTTTATGAAAAATGTTGAGTATTTTAAAAAATTCATAATTTTCATGCGAAGTCTTAATTTCAAAAAAATTCAACAATTGTTTTTTTGAAAATATATTAATAAAAAAAAATGTTTAATTAATATAATTTTTTTTTTAGGAAGGTTATGAAAAAAATTTATTAAGATCCGCTAAGTCGTTAACGCTTAAGTCAAAATAAAAAAAAAACTTATAGGTCCGGTACCGTTGAATTAGTTTTTTAGGAATAACGGTTTCAACAGTCTAAAAAGCCTTTAGTGCCGCATCAATCATGTCAAGTTTTATCATAATCGTTACAGCTGTTTTCGAAAAAAAAGCTTTTTCGTAACCATTATGTGGCAGGTACGGTTAGTCTTAGGCCTAGAACAAAAATGCGAAAAAAACCCGCCGACAATAGTGAATTTTCAGTCGTAAATTGTTTGTCATAGTTATTTACGTCGACTGCGGTAAGCTCTAATGGAAAATCCAATTGCTTTGCAGCATAGTTTGCTGTTAATTCGGACTTTACCAGACCATATAGGATTACTACTTCTCCTGGTATTTGAGAGCATTGACGATATAGTCGCAAGTGTACTTAAAGATCTTGGAATACACAAATCAACTAGTCCAGATTGTATACCATCAATTTTTTTAAAGAGGTGTTTTTCCACGCTGGCAAAATCACTGCGTAAGCTTTTCCATCTGTATTATTCTACTAATCTATTTCCGAGTGGATGGAAAAGAGCATTTTTCCAGCCCGTCCATACAAAATGCGAATCTTCTTCACCCTCCAATTACTGACTAACAGCCCTTCTTTCTAAGGTCATGGAAACGCTGATAAGCAATCAGTCTAATAAATATTTTGAAGAAGGAAAGCTATTAAATGACCGTCAATATGGCTTTCGCAGCAGCAGGTCCACTGGTTTTGGTGAAACTAAAGTCGTTGCTCTTGATGTTTTTAAAAATACGAAGAGCTAAAATCAATAATAGTTTGTCATACAAAACTGCTTTTTCGTGTCTAAAAACGACTCGCTTTGTATTCCCTAATCGGAAACATATTTAATTTTTTTTTTAAATATCGTTACTACCTGCATTCAAAATGGTTTTCCCTTTCTTAAAGTCCCTGAACTTCTCTTTTCAACTTAATCTTAATCTAAGGTAATCGTTTAACCTTTCATCATATAGATTGTGGTTAATGTAAAAGATTAAATGTGACTCAATGTTCCAGAAAAGAAAAAGAAATATTTGTAAAACCTTTAAAAGCTTACGAAATATACCTGCCCCTGCCTCATATATCATTCAAGCCAATTTATAAAATAAAAACCTCATAAAAACCCTTCTTAACCAAACATTGAATGATTTTATTTTTGCTTTTACTGTATAGCAACCTACCTACATACATCTCCTGACCCTTCCCTCTTTTTTCTCCCAAAATCCATTAAACCATCAATCTCGACTGTTCACCTTTTTTCTTCGTCAATTCATTTTTTTTTCTATTTTTAAATCAAATCATTCGGCAGAGTACACAAAACAAATTGTGCATAACATAATCTCACTTCAAACATCATTCGCATCGATAAGGATATCCCTAGCTACCAACTACTGCACCCGTCTAATATCATCAATCAAATTCTGAAAAATAAGAAAGGAATACAACCACGATGAAGAAACTAAATCAAAATCAGTTGCTCTCAATCTCGCATATCTTCATTCAAGAAAAACCTATAATAGATTTGCAAAAAAAGAAAGTAAAAAGGAGCAAATACCCGACATTCCTTTGCATATGTCAGGGAGCGAATTGCCTGAAAGGATAACACGATGACAAAATGACAGAGTATCACTTTTTAAGTCGTTCATACCGGATTACGAGGAAAATATGATAATACGAAGATGTTTTGTCTCTCCCCTCTTTTTCTTTTTCTGGGAATAATTCTTGAATTGAAGAGATTTTAAAAACAAACAAAGTATGTATATATTTCCTTCTGGATGACATTCCCCACACTTTTTATTTGCTTTAAAGACATTTTCCTTCTTTGAGTTTTTATTAAAAAAAAAAATGTTTCTTAAATTTCTTAACACCGAAATAGCCTCTGAATTATTTTTGAAGGATTGTTTGAATTTTCAGTTCGCCATCTTTGATCCGGTTGACTACACGAAGTGCCTACACGTTGATGTCATATTTTTTTATACTTCCTGTTTTTATGTGTATTCTAAGCATCCTTGTTGATCCTTGACAGAACAGAAAAAAAAATTGTCTTTTTTTTATCGAAAAAATGTATTTTCTCCGATCGATTTTCCTGTTTATATCCTTTTGTCGTTTTAGATGATTTGTTTGATTTTCGGTCCTTTTTTTCGAATTTGATTTGAGCTTTCGAGTTATCTTTGTAAATTCATCTTGTCGTGTCCTCGTCATGGTTACCCTTTTTGATAAGAAGCCACACACGCTTGACACGATGGTCGTATACCCATCTCGTTCCTTACTTGAACACATTCTCAACAACTCGTGTGTGCAGTAGCGGATTAAAATAGATAAAAAGGAATAAGCATGGTGCTTGGGGCGAATATTCAGGAGGGGCCGGATTGCCATTAGTATTTTTTGTACATGCTTAAAAAATATATACATATTTACAATTAAAATATTTAATTTATTGACAGCATTATTGAGTGAGCTTAGTCCCTTCGTCCACTTGAGCAACGCAACCGCAACGCACAAACAAATTCAGACTGATTTGCCGGACATGCTATTTATCGATTAATAATATTCATAAATACTGAACTTCGATGTTTAATAAGTCAATGTATAACATTGTTGAATATAGTCCATTGAAAATACAGCTTACCGTTGAAAATTAAAAGAAGCTAGAAAAACTATTCAGTTTTGTAATCAATTGGATTTTTACTAACCAAGTTGCAATATTTATCAATTAGCAAGCGACGATATTATACAAAAATTATGTCCGTAGTGGAGAAAAGCACTCATTATCAACTCTACAATGGGTGGATTGTCTGCTAAATCAAAATTCGATAGAAAAGGAATACCACAAGGTGGTGTATTATCACTGCTTCTTTAGAACTTAGTAATGAACGAACTTTTGTAGTGTGTCTAGAAGCAGATGGTAAAGAATTGATAGCATATGCTGATAACACGTTGCCATTGTCATGATAGTAAGCATCTCAACATCATAAAATAGTTCTTACATTTTGCTCTTAACAAACTGACTAATTGAACAAATCAGTGCGGTCTTAAAATAAACCCCCAAAATACTGAACTTGACTACTTTGAGAGAAAATATTAATTGAAGCAGTTTAAAATCTTATTACGTAGTTGAATACATACATTATGTCTAATTTTTACAAGAAGTTAAGCTGGAAACCTAACACACCAGAAGGAGTAAGAAAGAGTATGGTTACACTTGTATTGCAAAACATAAGCCATTGGAAATAAATACAGCTCTGTTCAACTGATTGTCGAAGTGATGATTGAAGAGTATAAAATACAGTCAACAGCTAAGTGCGACGGCGACGTGATAAGAGTAAAAAGTTGGGCTTTTTCGCGAAGAGAAGATATCACAGAAGAGAAGACATCACAGAATCGTACCGAATATCCAAAGAAGTTTTTAGGAATAAATGCAAAGTATGTGGATGTGGATGGCACATAACTGGTATCAATTAGGGAGCAGCAACGCAGATGGAAGTAGTCAATCCTGAATGGATATTAACATAGAATCTCCCTCAGTGGTGAAAATCCAAACACCGATAAATCTCCTCAAAAACAACAAACCAGCACCAGTTATACTTATGGAATATTAGCTCAATTTCTGAAACCATGGAGAAAGGCAAAAATAGAGTCTACACTCAACTGCCATCAAGTATGTTTCCGCAATGGTTGATCGTAAGACGAATTGACGACTGATATCCTGCGAATCATCCTCGAGCAGTCTGCAGAACTTCCATTACTGCTTTACCTCATATTCTTAGATTTTGGGAATGCTTTCGATCGAGAACCGAGAAAATACTATACACACATATTTGAAAACCACTCCTTGGTGAAACAACTTTTCTGACTATTCTCCCCCTGTTTTTCTTTTCATAATCAAATGCTCTACTTGAGAGCTGACTTTTTAACGATCTCAAAGCAAATCTCATAAATTAAGAAATTAATAGTATTTTACTTAAACCCACTAAGACGTGATATCACAAATGACCCAGTTTATATTTCTAAGATCTCCTGGATCTCCGTATGCTCAGAAACATAAACACAATTTCTTAGTGAAATTTTTCACTACTGCTGTCAAAAAACTGAGCCTGAAAAATTTTGGATCCGCTTACTCAGGTGAGCGCTCAAAAATATAAACTCGCCTATTAAAATTGATTTAGTTGTGTGGGCCAGCTGACTGTCAGCCACTTTAAACTAATCTTAGGTCGTCCATTCACTACATAAAATAACTCACACACTACATTTGACATTCAATTAAAATTTTATTTAAATAAATACTTAATTATTTAAAACTGAAAAAACCCAGAAAAATTTCTGTGCTTTTAGGCGCCCAAAAAAGCTAATCCGTCAATGCGTGTGTGTATTTTTTCTTTAAATTCATCGAACACATGTTTTTTTTTTAGAACAATTGACGCATTCATCAAAAACCTACCGTTATTGTGGGGATAGTTTTTCAATGTAGAGCAATAAATCTAGACTAACCATGGTCATGGGCAAGGCCTTTTCTCTTCATGGTTAAAGGTCGAAGTTATATAGACTTATAAAATCTTCAAATTTGATGTAGAGGAATATAAATCAAAATGTCATTTTAATTGGCCTACAATATCAGACAGTGTAGGTAGATCTTTAATTTGGGTTTCCATGAAAAATGTTATAATAAAACGCACACTTACTTAATCCTACTATAAATAGGGCAAATGGACGTGACCGTAATTACTCGAAGGTATACCTACACGTTCTGAAAAGATACAAAATTTATTGGTCAAAATTATAGGTTGTTTATACGAGACCCAAAATCTTATTTAAAGGTTATGTATATACCTAGCATCTCCATAGAGTTTCTTTGAGAAATTAATCGTGCAAAGATTATATCTTTGCAATTAAGAATAACACCTTGACAATTTGGCACCTTGGTTGGCATATGTGTGGTCTTGGAAACAAGCCGCACAATGTGCTAAAATCTTTGATTTATGCGACGATGAATCAAAGTGACACTTAATTACACAGTCAAGTTTAATTTCATGTTTTTGGTTTATACAATGAAATGATGATCATGAAATGGGAAATGTGTCCTGTGGCAATTATAATTGGATAATAACGTTGCTCAAGAACCAATTAATCCTACATTAATAGATTGGAAGTGTGTGTGTGCCAGATAGAGAGTGTATATAGGCGTGGGATAAAGGTGGGGTAAATGTTGTTTTTTTGATAAATACATAGATATAGCTGTGAGCCGAGCCTTTCTATTAGCATAAGTTAAATGCAGATGCGATGTGGAGGTTAATATACGGATAGTGTTTATGTTGTACTTGGGGATTCAATATAGCTTAAGCAATTAGTATTCAATTTAATGAAACTCAAACTAGCCCAAAGGTTGACAAATATTATTACTTAAGTAGAAGCGTCAATTTTTAAAATGAATTTTATTTAAAAGTTTCGTTAACCTAATATTGCATCAAATCAATTTTATGATTAAAATTCATATGGTTTTGTATTAAATATATTTATCTCTGCATGTTAGATACATTTTACTTTTTTTCCAGCAATTAATAACTTGTGCAAAATCATGGAAGAATGCGTTTTGTGGTAAATCGATTAGAGTATTGAATTTATTTTTTTTTCTTTTAGAAATGTGCAGTTAAAATGGATTTAAGCATTCAGGAAAATCAAATTTTTTTTTTTACAAATTGCATGAAAATGAAATTCTGAAATCATTTCTATTGATTGCTTTTATATGTGTATGAAGTTTTAGTTTGATTGGTTATTAAGGAATTTTCTCTTAGGCCATATTATTCTCAGTATTTGAATATTTATGCGGTATAATCGGTTCAATTGATAATCAAAATCAATAAATTATATAATATACTTTCATCATAAATTAATGAAAATACATAACTGTTTAAAATTAAAGATATACCAGCAAGCAAACTTAAAAGAACATGATAGGTAGGTGGCTATCAAAGTTAAAAAAATAGAAATAAATCGCATTTTCGAAAATTGTTTTTCAAAATATTCTTCATAAAGACCAGTACACTTTTATATGCGTTTAAAACCAATTTAAAATACGTTTTTCAGTGTGATTAAGGTATACGTATATACCCCTTTACCGTGCATTTCGAATGCATCAACTACTTCTTCATGCGTTGAAAAACGTTAACGTCGCATTTTATTTTTAATCTGCGGAAAGAAGAAGATGATCTAGCTAGACAGTACTTTAATAACAACCGACGTTTTTTTTTTTCTGAGAAAAAAATAATTCAGTTTGTGTCAATTAGATGGCGACATTTCCATTTTGATTGAACAGACAGATAATGAAATGAGTTCATTTAAAAGTTTTAATATGATTAAGTCGAAGAAACTTGATTTTATAAAAAGTTACATTGATCCTAAGAATTGGGAAACAGAAACGAATTAAAAAAAAACATAAACTTTTGCAATATATGGCGCTTTAAAATAGGTAATTTTCCTACATAACAAAAACAGAGTTAAGTGTTTCATTTGATGGGGGCAACAGATATTACGCCGTGTGTTGAATGGCTTATTAACATCTTCTTGTCCTTCCGTATTGATTTTCACCACAATCATGTAAAACAACTTTTCCTTGATAACATAGCAAAATAAGTAAACAGATGTCTCAAAACCTTACATTTCTTCTGGGTTCTGGAAGAGTTTTAGTTCCCATAAATGAGTTATCATTTTTCTCGTAACACACTGGCTCCACTGGGCATGAACGGCTCTAATTTTGAACACGCCATGCGAACAACCAATGGAGTTTGAAAAATCCATTCCCGATCAGGCGACATGTCGTAGAAGTTAGTTTTTTCGGCAAGACATGAGGGCTGTTGAAATATTGAATATGGATTTTGACGTTTCGTGTACGTGTACTGCTTTTTGTTGAATTTCGGTGAAGTATGTGTAAATTTTATTTGGTGTTTGTTTAAGTTTGACGTCTCTATGCTGATTTGCTCATGGCCAACTTTGAATGGAAATAAAACGACATGACATAATTTACTCATAGAAAAAAACAGCACTGATTGTTGTTCAGATAGTGGTTGTTATGTTGGACAGCTGCATGCCCAGTGGAGTAAGAAGCACGTATCATTTTTAGGTTTTTTTAGATGTTTTTTATGATCTTTAACTAGTTCACCTTCTGACTTGATTATCTCGTTTTCACTCTTTATCCCATCGTCATGAATAACAGAATCTTTTTTTTTATGTAATACTTATTCGATGAAAAAAAATAAAAAACATTTGTATGCACAAGGAGCCATATATGGCATTCTGAAATCTGGCGAATAATTCCGTGAATGCACAAGCAGACATTTTTGAACTTTGCATCTCTACTCACACATTGTTGAAATTATGAAATAGAATATTATTTACCAATGTTGAACCTCCTTAGAAAAAATATTATTGCCTCTAAAACTAGTCGCATCCGAAAAAAAAACAGTTTTCACTTTTGAAAACATGGATAAATGTTTTGTTTTTAGTTTGATGGTGGGGTCATCAGCTGGATGACATCAAACTTTCTCTAGTACGCAATAATTGTCGATGATTACCGACTGCTATATAAAATTTAAAGAGAAAACTCACTGTGAATTTTATTTTTCTAAAGAACTTTAATTAAAGTTAGACATTAGAATTAAGATGTTATGCCCGTGGCCAAGCGAAGTTAATAGTTAAAAAAAAATAAACGAATAAAAAGACTCAAAATAGCCAAATTAAATATTATTAAGTGGAGTTTAATGTATATGAATGCAATTCAATGTTAAAGTTTGATGTCATCTAGCTGATGAGCCCACCATCAAACTAAGGCGAAACGCAAACCTTGGAGTTGAGGCCACAAAACCTTTAAAATTGAATTTCATTTATATACACTCCACTTAATAATATTTAATTTGGCTATTTATAGTCTTTTTATTGTTTATTTTTTTAAAAACTGTTTTGTTTTTAATCAGTTTTAACGGTTGTTTTACCGTATCAGTTGCGTAGTTTTAGCAGTTGACTCCTAAAAATCTGAAGCCATATATGGATTCTTGTGCAGTAAAGGGTTAAAAAAAAACATCATCCTTAATTGTTGCTTGTAATATTTTTAAGCAAATCTGTTCTTATATGAAATTGAAATTTCGTCTGAATCGTTCAAGAATCTTGTGAGATAGTCGGTATCGAAAAACCGGTTCTATGAGAGTTATCGTAAATAAGTTTTTTACTATCGATTATAGGTTCTATACAAAAGGGAAATTTTGGATTCGTGAAAGAAAAAAAACATCGATCAAATATGACATAACGATTATAACGTAGTCCGAAAAATTGTGTCTGGAAGTTCAGCCTGTGTGTCCGTCTGTATATATAAGCACCTGAAGCCTAAACGGTGGAGACGACTGCCTTCAAATTGATATCTGGGATTTGCTACAGACTAGGTTTTAGAATTGTTTAACGTTAGAATTTTAGAAATTTATAAATTGCCCAATTACAAATGTTGCCCCACGTTGGGCGCCATTTTTAATATGTATGCGCGTTAGAATTTTAGTATTGCCATGGACTGGCATGTTTGTGGATGACGAACTTTCCGGAAATAAGTGGGAAGTTGTCCACGAAACCCATAACCATAATAAGCTGATTTTATGTCAACTTAATGTAATTGAAACATAAAAAAAATATGAAACAGCGGAGGAACAAGATCTCCCCCTCCCAGACGAAGAGATTAGCAGTGCCTCGCATACATTCTAGTTCCCTTCGGATAGTCATTCAATTATAATCCCTTTTTGTTCCCGTCCTGGTTCAAACTTGTTTTCCGTCCTTTTTTTCCGCTCCCATAATCCCATTCTTTTATTATACTTCATTACAATTGAAATTCTAATTCTTAAAATAAATAAAAGTGGTACCGACTATGAAAAAGTTTGTTTTACTCGAAAACAGCTCTAACGATTTTGATTAAATTTGACACGAGTAAAACGCCATCGAAATATTTTAAGATGGATTAGGTCTTGTTTCTTAGGCAAATAAAGAGGCTTAGAACTTTAAAAAAAAAAAACACAAAAAATTCGAAAAAATGAATGAAATATTTATTTGAATCGATAGTTTGAACCTTGCAATTTAATGTTTAAAGATAATTTCATGCAAATGTTGACCGCGGCTGCGTCTCAGGTAGCCCATCCGCTGAGTCCAATTTTGGCATACTCTTTCACACATATCGGCCGGTATCTCACGAATGAATGCATGGATGTTGGCTTCCAGTGCGTCAATCGAAGCGGGCTTGTCCCTATAGACATTAGCCTTGACATACCCCCACAAAAAATAGTCTAATGGTGTCAAATCGCACGATCTAGGCGGCCAATTGACCGGCCCGAAACGTGAAATTAACTGTTCACCAAACTCGCCTCGCAATTGCGCCATTGTTTCGCGTGCTGTGTGGCATGTGGCACCGTCTTGTTGAAACCACATATCATGCAAGTCAAGAACTTCCATTTCGGGCAAAAAAAAGTTTGTTATCATCGCTCGGTAGCGTTCACCATTGACAGTAACTCTGCGATTCGCATCATCTTTGAAGAAATATGGCCCAATAATGCCGCCGGCCCCTAAACCGCACCAAACAGTGGCTTTTTCGGGATGCATTGGTAGCTGTTGCAATGCTTCTGGCTGATCTTCACTCCAAATGCGGCAATTTTGCTTATTTACGTACCCATTCAACCAAAAATGAGCCTCATCGCTGAACACAATTTTTCGATAAATGAACATTTCGAACCGAGCACGAATTTTGATAGTAAAATTCAATAATTTGCAAGCGTTGTTCATTTGTAAGACGATCCATGGTTAAATTGCAAACCAAACTGAAGCTGTTTGACAGTGACACAAGGTACTAAACACACGTCAGCTGTCAAAACCAGTGTTGCCAAAACCAAACCAGCTAAAAAATCACCCGTTATTAAAAATTGGTGATTTTACTAAGTTTTTTTTTATTAGTTTATATAATTACTTTATAGATTTTTAATTGCAGTATGTATTAGGCTTATAAGCGCACTATATTTGATGAAAATCAGATCAAACGTTTAGGCTCTAATCTATAAGGAATAAATTAAAAGAAAGAAATAACATTATTCTACCTTAAACAACTATCATCAGTCTCCATTCAATTCACGTTTAAACACACATATTATTTTCACAAGAAAAAACGTTTACTTATCAAAGCAAAGTTAAGTATTAGGATGTGAACATTATTATCATCAACACGAATCCCCCTCCGAAGCCGGATAAACTTTTCTCATTATACTACACCATCGACAAACTTCTTGCTGATGGTGTTCATTATAATGATTACTAATTTAAAATAAGCCCTAAGTTGCACACCTCTATATAAACGGTGCCGACACAATACATATGTGTGTCAGTACATCTTCTTCCGCCCTTCATATCAAAAAGCCTAACGTGTCTCAAATCACCATCCTATATAGATCCTTAATTTTAATTCCATATATATAACGATCTATCATTAGAAATCTTTTATAACTGACAACGACAAGGCAAAACCACAAAAGGATAAAAATCAATAACATAATAGTCTCATTAGTTAGTTTACTATATCTACTAATACGCAAAGGATTTTTGCACCATCACATCTCCTTAACATCTGCCGGATACTTCATGTATATATAAAAGAAAGAACTTTTTACCTGGTGCGATAAGCTTATCATTTGTTGCCAATTTCTTTATAGTCATGAATATTTCCATTAGCTTGTCTGTCAAAATTAGAAAAGTTCAGGCAATCAATCAAATTTCCCCCCTTGAAGGACTTTCACCTCATTCTTCTTTGATGTCGCGTGTCGGTCGTCGTCCTTTTCCTTTAACAAATAATAATTCTGAAGAATCAATATTTATGCGAAATAAGTTTTTTTTTTCTAAGGGATATTTTCACTAATCGACAGGGAATACATTTTATTCAATGAAACCTATAAGACTCTCCTATCCCTTGGGCTATTCATTCCCAGCTTCCCCGATGGATCCTAGGATTTGTGTGATGAGCTTGATCAGAACTAAAATAAGCAGTATCTAGGCCGTTGACAGGGTGTTTTTAAGAACTAAACTAAAACAAATTAACTAACATTAATGTGACTCAATCTCAATAAAGATAAAGACAAATGAAAAAGGAGGCGAAATCAGTCCAGTAGTTTTGCAGAAAGTAAATTAAGATTTTCTTTGAATTTAACAAACTGATAACGAAGAAATGAATTTATTGAAATATTTATCGTTATCATTGAAAAATAAAACACCCTATGTCATGACCAAACAAAGGTATATTCAAAAAGCCTCCTCCACCAAGGAGGATACTATAGTTCCGCCTTCATAATATGCAACACACAATATCTTCTTACATAGAAATTATAAGGCAAACATCAGGCGCCAGCAGGGGTGTGGTGGTGACGCAAGGGCGTTCAACCAAAAACTTCAATTCCATTCAAGAAGGGTCCTTTGGTTCGTAAGTGGATTGGATTGGATTGGGGTATGGTACAGTAAGAATTTCCGGAGGGGTTAATCTTACCAAGAACCAACAACTGAATATCTTTCTTCTCGCCATTACTATACCGTTTTGTACGTTAGCAATTTATTTTTACCCATTTTCGTATTGGTGATAGTCTCTGCTGTCTTTTACTCCCTGAGGGATAGTTATAGCATTCTATTCCATTTGAAAGGACTAAGAAGAAGATGAAGAAAAAAAAACGTCAGGCCTTTGTGACTCGATTTGTAATAATAAATACGAGCAAAATACATAATATAGAAGGCCAAAATAGAGGAAAAGGGCTTTTTTATCTTTTCTTTCAGCTGATTCTACTTTTAACACGTTTTTTTTTTTCAAGTTTAAGATACATTTAGCATTTTTTTTTTTATTCATAAAAAAAAGGTTATATTCTTATATCGTATTTTTTTTTATATTACAGAAAATGCTTATACTGCTGCCACTGATTGGAATACTTTTCAACAGTTTGCTGAATTGGGCTGAGGCAAATGTGATAACCGGCAAGGACATTAAGGTAAGATTGTTTTGCTTTGCTTTGCTTTGCCTTGCTTTGATTTTAGAAACACATGTGTATGGAAATGGTACGCTTTATATTTTTTTAGTAACCTATGATAAATAATTGGGTTTATATCTTTTTTTTTTTGTTTTTTTTTCAGCATCCAGATGGAAGATATTTACCTGGTAAGTTTTTTCAAAAAAATAGTTTTAAATGAAATAATTAGAAACACTGAAATTTTTTGCCTGAGTTATTCATTTTTACTGTAAAAAATTAATCAAACAAATTTGGAAGACCCTCAACAGTTTTTCAACCAACAAATTTCTTACATGACCAAAAATTCATTTAGAAAATATTGCATTAAACACTGCACTGTTTTACTTTTACTGTTTTCTAAACAGAAAACAGTAAAAATTTATCATCATTATAACGAACGGGACGAATCTTTTTTCGAACTCGTACAATTGCAAGAGAATTCAAAGATCTTGACATTCACAAATCCGCTGTCTCTCTTCATTGCTCTGATGAGTTTTTTCCCGCTGGAAAACAATTTTTGCCTGTATATCGTACTCTATTGGTCACTTACCGAAACCTTGCCAAAAATTAAAATTTTCTTTCCGCTCTAACTATCGACCTATTGTACTAACGTCAAATTTTTCTTAGATCACTTTTTGACTTAATTGAAGCAATGGTCAGTGAGATGTTTTAGGGCCTTACATAATATGCTTCTCCCACCTGCTCGATCACTAGCTTCCTGATTCTAATTTCGTATTTCAAGTTGGCGTAGATCTACGTCAACCTAATCACTTCATCGGAGATAGAATGCACTTCTATTTTTCGTTCCCTCAGGATTGAACTGAAATTCTCAGTGTCGATGTTCTATGGCTCTACGTGTTTCAGCGAGCCCTCTTAATCGTTGAACACGAAACGAGTTCGTTGTTGTAAATAAATTTTGTTTGGCCTATCTACGCAGACCATGCCGTAAATCGTTCGTAGTCTTTTCTACTCGTTTACCTTAAGCAAGATTTGACTCGATTGAGAGATGGTTAGTGCTTCTGCACCATACATCAGGACCTCGATGATGAGTTTTGTCAAGCGTCTATCTTTGGTTCTTCTTGATAGGGCTTAATTTCCTATTTGTTTATCTAGTCCAAGCGACGAGCTAGAGCTAATATTCGTTTGATTTCCAGGTTGAGAAATTCATTGACCACCTTGAAATTATACCTAGTAATGGACACATTTTGACCAAGTGTGCGGTGGGAATTCACTTCGTTTTATCCTCGTCAACAAGACCCATCATTCGATTTGGATCACGATAACGTTGTCCAATCTAGAACTTACAACTGCGTTGAATTAATTACTACTACGAACTTCTGTTGCTAAATCGATACATACATCGAGTTCCATCCTCTATATGTGGCACTTGCGTCCAAGAAACTGAGCTTCGTTTTGAGATCTTTTTCTGCTTCGTTTTTATCGATTTTAAGAAGATTGATGACCCTGCCTTTCTTTAGTATCTGGCAAACAATGCTGAGGGTTCCATTCATCGATCATGCTTTTCTCCGAGCATATTTTGCATATGAGTTGGTAATGCATACTCCCAAGGTCTTTATTACAAGCTCCGACCATATTTTGCATATGAACTGGTAATGCATACTCCCAATTTCTTCATTACAAGCGGCTTTGAACAGCTCGGTGGCAAAGCAGATCAGCTGTCAGCTCCAGCAGCAATCAGCTCCAGCAGCTTTAATAGGCTTAAGTTTTAACTGACTAAAGTAAGGATTTAGTTTTGTTTATTTAGTCGAGATCGGACGGACAAAATAGTCACCATAAGGCAAACAGAATTCGGTGAAAAGGTAATGGGTATCGATGTGAATTCTTTGGGTTTTTTCGTGCAAATATTTGATCAATGGTTCTAAGGCCACACTGGTAATAGACCTATCAGGTTGTTGACGAATGGTTTCAGGTGTACAAAAAGTACGGCAGAGAAGATCTTCTCGTGGTTGTTAAAAACACTGATGCCTCTTTAGTTGGGGCAATCCAGAGCAACGCTTTTGTTAAAGATCAATTAAAAAATGCTATTGCATTCATCGGGCATGCTTTCCTCAGACCATATTTTGATAATCAGTTGGTGCGTACTTTAATCAATTCAGCTCCATCTTCTTTGAACTTGCGGCCGAGCTGCAGCAGTTTTATTTTACTGAAGTTTATATCGTATGTAGCTATCTTTAAATCGTCGAGATCGGATGAATTGTTGACCTTCTTCGTCAAGATTGAATGGTACAATCTGCATGGCAGTGAGATTCGATTTATGATCACTGTAATTATTGTAATTCTCAGCGCCGACGGTGATTCTAGTACGATGTTCCTCGGATTGCCCTTTTAGGCTTCGGTTTGCTCCTTGTAAACTTGGAAAGTTCTTTTTACCTTTAAGTAAGACTTTCGGGCTTAATTCCTGCTTAGGCATAGGCATCCCTCAATTTTCTCGATGACGTCTTCGTTCTCTTCTTATTTTTCCTTTTCAGTAGCCGGTGCTCCTCTCTCCTCTTCTGCTCGTAGAGCTTGAGAGCAGCTCTGGCCCTTCTATGTAGTGCCGCTCTGTATGCCTCTTGTTTGTCTGCATGTACTTGCCGCCATTTTCATCAAACCAATGGTTTCGTTGCGGCGCGGTGGTCATGTAAGGCCCAGCCCATAAGGGGAGATTTCTCTGATTGATTCCTGTAAGTGTTTTCACTGGTTCCCGGTGCTCGGAGGTTGTTGCACAGCACTGTTTATAAAGTTGCGAAATACTCGATCGGAAAAGAATGTGTTGCATCCGTCTGACGTCGAAATTTTCGTGTTTTGTCTTTGGATATTCACATTACCTTGGCTACAAGGTAATGTCAATGTAAACTCCTCGGAACGATTGGATGTCCTTGTTACTGAAGGAGTTATTGGATGTCGTGTCTCGCAAGCTATATCTTCCGATAGTGCCACCAAAGACTCTTCCTAGTTTTGCGTTAAAATCCCCTTAGACTTTTTTTCCTTATCCAGGACCTCGTAGAACTCGTTATTGGTGTCATCAACTTTACTGTGGGGACGCGTATAACTTTACATAGCGCGCGTATGTGGCTAATGTTACCGAGTTATTAATTGTCGTGTTGCTCTTGTTCAATTAGTTGAAAGTGTGCTAAATTTGTCTACGAAGAAGTAACGCAATAATCAAACGTAGATTAAAACTCCTATTGAAGGCTTTTTCGTTTAGCTGGGCTAGAAGGATCGGATTTGAGAGTTACTTGTACGTATCGACATTTCAAGCATTCACAGTGATCAATTTTATTTTCCTTAATCGTTTAAATTTTTTGACAAATGAGAGTCCCGAGGAGATAGTGCTACGTTCCACTTACGAACAATCTGTGTTAACCCTCCTGGTGTGGTCTAAAACCGTACAGTTAAAAGGATTCTTGTGTTCCTTGAAATTTATTTTCCTCATCTCATGTTCACAAAGAAATTCTTTGACAAACAATAATTATAATTACTAACGCACCTCAATAGGAAATTGTATCAAAAAAGAGGTGAGATGACCAGCAAAAGTAAAAGCTTACATGGAACACATCCTTTCACATGTGAGTTTCATACTATAAAGACATAAAGTTACTTAGAATTTTCTTTGTTTGAACTTTAGAAAAAAGAAAACATGTAAGAAATCATATTTTCCTATATGAAAGCTTTTTCCTTTTTCATTTTTTTTTCTTTTTCCCACGTGGATTTCCTTTGAAATCTAAAACAGAAACATAGTCGCATAATATCAAGACATTAGATCTCCTTTGCCGCATTGAAAGGATTTATTCTCAAGTGTTATATTCAAAGGATATCTGATCCTTTATATTTTAAAAGGAACTCAACATTATAAAGACACGAAATGCCTATCAGTATAGCAGTAGGTGTAGAAAAAAGAGACATTACAAAGGAATCTTTATCCTGGTCATGCAGGTAATATATTCATTGTGCATGTTCTGAATACAGGATGCCAGTCAATTTTTATTAAAGCTTCATCTCCCTTGCAAGAGTTTATTCTCCAAGGGGTAATTCGGTTTGTTTTGGGTTGGATATATGGGAATAGGTATATTACATCAACGTGTGTACCATTATATTGGGTCGATGTAAAAAGTTTAGTAAAGTGATGACCTCGTTCGCATATCAAATGCGAATACTCCAGAACAACAAAAAACTGAAGTAAAGGATCAAAATTACATGCTATGATGACATGGATGGAAAGGCATGACCTGGAAGAAGATTTGTACACATTTGCGCTTCTAAATCTTTTATACTAATACACATGGGTATACAATATATGTATAGTGAATGGCCAAAGTTTTATGACCATCATTCACATAAACAACAAATCGACGAACAAATTTATGTTTGCTTTGATCCTGAAAAAGACCTTTAGTTTAGAAGGGGCATAGGTATAAAACTGTGATTTGAAGTTTAGCACTTTAATAAAGTTAATAAAGATAGCAGTGGTCCGTAAGAATTTTACTGCTTCTTAAAAGTGTTTAAAAAGAAACTTTATAATTAATTCAAAATAAAAAATTTAATTTTTTATTTCAAAACTTTTAAGTTTTCAATAAATGGCAGTAAAAGAATCTGCTTGACATCAGACAACGCAACGCGATTAAAAACACAGCTAACATTGGGTCGCTAGATCAAAGTCATTTCATCTCTTTATTTTTATTTTATAAATAAAAAAAAAGGGTTAAGGTTTTGTTATGTGCATTTAAAGACTGGACCTTAGTCGGACATTTAAATAAATATGAGAAGAAAAAAAAAGTTTTGATGGCCGTAATGGTAGTCGCAGGGGACATTTTATTGCATTTCGTTTTATGCTTAAACCTTTTAAGGAAGAAAAGTTTACAAGGCAGAAGGGTTTCTTACTTAAGAACCTCATTAAATATAATTTTGTGCTGTTTAAAAAGTTGGTTAACTTTTAAAAGAAATTATTGTGTCCAGTCTCGACTGAAAAAAATTTAATTAAGCAGTATTAAAGAATTCAGCAATGTATTTAAAAGAATTCCTTTTTTTAAGTTACACAACGTTACGTTTGATTTCTAAAACAGTTTAAATACAAAACAAACTAATGTCAATTTATTTAAATGACCAACTTATGAGTTTTTATCAAAAATTGATGAAGAACCGAAATCTCAAGTGGCATGTAATTTTACTTACAAAAACAACTGGTCATTAGAATCAATAGATCTTTTAGAAAAATCAAGTTGCGAAAATGTTCAGTCATCTTTTTGGTCTAACCCTGCGAAGATTTTGTCCTGATAACCATTCGTTGATTCGTTGTTATCTTCGAAAGAGGTTCCGAATAGTGAAGATGAGCCCTATTGCAATGTATTGCAAACGCTGCATTGCGTGATGAAGGCAACTTTCTAATAACTTCTCTGATCGTTTTTATTTTATTTGTAATTCTGCTATTTCTTATACACGGGAAATTGTAAACTATTTCACAAAAGAAATTGCTTAGAAATTCCCACAAAACCAGTCGGTTTTCCCTTTGTCCCTCTTAAGGTTGGAATTCCCACAAAAAGGGATTTTTCCCACGATCCACCAGCACTGGTGCATAATATAAAAAATGAGACTACAGTCAGTCTCTCACAGACTTCGCTACAAGTTTAGACTGTGTGCTAAAATACCATATTTCTCTTTTTCCATCGAGGTTGCAGCAACCAAAAGGAAAGGCTTTTGTCTATCTAATAGCCTAGTACTAGTTGATGGCGGTTTCTCCACATTCCTTAGCGACTTTTAAGACGTACATTAAATCTGATTCTTGTACGGTAAAATGAGGAAAACGCGGCAATTCTTCAGATGCTTTCTCTTGTTTCCTAGTTTTTAAGTAGATAACTCTGGAATTGCATTTCCTGAATTATTGGATATTTATCCACTTAAGGCACTCTTAAATGATGATGTCATTATGTTTTACAATGCACTCTCTTTTAAATATAGGTATCCATGATAAGTTCTTCTCTGCACACGTACATATATCAGACTTTAATCAACTTTAAGATTATATTCTTTCTAAAAGAAGCTTTACAATTTTCTTTTATTATACCAAAACGATTAAACAGTCAACAAGCTTCTTACCAGGTTTATCTTCGACAAACAAAAGATTGTATCTTCAGACAATTTTCTTCATTATAAAATACCTTCATATAAATATGTATATTGTATGTTTTATGTTATATTCTTTATACATTTATATTTTAACAATCTACATAAAATTCTAGGGATATAACTTTTCTATTACAATGTTCTTGAACATTATTGTTAAGCGTTAACCCTTGAGACAACATCCTTTCAATAAAACCTCTACATTCTTCTTATCATATTTTGTTCCTTATGTTTTTCATCTTCAAGATATTGACAAAAGGTAATTTCCGGATTGTAAAGCATGTGAACGACTTTTCAAGGAGAATTTTTATTACAAAAGGATTTTTCTTCAAGTAAAAAAAAAAAAAACTACTAGCTACTAGAATGTTTTTGAAAGGCATGTTTATGTATAGTATGTATTTATTATTAAGTCATAAAAGTTCCTATTATAGTTTGTTAAGGGATAGATTGTTTTTAAAGTGCATTTAAAAAATAAAATAAACCCTTATGAAAGTTTACTATAACCATTATGAAGAATGTACTCGACAGCTGGTTCTTTTAACTGTTAAATAGTTAAAAGTACTTTTGTTTAAGAGCACAGAAAACTAGATTATGTTTGAAGGCAAAAAGAAGATACATAACATTTTATTTCTAACATATGGTTTCGAGATATTGCTTCCTAAGTGGGATTTATCGCTCCTGAAGTTACGGAAACAACAAAAAGTTGAACTTTAAACTGAGGGAAAGCCGTTAGCATTATTACGGGCTGTAGGTTTATGGACTCCATAATATGAAGATGGACCTCTTGGGAGAGGTGAAATAGAGAACTCTTTATAGAGTAATACAATGAACAGTTGTGTAGTAGTTATTTCGACTAAAGTCTTGAGTAACGATATTTAAAACATACACACTAACAAAGCTCTATTAAAAACAAGAAACAAAATATGTTGTGGCAGGGCTGTCAGAAATGCATCATAATTTCTAAATGCATTTTTTACAAATCTATTTCTACAAAAAATATTGTGACTTGATTTTTTTTATCGGATTCTGATAAGTAGAGATTGAAAGTGATACTTTAATTCATCTGCACACGACCCGAAAAGTCCTCACACGCAGATGATTACTTCAAGTGATTTGTTTGCATTCAAACGCTACATATATGAAACTGGTGAATTTACTAGAATCAGTCGGTGTTTATTAGGAAAATTAACGTAGGTAAACCAATATCATATCAAACCAGTTAGAAAATGTAGGATTTACAAAGGGTTTGCAACATGAATTTCAAAACCATTAACTTATGTAACGAGGGGCTTAATTATTCTAGTGGTCTCTTGCCGAGTGGATGCAAAACAAAACTATACATATCCTAGGCGTCCCAAAAAAAAAAGGGTGAATCTTTTGACCCGAAGCACGAAGCGACAGGTCCACTGGTGAACTGATAGATTATCTTACCGGAAAAGTGGAAACAATCTTTATTTCGTTTTAGAGAAAGTAAGATTACTGCGCGATTGATGTTTCAATAGCGATTTAAAAAAATTAGCATCATTCTTTTTACGAAAATGCACGCTTTCGGTATTGATGAATCTCTTGTTCGTTAAATAAGAAATTACTTTTCGGACTGTTCAATGCAAGTAGTATTGGATGGTTTTAAGTATGAAATCTTCAAAATAAGTGCAATGGTGTGCGGTGTGCCCCATCAGGGCTCCATTTTGCCTCTTTCTCAATTTTTATCAATGATATTCTGTCTGAAAATAGAAATCTTGTTTCGTTGAAGATAGAGCACCCTCAACTTTTCATATTCGTATTCGTTCAGCTAATTTACAGACCATTCTTCGGCTGTGGAACTATAGTGGATGGGCTTGGTTAGCTCTTCAAATACCAACCTTGACAGACTTAGTTGTTACTTCAAACAATCAAAACCAACTGTACATGGGTATCTTCTTTTCAACCCTATCCAAATTTCCTAAACGCTCGTACTTGAGTGCGCTCTCTTGAGTGCGCGCAATGTAAAATAAAGCCGATCAGTTTTTGTATCTTCTTCTCCAGATACCCATATATCAAAGACACAACTACTAGATGGTTATAAGCTCTGCTCTGCATTTATCCATCAAGTTTGAAGGTATCAGACAGCTGTCGAAAACTTGAGTGGGCACCAATCAGTAAAACAGTTGAAATTTTGGTCAAACCAAAAGATTTGCTTATATGAAAATCTATTGAGAAGACACTAACTCTACTTTCGATTTTTGAACCGTAAGTGAAGAGCCTTTCATTCGGAGCAATATACGCAATGATCCCTTAATATTTAATGCCACGATTGGAGACACGTGTGTTCATCGGTGTGGCAACACCGATCCACAGGCAATTACTTTATGAAGAACAATTTTTTAAGTGCTATAGAATTTTAGATTAATTTAAGAATTTAGAGTTCTTGGAGAAAATCGTGATATAATCGAGGTTTATAAAATTAGGTTTAGAATAATCTTTCAAATTTGATTTCAAATTTCTGAAAGATTTTAAATCCCGTATCACTCAAATAAAGGGTGTTTTTTTCGAGGTATAGAACTTTAAGTTGGCATTACTTTTCAAGACGGCGACCTATTTAACAGCTGTCAAGTGATTTATTCTCAGTTCGGTTTGGCAATTCATCATGAATAGACTCACGCCTGAACAACGCTTGCAAAGTGTGCAATTTTATTTCGAAAATAATGGTTCTGTGCGGAATACGTATCGGGCACTACGTCCATTAGCGATGTTTAGCGATGAAGCGCACTTCTGGTTGAATGGCTACGTCAACAAACAAAACTGCCGCATTTCGAGTGAAGCTAGTCCTCAAGTGTATGTCGAAACACCGTTACATCCAGAAAAACTGACTGTTTGGTGTGGCTAAGGGCTGGTGGAATCATTGGTCCGTACTTCTTCAAAAACGATGATGGCCACAACGTTACAGTCAATGGTGATCGTTATAGAGCCATGATTACTAACTTTTTCATTCCTGAATTGAACAATCATGATGTCCAGAAGCTGTGATTCCAACAAGACGGCGCAAAGAAAGACACGTTTGGTGACCGCCTAATTTCACGTTTTGGACCTGTGAATTGTGAATATGTAAAGTCATTGGTCTATGCGGATAAGCCACAAACGTTTGATCATTTGGAAAACAACATTCGCCGTGTTATTGCCGATATACGGATACAAATGTTGGAAAAAGTCATCGAAAATTGGACGTCCAGATTGGACTACATCCGAGCCAGCCGTGGCAGTCATATGCCAGAAATCATATTTAAAATGTAATGCCACAAGATTATCTTTCGAATAAATAAAAAATCATGTCAATATATGATTATATATGATAGGAATATTCCATCGTTGTTTTATTGCAATTTAAAGTTCTATACCTCTAAAAACAACACCCTTTACAATTTAACAAAAATCGTTAGAGTCATTTTTGAAAATAACCAACTCATCTGTAGGTTGTCCTACTGATACTGATTTTGAGTGAAATAAATGACGAAAAATTATAATCGCTTCCTATTTGGTAGTTTTAGTAGATTTTTACAAACAAAACACCAAGTTAACTTTATCACCAGGTGGTAAGTTTGTATCAAATTATAAACCCCTATAATTAAATTTCGAACAATAACTTTCAGTGATTTTGTTGTTAGATTTTAAAAGTGTTTCACTGTTTTATCTTTTTGTCATTTTGTTTAACTAAATTTAGATGATGGTGTTATAAAAGATAATATAGAGATTTTTTGCTTTTTAATTAGAGCATGCCTTATCGATCTATAATTTGAGTAAACGTAAATTAAGTATTAAATTATTTTTAGTCTCATATTATCGTGACTTGCGCGAATTTTTTTAAATTTAGTCTTTGTAATATAAACTTTGTTCTTATCGCAGTTTGTTTGTGTTTATCCTTTTAGTCCAGCCAACTCCTAATCTTTCCTTCCTTCATTGATTTCTTTTTTTTTTCTTTCTTATCTCACTAATAATTCACATCTTATGTCACCTTTAAAATAATGTCCTCAAAAAAACAAAAAGAAGAAAAAAATAATCTCTATCGCAACACTTATTTAGTAGCTGCATCCCAAAGATCAAAGCCTTTCGTATAATAGCACCATTAAAACGTCCAAATAGGATTTAAATCATTTTTAAATTGAACGTGTGTCCTTAACAAAAAAAATATAAACAGCGAACAAAAAATAAATAATCCACAGACTTAAGTCTCATAAATTCTAAGATACTGTCGCATAGGAAACTCCTTTAATCCCAACCAGATAAATAAAAGGACTTCAAAGGCCATTATCATTTGTTCTCCTTTTTTTGAAAAAAAAAGATAAAGATAAAAAAGCTCAGGCACATAAAACACCTTAATTCAGTATATTTCAATTTACACTTCTTTCTAATTTCATTTTCGTTTTTATGTAATTTTTCATTGTCTTATTAGATACTGTTAACGCAAGGACTATATTAGATATATCGCGCCATATGTTTCAATAAAAAAAAACAGAAAAGCTTTGTGTATTTGAAAGTTCAATCCACTTTGTCATCAAATTGAAAAATCAAATTTCCCGTCTTCAAAAATAGAATAATGAAAAGGAAACCTCATTAGACATTCTTCATTGAGTACCGATTGACAAGGACTCTTTCATATTTGAGGATAATTTAACCATTACATATACACAAGGTTCTTCCTTATTCTTCGAATTGTTAAGTTTTCGTTTGTAGTTCACTTCTTTTACAGTAAAAAGGAAACCGAACTCTTCGATACAGTTTAATAACATTGTAACGGTTTTTTTCGCCCCTTGTAACCCCCTCAAACCAACGAACAAAGCTAATGATAATGTTGATTGTGTATTACCCGATAAGCCAAGACTTTGTGAAAAGGAGACGCCTTGAGTATAAGTTGACTTCAAAAAGGACGAAACTCAATTTACATAGAAAACACGTCTCTTTAAACTTTGACATTGTATTGGTGTTGGTTGGTTTACCCGCAAACACAAAGATTTTGTTCATTTGCGTGTCATGAAATTCTGGTGGGATGATGGTTTTTAAATCACAACCTTACAAGCCACTATTTGACACTATATATTCCTATCCTGGATGTACCTTTTCTTAAAAGGGCTCAAATGTATTTGGTTACACATGGGTGGAGAAAAAAATGTAAAGCTAAAATATCAGCTATCTCCACATTGTGTGTGTTCTTAAGGATTATCCGTTTGTGTATGGAAAGGACCATATATAGAGATGTTTGGGTCATTTTGTGGGAATATGTAGCAAAGTATATGTATTTACTCCCTCCTTTATCCAGTATCTGTATATCTCTCTGGCGGTATTTTGCTTTCATCATATCCGTGTCTGTCTGTGTTATTTTATTCTCAAGAGAAAAGTTTGAGGTTCTGGTTGTTTTCTATTCACTTCAATTCAGGTTTCTTCGTTGTTTAAGGATTTAATGGAATTTTAGTTTAAAGGATTTTTTTTCTGTTTTGTATTCAGTTTTTAACTCTTGTAGGTTGTGTAAATGGAAATGAACCAAAAGGGATGTATAGTGGTTTAGGAAAAAAGAATGTGAGGGCATTAGATTAAAATTGTGTTTTTGAGTTTAAAACCTTCGAGTTGGGATACTTTAAGGACCACTTTTATGGTAGGAAGATAATAAAATTAAACCATGGACCTTTTTATTTTGTTTATAATAATAATTATGAAAATAAAACCAGAGATGTTTTTTTAATTTTAAGTGCTCAGAAAAAGAGAATTTAATTTACTGTAGAAAAGAGTTATTGAAATCTCAAGTGGGATATTATCTTAATTAAATAAAGGTAGGACTTTATGAGTTAGATGTTATATGTTATAATCTGAACCCTTGCGACATAATGTCCTAGGTATATTATTTAAAAGTACAAAAAGTACTATTCAACACTATCTTTTGCTTCTGAGAATTTGAATGGAGTTATGTATGACTTAGGAGCTTTGGTTGTCATTCAATGTTGGTAATACGCAAATATCAATACTTATCGAATTAAGTTTATACTTATTTGTTAAAACGGTTGCAAAACGTCTAAATTCAGATAGATTCTCACCCGATCTTAGGCCACCTTTTAAAATTCTTTTTATTATTATAGTTGATGCGATGTTTGGTATACGGATGATTTTTAATTAGACTGGGTGTTTTCATAAACGTCAGACTAACTAAGATCTGCAATAACAAAAATTAATAAAAACACACTTTTAAACAAAAACAAGTGGTTTGTAAGTATTTTGGACATAGCTATTACAATAATAAGAAACAAAATGTTAACCTTCAGAAAATAAGTGTTTTTAATCAATTTTTTGATTGCAGATCTTAGTTAGTCTGATGTTTATGAACACACTAACTTTCAACATTGCATCAAAAAAATTACATACTTTTAGGAGTTGATTATATGAAAGTAAGCAAATTGTGCTTGATTTTGAAATTTTCAATTGTTTGTATTCTTCATAACCAAATGATTCTTTTTTTTTTTGTGTGATGCAGTTACATCTCCTTCGAAAACATGTTTGTTTATATTTTTGTTCGTCAAAAGCTAGTTTTAAGTTTTATTTTTAGGTTTTTTTTATTCACAAGACTTATTGAAAAGCATAGTTAAAAAAAGAAACCGGAAGAATCCATATTTCGTAGCCAAACTTGTCTGAAAAAGCTTGTCCAACCATCAGTTTTGCAAATGTTAAAGCAACACCTATTAGTTAGTGTCAATTTTTCCGTAAGCCGCGATGAGATTGTCTAACACGGTCGCTTCTCTTACTATAAATACCCTGACCAAAAATGTACGTAAATTCAATTAATTACTTTGTTACGAGGGGTTTGTCACCGGCCAGTTAAGTGGTGCAATGATTGCAATATTTCAAATGATTTCAGATGATTTTCACGTGATTTCAAGCAGTATTTAAGAATTTAAATATTTCGTGATTGCAATGATTTCAAATAAATCTAATGATTTCAAGTGATTGCACCGGATTTCAAAGTGATTTCAAATGATTTCAAATACATATAAGTGGTTTGGTGATTTCATTCGTGATAAACCCCTCGTTTTGTTAGTACAATTAGGTTAGGTACTTTGTTGAAACAAACACGTCAGTTTATTAATTTAACCAAGAAACTTTTGTTTAATTGATTAACGAGTTTAATCATTTCTTTTGCCGATCTATAATTTATAACTTAAAAAAAAAAAAAAAAAAACTATTAAAGTCAAAAACTTAATCGGTTGAGAGGCCGCCATTTGATTTGCATGTCTTTCTGAAATGTTGCCGGTGAAATATGTGCGAATATTAAGTTTCAGCTTCTCTTTCTTAAAAATCGGTCGTCGGTCGTCGTGTTATCGATGTTTCAAGGCTAGCTGCAACACTGGTCGTACGTATAATTTTTATTCGTTGTGTAATCGTTTCTGCTGAAATTTTTAAAAAATCGTTTTTTTTTTTAAATAAATTTTCAAAAAAAATTTTTGAAAAAAAGTATGCATGTTTTGAGAACTAAAATTGTTATATCTAAAAACTAAGTTTTATAAAAATCCGTAAACACGTTCCCACAATATTGAATTAACCAAAAAAGTTCTGATCTTTTTAAGTTCAAAGGAACTATCTGGTTGCAGATGACATCAGAGCAATAAGAGTTCTTAGCAAGGATGTAAACAATATCGCTTTCAGTTGAACTATTATTCTGCATTTTGGATATAAATCTGCTTTCGTTTATTTATGATTGGTAGAATGCCGGGAGGTGGTAGATGTAGCGGTGGTAAAGCTAGTTTTGATATAGGGCTTTTAAGGTAACAACGATATATCTCTGTCTCGTTCGCAGAGGAGTGTCAAAATCAGCAGTTCGCGGATGACAGCTGAATATTTTTTTTATAATTGTTGAAAATTGATTGAAACAACAAGAGCGGAAATATTTATATTGTGCCCGAAAATTGTAAATAGTGTTTTAAAACTTTTTAGTTACGGAAAATTCAAATTTCACAGGAAAAAAAGATATTATTTACAAAATTCTTTTACAAGTTTTTGAGTTTGACAGTTTGAAAAAAGCGCAATACATAATATCAATCTGTCATCCGCGTAGTGTGAGCTGTCATTTATTTTTTGACAATATGGTAAAATTCCCTATTGCATACGATGAAAAGGATGGCGGTAGTGAAGTGTCACTAGGTAGAGTGTTGGGTTGTGGTAAATGTAACGGTGGCAAAGGTGTAGGTTGCGATATTGAGATCGATGGCAGTGGTGGAATAATCAATGGTTGATTCGGAATAGGATAAGGTATTGTCGTAGATTGAGGAATAGCACAGACTCTAGAAACACTCGGCTGTTGGGAAAATTAAGTCGTTTTACTTTTTCTATTTTTTTTTCCTTTTAGGTTTTCGTTTGGCAGAAGGCTGTTTTTAATTTTTCTTGAGCGATATTTTTATAGAACTAAATTAAGATTATCAATGTTTTTAATGAAATAAGTTGAAAGTATTTCTTTCATCTTCTGATTCCGCATAAGTATTCATATTGTGTGTTAATTTGAGTGAAATCTTCATGAATTGTAACGGTTCTTGTACAATCAATAATTAATGATAAATCATTAACATTGTCTATTTTAGTGTTTCAATAGCTTCATTTAGAAGTGATTTAGTGGCAAAAACTTCGTCAGTCATACAAACTAAGCTATTCTGACATTTATCGTTGCTAAATATGCTTGATAAAGCCCTTAATAAAATTTCATTAGCTTTCGTAGAATAAGATACCAAGGCGTCTAGTTTTAGAGTATTTCAGTGCATTTTTTTTCATTTTCAGTATAATTTTTTTAAAGATCGAAAGTCGAAGTTTATGTAAGCAAAATTAAATTTAGAAATATTAAATCAAAACCTTTAAGGAATGAAATATGTAACAAGAATTGTATACACAGTTGTAAAAAAATTTAACCATCAAAATACCTACAATAAAAAATGGGCGAATTTGATTTATTGGATTATAAATTACTTATATTATATTTATTTATATTATTATTTATTTATATGAAATTCTCTTTCGATCGAAAAATTGATGCTAAAGATTTTTACTTGCGATTATAGGTTCTATTAGGGAAGTTATGCATTTGTAAAAAATTTTTTTTTTGAGATAACAATCAAGCATGACATTACGATGATAGAGAAGACGAGAAAAGTAATTCTGTCTGTCTGTCTGTCTCCCTAGGTCTTAAAATAATGGTAACTTCCATATGAACATTACCGATAATTCCATTTGTCTCGAAAAAAATACGATCGATTTTGATAAAATTTTATGTGATTTATTTTTTCCAAATGGCGATGTCTTTTACCGGAATTTTTTTCAGTATCAGCTTATTAAAGTTACCTGATTCCATTGAACAAATTAACCCGACTATCTCTTGAACGGGTGCACCGATTTTCAAGAAATTTAATATTCCAAAATAACTGCTAAACTTGAATAATACTGAAAAAAAAAGTAATTTTTTGAATTTTTTTTTTTTTTCCAAAAACCGATGATTTTATTTTGCTCGAAAAAAAATATGATCAATTTCGATAAAATTGTATATTAGTGATTTGTAATAGTGATGTCTTTTATCGGATTTTTTTTTCAAAATCAGTTTGTTAACGCATGTTGGCTAAATTTAATATTCTTAAACTACAGACTTAAATAATTTTTTTTTGTAAAAAAGTAATTCGTCGGCAGACGACAGAAAAGTGGTCCGTATTCTAAAGAAAAATTTGAATCAAATTTAATTGGAAAAATATAGAACCTATCTATCTATCTAAAAAAGTTTTTTTTTTCGAAAAACCGATAATTTTTTTTGTTAACACGATAAATTTTGATAAAATTTCATGTTATTGAAGTATTGACGGCGGTGATATCTTTCATATAAATCTTTTCTTATTTTATATATTTTTTGAAAAAAAAAAAAAAAATTACTCGTTTCAAAATATAAAATGAAGAAAAACATTTTTTCTAACAAAATTGGTCAAATTAATTTTTCAGTCGTCAACACGAATGTAACTTGCCACAGGAACAAGTTTGTGCGGTCAGTGACTCGTATATGGATTTATTAGCCAAATATGGCTTTTCTATTTCAGCGAATTAAATTTTTGAAATCCTTAAAAAAATGTCTCAATAACGACTCAGAAAAACGTTGTTTTTTGTCTTTGACAATAATTGTAGCAGAGGGTTAAATAAACTCTTCTAGTGTGCCAATCGATTTTATGTTCGTTTTGACATTCGAAATTTTATCATAACTTAATTCTTGTCTTTATTTCTAACTTTTATTTTGTCTTTTTTTTCTGTTATTACATTTTTCACAGTCATATTTGCTTAAAAAAAAGTTCGTGTTTTTATTGAAATATTTTGGGGAAAATATAATTACATAATTTCCCGGTGCGGTGGGCATTTCGTTTTGAAAGTCAAAGTGGTGGAGCAACGCTGGGTGTCAGCGATCACCTTGCTCCCATAGGTAGTTTAGAGCGTCATTGTTATTTCTCCGGTTTTCCAAACTTCACCCCTTATTTAAAATATATTTTGAATATTTCCCAGCCCAATTGACTGTAATAAAAATGTCAAATACTTAAAACGAGTGGCTGTACTCAGAAAAATCACATCCAGCATCAAATATAAATTCACACTGCATGTGAATTGTACAGACTGCAGAGTTGGCCAATTTTCAGCAAAATCATTGTCCCCAGTCTTTTTTATCTTTTGTCTCAGTTTCTTTTTTTTTTTATAAGTTAAAATTTATTCACAAAAATTTGCATATTATTGTCATACAAAATAATAAATGTTTTGTATTGTCTTTTTTTTTCTTTTCATTGTTGCACATCTCTATATCTTGCTATGCTGAACTTTACAACAACAACAACTTTAACAATAACAAACAAACCAAAACAGCGAACTGCACAGTTGGAAGCATCACCTATTCACATGGACAGACATTCAAATTGGATTGTAAAACACAATGTGTCTGCGAGGTAAGATTTATGCAGCCAATTCTGCAATGAACAAAGCCAAATAGTCCAATTCTTATGTTTTTTAATACTCACACTGTGTGAGTTCTCTTATTCCTTTTTTCCCTTTTTTCCTTTATTACTACAACAACATCTTTCTATTATGCCAAGCAATGGGATGTCCTCTGAAAATTGTTCCCTTCCGCGTGAAGAAATCGTTCCTTTATTCCCAGTGCTTAAATAACAAACTCCCCCATCCCAACCATATGAATTGACTTAACATTTGAACTCTCCTTTTAGATCCATTTCCTGTTCCCGCTGTGCATGGTAACCCTTAAGGCGCAGTAAGAATAACGTCTGTCTCCATGCAAGGCGGGCTCTATCCTTAGTTCCACTTTATTGTTTCGCATCTCAGCGCGATGTGCTTTTTCCAGTTTATACAAACTATGGTATAGATGTCGCTTTAAAAGCGTCCTTTATATAAAATAGAGTGTTCCTTATTCTATCCCTATGCTGTAATTTTTGTTGTTTTGATTCTTCTGCATATATGTATGTGTTTTTTTTTTTTGCTTTTGCAGAATGGACGACATGCTTGTTCGTCGCTATGTCCAAAGGAGCAACTGCCAGCGCCGGAGGATACAATTTCATGCAGATCACCACGTCTTGTCGAAGTGCCTGGACATTGTTGTAAAATGTGGCTGTGCGAGAATCCAACAGCTGATGGTAAGAATGAATTTTTTTTTTTGTTTACTCTTAAAATATCCTGAAACCAACAAAAGGAGTTAAAATTTGAAATTCATGCACGCTTGGTAAAATGGGTTGCTTGTTTATAACAAAATGGTGGTGTCCTGGGAATGTGCAATTTTCCTCGGAGCGGTGGTGGTCTGCATTTTATGTTTTCAAAACATCATAAATGTGGATAGCAAGTAGCATGTTGCATTTACATAACCTCAACATCATATTTGTTGTATGAAATTTAAGTAATTCTTAGAATATATCCAAGAGATTTTTTTTTTGGTAAGGTGATATGATGTTTGAACAGGATAATGCAGTTTCAGTCGAAAGTAGAAATATTTTAGGAATTTTTAGGTAGCTGCTCATGTCTAATTGTGTGTTCTGTTTTCAGAAATCGAGTCGAGGGTGAACTTTCGTTTAATAAACAAACATTTTGAAAATATTACAGGTGCAGAATGCTAAGTGAATACAGCGAAACATTGTTCGCTTTAATGGGAGCTCGAGATTTTTGTGGGTTTCGGTAATTTGAAACTATTTTACTACCGAGGAATGAAACAGGAAAACAGGATACAAATATGACATTTAGCGCACTAGCTGTCAGTTTGCATCTGAAAAAATTGTTTTGGAATAAATAAAAAGCTCGACCGGTTTACAGGTCCTTTTTTTTATCGATGATGAAGGACCTGGCTCACAACTCACTCACTTCAATGCTTCACACCATGTGATCTGGATATGGGATTTGCCAGTTTGACCTCGAAAAACCTCAACAAGCCTGTCAATTTTGAACTGTTTCATGTCTGAAACTAACTGATAGCTGATGTCGTATCATTTGTTTGTCCGGGGTTGTTTTTGTCCTCATTCCTGAATTCTATTGACTGTATCAGTGAATTGTTTAATATGAAATTTTGGACGGTAGCGTGGGTTCTTAACATTTCTCCTTTAAATATCGTATATTTCTTCCTCTATATTGTCAGAGTGAGATGTTTATTTTTGACAATGGCGTTCTTGGATATTGATGGCTCTGCGTCTTCTTATTCGTCAAGAACTCGAAACAAGAAAGTTGCAAAATCTTCTTAAAATTGAACTGTATAGCAAAATTATTTTTACTTTCAAGCAAAGAGGACCCAAGATGCTCTCTTGTTGTAGGTTAGGTTAGGTTTGTGGGTTGCTGTAGGAGAGCCAATAGCTCAACCCCAACTCACTTAGGTCAATGTAGACCCATTGTGATGATGGTTTACCAATTCCTCATCTTACCATACTCGTAGTCCATATATAGTTCCTTAGTATCATCCCGGGGTGTCCAACTATCCGTTTCCTCTTGCGAATCTATATAGATATGTTATTGGGCACTCTGATAGTTCTTTGATGCTTTCGAAGAAGTATTTTTCCAGAGTTTTATTTCTTAGATGGCAGAGACTGGGGCAGTGACAGAGGTAGTGGGTTATATCCTCATGTTCTTTCTCGTCACTGCAACCTCTACACAGATCGTTTTCAGTAAGACGTAGTTTTTTGGCGTGATATCTTAGCATGTTATTGCCAGTTAAAACACAAACCAACGACGATACTGATTTCCTGTCTTTTTGAATGATTGCATTCGTTCTATTTTTATCGTACTGCGGCCACCGTTTTCCAGCTACCTCACAAGTGTTTAGGTTTGCCCATCTCCAGTTGGATTTTGACAGGATTTCACACATTATCTTAAGTTTGAGGTCGCATAACGGAGATCTTACGTTTTTTCTGAGAGTTCTAGGCTAAGTGCTGAGCCTTTTCTTGCCAATTCATCGGCTTTTTCATTTCCCATGATGTTCGCAGAGTGTTATATTATGCTGTGTGGCAAGAACTTTAAGCTCTTCGCGACAGCTTTTCACAAACTTGGACTTTATTTCAACAGCAGAAATTGCTTTTATCGCTGGAATGGCCTTTCAAAATCTGTAAAGGGAACTATGTAGTCAGACTCTTCATTTGTTCCTGTGTAGATGTTCAGAATTTCAGAGTGTCCCATTAAACTGGATCCCCATAGATTCGATTGGGTAATCCTGCTGCAGTTTCCTGCATATAAAGGTCAAGTGGCAGAAGGTTAAGTATGGTTTCTAAGCCCGCCGTAGGTGTCGAGCGCAAGGCACTGGTTGATCCCTTAAGGTTTGTAGCTTTATTAGCGGCTTTCCACCAAACTAAGCATCCATACGTCAGAATCGGTCTCACTATCGCAGAGTACATCCATAGTTTTGATTGGGAGTAAATCCCTTAGCTACCAACTTCCATATGGAAAGCAAGGAGATCCTCGGATACCTCACCCAAGGGAATTGGCCCATTCCCCCCACCAGGCTTTATGCCAGGCTTTTAGCTCCGATATGTCTGTCTTCGCTAAAAACCTAAACAGGCAGGGTGCTGGATGGCTTAGGGTAGGACCGAATTTCCGTGAGATCAGTTCGATTTAGGGAAAAACATGATACCCACCCGCAGTAGACTTAGCCCGCCTACACGGCTAAAGAAAAGGTTCCTGCAAAAATCATTTAATTATCTTGATGTGTCTTGTCTACCTATAGAAGAGGTGAGATATTGATACGGTTTGTTACGTTTTGTAGCCATTAATTGCATTCAAAAAGCAAATGAGGTTACCTATGCTCACAACTGAAAGATCGTTAAGGTTGTCAATAAAGTACTGACCGAAGAATTGGTATCTTGGATTAGCCAAGGCAGGGCAGCAGCAGAGATAGTGGGTCACTGTTTCCTTTTCCCTTTCATCTCCACAGCTAAGACAATGAGTATTGTGCGGAATGCCCATTCTTGCTGCATGCTCTCCTATTGGCCAGTGACCCGTGCTAACTGCAATGATTCTGGCTATGTCTGACCGAGTTCTACATAAGAGTTCATTTGTGCGGGACTTATCATAGCTGGGCCACATCTTTCTTGAGGTGGCACAGTTAGTCAAACCATTCCATCTACGATTGGATACAGATAGATAATGAGACAAGAAAATGCCCTTCACAGCCCCCAGCGGAATACTAACTGCTTCGGCATGTGAGCTGTGAAGGGCCGATCCTTGCCTGGCAAGCTCATCAGCCCTTTCCTTTCCCTGAAAACCACTGTGGCCTGGGACCCAGATCAAATTGACCTTCAGGCTATCATTAAAGCCTGCGATATCGTTTAGATGATATTGAGGCAGCATCAATGGCTTTGATGGCAGCCTGACTATTTATAAATATAGCAGTATTACAGTTTTGATTTGGATCTTGCTTTAGTATTTTCCATTCTTCTTTAATTGCAAACAGTTCCGCTTGGAAAATGCTAGCGTAGTCTGGCAGTCGAAGTGACTTAGATTAAGTGTTTCAGAGAAGACCCCTGCTCCAACACCGCATTCCATCTTTAACCCGTCCGTGAAAATGATTGTGTCGTAATTTTTCGTTACATCTCCATCCATGGGGTATGCAATGAAAAATACAAATCAACTGGCTCTCTATCCATTGTACCAAAACAATTCTTTCCTATCTTTATACTCCTTCCAACTAGTGTTGTGCAACACCTGTTGCATTTTAAAAGGCAATGTGCCTTACAGACACATAGTTAAAATATTATCCATACCACGCTTACAAAAAATTTAACCCATTCACGCTTGTAAAATTGGCTATATGTTATATGTACCATACTCATAATAATCTCAAAAACAAATATGTGCCCTAAAGTTTCGCCATACAATAGCTCCATTCTTACCACGCTTCATAAAGCTTCGATACTTGTTACTACGACTCCTCAATTTTCGGGTTCTAGTGCAAAGTGACATAGTCGCTATAAGAATGTGCCATTTAATTACTATTTAAGGTATCAACACAATAATTGTTAGACTGAGCTCCCTTCAACAATTTTTAAGTTCCAATTTTGTTTCATTTTCCTTATGTGCTTTGAAAATCTTTACTAAGAAGTTTTCTTCCTTTATTTTTATTCACAGTCACCGCAACATGCCACAATTCATCATCAAGCCCGTGGACACCATGCTCAGAGTACTGCGGTATTGGTATATCAACTCGAGTGACTAGCACAACAGCCGGATGCCACAAGTTGAGCAATATCCGCCTCTGCGAGAATCGCAAATGTGATGACAATAAATTTAGTAATTTAGTCGATAGTAGCCTTGCTGCACTGACAACGCACGAGCATAGAATAAGGGTAAGTATAGTAAAAAAATATACATTAAAAAGGGAAATTTCTTTTTTATGCCAATAAAAATGTAAATTCAATAGAACATTGAGCACAAATAAAAATGCTAAATCAATTTGAAATTCTATTTATTTTTATCCTTTTCTTTTTTCAGAAAGGACACGAGTGTCGGAGTATGCAAAGATTAGGTCCTGCGAGAATCCGCCTGGGACCATGTGTCTCAAGGAAATTGTATCGCCCAAAGACATGTGGACGATGCCACCATACAAATAAATGTTGTGTGCCTTCTGTGTCAACTACAATACAAGTGAGTATACTACTTTGACCTTTACCTTTAACAGATACATCCTTGCCAAGGCCTTCTAGGGAATAAAATTGATTTTTTTCTTTCTTTCTTTTCTTCAAAAAAAAAAAAAGGTTGAAGTCTTATGTCCACTTAAAGCGGGCGACCCTTTCAGCTATGCCGAAAGTGGACAGGAACTTTGGGACAATGAATCACTGGAGCCAATCGATCAGGAAATGCTGCAGTCTCGGCAAATTCAAATCGAAAATAAATTCATTGCGGTTCAGTGGGTCCTCAAATGTGAATGCAGGATGAATGTAAGTACATACTAGAGTAGTTGTGAGGGTGCATTGCATGTTGCCTTGGAGTTTTTTTTTTTTTTTTTTTGTTTATTTTTTGTCAACAAATTACGTTGTTACTGACATTTCCACCGTTAAAAGTAGTGAACAGCAATTTCTAGTTCGTATATGATGGCATTGAACGGCAAGGAAAGTTTCCTTTGTACAAAAAGTCCTTCCGTTGGATCCTAAAATAATTTCCCAATGGTTCCTTTCTCAATTTTCCAAGTAATGATCCTGTGTTTAGCCAGTCAGCATCTGGCTGAAATAATAGTTTTCCCAGATTCCTGATGCACTTTTGCGAAATCATTCAATTTGTGTTTGTACTGTTTGTGTGTGTGTGTTTGATATGCCGTTAACGTTCCTTCCACCGGTATTCGCGAGGTTTTGTCTTTGTGAGCATGAATTTCGTCCTTCAAGGCATTATATAGTTTGCTTGCTTCGAATTGCATCATCTGGTTGTGATGCAACCAAAAATGATGATGTGAGTGTGGATAGGAGGGCGAGCTCAATTTGTGGGCGTTGGCGTTGTAAAACGATAGTAAATATCAATTTAAAAGTCATTAGACGTGCAATCATTATTTTCCGGATGCATCAACCACAACTATACGGACTACGGATGGATGGAGAACTCTATACCTAATAGTGTTAAGTCATTCTTTGTTATGCGTAGTGTTGTAGTCGTTCTTGTTCTCAACGAATTGATTTGTGTTGGAACAATAGCAATGAATGGTTTGAATAATCTTAACCCTATGAGGTTCAATTTTCCTGATTTCTAATTGAAATCATGGGTTTTGGGGGAATTTTCTTGCTTCTAGCTGAATGGAATTGTACAATTCATGGTAAATCACTTTCGTGTACGAACTTATATTAAGCTGATTTTAATTTAGCGGAAAACTGAATCTTCTGTTTGACGAATGGTTATGTTGACGATGGAAGGAAGTTAGAAAATGAAATTCAATTTTAGATGGTACATAGTTGTTTGTGGTGTAAATATTGAATACAAAATCGAGGAATAAGTAATTAAGTTTGGAAGCGAAGGGAGATTTCCGACAGCAGTCTAAATTGTGAGAAATGGTAAACATGAGCATACAAGTTTTCATTAAAAGCGGAAAACTTTTTCTAAATGTAAACTTTATTTTAAAGTTCGAGGTTTGTAAATCAATTCTGTTATAAAATAAGAGCGATGTATTTTTTTGGAAAAATAATTAATGCAAATTCTCAGATTTGATATATGATACTTTAAAGGATTATTTTTTTTCGATAAAATAGTCTGATTTTCCGAAATAAACCAACAGGGTTATTTATATGCAATGACAAAGAAGTTTCTTCTTCTCTGTTGATGTTAAAGATTTCAATAAAAATATCTTCTTTCTTCGGTCAACCTACGGTTGATAATTGTAAGTAACACATCGCAAAAGTTAGTTAATATTTCTTAATACTTAATTTCGAACTATAATCGCAGAATTGTTCTGCACAACCACACCCAAAACTTACCGAACGCAAAAGATCTGTAGGTATTTACTGGCTATAATGGTCGATTGTTCAGTTTCGTCAAGTTTTTTGTGACTTCGGCTCACCTGTGAAATAACGACATAATTCACATTTTTGTTAGGTAATATGATAGACAGGTGAATCAAATTGGCAGTTTATTTCATTTACCAACACCAATCATAGGTGTCTTAAGAAATTGACAAAATTGAACCTGAAGAAAACTTGACGACCGACGACGTAACGAATTATGACATATGTAAGGCATGTTTCTGCTGGCTTTATACTATTTTCTTTTAAGTTTCCTTCTTACTTTTTAATCGTGATGTAAACAGATTCACCCGAATAAATAATCTGAAGTATTATCATACGAATTGATTTCGTTAATTTATAAAGATTGAAAAATTATATTTTTTTAAAAAATTCTTGCACACTTGGTGAACATGCCCATTTGTGTGAACTCTTTCATTTCAATTGTCATTTCAGGTGTCAACAATTAATTTGCAAATTTTTATTAATAGAAATTTTTATGAATTTACAAATTAAGAATTTTAAAACACATTCATTCTATATTAAATGAGTGTTTATCAACGATTATTGTTAATTTAATGCATTATGGCATTATGGCAGTGAATAAGAAAATCATGTCTAACTAAAATAAAGATGTGAATTATAATTTCTGTTAGAGTTAATTGGTGAACGGTAACTTTGTTTTCACCAAGCACTTAATTGTAATTTGAACAGATTTATCTGTTTTCTTCTTTTGTTGAATTCAAAGCCATCACTCAAAAGTCAAAAAATTTCTCAAGTAAACGTCTCTCTCGCTTTCACTTAAGTGAAATTGAAACTCAAGTGAAGTCGAGAGCTTCATTTAGTATTTCTTCGACTAGAAAAATGACAATGAATTCCGCCCTGAATCACTAGATTCATCATACAAATTTATTTCTAATATGTTCACAATAAAACATTTTTCACTCCTTGCTAATTCTGTGAACACCACTCTTTGTGTGAACGCTTTTATTTTAAATGTCATTTTAGATGTCGACAATTAATTTGTAAATAAAGTTATCAATATTTATTAGAATTTTGTTGATATATTTCTAAATAAAATATTTTAAATATAAAAAATTCGACGGTAAATTATATACTATAAGTTAATTTTGGGAAATAAGATAATTTTATAGTAAATAGCTGTATAAATTCTGATTGAAATGTTTTAAAATTAATCTCTTGTCAAGTTACTCATTTTGTAAATCTATTTGACCGGTGGAAACAGTACTAAATTTTGATCTCTCAAAAGTTCAAAACCCAGATTTATTTTAGGCGAAAATAAAGCATCAAAATATGCAAACAAAAATGCAAATTAGTTGTTGACAGCTAAAATGACGTTTGAAATGAAAGCGTTCACACAATTTACAAGGAAATTTAAAAGAAGATAAATAATAATTTTTTAGATTACACGGAATACTTCTGTAAAGCAAATTTTGAAATGTAAAAGAATATAACGCTAAATTAATTAGAGAAAGTGAAAGTAAGTGTACCTACAGTAAAAACGGCACGTTATAACATTTCTCTCTCAATAGTTCACAAAAAGAGAGAAATATAACCGGGGTACCACTTCCTTCCTTAAAAAAAAGATATTAACTGAAATTCGTTGTTTGTCCGTAATTGACCACTCAAGCTAAAACTTCTTTGTTTTTAACTCTCCAAAATATTTCTATTCGGGTGTTGGCTTTGTCTTTTGCAGTTTCAAGCAGGAATTGCTCCTTAAAAACTTAAAAAACAGCACTCTTATTTTCCAGACCATTTTTCGCTTCCCCGTGTTTTGTAAGTAGATTGCAACAATTCATGGGGTCTGTTCATTTGCTTCCCTTCGTCTCATTCTAAAATGGTCTCCTTAGAAAACAGCGTAGCCGGGTTTCGCTTCTCCTAAATATTTTCGCAGTTCTTCACAAGTTTCATAGAACTGACAACTGAATTCCCGTCAGTAAATCTTCACTTCCGTACTGCTGTATGTAAGTGGTCAGTGCCAACGCCAAGTTTCATAAAATTAACAAGTGACAGTTTGACAAAAGCTTAGTTAAAAAATATGCCCAAATAGCATATTTAGTCCTGTTTTATTATCAGAGATGAACCACATGGATCTTCAGTTTTGTGGGTAAAGGCATCAACGCGACAAGATTCAATCAAGTTTCACATGGGTTCAATTATCGTGATCCAAAATGTAATTTCAATTCTCATCGCCAGAGCATTAAATTCAGCCATTTTTATTTTTCAATGTTTCAGTTCCTGTCGGTCATGTCAAGTACGGCGGCGTTGCCACATTTAGAAATGAATAGGAACTTGTCAATTTGATTTCGCTTTTCATTGACTTTTGGGATTAAACACCCTAAACTGTTGCACCATTAGAAAGGAGTTTACACAATTCAGAAGAAAATAAATTCCATATCAGGTTCTCTTAGAGATTTGTGTCTTCATCGGTGAAGTGAAATTTTTGTGACGGCCGATAATAATTGCTGTCAAATCGCCTAATATCAAAATTTCAATAAAAGACTGCTTCGTCGAACTCCCTTGACTAAAAAAACCCTTGGAAAATCTGGAAATACAGAATTTTTGTTTTTCTTTCCGAAAAATTGTTGTTTTACTGATTCGTTAAGACATAAAGAAACTTAATACTTGTAAAAATGCATTTTTCTTTCTAAGCTCAGAAGAGTCAATGCAACTTTCAAACTACGATAACCCGGGCTCGTAGACTAAAATAAATACGCTAGTCGTCCAATAATATTTTATCTCCATTATCTTTCCAAATAGAAGTTAAATTCTGAAAGAAACGATACGTATATCTTAAGATTATTCCTCAAGAAATAAATGTGATGGTTCCACAAAGGGATTTATTCATTTTACCTGTGTCCTCCTTCTTTATCCTCTTTCATGTCATAATGCTAAACCCATAGGAGAACAATAAACTTATTCCCAATTTTATTAACCAAATCATTGTCATAAATTTAATACTGTTGTTTCGCATCCTGTGAATATTTCTATTGTCCTTTACATCAAACGAAAACCCCTTTGGGTGGTCATAATTTAAAATTCAAATTCATTCATTCTTCATTTCTGGCCCGTAAGGACATTTGCAAACCAACAATTTTCAACAACAACATCAAAGTTTGCCCCTTTCTCTCTCGCTCACTTCCTGGTAAATTCGCATATCAAAAACAATAAATCGGCTGCCATGTTGAAATGACTTCAAATTAATATAACAAACGAAACAATAGTTCACCACAACAAAACCAACAACCACCAACGATGCCAACAACAATCACAATCTCTGAAGCTTAAGAAGTCATAGTTGTCGCTCCAACCACCTGACATTGTTGCATAGCAGATCCTAGAAAATTGATTATAATTTCTGTTCGCTACTTGTCACCCATCATGATGTCCATTCGAATTATTGTGTCGCATTCGCAAGAGACTCTTCTAGCTTTTACTTCACTCTTTCCACACCCACGAATGGAAGGACTGTCTGAAATCATTAGGGGTCCACTGGCCGTTCCTGCTTTTTGATATCATTACACAGATATTTGTTTCAGTTGCAGATGCATTATGAGGAATTAATGTGAAACTATCCAAATCCATTGGATGGTGATGGTGGTTCCTTCACCACATTTTCACCTCTTGGCTTAGGAATTACTCTGACTGAACACTACTAATGCTACTGCAGTATCCTTGATACGAGTGTCCGGGATCAGGAGGGTCGGAGTAAATAAAATATGAATATTTCATAATTTCGCTGTTGCATTGCACTCTCTATTTGTGCGAAGCGAATGCTGCTGCTACTGCCACGATTCTGGAGCACCATAATACATAAGTAATTATTTTGTGGTCATTCTAGGGAGAGCAAGGTTGCAAGTCCAGCAAAACTATTGTCGGTACTTGGGTAGTAGTGTATCCTTGCAATTTCACTCTGATGGTTTTCGGTGCGCATTAGAGGTGGTGATGGGATTTTTGTAGTAAGTAGGAGTTGTTATGACGAATGGGAATTAACGAGTTGCCTAAGGACTGTTTTGAGGTTGTGTTGCATTTTTCAGGGATATAGTGTTCGTTAATTAAAAATACCAAATGGATTTAAAATTACGCCAAGTTAGAAGAGAATTATGGGAACTGTGAATAATTGAAATTTTTTGGTCGAAGTGTAGACAAGTTTGAGTGTTGTAGAATTAAGCATAGTTGATGTGTTTCAATGTTGTCAAATAGTTTGTGTAACTTTATTTTTTGAGTTGGTAATGGCAATTATGGAGATTCAGTTAATGATTTTGAAAAAAAAAAAATGTAATTTGTGCCGCGGTACACGATTTCGAGAGACGTGATTTTTAATGACTCTGCCACATAGATCCGGCTGAGCCTTATTGGCATAGTTCTGCCATTTAATAAAAGCTTACATTAATTTTCGGTGACCAGTTGCATCGCCTCTGCGTGGGGGAATCAAACTAACGCATGGTTGTACCGTGATTGCAGCAAATATTTGATATCATTGATCTGTAGCGTTCGCTGTTGACGGTGATGACCTCACCAACGTTGTTTTCCAACCTCGACCAATGCCAACAAATTTCCACCAAACACTAACTTTCTCTGCATCTATTGCCACTAAGCGAACCTAGTGTGAGTTGGTATCCTCCTTAATATGGCAATTCGATTTTTTCGGCAAAAATTGAGGTCCTCTTCCAAATCACATGAAGAACACTATGCTCTTATGGAAGGGTTATTTTATATGAGTGCGCCTAGTTCTTGTGCACGATAAGGAATCGTCATTCTCGGGGTCTTTTTCACAGTTGCCCGGACCGGATGTTGCCTTATTACTTATAGAACTAGTCCTTTTCAACAACGTTCTATCATTTAAACGTGCTGCTCAATCGTGTCAATTGTCAAGGTGAGTTGAATAATAACTAAAGGATATGACAGACTGACTTAATTTTTCAACCATAATGCGCGAAACAGATTTAAACCAAAAACCGTCAAAAGCAATCAGCACAATGGTCAGCAAATTTGTATCAAACACATTGCTGCGTCCATTGACGTATTAGATATGGACCGCCAGTCGGTTGAAATTTTCATACAAACAGCCAAGAAAAATTGTTCCAGCTAAAAACAGCCCAAAAACGCTATCATCTTTTAGTGTTAAATACGTGTACTAATTTCGCCATTAGAATTTAAATGAAAACGATAATATATTCATCTGTAAGTAACTCATGGCATAAGGAGTGGATGTGTTTTGTAAAATAAAAGTAGTTTGATAATAATTTCCGCCAAAATATTTCAATAGTAAATAATTAATTAAAAAAATCATATCACTGCTACGCAGATTCCCTGCTAGTAGTTGATGGCGCCCCTAGTTATGTTGGAACACGCGTGAAGTTGGCTACTGGCGGTCCATACCTAATACGTCAATGGCTGCGTCAGCAACAGCACCATTTGACATTTCATATTTAATTTAATGTGAAATGTGCTCTTTCGCAGTTTGGTGTCACCGAATATCGTAGTGGGAAAGTTGTTAGCAGTGCACAAGTAAGAGCCAATCTAGAACTTTGGTCTAACGACGAGACTCTGTTGGAGTTTCTGGTGCTGTTCTAATATGTGTTGAGCAATTGAAATACATTGTTTCTAATTAATGGCGGCCGCTGTCGCTAATAGTGGTGCTGGTACTGGCTTAATCTGTTTTGCGCATAAGGGTTCTCATTTCAAAACAACTAGCTTGACAGCCGACAGATGTTCCATATGTTATGTCAGAGCGTCATTATTTTAATCTTGGAATTACCCTCTAGAAAAATGTTTTTGGGAAATGTTTAAATGAATGTCAGAGCAAGTTTAATTTTAAATTACCAGCGATGATAGCGAAGACGAAAAAAGTGGGTCTGGAAGTTCTGTCTGTCTGTGTGACTGTCTGTCTGTATGTATCAACACCTACAGCCTGAACGGCTTAACCGATTTACTTCAAATTTGTACTGTTTGTAGACCATTCCTTAGAGGAGAAATTGAAATTTCTTTTTTTAGCTCAAAAAATAACATACAAGGGTTTTGGAAAATCTTAATTTTCTCAAAAACGGCTCCGACGATTTTTTTGAGAAAAATTATTGATGGTTTCTGTCTGATTTCCTTTTGTAAAAAAGCAAATAAAAAAATTTGGAAATCCTATTAACGGTACCTCCAAATAGAACCGTTATTTTTTTTTTCTTGAACTATCTCATGAATGGGTTAATCGATTTCAAACCAACAATTTTTTTTAGAAAGATCTAAATGACTTGAACAAATTTCAATACCAACATTTTGCAAAAAAGCTTAATTTTAGTTTTAATTTATTTTTTTTGTAAATTTAAATTTTTTTGTGCATAAAATAAAACAATTAAGCACATAAGAATGGCGTTTTTTAAATTTGTAAAAGAACTTTTTTATAAAAAATATTAAGTAAATATCGATTTATATAAAAACCGCTCTACCGATTTTGGAATTTTTTTCCTTAACTTATATTTAGGCAACAAAATTTTCTGCATACTTATATTTTGGCTGGGATCTTTGTAAAAAAAAAATTAGCACTTTTGTGAATAATTTATATGATTTTTTTTACTTAATATTAAAAAACAAAAATTATTAAATTTAATATTATTTTCGTGACAACTTGCCACAAGAACAAGTACGGCAACCCAATCGTGCACCACAAGAGCAAGTTCGTGCGACCCAGTCGTGCACTTTATTTATCTTCAATTTAGGCGTTCGTAAATGTAGGCTGAGAAGCGTTTGAATTAAGCAACAATTCGGCAGAAATCATAACTTTTTCATGACGGCCAAAACAATTATCAGACTCCATGCTTATTTGAAAAACACTTTATTGGAATTTTGCCGATTTCGGTATGATTTATTTGAAGATCGCAAATGAAGATTAAAAGTCGTTTGTTCTTTAACTAAATTTCTATTTATTCAGTTGTGAAACATCTTCATCAAAATGACGAGAACTTTAAAAAATCCTCAATCCTTTTAAAGAATAAACCATACCCAAATAGTATAGTCTGTGTTATCACATCGCTCTTCCAGGATGACAACAATTTTTCCATTACAGCAGTCCAAATAATCTGCTAGTTGCACGTTCCAATCGGTTGTTCATTAATTGTATGCCAGGATCGTCAATATTGAGTCTACGTACCTGAGGCACTTTGGTCGTTGTTGAACTAAGTGTCAGTCTTTTTAGCTCTGGACCTCGATTAGGGAACACGAAGCGAGTCGTTTTTGGTGGAGAAAATGAAGTTTTGTATGGCAAACTATTTTTGATTTTATCTCTTTCGTTTTGTTTTTTCATGGAAATCAGCTGTCAATTGGAAGGATTGAAAGGAGTCGCTTTGTGTTAAATAATTAAACAACTCTAGGTGGGTCAAAAAGCAGATATCGAATTGAAAACGACTCGCTTCATATTCCCTAATCGGGGGCCTAGTTGTTTGTAACCATTGGATATTTTAGTTGTTAACTATAGATTTTGTGTATGTTTCTTTTGGTTACCAGCTAAAGTAACAAATGTTTAAATTTAACCAGATCTGAAAAGACTGGCACTAAGATTTTTTTTCCGTTGCTGGAAACACCAGGAATTCCGAGGGGTTTTTCACGAATGAAATCACCTGAACACTTATACTTGCAATCATTTGAAATCCCTTTCAAATCAGATGCAATCACTATTTCAAGTGATTAAAAAAAATTGGTTGAAATTAAAAAAAATTGGTTGTCGATTTCAAATGATATCCTGCAATCATTAAAAATATTTGAAATCACAATGAAATCACTTAAATTAATGTGTAATCATTTGAAATCAGTAAATTTATTTGAAATCAATACAATCACAATTTTTTTAAGTCCATTTAAATACTGCTTGAAATCACCTGAAATCATATGAAGTCATTTGAAATATTGCAATCATTGAACCACTAAACTGCCTAGTGACAAACCCCTCGACAAAATTCCTATCTTCTGCTGCCGTCGGCCGAATGAGATTACAACAGACCTCGCCTCGTGAAAATTGGCGTTCTCAAGACTTACATATGCTAAAAAACAAGAACTTGTGTTTCCATTTAGTCACCCCGACGCGTCGGCTTTTCCTACACCCCTACGTAACTTCCTAACCCTTTTTTTTCTATTTGTTTAACTTCATTCAAGCTTAAAATTGTAAAGGGTGATTTTTTAGAGGTATACAACTTTAAATTGCAATAAAACAACGATGGAATATTTGATTTACATGATTTTTTATTTATTCGAAAGATAATCTTGTCGCATTACATTTTTAATATGATTTCTGGCATATGACTGCCACGGCTGGCTCGGATGTAGTCCAATCTGGACGCCCAATTTTCGATGACTTTTTCCAACATTTGTGGTCGTATATCGGCAATAACACGGCGAATGTTGTCTTCCAAATGGTCAAGCGTTTGTGGCTTAACCGCATAGACCAATGACTTTACATAACCACACATAAAATAGTCTAGCGGTGTTAAATCACAAGATCTTGGAGACCAATTCACAGGTCCAAAACGTGAAATTAGGCGGTCACCAAACGTGTCTTTCTTTGCGTCGTCTTGTTGGAACCACAGCTCCTGGACATCATGATTGTTCAATTCAGGAATGAAAAAGTTAGTAATCATGGCTCTATAACGATCACTATTGACTGTAACGTTGTGGCCATCATCGTTTTTGAAGAAGTACGGACCAATGATTCCACCAGCCCATAAAGCGCACCAAACAGTCAGTTTTTCTGGATGTAACGGTGTTTCGACATACACTTGAGGATTAGCTTCACTCGAAATGCGGCAGTTTTGTTTGTTGACGTAGCCATTCAACCAGAAGTGCGCTTCATCGCTAAACATCGCTAATGGACGTAGTGCCCGATACGTATTCAACACAGACCCATTATTTTCGAAATAAAATTGCACAATTTGCAAGCGTTGTTCATGATGAATTGCCAAACCAAACTGAGAATAAATAATTTGACAGCTATTAAATCGGTCGCCGTCTTGAAAAGTAATGCCAACTTAAAGTTCTATACCTCGAAAAAAAAACACCCGTTATAATGCAAAAAATAATACATCAAATCGATATAGAACGATTTCTTCCCGAAAAGCCAAAAAAATAATTTCTCATAAATATTTATCATTTATTTTTTGGCCATAACATTTAAGTACGACATATATATATATACATGCAAATGAGATGAGATTGTTAACTGTATATCGGTTATCCCCTTTACAAACATATTATAATATAGATACTCAATTATTGTATCCTTTTCTCTATTTCCAGGCGGAATACTGCAACCAAAGCAATAATAATCGCACAACAAGCTATTCACACCACGATTCGACCACAAATCGTCGAAGGACTCACACCCGAACATAGCATCATAATACTCGTCATCGGGTATAGAGGGACCACACTTAAGGTTCCAATTTACATTATGCCCCCAACAAAACAGTCCTATCGACATTATAAGGAATGATGCGGGGGAGATTGGTGTTGGAGGACTATCATCTACTAAGCCATTAGTATCAGAACCAAAGTACTCTTCTATATATATATATATATATATATAGTTGTGGTTTTGAGGGCAAAGGGGACAACCATTCAACATTCAACAACACAATCGAAACACAGGGATGACATAGTCGGATATACCCACAGAAATACACAGATACAAAACAAAGCGAATATAGCAACATAACTATACCATCATCATGTAGGATAGGAACAAAAAGTGAAACCAGGATATTTCGGTTAGGGATCATCACAAAATGAAAATGAATCCTCTCGTCCGGTCCCCCCCAAAAAAAAAAAACATTCACAAACTTGAACCGGAAGTGGATTGAGTGCGGCATCCTACCAAACAGTGGAAGCAGCAATGGTTTTGCGGTCAGGGTGTTAGTGGTCATTATTGACCATTTCGATGTGTGTTTTATGTTTTCATTTCACAGTTATACACAATCTCCGTTACACACTTTATGGTTTATATTATAATATTTTCGAAAAGGCAAAACGAGAAGAGTTCCCTTTTGTGGTTTTTCGTAAGGGCCGATGAGCTTATTTGAAAGTTTGGCACAAATGAATCGATTGAATGAGTTTTTTGTCAAGGATTTTTTTTTTAAATTGGTGAACTTAAAGAACTTATTTTTGTCTATGCTTCATTTATAACCGCACTCGCAGCAGAAAGAGAAATATATACGCATTCACTTTAAGCATATCTGTAGTAAAGGGAACACTCCTGCAATCAAGGATTTCCCAAAAGTTATCACCTTTTTACAATTGAAGGGCACAATGTGAACAAAAAAAAAAAAAAAACATATCTGACAGTTTATAGTAACAAAAAAGCTACACACAAAATAAGAAAACAAATTTAATTAAATTAAATACAACACAGGATATCATATCAATATATGAATGAACAAAAGAAGACACAAGCATAAATGTAACGATACCATAATATAGTGTCCTACAATAAAAAGGATATACACTTTAAACAGATTAAACAATTAGATATGGTAAGTCATTTACATTATTATTCCAAGAAAAAATAAATTAAAAATAATTAATACCTACAAATTTAATGTAAACAAATCAAAAAAAAAAAAAAAAAAAAATAAACAGAAAAAAGCGTGTAAAGATCTAAATTAAATTTAATCCTTTGAATAGAAAACATTATACAGAAATTTCAATTTTATCTGTTTTGAGAGGAAAAGGATTCGATGTGTGAAAAAAAAAAAAAAATCCGAAAATAAAAGAAAAACAGTAACGCCCGATGGTCAATTTATTTATATTTTTTTAATTTTTTTTTTGGTACAACTCGACATTTATAAACTAAAATTAATTAGAAAATATAACTTTGTTTTTAAATGCGTTTTAAAATTATCATATTTGTTCACCTACAAATTTGTCACGCTTAGTTGAATTGTTGAACTATGATATGAGTGAATTGTCAAAAAAAAACATTAAAACTAGAAACAAAATTTAATTTTATTTTAATTTGTTTTGTTTTTATTTTTTTAATTATTGTAATTATTATTTAATTTTTTTTTTAACTTTGTTTTTTTTTATTTTTTTTTAAATGCCTTTTTTTTACTTTTTTTATTTTATTTTTTTAATTTTTGTTAATTATTATTATATTTTGTAATTTTTTAAACTTTTTTCATTATTTTTAATAATTTTTTAACTTGTTTTTTTCAATTTTTTGCGTTTTAAAATTATCATATTTGTTCACCTACAAATTTGTCACGCTTAATGAAATTGTTGAACTATGATATGAGTGAATTGTCAAAAAAAAACATTAAAACTAGAAACAAACATTAATTTTATTTTAATTTGTTTTGTTTTTTATTTTATTTTTATTTTTTAATTATTGTAATTATTATTTAATTTTTTTAACTTTGTTTTTTTTTATTTTTTTTAATGCCTTTTTTTACAAGTGTATGTTTTATTTTTTTATTTAATTTTTTTTAATTTTTGTTAATTATTATAATTTTTTAAACTTTTTTCTTTTTTTAATAATTTTCAATTTTTTTTTTTACTTTTTTAAACTTTTTTAATTTTTTTTAATAATTTTTAACTTGTTTTTTTTTTTATTTTTTTTGCGTTTTAAAATTATCATATTTGTTCACCTACAAATTTGTCACGCTTAATGAAATTGTTGAACTATGATATGAGTGAATTGTCAAAAAAAAAAAACATTAAAACTAGAAACAAACATTAATTTTATTTTAATTTGTTTTGTTTTTATTTTTTAATTATTGTAATTATTATTGTAATTATTATTTAATTTTTTTTATTTGTTTTTTAAATGCCTTTTTTTACTTTTTTTATTTAATTTTTTTAATTTTTGTTAATTATTATTATATTTTGTAATTTTTTAAACTTTTTTCATTATTTTTAATAATTTTTTAACTTGTTTTTTTCAATTTTTTTGCGTTTTAAAATTATCATATTTGTTCACCTACAAATTTGTCACGCTTAATGAAATTGTTGAACTATGATATGAGTGAATTGTCAAAAAAAAAAACATTAAAACTAGAAACAAACATTAATTTTATTTTAATTTGTTTTGTTTTTTATTTTATTTTTATTTTTTAATTATTCTAATTATTATTTAATTTTTTTTAACTTTGTTTTTTTTATTTTTTTAATGCCTTTTTTTACAAGTGTATGTTTTATTTTTTTATTTAATTTTTTTAATTTTTGTTAATTATTATTAATTTTTGTAATTTTTTAAACTTTTTTCATTTTTTTTTTAATAATTTTTCAACTTGTTTTTTTAGTTGTTTTGCTTCATATTTTTAGTTTGAACTTTGTTTTTGTATTATTTTTTACAGTTATAATATTTTCTTGTTTTTTTATGCTTTTTTTAATTTATTTTTGTTTTTAAAAGTAATTTATAATATATACATTTTTTTCTTTATTTTTGTTTAAATTTTTTTTTTTTTTTTTATAGTTTCAAACATCATTTATGACCGGTAACTACTAAATAGTGTGGCCTCAATGTCCAGGAATCTTTTTAAGTTGCATTTCCTTATGGCCTTACTTGCCGACAGACCTTATTACCCGCACTAAGGTAGGTCCCAATTAATTTATTATGAAATATTTATATTCATACTTATATGTATTTCAAAACACATTTAAAACATAAACTACGTGTATATTATATCGTACATTGTTCAAACTGAGCTAAGAACCTTCCTCATGATTTTATTAAAATCGGTCTAGTCGTTTGTGGGCCTATGAATCATTAAGAACATATAAAAATAAATAAAACATATATTGTCAGTGGTAGGATTGGGGAGTGCAAGTAACACAGAAAATCGTGCCTTCACGGTACTAACATACGTGTGTTTAACTCCTATAAACGGCAAAATCCAATAAAATATTTTTGGATAAAACCGAGAGGTTTGTCACGGGTCAGTTAAGTGGTTCAATGATTGCAATATTTCAAATGATTTCAAACGATTTCACGTGATTTCAAGCAGCAGTTAATGATTTAAATATTTTGTGATTGCAATGATTTCCAATAAATCTAATGATTTCAAGTGATTGCACCAGATTTCAAAGAGATTTCTAATAATTTCAAATATAAGTGATCAGTGATTTCATTAGTGACAAACCACTTGGAAAAAACAATAGAACAGAAGGTCGATTCTCTATCTGTGAAGCTATGAAGTAATAATTTTTTTCTCAGTGCGATTCTCGTTCTGTAAAAAATTTAAATCAAATGTCAAAACGAATACAAAATAAATAAAGTGATAAATTTAAAATTATTGTGAAAACTATAATGATACATTTTATGTTTTATCACATCACCGAAAAATAAATATAATAATAATTCCTGCGAGAAAATAGTGTTCGTTCACGCAGGTTGCTGTCCGTTTATTTAACCACTTTTTTAAAATATTAACGACCGATTCGATAACTCTGTCATTATGAAATAATTATGATTGTAGCAACATTTTTGTTCTTGTTACAGTTTAAAATGATTTTTATAAAACGCGTTAAAATTTTTTATTTTCCTGTCACGTTACAAGAAACACAAGTTTTGGTTTATTAAAGTTAATCCATTTTCTTAAATCTGACTTGTATAATTATTTTCGTATTTTATATACAATTTTAAATTAAAATAAGTTTCAAAAATCTTCATAAAAGTCTGATAATATGAATTTCCTTGCTTTGAAACATTAGAAATTAATAAATTCACAGCGAGAAAGCACTGGACACTTGTCTAAAGACATTGAATGTTACGCTTATTCTGGAATCAAAATCTTGCAAAATATTGGGAGTTGATTGGTAGTACATATTATGTAAAGTATAACCACTGAAGAACTCCCCTTGTATCATTGGATCATTTGTGATATTTAAGAATCAACAGAGTGTAAATTCTTTGACATAGAAAAACTGTGTTAAATTCTATTTTAATAAAATTCTTCTCCCACCAGTGCTGTCGTTTTAGTTTGGGAGTATTCCGGTAGAAATTATTAATTAAATAATACGGCGGTATAGGAAGAAGTGTAGCGATTCGTTGCAAAATTTTTAATCTTGTTTGTTTTTTCACTTATCCTCAAACTTTTCTGTTCTGTTTCATTTATTTAAAAGTGTCTGCAAAGTATTCGTCACTAAAAATGTAATTAATAAATTATTTCTAGATGACAATTACATTTTAACAATTCACAAATTTCATAATTAGTCCAGTCGGCAGGTAGTTTTTTTTTTTTTTTTTGGAAAAAAGGTCGGAGGTGCATGAAATTTTCAGATATTGTTTTGGGATGGTTAATTAAGATTTTCTAAAGTTTTAGACCTTGAAGACCCTGTGCTAAAAGTGGTGGGGGGGGGAGGCAAAATTTTCGGCCTTTTTCCGGGTTTTCCTCTATAACTCTTTTTCTTACGTTTTAGCATTCAAGTACGTTTTGTAGAACGTTAAATTTGGTACAATATTGACTAAAAAAACTTGTTTGTTTGTATGTCACGTCGTAAGCGAGATATGGCGCTCCAAAAAAATTGTAGTTTTTCTAATTTTGCAAGTAATTTTTGTTTTTTATAGCAAAATTTAAAATTAACCTTTTTTTGGAGCGCCATATCTTAATAACAACGTGACATACAAATTTCTACAAATTGTACCTGAATGCTGGTACCCCAAGGCGATTGGTTTGTTTTATATTCCTGCTGGGTCGGGGAATGGCGTCCGCTGTAATCCTTTGTTATCGCGAGATTTTCCTTCATCCACCAACATTCTCAACAAACAATATTAATTGTTATTTTGGTTTCTATATTTGGGAAATATAGCACAGGGTCCTCAAGGTCCAAAATTTGAAAAAAATCATCCCCAAACAACATCGGAAAATTTCATGGACCTCCGATCTTTTTCCTAAAAACTCCAATTTTTCCTACCTTGCGACTGAACACATCAATTGCCTAAAAATAGACAAATATATGTATGTGAACACAACAGATATACATTAAAACGCGTTAAAAAAACGAAATTGCATTTGCTCATAACGAATTTTGATGAATTTAAAACTTTTTGAACAAATTTCACAAAAGATGTCAAAAATTCAAAATTTGTTTCAAAATCCCAAATACGCATTCGAAATTTTTCCTCTTTACAAAAAAAAATGTAAAAAAATAATTTCAACCTTAATCCACACCTAAAAATTTAATTAATTTGTAAAATCATACTGTGCATATAACAATTATTAACAATTATGAACGTGATTTAAATTTATAAAAATAAATTCAAATGGTATTCAAACGTAGGAATTATAATTATGGAATATGGACAAACAAAATTAAATGAAATTTAAAGAAAAGGATTTTTAATGTAAGATATAATAATGATAGATAGATATGTAAGATTGTATAAAAAACAACAATTAACATTTCGTATGTATGTAATTTTAGAAATAAAATTAAAAATTGAATAATGGATAAAAATCATTTTAGCACGGAAGTATATTTGTGTTTGAAATTGTTTTTCTTCCTTCAGATACGTTGAATCGTCCAGTCAGCAGAGATAAAATTGGGGTTCCATATAATGCAACAGAATACTCTTCCAGTTTTATGATTGGATATGGTTTGTAAGTCTTTCAAAAAGAAACAAAAATTGCGGGATGGTTTGAGGTTTCCGTAATCCGCCATTTTGAAAAACGCGTTGTCATAAGTCGTGTTTTGTTGGTAATTTTTAGGTAGTCAGCACTGGAAAGAACCTATAAAACGCTATATTCACTTTTGTACCCACTTTTTTATTTTATTTCAAAGTTGGTATTCTTGACTATATGCCAAGCTGATGTTTAAATAATTTTATGGATGTGTCTGCAAAGTATGGCTACTTGTATATGCCGAGTTGGTCAACTTGTACCCCACATTCCACTACAAACAAATAAACCCTAACCAATTTTCATTTGTTTTTAAGCGAAAAGTTCAAAATCATCAAATCTTTTTTGCAATTTTCGTAGGTTGAATGCTTCTTACTTCTTCCGCAAAACGCTAAAGAAAAACACAAAAGAAAAACCCTAAAGAAAAACACAATGAACACAACCATTAATAATCATTGTATATGGAGTCCATGTCTTAAGCTGTCATAGGTGCCACCAACCTTTAAGCAAAAAATGTATTGACATTATATTTAACGCCGAAAATTTCCAGGCATTTCAAGATTTTATCTTCACTTTTATGTTCACTTTAATTACTGACCAATTTATCGCCACTTTTCGTATCCCATACAAAATTTTGCTTAAGTGACTAAACACTTGCCAATAAAACACGCCTTTAAATAACTAAAAAATGGCTTATCGGACGGACAAAAAAAATTAAGGGCTTTTCGATAGAAAATATGATTTCCTATTTTTCATGTCACTTATTTTCTTTTCTAGGTATAGTTTTTAAAAGTTATAGCAGATGACAGTTGAATTTTTATGCAAATTTTGAAAATAACAAATAAAAACAAACTGTTCATTTTTTACACGTAAAGTGTTATAAATACAAATTATAAGCATTAAAAAAGTAAATCATATTTTTTATGGAAAAGCTCTTTTTATTTGCGTTTTTCGTCCGTTAAGCCATTCTTAAGTTATTTTGATAAAACGCGTTTTTCAATATGACTGCTTACTCAAATCCACTACAATCCCGCCCAAGAAAAAAGTTTCTGCCCAACTGACATAGAAGTAGCCTGCAAGATTTTTACAGTTATAATCCTAAAATTACAACATACATATATATTTTTTTATTAATAACTAACACATGCAAATATCTACTTAATTTATTTATTCATTTAAATTATTAAAAAGTTTTTGTCAGCTTCAATTAAGTTTTCCTTCTACATCTTCAAACCGACCGTTGATCCTTTTTTTTTTTTTTTAATATTAAGCTTATCAGCAGGGACGGGCCAGATGAAATGACAATCCTTTTAAATGAAATTACCTTGTTAAACTCATTTAAAAAGTACACATTGTCCATTATATGGTGTAACCAACAAGGACAACGCCCGCCATGTCCTTAACATAACCGCTCCCTTAATTTAATTTTAATAAAAATTAAAATGAAAAAAAAGATGCCCTTATAGTAAACTCACTTAATATCCACCACATAGCTTGTAATATTCTGTGCTGACGCAATATTTGCTGACATCCTCTCATCATAAACGTTTAATGTCCAGCCGCGTTTAAATTACACCGAATATGTGCACGTCGCGCGCTATCCGTTCAGCAGGCATATAAATCCAGCACATTAAAAGTTCTTCTCGTGTATGTTATGTCGTGGTCGGAACGAATTCGCATGTACACGGTGTTGTTAATGTTTGCCAAATGTGAAAATCATTTGCAAAACAAGCCAAAGGCATGGACAACTTGACACTTTAATGGGTCGGATTTAACACAAACATCACCCAACCACCCACACACATCCGCAATCCCATCAGATTAAATCCTTTATCATCACTTCCTCGTCCTCGTATAGTCTGTCTTCCTGCCAATGATGTGAGATGTACAAATCGAGATCTGAATCCGTTTTTATATCTTTGAATCGATAGCTCGTAAAAGTTTTAAGTTTTCTTTTGTTCAACAGGACTAGAAGAGTGAAAGAGAAAAAGTGAAAATGAAAAGGCTTTAGAATCTTCAATAAAAGACTAAGTGCCCTCTGTTCAACACTGACCCCCAAAGGATTGACATGGGCAACAATTTCATTGAAACTTTAAGTGCCAACTGAGTGGATCTATAATTCAATTGCAGGTAATATCGGTGTCAGCACGAACCGAACAACATGGAATTTGATTTGTCCTTTATTTCCTCTTAAGGTATTATTTATGTTTTACTTGTTAAAAGGTTTTTTTATTTTTATTAAGTTACGAGTGGGCCTGATGGTTTTGTCGGTACTATTATTTAATTCGTTTTGTGATTGTGGTTTGTGCTTTTTCAAATCAGTAAGTTGTGGTTACCTATATACAAGGGTTTACAATTTAAAAGGTAAAATTGAACCAAACCAAATAATTTATTTCCTTTTTTTTTGTAGATTGCTAATTAAGTTTCGTGATTTTCTTTACTAACTTTGTCAAATGATTTAAAATTAAGATCTAAACAAACAGAGATTCTAAATGACGTCTGGAGAGTGGCCATTTACTGCGCATTAATCCCGGAGCGACTAGTCTTGTGGTGATGTGATGGTGCTTTGTTTAAAGCAATCTTGATGGAAGTAATATTTTTTAAATAATACTTTGAAAAAATTAAAATAAATATCAAACTTTCTTTTTTAATGGTTTCTGATAACAATTATTTTTAATTCTAATAATATAACAAAAAATAACATACATATATATGACTATTCTATCATAAATTTTAGTTTTATTACAATTTTTAAATTCTATTTCTGTTATTTATTGAAATTATAAAAAAAAATTATATCAAATGAACTTTAAAAACAAAACCACACCCAACAAAATTTAAAATAAACGACAATTTCAAATAAAACTGAAATACATAACATGGGCCTATTTCCGTTGCATATTTCTCGATGATTATGATGCTTAAAAAAATCAAGTCAAAATATCATTGCACATTCTTAGGTGTAAATGATGTTTCTAGTGGTGATGAAAAAATTCATTGATGAAATCATCTATGAAAAAAATCACTAGATTGAGTGTCAACCAGAATAAAATTTCTTGTCAAATAATAATACCAGGCGATCAGTGTTTTTGATTTGAATAAAACTTGATATTGTAGTTGGTTTTATTTTGTATAACTTATAAATTCTACAACAACCAAATAATTTAAATTCGACTTTTTTGAAGTTCCCATTAATGCAAACATATTTTTCTTATCTAAAAAAATTAAGCAGTGATTATGACCATTTTAAACATTTTCTTTATTTTTTTTTAGAGCTTGTCCAAAGAGACGCAATGCCAATATCATGGTAAATGGAATGCTGTTAACAAAATATATTTAAAAAAAAATGTACATTTACATTTTTTTATTTTTTTAACAATTAAATTTCTTTTTCTTAAATATGTTTTAAATAAAATTATAAAAAACTGAAATATTAACTAGGAATAAATTAAATTTATTGTTAAAATTGAAAAAAAAAAAAAATAATATTAGATTGGTTTTAATTATAAACATAATTATATACAAAAAAATTTATGGAAAATCATGTAAAAGTAAAAAATTTATATAAATTCATCAAAACTTAAGTTAAGTGTTATTTAAACAAAACAAAGATCGAATAAATTAACGAGTTTTTATTATAAATTTATTGTTAAAAGATATCTGAACTTCTTTTTAAAGGTTGGTTTAGTTGCCGAAAAAAGTGTCACCAAATGTTTGGTGTCTTTGTTTGCCTAAATGGGACGGCTTAATAGATAAAAATGAATGACTGTTTTAATCTGTCTCATCTCTGCAGCTGCAAGAATTCTATTCTGAGAGGTGATCGCCCCAAACCTATTCACATCTTCCAGTAAAACTGAAATGTCTTTTACAAAAGACCTGTGTAAAGAAAATACTTTCCTGAAAAGCTCATCAGACCATTCGACTTAAAGTAGAGATGCACCCTACTTCTGCGTTCTGTCCCAAAATCATACTTCGTCAGTTAAAATATTGACACACTTTCTAATCATTTTAATTCTACGGATAAGATTTGTTTGCTGATGTTCCCCCAGAAAAATATTAAATGGTGTGTCGTATCAACTTATATTTACGGATAAAATGACAAACTTTCTTTGTTTAAATTAGGAAGCATTACTTATTTGAAAGTCCAATATCCTTGTCAAAAAACATCCATTACAATAATCAAATCATCATCATCATTATCCATATTAAGTATAATTTTTGTTTGCAATTACTCGCAATATTCCAAACTGGATATCCAAATCAACCGTCGTTTTCTACAAAAAAAACAATTTATTGCATGCTTAAAAGCGACACAACGATGACGGAGACGTACACAAATTCAAATAAAAATTCATAAAAATACCACATTGACATAACATAATATCCATTTTAATTATAATCATCCATATTAAGCATTATTTCTGTTTGCAACCAATATTCACGCATCTCCATCCAATCCATCCAATTCAACAAATTTCCGTTTTTATTGCATACTTAAGGGCGAATCGACGACGACGACGATGACGTACACAAATTTAAGCAAAAATTCAAAGAAAAATAAAATACCAGGCGACCAGGCAGCAGCAGTAGGTATATTTTCTAAAATGTCTATGGTGAATTTAATTGGCGCACAAATACATTGTAACCAACTTCATGTTGTTAGACTCTTATGTGTGTGTGATCACTCTGGTGGATTAAGCAAAAGAAGATGGATTTTGTTGTTGCTAAATCCATCAAAGTGTTGGCATACATACATCATTCTAGAGCACACTAATACATGCAGCCATTGTGTGAAAGAAGAGTCTAGAAATACAAAATATTATATGTATACTCAACACTGCTCACCACTTTATAATCTCATTTGCTTAATCCACCAGAGTGATCATGATCACACACACAGTCTAACAACATGAAGTTGGTTACAATGTATTTGTGCGCCAATTAATTTCACCATAGACATTTTAGAAAATATACCTACTGCTGCTGCCTGGTCGCCTGGTATTTTATTTTTCTTTGAAATTTTGCTTAAATTTGTGTACGTCATCGTCGTCGTCGTCGATTCGCCCTTAAGTATGCAATAAAAACGGAAATTTGTTGAATTGGATGGATTGGATGGAGATGCGTGAATATTGGTTGCAAACAGAAATAATGCTTAATATGGATGATTATAATTAAAATGGATATTATGTTATGTCAATGTGGTATTTTTATGAATTTTTATTTGAATTTGTGTACGTCTCCGTCATCGTTGTGTCGCTTTTAAGCATGCAATAAATTGTTTTTTTTGTAGAAAACGACGGTTGATTTGGATATCCAGTTTGGAATATTGCGAGTAATTGCAAACAAAAATTATACTTAATATGGATAATGATGATGATGATTTGATTATTGTAATGGATGTTTTTTGACAAGGATATTGGACTTTCAAATAAGTAATGCTTCCTAATTTAAACAAAGAAAGTTTGTCATTTTATCCGTAAATATAAGTTGATACGACACACCATTTAATATTTTTCTGGGGGAACATCAGCAAACAAATCTTATCCGTAGAATTAAAATGATTAGAAAGTGTGTCAATATTTTAACTGACGAAGTATGATTTTGGGACAGAACGCAGAAGTAGGGTGCATCTCTACTTTAAGTCGAATGGTCTGATGAGCTTTTCAGGAAAGTATCTTCTTTTCACAAGTCATTTGTAAAAGACATTTCGGTTTTACTGGAAGATGTGAATTTTCTGATCTTTATTAGATATAGCCTAGTACAAAATAAAAACTTGTGTAGACATTACATTTTATTCTTTATTAGATATATTAAATTATTTTGAAGAAAATTTTTGACTTTATTTTACAAATGATGCAATGAATGAACAATTCCGTGGTCAGATGGTGAACAATTCTCCAGGAGTATCATTTATCTTGATAAAACGCATCCCATCTTCACTGCTCGGATTAACTTGGTTCTTTGCATATACTGCCGTGCCATATGAATTATTAGCTGAAACAATAAAAATAATAATAGTTATTAGTATAGATATAAATAAATATTCTTATTAATTTAAAAGTTCACGATATAATTTGCATATTCAACCAAAAAAACAAATCAAATATTTTGTTTGTTTGTATGAGACCTGCTCAAAATTTACACATTTGAAAAAATGGTGGAATGACATAAGGTTCGCGGACATAATGTCCATGGCCGCTTTAAATAGACACACAGCTAGGTTCCAGAAATCGAGTGAAATTAAACCGATATCGAAATTGCAAAACGAGTGAGTTTAATTTCAGTGTTCCACATTTCGACCGTTTTGGTAACTCCCAATGTATTCCGAATTCACTTATCGTGAAATTGAAAACAGCTGATATCTGTCATAAATAATTTTTGGTTTGAAAAATTGTTTGCTTGATAATACATTTTGTTTCTAACAATTTTTTAAATATTATTATTGTTTATAATAAGTGCTGTGATAATTGCTGCTGTAATGCATACTAAGAAATATAAATATTATGCATAAGAAATAATAAAAAATACGAAGGCTGAGAGATTGTATACAAGTGTATATATCAAAAATCAAACCCATTGGAAATTGAAATGCCAAGAAAGGAAGTTAAAGTTTGTTGTTAGCTACTATTTGCTTTTAAATATATTTATGTAGGTTCATATAATATTACTGTCTTTGTACCTTTTTGGTGGTACTGCAAATTGTCGAGCAAGTCTAACTTGCAAAATTTTCAATTTGCACGCGTCAGCTAGACGCAGTTTTGCGTTTTCTTGACGAAGGAAATATCCAAGATCGATTCAAATAGATGTTGATTACCTTTCCATAGAATTTTGTAATCATATTTTTAATCGCGTCTCTTCGTTTCCACTATTTCACATTAAATATGTACGATCGATTTGAAATTAATAAAAAATCGACAAAATCGATTTGTGGAACACAACAATTTCACTTTGTATCGATTTCGGAAAACGTGAAATCAAAATCGATGCGGTGAATTCTAGAACACCGAATTTTATTTTCGGTCGATTTAGATTTCATTTCGAGTGAAAGTGAAATGTGGAACCTAGCTGACAATGTCCATGGACATTATGACCATTTAGGAAAGAGTCATAATTTCCATGAACACAATGTCTGTATTGAAATTTTGCCGTTTAAAGTGGGGTAGGTATGGTGAACGCTACCGCTTGGAAATTCCCTGCCACTCCTGCCAGTGCCACTAAATAATCATTTCACATTTTTAATTTCGCCACTTCCGATTGGTTTTTGATTGATTAGGTATAGCTTTTTGAAGTTAAGCAATTTTTTATATGGCATAGTTTTGTTTTTCGTTTCTCTTTTATTTATTTGGCTTTTTGCTATTTTTTGTTTGGCAATTTATTGGTAAACTTATTTTATTTGGCATTCAATTCATTAGGAATTTTGTTCGCTTCATTAAATTACATGCCTTAAAATTTCGAGCGAAATAAAAAAAGCTTAACAATAAATTGCCAAACAAAAAATAGCAAAAGAACAAATTACAAAATAAATTTATCCAAATGTTGATTGCGAAGTGAAAAAAAAACCAAATTAATAGAAAACAAAACGTAAATTGCAAATTAAGGTGAAACAAAGAAATTCCAAATGAATTTCGCCAACTAATATTGATCTGATTTTGAGTGGGTGCTACTTTAAAGATTTCTAGGCCAATGTACCTTATGACTGTTTTGTATTTGGACCATATGACTAATTCCTATCAGTCTTAATGTCCATGGACATTGTGTCCATTTGAAGCAGCCATAATGTCCATGGACTTTATTTCATCCCTAGCTATTTCTTAATACTTTGATTTCGACTTGGTCAACAGCAGGGCAAGCATACCTGATTGTTTCGTGGAAAATAAAAATTAAATCGAAACTGATGTTCCAATGAAAGAAGTTGGTTTCGTTATTCGGTCTGTCAGTTTGTCTGATGTGAGTTCTTGTATATCACTACCATTATAGTCTCCTCTAAAAAAAACCCTATTATTTTTTTTTCCAGTTACTCAAAACGAAATCAAGTTACTACAAACGAAAAAAATGGCTACTAAAAACGAAATCAAGTTGCTACAAACGATAAATTCGCTACAACAAACGAAATCAAGTTACTACAAACGATAAAATCGCTACAACAAACGAAATCAAGTTACTACAAACGATAAAATCGCTACAACAAACGAAATCAAGTTACTACAAACGATAAAATCGCTACAACAAACGAAATCAAGTTGCTACAAGCGATAAAATCGCTACAACAAACGAAATCAAATTACTACAAACGATAAAATCGCTACTACAAACGAAATCAAGTTACTACAAACGAAAAAATCGCTACTAAAAACGAAATCAAGTTACTACAAACAAAATTAAGTTACTACAAACGATAAAATCGCTACAACAAACGAAATCAAGTTGCTACAAACGATAAAATCGCTACAACAAACGAAATCGAATTGCTACAAACGATAAAATCGCTACTAAAAACGAAATCAAGTTACTACAAACAAAATTAAGTTACTACAAACGATAAAATCGCTACAACAAATGAAATCAAGTACTACAAACGAAATCAAGTTACTACAAACGAAAAAATCGTTACTAAAAAAGAAATCAAGTTACTACAAACAAAATCAAGTTACTACAAACGATAAAATCGCTACAACAAACGAAATCAAGTTACTACAAACGATAAAATCGCTACAACAAACGAAATCAAGTTACTACAAACGATAAAATCGCTACAACAAACGAAATCAAGTTGCTACAAGCGATAAAATCGCTACAACAAACGAAATCAAATTACTACAAACGATAAAATCGCTACTACAAACGAAATCAAGTTACTACAAACGAAAAAATCGCTACTAAAAACGAAATCAAGTTACTACAAACAAAATTAAGTTACTACAAACGATAAAATCGCTACAACAAACGAAATCAAGTTGCTACAAACGATAAAATCGCTACAACAAACGAAATCGAATTGCTACAAACGATAAAATCGCTACTACAAACGAAATCAAGTTACTACAAACGAAAAAAAATCGCTACTAAAAACGAAATCAAGTTACTACAAACAAAATTAAGTTACTACAAACGATAAAATCGCTACAACAAACGAAATCAAGTTACTACAAACGATAAAATCGCTACAACAAACGAAATCAAGTTACTACAAACGATAAAATCGCTACAACAAACGAAATCAAGTTACTACAAACGATAAAATCGCTACAACAAACGAAATCAAGTTGCTACAAGCGATAAAATCGCTACAACAAACGAAATCAAATTACTACAAACGATAAAATCGCTACTACAAACGAAATCAAGTTACTACAAACGAAAAAATCGCTACTAAAAACGAAATCAAGTTACTACAAACAAAATTAAGTTACTACAAACGATAAAATCGCTACAACAAACGAAATCAAGTTGCTACAAACGATAAAATCGCTACAACAAACGAAATCGAATTGCTACAAACGATAAAATCGCTACTACAAACGAAATCAAGTTACTACAAACGAAAAAAAATCGCTACTAAAAACGAAATCAAGTTACTACAAACAAAATTAAGTTACTACAAACGATAAAATCGCTACAACAAATGAAATCAAGTACTACAAACGAAATCAAGTTACTACAAACGAAAAAATCGTTACTAAAAAAGAAATCAAGTTACTACAAACAAAATCAAGTTACTACAAACGATAAAATCGCTACAAAAAACGAAATCAAGTTGCTACAAACAATAAAATCGCTACAACAAACGAAATTAAGTTACTACAAACGATAAAATCGCTACAATAAACGAAATCAAGTTACTACAAACGATAAAATCGTTACAACAAACGAAATCAAGTTACTACAAAAAAAAAAAATCACTATTACAAACGAAATCAAATTACTACAAACGATAAAATCGCTACTACAAACGAAATCAAGTTACTACAAACGAGAAAATCGCTACTAAAAACGAGATCAAGTTACTACAAACAAAATCAAGTTACTACAAACGATAAAATCGCTACAACAAACGAAATCAAGTTGCTACAAACGATAAAATCGCTACTACAAATGAAATCAAGTTACTACAAACGAAAAAATCGCTACTAAAAATGAAATCAAGTTGCTAAAATTCTGGCATTCATGATGGCCTGGTGATTGTTTGACAAGAAATTTTATTGAATACCAGGCGGTCATGAATTCCAGAAATGTTGCAATATTTACAACTACAACTTAATTTAATTGTTACAATTCCGGAATGCAGTTCCCTTGTTTGCTGGTTCTATCAGCCAAAACATATATGTAGGTAATTGCGTTGAAAATACTTTCATTTTAGTATTTTTAAAATACATACAAAATAAACACCCTCGTCCTTAATGAGTTTGAGTGTCCTCATTAGCGGTATAAAGTTCTTTGCCTCTGCAATGAATCTTTTTTTTAAATTGTTATCACATAAATACGGTTGGAGAAGACTTTCTCTTAAAAAAGTGCTTCCACTTCAATTAGCAAACTGCTTGTTTAAGACAAGAATAAAAAAAACCCAAAGAATCCCAGCAATTTAGTTAATTTTTAATTAGGTCACCGCCAACTCTTTGCTGCAAAATGAAACCAATGCAGAGTCGGTAGAATTCCAAATGAAGTCAAAAGTCAGAAAAAGCCAAATATCTACTTAAATGCCACATGACGATCATTTTATATTATTTCCTCGAAGGTTTTTCTCGGTCTTCTATAGATTTTTTTTTCTTTTTTTTTTTTTTTTTTGTCTTGTCTGATGTCTGTGCTAGATGTCACAGATAAAGAAGTCTCACTTCGATTTATTAGACACGACCCAGAGTCTATAAAAATCAGAGAACATCAGACAGAGGAGCAAACTTTGTAGGAAGATTAATGACAACTGGAAATCTGTCCACATGGCATGTGGAAATGGAATGCACATATAAAGCAAAGCCATAAATGTCTGAAAGTGGCCGACTGTGTCCATCGATGACGGAAAGCTATTAACTGATGTTTTGTGGTCGTCTGTTTGGTAGGGATGACTTTTACAGATGTCAAATTGAGTTGTGTCGGTGTTAAGGTGGGTGGAAAATAATGGTGGGTTTGACAAGATTTTGCAGCTCATGTATGCCGCATGGATATTTTGTTTAAATTGAATTTGTAGATACACGCATCCTGATAGATTTCTTTTCTTCACAAAAGTCAATTGAACTTATAGTGCAGCTTAAAAAGGAATCTCTGTATTTAACAGTATGTCTTTGTTTAGGTTCAAGGGTGAGCTGATGGGAGCAACTCTTTGTATAAAAAAAACGATGAAATAAGAAGAGGCAAGAATCATTACAGCGGTGTTCAAGTGACACAAATACTTCCGCTATCATTTTTTAGGACTATTTTTGGATTCTTTTGCGGATGAAAACACAGAAGATTATACATTTTATTAGTCAACCAAAAAACGGATGAATCAGAGAAATGGTTGTGGGCAGGGGCGTACCGCGAGGTCGAGCCGTGGGGGGGTAAGTTTTATTGAAATGCCGACTTTTTTTTTATGAATTTGCCGACTTGTTTTGGGAATTTGCCGACTGTAGTCAATGCAGTATCCCTTATACTAAAAAGTAACAAAATAACTGGATGTTTTGAATAATCAACGAATCCATGAAACTATGTAAAAATATTGAGTATCTACTACTGCAATATTTATATATAGTAAATATGTAAATGTATTTATTTATAGTAAATATGTACATATGTGTCGATATTAACTAATAGATTTTAAGAACGTTAATGGAATAAATTAATGAATGCAATAATATTATTGAAAGTCTGTCTAAAAGCACATAATTCCGCGTACGCGAAATAGTTCTCCAACAGAAAAAATTTGCATAGGGTATAACAAGTCTTCTGATACTGACAGGGTCGCTTGGAGTGGAAAATTTAATCGTTAACATAACTAATCTAAAATTGTAGGTCGCCTCCAATCCTGTAGAACTAAAAACGCACACAAAATTATTAGTTAAGAGTGTAAGTTAGTAGACATTAGTTTTTTGGAGCTAATGGTGTCGCTTATGTCATATTCGAGTGGTTTCATTCCAAAGAGGAGGAAATTATGAATCCAATGGATCATTAAAGACACTTCCTTTTTGCATTGTGTATGTAGTAGTAGTAGATTGTTTACATTCGATTTTTTTTAACCTCAAACGAAGCAAAAACGAATTAAAAAGTATTTTTTTCAGTACCTACTTGTTCTTATTTCCACTTATTATTTAAGTTCCTTAATTGTTAAAAAAGAAATAAAAACACTGCGCGTATCGTTCCATAATGGCTTTGACCATATGACCGATGCAAACAAAATACATATATGTGGTCCTAAATTGTGACAGCACTCCCAATTCAATTCAGGAAGGGAAATAAGCACTTCCAAACATCACTCCGAACAGTCAATCGACCGGTTTGGGAAGGAGGACCCTCCGAACATCAATATGACATTAAAAAGAAAAAAAATCATAGAATAAAATTGATCGGGACCAAACACTTCGAATATCTGGACTGGATTGACAACTGAAATTCGATCACCATCAACCAGCCAGTAATGCCGAAAGTACCTACTACTATAGTAGTATCTGTACAAATCTCGACACCTTCGTAATACCGTGCTCCTCCTTTCACATTCGGACTACCATTGAGTTTATACACACAGAGAAATCAAGAAAGTTTCAAACTCACCAAAGTAGATGTAGCTAAATCGAGTAATTATTATTTCCCTAATTTCCTGTAACGAAAAACACTCAAACCGAACCGAACTAAATTCTTCTGCATGCATACATTTGCATTTGTTTTTCTTTATTTCTCTTGCAAGTTCAATTTGAGTTACTTTTTTAAATATTTTTTTTTTTACCTTGATTTTATTAGCAATTAACACCAACTTTGTTGGATAATTATTTGCCTGAAAATTGAAAAAGAAAATTTTCAATGATAAGTTTCAATGAAAGCTTTCCAATCCTTTTGTGTGCGTTTTTAGTTCTACAGGATTGGAGGGGACCTACAATTTTTTTTTTGTCGAATACGAACGACTGAGATGAAGTGCACTTTTCATGTGCAAAAATACCGACTTTCACACTAATTTAAAAACCCTTGACAATGTCAACTGTCTTATATTAATAAATTTGAAAACTTCAAATATGGCCGACTTTCTTTTTAATATAAGTTTGAGAACTTGCTCAAATGTTGACTTTCACATTTAAGTTCAAAAACTATAGCATATGCCGACTTTCTCGCTGTTATAAGTATGAAAACCTGCACAAATTCCGACTTTAACACTTGAAATTATAAACTTTGAAAAAACAACTTTCTTGATTTATTAAGTTTAAAAATTATAAACTATATTCTTGCTTTAAGTTTAAAATTCTTCGCAAATGCCGACTTGTACACTTTAGTCTAAAAACCATCGGAAATACCGACTTCCTTTCTTTTATAAGTTTAAAACCCTGAAAAATGCCGACTTGCACAACTTAGTTAAAAAATCTTCGAAACTGCCGTGCCGACCCGAATACTTTTAAATATTTTAAAATTTTCAAAATGCCGACTTTGCCGACTTCGCAAATCCGTTGGGTGAGTCACCCCCTATACCCCTCGTCGGTACGCCTCTGGTTGTACATTGTACATACATCCATATGTGTAAACTTTTTGTATATTAACTATGAAATGTTTTGAATAAAGTTGTAATAAATATCTACACTACAGTTGCAATAATACTTCCAAGTATAATCATATATATTAAATAGTTAAGCATATTACATACCAGTTGATTCTCCAGCAAATTAGTCCTTTGTCCTTAATTGACTTGATTCCGTTCATAACATAAAATTGTCATAGTTACCAATCTTATTAAGTGCGAACAATGATTCCAAAGGGCGATATCATAATATTTCTCTTGGTCATAGAGACTCATCTCATATGCAATCAATTTGTTATATTATACAATACATGCGTCATTTTATACATTCCTGTTGAATAAACGAATTTCAATTAAATAATTTTTTCTTTGACATTCTATTAGAACTTACACTTAATATCATCAATTCATAATCATCAAATTGTAATGTTATACCGTTGCCGTGAGGACTCAAGCTTACGACTGCAATATTGTTATTTTTAATTAATTTATCATATTATTAATTATGAAAGTAAATACCTTCTTTAATTTAAACGCCCGCCGCAACGCTCAGCAGAATAGATTCTCGTAAACCGATGGATGAAAAAATTGTGATGTCTACAGCAAAGGAAAAATAAAAATAAAAATATTTTTTTTAAGCTACATATAAGATAGGTGTACACTAAGAGAAAAAAATTATGTACAATTAACCATTACAATTAAGCATTATATCAAGACAAGTAAATTGTTGAATCAACATGAAACCGTTTATCAGAACATTTTGTAAATGTTGATTCAAAGCTGTATCGCGTTTTATTAATAAGACTTAATGTAAATTTAACCTGTAGCCATATTAAAATTAACATGGTGTATTGTTATATGCTCACCTGTATATTTGACATGACGTATTGTCAAAATTAATATGTATCCATGTTAAGCTTACTTGATGACATTTTTTCAAATTAAACCGGTTGCCGTGTTGAGCATTCATACACTGAGAGAACATTATTTAATAGCACTCGTGTTTAAAAAACAAAAGTAATTCAAAGTTGAAATATTTTTAACATAGTATGATGCTAAGTATGTTCTAGTATGATGCTAAATCGTTTGCGCCATTGTTTTAAAAGTCGCATCATTTTGATTTTAAAAATTTCGTTTTAAGTCCTAATTCAAAATGTCGTTTTAATTTAGGACTAAACACAAAAGTTTTCAAAATCAAAATGGTGCGACTTTAAAAACAATTTTATTTCAACTTTAAATAACGTTTGTTTGTATGAAAAAACAACGTAAATTTAAACACGAGCGTAATAAAATTTTGTTTGTATTTTTCACAGGGTTTTTCTTTATTTTTAATTTTGACTAAGCATTTTAGAAAAAAAAAACATTTGAAAAGAAACTCTGTGGTCAAATAGATTTTTCTTTATTTTTAATTTTGACTAAGCATTTTAGAAAAAAAAAAACATTTGAAAAGAAACTCTGTGGTTATTGGTGAATTTTTAAAATTGTAAAGTTTTTTGTTTTCTTTTTTTTTCAATAAATTTTATTTTTCATCTAACAACAACTTTTTGATTTTAATAATTGATAATTATTATGCTGGGAACCGCAGTATTTTCACTGGAAACCCAGTATTTTTACTGGGAACCGCAGTAATTTTACTAACAGTGCAGTATTTTTCCTGGCAACCGCAGTATTTCTACCGAGATCTACAGTTTTAGTACTGGGAACTCAGCATTTCTACTGGGAACCCAACATTTCTACTGGAAACCCAGTCGATGATACTTTTTTCTGGCCCTAAGCCACACTGGTACAGTCAGATCAGATTATCAGCATCCTCCAACCATTAGAAATGGCATTAGCTATTATAACTTCCGCAAAAAAACTTCTTCGGTCATTCACATAAATTACTTAAACCTCATGTTTACTGCAATCTTATAATTTTTGTATTGAATTCAGCCTACATAATAAGTAGCCGTAATTTGACGTGAAGTGCAGATCACAAAAAAAATGGTTATGTTCACTTTAACATTATTTTTCAATATTTAAAATGATGGAATTAAAGATGACGTTGAAAATTAATTAAAGAAAAATACTATTTTTGTCGCAATTCTATGATTGCCAACCCATGTACGACTCGAACCCTTCAAACCGCAAAACTTAAATTTTGGTTTCCCCTTTTGTTAATACGTGTGAATAGAAATATGCCAGCACATCTTGACATTGTGATTTGACTTATACCATATATGAAATTTCTTAAATTTTAGAACATTGACTGGTATTCAAAAATAGTAAATTGAGACTCGAGGTTTACGCCAAAAGAACAAAAAAATGTATTTAGTTAGGAAATTTATCGATATTTTATCTCTATATCTGAAAAATAGTGAAAAAGAAAAGAGAAAGTATATTATACATAGATACTATATTCACATTAAAGCAACCCCCTCTTTCACTATTACTTTTCCAATATATTCATCCCATTTGATTTTCCACATTTCAAATGCCAATTCTTTTTCCATATCATTCATGGCACTGTATTTAATGGAATTGATGGCCAATTGTTTGAGTAACCTCAAATCAGCGTGACCTGATGCAATGCCAAGGAATGTCACGTAAAAGTCATCCGATAAAGGTGACGATTGCCAGCACGAACGGTTGTCCGATGAAATTACCACTGGATAGTTGTTGGCAAAGTAATGGGAGCATGGATGGTTCCTCAAATCACCGACAAGCTGAAGAACTTGATTTGAAATCGGACTCACTTCAATTGCAATGTCATTCTTCTGCAGCAAATCCAAGGTAGCAGGATGTTTGATGAGGGCAAATCCATGACCGACGCGTTTTGTTCCAAGCAGAACAGCATCGATTACATTCTCATCTGTGGTTGTTCCGAACCAATTTGTTTCACCAGCATGAAAATAGAAATCTATTTCGTTGGGAATATCCAACAGTAGAGGGAGGAAGTTTACAAATGGCTCACCGAGCACCTCTTGACCACACATATCAAATCCGGCAAAGAAATTAGGAAATATTTTCTAGAAGGGAAAAATGTAGAGAATGAGAATAAGAAATTATATTTAGAGAAGATTTACCTTTAATTTAATTGCAGTATTAATGTATTCAGTGACTGTAGCATTTGAAACATGTCTGTTTGGAGCATAGATGATTTTCGATCCAATGAATCCAGGATTTTTTGCCTTAAAGGAGTCTGAAACATTTTGCCAAATACGAACAGTATCGCTGTGATCGTATACCGTGTTTTCTAAGTCATAAAGCTAAAAGATAATGTTAAAATATTCATAATTAAAAAATCTGGAATATTCTTACCAATGGAATAGTTGATCGAACTTCTACATACTGCACGTTATCAGCGTAAAACTCCTTCAGCACCTGATAGTAATATTCACCCCAAACTGGAGCGTAAGTAAGCAAACCATCGAGAATTTCAAACATCGAATTAAATTTATCCCACACATCATTATTGTCGATATACTTTTCCTTTGGATAGAAACTGAATTTCCCAAACAAATATTTATCAAATTTGTCAGCTCCTCTTTCTTGACGTTTCTTTGACACTTGTTCCCATACACAGTTAATGTTACCATCCTTCTTTAATTTCGGTAGAACTTTTGAAAAAAGGAATCTTTGAACTTCACCGTTTCCGTCACTGCACATCCAAAGATCATTTTTGTAGGTCAATCGGATGAGAAATTCCACTACACTACACATTGAAATATCATGAGAATGTAGAACTCCACCTTTGGGCATTAACTCCAACAATTTGAAAAGTTCAGAATTATGTATCTTATCAATGACACTGAAAAAATGCTGTGATGGTGTGAATAGTCGTGGAGATATCAAACCTTCAGCAATTTCTTTCTCCTTGGCTGCCATAATAATGTCGTTTGCAAGTTTTTCATTTTCATTCAAAACTATTTGCGATCCAAATGAACGTAGATCTGCTGTTTTCATATATTCATTTCTTATTTTTTTATAATTTTCCAGTGATGGTCGATTAGAATGATTTAAATTATTCATCACAAACTGGTTGTAAGTCATTTGACTATTATTTTCTAATGGCAATCCATGAGTGTACAGGATTGTTGATGCAAATAAAATTACTGACAATCTAAGAAGAACTTTCATTTTGTAGAATAAAAAATTATCTAAACAAAAGACTGAACTAAACCCTAAGTTGACGAGTCTATTAGATTTAATTTTTTTCACATTTAATTAAATTTAATATCTGCCACACATGAGTAAATTAAGATAACAATCGCTTAAAAATGCATACAAAAATAAAGTTGTTTATTTAGTTGATCATATATTTACACTGAAAACATAACTGAAGATAAATTAATTTTATTTATGACCAGTTCCTTCAAACACTTTTTAATATTTATTGGGTTGTTAAATATTAACAACCGCTTTCAGGCCAATAAACTTAAGTCTTATTTTTTTCCAAATAAATTTTAAATGCATTTTAAAAATGCAAGACAAAGAGAACGTTAAGACTGTACAATTGATATGCTCTCCTCTTGTTTACTCTAATGAAAGAGACCCAAGTGTGGTGATTCAACATAATATGAATCAAACTTTATGTTTTTTACTGGCGGTAATTAAGGGAAAGTTATGGATTCGTACAAAATAAATGCTAAGCAATAACTGACGATTCGCTATGTACGCGTACGTACGTTTTCTGTCTGACCAGACCACGTCAAAAATACTACTTGCAAATAAAAAAGGGCAGTTCTAAAAGACTATTTAAAAAATAAGAAAATAAGATTAGATTTTTGCGTAGTTATGAACCTGAAAAACACACCTGTTATTGGATCCGTATAGTTCTTAAAACCTTTTAGTGTGCTTTTATATATTAAATAATATTTCTGCTGCTGACAGCTGTTCCTGATCGTCTGGCATTTCAGCGAAGAATTAGCTTATGACTGCTAAAAGTTTTAACATGATTTAATTTTTGTAAATTTTTTCAAACAAAAAAAAATTCTAATAATATTTTTATCAATAAAAATATCAATGTTTTATTTTAAGTGTAAAAGTTGGAACTTGATTTCGAGCTTGATTTGCATAATAAAATCTTGTTTTTACTACGTGCACTATACATCTATAAGACTTTGCTTGTTATCTAGATTTATTTGATAGTGTGACCAAATGTACTATTACATTTAATTGAACTTGACTTAAAGAAACTGAAGTCTAGTCGAATATGCATTTTTAAATCTCAACAAAATGAAGAATATCATACCAAGTAAAATAAGTAGGGGAAGCGAAAACAAGAGCAAAAATGTATTAAAATTGAATTTAAGCTTTCTAAGTATGTGTGTTTGTATTTATTTAAAAAAATAAAATAAAATAAAATAAAACCTGACAATAGCCGTTTTTTATTACCAGAGATGTTTTGTATACTAAATCAATGGATAGTCAATCCCATTACAAATTGAAATCTAGCTATTTATTAAGATCATATTTCATCATCCAAAAATAAGTTCTACTTTAGTTAGATATGTTTATGTTATTTTTAATTAACGATTTTTATCGACTTGGGTGTCAGCATTGAGTTTATACACATAGTGAAATGAAAACGTTTTCAAAATCACGCAAGAAGATGTCGCTAAATAAGCATACAATGATAACATCCCTGAGAGAACTTGTACTTGAAATGGCGGACTATAGAATAAACAAAATGGATGCGCCCATCAATGTTTTATGAGTGAGAGATGACGGTTCAGACTGAAATATTCCAAAAAATCAAGTTCTTTTATAAGTGGCAGATCACAATCTGTCAAAATACAATACATAAGAGTTCTTATGGGTAAAATTCTGTTTGCCTCCTAATTTTTTTGGTTTGACAGATTCGAAAAAATTCTATAGCTCTTTTAACGAATCTGTCAAACTAAGAAAATCACCCCAAAAATCTGGAGGAAAACAGAACTCTTGTGGTGTTAATCAGCCAACTGTACGGATATATGATAATATAGTCCTCTAAGTAATTTTATCACAAATTTTTTAAAAATCTATTTCGCTATTGACAGAAAATACATTATAGTTGTGTTCGTTGAGCCTTGGGTTCGCCCTGAAGTCGCCCCAAAGCGTTTTTTGAAAAACTTCACCTCGCCCTGGATTACAAATTCTCTGTTTTTTGAGACCTGGGGCCGCTCTTAACTCGCCCTGAAGTAGATCTAGGTATTTTGCTGGGGCGAGTTGAGGTAAACAAGTTGACATGTGTGTTGTCAAACATATGTTTACAATTGAATAATTTATTTTGCTTTTGCAATGCAAAGAAAAGAAATTATAGATTTATTTTAATGCAAATAAATAGAAAACATACAAATAAAACAAAATGTAATTGTTTTATGTTTTGGAATGTACAAAAAGCTACAAATTTCTAGTTTTAATTTCGGAAACAAATATGTTTGTTTCTTTCTTTTTGTCAACAACACAAAACCTTACCAGTTTTTTTTTTGACAGCTCTTGGGGCTGTCAAGAAAACCTGGGTCGACCCTAGGTAAAATTCAACGAACACAACTTATAAATGCTCATGCTAGCAAATTGGGTTATATTTGATTTAATTCTAATTCAATTTAAAACATAAATGTCAAAGATCAAACACCATTTTCAACAATTACGGCATATTCACATTCATTACATTGCTGATGTACTTGTCAAACAAGTATGGTTCAGCATGTCAATACCTACTTGACAATTTTTCGCGTAACACAGGTCCATCAATAATTAAAAGCTGTGAAATACGAAAAGATATTGGTCCCACTAGTAATATCGAAACAATTACGTAGGTAAGGGTATACCCACGCATCAAAAACAAAAATCAAATTCCCCCTTTCAAAAAATTCTGATTTTAAAACCAACCTGATTCCTCAAACCTTCCTATGCCATCCTTATACGAAAAATTTACCTAAAATCAAATTCCTTTTTAATTCTTAATGCTTCAAACACTTTTTCCATTAAACCACTTCAATCGTTATCTTTCAATCTCTCGAACTCAACAATTATTGACTTCACTTCCAATCTAATTATGTTCCAACTAAGATGCGGCCATCTGGGGTATTTAATTTATTCGTCAGTACCAAGAAGTGAGAGAGTGAAAGATAATGCACCTACTATCCAGCTCCGAGAATTTCTCAATCTAATTAAGTATCTTCATCCCTGTGTGTCCTTTTGATCAAAGACATTCCAATTAAACAGTTTGCCCTTTGAAAATCACTTACACCCAGTTTGCATTCAACGACCCACGAATGTAAATCTCCATCATGATGTCCTCTGTGGTGGATGTCGCTCTCAACAAAGAGGAACACAAAATCCAATAAAAATCAGAATAATACTTTGTCTTAATTAAAGCTTATTTATATATATAAAACTACTTCTCTTTCATAGTATATAGGAATGTCCTTTTTCTTAATCTGGACTATTTCAGGTGTAATCTACTTATTTGTAAAATAACGTTGACTTGGCAACGATGAAGAGTGGCAGTACGAATCGCACTGCCACTGCTAGTCAATCGATGTTATTGGATAACGGTGAAGCTGAACTTCGCACCCAATCAATATAGTTGTCCCATTTCTCCTGCCACGTAATAAATGCATTCTTCTTTTCATCCTCACTTAAAGCACTATACTCAATCGAATTAATCGCTAACTGCTTGAGTAACCTCAAATCGGCATGGGCAGAGGCGATGCCCAGGAATGCAACATAGAAGTCATGTGAAAGTGGCGATGCCCGCCAGAATGAGGGATCATCAGATGATATAACCACAGGGTAGTTGTCCGCAAAGAGGTGGGAACATGGATGGTTCCTTAAATCTGTGACCAGTTGAAGGACTTGATTCGAAATCGGATTCACTTCGATTGCGATATTGTTTTGCCTTAAGAGCGCCATGACGGAAGGATGTTTAATAAGTGCGTAGCCATGTCCGATGCGTTTGGTTCCAAGGAGAACTGCATCAACGAGATTTTCATCTGTGGTCGCACCAAACCAATTTGTCTCACCAGCATGGAAATAGAAATTTATATCATCGGGGATATCGAGGAGTTGAGGTAGAAAATCAGTAAGTGGTTTACCGAGTTCCTCTTGCCCTACTAAATCGAAACCAGCAAAGAAGTCAGGAAAGCGTTCCTTAATCGAAAATTTGAGGAATTTGTGTTGAAATTTGTTTTTTTTTTTTGTTTACTTACCTTTAGTTCAACTGCGGTTGCAATATACTCTTTGACGTTGATAGCTTTAACATTCCTCGAAGGAGCATAAATGAGTTTAGAGCCTATGAATCCAGGATTTGCATCTTTGAACAACTTCAATCTTTCTGTATAGATTCGAGCAGTGTCGATGTTGGTGTAAACAGTGTTATCCATATCGTAGAGCTGGAAAAAGAAAAGTCCTTTATATTTAAGGATTGGAATAATATTTCAAAATTAATACTTACCACTGGCAGTGTTGTCCGGAACTCCAAATACAGCACTCCGTCTGCGTAGAACTCGGTCAAGGCCTGGTAATAGTAATCACCCCATACTGGTGCATAAAACAACAGCCCTCCTAATATTGCGAAAATGCTGACAAACTTTTGCCAGGCATCATTGACATCGTCAAACTTCTCAGTTGGATACAGCGATAGTTTGCTCTTCAAATACTCATCGAATTCTACTGCTCCACGTTCTTCACGAACTTTTGAAGTAATCTCCCAGGAACATTTTTTCACACTATCCGGTTTTTTTTTCGAGAACAAGAATTGTTTAACCTCTTTTTTTCTATCACTGCACACCCAGAGATCTTCCCTGTAAGTCAGATTGACCACATAATTTGTACTACAAAGAGCGGTATCGTGAGCATGCAAGACCGCACCTTTTGGCATTGCTTCGAGCAATCGGAAGAGCTCTGACTGTCGAATCTTTTCTAAAACACGGAAAAAATGCTGAGATGGATTAAAGAGGTGGGGTACTCGAAGTCCTTCATCAAATTCTTTGACCTTGGCTGCCATTATTATTTTATTCGCTAGAACTTCATCATCGTCTAGTTTGATCTTTGAACCAAATCCACGTGATTCTTCATTATTAACGAGTTCAATTCGTAGTTTTTGGTATTCCTCTAGCGATGGTCGTTTGGAAGAAGCTCGTTGAACTATAGTTGGTTGTCCAAGTCCATAGCTATGATATATTGACCTCTTGGGATTTCCGAAGGTTCGGCTTTCGTTGAATGGCGTTGCTGCAACAAACGCAAGAAAAACGCAGAAAGCAATACTCAGCAGCAGGCAGTTCATGCTGGAAAAGTGTCTAAAAGACTGCTTCCAATTTCAGTGTTATATTTTTCAATGGCATTTATCTGGAATTCGAAATAAAGTTTGATTAATTTCAATATAACTAATCAATTTTGATCTCTATGATAAGATAGGTAAAGTAGAAAGCTATAGATAGGAATTTATCAATATATTTGTGTTAAACTATAAAACGATAGCAGCAAATATTGCCACTGCTTTAAATCAATGTAAGTATATTTAATTCATGATAAGACAATTTAATAGTCACGTCATCGAAAGTTTATTTTGTTTACCGAAGGCATTTTGTCTAGACTTTGGTTTTAATAAACTAGTGTAATTTCAATTTTATTGATTTTAAAATGCTCTTCTGCTCATGGTGGCTTTTCTTGATAAAGTTTTAAGGACTTCTTCTAAACATTTTATGACATTTTTTATCAATGTGATTTTATTAAACACTTATGGTGCATTTTCTATCTTATAAAAAATAAAAGTACAACACGTGTTTGATTTCATCGGTATTTTGATAAGAATGTTAAATGATTTTCAATTAAAGGCACCACTGGATCGCACGGAAAAACATTCAAACCTATGACATTAATTATGATAGAAAAGACGAAAAAAGTAGGTCCGAAAATACTGCATGTCTATCAGTCTGATTCAAAGGGTAGTTATGTACATTGAAGAAGACGCAAACGTCCACAGGTTTTCTTAAAACCAGCCTCTGACTACCAACTCCTACTTTCACCTCCCCTTGGTAAACATCGGTTGCCTAGTATTTCAACCTGAGATCCTTTTGGAAGGTTTTGGGGCAGCTTTCAAGAGGGAGGGAAGGAGTGTTTCCACTAAAGCACTTTCTTCTTTCATCAAGACTGCAGCGAAGGAATTTCCTAGATGGAATCAACGGTGGCGTCTACAGTTCCAGTCAGGTTGAACTACTTAGTGAACACGTTATACGGGCTACTACCACATATCCGGAACTCTAGCCTATAAGGAGCGGTTTATCCTGTTCCCCACTCTTGGAGCTATCTAAGAGTCTGGTCCTTCAGAATGGGAGTAACTTTCCTACCACGGAAAAAATCATGATCCCAAAAACCCAACAAGCCTCGTATACGGATGATTTGAATGTTGTCGACCCCAGCAAACGAAACAAGGACAACGACTTTCGGATCTGTACGTGAAATGAACTGTCGTTGTACAGACCACGTGCTGTTGAGACCCTGATGGATAAGCTAAGGTTTGATGTTACAGCTATCCAGGAAGTGCGATGAGATCTACCAAGGACCGTGCTATAACGAACAGGGTCAGAGGCTATATGGGTGCGGTTAGTGACTAGGGGAAACGTAAGCACAGAAATCTTAAGTTTCTCAGCGAGCGCTTGGTCATGATCCGCATCAAAGCAAAATTTAAGAACATCACGCTGATATGTGTTCACGCCCCCACGAAAAGAACACGTACGATATGTGCCCGAATTAGTACTTTAAAAATATTATGGGTTTCTTCAATGACAGGTTGGATGTTCGAGCATTCCGTGGGGCAAACATAGACTCTGACCACTACTTTGTAGTATCTCGAGTACGTTCATATATGCGGATATCCATGGCGCCACAACGCCAACCTGATGCTATGAGAAGATTTGATATCGCGAGGATAAAATCGCAAGAGACGGCAAGAACTTTTGCTGACCGCGTTTTTACCAATCTTTCAACAAGTCCACCACCACCAGCAAGTACAGAGAACAAGTGGAGACATTGTCAAAATTAACAAAGCATACCAGGACAAGTACCAGAGTTACGGAGAGAGCAGCAACAGAGTTTTAAGTGCAAAAAAAGAAGGGAGGAACGCAAATTTTCAGGAAGAAAAAAAAAGAGAGCACGAAAAACGGAGGATTGTACCGGCAAGGTTGATGTTCGAAAATTCTACGAAAGGGTAAAAGGATCAATCAAAGGCTATAAAGTCAGAACGAAAGCCTGCCGAAATGAGAGGTGAATTCTGTAGTGTAGTAGTTTCAACACGGTTTTCTCCTGATTATTGGAAGGAACATTTTTCTAGGCTGTTAAAAGACGAAAATAGCCAACATTCTGCTGCAAGGCAGATAATTCTATCTATCTTCAGCCCCTCAAGCCCCCCTGGCTACGTGGCTGTCTGCAAGATAAACTAATTTTGTAATACATATTTTTGTCCAATTGGAAAACTTTCAATTATTTAAATCAAATAAGTTAGCATTCTTCTTACTACAAGTGCATAACGATGCAAAATACAAACTCAAAACAATTTGCAGAATCTCGTGAGTAAGCATTTGTGCAAACGGGTTGTGATTGGGAGTGTGAGTTTTGAAGAAAAACTCACGCTTGCATAATTTAGCCCCTGAGATACTTCCAGATTTATAAAAACTAACACTATTCTTTAATGGCCAGTTTCTCCAAACTTGTTGTTAAACCTTAAAATGGCATTTTTCAATTTCACCAACCATTTTCATTTTTAAAAGGGCCAATAAACTAAAGACCCATTTTGTTCCAAATAAATTTTAAATGCCAGACAAAGAGAACGTTGAAATTTTTCGATTGATATGCTCTCCTCTCGCTTGCTCTAATGAAAGATAGCCATGAGTGGTGAATAAAAATCCCGGGTTGGCGTCAAGTTTCCTCATTTTTAAAAATTCACCTCCTTATATTGGTGCAAACCATTTTAAGCTAAAATGCCAATAAATTTTATTACTCCGTTAACTAAAATGCTTTTAGGTGTATTTTGGTGAAACTGGACATAAGAGTCATATATATTTACTTTTTGAGAACTATTCTGAAGTTATGACTTAAGTGCCTTGCACATGAGACGCAACCAGCGAATTGGGAATTGCGAATGGTCGCGCATTTTGACATTTTATTCACATGAGAGGTCGCCGGTAGCTGCGAATCGTTAATAAGCAAACAGATAACTATGAGTTTAGAATCGGGCGAATTTTTCATTCGCCGATGTGTGGAACGCGTCTTGATGTTGTGGGTTGTGGATTGTGAATTCAAGTTTGACAATTCGCTGAATGATGTTGTTGGTCGCGTAGAAAATATAAAAATGATCATTTATCTAATCTAAAATTATTTTTTGTGGTGTTTTCTATTGAAATATGTATATATTGGATCATTAATTAAATTTACCAATAAGTGAAAGTTAAAATAAATCGATATTTGCTCCTGAAATTATTTTAAAACATATTCGCATTCGCAGTTTGCAGCTCATGTGCATAAGGCACTTTAAGTCATTCAATCATAAAACCGGCATCTTTTAATGTTCTTGAAAAAAAAAATTGTGATTTACCGTGTCAAAAGCTTTTGATATGTCAATAAACAAACCACATTTCTTTCTTAAACTTTAAAAGTGCATCTTCAGTTTATATACAGAGTGATTGGTATAAGATGCACCAAAATGCTTGAGCGTGTAGGTGGAGTTAAGACAAGAAAAAAATCGTATGGAAGGGGGAGTCTATTTCCCCCCGTTTAGGCGGGAGAGGCAATTTTCTAAAACATTGACTTAAATCAGAAAAAAAAATATTTAAAAACAACGGTGAATGATACAAAGCCTTGTTATATTTTTTTGGAAAGCCAGAAAACTACTCTTTTATATAATTTTTAAATTAAGTTGTTTAAGTGAACAGTTTTAAAAAAATTATTTTCAAACTCAAAATTTTGAAAAAAAAACTAAAAAAAAAATGTTTAAACTAATTTTTTTCAAAATTTTATGTAATTATAACTATTATTTTTATTTTCAAAATTCAATGCTCTTATTAATTTTTAGTCAAACACAGAAAACCGGATGCCAAAATGTATCTTAGTTTTTGAGAAATTAAAAAAAAATTAAAAGTAAAACTAGTAAGTTAAGTAAAAAGTTAATTCGTTTTTTTTTATTATTTGATTAAAATCGGGTGGTATGTAATAAAAAATAAAAAAAGGATAATTCCCTAATTAATAATTGACCTGCGCAGGTCAAATTTGAGAAAACCAAAAAAAAGTGTTTTTCTTGGAAAAAAATACTTCTAGTTTTTCTTAATTTCTCAAAAACTAAGATACATTTTGGCATCCGGTTTTCTGTTTTTGACTTAAAATTAATAAGAGCATTGAATTTTGATCATAAAAATAATAGTTAATTACATAAAATTTTGAAAAAAATTAGTTTAAACATTTTTTTTTAAATTTTTTTTTCAAAATTTTGAGTTTGAAAATTAATTTTTTTAAAACTGTTCACTCAAACAACTTAATTTAAAAATAAAATAAAAGAGTAGTTTTCTGCCTTTTCAAAAAGATATAACAAGTCTTTGTATCATTCAGCGTTGTTTTTAAATAATTTTTTTTCTGATTTAAGTCAATTTTTTTAGAAAATTGCCCCTCCCGACTAAACGGGGGGAAATAGACCCCCCTCCCATACGATTTTTTTCTTGTCTTAACTCCACCTACACGCTCAAGCTTTTTGGTGCACCTTATACCAATCACCCTGTATGTATAATAGAACACTTAATACATTACTTCAATTTTGTCTTATTTTTTATAATATATGTGTTGCATCGATCGCACTTTCAATCTCTCCGGCGCACTGAACTGAATGATCACAGACCACGTTTCTCTTTTACGTATTTACCTCGAAGGGGTAAACAAAGCTCAATAATTCACCCTTAAAGGTGAAAATACCGCAGTATAAGGGGTTGAAAAAGAAGAGCATACGTACTTGCTTCGTTCTTTTCAAAATATACCTACCTTCCTTTTTTTTTCATTTTGCTTATGCTTTAACATGTATCTTTTTAAAAGCCATTTTGAACTTGACTTAAAAATTTCATATTATTCATAATATTACTTTCTACTGGCACATACTTTACATATCTTGTACCTTGTATATGTCTAACAACTTTACGTACATATAATTTATTTATCTTCAATAAAACAAAATCATCTCACATATAATTAACTATGTAAATATTATCATCTACTCAGAGTTATTTGTTTATCATGTTCAGTTTGTATTTTTACTCATTCAAGCGCATAATGTGAATCCAACTTAAGAAAACAAAATTCAATGTGTAAACAAAATTATTAGGTAAATAAATATTTTACCATATTATAATTAGTTCAACATTCCGCCGCCCTCATTAAAATACATTACAATGACATTAAATGTTAAGATTGGTGGAATGTGAGTTCCACCAACATTTGCTTACTTTTACAGTAATTACCAAAGTGTTTTTGCATTAGCAAGATTAAACAAATGCGATAGGCGCAACTTCATCACATACTATGAAGAAGAAAAGGAAACCTACTTACATTAGATACACAAAAGGACAACGACGAAGATGACAAAATGGAAAAAGTAGAAATTACTTGACAAACTAAAGAAAAAAAAAAACAGAGCAAACTACACAATCTAAATGCAAATGCTAACGAAATGTAATATCCTGTCACACCCACCGCATTATAGTCGTGTTCTATCAACAAGGACCTTCAAGATATCTTTCGTTTCTTCGTTCATTTGTTCTACTTGCACCCAAACCAACCGACGAACTTTAACCTCCCCTTAACATTTTGTTCGAGTGTGATTACTTTCCTGTAAGTGCAAGTTGATGCAACGGTACCTAACGGTGAGGTGACACATCACATCTCCAACACAACTACTAGAAAATGACAATGCACACGCAGGAGTCTTTCCATTGAAAATATGCGAATGCGATTGTACTTAAGGACTAAAATGATAATGAAGGTAAATGTGTAACCTCTCACGTAGAAGAGCTTCTGGGAAATATGATTTTTGCAAACGTCGTCATCCTTTTTAAAGGAAAAAAATATCCCATAATTCCTTAACAGTCGATATCGATACAGAAAGATTCTATGATATCCTTGGCTTTAAACGAAAGCAATTCAAATCTAAAATCATATCAGAAAAGATAGTTGGCAAGCGCAAAATACAATTTCCGTTTAAAGGACACTTGAGCGCCGGAAATTTGCCTATCCGTTCACCCGTTCATCCATAGGGTTAGCACCGGAATGTAGATATCCTTTTCAATCTGAATCTTTAAGCAAGAAACTATATGAACGTCAAAACAAGAAGACAACGTTTAAGGAGCATCGAAAGAAAAAAAAATTAATAAAAAAACTCAATCGTTATTGGATCCCGGTACCCACACTTAAATGCGCTGCCTGTTTACTTGTTGTTATTAAAATTAAGTGAAAAGTGAATTTATGTAGTGTTTCTTTTTTTATATCCTTGTTTGAAGAAGGAAATCGAAATAACACCCTCGTTGATGAGGAAGGCATCATCTTATAGCCAATTGACCATTCAGTAAGAAAAGGTGTATGGACACTGGACATGGTGTGGATTTTATTCCAAGGACGATACTATAAGCTATCAGGACTTAATACTTGATGGTGTGTGTTTTCCATCAATTTTTGTTTGGTTTATAGTTCATTTATTTTCGGAATAAAGTCTTGACGAGTGTTATTTTGGGCTTTTTGTTTGATCGATTATTATGGGGCGAGGATATATCTATACGTTGAGTCGTTAAGTGAAGATTTTTATCGATTAATAATCATAAAACTGCATATAAACGAAAAAAGCAATTTGAAGCACACGAAGATAAATCGATGTAATATTTTGATGATTATTAAAACAAACAAGGCATTTATCTTTGGATAACAAATAAAATAGCACTTCTGTATATGCTGGAGTCAAGAAGCTGTGTGAAAATTTGATAAGAAAAATGTTAAGTATGCAATCAAACCTTTACAAGAAGATTAATGTAATAAGCGTTTAGTCTAGTTCAGAACCAAACGTTAAAAATTAATAGTGAATTATCTTGACAACGAGATATCAGACAAAGGATTCTACAGAACGCTTTTTTAAGATTGGTTCTCACAACTTTGTTCTTGCGGCTAGTTTTCTTGGGGCTTAGAAATTGAAATTATTATTAGTGCTCACAATAAACTAAGTTTTAATGAGAAAAAGGTACGAAAATATCCTTGAATTCGTGTGGATTGCAGCAAAACATTTTTAGGACGATAATTAATTAATCGAAATTCATTCTTTTTACAAATATTGTTGGTTTTTTAAATGCATACATAATACAAATATTTTTGTCAATCTCTCCGGAAATAAAATAATACCGCAGATGATTTAACGGCTGTCGAACACGCTACGTTCAAATGAATATGAAACAAAATACGGCATTTTAAAGTTAATTACACAATACACTAACACCCAACTATTGGACGAGCAATTTATAATTCGTTATTGGGAATTCAAGACGAACCACAAACATTTAAATTGAAATGGAAAGTCGGTTACAATCAGTGGTCCACTTAAAATGAGAACATTCTCGTCTTTTAACTTTCGTATGATAATTGCCGTTTTTCATGGCAATTTTTTTTTTTTGATTCGAACCGACTGCGCTTGAATAGCAAACTGAGCGGCACATTTCTGACAAGTCCAATTCTCGATCGATACATAGGAATCGGCTTAAATGAATGCAATTGAGAAGATGGAAATGTCAATCGGAAAATCTCCATTTTCAATGTCTAAATCTAAACATTACTTGGTTTAAAGTCTGAAGTCTCTCTCTACCCTGGCCTACCCCTTTGATATTTTTAGTTTAAAACTCAGTTAGTACACACCTTCTTTATTGTAGTTGCAAAAAAAAAGAAAGCAAAAAAATATTTGTTAATTTTCAAACTTTATTTCTGTCACCGCCTTTTGCGCGTATCACCCTGGCGATTTTATTGGTCTAGTTAGGTGATCGTATCTCTCCCCTGGAAGTCAAACATTTTAAAATGAATTAAATTTGTTTTGTTGATATTATTTTTGACAAAATATTAACTTATTAAATTAAAATTTTTAAATCTGTCACAAAAACGTCTCTCCCCTGCCGTATTACCACTGACAAGATAACTAAAAGAGAGATACCCACTGACTAGAGGAGCACGCAAAAAGTTAACACGTGAAAAGCGATAAGTTAAAAAAGTGTCCACTTAAAAGATTACGGTATCAAAAATTTACAAATTATCAAAAAAAGTATGAGTTGCAAAAATAAAAGGATACGGAAAAATATTAAAAAAAAGGAAGGAAACAAGAAAAAAGAACAATAATATAACTGTTGAATCTTTTCATGTCACGGAAAAATAAGCTTTTTTATATCGTTTATATGGCAAAGTTGCGAGAAAAAAACTATATAACCTGGGTCTTGATGTCTCTACCATGCAAAATGTATCTACCCTGGCCTTCGAAAAATTAACTAAATGTGCATGAATTGACTTACCCTTACACAATATACAGGGTGATTGGTATAAGATGCACCAAAAAGCTTGAGCGTGTAGGTGGGGTTAAGACATTTTTAGTCAAAAACAGAAAACCGGATGCCAAAATGTATCTTAGTTTTTGAGAAATTAAGAAAAACTAGAAGTATTTTTTTCCAAGAAAAATACTTTTTTTTTGGTTTTCCCAAATTTGACCTGCTCAGGTCAATTATTAATAAGGGAATTATCCCTTTTTTTATTTTTTATTACATACCATCCGATTTTAATCAAATAATAAAAAAAAACGAATTAACTTTTTACTTCACTTACTAGTTTTACTTTTATTTTTTTTTTTATTTCTCAAAAACTAAGATACATTTTGGCATCCGGTTTTCTGTTTTTGACTAAAAATTAATAGGAGCATTGAATTTTGAAAATAAAAATAATAGTTAACTACATAAAATTTTGAAAAAAATTAGTTTAAACATTTTTTTTTAAATTTTTTTTTCAAAATGTTGAGTTTGAAAATTAATTTGTTTAAAACTCTTCACTCAAACAACTTAATTTAAAAATAAAATAAAAGGGTAGTTTTCAGGCTTTTCAAAAAGATATAACAAGTCCTTGTATCATTCACCGTTATTTTCAAATAATTTTTTTTCTGATTTAAGTCAATTTTTCCAAGAAATTACGAAAAAATAAATCAAAAATACAAATTCTTGATTCATTCTGATGGTGAATAATAATTCACCATGGTCTGTTCAAGAAGTTTTTTCTAGTGCAAATTATAGAATTGGTAAAAGAGGACTAATGGCTCCAAGCTACACACGTGCATATGTGTATAGCTGCCACGACAACGCAGACAATTTTGTATATGAAATATGCGTTTTTGGTTCTCTTAATAGATCCTTTTGGTGATTTGCACTGATTGGCAGGATTGCCTTTCCTTGCTAAGCCCTCCTTTCTTTTAAATTTTTTGAAGTGACATGTCTATACAAACAGGTCACAGATTTTGGATGGTCCCAAAAGGAGCAGTCTTGATCTTGAATCTACGAGCTGTAAGAGATGATGAAGAGAAGAGAAGGCGACTGGAAATCTTGTTTTCACAAGAAACAGAATGTTGAAATACTGGAAACCTCATTTTAAAAATCTACACTTTGAATATGTCTAATTTTATTCTACTTAGCACACCTTAATACAAATTTAGACATTCGTATTATTTTATAGGGTCAAAACGAAATTTCTGTCGTATTTGAATTTAATCTTTTTATGTACATACATATTTTGTAATTGTTATTTAAAAGGTTTAAACACCAAGTGAAGCTTAAATGGATAGTTTTGAAGAATTTGTAAGTTGTTGATCTTTAAATTTGATTAAATCATTTATTAAATTTGAACATCATACATCCAGCGTCAGGGTTTGAACCGGATGCCTAAAAATACAAGGAGTTCTCTCATTGATAGTTATGTAAGTACCAATGTACATATGTACATCTAAATTAATTTTTAAATGCATTTATGTAAGTATGTAGTGTAAGTGGTAATTTAATACACAAATTATAAAATTATTTGAAATAGCAAGAAATACAAGAAATTTTAAATTTGTTCTATTTTAAAAAAATCAGGCGGAGGATGGCTGTTCAAGACCGCGATTTCAGGTATTTTTAATTTTATTGATTTCTGTTCAGAAAATTCAGATTCTAAAGAAATGTATGTATTTAAGAGGAACTTTGATTCGATTGATGAAAATTCATTGCCTATTACCAGAGAAACTTTACAAGTGAGTTAATTTTAAAAAGTCAATTGTTTTTACATACAGAAACAGATACATTGGGTTTTTTTTTAAGTCTAATTATAATGATCTTGAAAACAATGATTCCCAATCAACTAATTTACGTCAAAAAATATATGATCCTACGATATCAATTCTCATACCACATCAACGCAACATGTCACAGGCACCTTTAGGTCAAACTTTTCACAAAGCACCTTCAAGTGAAATTTATGATTCATCGGGTAGAACTTTGAATTTGTCAAGTTTCAGGAATCATAAGGACTCGGATGTAAGAATAGACACCCAGTAAATTTGTCAATAACTTATCATTACAATTGTGATATATTTCAGCATCTTTTTGATAATGACATCAGCAGTATTCACCAACCTTTTAATGAAACGTTTTCTCGAAGTTCTCGAAGAAATGCAACTTTAAACACTCCAGACGTAAGTATGTGACCTTTGAACTGAGTTAAGATAATTATGATATTTCAATTGTTTAAAGTTTGTTCGTAAAGAAAATCAAAGGAATAATTACTCGTTTGCTGCTCCAAACATTTATGATGGTAGAGGAATGTATAGAAAGGTACATAATGATATTTGTAAGAGTAAAACTATTTACGAATTATTATTTCAAGACTCATCTTATGCCCTATAATGATTCGGGAGGAACTTTCAATTTAAGTGAATTTGCTAGAAGTTATTCAAATGTTGAAGAGGTATACTTGTAAATTTTTCAATTAATTTAAAAAATCTAATTGCATTTTTAGCCCTCCGTTCAACTAAATGATGTTTCTGGTCATAATTTCAAGGGATCGGGACAACAAAGCAGAACTCACACTTTATGTTATCGCGTAAAGATTCCAAAACAGTTTAAATAAATTAAAAAGTGAAGTATTTCTTTTGTTTTTTTAGGAACCTTGTGAATTTTTAAGATCTGTCCGTGAACCACCTCTGAAATCGCAGGTAATTTAACAGTGTATATGAAGTTTTTAAGCCATAGCAGCTGAACAGATTCGTGAAAATAGAATAAACTCTTAACTCTATTTCTGTCCCTAAAAAAATTGAAAGTTTGAAAGCATCTGCAATGATTCTCTATACAGGGTGAGTCATGAGCAATGCGACAAAATGCTAGGGCGTGTAGGTTGCGTTGAGACAAGAAAAAAATCGTATGGGAGGGGGGGGTCTATTCCCCTCCGTTTAACCGGGAGGGGCAATTTTCGAAAAAACTGACTTAAAATGGGAAAAAAATTATTTAAAATCAACGGCTTCATTCACAATGCTGTGCGATACGTTTTTGAAAAGCCAATAACTTTTTCTTTCATTCTGTGTTTAAATAAATCTATTCTAAGAAATAGTTTTTGAAATATTAATTTTCAAAGTCAAAATTTTGAAAAAAAAAATTGAAAAAAAAATTTCAAATTCATTTTTTTCAAAATTTTACGTAATTAAGTGCTAATTTTAATTTCAAAATTCAATGCTGTTATTAATTTTTAGTCAAAAACAGAAAACCGGATGCCAAAATGTATCTTAGTTTTTGAGAAAATAAGAAAAACTAGAAGTATTTTTTTCCAAGAAAAACACTTTTTTTTTTGGTTTTCCAAATTTGACCTGCTCAGGTCAATTATTAATAAGGGAATTATTCCTTTCTTATTTTTCATTACATACCATCCGATTTTAATCAAATAATAAAAAAAAAACGAATTAACTTTTTACTTATTTTACTAGTTTTACTTTTAATTTTTTTTTTATTTCTCGAAAACTAAGATACATTTTGACATCCGGTTTTCTGTTTTTGACTAAAAATTAATAACAGCATTGAATTTTGAAATTAAAATTAGCACTTAATTACGTAAAATTTTGAAAAAAATGAATTTGAAATTTTTTTTTCAATTTTTTTTTTCAAAATTTTGATTTTGAAAATTAATATTTCAAAAACTATTTCTTAGAATAGATTTATTTAAACACAGAATGAAAGAAAAAGTTATTGGCTTTTCAAAAACGTATCGCACAGCATTGTGAATGAAGCCGTTGATTTTAAATAATTTTTTTCCCATTTTAAGTCAGTTTTTTCGAAAATTGCCCCTCCCGGCTAAACGGAGGGGAATAGACCCCCCCCTCTCATACGATTTTTTTCTTGTCTCAACGCAACCTACACGCCCTAACATTTTGTCGCATTGCTCATGACTCACCCTGTATATAGTCTCTCATCATACATCTGTGTTCGATTCAATGAATTAAATTATTGATTTAATAAACTTTTTCACTGTGCCAATAAATCATTTGATTAGTTCAATAAATCAAGTTTTCTATTATCCGATTTTTGTAATTTCATTCCGTTAAGCCATTTATTTTAAATCATAACTATAGGCACCATAAGAAAATTTAGATTTCAGGCTATTAGGTCTAATAATGCAACATAATGTACCTTCCCATCCAATTTTATTAATGAATATGGTTCGTAATTCTTTGAGGAGTATCCATAAAAAATGGTTTGCATTAGCTACCATTTTAAAAACGAATCATTTTAAGTAAAGGGTGTTTGTTTTTAAATTGCAATAAAACAACGATGGAATATTCGATTGACATGATTTTTTATTTATTCGAAAGATAATCTTGTGGCATTACATTTTAAATATGATTTCTGGCATATGACTGCCACGGCTGGCTCGAATGTAGTCCAATCTGGACGTCCAATTTTCGATGACTTTTTCCAACATTTGTGGCCGTATATCGGCAATAACACGGCGAATGTTGTCTTCCAAATGGTCAAGCGTTTGTGGCTTATCCGCATAGACCAATGACTTTACATAACCCCACAGAAAATAGTCTAGCGGTGTTAAATCACAAGATCTTGGAGGCCAATTCACAGGTCCAAAACTTGAAATTAGGCGGTCACCAAACGTGTCTTTCAATAAATCCACAGCTCCTGGACATCATGATTGTTCAATTCAGGAATGAAAAAGTTAGTAATCATGGCTCTATACCGATCACCATTGACTGTAACGTTGTGGCCATCATCGTTTTTGAAAAAGTATGGACCAATGATTCCACCAGCCCATAAAGCGCACAAAACAGTCAGTTTTTCTGGATGTAACGGTGTTTCGACATACACTAGAGGATTAGCTTCACTCCAAATGCGGCAGTTTTGTTTGATGACGTAGCTATTTAACCAGAAGTGCTAATGGACGTAGTGCGCGATACGTATTCCGCACAGAACCATTATTTTCGAAATAAAATTGCACAATTTGCAAGCGTTGTTCAGGCGTGAGTCCATTCATGAGGAGTTGCCAAACCAAACTGAGAATAAATAACTTGACAGCTGTTAAATTGGTCGCCGTCTTGAAAAGTAATGCCAACTTAAAGTTCTATACCTCAAACAAAAACACCCGTTACATACATACATAACTATAGAATGGCTTATCGGAAGAAAAAAAATTATTAAAAACTTTTCGGTAGAAAATATGACTTTCTTTTTTGCATGTCAATAACTTTTTTTGTAGATATAAAATTTTTTAGGAGTTATAGTTTTAGTTTCTGAGCAAATTTTGAAAATTATAAATTAAACAAAACATTTCTTTCAAATTTTGAAAAAAAATAAACTTTTACCCGCCATAGCTTTTAAAGTGTTAGATCTACAAAAAAAAAAAATGTTGACATAAAAAAAAGAAAATCATATTTTCTATCGAAAAGCTCTTAATATTTTTTTTCGCTCGATAAGCCATTTTTAAGTTATTTAGGAAAACACGTTTTTCAATATGGCGGTTAAAGCAAACCCCCTACCATTCTGAAAGACTAAGCGTATATCATATTCAATCGTAATATTGGATGGGTATTCCTATTTGGACAAAAAAAATAATATAAATTATGAATATATACATACATAAATGGAAAAATATAATAAATCTCTTTACGCAACTTTACAGTTTCAATGCAGACAAAATACAACATATAATGTCCGACCCGTTACTAAAACAAAAATGAAGTTTTGGAATGACAACTTTGTTAAAGACACGTACTATCCTGGCATCATAGTTGATTCTGTTAATGGACTAATTAATTTCAATAAAACTGCTTTTGATACTGTTTTTGATTGTGGAGAAATTCCAGTTGAACTTGACCCTGAAGACGTCCCAATATCACTTTTGGAAGCCTTTGATTTGCGAATTCAATATGAAAAAGAACTACGAGGTAATCTTGAGAGACGAAAGTGCATTTGTTTGAATGAGAAAAAAGAAAAATCAAAAAGTTCAAATATTGAACCTGCAACAACAGAAGGTTCAGATGAATTGGAAAAAGAAGTTCCTAAGGACTTAAAATATTGGTAAAAGATAATTGAAATGAAAAAGTATACCGTACTTATCTTTATAAATTTAAGGATTCATCGAGACGAACTTAAATTAGCAAGTACGATTGACATTGATTTGGTAACAAGGATGGCAGATATTCCCGAAACTCCTCTTACAGAAGCTATTAATTGCCTTCTAAAGGCTGAGAAAATGAATTACTATGATAAAAACGTCCACTTAGCTGAAGAAGCAATTAAACAGTCCTCTAACGGACAGCACGAAATGGTATATTATCTCCTTTATTTCCTTTATATCAACATAAAATAATGCATTTTTGTTTTCTATAAAGGCCGCCCTAAAATCAAATTGTTCATTTAAACTCAATCTTCGTAAGGACGAAACAAAAACTCCCACAAACAGCTCCTACGAGCCACTAGCAATAATAAGCTACATCGGGACAACAAAGCCAATTTATAATGAAAGCAAATGAAATTCAATTCATATGTTAAATTAAACTTTTGACTTGTACGTAATCGAAATACGTTAAATTAAAATTCATAAATCAAATCACACACAAAAAAAAATAAAATAAAAATAAATTGAATATAAATTGGCAGTCAATTTAAATAAAAAATGAATTAAAATTTAAACAACACTTTGCATTTGCAAAATGTATATTGAAATTAAACTATTTTTATTTTGGTAGCCAATTAAAGAGAAAATGGAGGTGTACGATTTTATTTAAATATTCAAATTTGTATAAGTGACAATGACTGTGGGTGAATTTTGAGATAATTAATTTTACTTAATAATCATGTTAATTACATTATGGAAATGTAATCACGATTATAATATTTGCTATAAACAAAGTCAATCACTAAAATAAATACGTGTATCGTTCAAATAATTTGTGTATAGTGTTGACAAAAGAGATTGATTGATTATTATTGAAAATTATCAAAGTGTTTGTGTTTCAATTATGTAATTTTGTAATGGTCAAAATTCTCACGCAAGTAGGAAAAAGTGAATTCGAAGATATTAAGAGTTAAAGTTAACAAAAATCCAGCAATTAAATTTTATGTTGGTTTTCGGAAAAATACGATTTAAGTGTTTTTTTTTTCGAAAAGATTTAAATACTTTCCAGCGATTGATTAAATTAAGTTATAGCTATAAAAAATATAGTTAAACCCTATCTGGAAAACTTTGAATAAATTTTGTATTTTTCTTGGGAAAATGTGATTCAAGCGCTTTCCGGATCCGGTCACAGCTTAAACTAAAAAGTCTTTGAGCAAAGTCATATTTTGGTATGGTAAACACTTTACTCGACTCTTTTTATTTTGAATTTTCGAAGTAAGTGTTTACTCACTAAAAATATTATTCAGCTGTCATATATTTGCTTTTTTTTGAAGTCATTTACGGAAAAATAATTAATTTTGGAAATTTAATGGTCACGATGGAAGTTAATACGATTAAAAATTATGGTGCAAATAAATTAAGGTATGTTTTCTTTGTTACAGAATTAAACTTCAAAAAACTATTAGCTCAATTTGATGTGGGTCAAACTAGTGAACTAATTTAATTCTTTTTGTTTGTGAAAAAAATGTCCAGCCGGTTGCTTTAGTGAACAAAGCCACGACTGCGTTCAACGTTACTGATCTCGTGACTCAAGGTTATACGTGGGAACTTTTGTCAAGAGAAAATTTTAAACAAATAAAGAGCCATTTAAACAACAGCTATTTGTGATTCATTTTATTTCTAATGGAACATTTCAGAAACATTAAAATATGTTTTTAAATTATGCGAATCCTTAAACCGTTCTTAACCTTCAGATGTGCATTAAAACTAAATTTCCACTGGGATTTAGCGGATTGGGATGCTGTTTTGGTACGAATATAGTGTCTTTTTCAGTTAAAATGCGACAGCACCTATTTCACGATTTACATAATTTGGCAAACCTAAAAAGCAATGTGCATTGCGCAATCTGCCTGCATTTAATGTTATCAATAAAATACGTTATTGGTGCTATTATTTTTATAAAAATTAAATTAAAAAAAGTAATTTTTCCGATATTGATGTGATTGGTATAACCACTTGAATGCATATAGAAAAAATAGATAATTTTCCACTGATATCATATAATTCAGTCCCAGACGATTTTCTTTCAGCCAAAGGGTTGCCAGACGCCCCCCAAAGTGGGCGAAATACCAATTTTTTGTGTCTAATATGTAACCAAATGAATCTTGATACACCAAAAAATCAAGAAAAACCTACTGATTACAAAAAAGTGAGTCACAGACGATTTATTTTCAGCCAAAGGGACGCCTCTTAAGTTTTTTTTTTTATTTTTCAGTTTTGGCAGACGTATGTGACTGATATTTTTGTAATCAGGAGATTTTTCTTGATTTTTGGGTCTATCATTTATTTGGTTATACATTTGAGAAAAAAAAATAGTTTTTGCATATAAACTTTAGAGGCAACCATTTGGCTGAAAAAAGCAGCTTGGGACTGACATTTTAGTAATCAGAAGATTTTTCTTGATATTTCGGTGTATCATTATGTTGGTTATATACAAGACATCAATAGTTGGTTTTTTGCCCACTTTGAGGGGCGTCTGGCAACACTTTTGCTGAAAATAACTCAAAAATGTAAAAAAAAGCAACATTTGTCTCAACAGTCAGCTTGAAAGTCAAAACATGAGGTTGTCTTGATAGACGAAAGAGAAATAATTACTTTTCATTGAAAAAACATCCTTTTGAATTTTAGAACTGAATAATTAATAAAGTTCTTTCCTACAAATGTATATTCGTTTATTTATTTGTTTATTTGCTACAAATTATAAAATTTTTAGCTATTAAAGTATATATAAATACAATTCTAATTTTAGTCATGTTAATTGTTTCTTAAAATTGTTTTTAGATTTTTTGAGTTTAAATTGAAATCAATTAAATTAAAACAATTATTAAAATCAATAAAAGAAGCAAAAAGTGGTTCATAATACGAAGACAGTTCTATTAAATCTTAAATTGAAAAATTAGAAGTTACAATGTAATGTGTCAACAAATGAGGCTGTGAGTGCAAAAATGGCGTAACCCACATTTTTTCAATTTTGTTTTTTTTTTTTCATCATAATAAAGAAAAATTAACGTTTAACCGATGCAAAAGTAACGCAATTCATTTTAGTTTGTGAATAAATAAGAAAATGATTACATGTTGGTTCCGCTCTGAAGCATTTCTATGGATGCGAGCATTCTTTAAACACGATTATCTCCATTGTTGCATTTCGGGGTTACGCCACTTCTGAGCTCACAGCCTTAAATTTACTTTTTAGGCATACAAAATTATGCCAGTCTGTTAACTGACTTTGGGTTTTAACAAATGATTTACGACATATCACTAAGGGCCGTTCATGAAACGTGTGTCAAAACTTAAGACGAATATGTAGCATAAGAGGGAGTATTTGACTTTTCATGAATAACCTTATTATTATTCTTAAGAATTTTGATAAAATAAGAATGCCATTCAAATGTTCAATTCAAATTGGTATTACCGTTGTCAAAAAAATTGTTAGATATTTATCAAGATTTAAATGAATTGCAAACTGTATGCTAAAAATTATTTTAAAGAAGTAATTGATGTTTTAACTGGTAGCGGTTCTTAATTATGGTTTTCGAAATTTTGTTTGGTCAAAATTCCGATTTTTTCGCAATTTTTGTATGCCCAAAATTCCACATATTCGAATATAAGTTTTTTTTTAATTCTGTAAATGTATTAACAAAGTTCTGGAGGACCAAAAGTCTTTTTTTTTTTTATTCTGTATTGCAAAAATTCCGTTTGTATAAGATTCTATATTCGAAATTCGGTCTTTCAAAATTCTGTGCGTAGATTCTGTATTTGCAAAATTCCGTATTCAATATTTTTTTTGTGAAAAATTTTGTTTCTACAATAATCAGTTTTTCAAAATTTTGTTTTGAATTATGAGAGCGGGGGTGTTTGTACATAATTGGGAGCGGGATCGAATTCGGGTTTTCAAAAATCTGCTTTGCTAAAATTCAGCTTTTTTCGAATATCTGTTACTCAAAATTCTTTTTGTGCAAAATTCTGTATTAACAATTTGGTATTTCAAAATTCTATACGTCGAAGTTGTGTTCCTGCAAAATTCTGTTTTTAAAAATTCTGCTTATAAATACTGAAATTCTGACTTTAAAATAAACATTTTCAAGTTATATATTTTCCATTACCAAAGTTTTTAAGCTTTTGTTTCTAAAAGTTCTGTAAATAAATAATATACCCATGTGGTTAAAGAGAAATCGTTTTGATAATATAAAAAAGTGGGCAGTTATATTATCAAAACGATTTCTCTTTTTACAACAAATAATTTTCTGGCTGACAAAACAGAATTTTGACGAACAAAATTTTAAAGTAGGTACTGAATTTTGAATGCAGAATTTTGTTAATGCAAAATTTTGCTAGCCAGAATTATGAAAAACATAATTTTCATAATAAGAATTTTGAAAACAGAACAGAATTTCGACCCCAAACCTCAAACTGTGTACATACACAGAAATATTGTTTTTAAAATTCTGTTTTTATAAATTCTACAAATATGTTTTAAAAGCTATTTGTAGCTTTGGAACGTATGGTCATTATTCTTTTTCCAATATTCTATTTTCATAATTCTGGCTGAAAAAATTCTGCATGATGAAAATTCTGAAGGTATCTCAAAAATCTGTAAGTCAAAATTCAGATTTTAAAAATTCTGTATGTTGTAAAAGAGAATTTTAAAAACAATACATTTGTGATGGAACACAGATAATTTGCAGGATTTTGCACAAACAGAAATATGAATACAGATCTTAGCACAAATAGAATTTTGAATATTGAATTTTACACAAACAGAATTTACAGATTTTATGAACAAAAGCAGAGTTTTGACCAAACAGAATTTTGAAAACCAGAATTTCGACCCACTTCTGAAATTTGTTAATAAATATAAAAAGTGTGCCTTTTTTTATCAAAACGATTACAATGAAGTTGGTTATTTACCCTCAAGGTCAGCAGCATATAGCTCGTGCTGGACAAGGCCAGAATTTTATTTATTTAAAAAAAAAAACATAAAAATTTAGAAGGAAAGTTTTCTAAAAGATTCTCCATAGATAAGTCATAAGTCATTCCATAAAATTTATTTGTCTATGCATTTTTAGAACATGCTTATACAGGGTGAGTCATGAGCAATGCGACAAAATGCTAGGGCGTGTAGGTTGCGTTGAGACAAGAAAAAAATCGTATCGGAGGGGGGGGTCTATTCCCCTCCGTTTAGCCGGGAGGGGCAATTTTCGAAAAAACTGACTTAAAATGGGAAAAAAAATATTTAAAATCAACGGCTTCATTCACAATGCTGTGCGATACGTTTTTGAAAAGCCAATAACTTTTTCTTTCATTCTGTGTTTAAATAAATCTATTCTAAGAAATAGTTTTTGAAATATTAATTTTCAAGTCAAAATTTTGAAGAAAAAAAAATTGAAAAAAAAATTTCAAATTCATTTTTTTCAAAATTTTACGTAATTAAGTGCTAATTTTAATTTCAAAATTCAATGCTGTTATTAATTTTAAGTCTAAATAAGAAAACCGGATGCAAAAATTTTATGTCGTTCTCAAGAAATTAAAAAAAACCAAAACCACCTTTTTCTAAGAAAAACATTTATTTTTATTGTAACGAAGCAAAGTTTTAGTTTTTGTTTTGTTTTTTTTTTTGTGTGGATTGGCGCTACTCCAATAATGTAAATTGTGGAAGTTAGTTATCCCATCCCTAGTAAACTGTGCTTCATCCGTTTAGAATATTCTTCTAAAATAGTTTTGTTCGATTTCATTTCTAAGTAGTAATGTTCTACAAAATTCGGTTCTCAATAACTTGTCGTTTGAGGTGAGTTCCTGAACAGGCGTAAAGTGGTACGGGTGTAAATTTTCCGCCCGAAGTACTCGACATGCTCTAGATTGGGACACTCTAAGCATAGTGGATATCCTTCTTGTACTGACGGAGGGATTATTTCGGACTAAATCCAGAATTCTTTCATCTAAGATTCTTGACTCATCAGAAACTGGCCTTTCGCTTCTTCGATGCTCCAGCACTCCATGATCTCTTAGACGTCGGTGGATTCTTGGAAACGTGCTATGATGGGGACACCTCCTATCGGGATATCTTTCAGCGTACAGTCTTTCGGCTTCACGACTTCGACCATTAGCTAAACCGTAGCAAAAATGCATGTCCGTTAATTCTTCTCGGGTGTATGAGCTTGACATCGTTACGAGTTAATGAGTTAATATTCAAATTTGAAATAATTACTAAGCAAAACTGCAATGCCTTTTATTTATCTTGCGTTGCAATTTTCTTTTTTTTTCATTAAAAAAAAATGCGGTTTTATTGTCCCTATTGTCCCCATAACAGGTAGAACCCATGGGCTGTGGGCAGGCCAAGGCAAAAATATTGACAGGTCAGTTTTCAGAAGTTATCAATGAAAATAATATTAATTCAGGGTTATTCCAATACTATTTAATTTTATTACGTTCTCATAAAACTCCAATTAAAAAAAAAGTAAAAAAACTAAGATTAATGCTAAATAAATACATAAATTGCTTCGTTACAATAAAAATAAATGTTTTTCTTAGAAAAAGGTGGTTTTGGTTTTTTTTTAATTTCTTGAGAACGACATAAAATTTTTGCATCCGGTTTTCTTATTTAGACTTAAAATTAATAACGACATTGAATTTTGAAATTAAAATTAGCTTTTAATTACGTAAAATTTTGAAAAAAATGAATTTGAAATTTTTTTTTCAATTTTTTTTTTCAAAATTTTGACTTTGAAAATTAATATTTCAAAAACAATTTCTTCGAATAGATTTATTTAAACACAGAATGAAAGAAAAAGTTATTGGCTTTTCAAAAACGTATCGCACAGCGTTGTGAATGAAGCCGTTGATTTTAAATAATTTTTTTCCCATTTTAAGTCAGTTTTTTCGAAAATTGCCCCTCCCGGCTAAACGGAGGGGAATAGACCCCCCCCCCCTCATATACGATTTTTTTCTTGTCTCAACGCAACCTACACGCCCTAGCATTTTGTCGCATTGCTCATGACTCACCCTGTATAGCATTCGAAAAAAACGACTAATAGGTATTTTAACAGAATAAAAAACTTGCACCCATCATTCTTTAGATTCAATTGTAATTTCTTTTAACTATGTATGCACATTAAAATAAAAAAAAATTGATTCCCAATTCCAAACAATAATGACACCCATACAGATATATATATACATATACCAATATGGTATAATAAATAATGCATTCACAAATCAAACTCACCATTAAAATCAAACGTTCGAGCTGTTAATGCTTTTGACAAATAAAATTGTTGATTTCTTTATGTCTGCTTCTATGATTGTTGTATTTAGATATGTAGTTGTTTTTGATGTTGTTGTTTTTATTGCTTTTTATGAAGAAGCCGATAATATAAATAAAAACACCGTCACAAAATGAATTATTAACCTAATACTCTCATAGCGGAAATTAAAAAAAAAATTATTTTCTTCCGAGAATTGCTCCAATTTTAATTTATTTGCTTGAAGGCGTTATTGACACTTTTACATCTTTTCAATCTATAAACAGTTAATTATTAAAAACATCACTAGCACTTTCACGGGTAAAATTATACAAAGCTAAACTAAGATAAAAATGTGAGAAGTGAGACATGTGGAAGGTGCAACGAAAACTTCTTTTTTTTTTTATAAAATTCTAGCCGGTTTTTTGAAAAAAAAAATTATGAAAACATTTTTTGTTATGAATATGATAGCCTTTGATATGAACTAAGACGAGATGCGCGGCGGCGGCGGCGTTTAAGAACTATAAACAAACATCTTTTTTTTAAATATCTTTTTACCGGGAAGTAGAACTGATTAATAAGACGTTCGGTCAACTATGATGGTCATTCACACTGTCGATGACGGTTCGGTTGTCAGAACTGGAATATCAAGTGTTAAGTGCTTGGTCAGCCGGCTGTGTATATAAATAGGCAATGGAGCATGTGTTCTGATCAGTGGTCGATGTTATACTAACACATTTCAGTTTCAGTATGCGTTCTAGTTGAAGAGAATGAAATCGAATTTTATGAGTTATGATGATGACGATGGAATGAATGATGAGGATCGGGCATCATCAGCGATCAACTAGCGGTTGCTGCTTGCGGCCTCGGCCTTGCGGCTGCGGGTGGAGAGCAATAACATTTCATAGCTTTAAATCTTTTTTACTTTTTTTTATTGTTATTAATATTATTACGGAAAGCAATTCATTGTCATCTTCGTTGGTTATATTACAGTCAAACATGATTAAGTGAAATCGAACTTCTCTTATTCTCAGTGTCACAATCACAATATACGTTTACTGGCTGAACAGAATGGTGTAGCATTTAGCGCTGTCAAAGCTACTATAGCTCATAAAATAGCAAGCACGTCTAGAATAGTGTAGCATAGAACGTCAATTTTCCTTCAGGCATTCTGATTTTGTTTTTTTATTTTTTTGTTGTCAAAATTTCAAAAAATAACAGGCTGCATACGCGGAAGTTGAAGTTGAGAAAACGTATGCTGCTGGTTACACATTCAAAGCGTATTATAGAGTTACCATTGTCTCAGATTTGACAGTGCTACATGCTGCATCTGAAGCTATGTACATCATTGAAGAAAAATTAAAGTTAAAGCTCATGCTGTAAAATTTGTAAAATTTGTCACGTCATCTGGAATTTTTTGAGATCTTCAAAAGTAAAATTGTATCTTATGCCAACAAATTTGACTTTCTAGACTAAGATTAAGAAATGATACAAAAATAATACTTCGTCCATGAAATGCTTTAAAAAAAAACCGCAAGAGCAACTAATGGCAAGAAAAATAACAGTACCTTATGTGGTAGGGTTTAACTTAAATCGCAAACCGAATTTAAATGAATTCGGTTCAGCGGTTTTACATTTCTTTGACAGAAATCAGGCGATCGTGCTTGATTGTACGGCTATATATTTTACATATCTAATACATTTCAAATAATACACTGATGACATGTGACATTAATACAAAGAACACTTGTGTCGATGCTTTTCATCAATTTCGTTATAAATTAGTTAAGATAAGAGATAATACTAAAACTGACTGAATTGTTGCACAGACTCCTAACATAAATAACTGTTAACTACTGGGAAATTCGTCGACTTTTTACCGTTGACATTGAAGCACTAATATAAAATTTTATCAAAATTTTATCGAAAGATAATCGCCATCGAAAAAGTACCGTTCTTTGGCAGGTACCGTTCATAAGCCTTTCCGGAAAAATTTTTTTAGACGAAAGACATCATCATTGGTAACAAATCATTCATATAAAATTTTAAAAAAATTGATCGGATTTTTTTCGAAAAAAAAATGAAAATAAAAAAAAACTAACTTTTTAGAAAAAACTTTTTTCCAAAATTTTTGATTGCAGTATTAATCATGTTTAAAAATACTTTTTGAATTTTGTCGAAATTGGTTTAGCCTTTCAAAACATAATCGCTATCGAAAAAGTACCGTTTTATGGCAGGTAGATTCTCCGGAAATTTTTTTTTAGATGAAAGGAATCATTTTTCAAAAAATCGATGGGATTTTTTTCGAGTACTAACTTTTTATAAAAACTTTTTTCCAAATTTTTTTTAATTCAGTATTAATGATGTTTAAAAATAATTTTTGAATATTAAATTTCGTCAAAATGGGTTTAAGAGATAATCGGTATCGAAAAAGTACCGTTCTATGGCAGGTACCGTTAATAAGTTTCTCAGGGAAAACAAATTCAAATGAAAGACATTATCACTGGCAACAATTCACTCACAAAAAATTTTAAAAAATTGATCGGATTTTTTTTTTTTTGAGAAAAATGGAATTAAAAAAACTAACTTTTTAGAAAAAACTTGTTTCCAAAATTTTTTAATTCAGTATTAATCATGTTTAAAAATACTTTTTAAATATTAAATTTAGTCGAAATCGGTGTAGCCTTTTAAAAAATAATCGCTATCGAAAAAGTACCGTTTTATGGCAATCTACCTGCAATCTCCGGAAAAAAAATTTTAGATGAAAGACATCATTATTGGCAACAAATCACTGAGATAAAATTTTTAAAAAATCGATGAGATTTTTTTCGAGTACTAACTTTTTAGAAAAAACTTTTTTCCAATTTTTTTAACTGCAAAATTAATTAAATTTAAGAGTGTGTTCAGAATATTAAATTTCGTTGAAATCGGTAGATAATCGATAAAAATACCGTTGTATGGTACCGTTAATAAGTTTCTCCTGAAAAAATTTTTTAGATGAAATATATCATCATTGACAACAAATCACTCATGTAAAATTTTATCAAAATCGATGGTATTTTTTTCGAGAAATTTGGAATTATCGGATATGGAAGGTACCGTTATTTCAAGAATTAGGATAAAAATAAAAAAAAGGTCCGGGGATATTACTCAAAGAATGCTTTTTACCAAGTTTGAAAAAAATCAGCCCAACGCTTTAGGCTGTAGGTGTCCTGTATCGGACAGACTGGCAGAATTTTCAGACCCACTTTTTTCGAGTTAGCTATCATCGTAATGTCATGTTTGATTGTTATCTCAAAATTTCTTTTCCACGAATCCAAGACTTGCCTTTTACTGCCCTCCTAAACGAGAAGGTCGTATCTCAAATTACAATTTTTAGCTAAGCATGCTGAGAAATGATGAATTTTCTTAGGGTTTTCGGCAGTTTTTTTTTTTTTTTTTTGTAAAACTTATATATTTAATTCCTTTATAATATTTTTAAATAATTTATGATATTTTTTTCATTAAAAAATATCATCAGGTTTCAGAGATTGAGACTAAACAAAACAAGGAAATAAAAAAATAAAAAAAATTAGTTACGACCTTTTTGCTTAGGAGGAAGTATAGAAACTTTATACTCGCAAGTAAAAAAGCTTATATATTTTAAAATTGGCAGAAAATAAAAAATCAGGCAATATAAAACATTGTTCATACTTTACACACAGGTTGTCTTATCCTATTTAAATATTTACCCGCTCATATTCGAAAAGTTTTTTAATATCACTGTCTCATAATCAATATACCAACAGATTTCGATCATATTCTGCATGGATGATAAAGAAAAAGAGTCTGTTCTTCAACTGATATCTAAGAAACTAAAATTACATTTAAAAAGTAGAGCAAAAATGACCCTAAATTGTTGCATGAACCCCTTACATTATATTAGTAATAATGCTGATTCGAAACATCAAACACAAGTGTCATGTTAAATTTCTAACATAGGAAATATTTTTATGACACACCATGCCAATATGCTTTGAAGTTCTACATGCTCTGTCTACCTTGTGGAAAATTTTCCAATTTCATTTCTAAAAAAATCTCTTCAACAGGATCTCATTGCTTTTTTACCTACTTTTTAAAAACTCAATGTTCTTTAGTACGTGATGGACAAATATTGAAGAACGTTTGTATATCAGCTTACTGGGGGTAAGTTTGTATTGAACTCATCGAAGTCGAATTCATCTTTTACAAATAAGCTATCGAAAAATCCTTAATACATTTACAAATTAACTTAGACCAGCATTGATGTAAAAATGCTTTATGATGGTATTCAGCAAATTTCCAAGGCAAATCCTTATTTTTTTTCCCATGCAATCATAATTACACTAATGCACTGACAACTCATTCAAATCTAATTACACTTATAATGAATATCCGGTTCCGAGTGGACCTTTGTTGATATTCATTCAATATGTATCAATTCAATGATGAAAAGCCCACTCCTTTCGATGATATTTGATGCTTTACAAATAGGTATCCCGAGCTAAAACAGAGCTATACAAAATCTCCATCAGTATATACGGATACAAAAATCGGTGCTAAAAGTATTGGCAAATAAAACTTGAGCCATTCATCAAATTAATCCAACAGAGAAATCCTCGATGACTAGTTGATGGTTCCTGATTACAGTTTCACATTCGCAAGCCTTCGCCACCAGCGATGGCCTTATAATGATGATGATTTTGCTAATGGCAAATCTATTGTTGTCCAGAGTACCGATACAGAACCAATCGGCAAAACGCTAGCACAGTGGGTGGGTGGTGAATTTTAAATACCAGCCACGAGTATATTGTTGGCTGATTGGATTAATTAAGTTAATTACGAAATCCACTTTCAGTGTGGATATCAATAATGCACGGGACAGCCCAACGAGAGGGATTAGAAGCGGCTTACAATGCCGCATGATTTTCGGTTAGAATAGCAATGTTCGTACGAAAGACTCCCATTCCAATCAAACAAGAATATTTGAGCACCAGCAAATAATTTCTACACACAAATCATTGAATTGTTTTCAAGTATTTTATTTTATTTTATTTTATTTTATGGTGTGAAGTAGCCTTGGGTTATCATTTGAATATTTATAATTTTTAATGATTTGGCAAATTCTATTATTGGTGCGATAAATTTTATTGCACACAAGCTAAAGATTTGAGTGGAATTTTTAATAAAAAAAAAAAACAGAGCCTCTATTTTTGAGTGGAAAAAGGAGGAAGAAGAACGTACCGATTTCATAGTCACGTTTAGACTTTTAATCGAATTAATTATGCTAATCACAGATGGTAGCTTCTGTGATGACGCGACATGATGTGGTTGAGTTCATTTCACCATTTGCGAATTATCTTCAACATTGCGAGTGGAATACATTATGTTCTATAAGATACTTAATACACCTGTAGACAAGCGTTATAAGAAGTATTCAGATAATTTAGCATATAAATACATCATTATTGTTTTATGAATTAATTATATGCAGGATTTATGGATATACAAAGTAAACAGGTCGTCTGGGTCGCACGTACCTACTGACGCTGGTGGCTGGTTAAATTTTTCCTTAAGATTCTAAATTTTTAATTTGTGATAAAATATTTTTGCGTTTAAAGATTTTAAATATCTAACTATGTTTTTAATGGTAAAGAATTAGAAGCACCTTGATACGATTCTCTTTGTAATCAAAAAGAGTCATGATATTATATTGACAGGAGGTTATAAAAGACAAATTTACTGTTACATCATTCACAAAATATAAATTTATAAAATTAAAAAAAATAAGTAGCTATATGTACATTAAAAGCTCTATTTGACGACAGCTCCGATAAGCGGACACATTTTCGGGAACCAACTTTTTTTTCTAATTGTCCATACAAAATGTGTTCTTAAACGGATTCGGACACTTTTTTTTACTCATTCCAAATAAAAAAGTCTCCCATAAACGGACACAATAATATAATAAAATATTTATTTTTGTATAAAAATAAGAAACAGAAATAGACAAAAAATCAGTTTTCAGTAAAGTTTCTATTTTTGTTCATAACACGAGAAAATACATTGAAAATATCCGATATCCTGACGCAAGGCTTTCACAACCAGAAAGAGCAGAGTTACGTTGCGAACTTAGTAGGGAATTCTTTGGACGTTATGTTATGAATTTGTTTTAGTTCTGTTGTTTATTTCCGCCACAATTTCATAGTGTTATATCAACATATGAAAATAACTAAAAACGCCTTTTTTAATTTTCTCTCTTAACCGGACAGCTCTCATAACCTGACAAAAATTCAAAGACTGTGAGTGCCTGCTAATGAAATCTTTCACAGTACTTAATTTTTGATTACGAAATGGAAATTGTATCAAAGTACCCCATTTACGGGGTAGATTGGTACAGATCAGAGGCACTTTGTTTCATGACCCATTATTCGTTCGTACTTTTCTCAAACACAGCTTTACCGATTTCGATAAAATTTTACATGAGTGATACGGCATTCGAATATAAGTACCCTTCAGATTTTTTAAGCCATATTTTCTAAAACAATTTTAACAAAAACGGTTTTTTTTTAATTTTTGCCTTTCTCGCTAACGACTCAATCGATCTACGTCAAATTTTATTTCTGAAATGGCCAAGATAGGCAAATAATAATGGAGTATTGGGGTAAGTACCTACTTTAATTTTTAATAAATATTTGAAAAAAAAAAACAATTAATTAAAAAAAAATGTTAATTCGATATTTTGAAAACTGGTTTATACATTTTGCGAAACATTTTTTGTTGATTTAAGAAATCGATTTAAAAAAAACACTGGATATACGATATTGGTAAAAAAAATTAGTGTATATACAGTAGAATCTCAAAAAGATGAACATATATATATTTTTCTCGAAAAAATACGATAGAACTTGATAAAATTTTATATTAGTTATTTGTTAGCGACGACCAACGGTGATGTCTTTAATCTAAAAACTAGTTTTATTCTAAAAGCACATTAAAAAAAAAAAGAAGAATTTTTTGAAAACATAAAAAAAGAATTTGAAAAATAAAATGCACCAAATTTGTTTTCAAAAAAACTGGTCAAGTTTATGCGAACCATTTAATGTGTAGGTACTTAGCTTATTAATGGTAGAATGATAATAGAGATGTTTTTTTTTTAAACCGACTATAACGTTTACGGGTACATCATTTTCGACGAAATAAATTATTCGGATAGTCCGCGTGCTTGTATTATGAAAAAGTGAAAAAAACAATTAAAATTAATAAAAAAAAATTAATTTTGTTCGAATACAAAAAACTATCGTGTTCCTTGAAAACAATAATGTCAGAAATGGAATTGGCTAAGGATAGACTATAACTTTGTTGATCATCGGTTTTAGTCCAGTAGCTATATACAAAAAATTCACCTGAAATGGCGTGTCAACGCACTTCATACCCAATCAATTCATGCCTGGCACTATACATACCGTACCAGTTCATCCCCACATACAGTTCATATTATACAGGGTGAGTCATGATCAATGCGACAAAATGCTAGGGCGTGTAGGTTGCGTTGAGACAAGAAAAAAATCGTACGGGAGGGGGGGGTCTATTCCCCTCCGTTTAGCCGGGAGGGGCAATTTTCGAAAAAACTGACTTAAAATGGGGAAACATTTATTTAAAATCAACGGCTTCATTCACAATGCTGTGCGATACGTTTTTGAAAAGCCAATAATTTTTTCTTTCATTCTGTGTTTAAATAAATCTATTCTAAGAAATAGTTTTTGAAATATTAATTTTCAAAGTCAAAATTTTGAAAAAAAAAATTGAAAAAAAAATTTCAAATTCATTTTTTTCAAAATTTTACGTAATTAAGTGCTAATTTCAATTTCAAAATTCAATGCTGTTATTAATTTTAAGTCTAAATAAGAAAACCGGATGCAAAAATTTTATGTCGTTCTCAAGAAATTAAAAAAAAACCAAAACCACCTTTTTCTAAGAAAAACATTTATTTTTATTGTAACGAAGCAATTTAAGAAGCATTAATCTTAGTTTTTTTTAGTTTTTTTTATTCCTTTTATTTTTACTATGTTTTTTATTGGAAGTACTTATGAAAAATTCTCGATATGATCTCCATTGTTTAGAAGGCATAGATTATATCTCCTTGTAATGGCTTCACATAAGTTTATGCTTGACAAATTTTCCTGCAATTTGACTCCAGCGACTTCAATTCGTTCCTTCAGTTGTTCCAATGATACTATTTCCACTTCGTAAACATAATTCTTCATGAATCCCCATGCATAGAAATCTAGGGGAGTTAAATCTGGTGACCCAGGAATATTCTTCTAAAATAGTTTTGTTCGGTTTCATTTCTAAGTAGTAATGTTCTACAAAATTCGGTTCTCAATAACTTGTCGTTTGAGGTGAGTTCCTGAACAGGCGTAAAGTGGTACGGGTGTAAATTTTCCGCCCGAAGTACTCGACATGCTCTAGATTGGGACACTCCAAGCATAGTGGATATCCTCTTGTACTGACGGAGGGATTATTTCGGACTAAATCCAGAATTCTTTCATCTAAGATTCTTGACTCATCAGAAACTGGCCTTTCGCTTCTTCGATGCTCCAGCACTCCATGATCTCTTAGACGTCGGTGGATTCTTGGAAACGTGCTATGATGGGGACACCTCCTATCGGGATATCTTTCAGCGTACAGTCTTTCGGCTTCACGACTTCGACCATTAGCTAAACCGTAGCAGAAATGCATGTCCGTTAATTCTTCTCGGGTGTATGAGCTTGACATCGTTACGTGTCAATGAGTTAATATTCAAATTTGAAATAATTACTAAGCAAAACTGCAATGCCTTTTATTTATCTTGCGTTGCAATTTTCTTTTTTTTTCATTAAAAAAAATGCGGTTTTATTGTCCCTATTGTCCCCATAACAGGTAGAACCCATGGGCTGCGGGCAGGCCAAGGCAAAAATATTGACAGGTCAGTTTTCAGAAGTTATCAATGAAAATAATATTAATCCAGGGTTATTCCAATACTATTTAATTTTATTACGTTCTCATAAAACTCCAATTAAAAAAAAAGTAAAAAAACTAAGATTAATGCTAAATAAATAAATAAATTGCTTCGTTACAATAAAAATAAATGTTTTTCTTAGAAAAAGGTGGTTTTGGTTTTTTTTTTAATTTCTTGAGAACGACATAAAATTTTTGCATCCGGTTTTGTTATTTAGACCTAAAATTAATAACAGCATTGAATTTTGAAATTAAAATTAGCACTTAATTACGTAAAATTTTGAAAAAAATGAATTTGAAATTTTTTTTTCAATTTTTTTTTTCAAAATTTTGACTTTGAAAATTAATATTTCAAAAACTATTTCTTAGAATAGATTTATTTAAACACAGAATGAAAGAAAAAGTTATTGGCGTATCGCACAGCATTGTGAATGAAGCCGTTGATTTTAAATAATTTTTTTCCCATTTTAAGTCAGTTTTTTCGAAAATTGCCCCTCCCGGCTAAACGGAGGAGAATAGACCCCCCCTCCCATACGATTTTTTTCTTGTCTTAACGCAACCTACACGCCCTAGCATTTTGTCGCATTGCTCATGACTCACCCTGTATAGGTAGATTTTCATACTACTGTTATAAGAAATTAAATGAATTCAAAGAGAATGAGATAAAGTATCAGAAGATAAGATTGAGAAGATGAACTGACAAAGGCGCCACCCAGGTACTCTTTAACAGAAAATCTACCTATGAACTGTATGTTGGTATGAACTGTATGTGGAGATGAAAAGGTACGGTATGTAGTGCCAGGCATGAATTGTCGTGGTATGTGTTGATTGTGTATGAACTATACCTAACCCCTGAAATGGAATTTTAATTTAAGATTCGTTTGAGGAAGTCATTAGGAGTGGATTTGACGTTTTTGGGAGATTTGAGCTTGTGCTCGATCCGCCATTTTGAAAACAGTATTGCGGCCAGTTGTGTACAATCGTTGTTTAACGTGTTTATAAATTTTAAACCACTGATTTCTATAGCTGATCTGCAAAAACCGGTGGGTTAAATATCTTGAAACACGATTGTACAACCCTTACTCTAATTATTTCGAAAATAATTACAAAAACTTATTCAAGAACAAATTTGTAAGTATATGTTTGTAGTGTTTATCCTTTTTAAATAATTATTTTTAAGTATAATCAATGTTTAAAAAATTAATATAAAATGAAAATTTTATTCGTAATATGAAAAACAAAAAACAGTTTCTCAACTTCATACAGACAGCAAGGTACGCTTTGATTTTTATTTGTTTATATCTTTTTAAATATTTAAAATACATTAAAAAAATTTATATAGAAAATATAAAAATTTTAATTTCCTACAAATTTATTCTTGACTAAACTTTTTCAGACAAACGATTTTCAAAATAATTAAAGTAAGAATGTTTTTAAAATGGCGGTTCGATCACCAAACTCTATTTTCCTGAAAAACGACAGATAGACTATTAATGACACCTTCCAACAAATTGCAAAAGAAAAGTGTACCATTATATTTTTTCCATTTATAAGTCTCTCTTGACTGGACTTTTATGATTATCAACTATTCATTGACCTGTGTAAAGCAATCCCTTAAAACAATTTGTTGCTTATAAACTCCCCAATTATAGGTGTTCTTTAAATTGATCACAATTGAGTTTGATTGTCAACTATACCAACTACAACCTTACGGGATTCCACCTCAGGTTTCGAACCCAGAACCTCTGTCGTGAGAAATCATATCGAACCCTATCTCAGCGGACACGGGGGACTAGATTTTTTAAGCTTTGAGTATAGAAATATGTATAGTAAAATGTTCAATAACTCTCCTCTGTTTCTATGTGGAGTTTCGCATTCAACCTGAAATCTTGTTCAAACTTTGATCCGGAATTCCACCAGCAATACAACCTCATTAACTACGCTTAAACAGCCTGACTGTCCGCTCCAATCATTGCCCCACATTGCATATATAAACGCAATCGGTTTTACTTAATCGATTTTGCATAATCATTTTCAAATAAGCTGGGTGTTTAATGCCTCTAGCAGTCTATACTCCTCTATTTCGCAATCAATCGATTTATTATCGTTGCATTTCGTTGCGTTTCATATACTATATAAATTAAAACCCTCGACCATCAGCTTGACGATAATATGAATTTCAAGCACCAAGGAAGGATGTGCTGTTCAGTATAATGTACATGTATATTATTAATTGCCAAGCAAATTATGAAATGAGATATTTTGTTAGCATAATATCGATGACCAGTCAACTGTAATGGAGGAGGATGATAATCAACGAGGCGAGCATAAATTTTCTAAAATTGATTGCCATCACATCACTTTAATAGGATTTTTGGATATTAAACTTTTGTGATAAATTTTTTTTCAAAAAATTAAGAACGAGTTTAGGCAAATTGTTTTAAAAAGCTTTCATGATCTATCTGACGTGACAGCTGGACAATTTAAATAATTTGACCATAATTTTACGGTAATTTAGATTGATAAAGCGAATTTTTGTGAATAGAAATGCTTGCAACGAAAGAAGGCCACGTAACTAAATAAATTTAGCAATTTGATTGGTAAAATTCTAAGTTAAAATGATACAGAATGTGATTTGAATTTGTTTTCAGAACTTTGGCAGAACTAAACTTTTTAAAAACCAATGACGTTTCCGATTTAAAGTCTCGTACTTTGTGTTTAATCTTGTGTCATTGATTCTCTATGTTCTTCGAATTCTTTTTCATTTTATTAAGTTTTAGAAATAAATTTTACTCCAAATTGAATAAAGCATTGATTTCTGTGTAAAGATTCAAATATGAAAAAAATTTCGAAAAGTTTGCCGTTACTAGATTCGTTGCACTTCAAACAATTATCAAGTAATAGCTTTCATTTAATACCTTTGTTAATTTTCGAAAGCTTTTTGCTCTTTTTTTACTATAGACATTACATTCTTCATGGGACAAAAAAAAAAAATCATAAACATTAGCCTATGCCCATGTGATTCTTCCCAAAAATTACTTCATTAAAAATCCTGTTTTTATAGCTTTAACATATGATACCCTTGTCTTTTAAAAACTGTTACGATATTATTCAAAACATAACAACCTCAACCAATCCATATATATTTTTATGCGTACCTTTTTTACCTCAACAAATTCTTACAATGACTTTAAAATTTACGTACACCTTGGTGTATAAACTAAAACTACCCTAACTAACCACTCAAATGAAGTTAATTAAGGGTTTAGCAAAATAACACAACAAAATCTCTCTACTTCACTACCTTTAGTTGAAAATATGTATATTCAAAATTATGCTCTAACGTAAGTTTTTGCACATGCACACTCATACACACTTAAATAGAGAAAAGGATATTTGAATCGTTAGAATACACAACATCCCACTTCTGAGTTTTGCTTTGCCACCTGTTTGTGTGATGGGCGGCAAGTTTGGCTGTTGGCTTTTCCATTGTTTGTGGTCATAAAGTTTCTAAAGGATAACTAACGGATAACTGTAAAATTTATACGAGAAAAAGAATGGAAGGTAGTGTTCGGACTTAGGTAAGCAAATTCTGAAGTAGGTAGATGGAAAACGATTATAAGAGACTCGAAACTTACGGATAAAATTTATAAAAAAAAAAATATTTTAGAAGAAATAATAAATTATTCACACACTGGAAAAGTCGTTGTCTGGAGATTTCATTCTCTCGTTGTAACATCTGTTTTTCTAAGGACCAGGACACCTTCAAAACTCGGCTTTTGAATAGCTACTTCAAAACTGATTTTTGTCCTACGGGAGTAGCTAAAATCTGTGTTCAACGAAAAAGCATTGCCAGCGATCAACCTAAAAAGAATTAACAATGATGCAAAGAGATGTCGAGAAGTTCATCACTATTCCGCCTACATAGTGGAACCTACAGAATAAATAGATAGATGCTTAAATTGTTGGGTTGGGACTGATTGCACTATGGAACCAAAAAAAACTGCAGACTCTCTAAAACCACCATCATAAGAAAGCTTCCTCGATATTAAAAAAGTCATTCGACAGCGGCGTGTGCATAGAAATCTGACTTTGTCAATCTTTTGAAATCTGACTTTGTCAATTAAGTTGACATAAAAGTCAACTCTGCAGAATTTGGGCTAATCTGCTGAACAAGTCAGCAACAAGAAACTTCATGAAAAAGCCATTCGAATCAACTGATAAAAAGAATTGCAAGCCACCTAAGACTCATCCTAAACTGCGATATTTCGAATTTAAGATATTGCTTGACGAGGATCAACAACAACAAGGATTCCCCTCCTAATCCTTTTACAGAGCAATTCTTAATTTTTTTTTAAAGAGTAGTAGAACATCTCCCATCGAAGTAAGAACCGAACTCTAATGGATAAGCCATACTCTTTTGCCTGCCTAAACCTTCGGACAAAAAAAATTCTTTTTTTAATAATTCAAGTGTCACAATGAATAAGTAAAGGTTGAGGATTATACAACTTGTAGGTTTTTGAAATTTTCCAGATTACGTGTTGCTTACTCTGTTTCTGCACTAAATTACCTTTATCCGCATTTGAAAATTCAAATTACAATTTCAAAGTAGGTAAAGGCAGGATACTCTGTGTTGCTTTTTACTTTGTGTTTGTTCAGCTCACGAGGGCCAATCCGACAACGATATACCTCGGGTTGACATAGTTTTCGTTTAATGTTTTCTTTGGTGGAAGAAACTTTGACTGTAAAGCTGTGCATATCTGATGTGCATTGTTTAATTTTTGAAATGTTATTGTAAACATTATTTTTAGAATGCAGGAAAATTTGGCAACTATCATAACTGAAGTGGTGCCATGTGCCATGGTAATATATAGATGCGGTCACATTTTAAAGGAGCAGATTTATCTTGAAGAATTAAATTTTTTGTTGTGGACATTAAATTGAATTCGTAATGTAGGAGGTATTTTTAATTTTATTTAAACAAATTTGACATCTTTCAAATCTAGAAATGTTTAACTAATCGAGTAGATTTAAATAAAAACATATTTATTATATTTCATGTGAAATATTGTTTTTATCACCATCATTTGAAACACTTAATGGCTTAATGCAAAATAAAAGTGAAAAAAAAAATAATTTACATATGAAAATGAAGATTTGTAATGAAAACGATATAAGTGTTTTATATATCCTAATACAACCTGTGATATTAGTTCTAAAAATATTGCTAAAGATAAGGCGTGTTTTTAGTAGATATTCTATTTTTTTTTGTAATGTAAATTTTTCAATTAATTATTTAAATGCAAATTGAAAAAAAAAATTCAAATGTAATGATATAACAACAAAAATAAGCGCAACACACATAGTTTAATTAAACTGTTTAAAATGATCACATGAAAACAATTTAATTTATAACTTTTTTTTTCTATTTAACCATTCTGTTATTAGATAGATATATTTATTTTTTTTATTAAGTAATAAATTTAAATCTCTAATGAAGCTGGGAAAAAACCGAACCAACATGAAAAAATAATATATTCGTTTGCAATTAATATTAAATTATATTCTAAAAGATAAAGAATTATTAATCAAAAAAGTTATATAATGTTGCAAATTTTTTTGTGGAAAATTAAAAACGTAGTGAGTTATATAAAATAATGTAAGTAGGTACATATAGCGGTAAAAAAAATAGCAGTGATCCTAATGTAAACCATATTAATCACAAACACAAAATAAAATCCCATGGTTTTATAGCGGCAATAGCGATTGATTCATTATTTTTGATTAGTTCACTGTAAAAGATGATGATTGCCATCAAACAAAAGCAAACCAGCCAATCTCAATTTCAATCTTTTAAAAATGAACATCATCAAGCATTAGCTACACAACAATTACCAAAAACGTTTGCATTGGACTATTGCAGCAAATTTTATCACACTGACAAACGGTTTCGGCAATTGATCATGGAAAAAAAAAACATGTTGCTGATTAACAAAAAAAAAACAGAGAATATTCGACCATCATAGGGTAATAACAAAAATATTGGGCAATTTTAGAAAAAAAAAAAAAAACAAAAATTCAATGAAAATGAATAAGCTAGATTTAAACTGAAAATTAATTATAAAGGCAAAACAAAATAAAGTGCACGATTGGGTCTCACAAACTTGCTCTTGTGGCATGTTACCTGATCCATATCTTACAAAGATTCAAACCAAAATCAAAGTATGCAACAAATTTTCTTTACTAAATATGAGTTTACGAAAAAAAAAATTCAAAATCATTGGAGCGGTTTTTGAAAAATAATCGATTATTTAAAACATTTAAATAATAAAAAAATAATAAAAAAACAAATTCAAATTGCTAGAAAAATTTCAGTATTAAAGTTCGTTCTAATCGCTTCAGCCGTTATCGAGTCGAGGGAAGCGAAATTTGAAAGTAGCGTTATATAGCAGGTAACGTTAAATGAATTTTCTTGAAATTTTAATTTTCACTTTTTGATAGGCCTTCCAGACCTTATTACACATGTCAAATTTTGTTGAAATTGTTAGAGCCGTTTTCGAGAAAAATAACATAACCTTTTTATCACAAGTACCGTTATTTTTATGCTTTATTTTTAAATTTTCCGTCCTTCTTTTTGTTTTGTGGTACGCAGCTCCAAAGTGAAACGGTAGATAACCGGTTCAAGTATTTACTACTCTCTAGTCTCTACACTCTTTTCGCACACAATTTAATTGACCGGGACATTAATTGCTCGCGAAATTTTGACGTTTCTATTTTGTGTTTTTTTTTTTTTTTTTTTGTGGTTATTGTTATTATAAAATGGAGTTCTGATCTTTTTATTTGTTTTTTTTGTGTGTTTTGAAAATAATTTTTTTTACAAATGGTTGAACTCTAAATAAAAATTTTTCCGATATCGTTTCGTTTACATTTCATTTCGTCTGTGTTTTCTGAGACGACGGAAAATTTCGTTTCACTTCAGCTGCTTACTAGGCTTAACCTACAATACACTGGGCGTATTACCCTGAAAACCATACCTACCAAATTTGAAGTAAATCGGCTTACCCGTTTAGGCTGTAGGTGCCATGACAGACAGACAGACATTTTTGATTGTTATCTCAAATTTTTTTTCACAAATCCAGGACTTTCCTTATAGTATACCTACATATAGAGCAAGTAAAAATGAATAACTAAACACAAGCTGCGTCTTCAACAGAGTGCGTTCAATGCAGCTTATGGGGGTTTCTATTGGTAAAATGAATCAATTTATTTTTGATCTTAAATGTGTTGAAATCCCAATTATGACAATCATTACCGTCTTTTGGAACACAAAAATGATTTTATTAGTTTCGAACAATTTCGTAAAAATGGTGAGTAAGAAAGCTTCGGGAAGGGTGGTAACTTACAGCTCTGCCCTTACTGAGGCAAAATGTTGTAATCCGTCACTGTTGACCATAACTCGTTGTTTGGTTTTGTTTTTTATCGAGTTTTTTTTATTCCAAAGTTCCTTTTTCATTTCAGCCTATAAATTTTCAATAGGATAGAAATCGGGCGATTGCACGATAACTTGAATTTTGTTGTCTAAAAACCCCTGCTTAGCTTTTTGGCTCGTATATTTGGAGTTGTCATCTAGCTGAAAGCCATTTCTTCCTTGGCGTAAGGAAGCATGATTTTTCGCTGGATTTCACCGTAGGTATTAATGCCATTCTGAATCATAGGATCATATATGTCGACTAAAAGTAAAGTGCCTTACGTATTATTTCGCTTTCTTTTCAGTAGAAAAAACAATAAAGAACTTTATGACAAAATATTATTTTAACCGCCACTGTATATTTATATATATTAAGTATTTAAGAAAAGTCAATTTATCTAAAAAAATTAAAACTAGATTTTCAAAAACTGGCTTTTCGTATTTTAGATTCTATTTTTGTTTCTAGGTAATATTTTTTTTTTTAGCTTTTCATTCGATATCACGAATACCTCTGATCGCAAGTTAAAACTGCGTGATTATATTACTTCTCTAAAAATGTTTCATTTCAAAATGTAATATTTATTTCATATAAAGATATCTGGTAAACCATTGAAATTCAATGCGTAGAAAATACTTTGTTCGGGTCATTGAACTCAGAAATAAATTGACTGAAATTTAGAACTTGTTCACTGGATATTACAGATTGAAAACTTTGATGATGATTAAAAACATACACATAGATATATACCTTCATATACACAAATATGTAAATAAATAAATTTAATCGTTTATATTTTGAAATTAAGCCAAAGCCTTTGAAAATAAAATTAAAATGAATCCTATCATATAAATTGCTGAACAAAAAATGTCCACACTGTCCATACAATTAAAATGTTTAATTATATTTTAAATGGTAAATTCTTTGACCATTTTAAATGCATAATATGTCAACACTTTTTTTCAAATTTAAATGTAATTAAAATTCCATTACACTGTGGTCATTAAACACGAAAGCTAAAAAAAAAGACTTCAAACATTTTTCTAAAATGTTCACAAATTAAGTTGGCCTGCCAACTCCTAAACTATATAGCCACTTGAATAACCATTAATTGTAACTTTGTTTCATTGCGGGTGGATGGCCTGCCGATTGACTATTCTATTTTATTTTTTTATTTTTATTCTCCTTTACTACACTGCAACCGCCAATTATGTAAGCCACAAACCAAATACTAACCCAATATTACCACATCTCCCACATAAAACCCAAATCAACCAAACTCACCATATAAGAGTTAAAATACTAAATCGACCAAAAATAAATGTTGGGATAAATCCCAATGAATATTTTAGTCTGGGGTCTCCAAAGTAAAGGAAAACCCCAATGAAACAAAAAAAAAAGAAAAATTAACAGTACATCGCTGTCTCTATATTGACGGTCAATTAAAGCAGCGAATGAGCACATTTGTCCACTTGTCCACATTGGATATGTCCACACATCCTTTTTGGCAGTTTGTTGCCAAAATGAAAACATCCATATGTCCCAGGATTGGCTTCATCAAACCACAAGCATAGCCATCGACAGTCGTTGTTGTTGTTGTAACACATGATGTGGTTTATTGTATTTTCCCATTAAGCCAGTTGTGAAATAAAATAAAATTACACATCCTCGAACGTATTTTACCTATAGGTATATAAAGGTCCTGCAAGGGAATAAAACCATAAAATAACAGGTAATGGGGTACTGAAATGATCTTTTTTATTTTTTTAAAAAATACATAAAAATTGTTTTTGCACAAGCAAAATATTTTTTATCTGAAATGTTAATAGTTTTATTTTTATTTGAATACTGTTTTTTGTATTCTTTGTTTTTTGTATTCTTCCTTGTTTGTGGGTGACCGAATAAAATAATAATTGAATGGTTTTTTGTATTTTTAAAGTATACAAACAAAATCAGCAGTTGTTGTTTTTACAAAACGCTTATTGGTGTTAACAGAGATGTAAACTGATTATTTTACACTTTTTCGTTATCCTTTATTTTATTTATTAAAAAATTCGTTGAGAGTTCATTTGTTTTTGAATTTTATTGACAATTATTTCAAGTTTTTTTTTTTTGTTGATGTGGTTGGAAAAAAACAATTTATCTGTTTTCAGAAATCATTAAATTTTAAGTCAATGTTAAATGTTGACTTTACTCGTTTTTAATATTTTAATCAAATCATAATAATTCTTTATTCAAATTTATTGATGTAGTTTTGATATTATATTTTAGCATGACACTAGAAACAACTTTAAGATGTAACCGCATTTTAATCAACAATCAACCGCCATTTTGTTTGTGGTTTTTATTTGATTAGAATGAAATAAAAAGCATGACAAACAAGTTTACATTTGTGTGCGAATTGAACTGGAAAATGAATGCCCAAGAAAGAGTTAGGAAAGTTTTCATCGCATTATACTCATGCAGCGGAATTTTGGGAAGTTTTTTTTTATCTGAAACCCTTTATAATTCTATATTGGTGTACACTGCGGTAGTGAGACCTGTATAGGCATCGGAAGACGGCAATTTGTTAAAAATATTCTTTTTTAAAGTTTGAATAATAAATCTTATCAAACCTAATCTAATCTACTTATATAGACATCCGGAAAAGCTGCTAAAAATGCTACGATCCTAAAAACGTTAACAAAAATCCTAAAACTAGCATTCATTGGATCAATCATTTCTTTGTGCACAACATACTAAAGGACCAAAGGCAGGTTTAGAAAACATACGCAGCCTGCTGCCTCTTGACCACTATATGCAAGAATCCGCTGCAAAAAGTGCTCTCAAGATAAGCCGATCGAAGTTTAAGAAACCCAGCTCGACTGAACATTCTGAAATTCTAAATTTCTACATATGTACATACACATATAGGAATAAATAAATAAATTTCTTACACAGATTTGTCAAAACTCTTCAAACTCTTCAATGAGTTTATAATCTACAAGCAAGATCATGTTGACGGATGGTTGAAGAATGGACAGCTCAAGAAATTGAAAAAGATAGAGGAAAAAACGGAAAAAGGTCGAAAAGTTTGCAGTTTCCTCCGTTTGCTCTTGCAGCACAGGGTCCTCAAGGTCCTTGAGAAAATGTTAATTAATCATCCCTGATGAACAACATCTTAAAATTTCATTGACCTCCGACCTGATTCTATACTATATTTTTTACATTTGATTTCATGTTCAGTTGAATCAAAAAATGTTTTAAATCCATTTTACTTTCGAAGTAATAAAATTTATCGGAATTTTAGTTTTCTCTGTTAGGTGTTGAATTTTGAACAAAAATAAAAGTTTGTATATTAACCCTGGATTAATATTCACCACTCGTGGATTCTTTCATTAGAGTAAATGAAATGGCATATCAATCAAACACTTTCAACTTTAAGAGAATTCAACATTACCACTTTTAAATTTCAAAAGTTTAACTATTAGATTAACTGTCGTGAATTTGTCGTGCAACTAAATAATTTGTCGCGCGATTATTTTAGAAATAAACCCGTGGTAATGCTTACTTAACAGTCAAGTTAGGACTACCATCCCAGAAAAAGGATAAAATGCAATCGAAAATTGAAAGTGATAAAGTAAATAACAGTTTTTTTTTCTGTCGTCATATGCAACTTAAAAAGTTGTCGCGCAATTTTCGTTTGAAAAACCCCAAAAAACTAATTTTTAGGGTTTACCACCTCAGAAAAATAATTTCAGTTTTTTTTATCGTTATTTAAAAATATTTGCGTGACTAATTTTTAAGTTGCATGACGTATTTACGACAAAACCAACAATTTTTTCAGTTATCTCTTTTAAATACTGACGTTTAATCTTTTTTCTGGGATGATAGTGCTAATTTGACTGTCAAGTTAGCATTACGAAGTGTAATTTTTTTTTATTTGCGCGACAAATTTTTTAGTTGCACCACAAATTCACGAAAAACAGCGGCTATTTGAGTTATCCTTTTTTATTTTCGATTAGTTTTGATGCTTTTTTTTGGGGTGGTAAGCCTTATACTTGACCGAAAAATTAGTTTTTGGGTTTATTTAAAAAAAAAAAGTAGCGCGACAAATTTTTTAGTTGCATAACGTATTTGCGACAGCAAAGCGACAATTATTTCTGTTATTCATTTTAATTTTCAATTATATTAAATCCTTTTTCTGTGGTGGTTATCTTGACTGTCAAGTTAGCATTACCAGGAGTTATTTTCTAAAATAATCGCGCGACAATTTTTTTAGTTGCACAACAAATTAATTCAATATTTAATTTTTTTTTAATTTCAAAGTGGTAATGCTAACTTGACGAACATAACTGAATATACATGTCGTCACTTAAGTCGATACTTCAAGTGAACGGCTCTGTCGCTTTCACTTAAGTGAAATTGAAACTTATGTGTAGCCGGGAGCTACTTTAAGCATTTTCCAACTTGAATGATAAAAATTCTTCCCTTATTCCTATACGTTAAGTTTTTAATCAATAAAAATTCAATCAATAAAAGAAAATTATACTTATTTCACTTTAACATTATTGCATGTTCAAGTCAAATTTCCTATAATTTGTTTGATCCTTTCCCGCTTTTTTTATGCTTGTCTTGTCAACCTTTTGTGTCAAGTTAGTCATCGAACTTTAATCCTAAAATAATGCATGACACGCACAAGTTAACCAATAAAATTTCCTAATTTACCTTAATTGTTTTATTATACTTCTACTTTACCAAACTTGCAACCACTAAATGTTAAAAGGAACATATTTAGTTGGGGTGACAAACATATCTTCTATAAGGAAGACAACGACAATCTTTTCTAAGAAGACTTATGTCAGTAAAACGTATTTATAGATCAAATGTTAGGTACCTACACAATAATGTCAACACCTCTCGCGCACCCACTTGAATTCTTGGAGTGAAGAGCTATCAGCCAGCAGAGGCCGAAGGACGACATAACTCCGCATCGATATGGAAGGACGACAAATTTATTTAATGGCTGTGATAAAAATATTCATGAAATATTCAAAGCTTTCGCAATAACCCCGCGTGTTTTGTCTGTCTGGTGTACTAGAGTTGTTCGTGTGTTGTATTTGTGGTGTTTATGGCCCTGTAATGGCAGCGCGCGTATCTGTTATGTTGTCTTGTTGTCCTTGTTGGTATTTTATTAGTGCATTATGTGTTGTCGAAGTATGATATGGGGTTGGTATGGGATAATAAACGGCAGACCGCTGGTCACCAACAACAGAATTTAAATTTATTACCAGCAGTTTGTTTCAGTGTTTGTCGTTAAAGGATATTTAATGGTAGCGCTATTAAGGCAAATTAAAATAAGTTTGTATGCCGTTGGGCGACGATGATGCCACGCTTGTAAGAAATTTTAAATTTAGTGTTAATTTTTGTTGCACTTCATAAAGTGACAATTCATCCTCCTTGATATGTATGTACCTATTTATAATATTGCCATCGATTTATGTACAGAGGGTTATTCCACTTTATTCAATTTACCTACGACAAAAGTTATGTTTCTGAAGTATATCCAAAGACTACTTCCAGAAGTACCTATGACCAGAAATATTTCCCGAAGTACTTCTAGAAGAAGTACGTTGAGAAAAGTACATTCCAGAGCAACATCCACTAGTACTTTCCAAAGTGCATCCAGAAGAACTTCCAAGATTACTGCCAGAAGTTTATGTTAATCCTTTTCCTAAAGATTTCCTATGTGGGATGTACTCCCGTCTGGAAGTACATCCTGGGATTGCCTCCAAATGTACATACATCCTCAGCCAAATGGGACAAAGTCTTTTGAGAACTTTTTTTTGAATACCTTGCTGATACTCGGAAGAAAACTTATCGATCGGAGATTTGCCAGATTGCAAATGCGATTTATAGTTGCATTATTCAGTGCGTTTTTAAACACCGTGTAGTAAAACGCTTTCTGAGTAAGATGGCGTACTACTATCGACAACTGCTGATTTATTTATTTTCAAGATCTTAAAGATGTTCTCGAGTTCCTACTTCGAAATTAATAGGGAAGCTTCCACTTGGTGATGATAGTGTTTGCCAAGTAGTCTGAATTGAATCCGGCGAAAAAGCGGTTCTCTGATTCCCATCGCGTGATGGAAATTCACTGAAAGTCACTTAGTAAAAGTAGCCCTTACACTTTTTGTTTAGGATCTTCGATAACAGATGTTATATCGTTCAAGTGTGGTCGAAAGCACCGCTCTCTATCGTCGTACAGATGTATTTTACAGAACTTTGATGTACTCAATCTTGAAAAATTAATTTTGATACAAATAGAAGACAACAAAAATTATATAGAGCCGATAAATTATGGGAGGGTTAAAAATTTCAATTGTCTTCAATCATCTTTTATTTAGGAATTCGAAATAAATGTTATAGTTTTCACATATAATTCTTAATAGACCACGTGCAGCCGAGCCATGAGTAGAACCCCTAAGTTTCTAAAAACTTTACCAATTACCACCATCCAGACGCGAGCAGAAAATATTGAAGTTCTGTGATTTCTACTATACTGCTTGCTACAAGAAGGAATGGGAGCAACTTCTGTTTCGTTATAGAGAATACTACGGGAAGACGTCTTTAGTTACGATCACGTAAGCGATATTCGAAGATCATTTCACTCTAGCACCTAACCCCGTGACGCCAGCATCAAATGTAAAAAAAAATTAAATTAATTTTGGCCATCAAAGTCTCCCCTCGCCCCCTCCCTTTCCATCTACCAAAATAAACTCATGGTTTATTAATCATGCAGTAAAACTGGAAGTCTATAAAGGATGCTGCATAGGAAAAATAGAGCTGATTCATCTCCTCTTGCTGAAGAGATGGGAAGGATATTGTTTTAAAAAAAATAGAAGAAATGCCACCAGACAATCATAATTGAAGTCATTAACAGATTTGTGAATTTCATCAGACGGTATAAAGATCAACCCCCTAAGACACGTTCCTGCTACAATAACGAGAAAAGGAATTTGTAAGTAGAACCACAGTCGATGGGGAATTTTTTAGAATTGTTAAAATAATGTTTTTTTGAATAATGGTCTTATTTACTTTTATCACATCACATAGGGGTTTCTGAGAAATAAATTTGGCTAAAATCAAGTGCAAAGGGAGAATCCGCACGAAACGCCATTTTTTCATGGACTAAAGGACAAAATTAATTTTCGTGTTAGCGACTGAGAAATTTTGATTTTTTACCGTTGATAATAAAGCATCACTCAAATAAAATTTTATTAAAATTGATCGGATTTTTTTCGAGAATAATAAAATTCAAAAAACTAACTTTTTCGAAAATACTTTTTTTTTTAAATGTTTGATTGCAGTATTAATCAAGTTTAAGAACAGTTTCAAAGATAAACGCTATCGAAAAATGTAAATGTGCAGGTACCGTTAATAAGCTTGGCCGGAAAAAAAAATTTAAAATGAAAGACATCAACATTGGCAACAAATCACTTATATAAAATTTTATCAAAATCAATCGTATTTTTTTCGAGAAATTTGGAATTATCGCTGTCGTTTATATATGGTAGTTACCGTTATTTCTTGACCTAGGTCCTAGGATAAAAATAAAAAAAACATTCTATTAGGCTAGGAATACTTTTTAATAAGTTTGAAGAAAATCGGCCCAACTGTTTAGGCTGTAGGTGTAAATACAGACAGAATTTTGCGGACCTACTTTTTTCGTCTATCTCAAAACTTTTTTGTGTACGAATGCTTAAACTGCCTTATAGTACCTATATAATCGCAAGTAAAAACTGTCAGTTAATAGACTTAAAAACAAGTTTGGTTGTAACCATCAAAAAGACAATTACAAACAACCAACACCAGTTTTTTTTTTTTAACACCGTCATAGTATTTTTTTATTTTTTTTTTTTAAATACCATTATTTTTATAGCTAAAACTAAACTCCGACCTCTTTTCTGAGAAATCTTCTACGAACCCTTCATAAATTTGAACAAAATCGGTTCAGCCGTCTGTGCTCTATGAACTGATAGATCTAGTTTCACAGACATACAGACGGGAGCCGGACATACTACCGAAATCCAAAAACCCAAAAGACCGAAAACCCAAGTGACCGAAATCCCAAAATCCCGCGATTAAGATTGAGTTTTTTTTTTCAAAATTTTCATTTATTTTAATAAATGTATTGAACATAAAAGGAAATAACTTTACTGGAAAATATTATTCGGAAATAACCACTTTGAGTGGGAAATAACTTAACTATTTTGTGGGAAATTATTTCACTCTTGTGGGTGTAGTTACACATGTCAACCAAAATACACAAAATATTACATACATACCCAATAACTTGCACCCACCCAAACTCGCACCCACACCAAATCATATAGTGGGCCAGGCACTGTTGGGGCACAAGTGGGCCACCAGGTACTGTGAATCAAGAAAAATGTGATAAAAAACAAAGAGTTTTCAAAAAAATTGATTTCTGAACGCTCGTTCAAAGAATTTTTTTAAAGGTTTGTTTTGATCAACGTGTAACTATTTTCCACATGTTTTCGTTTTCTTTTAAGTAAAGAAAACTCAAAGGCCAGAAAAAGTTTTCCCGAAATCCCGAAAAAATTGGGCAAATTTTTCATTTTATATAATTTTTTCGGGAAAACCCTTTCGGTCTTTTTGTTTGGGATTTTGACCCCGACCCCATATAAACAGCATTTTTAACTTGTTTCATTTTCTTCTTCATCGCAATATCATTTTTTTTTTCGGTGAGAATGTATATCACTTTTAACCGCATGTACAAATTTAATGAAATTTTATCAAAAGCCAGAAAACTTATTGGACAACATAATACATGGCTTCATCCATGATCCATAGAAAACAAACAAAAAAAAACACATTTTATTGTACACTTCATTCCTTTCAAATACATTTAAAAGATTGCAAATATTTTATTCTTTAAGTATGTTTTTTTTCCTCTTAAGTTAAACGAGTCTAACTTTTATATCCTTCAAAATAACGAGTATAATATAAAATAAAAAAAAAAAAAAAAACTAGCTTCAAAACGGACAGCACATAGAACCGATGTCATTCGGACTGAAACACAATCCTTTGGACGTGCACAGCCTTCGATATCGTCTCAACATTAAATTGTACACATCGAATTGACTCCATTCGAATGTTTGCATTGTCCACTTCAATAAATCAGTCGAGAATGTGTCGTACGTCAAAATATCCTGCAAAAATATTATAATAAGTTAGAATGGAACAACAACTACAACAACAATAAAAATAGCTTAGTTTGTACGTATGACAAATGGTGTTCTTTTCATGGAGGATTTTTGTGTCAATATTATAGTTTTTTTTTTTTTTGTGTGGCCCAGGAAACGAGATTAATATGTAAACAAATACAATAAAAGGGGTATTTATGCAACGAAGATGAATGTTTATTTAAAAAAAGAACTGAATGACAAAAACCTATAACTAAGCAAAAACAAAAAAAAAAAAACTTAACTGACAACAATACAATTTTACGCACTTACATAAAAAGCTTATATAGTGAAGATGGAATAAAGAGATGAGGTCAACTTGATGATATGGATATGATGATTTATATTGTTAACATTAAAAAATGTATAACAGTAATATAGCTCGATTAAAAACAAAGAAAGTATTTAAAATTTCAAAAAGAGTTCCACAAGGTGAACTTCTGTCACCACTTCTTTTTTCTTCTGTGCAAAAATTATTTATGTATATTAATTTAGTAGATAAACTGGAGCAAAAATAAAGGTTTCATATAATGGGATAATTTACGCTTTGTGAACGATATTGGTCTTATTTCAATAAAAGCTTAACACATCTAAGAAATGCTGACAGAATTGACAATCGTATGTTCGAACTATAGTGACAAATCAAACATAAACTGAAATGGACTGAAATATCGCGAGAAGGTCAAAGACGGACAAAAATGACATCACCAGAAACCAGGAAACGCAGAGGACTTCTTTGTCAGAAGATATTGATGGCCGATATTTGCCAATAGAATAAAAATTGTACAAAAAACTCTAAAAATATGTTCTTGATATCTTCGCAGAAACGATTTGTTAAAATTTTTGAAAACATTTCCACAGAATTGTCAAATTTATCTCACGAATTCGATGCGGAAAATGAATGTATACTTGAATACACTTCTTTTATAAGGCACGTTATGCATTCTTAAAAACAATTTAGATAATGATCAAACATGACATTACGTTGATGCAAAAAAAAAAAAAAGGAAAAACTTAAATCCGACATTATTCTGTTTTCCCTTCTGTCTTGGAACAAAAAAATCGTATGAGTAATGGATTTAATTGGATTTTATTCAGAAAAAAAAATACCTCCTAAAAATGTTTTTTCTATAGACTATCTCGTAAAAAGCTTTGCTGATTTTGACGAAATTTGATACTCGGATATGCTATGCGAACACCGCAAACAAAGTTGAAAAAAAAAAAAAAACAAAAATAATTGTTGGAAAAACTTTTAGAAAAGTTAAAATATGTATACAGAAAAAAAATTCATAAAACCGGTTTTTCTCAACAAAAAAAAAACCTTTGGGACAATGATTTTGGAAATCTTAAAAAAATTTCATATCATTGTTATTCATTCTTTTTCTTTCTAATTATTTTTCAGAGCATTTAAAAACAATGCGAGTAGAAGTAATATATTTTCGTCTCTTAAGCGCCATGCTTACTTTCGACTACAACAAGCTTATGCGACCCAGCCGCATTCTTTATGTGGCTTACTTTTCTGCTTTAGATTCGCTTATTGAAAAATTTTACTTTTTTCTAGTTTAACCTAAACTGTATATAACCCTATCAAAAATGTCAAAACTTTTGCAAATGGCGGCGACTTTTAGAGAATTGCAAATTTTTGCACTGATTTGACAGTTCAAGAATTTTTCTTTGATGTCACTGATAGAACGTGTCATAGACTCAGGATTTTGCAAGTCTTATAAAGAATATCTGAAATGCGAGAAAAAAGTTCAAGAGCGGGCATTTCTCTTTGGAAAATGTGAATACAATGATTTCCAGTGTCAGATTAAACTAAATACTGTTAATTTGTCAAAATATAGTTAGCATAGCGCATGGTTACCTTTACATTTTTCATTTTCCATGAATGATGGCTAGGATGCCAATGGATTAAATTATCTTCAAAACATAACATCAACTTTAACTCAAATCAAGCAGCAATGAACAGAGAACAACGCAACGCTTGTATTTATATACATAATTTTTATATTTGAATCATAAGTGGAGCTGAAAATTATACCTACTTTCTTGAAAACTAGTAATTTATTTCTTTGCATGAATATCCGTAATATTTAATTGAATAAGATATGTTATTCTCTCAAAGTCAAGTATGTCCTTTATTTTGCTGTTCATTCTATTTTATTCACATAATATTCCATTATTCTTTTACGTGTGTATAAACAAGAATGAAACCGCAATGCATCAAATTAAAAAAAAACTTGGGGAAGGAGAGTATGTGAGGAAAGCAATGAATACAAACAGCAGGCTTCTCTGTTATTCTTTCTTACTCAACTTTTTATAGAAGATATTTACTTGTTGTTGTAAGTTTTTTTTTCAAAAACAATTTTGCTGAATTATAATGCAATAACAATAAGTTAACCGGATCCTGGTTGATGTTGACTACTAAAATAGTTTTCTTGGTTTTTATCAGTATTCTCAAGATTGCTGTTGCAGACAGTCTGGATGGACACATTCATTTTGAAATACCAAAGTGTTTAATTTATGAAGCGTTTGTTTCAAAGTCTGATGTCAGTCATTAAAACTTGTTTTTTTAGGAAAATTATTTTTAAATTAAAGGGAACTAAACCTACTTTCTATCTATGAGAGCAATTAGATATCATATTGCGAAATATATCACACGAAATTTTGTAATAATAAAGTTCTTGCCAACAATATTCCGATTGAAAAAAATTTAAATCGATAGTACAAATAGTACAATATAACAACAACAAATTTAAAAGTATAGATTTTCAATTCAAATTATAAAATGTATGTCAGGATCAGGACAGTTATGTGGAAAAGAAACTTTTTTCATATTGTTTGCTAAAAATTTTATTTTGTATTCCATTTGAAACATAGATTATCTGCAACTACAAAAAAACAAAAAGATTCAAATTAATTTTAAAGTTTTGTCATGTACAGAGAAAAGTGAGACTATGTTTTTGACTATTCTCAGGTTCTGTCCTTATCATTGGTTTGGTTTAACTAACTTTAAAAACTTTTTCAAAATACAGAAAGGTAAATAAACTTCCAATGATGATAAAATGTTTCACACAGAAAGTTTTTTTTTAAGAGTAATGAGTTTGGTTGAATGGACTGGTCAGGTATAGAGATATTGGGTGATGTGAATAAAAACTGAGTGCGCAAGTTCACTCTACTTTTTAAAGCAAACACTCCATTTGGTGTCAAAAAAAAAAGATTTGACGAAACTTTTGAAGAAAAAACTTTACTTCAAAGTTGGAGTGTTCCCTCAGAGTTTGAGGTTTCCATCATTTATTGCCGAGGGAACACTCCAAATTATAAATGGAGCACATGAACACCCTAGAAAAAAAATTAGGCCAGGTAAAAATGGATTTTTAGTAATACATACAAGTTTTTTTTATATCTACCCATGACCTAGGTACTTGGAATTAAAACCATTTCAACATCGATGACTGATAAATTTCTTCGTATTTGAGTTTTTATGATTGAAATTTTATTTTTGTATTTGTATGAATTTACCCTTGTTGAAGTACCTACCACCATAATAAAAAAAAAAGAACTTGTTGCGCTAAGCCACAGCGGGAATAAAACGGGCCTCCTCCAGAGCCGCAGTACAATTCCATAAAATTTTCCCGTCCGACTCGCTACCCATTGTACCACGGACACGAACAAATTGAATTGGCAATGTTGGTGTTTTCTCTGCTTTTGAGTGTTTTGAATTACCAAAAATTGGACGAAATTTTTTTAAGGGAAAACTTTATTCACACCGAATTGAGTGTTCTCTCCAAAGAATGTACTTTACTCAAGAGGGCATACTTGGAGTGTACCCTCAGTTTGTGTTGTTCAATTTGCATTGAGAAGTGTCAACGAAATAACAACAACATGTGTAAGCGAACACTATTTTTAAAAGGAATTATAGATACTTTAAGGCGGTCAAACTGATCATCAGACTTTTTTAGTGATGCTTGTCTAATATAATAACATGTTTTTTTGTTCGTAAAAAAACTTAATTTTCTTGCCGATGTCGGAATTTGACCCCACCGGTGTGTTTATATACCGAATATGTGTCTATACTTATATGTACTATGATTAAACCACATAAACAGGATGGTATAGAATCTTCGTTTTTTTCGCCAAGTATACATATATGCGTGCATGGTTTTATTTCAACAATACTAGTGTTTTTGAACGGTGACGAATTATGTGCTATTTTCCAAATTTCGAATATTTAAAGAAGGATTTAAGAATTCTTAAGCACATATTTGCATTCTTCTTTCATATTATGTAGACGCAGGTTGGCTGTCCGACAGAAGGAATTAAGAAGATAAATTTATTTGTAAAAACTTCTTAAATCAAAATAATATACTTCTTAAAAACTTCTTTATTCTTTCTTTAAGAAGTATGAATAATGAGTAATAAATCGAATTTCAATTCTTTCCCAAGACGTGCCTGTGAGCTTTTATTTTAATTTAAACGAGAAATTGCTTGATATACATATTTTACTGACAAACATTTTTTTTTAAATCAGTTCTATTTTGCTCGAAAAAAAATTATAAATTAATTAATTTTTATAAAATTTTTAATGGCTGAATCTTTTCCAATGGTGATATTTTTAATCGAAATATTGTTTTTTTTTAGAAAAATCTCTTGTTACCTTTTTTTCGACTTTGCTTTTGATTTTTTCCCAAAATCAATTACTTAAAATACGATTGGTAAAAAAAAAATCAAACATTCAAAACCAATTATTAATATATAAACTCAATTAAATTCTAAACAGCAATTTATTGTTTACTTTTACATTTACTCTTTAATCAACAAAGGTTTTTCCGCTATCGTCGGTCGGTTTAAAAAAAATCACTCATCAATTTGCTTAGTCTAAACTGTTTAATAAAATTTTCAATTATCAAGCATTCACCCACCTTTCGACCTTGAATGAAAAGAGTTCTTTGACGAAAAAGGAAATCAAAAAAATAAAACAAGGTTTGAATAAATTAATTTCTTTTTTTTTCGCAGTTCCATGTTTTTTTTTTTTTTTTTTGATTGCTATACACACACAAACCAACAAACACACAACCACATAACAGCGATTGACCAAAGTTTTGCCTTTGAAGAAAAAAAAAAAAACGAAAAAGTTTCCTTGATTTTTTTTTCTCAAATGAAAGCAAGCCGGTATGCTAGTAAGGCCCTATCTTAAAATTAAAAAAAAAAAATTAACAGGCTAAAAGGCAAAAAGTCGTCCTAATTGTTTCGAAACTACTTTCAATTAAATTGTTCATCATTATGTGTCCACTAGCTTTCGGCAACTGTTGACTCTTCTTAAGTGGACTGAAAGAGTTGAGTGGATGATACTTGAACAAACTTTCGTGTCCTGGAATTTGCCAGCTCTTAAAAGTGCAATAATTTTGCCATTCTTCCTGCTGCATCACTTGGGCTCTGGCTTATAAGTTTTTGATGGCAACATGGGTTTGGTATATTTAATGGGTATAGTATATGATAATAGAGTATAAAGTATGAAGGCTTTAATTGGGCAATGTGAAAGGGTTAAGCGGAAGAGTTGATACTGACGCTGTTGCCCTGCACTTGACTCTTGTTTTCTTATTTGTTTTGTTTACTTCTTAATGAACGAGAAGGTACCTTCTTATATTTTCGATAGTTTTTTTTATTTTTGTTTGCGATGCAACACTGTTTCCTTCTTTAATTTGTTTTCTGACAGCATACAAAATAAAGGAAGATTTTAGCATCTGAGTGTGAGACTTGAATTTGCTAAACTTATTGCCTGCATCTATCGAAGTACAATTGAAATAGAAAAAGTATTAGAAGAAGAAAAAGATGAATAAGACAAAGAAGATAAAAAAGAAGTAAAGGAAGGAGAAGAAGAAAAAGAAGAAGAAGAAGAAGAAGAAGAAGAAGAAGAAGAAGTAGAAGAAGAAGAAGAAGAAGAAGAAGAAGAAGAAGAAGAAGAAGAAGAAGAAGAAGAAGAAGAAGAAGAAGAAAAGGAAGAAGAATAAGAAGTGGAGGAAAAAAAAGAAGTTAAAAAAGAAAAAGAAGTGGACAAAGAAAAAGAAGTAGATATAGAAAAAGAAGTGGAGGAAAAAAAGAAGCGGAGGAAGAAAAAGAAGATAAGGAAGAAGGTGGGTTGGTTGGTGCTGTTAATTTGACAACCAGTAGTTTTTACTTTTTACTTCGGCTCTCTAAATTTTCGAGTCTATTTTGCTTTCAATAGTCCAATGTTTTTTTTAATTTCTTCCGATATTGGTTAAGCAGTGAACTGGAAGCTTAGGTTTAAAAACGAAACACGGTAGAGTCCGTCTTTAAGATTCTACTAGTAAATAAAAAATTACGGAGGAAATAAAATCATTTGAAAAAACGATTTTAACATCGTTATTTTTACATCTAGAATTTTAATTCCAGGAACTCCTTCCATCCCATCCCATGCAAACCCTATATTTTGTTAGTCTAGTGTAAAAGTGATATTCTGTTAAACTGATTTTATGCCCATGTGCGGTATCATGTTATAGAGAGACGAAAATCTCAAAACTACCATCAAAAATTGTTGCTGATGACTAAGATGTCAGTTTTTTTTTTATTAAATACTGGCTTTCAGCGAAGTTGAGGTAACGAAACTTTCTTTTCATGTGCAATATATTCAAAACCAATCTAATGGGAAATCTGTTAATACCATTAAACGAATAAGAACAATTACCGAGAAAACATACATTTTATGTTCCAATAAAAAAAACTTTTTAACAACCTTTTAGATTGTAAGACATGAAAGATTGATCTCAACAAATAATTACATAAAATACAAATCCTACCTATCAGAGGAACATTTTTTAAGGAATATCTTATTCAAATTATTGTTTTATGAACCCTTACTAATTTATCCTCAGATAACACCACTAAACCTTAAGATGACAGCAATTAAAAAATCAAATAAAAAAAAAAACACATACTTTTTTTCATTCAACATTCAAGTCCTTAAAATATTCCAACGCATCACATTCATCATCCGGTGTTATTCAAGGGGTTACGTGACGGTTGGTATACTCATCCATCAACTTGAATACCGCGCAGCAGATGAAGTTAATCCTCCAATGTTTGTTCTTCCTTACCCAAGTTGATGTTCTGTGGTGAGCATCAGCAAATCCTGAATAGCTGCTATCCATTGCATATGGAGTGCAAAGTCTGGGACTCTAATGAGATATGTTTTACTTTGTGCTTGTTCGTCGACGTTGATGTTATAAAGTTTCATGGTTAATGTAAACATTTTGTTAGTGTAACGCTCATTACAGTGTACGAGGTTTCATATATATATGGATGATGAATGCTGTTAATTAAGATACGAGTAAATTTCGGTACCGCATTTGACACTTTGCTATCATAAGAAAACGTTTACAAAATGTTTAAACTCGCTGATTTGGTGGTGCAACGATATTTGGGATATTATCTCACTAACAAGGAATATTATTTGAAGATGAACATGTTTACTTTTTCAAACTGTTACCAAAAGGTTACGCCAGGCAAAGGAGTTTGGGTTAGAGTTTCACTGAGTAAAATTTGATTTACTTAAATATTGACAGAGGTGTACATGAATGTGTAAGGAAATAAGGTTGTATAAGAAGAAAGCTAAAACAGATTAACTATGTGATTGGAAACTTTTTACTTTATACTAGCAGACCCGCGGAGCCTTGCTCGTTCCCTGGATCTCGACAACATCGTTACCTAACCGGCTCCAACAGTTTCTAAAAAACATTCTGATAGTTTCGATTCCATAAGTTAAAAACAAAAACATTTGTCAAAGTCGATTATAACTTTACTGTATATAATGTTGTTGAGATGTATTGTTTGCATTCGTTAAAAATCAAATATGGTGTCAAGATATAGACGTCACAGCGTAAAACTGAAATCCAAAAATTTCTCTGACTGTCCGATTGTATCAGTACCTGCAGCTTCCTCGACTGTGTTTTATTTTTCTCTGTTGAAACTTTCTGGACTGACCTTAAAATTGCATGAAAATTTCATCGAAATCGGTTAACGGCCTTATCTACTATTTCATAAATTACGTGATTTAACCAAAAATTTATTTTAATAAAATTTGTTTGGCTATACAAAAAAAAAACTAATAAAATAAGTATTGAAAAACTAAAACTGGACGACTAATGGGTGCTAAAATAACCTTAAATGAAAAATCCATCATTTTGGAGGCTATTTTTTGAAATGATGCCCAAACGAACATGATTTGAATCATGTGAATATATTTAATAACATTCGTTTGCTTTTAAAAATTGATTTTAATTTTGTAAAGCTTTTAGCTTAACAAATTTAATATCCGGAAATATCCTAAAACAAAAAAAAAACAATCAACTTGACGGCCAAACGCCCAAATTAAAATAATGACTTCTAGGCTAAATTTAATTCTTAGCATGTTGAAAATTAATTCCAATCATAAAAAAGGTTACCGCAAAAAATGCATGGGTTTTTTCTTGACCTGATTAAAGATCGTGGAATAAAAATTACTTTTTTTACGGAATAATTCATCAGTATTTTGGTGTTACATATATTTCGACTAATATATCTTTGTCGTCCTAGGCTTACTGCTCAAACATCAAAGAATTTAGCCGTTTCCTTAGAAGAAACTGTTTTGGCAATTTCCTCCAGTTGGTATAATATCACCCAATTAGATCGCCTCAGACTTCTGTTTTGTTTTTATTTTTAAGTCATGCATTGGGTATATGAAAACAAACCAAATCGTTTGGAAGCTTTCAAGTATAATATCCGACAAGATTCGAAAACTTATCGCCTGAAGTTCTCGCCAAAACGATACAAAATGGGGTAAAAAGAGTTCAAATGGTCGTAAGCAATAACGGCAGAAACACACTTAACCAATATCACCTTCAAAAAGTAATGGAAACGATTTGGAAAATAAGCCAAACAAATTTTTTATTCATAATAGCGAAAAAGGGTTTTCGAACTAATTTATGGAAGAAGAAGCCAAAATTTCATGGAAACAACGGCTCCTTTAAATTAAGCTGTAGAAAATTTTGCAAAAGGTGCAGAAACAAATATTTGGCTTAATAATTTTGGAATAAACATCCCAAATTTAAATAAAAAAATTGTCAGAATTCATAAAAATAACGCCAAATTTTTAGAAAAAGAGCGAAAAAGTAAGAATAGAAATTACGTCCAAAAAAGAAATGCTTTTTGGCCTTTAATTTTAGTTTTGAAATAAGACCAGAAAATAGATTTTTCTACATTATCTAATACCATGTAGAAGTAGATAATTTGATGCTACATTTTGGCTTTTTTTTTATTTTGATTCAAAAATTTAAAATCTGGCGTTTTTTCTTTTCCGATTAAGAAAATAAGCCAATAATTTATTTTCTGGGGGTTTTTAGTAAACCATTTTTTTTAGCCTATTTTATTATTCACAATAACAAAAAAAGTTTTTCCAACTTATTTATGGAAAAAGAAGCCAAAATATCCTGCATTTTTTGCCTAGGAAAAAACAGATTATTGTTTGGAGAGTTCATTTAATTTTTTAGCGAAATTTTATATGGGGTAAATTCAGATTCTTATAATAAACAGATAATACCTAAACATACAACAAAACTATTTGTATTATTTAAAAAATATAGTAGGTGATTGTTTTTGAGTCACCAGAACTTTATTGCAAAACTTTATTCATTTAATTTATAACATGTATGCATATGCAATGTATGTAAAGTTGATATTCTATTGAAGTTTTCTCCAAACGCAATTTATATTCAATATAGTTCTAAGACACTAGCAATGGTTTAATTTCAACAGCTAAACTTCAACTTAACACACCTTAACCACTAAAGTTTCTCTAGCGCCAAGCCAAACTCTTGTAAATTTGGAAAACACATTCATTCATTTACTTTTCGCAAAACTTTTCAACTAACAATTATTTGCAATGCACATGTTATCACAAGAACCATTGTAAGGATCCGAGTAGTTGAGAAGTTAGTTTGGTACTTGGATGAATAAATTTTGTTTAACACAAAGGGGGAAAGTTAGATAGATAATTGTACTTGGTTTAGAGTCTGACCATTTTAGAAGTTAAATTATAGTGTGTTATTTATTCAATTTGTTATTTTAACATTTGAAATTAATTTAAATTAAATTCCGACACACAAGCCTAAATTTAGCATTTTATATCGTCCCCATAATGTCAAAAACATGAATTTGTGTTTGAAGTTTTCGGACAATGGTGTTTCAAATTCAAATCGAATCACTGTCGTATAAATTGAAGCTTTTAAAAAAGTTTTTCAATTCTTAAGTCTGTTAAAGAAATGAAACACTTAAACTAAACGGGAGTGAAGGTACCTGACATTGAATTTTGATCGGCTTCATGGATTTGGATAACATTTTATATTCTTAAAGTTCTGATAAGCCTGATTAATACATGCAATCAAAAATTTTGGCAAAAATTGTTTTCTAAAAAGTTTTTGAATTCCATATTTCTCGAAAAAATCCGATCAATTTTGATAAAATTTTATGAACTGATTTGTTGTCGACCGCGAAAAAAATTATGATATTCCGAGTCGCTTACACGAAGGATAATTGCCACAAGAGCAAAATATTATAAAATATTATTATTATTATTAAGAGCAAGTTCGTGCGACCTAGTCGTGCACTTTATTTAATTACACCGTTTTTTTTTTATAACTTTTTTCTATTATTTTTTAATAGAATTGCCCTTTCCTACATAAAAAGGTGGGGATTCATTCAATATTTTTCTGGATGGACTTGAGCTCCAACTAGTTTTGGGCGATTCCAATATCGCGGATTCAACATTTAGACACTTTGAGGGTTTCTTTTTAATGTAATAAAAAACATTTTTAATGAAGTTAATATTTGATGGGCTATATTTTATGCAGTTCTTTTTTTATTTGTTTATAAAATTTCAAATAATACGTACAAAAAGTAATGAGAAATGTTTAAAGCACTATCGCGGGTGCAACAGAAATATCCCATGTTTTCAGACCCTTGTACAAAAAGCACTAAATTTGTTAATTGCGTGAAACATTTTTGTACATATAACGTTCTCATTTTGAAAATTGATAAACGAATAAACCACTTGGTAATGAAATATTTTAGAAAATGGCAATAAACAATAATTTATTGACTTCTGAATTTACTTGCTTAATGTATGTTTTTAATGGGTATTTAAATGAACGATTTAAATGAGAAACCAATTAGTGTTTGAATTTTAAAATTTATGTTTTCAGCAAATTTTTTAAAACATTGATTTTCAGTTTTCACCAAATCATCGATTAATATTTATTTTCCTAATCGCGTAAGAAATATAACTTTTGGCTGATGTGAAAAACGGGCATATTTTTATTGAGTTAAGAAGTTTTCAAATAGTTTCATTAACTCGACTTTTATGTTAGGGGAAAGTGGGGTACCCTTGAACACGTTTCACTTTTCGTTTTAAGAGCATTCAACCGAAATAAAAGGCAAGTCTAGATCGCACCAAACTTACGTTTGGAGCAAATTACTAGGCTTACCGTAGTAAACAAACAATTTTGAATAGGTACAGAAATGGATGATAAAAAGTTGTTTTTTTAATATGAAGTACATACGCTAATTTTAAATGTAAAGAACTTTGACCCAATATGAACGCAATTTGCAAAGAAAACGGGGTTTGTTCGTAAAATAATTTGTTTCGCATATGTTTGTGTTATGAATGGGTTGGTTACGAAATCTCGCAATTATAAATCTCGCATGTTGCCCCCCTGCAACCCCTCTGCTTGACTTAACTATAGAATTTACAGTTTTTTTTGGATTTAGTATTTACATATTTTGTAAGATTTTAGGTTGCGAGATTTTGTTTGAAAATTGCAAGATTTTTGTGTGCGAGACTAAAATACAAATTGCGAGATTGTTAATAGCGGAATTTTGTAAATACAAGACTTTGATAAGCGGTATACTAAACTTGCGAGATTTTGTCTTTCGAGATTAAAAAAAAAAGCGAAATTTTGATATTCGAGATTTTAATTTGCGAGATATCTTAATGCTCCTGTTATGAACTTACTTCAGAGCACACTTATTTTTAATTCTATTGGAGTTTTTGAAAACAGTTTTCTTCATATTTTCTGGAACCAACAAGTTTGACCATATCCATCAAACAAGAAAGTATCAACCATTAAATAATCACTTAACGATGACAGTTGAATACTACACAAAAGCCTCTCTGATGACAGTTAGCCACTGAATACTCTTCAAATATGAACATTGGATTTGTAAGGGCCAATCGTACCTACAATCATGGTTCAGCATTAATTTAAATGTTTAATTCACCAATTTCACCGAGTAAGTGCAACTGCCCCTAAGTAGAGAAGTTTGGAAAATAAAAATAGCTGAAGCCAGGTTTAAATATTTATACAACTGGCACTTAGCCCCCGTTTTTCAGTATTGAGTTAACCCTGACTTAATCTCAGAACAAGTTAATCCCGAGAACAAATTAATCTCGAGTTAACTCACGAAGCAGTTTTTCAGTGAAAGACAAACTCTGATTGGAAATGACAGATTAATGCTGGCACGTTTATCGAAACATGTAATTTTCAATGAAAAAATAAAACAAACAACAAACACAATAAAGCAAATAGCTATACATTACAATAAAAACAAAAATGTAACCAATGGTTTTAAGTACATATTATATTCAGCGGGAGAATTTTCAGCATAATATCAAAAATTTTCATTTTATTTAATCCAATTTTAACTCAGACATTTTGTAAGCTAAATATGAGTTAACTCGGCGTGTCAAACTAACCAAAGAATGAATTTTGAGACTTAAGTTGAGATTAACTCTAACCCTGAGATGATCTCGAACTGAAAAACTGGGCCTTAGAATCCCCCAAAAGAGTGGATCCAATTTATAACTTGCTGATGACATTTAGTAGTGGATATTCCGTAAATGTGAAAATTTGAATACTCTGAAAATTTCTAAATTAGATTCGTACAAATCAAAGAACAAAACTGAACAAAAAAACAAAACGAATTTTCCCAAAAACCTAAGATTTTCCTAAAAAAATAAATAATTTGTTCCGAGATTCGAGTATCTATGTTTGTTGGCAAATAAACCAAAATCTGACTTTGGAAGCCACTTCAACTTTTGGAACATATCCCCATCGAGATAGCTGATAGTATCATTCGTACCAGCATCTAAAAATGCAACAACAAACATTTTTTTCGATACTCGAATGAAATTTGAAAATCTATCGGCAATGACTAGAAAATATGAGATTCTTCCTTTCTTGCCTACAATTTTTGTAAGTAGGAATAACACTTAAGGAGTTATTGCGTGTCAATTTTATCAGACTGTTAAGCAAAATATTGGTTAAAAAAAAAAAATTTGAGAAAAAAAAAACCGTTTAGATGTAACTGTTTGGCACGAAGCTTTATGAAGACAGTCAAGGAATAGCTTAGTAACTTGTAATATTAACCGTGCGTTTCTAGATCTACATGAATGGAGCGGGCTTTACATTAACCTCTGAATTCGAGTCTTTAACAAGACATATGCTACTCTTGAAGAGTCCGCTATTCTAATTAAAACGACTATCATTAATTTATGGTTGAAGATTTAAAGTAACACTTTTTTTGAATTTAACATTCAATATTCAAAGTTGCCTCACTCTCCCCTACCTCATAACATCACAAGTAAAAAAATAAACGATTTTGTCTTAGTTGTTAATTCATTTGAGAACTTTGAGTGAACGAAAAATTCAATTAACTTTTAATTTGATGTTCAAGGATATAATAAATTTGCTTCGTTAACAATTTGTCTTGTTTTAAGTTTTAATTCTTTTTATATAAGAAAATAAAAAAAAAATGGTGCAAATTACAGAGGATTTTTTTTTTTTTCAGCGACATAAAGTTTATGGTTGTGTCTGGATTGTTTTGAATTTCTCTAAAAGATAAATCACTTTGGTGAAAGATGATTTTTTTTTTGTACTTGTTCTAGTTTTTGTTAAGATTCAAAATGATTGTCCCCTTGAGTGAATACGAACGGAACACCGAATAGGAATACCAATTCAAATGATAATAATGGCTTCGCTTTAGTTGGTGGATAAGGATTTCATTGTGTTTGCTTTTCTTTTCTTGGTTTTATTTACGACTCCTTGAGGAGTATTTAAACACAGGATTGAATAACTTCATCATTTGTCATAGGATAGGTATGTTTTTTTTTTTTTTTTGTATTGCTGTCTGCTTGCTTTTCCGCTTGAGATAGACATCAGCATTATTCATCAAGAGATTTTAATTTCAGTGTATTTTTTTTCGTCTTGAAATATTTGAGGATAAAAGATAATTAGTGAAAGGGATTTTTTTTTTTTTGATTCTGAGTGATGAATAAGGACATGATGAAATCATTTTCTTGTTGTTTGTTTTTATACTATAGGTATGTTAATTAAGGACTATATTTAGCAATGTTGTTGTTTCTTATTTTTTTTTTAATAAATGAAAATAATTAAGTAAATGGGTTTAATTAACTGAGAGGACAATCCTAATTTTTGTATTATAATTAATCATCTAATATTTAATTATGAGCATAGATTACGCTTTTATGCAAATATATTTAGCTTATTAAGCTGAGAATTCAGAAACATGAATAAAGATTTGTGTTTACAACAAAGTTGTTCATCAATATCTGTATGGTGGAATCAACATATAAGTTTCGTATAGAAATTTATTAATAAATTTCGAAAAATGTTTAATTTTTCGAGAACATTTCTTAATCTATCAAAGAATTATATTACATATTGATCGGGTTCAAAGAATTGAGAATGGTGAAAAATCTTCTAACTCATATATTGTTCATTTGCGATGTTTCTCTCCTTACCTCAGGGCCTCTTAAATCAGATTTCGTTGTTGTCTATCGAAGCCGTAGAATTTCAGTTAAGAGTAGGTATTGGAGGGAAATAGCCCGAGAAAACTTTTCGTTTAAATGCTTCTTACAATACTTTTGCCTTGTTTAAACATATTTATTGCTACACACAAAGAGTCTTAAGCATTTCTAATGAACTCTAGTGATGGAAAAGGGGTCAAATTCCTTAACTCAAACTTTTAAAAGAAAGCATTCAATTCAATAAAAAAGTTAAATATTTTGAAAATGCATAAAATAGATGAGCAGACAATAATTCAGCTTGACAATTGGCAAATATTCGGGCTACAAACTGTGGAAGCATCTTAACTATAACTTTTATTAATATACAATCGAATCCCTCTAAGTAGAATTTCCCAAACGTAAAAAATCTGTGAGTATAAAACGCTCTAACTCAAATTTTTCCAAGACTCCCTCCAACTTGAACTAGTTTTAATGTCCCGTGAAAATTCCATTTAGGGGGAGTCGACAATACAAACAAATTGACCATTACATTTTAAAAATAAAACCCCACTTAAAAGGTAGAGTTTTATATGACTTATGGACAGTTTCTCCAAACACTTTTAAATATTTATTGGTTTGGTAAATCTTAAAATGGAATTTTTCAATTTCACCAACCATTTTCATTTTTAAAAGGGCCAATAAACTAAAGTCCCATTTTGTTCCAAATGAATTTTAAAGGCGTCTTAAAAATGCAAGACAAAGAGAACGTTGAAATTTTTCGATTGATATGCTCTCCTCTTGCTTGCTCTAATGAAAGAGACCCATGTGTGGTGAATAAAAATCCGGGGTTGGCATCAAGTTTCCTCATTTTTAAAAATTAACCTCCTAATGTTGGTGCACACTATTTGAAGTTAAAATGCCAATAAATTTTATTACTTCGTTAACTAAAATGCTTTTTGGTGTTTTTTGGTGAAACTGGGCATTATCTTATGATTATGGGTACCTAAGTAAATATACTAAGCCTAAATTGATTGTATTACCACCAACAAAAAAGCAATTGCCATAAAAATATTATACACAACAAATAAATATCAAGAGAAAAGCAATAAATCTTAAATGGATTTTGTTTTTTTGAAATTACTTCAAACGAAAAAAAAACTAATTGTAAATAAAATCGTACCTGATAACTCAATATGCTTTCAAGTTTACACAATACAAATAGACAACACCGACAACTACAATGGCACAAGGAAAAGTTAAAACAAAATTACATCATGAAAACAAGTTGAATACAACACAAAAAAAAAAAGATACACACAACAAAGGACCTTTTGCATATTTCAACGATGAAAAATATTCCCTTTTACCAGGATGTTCGACCCGACAGCAATCGAGCGACCACATCCGTGAATGGCGACTATTTTTATGTCGTTCATTTTTCCAACATCTGTGCGGCATCATCCAATGGAAAATGATGGTGTGGTGGCTTTCTTTAATGGCGACGAGGAAAGAGCACCGGGGTTCGCCCTTTCGAGAGTTAAATTTGCAATTTCCGTTGAATGCAATCCGCATTGATCTGAAGCTGTGCTGTTTGTCGCAATTGCATTATTTATCCTTCGGCAAAATGGAATACAATTATGTTGAATGAACGAATGCAACGAGAGAAGTATTATTGTTTGAGATAAAATAAATTTTTTTTTGACGAATGAGAGAAATATTAAAAGCTGGAGATTTTGCGGATTATGTTTTACATTTTCAACCATAATGGTTTTGTCATTTAGGAAAGTTCATGCGAAAGAATCAATAAATTAGACAAATAAGATTTTTTTGGATTTGAATACATTTTGAAGCTGTTTTACAAACGTTGCAAGAAAGAAGAACTGTGAACAACTTAAAGCAGAGGGTCAGGAACTTGAACGGAATATCTTCAACTCAGACTATTCATTAACTGTGAGATGAATGCCAACATGAACAATGGTGCAACATATTTTCGAAATAGCACATAGAAAAGGGAGATTCACTCAACAAAGTTCATTAGAAATATTTAAAATCGACAAAGCAACGCTATTGTGGGAAACTTTTCAATGAAAACAATCTCAGGCTATATCCTTCTTATACCTACTGAACTACGAACTTTTAAATGAAAAAATTCTTAAACCTACACTTTTGCCAAGATCTCAAATAGGTGCCCCAATGAAACGAAATTTGAATGCGAATGTCCATTGTCCATTCAATGGTTTCATACGGTTCAATATGTCAGACAATATAATTATAAGAAATATGAGTCAATTAACCACCATTATGAGTAAATTTAAATTTAATGAAAAATCCACCCCTCGAAGTGATTTATAGAAAGTGCAAGAAAGAAGCAAAGAAAAACTATGAACAACTTAGGGAGAGCAGAGGGTGCAGAGATCATGTATTGGAACTTAAACAAAATATCTGCACTAGCTTCTAATGCAACTCAGACTATACATGAGCTGTGAGATGCCAACATTATAATGGGCGCAGTATATTTTCAAAATAAGGGATATTCACTCAACGAATTTGTTTAAAAATGTTCAAAACCGACAAAGCAACAGTATAGTGGGAAGCTTTTAAATGAAAACATTCTTAGGCTATGTCTTTCATATACCTACCCAACCACGAACTTTTAAATTAAAAGTTTCTCAGGCAATTTCCTTCATATACCTACTCATTTGCAAAATCCGATATTGGTGACAAAAAGGTAATGATAGGTTCCTTAAATTTACGTGCAGATGTCCATTGATATGCACGAGCAAGTCATAACAGTAGTTTGACCGAAAAATGCTATCTTAGTTGAAAGAACGACTCTACTTTGTTCGTTCAACAAAAGTTGGATAATGCATAAGAAATATTAATCAATTAATAACAATTATGAGTACCTAAATTAAAATTTAATGGAGAAACAATGTAGATTTCTTTCATCCAGTCATTAAAATGTAACAAAAAAAAACTCTCTTTCAAGGCGAAAATTGATTCATCTCCACTAATTGACCCTTAAAGCAAAATGTCTAGCTTCCGGTAGTACTTTAAATTTAATGAATCCGTTAAACTCACCCTACACAACCGTTCCACAACCACACACCTTTGATAAGCATTTAGGTGTTTTTTTTTTCTTTCCCCCAAAAATCATCATTTATACACCTCAGTTCTTTAACAAATGATTAAGATAGGTATATCTATAAATTCCAAGGATATTGATGAGGGGATGGATATTTTCTAATAAAATCCTTAGCCTCTTGAGAATTGGAAATGGTTTTTTAATTAAATTCAATAAAACCACTTTATCCGCACCATTCTTGATGCGGATCTTATTTCTTTTCTCGTTTTACTTTTCAAATTATGAAGCTACCTACAACCATTTAATTTTACATTTTTTTTTAAGAAAGAAAAATAGGCAGGAAAAGCAAAAAATAATTTAAGCAATAAATCAGCAATGTCATACTACATAGGACATAAGACACTCTACCATCAATGTCAGGACACACAAAGAAGGAGGACGGAAAAATCCACACCATCATGCAGTAATTTATCAGGTTTTTCGTTCGGCCTTCCCAAGCCCTCAAGTCAGATTCAAATACTAAATTACACTTGTTTTCCTTATAAAAAGAAAGACCTATTTTGAATATTGTTTGTTTATCTTGTATGTTAGCCACCATTAAGCAGCCTAAATTGTAATCCATCTATTTGGTCAAAAGAAGCCCAGAACTGGGAGCGGGATACAACAAGAAAGAAAAAAAAAATAACTAATGGATTGGGTGAGATATAAAGATCTCAAGTTTCAAATTCCATTCTTTCCACTACACCAACTATGTACCACCGCCTAAGAAAATAGGCCTAGTCCTTGATGGGAAAATAAAACAGGACGAAAGACCGTGTATATCTAAGAAGCCTAGTTATTCCATGAAATATCTACGACATTTTGTCTCGCTATTCAACAAATGTAACTGAAGAAAGATACAAGATGAAGGTACCTTATATTGCAGTGCGATGCATGGGTGAATTTCACAAGAAATCATTTGATTATCACATTCCTTCTAAAAAATTATTTCTGTTTTACAAGTTAATATTGTAACAGGCATTTAACTGAGCAGAGCACATGATTGATTGATAAGAAATAAAGATTAATTTAAAAAAAATAAACAATAAAAAGACTAAAAATAGCCAAATTAAATATTATTAAGTGGAGTGTATATGAATTAAATTCAATTTTAAAGGTTTTGTGGCCTTAACTCCAAGTTTTGCGTTTCGCCTTAGTTTGAATATGAGTTTTCGTGCTTTTAATTTACCAAAAAAATAGGGTTTGTTCGGCAGGAGGGGTACGGGTTGCATGTCCATGTAATTTGTATGTCTACGGCTATGATGATAGTCTTTTTAACATATCAGATTTAATTCAAAAAGAGCTTAAAGCAAGCATCAGTCTTCAATACAACAGAAGAATTTTTACTGACGGATCAAAGATTCAATGCGATGTTGGGATTAGATTCTTTGCTGAGACGTTTAACATGTCTGTTTTTCCGCCTCCCAAACTTTCAGGAAAAAAATGCTGGCAATCAAAGCATGCTTAAGCACCCCTTTTGAGTTATCTATTCGGAACTTTTTTTTGTCCGATTCGAACGTTTTCGAGGTACCCCTTCCGATGCACAACTCGGAGAAACTTTCGATAGAACTAAACGCTTCTCCGTGCAGAAATGAAGCCAAATTATTAGATAGAATTTTTACAGTGTAACAAAATCAGCTTATGCAGCTTGTGCAGCTTATAACAAACGATAGCTATTATATGCTTTATTTTTTCAAACTGTTTCGAAATGGATGAGTAAATCTGGTCAAAGTGATTTTCGATCGGAACTTCTTCCGAAGGAATACCTCGATAGGGCTGTAGGTCTACTTCATTTTTTGCCATCGTTCCTTTTTTCGAAGATGTTAATGATATTCATTGGGACCACATATTCCCCATTTAACCGTTTCACAGAGATTTGCTTGTAGGGTGAGGCTGCCACTTTCTCAGCCACTTTTAAGAATGCCTGGCCCTTGAAGCATGTCTAGCGCTGATGTTAAAATAACTCTACTATGGATCCAAACACCTTACGAGCTTCCCAGAAAAGAAACAGTTCTTCACAGTTCGTTTGCAGAAGTTAGCTTGTTATTATGGGCACCAAACCATGAGATCGTGCAGAAAACACAATACTCGCTGCTGCTTTTCCAGAGATGAGAGAGCAAAAGAAAGAAATAGCCTTTTTCCATTTAAATCAAGGAATTCCAGGGAAGTTTTGATTTTTTCTCTCTGGATTTTTTCTGGATTTATCAACACAAGCAGTCAGGATATGATTCTGTATCTCTCTCCTTGACTGGATGATTTCATGAACGTATCCGATCAGCCTTTTAACTAACCAGCAAACTGTCATGTTGGTTTATGAAGGAATAAACTCAACGTTACAGCTTCCTCAAATGCGAAATATTCAGCTGGTAGTAGTAAATATAACTAGTAGGCTATTTAAGTCATAGCTCTTCTCTTTTGCCAACTGCTGCAGCATCGACTTCGAAGACCCTACGAGCTGGAACATTGTTGTCCATTTGCTCTACATAATCAAACGATCTGAACCATTGTTCGATGGTATCAGGCATCCCAAGGAACTGGTCTGTAAACATTCTTCGCTATCTATTTTCCACACATACTGGAACAAAAGTCAAAGGAATGATTTTTGTATCCAAAGGGAACAAGCACTTCCTCGTTCGATTTCCATAAAGAAAGACTGGAATGATCAGGGTTTTATACAGTGGTATTTAGTTTATTCGAGTGGGGCTTTATTACTGAACTTTGCTCCAGCTTAAATACATTATCAATATTCTGCTTTCTTCTTTTATCGACTAGTACTTCTATTGTCTTTAAAAGATGCAGCATCGAGTTCGAGTTCCAAAAAACGCTCTTTAAACTGATGTTGAAGAGGTCGCATGAAAGAGCATATGCTTGCTTGCCTTTCATTGACATCAAATGTCTACAGAGTGTAGTTCATTGTTGGTATATGAAGTTAAGGTATAAGGGTTTTTTCCCTTTTGAGGAATTGGCACACGATGCTTCCAATGAGTACGAAGATCAATTACCTTCAGCACTTTTTATGTGCTTGAGCTCTTTGATTGCCGTTCATAAAACCTCAAGTTCGAAAGGTAGAAAAGGAGGAGAGTTCTGTGGCATTATTCGATGACAGGCATTATTTGCTCTGGTGAAATTCTCAATCGATCATCATCCATCGTTCAACAGATTTCTGACTTGCGGCATTTCTTTTATGCTCAGTTTTCTGTTTCATCTTTGAAATATATTACCTACTCTATAGACTATACCCACAATATATCTTGTGTGCTCATCTCCTCTTCGCGTTTGACAATTTCTAGATGCAAATAAACGGAGTTATCTCATTTGTAGATGGTGATGTGACGACTACCTATTAAGATATCATGATAAAAACCATATTTTTTTTTTGTTGTTGTTGTCAAACTTTCTTTTGAATTTGATTCATCCTGGATGGTGTTCTGTGAATGCATCCTTAGGATATATACGCACAACACAAAACACTGACATTCCGTAAATATGGAATTCCGAACGAATATTAAATATGCCGTCGACCAGAAAGGTAAATAGAGGTAGAACAGCCCACTGAGTCGAGTCATACAAATAAACTAACACCGACGACCACAGGAATAATATATGTATGTATGTATTTATGTTGATTTTACTGAGGACCTTAAGGGTGGAAAAGTTTATTCATATTATTTGCATAGAAAGGAAGATATCCAAGATTTTGAACAATAGTTTGTGAATATTCTCGAGGGTTTAAGATGAAAAGTTATACAAGTCTTGGTTCTATAGATACATCAGATTATAGCATAAGTGTCCTTTCGCTTGGGAAAACACATGTGAAACTACAGATACCTATTTCTTCCTTGAAATAATATTTGTCTTTGACTTTTGGCCGCAAGCAAATTAAACTCGATGAAACTAATTCAGAACTATTCGTGGGATTCGATTTATGCATCTTCTTTGTATAATTTTAGTGGACTTTTACAAATTATCCCAATTATAAACGAAGGATGAACTTTTCGCCATAAAAAAAAAATAAAAGAACAAAAATGATAACCAGGAAAAGTTACATGAATTTAAAAGCATGCATGTCCACGTCTGTCTGTCTGTCTGACTGTCTTTCTATCTATGTATCTTTTCTCTGCTATTATTCTACGGCCGGTGTGTGTATGTCCTTGTGGCTCAGGCTGAGATGGAGCAGCTTCGTTTCGAATTAATTTAGTATCCTTAAATTTTTCAGCTCCAATTCGTAAGGATTTTATACATTTGCCGAGACACAACCACGATCCACATTATATGCATAGCTAATGAGAGATTTATTGAACGAAATGGAAATGGAAAAAGTTTTTTTTTTATGTGGGTGTAGTAGGATGAATAGAATCCTTGGGTAGGCAGAGTGATGGAATAATGTCGACAGAAAGAACGACCAATATAACGTTTCCTTCTTCGTCTTTTTTTTTATTTTCACCTTATTATGTCTGTTTGTCTGTTTTATAAGGATGTTTATGGTGTGTGAGGGTTTGTGTATTTGATCTCAATGGGCAGTCAGACGGAACTTCATCCGTCTGAAAGTTAAAATTTGAAATAAACCTTTCTATATGTATTGTGAATTCCAAAGAAGATTTTTTTCTTTTCTTTGAGTTTATAGTGTAGAAAATTCTTTATATGATTTCTTAGAAGCAAAAATAAAGACTTACCTGAAATTTTTGTGGTTTTTTATTTGGAATTTCTGGTTTCATATTTGTTCGTGCTGATACGATGTTTTTATTTGTAGAAGAAAATTTTAAAGCCTTTTGCAAATGGTAGAAGATAAATAATTCACGATCTGAAATTAAAAGAAAAAATCGAATTATCAAATGGAAAATAGAAAGTCAGATAAGTAATTAGTTTTTATGTGAATTGAATGAAACACATATCAATTTGTGATGAATTAAGATAATGTTGAAAGATAAAAAGAAACATTAGTTTGACTTCCTGTAACTAAAACGGAAGAAGCGCGATATTCTCCTTAAGCGAACTTAGAGTGACTAAACAAAAATTGTGTGGCAGGCTTCGTGTGCCGAATAAGTTTTTTTTTTTGGTGCCGTGACTGTTCTAAGCTTTGGAGGAAAGTTTTTGGTGTCAAAATATGAAATGCCAAACTTGATTTGAATGGTTGCTGCAAATTAAAAGAAGAATAAAGAAATGCTTTATTCTTATCAAATATACGGTAATTTCATTTGCGATAGTTCATGGATGTTACATTTTTTCGAGGTGACTAAAAATATTCGAACTTTTTTAATGTTCGGTAAAAAAAAAAATAAGTTATTATGCTTTTTTTTTTATTAAATTTGTCGAATTGCAATTTATTTCATTTTCACATCACCGTTGACAGAATTTCGTGGTTTCTACAATCTTGTTTATATAAAAAAATAAATTGTGTTTACCTAAGTTAAATATCAATTATTCTGAGGCGAATTTAGAACTCAATAATTGAGTCTTATGTCAGTTTAGAAAAATTACATAACAAAACATTTGTAGGAAACAACATAAAAGAATACAAAGCTGGCGCAAGCTACACAATCTGATTCTTGAAAGAAGAAATAAAATGCACACGTACTTGCTTTTGGATGCTGTAACTTTTTCAAACAATTATGTATTTAAAAATTCTTGTATTCTCAAATTCTAACAACTAATACAAAATCGCAGTTTTGTTTTTTTTTCGTCAAATGTCAAAAAGTAGCAAGCAGCGCACGCCAAAGTAGAAGTTGAGTGAACTTGTCCTACAGCTAAAGCTACAGCTACACCTGCAGCTACATATTCTGGCCGAATTATAGGATTGGCGTTGTCTCTACTTTGACAGTTCTATGCCATTCTGTTCAAGCAGTTAAGCAAACCCTGCGATAGTAGAACACAAAACAGATTTTGGTCAAGTGTGCTATAATTTTTCGGGTACTTTCTTAAGATTTTTGTAATTTTGTATTAAATAGTATTTAGCAAAAAACATATTTTAAGAATACAAAAATAACTATAGATTTATACTTTTATTGTAAATTTGAAATATCTCTCTTTGTTTAATTATTATAAATTATAAAAAGACAAACCAACCGACGGGGCACCTCCGACAAAGTAAAATGGAGCACTTCCGACAGCCTGCCCGACACATCATATCATATTTGATTCAAAACACTTTATTTGTATTCTAGTTTGCAGCGTCCATGCATCATATATGATCAAATCAAACCTGAAACTTAACTTTCTTAATATAAATTTATGTTTTTATATCTATACCTAGGAAGCCCCGAATTTTGTTTTGGCAGGAATCAATTTGTACATTTTTTCCAGCATTCATGTATCATATATGATCAAATCAGAGAAAAATACTTTACTGTACCCATACAATATTTATTTTTAACACTAGGAAAGAAAAGGTGCACTTTAATGTCCAATATATCGTATTTGACTCGCAGCATTAAATTTCTACACTTCTCCATTTTTTTAAAAAATCTCAAAATATTGGAAAAATACTAAATTTTAAAATCGCATTTAAAAATATTTGAAAAAATAACGAAAAAATTGGAATAACCTATACAACTTTTTTTCTTAAGGTTCAATAAGATTTGAAATGCAAAATATAATCATAAATAGGGAATTTTACAATTTAAAGGGCAAAATTAATAGATCTTAACTTAAAATATAGATGAGATAAGTAAACTGATAAATTATTAATTCATCCGCTAGCATTGTCCAAATTGGTTTTTGAATTTGTAGGATTTCGAGTTTTAGCAAACATATTACTATGCAGTGTTCAACATCACCTGAAACTCAAAGACTTGAGCTGCATAGCTTACCCTCTATAATTCAATGTGCATTGAGAAGTGCACATTAACAATAATTGTCAGAATTTAAAATTATTAAATGGTGGTCAAACCCATCATCAGATTTCTTTTTCTTGTGATGCTCGTATATTTATAATATCATGTTTATTCGAAAAACACTTTTACTTTAATGGGCCAATTTTGGGAGTCGAACCCCAGTTTACCAACATAATGGTTAATCGTACTACGCAACGCTACCAATGAAGCTTATGTTAAGTTCAATTTTAATCTGTTTATTTTTAAATTGTAAATTTAATTGTTTAATATTTTAATGAAAACAAAATAATTATCGTCTTAAAAAATGAGCTTTCATTGCACGAAAAATCGATAACACATAATTGTAAGTTTTGTTGCTAGTGATGCTTTGAAGGCATCTTTAAAGTTGCCTTTTATCGTTTTGTGTTTCATAAATCGAATTCATTCACATAAACATACATATATCAATTGATTGAAAATTCTTCAAAAGCTCATCCATCTATATGTATCTGCAACACATCCATAAATATATATGCAAATATTAAAAAAAAAATAGTTTCTTTTTTTTCTAAATCATCACTCTCCTTAATTGCACAACACTATTGCATTGGATTTTATGTCAGTCATTGAAAAGGATTTCAAAAAATTCATTTTGTTGTCCTTCTGTCTGTTTTCCCATTTCATCAACTACTGCTGTCTGGATTTCATACAAAATGACAAATCCTTCAAGCCATTCAATCATTTGCCAACAGGAAGAAAAAAAAAAGAAACAAAATATCAACAGGTTCGCCTGCATTCCAATTACTTTTTCTTTGCTCTGATGAGTTCGTTTCGGCTTAGAGTTTTATAATCCTGACCTGACAGAGTCAAGTGTATAACACCAGAACAGTAGATACTTATGTGCATGGAAAACATTCACATTTTCATTTCAGCTTGACATCATTTTCAATATATACCACTGAGATCAGTTGTAATAATAATAATCAGAGCTTTTCATGGAACTCCCACATGGAAGTCCTTAACTGTAACACACCATGAAGGTTCTTATGATGCCAAATGAAACTTGAAACAACTTTGTTTGTTCTCAACCAAGTAAATTGACATACACACCCCTGATTCTGTTGCTATACTTCTCCCTGAAATTCTCCAGAGTCCAAATTACTCACCTTTTTCATTTCAAGTCCTGATTTCATGTGATAATGTCGTAGTTGTGTCACACCAAACGAGTATTTGGATGAAGGTATATAGGATTCTTGTTTGTTACACCAGACTTAGTGTTCGAAAGTTATATAGAAATTGACTTCTCTGTCGATGGAATAAGAGTGATGTTTGCATAGAAATGGTTTTTCTATTGAACGGATTTAACCACAAAAGTTACCCAGGAGCATTTCAAGCCTGTCTATATCTACTAACACACTGTAACACTATACATAGTAACATATTGGTCTTTAATTGGTGACTGAGTGTGCACAAGTCCTAGGGAATGATTCATTCATTGCTTTTATGTTCTGTTGGCAATTTTCGAATGAATATTTGATTAGAGACGTCTACTTCGTCGTTCTTGTCGAAATGCCATCCCTTTGCACTTTAATCTGTATAAAGCATCGTATCCTTTTTGAAGAATGTTTTACAAACTTTAACAAAATCACTATAATGCACAGGGAAATCCTTAATCTGAGGATCTAGAGAAACTTTTAATACTTTAAGACTCGACACTCGAAGTTACTGAAGGTTGTGCGGAGAGATAGATCGATATTTATTTTATGTATAAAAATGTGTTCAAGAGTAACGTGTGTAACGGTAAGCGGAAATTTATTTGATGCTTAACTGCCATCGATTGGCCTCCTATTGGGTGTTGTTGTCGTCATCACCTTTACCTAGATGCTGAAAGGATTCGCCTTGTGCTATCGAACCATAGAAAAAGGGATTAAGTAGTTTATTCAATTGGATTAGAGGACTATTCAATGAAAGGTTATATATGTACCTTTTATACATAGTTACTTAATATACACGTGGATTTTCTTTTTACTGATTCCTCTTTTGTGTACTATATGGATGTGTGTTTTTGTTAAGTAGATGGGTGTCTCAAATCTGTATTTGTTTATTTGGATTTTTTTTGAAATAAATGAAACATCGTTAAGATGTTAATGGATGACCGGAATACGTTATGATGGTCATTTTTCAATTGAAATTATTTATGGAATGAAATCAATCTGTATTTTTTTTTTTCGTTGAATAATTTCAATCTTATTTTAAACAAGAACACTTCTTTCAAGTTAATAAAACGAAGACACGTGTTTTAAAATAAAACAACACATTCGAAATCAAAACAATATGAAGCGGATTTACGATTGTCTTTTTACTTTTCATCATTTTACACCCAAAACTGATTGACGTTCTTTGTGTAAACTTTTTGTGCATTTAATAGTTTTTTTTTTTAGATTCCCTTCCCTCGAAAAAAAGAACTTTATCCCATTGGTTCTATGGAGATTGATTTTGTCGACTGTTTTAAAACTCAACTGCCAACTGGTTTGCAATGGATTTAAACGAATACAAATTTTTAAATTTCAAATTTATCGTACAAATCTTAGGCTCTTGGTCCACTTGAGAAACGCAACGCAACTCACAAGCAATTCCCATATAAAAAATATAAAAAATTGGTTGTATGAAAGGTGCGTGTATTTTTTTTTATATTGAATTATCTTGTGAGTTGCAGTTGCGTTGCTCAAGTGGACGTAGGGCCTTACGCAACCATGCAATCAAAATCACGCGCGACCGGCAAACACGATTGCAACTGACCAACAGTCTGAAACTAGTTATAAACTAATTTTTTCGACCGATATCGACTGGGGAATTGGTGAAATAGATGGAAAGTAAAAAGGCCTTAGTGGTCCAGGAAACATCAGTTATTATTTGCACAACACTATAGTTTAGAAGAAATAGAAAAAACGAAAGAAGAATACAATTGTTTCGACGCAGTTGATTGCGAATTGGTTACAGATTTTTTTTTTTGGCTTGTGGAATTCCCCCGTAAAAATTTTGAGAAAAACATTTCGATCACTCTAGTATACATATGTGTATAGATATATACGGCAGCGATTAAAATTATGCCCCAAGTTTACAATCAATTTCGTTCATCTCGCCATTTTTATTTCGCAAATTTTCATTTGTTTTTTCATATAACTCGCAAAGTTATCACTTCGCCGAACTACTTTCGTGCTTGGCTAATTTTTGACCAGCAGTTTTTTGTTTAGCTAATATATATTTTGCAGAACTATATTTTTACTAGCCAATTATTTAACTGGCAAAATGACACCTTTTATTGTATTAATTTGTTTCGCAGACAAGGCAATGTTAAATTAAAATTGCTACTTCAGAGAAATAATGGATAGTCCAAAAAAATTGTACTTTACATCTAAATTTGTTAGAAATAAAGATTAAATAATTGAAAAAAGTTTTTTGTTGAGTGCAGTTAATTACGTAAGTAGAAAGTAGAGTTGACTTGTTAATCTGTTTTTTAGAAAAGGGATGAAAATATGAAACGACTTACATAGTTCAATTTAATTTAACTTTAAATTGTTTTTCTTTCTTTTACGAACTTACAAAGAGTGGAATAATGATATGCGAAAATAAAATTTGTGAGGCGAAAAATACGGAATTACATTTTATCGAAGTATTATATTATAGAGAAATAAGAGCTGGCTAAACAAAAACTTGCCAAACCATTTTCATCAAAATACAAAAATTGCCAAAATAAAAACTGTCGAAATGGTCATGCATGGCGAAATGAAAATCTGCCAAAAAATATTGGACAACTGACCTGATATATGGGTAATATACTTAGTCATACATTTATTTTTTTATCGACAGCTTTTGTTTTCTATTCAACTCAAATGTCAAATATTTAAAATTTTATCGGTACTGTTAAAATCGAAACGAATCGAATCTGGCGGCCACAAAAAAGAAATATTTTCATGCGAAATTGGTTTTAGCTGCTAGAATTACACGGAATGAAATAAAAGCGTGAATCAACTAAAGATTTCAATTTTTCAAAGTTGCAAATATTAATGCAAGCAATTACTTCACCATCTTATAGTTCAATTAGTTCAATAGTTCAACAATAAACTTAAGAACTAAATAACAAAAAAACTATAGAATGAAATACATATGCATTATATCAAACCTAATTGATCTTTTTACTATAGTTTATGTTTGTGGTTTGGTTGTCTGGTATTATTGTTTGACTCAAACCTAATTTGAACTTTGTTTGAACTAAATAAAGAACTAAAGCTCCAAAAAACTATAACTCGAAATTAAATTATGGTTCAAATAAACTATATCTAGTTTGATTTAAGTAAATTAATTTTTTAGTTCCAATAAACTAACTATCATTTAGTTTTTAAATGTTCATGAACACTGGGGTATTTGAGTTTTCGTTGAGATTTTGTTTTTTTCATTGAAGATTTGGTCCACATATATATTTGTAAAAAGATAATAGCTAGTTGAATTTAAATAATTGAAGATTTTGTAAGATGAAGATATTTTACAAGAACCAATTAAACCAGTGAACTAAATGAACTAGAAAAGCTAACTAGTTCAGGAAATATTTTTAATATAAATTGAGCGCTCTTTGAAATTAACTATTTGGTACAAGACTATTAGCTCTAGCCCACAAGCATTTTTAGCCGGTTTTTGAAAAAACCAGAAACTCAAAAACTCTTTAGAATAACTCTTTAGAATAACTTAAAAACGAGTTAGCATTCTTAATTGCTTTAAATACATAATTCTGTATTTCAATGATATAATAGCCTCTTTGATAACTGAAAGCGTAACCCGTACCCAGTTTGCCACCCCAGGTACTGTTAGTTTAGAAAACTGTTGTCATAAACCGAATTTTGTTTAACAGAATTCTGGTTCATACAGAATTAAGAAATTGTTGAATTCAGATAAACAGAATTATAAACAAACAGAATTTTCGAATTTCGCAAACTTTCTCGACGAATTCGACCAAGGAAGTAGAGTAGAAATAAAAGATGGTTTTAATTTTTGTTTGCGATATGGGAGTATAGACAAATTGGATATTTAAGCTTCGTGACACATATTCCCGAAAATTAATATAGTTACTAATTAGCATCCTGTTCTGAATTTGAACCACGTTCTTAACTAAATATTCATTATCTAGTTTCTATTTTCGAAATAGACCTCATTATCATACATATATCATAATTTAAAATACAAGTCCACCTTATTTGTATGTCAAAATAAAACTACACTTCTTCTTTAAAAAAAAAATATGAATTATACTTCATAATTTAATTAAAAGTAAATAAAAGTAACATTTGCAATTGCACTTAATCATTTCAAGTGAAATGTTTATATATCCAACCCGATACTTGAAAACACACAAGAATGTGTGTTTTTTTTTTATTATATTATCTTTCAACGCAATTCGTTATTAAATTTAAATCAACAGCAACAACAACAAAAAACTGAATAAATGAGTGTAACACACTTGTTACCTCCAGATCCTTGAGTGTTCTCTTTAGTTTCTAAGTTAATTAAAGTGCAAGGCTCCGTAAAAAATCATCAAAACAAAACATCACACACATACGTGCACAATATTTTCCAAGTGCACAATCTTAACTACGAAAAAAAACACACTTCACAATTCAGCACAAGTAGACAACAGAAGCACAATTTAATCTCGCTGTGTTGCGCTGGAAAGTAGACTGAACTAAGCCAAGGCAAAAAGTCATCACATCACTTACCAAACATTAACAGTAGTGGTCATAATTAAAGATCCAAAGAATGTTATGATTTTTTTTTTGTGTTTCAAAAACAATTTCAAAAAAACTCCAAAAAAAGAAAAGCGATTGGGGTAGACGGGATAACCCCTGAGTTGTCGAAAAATATGGGAGACATCGGAATAAGGTGGCTCACTACTTTGGAGGTGACCAAAGTTAATTAACTTCTGCAACTTCTTCCCCTTAAATGGAAATGGGTGCCACATAGGCGCAAAAAGAAAACATAACATAAAATCTATGAGCCTGTTTAGACTGGGAAATTTGAGTCTGGCGTGGTGAGTACTATCGTGATTACACACAACTTGTTTTAAGGAAACCTCACTTGAAGCGGGTGAAATTTTTGAGAAGTGAGACAGTTGTACGACGCGAATGTTTTGCATTTTAGTAAAGAAGATAACCTCTATAAATTATTAGCAATGCTTCTGTTTTTTTCCCATTCCAAGAATTCATTTTCTATCAATCTGCATTCAGCTTAATAACAAAAATACTGCGATATTAACGCATCGCCAGTCAAGCAGGTAATGAACAAAAGGGGAAAAAAACGTGAATTTGGAATTGGAACAGTAATCAATCACACTTCCGATGTTTATAATTTCAAGCTGCCTCACGGCAGTACTCACCCTTCACCCCTCTCGCCTACGAACTCTTCTGAGACCGGTTTTAAATATCACAGTCTAAACAGGCTATATTTCATATTCCACTCAGGTCTGTTCGGAGATTTATTTAAATGGAACCGTCCTTCCCAATTTCGAAAAATTTTAATATCTTGGATTCATGATCAACAGCGAGGATCTTGAGATGACGACATCAAAAATCTTGTAAATCAGGTGGTTCAAGCGGCGTGAAAACTCTGCAATCTTTTATGACCAAAAAATGCACTAAAATCAGAACGAAAAGTTCCACACTGCAGTTGTTTAGCCAGCACACTAACATACGGATAAGCTGCACAATGTTGGACAATTTACACAAAGTTTCAGAGTAAATTGGAGGGAAGTGGAGATAAATATGCTTCGCATGCTGTCAGGATTCGACAGCATCGAATTATCGGTCAGTCATTCGGCATCAAATGGTGTACGTGTAGATTGAAGTTTCCACCACTCGCTTAATAATTTTGAGATCAAATTTATTTTGTTCATATCTTCGTCGAAACGAGACGGGGTTTTTTCAACAAGTGAACAATCTTCGGTCTCTTTCTCTTTCATTAGAAAAGTATCAAAAATGTCTTAACACACATCAGTCTGTTTGATCATGATCAGTCACCAAGCAAAATCAAGATTTTTGTCATTCAGAATTCATAGAATGTATGTGACGCATAAAATTCTATTTTAACGAACACATGTAAATGATTGAATCAATCATTTGATCGTGTAAGAGTCGCTTAAAGAGAAACTAGGAAGCCTTCATTTCAAATACAATAAAAAAAAAAAACAAAAATACAGCATTACCAAGTCAGCTGGTACTGTCATTTACAAAGAACATGCGCTGAGAAGCCTACCAAAAACTCATTAAAAATACTTCGTTCTCGAAAAAGAGAGGAAGGCTTAAAAAATCATAAAAAAACAAATGAAACGACATGAGCATTTAGTTGGTCTTTAGACATGAAACAATCCAAAGCCGATAGGCTTGTGGACGTTTTTTGAGGTCACGCCGGTGAACCCCAGAACCCATATCACTATAAAGCGGTTAAGTAGGAAAGTTGTGGTCCCATCAATCAATCAATCAAAATTTTATGAGACGAATGATCGACAAAAAATAAGTAGGTTGTTGAAAATGATGATTTTTATCGATTTTTAAATGTCAACAATTGTTTCTTATCGACCAGTAAAATGTCGACTTTGTAAAATCTCGCAGACTTGATACCACCATTCCCTAAACCATTATATGATCAAACCGTCGATTTCTAGAAGATCGACTATTTAAATATCGACGGTTAAAATATAGACTGTCAAAACATCGATTCCTGTCGAAATTTTTAAAGTCGGGATTTTAAATAGACGACTTTTTGAACAGTCAGTCTTCCGACATTTTGAAAATCGAGTGTTAAAAACCGACACTTATAAAATCAAATTTTTGTATGCAATCGATTCTCGAGACAAATAACCTTATTGTATACAATTATAAGACAATTCCTACAGTTATTTCAAGCGTTGACAATCAAACGCATAGCCAGACATATTGATTTTCCTGACACTTTTTAGTCGACATCATAAAATATATCTAAGCGCTTGACAAAAAAGATATATTTTTTATGGCCTTGACTGTAGAATACACTTTAATGATAGTTACGTACATCATACATGTTTATATTCACATGGAGCCCAAGAAACGTGCTTCAAAATGACCCTTATGAAATACTGTTATTTTTACAGGCCTTCATTGTAGCATGATGTTACGATTTGGGAGACAGGAAAATAAAATCTCTTAACTGACAAAAGGAAAATATATTTCAAACCACTTGGCACTCACCTTTTTCCGGTACCAAAGATATCACATCCTGCCCTCGACATCTTCCCTTAGGTAATGCGTATTTGCTGCCATTGCCAAATGGTAAGGATAAACCTACTCTGGCTACTGCTGAAGATGATGTTGATTGTGTTGATGAATCAACCAATTGAAACAATGCCAAGTGAGCCAGCACAGCAATCACAAGTCGTATCTGATCTTGAAAGCCTAAACTTGGTCGCCTGTAAGAAAGTGAACTGCATCTGTTGATAAACCTCATTTTTGTCCGTATCCTAAGATTCGTTCTTTTTTGAAGATGCTCTTATATCATTAGAAATTCTCAAAATGGGTTATCTTAAGAAGTTTGTTCATCGCGCATATTTATGCAAACATGTATATTTCAACACTTGAATGTTAAGGCACTTGAAATTATTTTTTTTTAAAGGATAATAGATTCCAGATGAACGAGAAACTAAATAAGGCGCACAAACTTAAAATGCAAAATAAGAAGCGTGACACTGACAATCTTTTTGCTGTCAATATAGCTCCAAACGAACCGAAAAAAAAATTATTTTTTTTCTTATTTGAAATCCTTGAAGGTGCACTTCACTGTTTTTTTTTTTTTTTTTTTACTTTTTTGTTCGTTATCCTTACTGATGGAGTCGTATTTGCCGACTTTAAGAATCCTTCGTCCTTCGATAAATAAAAAAAAAGGGTAGATATACCCGTTCTTGTCCTTGTGATGAAAAGTGCAGCTTTAAGAGGAAGTCATCTTCAGTTAAATCCGCTTAAATTAATTTTATTTTGAAAAATGTCTTTGTGTGCGGCTGAAATCCTTTTGGTAAGTATACATTGATCGCTGACGACGTTGTCGTTGTTATTTGGATTTGCTTTGCTACGCGTAAGTTTGATTATGAAAAGTTTTTCCGCGAACGAAAAACTGTTTTCTTTTTTTTTTTTGGCTTAATATGCGAAGCAGCACTGTGACGTCGTTTTAAAGTGTGATTACGGAGAAAATTGGAAATTTACTTTGGGTTCACGTTTTTTTTTTGTCTATGAAGTATAAGGCGTTGCGAATTGTCTTGTCACGTCGTTGTCGGTTGATGGTGTAACTGAAGCTGAAGGGTTTTAAAGTGTAGTAACATAGACAAACAGAATGATAAATAAATGTATCATAGATATTGAATGAAGAAAGCTGGTGAAGGAAAAATTAAACGCTGATAAGAAAAGTGATTTAGCGATACAAATCTATGATTGATATGTTATTCAAGTAAATATTTCGATAAGACATTGTATATACATTTCTATAGTATTTTCATGATGAATAATCACCGCCTTGTGAAACTTGTAAATAACACATTTTTAGGTTCGTGCATTTACTAGGTGTCTATTCTGTTACCCTAACAACAGTCGTAAACATACATGATTTTTGTATTGTTTACGACTCTTGTCAGGGAAATATGGATTTTAGAGCCAATAAAATACATTAAATATTGGTTTATTGTTTTGTTGACGACTTTTATTAGGGTAACAGAATAGACACTACAGCTGTCAAATGGTAATAAAAATACAGCTGTTGTCATTACTCTTTTTCAATACAGTTTAAGTATTGAGCAACGCGTGAAAATCATCAAGCCTAACAATCGAAATATGTGCTCAGTTCGAGCTATTTTTGAATGGAAACTTATCTTACGCAACGAGGTTCATTTTTGGGCGAATAAATTTTTCTTTTGTTTGAACAATCAGTTGCAAATGCATCCAAGAAAAGCCACTGTTTGAAGAGGTTTTGAAAAGATGATTGATTGATTGATGATTGATCTAAACGGAATGTGAATCTTAAAAACGTGCAACCAAGGATTAATCTCTAGTGCGACTTCATCTGTCTACCGATATTGAAGCGAATCATCCGCTGATGATTGTTACCATGTTGTTTTCACAGCGTTTGTCAAAAGTTGTTAATTTATTCACTGATGAAAAAATAATCATAGCAAGCTAAACGATTTGTAGTGGCCGCGTGGCGTAATGTTTTTTGTGTCGGACTATCAGCCCAGAAGTCTGGGTTCAAACCCTGAGGTACAAGTAAAAGGAAGGTCTTTTAGGGGCACTGTCGCTTGTCAGGAATTGACAAGTCCTCGAAGATAATTGTCATGATAAATTGCATCTCAACTTAGTCGTTAGAACACGACGCAGATGATTTAGAGAACATCAAAGTCGAATTTTTAAAGCTAGATTCAAAAAGGCCGGCAATCTTTCAACACCTGTTCATCAACATCGCCGCTGTCCTGAAAGTTTGGAGAAGAACCAAGAGATAGTATACAAGAGCTTGGCTTTTTCCAGACTTCTGGTTGCCGAATTTCGCATCGGGACTTGGGCCTCCAACTGTATCAAAAATACAACAATAAGACGGTAAAAATTTTCGCGAAACAAAATTTCCAGTAATGGATCTGTCTCTAATCTGTTCAGGGCTTTTTTTCATTTCATACAAGAAATTCAAATGTTATAGTTTTAGAAGCACCTGTCTTCATATGAAAGCTTTGTTAAATCTTTGAGCGAATCTTCCAGTTCAGAAGTGCAGGGAATTGTGATGATTATAATTATACACATACCGAGCGCACAGAGCTTATCGGTTTCTTCGATTCAATTTGCCATTCATGAAAAGTGGCAACGGTGATATATTCTATCTAAGCGATGACGTTCGAAGTTAACATCCGAAGAGCAGGAATGTGAACCTGGGATCAAATATGAAAAACTGACGATGCTGTCGTCAGTTAAACAATAATGACCATTTGATAAAAATCAGGAAGAGGTTCAGAGACAAAACTTTGTCTCTTTTACTTTTTTTTCAAGCAGCTACTTTCGTATTGTTTTATAATACACACGTAACGTACTTTTAGCAGATGAAAAATTTTCAGTATGAATTATGATTTTTACTCGTTATTATACAGTTCACATCTAGTTGGTACAGAAAACAACGTAAGAATCTACACTGACAGAAGGCAATCATCCTCATCAAAAAAATAATCTAAAGACGGCAATCATCCTTTCGGTATGTGCTCAACTCATAAGAGTTAATTGATTTCCATTCAGTTAAACTTCCTTGTCGTCTCGGGTACGGTCATTTTGGTCATTTATTGGAAAGGAGTTTCGTTGCAAGTGAAGTTTTTAGAAAGGTAAGACCGTGCTGCCATTCTCTTTCGAGAAAATCTCCCCCCTTTTTTATGTGAGTGCCATCATGAAAAATCAGAAACTAGATTAACCATCAGAAGAGAAATGCTTGAATCCAGAGCCAGACTTCAATAACCGTAAACCAGAAAGAGTTAGCTCCGCACCTCCGGTGCACACGAGCGTTCTTTTGACGTGCAGTGACGTCGCGGAACCGTAAGAACTCACAAATAAATCGAGCGCCATAGAACGTCCGTGTGCATCACTCTATTTATATTTGAGTACTGTGTGTTGCAAGTGCGTTCATACGGCGTCATCATGACGTCAAAAAAAAAAAAAAAAATACCAAAGAGTCGAGGACCGCCCGCTGAACTACCAAATTGAAAATCAATCGTTATAGATGAAAGAGTTGTTTAAATAACACAAATTTAGCAATAAGGTTCTAAAAAACTTTTTTATCACGTGTTCTTCAAATTAACCATGGCGAGACTGGCAAGATAAACACCGGCTGAAAAGCACATCACAAACTGAGCCTTTAGACACACCAGAATTTATTTTCTCGACATCAGACTTGAAATCATCTAAGACAACTCGAATTCGAGGATATGGAAGGTAATTTATAATCCATCGTCGATACCAAATGTTCGCGGTTTCTTAAAAGAGAAAGCTTTATGCAAAACTGACCAAACTGCTGTAAGACTCTACTTTTTTGTTGGGATATATCATCAGATCACTATTGGTTTATTTATTAGCTTTTACATGGCCTAAGTGAAAAGGGACGTCAGTTCAATTGGTCGATAATTTCAGAAAGAGAAGGACTCGCCTTTCTTAGGGACAGAGTGGAAATATGCTGTTTTCCAATCGCATCCAGTATCTGGAAGAATAGGAAAGATAAAAAAGACTACGAATCGGTTTTGCCAGGGATGAAGAACATCTCTTTCGAATAATACGCAGCAGATTTGCGTATTTCAAGATCTTTCAGAATTTTATTTAAATATAATGAATGGAATGCCAATATAATAATTGAGAATTCAACAGGGTAAAAACACCACATTCAATAAACAACTTAAATTGATTTAACCAAAAAAAAAGTTTCCAGAAATCAAAAGTCCATTCCCTATTCTATTTAAATTAATAAACAAAACTAGCAGATGGTTTCAAATTATTTGTTGTTTGTTTCGTAACTTCAATATGCAAAACAAAAAATAATAGAATAAATGGAAACACATACAACGCAACTAACAATTTCCACACAAATAACTTTACAATTAGTGTGAATACCTGACCCTAGGAGAATATTATTTAACATTCAAAAACTGTTGAAAACATATGTACATACCTTCATTAGGTTTTCACATTGTTTTTTTCCTCTAAAGATTTTTTTTTCAAATATTTCAATTTACTTCTCTTTTATGACAGTTAAATCAACACATTCGGTAGTTCAAGTTTTTTTTTAACAACATCCCACGGCACGGACGTGTGTGTTAACATTGAAATCGTTTTACATCCAAAACACATCCGCCATAACATAATATAAATTTTAACACACAACAAAAAACATCCTCCAGATTTGTATTCTTTCCTCTCCCCCTCTCTCATCTAAAGGAATACCAGGGATATGAATGATTTTTTGAATCCTGGTGAATAGCTCCGTCAACAGAAGGCAAACAATAACAATACAAACCTCGATAAGTTTAAAAATTAACTTCATGAATGACTTCCCACACACCACCGGAAGGAGAAATAATTATTTTTCCATTTTATACTTATGCATGTGATATCCGGTTATACATTGCAAAAGGCGCTGCGGGATCAACATTAATGACACATTCACCCAACCCTTGTGGCACTTCCTTGATTTGTATGACATGATTTAGAAAATACGATACTTCTCCTGAGGGCAAATGATCCTATGATGGCGACGACGACGACGACGAATGGTTGTTTGCTATAAAAGCAGGATGGAAACTCAAGATTTCGAACGAACAGTTCGCATCGTATTCCTTCTCCTGAAAGTGTTTTTTTTTTAAATATATGTATGTATGTAATATAAAACGTTGGTGTTGCAGCAATTTTCACACGTTCATTCAACCGCTTTCTGTAAAGGCATTGCACACAGCTTTTCTGCGTTGCTGGATGGGTTGGCAAGCTCCCTTTTCCCTCTCTTCTGGTTATATATTTCCTTTTTTTTCTGATTTTGTCCCGATAAGAATCTTTATTTATGTTTGTTTGCACTCAACTGTGAGAAAAAAGAAAAGAAATGTTTCGCAATCGCTTCACTAAAACGAAATCAGGAAAACACTGATGGAAAAGAAAAAGCTGAGCAAAAATTCACCTCGAGGGAAAGATAAGCTGGGTGTCGTTTGTTGCACCTTTTTATGACTTCAGAGAACCATTCTGCTTGGGTTTTCTTGGTTATGTCACCCCCAGGAGGATGGCTTTTCTCTTCTTTAAATTGGAATGCACTTGGTTGCAACTTGGATTGGTTGCAGGGGTTAGAGGTAAACCAGTTGAATTTTGTTTGTTGATTTTTTATACAATTTAAAGAGGGCGCTCCCTTTTAATATCATTTATATATATATTGTGTCATTTTGCTTTTCTGTGTTTTTTGTGGTAGGAAGAAGGTGGAATATCTTAACAACTGCCATTTGGTTCTATCCGATGTATTTTAAAAGTAAAATGCTTTCATTTTCCTGAAGAAGTTTTCGTGCAAAATGAGTTTCTACACTCCATGTTGAAATATACTTGAAGGATACTGATGTTGTTGGCAAATAAGGCTCAAATATGTAAAGATGCAATTCGAAGTATCAATGCGATTTAAATGCACTTTTCTTGAATGGGATTTAGTGCCAATTGGATTACCTTTAAGTGTTCGAATTATGTGGTGATTGACTAAAAAAGATTTCTCACAGGACATGAGGAGAATATTATTTTTAAATCATATCGATTCTAAGTGTTGAAAGGGATTTTTTACTTTTTATTATGAGTACTTCGGAACTTGTATTTTTGAATGACTGATTTCGTTCTGCGAATCTTATGTGATGTATAGCTGATAGTTAATGGTTAGTTCGATCGGAAATTCGGGAGCGAGCAGGAAAGGAAGTGTATTTTGAAGTATACATAGTAATATGTTCTAATCGACAAAAAGTCGAATCTATCATAAGGCTTGGCCAAAACGTTACCATTAGTAAGCTTCGTGTCGGAGTTGTTAGTAAATTTCTTTACCTGGACTAAGCTGGACGAAAAGTATAAGATTTATTCATAAGTAAGCGATATAGGAATAAAGCCCTGTCGAGAATAGCCAAGCAATCATTATACTAGTTATGCTGTATGGTCCAGAAGCGTGTAAAATCTGATGAAAACTTCCTTAAAGTATTCGAGAAAAAAACTATTAACAAAGGCAAACTTTACCTTTGGTTCAGTAACAAAGTAGTAAAACATTTTTAACGACTTCCTACACGTAACAATCCCGTCTGAGTAAAAAGTTTTCTCTCAATCAATCGTTTTTGGGGGTGTTCAATACAAATTCAGACTTAACTACTTTTCACAAATATGGCTTCAGATTTTCACAACGAAAACCGCAAAAAACTTCAAAATGTTTGATCTTTTTCAGTTTTTTTCCCCAAATTTCATGAAATTTTTTGCAAAAACTATTTCTAAGGATAAGCCAATAAAATATCCAAAACTTTCAATTTTGTAGAAAAAAAAACAACAAAATTTTTCGGTGGTCTCCAAATGTCTAACCAAACATAAACGAAATGACATTGAAACATTTTTGTGTAGAATTTCACAAGTTGCAAAATAGAAAAAAAAGATCACCAAAGTTGAAATCTGAAAATTTCGCAAGCACTTAATTTGTCAAGCAACTCATTCTCTTCGGAAAATGTGAAAAGAAAGTACAGATTTGAAGCATTTCAGAATTATTGAATAATGTTGCAGCGTACCACAAATACATTTTAAGAACGAAACATTTTCGGAAAGAATTTTTCGATGTACATCTTTTTTTTCTCATTTGTTTGGACAACTTCGCCACTAGAGCGCGATAAAAATGCCAAAATTTTCAATTTTATAAAAAAAAAAACAACGAAATTTTTCGGTGGCCACCAAATACATCACCAAATATGAACTAAATGGCATTGGAAATTTTTTTGTGTAGGATTTTACAAGTTGCAAAGAAGAAAAAAAAATCAACAAACAAATAAGTTGAAATCTGAAAATTTCGCAAGCCGCCTTAAATTTGTCGAACAACTCATTCTCTTCGAAAAATTTGAAAACAGAGTACAGATTCCGTAATGCTACAGCGTATCACAAAACAATTATAATAACGAAACATTTTCGCAAAGTTTTTCGATTTACATCCAGAACGAAATTTTTCGCCGTAGTGTAAAAAGAGAATAGAGATTTGAACCATTTCAGAATAATTTCGTAATGCTACAGCATACCACAAAACGATTATAAGAACGAAACATTTTCGCCAACAAATTTTCGATGCACATCTTTTTTTCACACTTGATTGGACAGCTTCGCCACTAGAGCGCGATGAAAATAGCCAAAATTTTCAATTTTATATCAAAAAAAACAACAAAATTTTTCGGTGGGCTCCAAACAAATGCATAACGAAACGTGATCGAAATGACATTGGAAACATTTTTTAATTTTACAAGTTGCAAAAAGAAAAAAAGGGGCCAACAAGGTTGGTACCTGAAAATTTCGCAAGCACTTAATTTGTCAAGCAACTCATTCTCTTCGGAAAATGTGAAAAGAAAGTACAGATTTGAAGCATTTAAGAATTATTCCATTATGTTGCAGCGTACCACAAATCAATTTTAAGAACGAAACATTTTCGCAAAGAATTTTTCGATGTACATCTTTTTTTCAAATTTGTTTGGACAACTTCGCCACTAGAGCGCGATAAAAAAGCCAAAATTTTCAATTTTATGAAGAAAAAAACAACGAAATTTTTCGGTGGCCACCAAATATGAACGAAATGACATTGGAAAATTTTTTGTGTAGAATCTTACAAGTTGCAAAAAAGAAAAAAAAAAATCAACAAATAAGTTGAAATCTGAAAACTTCGCAAGCCGCCTTAAATTTGTCGAACAACTATTTCTCTTCGAAAAAATTGAAAACAGAGTACAGATTCCGTAATGCTACAGCGTATCACAAAACAATTATAATAATACATTTTCGCAAAGTTTTTCGATTTACATCCAGAACGAAATTTTTCGCCGTAGTGTAAAAAGAGAATAGAGATTTGAACCATTTCAGAATAATTTCGTAATGCTACAGCAAACCACAAAACGATTATAAGAACGAAACATTTTCGCAAAAAAATTTTCGATGCACATCTTTTTTTTACATTTGATTATGGACAGCTTCGCCACTAGAGCGCGATGAAAATAGCGAAAATTCTCAATTTAAAAAAAAAAAACAACAAATTTCGGTTGTCTCTAAATGCATAACGAAACGTGATCGAAATGACATTGGAAACATTTTGTAATTTTACAAGTTGCAATAAGAAGAAAATTTCGCAAGCACTTAATTTGTCGAGCAACTCATTCTTTTCAAAAAATGTGAAAAGAGATTTGAACCATTCATAATGCTACAGCGTACCACAAAACGATTATAAGAACAAAACATTTTCACAAAGAATTTTTCGATTCACATCATAAACGAAATTTGTCGCGATAGTCTCTAAATGCACACTTGACAAATTTCAGCCTTTGAAAAACAAAAGTGAAGGCATCTTGTAGTGAAGACAAATGTAGTATTGTACATTATAAGCGAACCATCATCATCAATTTCCGCAAGCATTATGTGAAATTAAAAACGAAACCATACACAAATAATGGCACTACGAAATTCTGAACGAATAATTTTAAATGAATACTTTTTAATTTTTGCCAAGCTGTTTTATGACGGAATAATATTGCAATGGATACTTTGACTATATAGATTATTGATTCAGGTCTGCGCTTCTTTTGCACACAATTAAAATCGAACACATCAACTAGCGAAATTTTAGTATTTAAATGAAATAAGGTATGTTTTCTTGTCAATTACTTTATCATAAAAATACAACAAAGGTTAGGTATGTTTTTGGTGTTTAATTTTCTTGCAATCTAATTGTGAATTATTTTGAAAGCAAACATTCGAAAAAAAAAACCAAAACGAGACAGGGAAAAGGGTCGAAACGCTTAGGGCGAACATCATGGTTCCGAGTTCTTTAACCAAGATCATCAATTTGGGATACGTTATTCAAATAGAAGTCTCTTATACTCGACAACAAAATAGAAAAGCTTGGCGGATTTATTTCTCTTGCCTTTGTTAATTCATGAATAATTGCTTAAAAGAGTAACAAAAGAAAGTTTGAAACTTACTTTTCAATAATATGATATCTCTATGGTGTCACTGAATTTCAGAGCTGGGAATGTTTTCAACAGTGCACCAGCAACACCAAATTTAGGACATTGTTCTAAAAACATGGTTGACGTTGCTGATGCTAAGATAAGCTTTAAGCATGGCCGCTGTTGCTGATAGTGTTGCTGGTTTAATTTGTTTCGCGCTTTAAGTTTGTTGTCAAGTTGACGATGCAGAAATTAATAAGTTATTAGGCGGTAAAAACGCAACAACTGAAGAATCAAACAACAAAGAAGAAGCATCATTTTATTCTGATAAAGAATAAATTTCACTTTAATGAAATAACGTTGACAACACAGGACGTAATTTTTAATAAATTTATTCTTTTCCATTCTTTTTCCAAAGTTAAAAATGTGTAACTTCCCACTTTTACTTTCTTTGATCGCTGCAGTTCTATTATGTAGTTCAATTAAATAAAAATGTTGTAAAAAAAAGAAAATTTTTCATAAAAAACAATCATTTCTTTAAATAGTTAAAATTTGAATACCCCGATTATTTTATTGAACTTATAGTCTCTTTGCAATCCATTCACAAAATCGTTCCCAATTTTCATCAGAAATATAATGCAAATCAATCGCAATCGATGCCTTTTCACGCTGCTTCATTATTCAATGAGAAATTGCTTTTTTTAATTTATTTCACACAACGACGAATAAGAAAATAAACAAATTATACACAACACACAGCAAATATTATGTCAATAAAGTCATTCCGGCTACTCGGGCGTATGCGTATTTATTTATTCAATTTTTTTTTTTTTATATTTTTGCAACGCACTTCACTCAATGCAGTTCAAACACTCACACGGACACATATGTTGAACCAATTTTAATTTTTTCACATTCAATTTTAATTAAGGCGCCTGTCGTTATATTAAAAATAATTGATCCACACATCAGTAAAAATAAACAGTATGCTTTTGATAAATAAGATTTTTTTTGTTCGTCGAAATGAGTTTTATATTTCTTTACGGTTCAATTGACTGGACAGGATTTTTTTTGTTGTTGTTTTCTTAAATATAAAAAAAGTATTGGTTGCGTGTTTTAATTATAATGCAAAAGCGAGGAAAAAAATGGCTTTGTCATGCTTCCGTCAATTCTCTGTTTTTTACCTATAACTTTAATTCATTGATGGATTTTGAACATTGAAAGTATTTAAGGTAGAAGAATAGAAGTATTTCTTTTTCTCAATGTAGTACCTTTGATTTTGTTAGTTTTTTCTACAAAGGGAAATGACGAGATCTTCAAAGATAGCTTCTACGAACTAAACTCGAGAAAAACCACCGAAACCTACGTATATTTATGGAAGACTTTAAACACAACCTTGGTAAGAAAAACATCTAAGGTAGGATTGTTGAAAAAAATAACCTTCTTGACAAAACTTCTGATAACGGAAAGATGCTAATAGATTTTTCGGGGAGTATAGAAACATCAAAGCTACAAATGAGCGGTTCCCCATCACCCATTCTCAAATTCATAAGGGACATGAACATGAAGTTCAACGGATCAATCAATCATCAGCAAGATTGACAACATTGTGATCCATGGAAGACACTCAAATAACATTCTGGGCGTCCAAATTTTCTGAAAAGCAAACATTGACTTCTGCCACTATCTTGTTGCAGCAAATGTACTAAAGCAGATTGCTTGAAGAGCAGACCAACGAGGAAATGTGGCTGGGATGTTAAACTTCAAAAAGCTGCAAGCTCAAGAAGTTTCCAGATACAGATCGAATATCTCTCAGTCTAGCATCGAACCCTGTGCTGCAATTATCAAATTTAAAAGACCTATGGCATGTTTTCAAAGTATCAATCAAACTGATCGATGTGCGTATTTCACACCAGAAAAAAAGCCTGATGCGATGCAGAAACTAGAGTTGCAACTTAACTCCAAAAGAGAAAAGGCAGAAGTGTAGAGAACCAGAACCGTGATATTGAAGGCATTTCGGTGCAGATCATTTCTGTAGGCTAATGTTGATTGATGGTAACCAGAATGCAACCTTTAGATTTAATGAAATATTTTAAATGAACGATGATGACAGACACCAATCCCGTCTAACAGATTTTGAGGAACTAAGAACAATATTGTTTCTGGAGCTGATTGCTTGACAGCCGACCTGCTTAAAGCCGCTAGAGATAATTTGGTAAGAAACTTTTACGAAAATATGGAAAATATATGGCGCTTATTGAGGAAGGTGATCCATGATGATGATGAATAATCTATGAGCAAAAGAATAAATAAACGGACATTCCTGTTCAACTTTTATCAAGATCCATTCACTCAGTTTATCTTCTTAGTTATAATTTTATTTTTAACTGCGTTTTTACTGACATCAGAAAGTTCTCCAAAACCTAACAATTGGATGTTTAACGTTCATTGCGATCTTTGTTACGAGAAAATTTAAATTATTATTTTACTATTCTTTATTCTGCTAATATATAATTTTGTTATTATTAAAAAAACGTACTCAATATTAACGTATCAATAATTATGATCCCTTCCTTTTGGCGCCTGTGTGCATACAATTATTTCAAAACACACTCCAATAGTCTGTGGACACAAAAAAAAACACACACAACCGATACGAATTAACATTATTGCATCCGGCTTATAGGATTGGGCTCAGTCATGCTCCTCTTAAGCAGCACAATAACGGTTTTTAATTTAGGGAAAAATTGCTTTCGGCATATATTCGATCAAGTTTCAATAGCTAGGGAGGTGAAATTTTTTCGAAATTTTGGCAAATACCATCCTTTAACAGGCAGCGTTAATGAAATTCTCTTTCCACCTTTCTACAATATTCTGTGTGTGTGGCTTGGTGTGGAATATTTATGGATTTCCAAAAACCATTATCAACAATATAGGGTAAATTGAATTTAATACAATTGATTAACTCAAAGAAATGTGAGATTTGAAGTATTGGGTGGTTATGTGGTGTTAAAATTACGTAAATGTATTAAAAGTAAGTCTAAATGAATAATGATTCATTTAGAAAAAAATAATCAAGGTGGTTTCTCTAATTGATATACACTTTTTTTTTAACGTGTTTTAGCAATAATACAAAATAGTGAAATCAGAGCCTAAGACTGTGTAAGTGAGCTTAAAAGCAAAATATAACATTGGTGTCAGAAGTAAAATTAAATAAAATTTGAAAAAAATGAGAAACCTTAAGTGCAAAGTGGTTGAGTTTGTGTAAAATGTCTCTTAAATGGCTATTTTTCTTATTTTTCGGTTAGAAGAACGATTAAAAGAACAAAATAATGACCAAACGAAAATTCCTAAGCTATTAGAAAAACAATAGAAGGAACAAAAGATTATTGTAGGCAATACCAAAAAACTTCTTTACGAACAAAAGCAATTCAAATATCAGAGAAATGAACAACAAATGACACATGATGTGTCTTAGGAGAGTGTGGACGGCCTAACTGATTATGCCTACCGTTCACACTCAGGCGAAACACATCGGAGTATAGGCTACTCAACCTTTTTCTCAAAAGGAACTTCTTTATTTCATCTTCTTAAGATTACTACATGAGAGAATAAGTTTGTTCTTGTACATGAGCTCATTAACAAAAACTTGCAGAGCGCGAAGAGTAATTTGAAAATGACATAAATTAAATGGTTTGTCAATTAAAATTGGACAAGGTAAGAGAACTCAAGGTGCGAACAAGATTTATTATCTCTTTAAGAGAAATGACAAGCAGCAGCAATGACAATTGGCTAAGAATAATACAAGTGATAGTAACACAAATATCGCTTGCTATTTAGAGCACCTGCTGCTGAGTTACTGAAAGCATTAGCAAGAAACTTAGTTAAGCCATCGAAAAAGTATTTCGACTTTCGAGTCTAACTTATCAGTAGTGTCCAGAAACGAGCAAAGACCTTTAACGGTGCAGGGAACTAACTTCACGTGGGAACTAACTTCAACACTAATGGGAATTAATTTCACTTTTTTTTGTGAAATTAATTCTTACTTTGAGTGGGAAATAACTTAACTTTTTGGTGGGAAATTATTTCACTCTTTTGGGTGACGTTACACTTTTCATACAAAATGCACATTTTTCATACCCAAACTCACATCCACCCCAATCCTATAGTGGGCAAAGCAGAGGGTTGCAGGGGGGCAGCATGCCCTCCCTTACCAATCTTACTTGTTGGAAACAAAGGGAACTAAAGTCGCCCCATGTTTTCAGCTTTATATCTCCTGTAATATAAAAATTGTAGATGGGAATTAACTTCACACAATCTTCAGAAGAAATTAGTTCCCACCTTTAGTGGGAATTTACTTCACCAAAAAAAAAATGAAATTAGTTTCCACTAGTGGTGAAGTTAGTTTCCATGTGAAGTTAGTTCCCGTGAAGTTAGTTACCTGCACCACCTTTAGCAGCTGTACAAGTATTTCGCATGTCCAATTATGCGTAAAGAAATAATTAAACTTTTGCAGCTTACGAACAGCTGAAAATCGGACACTTCCAGAAGCTTTAGTGCTCATCAGAGTAAATATGAAACGCCGCTCAACAACTTCGTGGCCACAACCACACATCTTTGTGTTTTAATTTTTTGTTTTTTTTTTTGGTGAAATCAATGGTCCTCTTTTCAATTGAATGGACATCAATCTCGAGTCAGCATCACATCTAGAGATTAAATTCGGTATGCATTTTCAAGAAGGACTTTCAAGTGACTTAAGCCGCATCTAGTAGAACGACCAGTTTTCCGAGTTTATCTGTTGCATCTGCATGAGCAACGTTGCCTCTATTTTAGCTCTTAAGAATCAATTGCAGCGAGTCAAGGTGTTTCCAGCTATACGAAAGCAAGACTCTTACGCAGGATAGAGATCGTTCGGTTTTATCTAAACTAGAAAAAACAAGTTAGCAGATAACATCAGTGACGCGAATTATTCCACATGCAGATCATTCTCCAATAAAACAAACGCACGCAAGGAACTCGAGGAGTTCAAAAAGAAAAGGCTCTTCGGACGAAAGGTTTTCAAAGTGAAGAAATGGCTTCTTTTGAACATAAGAATTATCACCAGAATATCAATTTAACTGGGAATAGAATAGAAAGAAATTAGGTCATTTTCAGAGCGCAGAGGATTCCATGTATTTCGGAGCTTTACAAAATTCGGGCGAACAATTATAAATACATTTTTCAAAAGCCAGTTGTATTAACTACGCAATAGCTGACTTTCAAAACTAAAGAAAATAAAACCTAGGGTACTGCTTAATTTTTATTTAATACAATATTATGTCCCTATATACTTTTTGTTTTCGATTACTCCCGTTATTGCTGAAACCATGATGCGAATAGGTTGGTATTGTTGGGCATGTAGAGAATTTGTTCATCGTGCACTGACAGACAAGTTTTCGAAGTTTATTTTGCACTTACCTAGCAATAAAAAAAAAATCGCGTATACAAATTTCTATCCATAACCTCGTCCATAACCTGGTCTTGGCCTTGGCATGGTATGGCAAGCATTTAGCCCTCGGCTAAACTCTGTTGGAATTTGTAAAATCCTAGGCACATCGACAGGATTATGGTTGTTTTTAAATTGCCCGTTGGTTGTACACATTTTACGGATCCATAATTCAAGTGTTTTGCAATTTCGTATTTTTTTTTTCATCGTGGTAATAGAATTGCAATTGAATGAATATTAAGCTTGTTAAGGTTCATAGTTTACAATCCTCAAAACTTAATTTGGCAAAATAAAATTGAAAATTGCATTTTTTTCTGTTTTTTAAGAGGAATAACCCAAGTTAAAACGTTCTATATATACATATGACTGGGTATACTGATATGGTCACATTTTCAGGATAAAGGCAACCAATCAATATTCAACTGCATTGAAGCAAAACGGAGGATGTGGATTTTTACGAGGTGATGAGTTCGGTGTGTGTTTATTGTATTTTTTTTATTTTTAAGTTGGTTTTCCTGATTGTGCTTTGGGGCCAATCCGACATGCAATAAAGTTCAACAGATTTCATTTGTCGATTGGCAGCACTCTAGAAGGGCACGTAATTCGGTCAAGGCTCATTGCATATACCATAGGAAGTACATACATACATAATTATTTTATTCAAAATAATTTTAAAAACGATTATGGTGTCATGTTATTAATGAGACTTTTGTATGGGAGGGTTTTGTAACAATGTCTATTTTTTTATAAAGTGTCAAAAAGTACATGCTGATCAGGATTAATAATTTCGATTAAATTGAGTAAACTACAAATTAGAGGAATAATGTTAAGGTAATTATGAATTGCCCTTGAATTATTAAAGTAATTAATTATTAAAAATAGGGAGAGCTCAAAAATTTTGTTGAAATAATTACACATATTATACTCGTAATTAGGTATATCTACCTCTTTATATTTTATTATCAGCTGTATAAATTTGACCATCGAAATTGATGTACTGGATGTATATATGGCCTTTGTGGTGGAATATAGTGCACCTTGAAGACGGAGTCTACTACGTACATCTATGGGTTCGAGTCCCATTATCGCCAAAATCAAATGAAGTGTTTTTTGAAAAAAAAAAACTACTAAGAGACTCTGATGATCGGCTTTGGAAGTGGTGAAATAGGATTTTCTTCTGAACAAAGAGTTATGTGTTCGTGTACATAGTTTGTATTTGAAAAATATAAAGAACAATAAAGCTACAACAAAATATGCATCACTAATAAAAATGTTGTGTTTTAATTGATAAAGATCGATAAATCAATAGATTGATGGCTTCAGTATTGAAATGCGTAGTGCAAGTAACCCTGACTGAAAATGGTACCTACAAAGTACGTAAATGTGTGGTTTCGAGTCCCATCTTCCGAAAAATTCAAGTGTTTTTTTTTACTTATGATATTATTAAGGATTGGTTCTAATGATCGGTCTGATCTTCTGAAAGGTTTAACACTTTTTTCGCAGCAAAAGTTTTCTGTTAATTATTTGAAGAGTGGGGAGAAAAAACTACTGTTCAAACAAAATTTGTTCACCAAAAATGTGAAGAAAACTTATGGTAGAGTTATATTATCAAAATTGAAAATGTTGTATAGGCAATTTTACCAAGCTGTTACAAAAATGTTCAACAACAAAGTCAGAGGTCCCACTTAGGTAAACGACCCCAAATGATTGAATCAATCATTTATATGGGATCGTAAAAATTTAACTTTACGTGTCACACACATTCTATGAGTTATGATTGCTGGAAAGCAAACCTTGTTTAAAATCATCTATTGAAATTCAATGATGATTGATCAAACAGCTTGATGTGTGTAAGGCGACCTTTACACGGTCAGTCATTTGACATCAATCCGTAACATAGTGTTTGTAAAAATAAGTCTGTATACGTGCATTTGTTTGACGAAAAAACAAAACTCTTTTGGTTTTGCCTGATGACTGATTATATGTGTAGATGACTGACGTCCTCTGACTGACCGTGTAAGGGTCGCTTGAGAACATATTTGATACATTTCCAATGCATGAGAGAGTTCTAATATATTTTCCATTGGTACTTGACATGAATGGAGGAATACAAGATTACACCGTGCGTCGTTTTACAAGATAGAAATTATTCTGTTATGACTTATACGGTGGCCCAAAATTTTACAATTATAGTAATTTCGATGGCTAAAGAACCAATTTGCATTGTTTAGTTTTTCAATTGTTTCTTATTAGTTTTTGAAAACTTTTTATAGTTATGGAAAATAGTATATAGAAAATATAGGTAATTCAATATTTACTGCGGGTCACATGATACGTCATCAAAAAGGTAGGAAGGCAAAATAATACTTGATAACAGCCTGTCTCGTTTCGATGAAAATAACTACTGAAAAAACTGCATTTGATGTCAAAAAAAGAGTGTAAAAAAAAACCTCAATCAACACTTAAACGAAATCAAACTCAAATGCTTGATAGTGTAACGTTCGCTTTAAAAACGACAGATTGGAATGACATCTCGGTTGACTGTCAGTGTCTTGCAAAAGACGATGTTCGCATCGACGCATTTTGATGTACGTCCAGTCCACCGTTTTCAGACACAAAGTAGTGTGAAGACAATGGATGCACGAAACCACACGAAACAAACAAAACAAAATATATGAAATGAGCCTAGATGTTTACAATTTTCTTTATGTGCTCATTTTAATTGAAATTTCCAATCAAAAAAGACCGAATTTTGTGAAAACTTTTAAAATATTGGTGCAAAAAGCGAAAAAATAATAAATAACAAACGTCAGAATAGCGAATGTCAAAATGCATCCATGAGAATTTTAAAAATTCTAAAAATCCGGAAGCAAAACCCCGTCTCTTTCTTAAAACGAAGTGGGGAGGGGACAAAACATATAGACGTCAAAATGCGTCGGGTGAGTACGTTCAATGTGAACATCGTCAAAAGTTGCTTGCAAAATTCGTTGATATATGTCATCTTTAAAGTGATATGTGTATATCCATATTTTTTGGAAAATTTGTAAGATTTTGCTGACTACGAAAACGCTTTCGAGTAATTTATCAAAAAGTTTGGGAACAGCGACTTAATATTTTATAACAATTTTACATAAAAAGATGTTACCTCCTGCTTGTATACCCGTGTATTTTAACTTTTTCACTTTCGCCATTTTTAATTTCGATTTTTCGATGAACACAATTTTCTGCATTGCATAATTTAGTACTATAACTTGCAGATAGGTTATCAATAAACTCCTATTCAATTAAATATAAAGTAAAGGTGCAAATCTTTATTGTTTTTCATCATTAATCTTTTTTGCAACATAAAAACTATATATTGTCACAAACGATTTAAAAATCAAAATAACAAAACACTACCCTATAAATAAATATATGTTCCGTCATCTACTGCGCAAAATATTTCCTAGCATACTTAAAAGCTATCTACTAAGAAATTTTTGATATCTTCATCTACCACAAACAACTTCACATGACAAATCCGAAATAAAAAAATAAAAAAACTGACAGCAACAATTTTTCAAGTTAGAATTTTTTTCATCGTATATTTTTCTCTCATTTAGAAAAAGAAAAATAGCTAACATAACACTAGTTTATTCCAAATAATCTATATCCCACTTTATTTTCAACCATCAGTGCGCAAGAGATAGAACATTCCATCAAACACAAAAATAATATTCTATCAAAAATATAAGCAAGACGAAGAGATGACCAGTGAGAATATTGTGAGAACAGAGTGGAGTGCAAGTGCAAGTAGTTTAGACAAATCAAAACTAGAAATGTGAAAAAAATAAATCTCTCTCACAGCAGGTTAACGAAACGAAAGAAAAAAAAAATAATAAAGAAATATATATTTGAAAAAATACCGTAAAAATATAATTTTCCTCTCTAAACGGAGAAAAAACGCAAAATAAATTCTTCTTCGTATTTTTCTTTTTGATGTCTGTGTTGGCCTCTGGTTATCGACTCGACAAAACTCTACCAAAGAGCAGCCCCCCTTTAACCAAGCAAAACTCTAGTGTGTGTCATTAGTTTTGTGTGTCAAATAAAATTAAATTTTAATTTTTTTTTTCTGTTGAAAAAGAGCTCTTTAACCAAAGTTAAAACGACATACCTATTATCCAAAAGAAAAATAAAAAAAAAATAAAACCAAAGAAAGAAAAAGACCAGCCTCCCGAAACGACGACGACAATCGGACGAACAGTGGGAGCTAAGCGATAAAAAGTTAAAAACAAAAATAGTCTCGAAAATAAGAAAAACAACGAGAAATTGAAAATCCAAATAAAAAGAATAATACAAATTATTAAAGAAGGTGGAAAGGAGGCGACATTTTTTTGTGGCTGTTTGTTGGAAGCAAGCTCTGCGCTGCGGCAGTGTTGGATGAAAAGGAAGAAACTACTTCGCAGGCGAGGGGCGCAAGATAGCTCGACAATCGACATATATTTTAGTAAGGTAAGGTGAGGAGTAGGTAGCAGAAACATAAGCAGATAATATTTGACAGTATGGCGAATCCGCGCAAATTTAGTGAAAAAATTGCCTTGCAAAAACAAAAACAAGCTGAGGGCACGGCGGAATTTGAGAAAATCATGAAAGAAGTTTACGCAACCAGAAGGGACGAACCTTTGTCTACATCTCAACAGCGTATTGATTGTTGTCTCAGCCCTGAACAGCAGGGTGGTGTTAATAATACTGGTGGTGTTGGTATTCCTATTCCAGGTAGTGGTGGAGGAGGTGGAAATGGAAATGGTGGCAGTGGGTCACCGACCGCCTATCGAGAATCCCGGGGTCGAAGTGTTGGAGTGGGACCAATGCGGCGACCCTCTGACCGCAAAACAGATCGTTCGCCTTACAGCAATCAGGTGGCCTACTTATCACCACCATCAATGGACAACAATTGGCGTCGCTCCAACTCTGACTCGGCTATCCATCAGAGTCTGATTCTAGGGCCAGAGAATCCCATTTATGGAAACACACAGCAACAGCAACAATATCTACAGCAACAACAATATCATCCAAACCAGAGATCTCATTCCCCTGCCGCCTCCGTGGGCCTAAGTCCGACAGCACAAAGAAGAAAAGCACAGCACATGGTCGCTCAGCAGTCGCACAGCAGCAGCAACCTTCAACACATGCAAATGCAGGACCAACTGAATCACCACAAACTGAACCACCACCTCCAGAATCAACAACAACAGCAAATGAATCACAATATGCACACGCACCAGCAGAGTTCGATGGTCAAGACTCAGTTGCAGTTTAACGCGTGTGCCCCGACCAATAGTGTGTACAAGTCGCTGCAAGAACAAGCTATGGCTATGGCCAATACGGGCTCGTTGCCCGATCTCACCTCTGTGCATTTCTCGAATGTGCCATCGCCTTCACCATCCGCCATTACACAGCACAACATGCGAAACGAAAGGGAACAGTCGCAGAGTCCATTCAATAGTCAATCGTACCAGTCGCAGCACCAACAACAACAGCAACAGCAACAACAACAACAGCAACTACATCAGCAGCAACAACAGCACTCTACTGGAGGTGGCCAGACGCATTTGTCATTTACCAACCTTCCCGTGATGGTGAATCAATCGCCCAATAACATATCATCCACACTACACAGCTCGTATGGTAATCTGCCTACAACAGGTGGAGGTGGTGGTATCTCTGCCACTACCAATGTAGCCACCACCAGTAGCAATCTAACGGAATACAGAAATCCCCAACTCCACAATCCACCCTCGCCAGCGGGATCAGCGAGTCCTGGACTAATGGTGGCCAATTCGCCTCATGATCTGCATAACAGTGCGCCCAATAGTCCCATACGACACAACCAGCAGCAACAGTACAGCGACAAGAATATTCAGACTTATGACAGGTTTTCTCCTAGTGGAGACTACACCAATGGAAGCAACAACTTGAATTCCTCGTTCCACAACCACTTTGCAGAGTTCTCGCTGGTAGACTCGACGCAGAGCGATTCCCAATTCATCCCGACCAGTTTGCAACAGGACCTCCACTCATCACACAACAGTTACTCGCAGTCATTGCAATTTGACGAATCCCTCTTCGGCCATCACCAGCAGTTCAGTACAGAGAACGGCAATGGTACTGGATCCAAAGTAAGTGGAAGCACGACCAACTCCGGCGGAGATCCTTACCTTAGTTTGACCAACCAGAATTCACTTAGCAACTGCAGCAGCAGTAATCTGGGTCTGAGCAGCAGTAGTGCCAATGCAGGAGGAGGCAGCAACAACAATAATACATCGTCTAGCTCAAGCGCTGCAGCGGGGACGGCCAATGCCAGTTGTTCTCCTTTACATAGCCCGCACAGTCCCAATCCGCATAGTCCCAGTAATAACAACACAAACTTAGTCAACAACATCGCATCAATAGCACAGCAACAACAACAGCAACAAAAGTCTCATCATACGAACGAAGGCGTAAGTGTCAATGTGTCCAGCAACAGCAGTTCCAACATGCACAATTCAACACCGACCTCAACAACGCCCAACATACCCTCGATTGTGTTCTCTGATTTCTCGTCCACAGACTATTCGAAGGAGATCTTCGACACCCTGGACCTGGATCTTGGTCAAATGGACCCAGCCGGTCTACAAATGCTATCTGATCCTAGTTCTATGATAGCAGATCCAAATATAGAGGACAGTTTTCGAAGAGACCTCAACTGATGGGAAGAAGGTGAGTTAGTCTTAGTAAAAAATCGCTGTCGTTATTGAAAGCAAAATAAACAAGTAAAAAAGGTTAAGGAGCGCTAAATTGGACGCAATTATTAGTCTTTAAGCTAATCAGTGCAAGAAAAACAAGAACGAAGATCGATTATATCGATAATTGATGTATAGCAAGCGATTAAGTACTACACATACATAAATCGCTACCCAGCACCACGTAAAACAATTTCAAAAACGAGATAAAAGTTTCAAACTTTCTTAAATTTAAGATTTTAAATAAAAAAAAAAAAAAAAAAAGATTTTAAACTTATATATATATATATATATGTATATATATAAATTTTTTTCTTATTAAATATTTTTCTGAAAATTTATCATTAAAAATAAAAAATAAAAACAAAAAAAAAAATAAGGTCATTCGACAAAAAAAAATATAAAATTAGTTATGCAAGGAAATAAGTAAATTTAATTATAAAAAAAAAAAACGAGTCAAAGACGCGAAATGGAAAGGAGCTTTTTTTTCGTCAAAATTCTGCTCCTTTTGAGAGATTGAGAACTTAAATCAACCAGTAAAAGTAAAACTTTTAAAAAAATAAAAATATATTATATTTAATAATTCTAAAAATAAAAATGTTTTTTCTTTTTTTATTTTTTCGATGTACCTATATTGTAAATGTAATAATTTTAAAAATAAAAACAAACAAAACAAAAATAACACAGTTATTTGTTTCAAATAAAAAAAATAATAATTCCTAACCAAAAACATTAAATAAAAATAATATATAAATGTACCTACTATAGATATGAGACTTATTATTTGTTGTTGTTGTTGTTTTTTTTCTGGATCTATACCTAGCGAATTGATAAGCAAAGCAGTCGTATTTGATTAAAGATTATAATTATAGACTGAGTTAAGAAGAGGGGACTTCATTGACACTTTTTTTATTGTTTGTTTCTTCAAATCATTAAACAAGTAAACGTGTGTGCGGAATGCAAATCCAATTTCAATATTATTTATGAGTAACACTATTCTAAAGAGTTTCTTTGGGTATATTTACGACTCTCGGAAAGCACAGTGTGGAATTAATTATTATTTAAACATTCATTGATGATTAACCAGAAGGTGTTGGCAACCTAATATGAAGCTATGGAAATGCTTTTGATTCGACTAGTAAGAAGACAAGGATTGAAAGAAAAATAAACTCGAAAACCTCAAGCTCAAGAAAGTAGAACAATTGTGAAGGTCATCTGGAAGTAAGTTTGTTGAATTACTGTTAGAATGAGACGAAGATCTTCTGGAAAGGAAGCTTGTTGCACGGTATTGCTTTGTGGTTCACGCAGTGCCAGGGAAATGCATTCCACATAATCTTTTTACCATCTCTCAAGTTTGTTCAACTGACATTTATTTATTTGATAAAGAGTTGGTGTATCGGTTTCATTAAAACAAATCTTTTTCTTCCAACATAATGTTAATGATCTCGAATGAAAAACTCTACCACTGAACCGTTTCACCTAAAAATCTGCTTGTTTTGTTAACCTTATCGCGGAAATACGTTTGATTATAAAACTCAAAGTAGGTCAACATTATAAATGTAAAAGTCAAGTGAAACTACACAAATGGCGTTTTATTTTCTCAGGAAAATATTGCTCGTTGAAAGATTGTCTGTTTTTTACAAGAATTGTAATTCATTTTTCAACAATGAATGCAAATTTCAAAAAAAAAAAACTAATATAACATTTTACAATGAGGTACTAGTTGAGATATATAATTCTTTGCTTGTTAACAATACCTTCCTTGAATCTGTGATTCAAACACAGTGACGGTTTCGAAATCATTTTAACATAATTTCCTCACGATCCTCTGTTGTTAAGTTCGATACCATATTGGTGAATACCTTTCAAGCAACTGGTTCTTTGAAAGTAAGGACCCCAGAAAACATCGAAAAGTACGTCTAGTCATCGAAACCAGCCTCGTTGTTTTATCGAGTCGCTTTTAACCTCTTCGCATGCCATACAGGTGAGTTGGTTGAATTTTACACATAGACTTGCATTTCAATTGGTATAAGTTGACCGTTGTGTAAGGATGCCTCATTTCGTTTCGTGGAAATGTGTAGTGGACTCCTTCTCGAGAACTCAAATTGCAAGCGTCTAATTTCTATGAGCTTTTAAGTCATTTTTGAAATAATAACACAAGAAAATGGCTTGAAATGCTTCGAAAGAATATGGACAAATTCTCGAGCGACATTCACAGGAGTGATTCATTAAAAAACTGAGTTTTTGCACTCTGTCGTGTAACGATTATTTGAAGTAATAATGAATGAAGAAGGAGATAACTATATACATTCAAAGTTAAACTGATGGGCGTTTTTTGCAAAGCTTGAATTACGACGGATTTGTTTAAGGGGAGTAACTTAGCTGGCTTTTCACTGGAACACTTTCTATTAAAAAACGAAAATAAATTAAGAAATTAAGACATGAAACATTTCGACTATGTAAATATTAACACTAGGCGAGTTTATATTTCTGAGCGATCACCTGAGGAAGCGAATCCAAAAATTTTCAGGCTCAGTTTTAGTGTAAAATTTCACTGAGAAATTGTGTTTATATTTCTAAGCGTTCTCGGAGATCTTAGAAATATAAACTAGGCTATTATGAAACTATCTCCGATAAGTTTTATCGCTCTGTTTTCAATTTTGTTGTATTCTGTCCAGTACTCCCGAATTGTAATCTAGCTTGTACAATTAAGGTGTATTATGTACGTTTATCTACATCAAATTCTTAATCGTTCCAGAGGTGGTTTGTAATGCCAAGACCTACAACTAATATCTTTCAGTTTTCCTCAACGCACGTACCATTCATGGATTCTGGAGGAGTGTGTCGCTATACAAATAAAAGACTATTTTAAGTTTTTTAAGTATAAAATTCGACGCAGTTATATGCTAATATTAATTTGATTATGCAGTCAATGTCGAAACATAGTGAACTTATCATAATGTTGGCGTTGCAGTTCCACGTTTGAAAGGCCATTATTTGAGTCTGGACATGAATATTGAAAACTGAGAGTACTGTCGTAAGTAAAGATAATACATTTCTTTCATTTAAAGTTTTAGATCTTTAATACAAATTAGGAAACAAAACGGAACCTTCAGGCAAAGCAACATTCACTATGAGTATCAGACTTTTAGTCGTCAAAAACGGCTTCAATTGAAAGGACCGGAAGATAATTTCTAGTTCGAGAAGATACTTGGCTTAACATAGTTTCTCAAGAAGCATATAGTGTGGATAAAATATTTAATCGATTTTAGCGCCAAGTATCTTCCAAGACTGTTGATCTCCATGTTGCTTTTACAAAACCTAGTGAAAGTTTTAGAACAATGCATTGTGGCTTTGAAAACAATTTAAGTGTTGAATACAATTTCATCATTGTGAAACAATCCATTAAAAGAAATTTTGAGCTGCTCTCGCTCTGTGATAAGAACGATTTTCATACGTAACAAAGTGATCGAACTCAACAGAAATTTATTTCGAATATGTGCGCTGGTTGAGTCTAATTATTAATACTTAAAGTCCGACATCTCGGTAATCAAATACACAGTTTGTTTTATTTCTAACAGTTGCTTCGGGGCTTAATTTAATTTTTAATTAATTAAAATGAATACTCCTTTGTCGTAGGCGTGTCGATTTCAAATAAACATTACTTATTAATTAGTTACACAAAATTTAAATTATTAATTTTTTTTCTATTGTGAAATAACGAGGAGAGATGCCATAGAAAAGTGTTGCTAACAACATTTCGAGTTAATTAATAGTCATCACCAGTCTCACTTATTACCAAGACAAATGAGTTCATTTGGAAAATACTTTTCTGAGTAATTATAATGAATGAGATTTTATTATGTTCTTCCAAAGAATAAGTACGCCAAGCAATCGATTGCAAAAAAGTGCAGCTTTAGTTAATGAGAGTAGATAAGTGTTGTCATGCAATGCAAGGTTAGATATGGTAATTTGGGCAAATTACCCCCAGTGGAACAGTGGTAACTAGGTGTAGGTGATGACAAAGCACTAAATAAGGGTATTAGTTCTATTTAATACCACAGAATTTCTATGATAAATGTTTTTATTAACCTATTTATTTAATTGTTAAAAATTAATCAAACAAACTACCTATTTTCGCACGTTTAGTAATACAAAGTAATAAAAATGAAAGTAAAAATTAAGAATTTTTTGAAATTATTCAGAGCGTCTCGCACGTTGTAATTAATTAATTAAAGAAAAATTATTTTCTCTATTCAAATAAATTACCAGAGCATAAATATGGCTGCTGTGAGAAATTGCTTTACATGCTGTGAATTCTTTTTTGTTTTTTTAATATAATTTGTAGCCCAGGAAAATTAAAAATGCACATAACGAAAATTTGGTGTTAATGGCTTCTTACAAATTTGACTGCTACTTCAAAACGGCAGAACCGATTTCATTTATATTTGGTACGGCACATAAGTTGAATATGCAGCACATGATGGCATTTAAAGTTTTTAGCTAAACAACATAAAACGAAAAATATGATGATACATAATTTCATGAATAAACATTTTTGTAATCCCATAATTTGCAACAAGAGCAAGTTTGTGCGAGAAATTTTCCAAGAAATTTGCAAAAAACTGAAATTCGACGGGTATAGCATTCCACATCCAAGAAGTGGGGCTACAGAAAAAATCTCATCACTACGTCTGAAATTAGATTCTAGTGTTTAATGATGAGCGTTTTCCTAGTCCGATTGTTACGAATTGTTTTAGGGGAGAAGTGCAACACTTGCACATTATTTATAAATTAAGAAGTAAATAATGTTTAATAGTCATATTGCCTATCGTTTTAAAGCTCATTTCTGGACTCTATCCTTAAAACTCCGAAAGTTATAGGAGCACATTCACAGATATTGAAAATTGTACTCAAGCTTAGAACGTGTTATAATACACAGCCAGATCATGGGTGGGGGAGAAATTTTTCAACGTTGTACGAAACGATTTTAAACCGACAAAATATGTCGTCGTTCACATGAGGCTGGTCAAAGTGGCATATACCGTCGATAGTTTTCGATGCTTTGAATTCCACACAGTGGATGATTCTCCATTCAAAAATACTATCAAGATTGAAAAATTAATAAAACTGTTATTTTTAGAGACTCCAGTTCTACATTTATGTAGATAGAATAAGGAAGTAAATCTGGAAACGAATATGAAGGTGTTTTTTTTTTCAGCGAAATAATAGCTTTTTTCTAGAAGAAAGATCGAAATGACTTTGAGTTGGGCAGAAATCGACAGAAAATTGTAGATTCTGAAATAAATTATTGAAAATTAAAGCGTTAAGCGGCCTACAGTTTAAGAAAACATTGCGTTACGCCCGGGTGCTAGCTTGTGGGCTTGTCAGATGACGTCCAGCAAAAAGCACCTTGTCATTACAAAATTTAAAGATTTTTCTAGCTCCGCTAACATAACTTTTTTGACAAAAAGTTAATGTGAACTGAAGTTAATAGATATATCAGTCCGATGATCGTTGATATAAATTGCGAAGAAAATCAAAGACAAAACGGAACCTTAAGCCACACCGGCATTTATTCTGTAACTTAAAACCACCAAGTGCAATAATCTCCAATTCTATTCATAAAAAAGCTTTAGTTTGTCAAGATATTTTTCAAGCTGATAGTTTATAAGCCTTTTCGTAATGAAAAGGAAAGAAGTAAAGTAACTGCAATCGGTCGAAAAGTTCTTCAAGATATTTCTGAAGCTAATATTATCTAATCAGTAAATATTTTTTTCCATAGCCTTGGAAAGAAAAAGGACCTAAGAACAGTCGGTTAATTATTTGAGGGGGAAGGTGATTTTGCATACCTTAAACTGGTCGGACAAATGCTGTGTTCGAAGAGAATTATAGTGAATTTGTTGCTTTGTTACATAATTATTTTTTTTTCTGAAAATGAGGATTCTATGAGAAGAACTACGCTCCACGGTACAATATTTGATCTCTAAATAAAGGTCCTTGTACAAGATAAGTTTAAGACAGATGTTTAAATCTGAAAAAAAAGTTTATAACTTCAATTATGCCAGATAAAACATATGTACTAGAATTTCTTGCACAAAAGAGGATTTGAATTTCAGGCCACATAATCGGATATGAAATTTTGATATCAGATTGCAAAAATTACAAAAATGCGAGCAAAGCGGTGAGTATGAATAACCTTAAAGTTAGTCGCAAAAGATGACTAAGGTATAAATCAACAATACCGTTCCAAAAAGCGTTCTGGAGATAACTAGCTTATTGAAAGTAAGTCAAACAACAAAAACAAGATGATCCAACCGCTAAGAGAAGGGTAGCAGAAATAAAATACAACGAAAGGAGTAAGCTTTAGGTAGTCATGGAATAACCCAAAACTGGTAGGCTTACAGACGTACAAAAAGATCGATAGAGAAAGCGGTGAAGTGGGAATCTTCTGGTCCCATTCGAGATCATTGGCAAAGAAGAAGAAGACAAGATGCTACTTTTAACAATTATTATCTATTTTATAGAAAACTATGTGGAGTTTTTTTGTTTTGTAAACACTAGCTCTAGCTACTCATGGAAATCGATTCCTTTGATTCACCTAATCGATTGGTCAACGTTATTTTAATTGCGTTTCAAAAACATTTACAAAAACTACATACATGTTCTATGTATGAAATCAAATGCTATCATCAAAAGTTTATTATGTTCAATGCAAAACTTATACACAGTTAAAGCACGTGTGTTATTGCATAGTGACGAACTATTTGTCTTATCAATTCATTTGATTAAACAATAATGTTAGAATTTAGCACACAAGATCAACAAAATGTAGATCGAATTTAGTTTTAATAATTTTGAATTTGCTTTTTTTGTTTACTTGCTCAACTAACTCATTTAACAAACAAGAAAACATTAATTGAGTCACAAACGCAGAGATCTATAATCATTCGTTGAACTTGTATCTTTTTGTTTTATTATTTAAAGAAAACATATTTTAACAAACAAATAACAAGCCAATACGTAGTTTTGTTAATCTATTCAAATTAAAATAAAGAAAAATTCCCGCGCAATATGTTAAAGTTTACAAACTTTTCTAGCTTTTCTTCACACGCTCCTCTTTGCCCCTTTCATTTGTAAAACAAACTCACTATATATTGTATGTGTCTTTCATAACAAGATACAAGTTCATCATAAAAATAACAACAACACGCGCTTAGCTGTTGTCGTATATTACAAGTTTTAATAAAAACATGAATTTGTGTGTGGCGCGAAAACTGGCATGCTTACGGTGTTTTTTTTTTTTTATATAAATTTTAATAAAACTTGAATTTGAAAAGCTATAATAATTCCACAATCTAAACTAAAGCCATTAGAAAAACAGTGTACAAACTCATCAAACAATATAACACAAAAACAAGACCCTATCGGACGTCAGGGGGTATATTATAATGATGATGTGTCCAAGGTCTGATTAATCTGGTTTCTGAGAGAAGATCGATTTAAATAATATACACGTTGACTAAAAATAAAATATTGATACCATACTTATCTAATATGCCACAACAACGCTAAACGTTTTCATCTCTAATCTCTAAAAGATTTATCTATCTAACCAACAACGTAGGCACCTATAGTGAATTTCCAGACCTTACAACTAAAGCCTTGGCCTTATCTCAAGCTCTGAGATGTGTTTTGAAAACAAACAACTTATGTGATGTCATAAGAGGAGAACTAGATTTTTGTTTTCGTCACTCATGAATCTTCTAGATTTTCCTAGTATAGCACACTATTTCTGGACCATAGAAAGTGAAAACATTCAATCGCGGTTTTATTTTAGTTATCAATCGCTGTAGTAGGGTGTGTCAGTGGATGAATAAAATAACTTTGTAACCGCATCCAGATATGAACAACAACATACGTGATGGAATTTTTAATTATTCTAAAATTTAATCGAACGACTTAATAAACCAACAAAAAAAATAAATATAAATAAATTAAGACTTATTTTTCCAACTGGAAATGCATTCTCATATTCATATTGCTAATTGCGATTCGAATTTGACGATTTTGGTGGCATTTTAGCTTCGCTGATAAAATTTTGAGTGGAGCGCGACAGCTTTTGTTGTTTTGTTAACACAATTAACTCTTTTGTTGTTGTTATATTTTTTGTTTGCATTTGCTGTTGGCTTGAGGTGAAGCCAGAGATAGTGTGCGCACGTGCGAGTATGAATTTTAAAGCCTTAGATCGCACGAGTATTCAAATTAATAAACTGATGAGAAGGGGGAGCATATCATAAAGAAAGACTCACTGGAATATTAGGTGTTAAGAGGTAACAAGGAAGGGGATCAGTAACTGTGATTCATGAAATATTAAAAATCCAGATAAGGAAACATTTATTTTTTTTTCTTTAGAACAGTGGCTGTCTGTAAAATTGGATAGGTGTTTGAAAGTGTGGTAGGACGGTATCTACATATTTGGTATCCTCAAATCTACATTCACGAGTGAAACCCCATAATCGATTTGCCTATTTACTTTATTGTAGCTATTTAATTTATCTATTGAGAAGTTGAGGTGATAGACTTACTCAAACTTTTATGATTGATTAAAATAGAAAACTATTTCCGGAATTCTTCGGAAGCAACATAAAAAGGTTCTGGTTGTCAACTTACCAAAATAATTGGCAATAGTTTTATCAGCGATAATAACACAAAATAGATTAGAAAAAAAATATTTTTAACCAAAGGAATTCACTAGATTGTTGAATTTGTGTTGTTTACAGAACTTTATATTTAGCTATCTTAATAATTGAATTTCTAGGAATCATAGCGCTTGCTTTTCAAATTTATTTGTGTATTCATAACTTAAATACAGCATGTTGTGGACATGAATATGAAAATATGTTTTTAAGAAGTGAAACATATTTGCGCATATAAATAGTTGTTTTTAAACAGAACAATGTACTTAATTCAGGATAAATTCGAGTGTTTCTTAAAAATTGATTCAACCGTGACCAAATTAAATGATTTATCACAAAGGATGTTGGGCGGTATTCTTGCGATTCAAAGGATTTTTCAAATAGAAATGAGTAGATATGGGAACAACCAAATATCTTCTAAGAGCCAACAAAGCTAGACTTGATGGCATATCTGCCGAGTTCCTTATAAGAGATCCAAAAGCAACTACTCGTATTTTCCTACGACTAGAGAAAACTTTTTGGGAAAACGAAACGTATCCCAGGGACTGAAGGGGTGTTGAACTTAAGAACTTCAATAACTATCATAACTATTTTCTCCAAATAAATGGGAACTCGAGAGGCTAGTCAAAGATTATATTTGCGAAGATGATAGTTAATGTTATTAAAGAATTCAACAACTAAGGTGTTTTCCAAATCTTTTGAGGCGAGTCAAAGAGTGAGGCAAGATGATGTCACTAGTTGTGTTCGTTGAGCCCTGGGGTCGCCCTGAAGTCGCCCCAAAGCGTTTTTTAAAAAACCTCAACTCGCCCTGGGTAACAAATTCTCTGTTCTTTGAAACCTGGGGTCGCCCTCAACTCGCCCTGAATTAGATCTAGGTATTTTGCTGGGGCGAGTTGAGGTAAACATATTGACATGTGTGTTGTCAAACATATGTTTACAATTGAATATCTAATTTTGCTTTTGCAATGCAAAGAAAAGAAATTATAGATTTATTTTAATGAAAATAAATAGAATACATACAAATAAAACAAAATGTAGTTGTTTTATGTTTTGGAATGCACCAAAAGCAACAAATGTCAAGTTTTAATTTCGGAAACAAATATTTTTTGTTTCTTTCTTTTTGTCAACAACACAAAACCTACCCTTGTGCATTTTTTGAGAACCAAAAAACCCAGGTTTTTTGACAACTCTTGGGGCTGTCAAGAAAACCTGGGTCGACCCTGGGTAAAATTTTACGAACACAACTACTTACTTTATTTTTACTGTTAATAGCCGATGTGATGACAGCGACGTTGGGTACAAAAGAAAGGCATTGGCCCTTATTGCAAGTGTCGTTTGACTTTCAATGCGATAAAAGTCTTCGTTTTGGTATTGTGTAACTTGTTCGACAGAGATATCTGTCACTGTGAATAAGGAATACGCTTATTGTGAATGAACATTATATTTTGGCATTTGGGGTAGTGTCACAGAAAAATGTGAACGACAAAGATCGATAGCTTATATGAAATTTTTCGTTCAAAATTGAGAATCGCAATACCAATACCAAATCAAATTTTCGATGTTCGACTATCGGCAAAAGTCGTTTATCGATAGAAAAACGACACTCGCAATAAGGGCCATGGTGTCCAATGAAGACCGTTTGATAAGCATAACCATACGGATTATCCCGATGATATTTGTCTCCTGGCAAACTACAGTGCCCCCTGAACCAAATGCGTTAATCGATGCAAGTTTAACGGCTGCAGAGTTAACGCTCATAAAACAAAAATAATGCACAAAGTCTATAGGGGCAGTCTTTTCAACTATAGTTATATGTAACCATCTGTTATTTCAGTTTTTAATCATAGATTTTGTATGTGTTTCTTTGGTTACCAGCTAAAATAACAAATGGTTAAATTTAACCAGAGCTGAAAAGACTGGCCCTAAATCTCACAATATCAAAATATTCTAAGGCAAAGGACCATAAGGAAGATCAAGGAGTCTATCCAGAACTATCTGAATAATTCTGCATAATATCATTACGTTCAAGTTGAGGCTTTTGGAATCTAACGTAATGCACAATGCATGTGAAATTGGAAGATATTCTGCCACCATCATCATCATCAAAACAGGTTATTAGGTTTCAGCGGTACATTCTTAATATCCGTTGGTCACAAATCAAATCCAAAGTGAGCACCGGCAAAAGAAAATTTGATGCAGACATTATGCAACGAAAATGGTCATATACTAAGGAAATCAGACGATAACAAAGCAAAACAATCCTTCGAATGGAACTAGCTCATTGGAAAATTTTAATATGGAGGTAACTATATTGGTGGAAGGCTGGGCTCAAAACATACGAATAAGGGCACAGTTTAGACTGCTTTTATTGATTCGAGATAGATGGAGGGATCTTGTTACTGCCCAATACTCAAATTATGTGAAATAAAAAATTTAATTAGTACGCATACGCCACAGTGTACTGAATATCGAAGAGTTGTGTTAGTAGAGTTGATCCTTCAGAATCAATGATTCGTAGGTTAAATATTCAATTGGTTTCAGCAATAAGACTATAAATAATTCCAAGTGTCCTAAGTGATGCAGAATACAATCAAAAGAAATTTTTATACCGTTTACTTTTGTCAATGATAATGGTTGAGATTGCCACTAAACCGTGAAAAAATTAAATGTTGGTGAGAGATCTTGGAATGTATGGTTAAGAGGAAGCCATCTACTATAATACTGAAGTACAAGTCATACTCAAGTGAGACAAAATGATTTCGAGAATATTTGCAATTGGTTGATCTCTTTTTTGTGGGAGATATTTGAAAAATAATAGGTCAACACCCCAATTAAACAAAAACAACAAAGCGCCAGTGATATAAAACTAGATATCCTCCGATAAAAAATTTCTGTTTTCACACGCTAAAAATATGCTGAGTAGCGATACTAAATGTGTGGCTCTTTTTCAGCAACTGGCGCTGTGTGATGATGATTTTGTCAATTGTAGATTTCTCATGTACAACTACAAGGCCGCATCATTGGCAGGGTCCAATAAGATCCTCCGTTAGAGATTTTATACGTTTAAATAAAACATTAGATGGCACCTTGTAGACAATGTTTGAAATATTAATGCCTATTTGTTGCACCTTTTTTCTATATAGGACAGATGCTACTGATGATGCAATATCCGAGCAAGCTTTTTTACGAATCAGTTGTTTCGTTTCCAGCTCATTTGAAAAACCCCGTTTAAAGGCCCGTTTAAAGGGCTCGAACTTGGCGGTGATTTCTTTAATCGCATTTTAGTCAGTACTTAAAACTTTTCTTGGCAAAATCCCCAACTTCATTCCAGCATGCTCATGGCTATACAAATAGTCTGAACAAGGTTTGAAAAATAAATACATAAAGGAAGACGACAGTTTTTTGTAAAAAAAAGTATGGTCTTTGAAGTTGGTACAGCCACTCGTTAAAGGGGACACAAGTTATTTAATGAACAAAATTCAAGCCTACGCTAACCCACTTTTATCAAAGCTATAACAAATAAATTCAATAAGAAAGAACAGTTATATTGAAATGAGAAATTCTAGCCCATCATAGTTATCTAACTTTGTGTGTTTTGTTTCAATCGACGGTTGTTTCAGAACTTTCAAAGATAGTTTGAAAAAAAAACACCAACTAGTCAAAATTATAGGTAGTAATGATAAAAAAATACAGTTGCTTTCGTTTTATAAACTATAAAGAGTGAAAAACCTTCAACATCCGTTGGTGCCACGCAATATTGCAGCGGATTACCACACTTCGCTGAAAACCGAACTCGGGTGTTTGGAAAAGTTTTGATCTCGTGCATTTGAAACCCTTAATCATTGATTGATATTCTGTGGCCAAGTGTGCTGCAGCAAACACACGTAGAAAATATAGCAAACTTCAGAAAAAGAAGTTAGCGTGTGTTGAATTGTTGAATTGTTAAGTTGTTAAATAAAAAATCCATTGTGTCAAGAAATGATTCGCTGGCACGAGATGCCAACTAGATCGCCTGGTTTTCGTGGTTGCCGCTCTAGAACAAATATTGCACACAAACTAGCTCGCAAGCCAAATAATATGATTTGCCGAGTTTAAACATGGTGCGAGTGGCATTGTCGCATAGTCGATATCAAGCTTAAGATATAAAGGTATAAACTTTAAAAATACGTGTCCACCTGAGGGGAAAAAAAAGCTAAGAATAATTAGTGGCAAAAAGCTGGCCACCAGCATATCAGGAGTTGAAGTTGTTCCAATCTACTCCCACTTAATGTATATCACAGAAAAAAAATAATAAAGACGGGACTCTTCATGTAGAGAATAGAAACCTCAGGTGGACACCCTAAGGAATGATAAAAATTTAAAGAGATGTGAAATAAACGTACCAATCTTGAACGAGATCTTGTATCTTCGTTTGTCGTAGAGTCTGTACTAACTAAGTGCTCTTGTACACAAAGTTCTTCTTTCTTCTTCTTGAATATTCTTTTTAATACTTTATCCATACTTTATCTTTTTCAAGCGGGTTAATTTGATAAAAAAATCTACGTCTCTGAACAAATGAATGACTCAGATGGACGGGACGATCAGATTTATGTTTGTTGAAGTTTAGTTCTCCAAATTAAATTCTCATTCTCATAGCTGAAATATGCGAATAAAGTTAAAAAGAATTAGAGCAAGAATTACAATATAGGACAAGTGGTATAATGTGGTATAATGTCTTTTACAAAATACAAGAAAAAAACAAATTCTGTTGTAAAAGACAAATCTTTTAAGATTTAATTGTTTCTACCTTCACACTTGATTGGTTTTAAGATAATCTGTATTACTACCACTGATTTTCTCCAAATGCGTCTCAAAGAACTCCTGCACTGTATCAGTGTTCCATTTTGTAATTGAAAGTGTTTCTTTTACATTTCCATTGTGATCCAACAGTTTGATTATAGGATCAAGTCCTCGAACGTATTTGATTTGAAGATTTGGAAATTTGCCAGGACGTTCACTCTTAATGAAAGCCTGAATTTGTGGATATGCACGGAACTTGCATGTACAAACTTCAAGAATTGCTTTGGGATAGCGTTTCTCAGATTGTGCTATTTTATCCTCTTGGCAGCATTCCAGACAATGTGATCTATAATCAAACATCTAAAATTGTTAAATTTTAATACTTTAGTTTTTCTGGAGTTTTACTTTAAACTTTCAAGTCCAAATTCATCTAATTTATCACAAGAAGAACACATCAGTTGGCTTTTTATGTAGCCCAATTCCCGGCAGTCTTGTGTTGTAAATTCTGCATTGGAAGACTGCTAGAAGGTAAAATATTAATGAACAAATACAAATATGCATAAATATGCATTCTTACAATATTGAGCATTACACCAAATGCAAATAAAATTAATAAAATAGCCATTATTCTTTAAAAATCCAAACTTTGCAGGAAAATACTTGATTTTAGACTACGTCAGTCCAGCCAAACAAAATGAAATGTCAAAATGGAAAGTAAAGCAAAGTTGGTTGCGGTTCAAGTATTTGCGCGGAAATAGAAACATTCAAAGATTTTTCTTTTTAAAAAAAGAACGTTGGAACAAAATTATTAAAAATAGCAATCTCGTTTTATGATAAAATAAAATCAACAATAAATATTTTTTACGACAGTTTTCATAGGACTTTTAATTTTATCATATTATTTTAGTAAGCAAGTGGATTTTGGTTTTAGCTGTAATGAAATCAGCTGAGGTTATTGGGAAACTGTAGATATAGTAAAAGAAAGAATAGATGGGTTTTTGTGAACCTAGTCATAGAATAATAAATAAATAGAACATCAACTCATGATGCTCCACCCATTTTTGCCTACAAACTTTCAAAACTGCAGAGATTTAACTCTGTATGCGTGCCCGTTCATTTCAAATGGGACTCAAATTTGGATAGACCATTCTTACAATTTTGCATTTTGCTGTTCACACGTATTCATGTATAGAAAAGCGCGTGTTGTTGATGACCTGTGACCTAAGTATAGAGAATCTTAAGTAGAGTAAGAAATTTTCAATAAACCTATTCAGTATACCATCGCCTTTAAGGTTTTTACATGTAAAATTGGCACTACTTGCTTACCCTACTACTATGTACCAACTTTCAGAGATAAAACTCAAAGCTATTGTGAATATTTCATCGCCAATAAAATGAAATAAAAACAAAATACAATTAACTCACCGAATCCGGCAGGATAAGTAAAGGATAACTTTATAACATGAATTTCTGTAAATGTTCTCTCCCCAGAACACATTCTAACAATACGCTCTCTTTTCTCATAATTTTAGTACGATTTGATAAACAAAGAGAGGGAAAAGAAAAATGAAAACGAGACGGGAAATTATTCTTGTGTTTGTTTAATAAAAAAAAAATTATCAAACGAATAAGTTCTGAATCATGAGGAAACAAGCAAATAAAAGTTTTTTTTATTAATATAGGGCTGTCAAAAAATAAAAAAAAAACAAAAAAAAAACACATGAAACAATTTGTTTTAAATTGGAGAAAATGTAGCAAGAACATCCTGAAAAAGTTGATTTTTATTAGGTTTGCATTCAACCTTTTCTGATAACTGTTTTTAGCTGTGTGTCAAGCCACCCAAAACCAAATCGTGCAAAGTCTAAAAAATCTTTTTGCGATTTAACCACAATTTAATATGTTATTAATAGGTGTGTTTTATTGAGAATCTTACTAGGAAAATCTAAGTAGAGTGAGAAATTTTTATATGAAACAATTTAGTATAACACACAGGTCATCAACTTGTAATCCTCCGTCTCCTAGAAAAAAAAATTTACAGACGCTTTTTTACATGAATACGTGTGAACAGCAAAATGTAAAATTTTAAGAATGTATGGTCTTGCCAAATTTGACAGTCCCATTTGAAATGCACGGGCACGCATACAGAGTTAAATCTCTGCAGTTTTGAAAGTTTGTAGGCAAAAGTGGGTGGAGCCTCCTGAGTTGATGTTCTATTTATTTATCATTCTATGGTATAACATAAGGTTTTCGATTTTAAAATTGGCACTACTTGTTTACGTGACAACTTTATGTACCAACTATCACAGATAAAATTCAGAACTATTGTGAATATTTTATCCCCAATAATAATTACTAGGGATAAAAGGAGGAGTAAGAAATACTTGCTCTAAAGTAATTAGTTGTGTTTTATTGAGAATCCTACTAGGGAACTCTAAGTAGAGTTACATAATATTTTCAATAAAACGATTCAGTATAACATCGCCTATAAGGTTTTTGATTTTAAAATTGGCACTCCTTGTTTACCACATGCTACTTATGTACCAACTTTCACAGATAAAACTCAGAACTATTCTGAATATTTTATGCCCAGTAAGAATTACTAGGGATAAAAGGAGAAGTAAGAGCTATTCGCTATTAAGTTATTGTTGTAATGCATGGACATTTTACTCTACTTTATATAAGGTGAAATTATTTTGTTCAATAAAACACGCCTATAATGGCGGATTTTTGTTTGCGCATTCTTTTTTATCCTAAAACTATTGGATAGCTTTGTGTTGTTTTACCTTGTTGGACGGGAAAAAGGTATATTATTGAACGCAAGAAAATACATTATATTTTTAATAAATCTAACAATTTTTTTACGAATTTGTACAAATGTTCAAGTAAACAAACAATGATAATTAATAATGATACTTATAATTGGATGGAAGTCTAAAATATAAATGACGGCTTATTATTTCTTGAAGCATACAAAAAACAAAGCTATCGCCTTGTGATTTTATGATGATCGTTTTTGGAATGCAGTCATATTATTCACATTTTCATTTAAAAGAGCAATTCTTGATTTTGAGGGCAAATCTTTGAGGATCAAATGAAAAACGCTGCTTATAAATTTTAAAATAATAAAGATGTATTACAAAAGTGTATGTTAAAAAGATGAGAAATCTAATTTTATACAAATTTGTCGGACTAACGGTCTACGAGATAATTGGGTTAAAACTTGATGTATAGGGTAGACAAAAAAAAAACAACTTTGAATTGAATTAACATAATTAAATGTTTCATTTTAAATGAAAGTACTTTTTTTTCAATAGTAGGTACATACAGATAGTAGACCAGCTTCCCTTGTCTGAAGGATTTTAACTCTTGCTTTGTTAGTTTTGTTTATGCAACTTTTAGTTGCTCGTTCTAGAACATGTTCGTCCAGTCGTCTGGCATGCAGCATGCCTCTATGTCAATCATTTGTTCAATCAAAAGTACCTAATGACACCCACCTAAATTCAACTCCCTCTTTCCTCTTTCTTTTCCAAAAAAAAATTCATACGTATGAGTGCGTTCAAAAAAGCTCAATATACAATCATTTGGTTACTAAATCAATAGTGATTTGAATACATTTCACTTTTCATTGATTTAGCCGAAATATTTAAGAGATTTTGACGTACTTAAAACTTTGAAATGGTAGTCCTCTTTTCTTGTAGGCGCGTAGATTATATTTTTTTTTAAGTAACTCACTGGAATAATTATTTTAAAACCCTGAAAACAGAAGGTCAAACACATGTTACTCCACATTCCGAATCGATTGTCTAGGTCACAATAGAATCAAAAAAGTGTTAAAGCGAGCAATACGTCGTTTTATAAGCTCATTTAAATGTATCTTTATGCACCCAACTACGAATGTCCATTTCTCCATTCCAATTAATTCTCGTCTGCTTGTGAAAAATTATTTGTTTATTTTTTTTCTTATGGTTTGGAAACCACATCAACAATAACAATAATCAAAATAATAAAAAAAAAATCAACTTGCTATGTGCGAGCCTTGTTTTCCCCGGAGTAGATTTAAAGATTGACTCACAACTGATTAACACTTACCATCTAAATTGTGATGACAAAAATACTTGTACACTTACCAAAACATGTAAATATGGTCAAGTAATATCGTGAGCCATGATTGGTCAAGTGCTTTCGCCACTGCGCAAGCATTTTAAGTTTGCAAATTGAAAATCAATAAAAAGCCGATTAACTTAAACTCATGCACTCAGATAAAGTTTTGATATTGAATCGTTGATAAGATGCAGAGATTGGTAATTTGGTGGATCTAAAGTACTTTATATAAGAGGTTTGTTAATAGCGTTTTTATCTACCACATATAGATTATAGTTTTGGCATTTATGGCATGCAGTTTAGCTGCTCCATTGGATAAATTTCAAGAATCTACAAAACCTGCAGATTTGTACCGGCCAAGCCCTATCAATCCGGATATTCCCAGTGATCCAAAACCAGAAGAAAAGATTACTCTAATTACCGGTGCAGAAGTCAAACCTTTAATTACATCGAAGTCACTTAAATTGCCAGGTCCATTAGTTCTTCCAAGAGAGTCATTAACACGGACCAAACGTGAGGACAAAGACTCTTCTGAGAGTGATGAAAATAGCAGCGAAGAGGTCAAACAGTCATCTCATCATCCTGCTGCCTTACCTACTACTAGTTTGATACAAAAGCATACCACTTCAGCCACACCCCTTTTAAGTTCTACACACTCAAATGATATAAGTACTCAATCAACGCCATCAATCCCTAGGAAACCATATTCCCCGCTCGTCCATCAACATAACGAGCATCTTTATAAGCCAACGATAGTAGCTCATACAAGTGCTTCATCGACAACTTCAACATCGACGACAGTGGCTCCAACTCAAGACCACGTTAATGACAAACGTGATATTCCAGTGCCATTAACACGCAAATTCCATCACGACGACGATGATGAAACCAAACAAAAGAAGGAACCATCATCATCAGCAAAGGTGACAAAAGAGGAAATCAAACAGGAAGAACAGCAAAATGAAGGCCACAAGACAGAGCCGGTAGCGGTGGCAGCAGCAGCCCAACATCAAGCCGCAGTTGCACGTCCCATTCCAGTTGCGGAACTATTTGCAAAGTAAGTTATTAATTCATTAAAATAATTACTGATTATTGATCAGACATCAATATCACGCACCCAAGTGATCTGACCTAATTTGATCGTGAATAATTTTTTTTTCTTTAAAGGAAACCTTCAACCGAATAAAGCAAGCCAGTTTTTTTTTGCTTTTTTGAATTCAGGACATGTTTTGATGACATTGACTAATTATTTTCTTGCTTTTTATTTATTTTGTTAATTTAAAATATACCGTGATATGGTTGAGTGATAAATATAGAGAAATAATTACTTTACAAATAAATACTTTGTTTTTTTTTTTAAATAATGTATTAAAATACATTTTGCTTGATAAAAATTGAAGTTTATTTAATAAACAAATATTTCATTTTTTGAAAACAAAAATATGTATGTACATTTATCTACTTGATAATTATTGTGAAGTTTGAACAAATAAAAAATCGTGATTTCATGTTTAACGATTTATTGCACTCGATGGTGGATTGTGAGTTGCAACTCTTTTCAATGTGAGTGAAAGCTTTTCGCCGAATAGGGAATTTTACCATATTGTCAAACAATAAATGACAGCTCACACCAAGCGGATGACAAATTGAAATTATGTATTGCGCTTTTTTCAAACTGTCAAATTCAAAATATTGTAAGAGAATTTTGTAAATAATCAATTTTTTTCCTGTGAAATTTGAAATTTCCTGAAGTTAAAAGTTTTATAATACACTATTTACAACTTTTGCGCACAACATTAATATTTCCGCTATCTCGTTTTCAATCAATTTTTCAACAATGATAAAATAAAATGTTTAGCTGTCATCCGCGTACTGCTGATTTTGACACTGCTCTGCGAACGAGAAAGAGATATATAGTTGTTACCTAAAAAGTTCGTAAAAATGGTAAGTTATTAATTTCAAATATTTGACATTACGATGTTATACATAAAATTAAGAATTTAAATTAAGCTTGGCAACAAAACCAAACCAATTCAATGATGTAAAGGCCACTAACCTTTGTTTTCGTGAAAATCTTTCACTCATACATCACTAAACTAAAAAAAATATTTTTGTTATTGTTTTGATTTTTTTAATTGACATTACGATGTTATACATAAAATTAAGAATTTAAATTAAGCTTGGCAACAAAACCAAACCAATTCAATGATGTAAAGCTTCAGCTTCATCGCAAAACCATGCAAGAGGGCTCATCGCTGCTTCCCTTAATTTTAACTATTTTTTTTTCATTATTTTTTCCATTAGGCCACAGAAAAAAAAATTAAATACACGATTGGGTCGCATGAACTTGCTCTTGTTTAAAATATTAATTCATGAAATATGTATCATCGAATTTGATTTATTATAATGTTTTGCAAAAAAAACTTTAAATGTCATCTTGTGTTGAATGTTTAACTTAAATGTTTGTATGACCAAGTAGTGCATTTAATTTTTTTTTCTGTGGATTAGGCTTAATGGGAAAACCACAAAAAAAAAAATAAAACAAAAAAAACGGCACACAGTAGTGATAAAAGGCAGGTGTGTTATTGTCACAAACAGACTTTGCAACAAATTATCACTTTTCTCGAAATTGATTGATGACGAATCATATCATAGAAAATCATATTAGCTACAATTTTTACCTGAACATTTTTTTGCAAAAAGTTTAGAAGAAATTTGCAAAAACAACATGACTTCGACACCCCCTGCTTTTCGCTGTTTAGAAAAGTGGTCTAGGTGGAAAAACATGTTACTAGTTCTGGTAGGTTTAAAGTTCCTTTTTATAGTTTTTCCTAGAAAATTTGGGAAAACTAAAACCGTTACATGGCAGGTACCCGTTATAGCCGGGCTTAAACATAAATTCGAATTTCTCCTCTAGGAATTACCAAAAACTGCTATTTACGAAATTTGAACTAAATCCGTTAAACCGTTTAGGCTGTAGGCACAGACAACCGGACAACATAAGCACGGCATGACGAAACTTACTTTTTAGGCTTCTCTAGTATCGTAATGTCAGTTTTGATTAAAACCTCGAATTTTGTTTTTACACGAAACCAAAACCTTGCCCTATATTGAGCAAGTAAAAAAGAATTGTTATAATTTTTAAATTAAATTTATGAACTTAAAACTATTTACAAATTATCGATCTTTGCAATAATTTTTGGGATACTAGAATCCTTAGAGCCGTTTGCTGAAACAATACTTGATCTATTATGTTCTACATAAATTATTAAGTGAAAATGTATGCAAAGGAAAAAGAGTACTACTTAAAAATTTATGTAGAACATAAACTCCTAAGTATCGTTTTAGCAAACGGGCCTTAAATACTTAAAAGGAATATTATTGTGGGGCTGATTGGCCAATAAGTTCCTTCAGTCGTGCGTATTTATCTGGTGAATTCTCTGAACTTGTTGATCTTGTATATCTCATTATTTCAGCCAATGCATTAACTTCCTTTATTCTCGCCAAGTCATCGTAGTCTATCATCGTACCAATTGCACGTTTAATGCCACTTCCACCGATTTCAGACAGAGGAACATCCACTAGAGAAATTCCCGTATTTTCGTCGTCGTTATCTGTTTGTGCAATTGTTATTACTAAACAGCTTGCAACCAAAACTGTAAATATAATCTGAGATAAAAAAAAAAAAACACAAATGAGTGATATTTAAATATTTACTAAAAATAGTTAAATTAAAATACCAATTTATTATTCATAATTTTCTATTGTTTACAACACGAATATGTAGATCTCTATCGGTGGCGATATTTTGCTTATAAATGGACTTACAGTACGAATGAACAACCTTTTTATATGGATCTGATTCGATCTACTTCACGGTATATACCTTGGTTTTAAGTTGACGCGCGTAGGTGATTTGATTTGTCAATATCAATCTTGTTCGCTCAAACCATACCATAAATTTATTAAACCATGTATTAATTAACATCTATCTATAATTTGCAATACAAAATTTTAACATAATATTATAATGAGTTTACATTGCGATATTGATTTTATTATGTTTTGTTTTTGTTAAGTTACGAATTTAATAGTTGTGGTTGTCATTGTTCAATATTTGTATTCATCTTTAGATGGTTGATAACTTAAATGTATGTTCCGACGATGTATCTGTTGGGTATTTTCTTTTATGTTATAGATTTGTTTGGGCTTCTCAAAGAAGTAGTTAAATTTGGTTGAAACTAAATGAATGAAGCGGTTTTAAAGTGGGGCTTAATTTTATAGTTAATTTAGTTTGCTGGTGTTTTGAACAAAATTGGTATTTTTCTCATCGATTTCCTATACTAATATTGAAATGTTTCCCTTTCTTTGCATTTAACACAGATTTATAATTTAAAAAAAATAGATAAGCCTTTAATTATGAATATATGTCTCGACTATATTCTCATAATTTAGCAATTCGATACATATTAAACGCTATTGTCTCATGACGACTTGTGCCGAGGATGTGGTAATGAAGAAGTACATTTTGTTGTTACGTTAATTATAATAATATTTCAATTATGGAAAAAATAATTTAATTAACTCCCAGCTTCCATCATATTTTCTGTTAAAAAATATTTATTTTGCTGAGCATTGAACTTTTTTGGAGCGAATTCGAAACAATTAGTCCATGTATCTAGGATCTCTGGCAATTTGCCTCCCTTTTTCTTTTTCTTCTTTGCAATTTTTGTAGATCTGATTTTTATACGTACATAAAATATGTTTACCCAGCATTCCAGAGGAAAGGCGATCCTCTAGACTTCACCAGCAACAGAGGCATTAGTCTTCTTAGAATCGCATACAAGGTGTTCTCTGCACTCTGTCCTATTATGTTAAATAAGTAGCTCCATATCAAAGTCGGCAAAGATCTTACCGATAGGGCTTTTTAGGTAACAACGATATATCTCTTTCTCGTTCGCAGAGCAGTGTCAAAACAAGCAGTACGCGGATGACAGCTGAACATTTTTTGTATCATTGGTGACAAATTGATTGAAAACAAGAGCGGACATTTTAATGTTGTGCTCGAAAATTGTGAATAGTATTTTATTTAACTTTTAAGTCACGGAAATCTCAAGTTTCACAGGAAAAAAAGAGATTATTTATAAAATACTTTTACAAGATTATGAGTTTGACAGTTTGAAAAAAGCGCGATACATATTTCAATCTGTCATCCACGTAGTGTGAACTGTCATTTTTTCTTTTGACAAGATGGTAAAATTCCCGACTTCTTCAACAATACTCTTAAAAAAAAAGTGCAAAACAATTACGTCAACACCAGAGGCACAATCTTTCAGAAGTCCGTCCAGTTAATCACTTGCGCCGACGATATTGACATTATGGGAAGAACCAAAAGCATTATGTCATTGGTGCTTTCGTGAGAAGAAAACCAAGAAAATGGGTTTAACGGTGACTCAAAATAAGACCAAATATAATGCTGCAAATAAAAATGGACGAACAACACCTACTTCTCGGACAAAACGTCACCATAGACAACTATAATTTTGAGGTGGTCGGAAACTTTGTACACCTATAGGCTCCACTATCAACCAGAATAAAGCAAGCTTTGGGATCCAACGAAGAATTACTCTTGACAATCGCTAATTTTCAGGGCTAAAAAGGCAATGAAAATGCAAAGCTTCTCTCGGCCAACTAAAATGATGTCCCTGTGAACATTATTAAAGCTGGATGACTATATTGACTTACGCTTTAGGCTGCTTTGAAAGAAAAATATGCCATGTTGCCGAAAAGTGGAGAAAATGATAAAAAAAGCAATTGTACGAGCTGTAAAGCAACACCGATCTTGTCTGACTATTGATGAAAAATGAAAACCTCTATGTTTTCTTAGCCCGGAATAAAGTGTTACGAGATATTTAGCTACCTCACACCGCCACGCCAGCTCTCCGGCTTGAAAGACAGTATAAAAATCCGGAAGTTTTATCGATTTATTTATAGAAGGGTTGCCTGACTTTAATTGATGTAGCGAAAAACTTAAGTTTTGAAAACACAAACGTAGAATTTTCTGTCTTAACCATTTTGACAAAACCGTCTTTCGTCTTTTTTTTTCTGTCTATTTGACCATTGTCTTTTGTATAAAAATATATAAATATAATTATATAAAAATGTCAAACCGATTTTTGAAAGCAACAATTTTCTGTCCGTAGACATTTGGAGAATGTTTCTTATTTTTTCCGGATAAGGAATGGAAAAGACAGAAAAAAAGAATATCCATCCAGAATATCCAGAATAGAATAAATAAAACAAACAGAACTAAAGAATAAAACTATCAGCTGTTTGTTTTCATGTCAAAAAACTTGTTATGTTTATTTCTGAAAATAGAAGACAAATTTTTAAATTATATTGGAATTGTTAGAAAAAGAAGAAAACAATTAATAAATAAATACAAATACACAATTTGTAATAAAAACTCACAAATGTCCATTTAATTATTATTTTTTTCTCGTACCCAACAGCTGACAGTCAAATTCATCTGTCAAACTAGAGAATATTCCATTTAAACCACCTGTTCACTAGGAATGAAAAGAATGCGTTCCAAATATTCCTAATATACGGAATGAATAAAGAAACACACCCTTGGTGAACTGAAATTCATAGATCGGAAAATTTATTTACTCTCCTGCCAACGCACTCGCTTCTAAAAAAAGCTTACGATTTTTGTTCATTGGACCTTCTTTCTGTGAAGTTTGTTATAACTATGTGTGCTATTTACACCATGATTCCAGAGTCATGACTCTTTTTCAAAACACGTTAGAACAAAAGAGAGAAAAAATCGAATAGACAATCTCTTGCTATTTTGCTCTAACGTAATTTGGAAAAGAGCCATGACTCCAGAATCATGGTGTAATAGCACACTATTATACATTTTTGGTTTGGGAACAGATCTTAGTCCAGTTGCACCAAAAAACATTGAAAACAGTTTAAGTTATCGGAATAATATTTTGAAAGATGTTTTTAAAATATTATATGAAACAAAATTGGAATTTAGTTTATTGGTCCTTTTAAAATTTAAAATAGTTGTTGCAATAGAAAAACCTCATCTTAAGATTAGACAACCGAATAAATATTCAGAAGTGTTTTGTAGAAACTGGAGATATTAGTTATATGAAAAAAATGTGAAATCAATTCGATTTATAATAAAGTGTGTAGGTACTTTATTGTGAATTTTTAGTAAATCTAATCCACACACGTCTCACACTTAATAGTAAAATTATTTATTTATTTATTTATTTATTTACTGTCGATCTGTTTACATTTATATTATATAGGGTAATTACAATATAGAGATGAGAATAATATTAATTCTTTGCAACTATAAATGTTTAATAAAGGGAGAGATAATTTTTAATTTAAATGTATTTGTTTTGAGAAAATTTTACAAAAAACTCATAGGCAAGTAATAAAATTAAATAAAATTAATTCCTCATCGTTTTAATTTTTTCCAAAACACTATCAAGCACTAAAATAAGAATAAATGACGCCATTTCCGTCTTGTCGAAAGAATTATAGTTAAATCAGTTTAATTACAAATTTAATTGAAATATATTTGTATTTCCTTATTGTTTTTGCTTGAATTTTTAAGTAGTTACCTTTGCACATGAGCTGCAACCAGCGAATGAGAATAAATCGTGAATAGCAATTCCAGGAACAAAAACATATTGTTTTTATATTTTGGTGACAAGAATAAATTTTAATAGAAATAACATTAATAAAATAAAATCACAAATCTGTTAATTTTTACATTTCCCACGCGACTAACAACATTAGCAGCCTTATTTATAAACGTATAATAGCGAATGCATAGATAGTCTTATTCCTTGGTAAGCAAAAACCTTATTTATAAACCTTTAGTTCGTTTAAAGTGGCAAAATAAGCTATTACGTGTTTGGGGGATTGAATAGCGCCAAAAAAGGATGATTTGGTATCGAAATGTAACATTGACGAACACAAATATTAATCAAATCACAATCATTACAGAACAATTTTTTTTAATTTTTAATGAATAATTGTTTTTGGCACGCAAAATTTAAAAATAAATATGCAACTCAAGAATTTACACATGCAACTCAGTAAAAAAAAAAAAATCAAATATGGTTCCATCCGGTCATGGACTCATGACATCTAGGTACAGAGTTGCTCCCGAAATTGAACGAACACAAATATTACACAAGTTAGGTACACATTTTACTCTTTTTACCAACGTTAGCAGAAGAAAGAGAAATATTGTGAATGATTTATCGCCAGGAAGAATTTCGAAGAATAAAAGGAGAAATAAGAGTTATTCGCTATAAAAGCAATTGTTGTTTTTGAAGTGCATGCAAATTTTACTCTAATTTATATGAAGTAAAATATTTTTCAATAAAACACTTATAGGCGTGTTTTATTGGTAAGTGACTTAAGTGACTAAACTTTAGCAAAATTTTGTATGGGATACGAAAATTGGCGATAAATTGGTCAGTAATTAAAGTGAACATAAAAGTGAAGATAAAATCTTGGAATGCCTGGACATTTTTGGCGCGAAATATAATGTCAATACGTTTTTTGCTTAAAGGTTGGTGGCACATATGACAGCTTAAGACATGGACTCCATATACAATGATTATTAATGGTTGTGTTCACTGTGTTTTCCTTTGGGCCGCGTTTTGCGGAACAAGTAAGAAGCTTTCAACCTACGAAAGCTTCAAAAAAGTTTTGATGATTTTGAACTTTTCGCTTAAAAACAAATAAAAATTGGTTAAAGCAGATTTTTAAATAAAATTATATAATTTGGTAATATTGAAGCTAAATAATGATTCTTTATCTGGTTTTTATTTGTTTGTAGTGGAAGGTGGGGTACAATTTGACCAACTCGGCATATGCAAAATAGCCATACTTTGCAGACATATCCATAAAATTATTTGAAACTTCGGCTTGGCATATAGTCAAGAATACCAACTTTGAAATTATGATGACTTGATTTTATTTACAGATTTAATTTTATTTATAAAGATTTATATCAAACAAATGTCTTGCTCTGAAAATACACGTGTGTTATGATAGAAATCGAATCTACAATCAGTAATGGCTGGCTTCTTTACTTCCGGTATTTTCAATAAAATGTCACCCAATGCAATTAGCAATGCCAGGGGCTAAATTCCACAAGTGTGAGTTTTGTTGTGAGTTTCTTCAAAAATCACACCCCCGATTGCACAAATGCTTATTCACGAGATTCCGCAAAATGTTTTGTATTTGAGAGCGTTGAATAAATTTTTGTTCGTTGCCTAGTGAGCTGAATTTATTTTGAATATTATTTTTTGTTTATTTTTGTTATTTTATAAATTTTATGTTTACAAGGTGAGAACTTTTATTCAAAACTGACGCAAGAAACTCACAGGCACATTTGAGGAATCAGAATGAGGCTGTATACACATTTTTTCGTGCGCACATCAAAACTCACGCTTGCGGAATTTAGCCCCAGGTTAGATTCCGTATGGCAACACCTTGTTTTGTCAATTTAATATAAAATAAAATAAAAAAATGGATACAAAAGTGAATATAGCGTTTTATTGGTTCTTTCCAATGCTGACTAACTAAAAATTACCAAAAAAACACGACTTATATTTTTCTGTGAAGTGATGAATTAGCATTCACAGTCCGCATTATCAGAGGGCATTCCACTCATTGGCGAATAAAATCGCAATTCGCTGGCCGCTTCTCATGTGCAAGGCTCTTTATTTGTGGAAACCGCACCCCCCGCTTTGTCTATAAATTTTTAGATCGCAACTATTAAAACGAACCTTACAAGTACCTAGTTTATATGCATGGTTGAAGCGAGCTTGAACTTAGGTTCACCCATTTGTAAACGGGGATGAGTTGGAACGAAATGGAATTCGACTCGTACTTAGTTTATATGCAGGGTCGAAAGATCGAGTTTGATTTGAAACGAAATTCCAACCCAGGTATTTCAGCCAACTAGTTGAATGCTTGAGGAGTTGAGTTAAGTGCGAAAAAGTTGAAATGACAGAAGAATACCTGCATTGCTTTGTAGACATTAAGACCAAAAGAATGAATTTTCGTGAAAAAAATATTTGTATTTCTTTTACAAGTTATGCGCATACTTTTCAACAACAAATATTCATTCGTTAATATGCAATTGATCACATGCAGAAATAATTGTTTATTCACCATTTCAACCCAGGTATTTCATTTAATTTTCGACTCAACACAACTGCTCGAGTGCGATCGAGTCGAATTCCATTTCGTTCCAACTCATGCCCGTTTACAAATGGGTGAACCTAAGTTCAAGCTCGCTTCAACCATGCATATAAACTAGGTATCGATCGCACTCGAGCAGTAGTGTTGAGTCGAAAATTAAATGAAATACCTGGGTTGAAATGGTGAATACACAATTATTTCTGCATGTGATCAATTGCATATTAACGAATGAATATTTGTTGTTGAAAAGTATGCGCATAACTTGTAAAAGCAATATACAAATATTTTTTTCTCAAAATTCAATGTTTTGGTCTTAATGTCTACAAAGAAACGCAGGTATTCTCCTGTCATTTCAATTTTTTCGCACTTAACTCAACTCCTCAAGCATTCAACTAGTTGGCTGAAATACCTGGGTTGGAATTTCGTTTCAAATCAAACTCGATCTTTCGACCCTGCTTATAAACTAGGTAAAGGTTAGTCAAGCGAAGTCAAAAGTGTTTTGGTTTTTCGTCAGTCAAAAATCCATGCATACAGACTTGTTTTTAAAACATCATGTTTTATGTCAAATGATCGAGCGTGTAAGGATTGTTTATGACAAATTCACAGTATTTTGTGAAAACAGTAAAAATATCAAAATTCAGTGTGGTTACAGCATTAAATATTTATTGCCAGTTATTATACGGTTTGTGTCCTAGATACCATTATTTCTCATCAACAGATGTCACTCTTTTAATTCACCACTCAAATGTCAAATAAACCATTTTGTTTTCGTGCAGTTGTTTAGAATTTCACGCAGTTTAATTTTTCTCACCACACTGTCACGTCGTCTTGTTCGATTCGAACCCCACAAAATCAAGAAAATGCGAAAAACTTGGTGTATCAAAAATTTAATACAACACAAACGAATGTGAGACGGAACTGTGTGGTGACCATCGTCGGTGTACGCTACGCGAAAAACCGTGTTGTGAAGTTAAAAAAAAAAAAGAAAAAATGGCCAGCGTTAACGAACAAACGCAATAAAAATTAATAAATTATCAAAAAATTATACTTCAAGTTCTCTATATTTTTTTATTTTATCCTAGTTTTCGTTTTATTATCGCCAGAAATAAGTTTTTTTCAATTAGTTTTTCCTTCCTACCCAATATATTTGGAATGCGTGGTGAAATCAATTTCTCTCTATTGTGATCTTATAAAAAAAATAAAATTAAAAGGAAAATTCTTGTAAACGTAAAAGCAAATTATTTTTCTGTGACGAGTGATTTTGTGCAATTGCATTGAAAATTATTTAAAATTTTCCAACTTAAAAGTGCTTGTAAGTGTTTTCTTTTTTTTTTTTTTTTGCCTTCGAAATTTTGTATATAAAAAAAAAATCATGGTGAAAAAATAATCGAGGAATCTTCTTTGTACACTCCTAGGGGAAACGGAAAATATTCTACCACCAATGTGGTTTTTTGTTGGTTTTCCATCTACATACACGTAGCCCCTTCTCTTTGTTTGACGTGCATGTGTGTGTATACCTTGTTTAGAAACGTCAGGGTGGAAGATCCAAGTTTTTTTTCGGGAGCGGTCGCATTTTTTTCCCGGGCGGACCAAACCATCCACCATCGAATACAAAATTCGGTGTCGTCGTCGTCTTTCCTGGCAGCTGTCACTCTCCTCAAAGAACAAAACAAGAAAAAACGTGTGTGTGGTTTTAATTTCACAAAATAACAGTGTATTGCATAAAAATAGTGAAAATTTAATTAAAAGAACGACAACGAGCAAAAGTTTATTTTCGCTCAATGACAAAACGAACATACGGTAGAAAATACATAAAACAAGAATAAAAGAAAACAACAACAGCAATATGGTGTCTTTTTTTGTGTAGTTTGCTGCACAGAAACGACCTGGTTGACACTAATTCATGAGAACAAAGCCGGCTTTCGTTGTAACTAAAAACAAAAAAAAAAAAAACGAAATAAGAACATCCCAGGGTCGGTCAGCGGTCGATTGCTGGACAAATAAAGTTTCCATATGGAAGCACACCTGTTACCTAATAATTACTGTTCTTTCCCTCGATTAGTCTTAATTATTATGCCAAGCCTATTCCGTCTTTAACAAGAATAGACGACCACGACAGAGGATCTCTATGGATTTTTTGTGATAGTTTTTGAGAAAGTTATTCATACCCGCCACGCATACAGAATTTATTTTTAGGGTTCTTATGGGAGTTCTTTTTGTGATTTTTTTTTTAAGAAAAGAATGTAAAGGTGCCCTGGAATCGAAGATAACCTCATAGTCATAACAATAAGTTACTTAAATTGTAGGCTTTTCAGAAGGAAGGTAGAGGAGGCACCTTTGCAAAATACGTCTTTGCGCCCACAGTTTTTTTTTCATTCCATAAGGTGTTGCCAGTTGAATTGTGAGAGAAGGCAGTAGACGTGGAGTTGTCTTCCATATGGTAAGGCTGAATAGTTTAGCCATTAACTTGGTGGAGTTGGAAAGAAAGTTCTTGGATATAATTTTGAAGTAAATCACTTTAATGTTCCCATTGTTTTTTTTTTTTTTTTAGTGTAAAGTAAAAGTTCGTCGGAGTTGTAAGTTTGCCAAGTTTGGCTATAATTTTCAAATAACATTATGGAATCTTTTTTTATGGGCAATTATTGATTTTAATTCAAGAGTAAGTAGAAGGATATGAACAGACAAGAATCAGGATTGAAATTAGAAAATTAAATACCTTATTGGCGGTGTTGTAAATGTGATAAGTCGATGTATAAATCGATCGTAGAACCCAATTTAAGTGGTTCAGAATTCAGAGTGTTTAAATCCCATTCAATAAAATTAATAAATCAAACTAACCTTCAGGATTTAGGATGCTTTCGTTTTATTCTCTTTAAAATGCATATGTAGGTAGATATACCTATTTATTTAGATATTTGACTCCACTTTCTTATGAATACTGTGGTGTTTTTCAATACACAACTTAATTGTTCAAAATCAACTGTAGAATTAAAAAAAATATTTAATATTTTCGATATAATAATTTAATTCCTAATTGTGTCATTCGATAAATATCCTAGTGTTTAGTTTAAACAGTATGTACTTAGTAACCATATTGTTTTAAATTCGCATGGTATTGTATACGGACTCTTGCACTATTTTATAAGATATTGTATCTTCCTGTCTTAAGACTTATACTTTATACATTATATCTACTTGAATAAATTACTAAAAAAAAAAAAAAAACAGTTTATACCTACCTAGTTAATTTTTAATAAATATCGGTTTGTTGCTAATAAATGATGGCGACGCACAGCCTTTCAAGATCAACAGGCACAGATTACTGAACTTGTTGTACAACTGCAATCGCGTTAAACTCATTTAAATATTCACACAATTTTTGAATTATCTTTAACGTTCCAAAAACTATTGCAAAATTTTACAGATGAAGCCAAAATAGCTTAACTTTTATGCGTTTCTTTATGTTCCTTTCACTCCAATAACCTAGCTGAGTTTCTCAGTTCAGAAAAACTTGTCACAAGCTTAAAAATACAGGACCTTATTGATAATTACAAGAAGATGTTGATTCAGAAGAATAATGTAGTGGTTTCCCATCATTATTTCCTTAACGTTTAGAAAAAAAAGCGAATCAGACTAGTCAGTAGGTAGGTACTACTAGGTTTGTTTAAAAAAATGACAAAATTAACTCGGACATAATAATATAAATTTTAATATTTCAAAGTCATAAAGGGTCAATCGTTCTCAGTTTGTACTTGTTGCCTTGCTGACAAAAAATTACTGATTTTTATGTCTCAACTAAAATTTTACTCATTCTCGGTTTATAAAAAAAGTGTCATGTTAAAAGTTGAACCAAGTCTGCTTTGTAGTCTTTTGACAAGTAAACTGATTGGTTACGAGTTATGTAGTGAGTACCTAAGTAGGTATATCCTGCAGGCTGAAATGAAAACGATAATATATTCATCTGTAAGTAACTCATGGCATAAGGAGTGAATGTGTTTTGTAAAATAAAAGTAGTTTGATAATAATTTCCACCAAAATATTTCAATAGTAAATAATTAATTAAAAAATCAATTCACTGCTACGCAGATTCCCTGCTAGTAGTTGATGGCGCTACTACTGGCGGTCCATACCTAATACGTCAATGCGTTAAACAGCCTATAGTTCAAGAAAACATTACATTTCCTAAATTATTTTATCAAAAAACATCAGCTTAAAACAGTTTGCTTTTAATTAAAGAAATTGTTTTCTTTTAACAAGTTAGAAACTGTTCCTATTTGAAATAATGTGGAACAAAAAACAATTTGTAAAAAAATCACCTTCTGTGATTATGATTTCAAAGAAATGTTATTTTCTTTTCTTTTTTTAAATTACAAGAAAGTCTCATTCATTAGAGCAAGAAATATAAATTAATATCAGATTATACAATAATAATCGTAAGGTACCTTCTGCGAATTCAGTAGGTATGTAGTTTTATTTGAATTATATCTTTCTATCTACACGTTTTGACAAAATTAAATCAAATATGGTTGTTTGAATCTCACTATTGACTTACATCATCGTCATAGTGCTGTTCAATGAAAGTGCAGTGTCTGAAATAGCAATTGCAATTTTATGCAATCTTTATTTTAGTTTGCACGAATATCGTTGCTCCGTGATTTTGTTTTTTTTTGTTTATTTATTGTAACAACAAAACAGAAAAAAAACTTTCATCAGATTTCAAAATAAAACTGAGTTGCAATTTTTATGAGAATATTAGTAGGTTTATGAATGCAATCTTAAGTATCCTAGAAATCTCATCGTCGTCGTTGTCGGTCGTGTTCGGTTTAGTTGAAGTAGGTTAAAGTTAAGAAATGTTGACATGTAACTTAATTTAATAGTAAAGTAGACAAGCTAATAAAAAATCAAACTGAAATAGGGGAATTAATACCTGCCCAAATCAATGCACAGAAATGAATCCATATATAAGAGGTAAAATTGATTTTGAGGTATTTCACAATTAAATATTCAGCAACTTCGATTTCACCACCATATGGTCTTCTGACCACAATAACAATCAAGAAAAAATTGGTCTACTCGCCCGATAAATACATCCAATAAAAATATTTTTAAAGTATTGTCGTGAGTAAACATAAAATTCTATTAATTTTCTTAATTGAAATTTGAATTTCTAATAATAAACATTTGCTTATCTACATACATTCATATTGTCGCTATTCCAAGCGAAACCAATTATTGTTAATATTTACTTAACAAAATAATAATTTTCATGAGACAATCTGAATATTCGTAACCAAAATTTGCGAAATATATACAAACACTGGATATGAATTTCTCCATAACTTTATGCAATAATTTCATTCAATATTTTTTTCTCTTTAAACCACCCCAATAATGTTGAAATATCATTTTAGTAATTTCGTGATGTCTGGCAATACTCACACTCTCCCTACATTCAGAACCTAAACTGCGCAAGTCTCTGAATGAATCATAACAATACGGCATAAGGACTCATAGGGATTCCCTATCCTCCATTCACAAGTGTCGGCACAGTATATACACACATTTCTCTACAAAAAGAAAAAAAAACTTCAACAGTAGGTAGAAGCACAACGGTATAGAGACCTGCGACGCAGTATATTTTTCTCCTACCCGCCGTAAATAGGTACACAGAATACAGCTATTTAAAAAACTGGCGCGTCTGCAGCGGTAAGAGGATCCAATTTATAGCCTTAAGAAGTCTGGTGTAGAAAATTGCGTATTTTATTGTATTTCCAATCGAAGTGCAGTGTTCCCCTAGGAGTGTACACGAAAGAAATTCCTCTTCCACCAACCAAAAAAAAAAAAAAAAAATTAATTTGAATATAGAAAATAAATTCCTTACATTTCTTTCAGCTATTCTTCTATCGTTTATTTTGGAATTCAATTTTTGTGTGTAAATTATGACTTGAAATAGAAAAGTCGATATAAAAATTAATCCGACGGTTTGTGCAAAAATAACAAAAATTAAAAAAAGTGTTAAAAAAAGATCTCATTCAATTCTCATATTTAAGTTGAGACAACGACGACATATTATAAGTATCTTATATAGGTATATTGTTTGAAATAAAGACGAAGCAACAAGAAAAATAAATTAATAGCTTGGAATTTTCAAACGCAAATGAAAACTTCGCATTTTTTGTCGTCCAACTACGACTTTCCTAGTCGCCCCAATATACAGGGCGATTGCCAGACCAGTAACACAAACAACAATAATTGTCCAGAAAATAATAATAATTTCCAACTTGTATCCTCAACAATCTATCCAAACAATAGTGGTCATCAACAACAACAACAGCAGCAGTTACCAATAGATGAACAATTGCAATTTGATTCGTCATCAGATGCAAGAGTTGTTGCTAGTGTCTATCAACAGAATGAAAATAATTTGAATAAGCAATACAAAGTTGAAGTGAATCATCAGCAAACTCCTCTCCATCATCAGTCACACCAACAACAACAACAACAGTATTTATCATTATCATCGTCATCATCATCAACATCATCTGCAACTGAAAGAAGACCTGCTACTGCAACAAACTATCATCTTGTTAGCTCTAGGCTAGGAGACGACTTTTTACCGTCGCCATTGTCGACCCACACTCAAGTCACTGTTGGTCAAATTAAGGCCACTAACAGTAATGATATCGGCGGTGTCACATTGAATACAGCTTCCTCATATAATCCCATACAGTCAGCTGTTGCGCCTACGCCCCATAAGCAGCAGCAGCAGCAGCAACAAGTCGTATCTCATAACGGTAGCCTGACAGGTAGCAATAATAAACATCAACAACGTCCCGGAATAATATTTCTCGACAAGTCTGTTAAGTATGAGAATAGTCAGTTGTTGGTGAAGACATCATCAGCAACAGAAGCAAGTGACAAGACAGATATACGTGCTTTAACAAATAAATATCAACAGCATCAACAGCAACAGTTGCAACTTGAACAACAACAACAACATCAGCTACACAAGACAAGCAAAAGGAAGCGTGATACAGGTGAGTTTAATTTGTTATCTTATTTTAAAATAAAATCCGTTACATATTTTTATTCAAAAGAAAATTTTTCAAATTATAAAATAGGATATCCGGGTATGTTGACGGAAAGCAATTTATTAATATTATTTGTTATTTAAAGCGGTTGTAATTTTGTCGGTCCTAGAAACAGTAAAACCTGTAGGAAAATATAATTATGTTAAATAGGGAAATAAATATATTTATTAATTGTGAGTAATTTATTTTAACAAGTTTATGTTGACATTATTATAATTTAAAACAAAACTTGTAGGAAAACTACAAATTTCGAACAAACGTGGTATTTACCTACCTAGCGGGATTATAAATTGTAAGCTAATATCTTCATAAGGTTTTAGGATAATAATGTATTTAAGAAGAAGTTAATGTTTGAAAACAAAATAAGTTGTCTTGAAAAACATTTTACAGTTGTGTACCTAGGTATAATAAAATAATTTATGTTTTTATGATTTATAATATTTTTTAAATTAAGTAGGTATATACCTATCGTGAATTTTAATGTATTGCAAACAAGATTATTTACATGTTTATTCATAATTTTAATTTTAATATAGTTTAAATACATAATTATATTTTTAATATATTTTAAATAATTTATATTTAAAAATAATTTAATTTATATCATGATTGTACAGGTAGCTTGCAAAAAAAAAATATCAACAGATAGAAGTCGAATATAGAGAATTTCTGGCATTTTTCTTTAGATTAAGCGTACAAAATTCGCTTGCCCATCTAAGCGGATATACATACATGTACCTAAGCTATCTTGGTGTAATAAACATGTTTATTATTTTAAAGTTTATATTATGTAGGCATCATTTTTATTCGTATAAAATAAATAAATACAAAAATGACAAATATATGTACCTACCTACTTGGTATTTGAATAAAATTAATTTATCTGCATTCTCTTAGCACTTGACCATTTTTATTGGTAATTAGAACTCAAGAAAATTGCAATTGATTGAAAATTAGAACACAATTTTGCAAAACATTGAAAGCATGGGAATTCTTGGATACAAAATTCTAATTTCAAAACAGGTAGATTGTTAATCAGAAAAGTATTGGATTTCAATAGCTTTGTTCGATCTTTGGATAGGTAGGTACATATCTGAATAGAACCAGCACTGATTTTTTTAAGGTGAAACTTAAAAAAGCTTCAGTTCTGATGGCGAAGTTAAGAAGTTGAATAATCATTTAATAAGGTATTATTAAATTTCATGAATTAATTTTGTATTCTCTTTTTGTTAATGTTTTTTAAAGATGTTTGTTAAATATAACTAATGCATTTTTTTTGGTTTTATTTATTATAGTCCAAGCAAAGTAAGAAACAAATACACTTAACATGGGCAAAATTGATACAGAAGCTTTATAAATTTATTTATTTGATTAAATTGTTCAAATGGCTTTATAAAAGCAAGCGATGTCTGATCGGGCTCAGCTAAATTTTAGACCTATACTCTGAGACTAATTTAAAATTATTTTGTGGACCGACAAAAAAGTGACGGGGTCCAGCAACTTTTCTCACATCGACTTTAATCGTTTAAATGATTTTCTAAAGCGATTTGTCTGAAATAAATTTTAATTGATAGATTTTGAATAGGCCTTTCCGTTGACATCAACCTCGATTTTTTGCTTTGTTGACTGGTAACAAATTTAAAGGGTGTTAATCTCGTAGTGCATCAATTTTTCTAATTTTGGACAAATTCCTGAACTTGGTGTTCTACCAGTAAGAAATTATGCTAAAAGAAACACATAAATAAACCACATAAATCACACCGCTATAAAAATTACAACATATTATCAAAGGCACCATATGAAATAATCCACAATTTTTAAATGCATTTTTCAAGGTTTTTCCATCGTTGGATTTTGTCCGATTTTAGATATGTTGTTCAGAAACGGATTCTGATTAAAAATCAATTAAAAAAGCTTCTGTATCTTTTCTGTATCTATTCTGTCCATGTTCGATCACAGATTGCCTGGACTATTATAGTTACTTTTAGTTTTTTCCGAAAGATTGTACGGCAAAAAAGAGGCAATTTCACAACCTAGTTACTTTTCGATCGAATTTTAAAATCTACAACTAATTAACGGCAAAAAGGGGCAAATTCTCGTTATGTTAGCAATTTTTTTTCCAAAGTTGTTTCGCTAAGTTGATGGACATAATTTTTATGAACTTGAGATTATAGTTATCTATGTATTGCTTACAATTATACATGAGATTACGATGATATTAGAGAAGACGAAAACAGGTTATCCGCAAATTCTGTATTGCATGTCGGACTGTCTGTAAGTCTAGTTTTCTCGAATTTTTCTATGCAAGATTTGTATTTTTTTTAAAAGGGTGAAATTTGAGTTACATATTTATTTTAACTCAAAATAAACATTTTTTTCTATGCAAGATTTGTAGTTTTTTTTTAAAAGGGTGAAATTTGAGTTACATATTTATTTTAACTCAAAATAAACATTTTAACATTGAACAAATATTTTTTCTTCAACGGCCGATTCAATTGCAACGTAAAAAAAAAGAATTAAATGGCTGTTAATCTGTGCTAAATGGGATTCGTTTAAATCTAAATCCCAAGATTATGTAAAAAATTTAAATGTTAATACTTTTTTTGTAAGTTCAATACCTATTTGGAATGGTAGAGGAAAAGTTCCCCACGGGCAAGTGCTTCACATGGGAATTTATTTTACTTTTCTTTACTTTTTAATTTCCCACTGATATGGTGAAATTTTCTTGCACTTTTAAGTGAGAAAGTATAGTTCAGTTTCTTAAGTGGAGTTGTTTCATGACTGACAATTTTCAAATCAATTTCCGTTAAAATTGCCTCTCTATCTTTACACAAATGACAAAATTTTAAATTTTTGTAGAATTGTAATGTAAATTACTATAGAATTGTAATATAAGCAAGGAGTAAACGAAAGTCAACTAAGGGCCCAGTTATAGCTATCATTGAAACTCATTATTGAAAATTTCCTTTTTCAATTTTAAGGCAAATTATCCAACAATGTTGGCGTTAATTGGTATTAAAATCAAGGTAATGAATTATATACTGGCCTCTAAAACTTGCTAGTCAGCAAATTTAATTGATTCAGTCAGTTTCTTTATGACAAATTTAGCATTTCGAAAAGAAAAACCACTCTAATTTCGTTCTTAACAATAATAAGGTGAAAAACTCAAAATATTTTGTTTTAAATAAATTGTCATTGTTCATCGTTCACTTTGTCATTGCCGATTATTATTCTTAAGACATATTTTGATAACTGCGTATCTGCGGTTGATTTTCATTAAAATATTTGTTTATTCTTTATTTAAAACAAGATTTAATATTTAGAAAAATATATCCTCGATGTGATTAAATTAAATTTCATTACAAAAAAACTTTTTTAAAATTCAAAAGACATGATATTCCTAGGCTCTTTTTGAGATTGAGAACAAAGTTTGCTCATTATTCGTTTTTTTTTTCTACACCAACTTGGCTCACATTTAATATATCGTTTAGGTACATACCTATACATCTTTTGAAATTCATCAAAGTTTTTATATGTGTAGGTATGTATGTAGCAATATTACACATTATGAAGAACTTTTTAATTCTTTTTCAATAAAAAAAAAAATTCCCATGAGATACTATAAAAAGTGGATATTTCAAGTTTAAAAATTAATAATTGAACCTAAACTCGTCTTTTTCATAAATTAAATGAGCTATTTTATGGTATTCTTTTTTTATCCAATTCCAGCAGGTATTGTCAAAGAATTATATTACATAATTATCATCCTAGACTTAATAACGATTATATAGAAAGGTAAAAACATGAAAACAAAACAACAACAAATAAAATAATATTCGAGATTAACGTCGGAAATTATTTTCAACATTAACTTTATTTCTTGTCATGCTAATTTGAGGAAGGTACGAGTATCATGTTTTGCAAAAAGAACATGGAAATGTTGAAATCCTTGGTTAAATTGAAATTAATCTTTAAATCACCCAAACTATCACCGTCACCTGATGATGATGAAATGAATATCCATTCAGTTTTTAGTAGGTATGTAGGTATAATCAAAGGGAAAAAGGTTAAAATAGAAAATTGTTGTTTATGTTAACGAACTTTATGATGAAATACTCATTGAAACAGCTGCAGAATATTTTGGTGTCTTATAATACAGGACATAACTAAATCCTGTTTTTTTTTTATATAGTAGGTATTTCATTTGAAAAGTATCTATATGACTCTTTGTTGTCCATTTAAAGATATTTTTATCTTTGAATTTATTTTTGATAGCAAAATGCAAAAGAAACTTGTTTTGTGTTCTTTTGCAATTTAAAATAAATTCAATGATCATTTAAGTGTTTTTGTAGTAGAGAAGTGTCCCTGATGTTGACAGTAAGAGCGTCCATGTTGCTTTGGCAGCGTCTGTGAAATCACGTCACGACTGTCAACATCGATCTGCTCCTATATTTAAAAATCCTTTATATTAATATTGTTTGTGATAATATATTTTACTAACTTTATATTTACTATTTTTAGCTTAAGCGACCCAGCTATGGAGTGGCCGAAAGAATTACTGATCGAAGCTGGTCATGCAAACCAGAAAAATATCTTCAGTTAATTTGGTTTCATGAACACTCTTTTGCTGAGTTCTGAGTTAAAATAGCTAAAAAACTCTGTTATGTTTTTCAATTGAAAAATGTGCCCTGGACTTAAAGAAAGCCTTTACTCTGTACTCTTTTGCTGTTGACTATCAATGCACAAAATAATAGCAAATACCCCACGCAGTTCTGATAACAGGCCATTGAACGTTCTACAAAATCTTCGAGATTGTTCAGATTATTTGAACTGCAAATAATTGCTGTAATAAATCGATCGTTTAATGGCTGGTGTGGCAGGAGTGTTGTCCTTTTAAACCACATGTCGTCCAGATTCATGCTGTCCTTCTATTTTTGATTTGCTTGGTTTGATGATTCGTAAAATTCTCTATTGTGTCATTTGGCATCAGTATCTGAATTATAATTATCAGATATATATGACAGACGTCACCAAAACAAAATGTCCGCCACAGACATCGATCCGTGGTAAAATAAATAGGTGCAAAACCTTTATTTGATTTGTTGTATATAATTATTTCTCTAATAAATTCCAAAAACATTTCCCCAAGAACACTATGTCTATATATATATTTTACGTGATATATTTACAATCTTGTGTTGTGTATCTACACAAAACAAAAAACTCTTGTGCAAAATATAATATAATAACAGAAGCTAAACGACTATAAGAGTGATTTAACAAGCACTAAACTAAGGGAACTTTGATTTCGAGGTAATGTTATGTGTCGATGGATGAAAATTATGTAGGTACCTATATGTATGCTTGGTAGTGATTTATGGCAAGCTAAGTTTGCAATAAATGTTGTAGAAGTATACTGAAATAATTTTATCAGTTTGTAATTTTAAATCAGTTCAAGCGTATAATCAACATTGTGCACTCAATCATTAAACCATTTTAAATGCATTTTATGCTCTTGTGAACCACCCTGTGAACTTTGAGCGTACAACTACAACATAATTTTTCTTAATAACATCGTAAAAAAGTATCATTATCTTGAGATCGTAAAACTGTACGATGTTAATGGTCGAATAACTTTAATGAAAGTAACACTACATTAATAAATTAATGTCTTATCATTCGTTTTAGTTTATTCTCATGTTTGATTTGTCAAAACAAAAAAAAATTGACAACAAATTGATTTTTCAACATTGCAAACCCAACATATTCCAACAATGTCACACATTTATCTTTGTTCGTTAAATGAATCATCACTTTCAAAAGTGACTAATAATAACGTACCTAGACTCTATTTCGTCCTTTCATAGTAATTTTAAAGGCCACCAAAAATCGATAGAAGAGAAATTATCTTTGAAATGCAATTTCAATTTTTAAACGGAAAAAGAATTTTCCTTCCAGCAAAACATTTATAAATGGCAAACAAAAGTCACACACATACACACGAAATGACAAAAATGATGAGTGGGAAAAAAAATGTTTGAAAATTTCGTGGACATTTTTGTATTGAAAAACGTCCTTATCATCGTCGACATAAAAAGTACCTGCTGAATCCTATCATTAGTCACAAAATTACCCATGGGCATATAATTTATGAATTTGAAAATAAAAACAACTAAACGGGGGAGGCTGACGACGGGTAGTGGTGGTGGGAAATGAAACAAAATGTGAAATGAAAGTCATTTAATTTTCACACCGAATGAAGATTTAAATATCAACAACGAGAAGCCGAGGACACACAACACGAAACACTTTAATATTTCGAAATTATATTTTTATATTCGGGTATTTTCTTATTTTGTACGGAGGTATATAGTTTTTCCCAAGCTCTTTGGTAGATATTTTTGTTCATGTAAACCATCGAGAGATAAATATATAAAAATAGGCCTCGAAAGGATTTTGTTTCTGTGTTGCACGTACGAGAATAACATGCCTCTTGAGCATAATTTGTTCTTTTTTTTTTTTTTTGGATAAAATGCCAAGAAAGCTAGGGCGTGGCGAATGTACGTAATACGTAAAGGTAAAATGTGATGACAAGTCAGTAACGCCACACCAAACTGCCGTTGGCAAAGTTTACACAGAGACGACTATGGGGGTATTAACTTGGAGATAAATTAATCAAGTAACTTAGAATGGTTTAAAGGTGCGGATGTAAATGGATAGGAATATTTGCCATTTTTTTTTATTACAATCCATTTGTGGATTACGAAATAAGCTATTCACCGTTGACTGAAATTTTAAAGAGTCATTTAATCTTTGAATTCTTATCTTAAACAGATTGGAATGTCAAAGTTGTGACGAATTGTGTAATTAAACATTATTATACTTCTTTCTTCTTTTCATGGTTGATCTTTCAACTCACATTAGCAAATAATCCCTATTTGCCAGATTTGAAAATTTTAATTGGAAAAACATTTTACTACCCTTCTGAAAAATTTCGAAAGTTGTCGGTACTTTAATTTGATATTAAGGTTTTAAGTGTGATACTCCCATATTATTTAAAAAAAAAAAACATTTTAATCTTTTGGCGAAACCAGTGGGGGACATTATGTCAGTTAGCGATTTATAAAATAGGTCTTTAGAGAGAAATTTTCATTGAAAGTTCGCTCTGTTGCATTCTATAAAATCCTAATGATAAAAACACCATTGAAATAACGAACAACGGATCTTGCGAACACAAATTTTCTGCAAATAAAACATAGATTTTTACGGAGTTTAAAACTATGGTAAGTGAGGGAAAATTAGGAACTACTAAGAACTTTGAAATTTCAAGTGGAAAATTTTAAATTATTAGGTTCTGAATTAAGTTCGATAAGGTTTTCATTTCAAACGTCAAATTATATCACCTACTACCGAGCGAGCAGGCGGAAACAATGGTTTCTTAATTAAGAAGGGTAAATAAAACAAATTTTTTGTATAAATACAATTGCGATTTTCAAAGAAGCACCAACGTTATAAAGTGTCAGAAGGAAATAATGTTAATTTTTGTACAATTAACGTTTTTTTTTGTTAATTCAATCAATATTTTGAAAACCTGTGAATGGATTCTTATAAAATTTACTAAGACTCAACTTCCTTCTTCTCAAAATTTGTGGTCGTTTTATATTTTAAGTATTTTGAAAAAAAAAAATATAGTTATGCTGGTATGCACCTATATTTAAAATTTGTTTGGCCTATTTTTTCGCATCATATTTTTTTTTTGGGTTCCGCAAGTGCAATTCTGGCGTCGTTTTTTTAAGCCAAACCGTGGACATCTGTCCAGAAATATAGTCCCCATGACCTAGTTTGACATTTCCTCTGTCCAACAGCATATGAAGCGTTCAGTGATTGCTGAAACACAGACGGATTAAGATTGATCTATACAGGGTGAGTCATGAGCAATGCGACAAAATGCTAGGGCGTGTAGGTTGCGTTGAGACAAGAAAAAAATCGTACGGGAGGGGGGGGTCTATTCCCCTCCGTTTAGCCGGGAGGGGCAATTTTCGAAAAAACTGACTTAAAATGGGAAAAAAATTATTTAAAATCAACGGCTTCATTCACAATGCTGTGCGATACGTTTTTGAAAAGCCAATAATTTTTTCTTTTATTCTGTGTTTAAATAAATCTATTCTAAGAAATAGTTTTTGAAATATTAATTTTCAAAGTCAAAATTTTGAAAAAAAAAATTGAAAAAAAATTTCAATTCATTTTTTTCAAAATTTTACGTAATTAAGTGCTAATTTTAATTTCAAAACTCAATGCTGTTATTAATTTTTAGTCAAAAACAGAAAACCGGATGCCAAAATGTATCTTAGTTTTTGAGAAAATAAGAAAAACTCGAAGTATTTTTTTCCAAGAAAAACACTTTTTTTTTTGGTTTTCCAAATTTGACCTGCTCAGGTCAATTATTAATAAGGGAATTATTCCTTTCTTATTTTTCATTACATACCATCCGATTTTAATCAAATAATAAAAAAAAACGAATTAACTTTTTACTTATTTTACTAGTTTTACTTTTAATTTTTTTTTTATTTCTCAAAAACTAAGATACATTTTGGCATCCGGTTTTCTGTTTTTGACTAAAAATTAATAACAGCATTGAATTTTGAAATTAAAATTAGCACTTAATTACGTAAAATTTTGAAAAAAATGAATTTGAAATTTTTTTTTCAATTTTTTTTTTCAAAATTTTGACTTTGAAAATTAATAGTTAAACTATTTCTTAGAATAGATTTATTTAAACACAGAATGAAAGAAAAAGTTATTGGCTTTTCAAAAACGTATCGCACAGCATTGTGAATGAAGCCGTTGATTTTAAATAATTTTTTTCCCATTTTAAGTCAGTTTTTTCGAAAATTGCCCCTCCCGGCTAAACGGAGGGGAATAGACCCCCCCCTCCCATACGATTTTTTTCTTGTCTCAACGCAACCTACACGCCCTAGCATTTTGTCGCATTGCTCATGACTCACCCTGTATAATCATTAAAAAAAGCTTAAATTCCGGTGAAAATTTAATATTAAGCAACTTGTGCTTGTTTCTGATAAGCACTTTTTAATTTTTTTTATATATAATTTTTTGTATAAACGACAAGACAGAAGAACAAGTTTTGTGGGACGCAGAAATCCCAATTACTTATATTTTTTTGTGTGACAGGTAAGTTCAACTGTAACCTTCCAATAGAATTTCTAGTCGCAATGAGATCGAATATTGACAACATCGCTTCAACTTACAGAAACTCATTTTTTCCAGATGCGATAAGAGAGGAATGAATCGTTTTATTTTTTAACGAGACGGAAAGATATTACCTCAGTTACAGAACATGGGTGGATGCAGATTATTAATCATTTCTTGGAGCTGAGTTAATCGTTCTTCAATATTAAAAAGTTCTAGAATTAGTCTTTAATCGAATATTTTGTCCTAGTGGCAATGGCCATCGATTCTGATTAATTCATAAGTCATAAAAGTCATAACTCAATGGTATACTCTTTTTAAATTTCATTGGAGTTTCCGGAACACAGTTTTTTATTGTCTGTTTCATATTTAGTGGAACGAAAAATTAAGCATATATTTTAAACCAAAACGTATTAACGATTTTAAATATAGCTTTGCGATGACGGTTCGCACTAAATAGATAATTTGCAAATGTCAAGATTTCAGATCTTTTAAAATACAAAATGTCAAATATATTGCTTCGCATGACAGTTAGCTCTATAAACTATGCAAATTTCCAAATTGGATTTGTCAAAAGAGTAAGTGTCAAACATTTACTGCTTGCTGATGACGGCCAGTGTGCACTGAATGTTCCGCAAATTCGAATCTGTCCAACCACAAAGTGACAAAGCTCAAAACTTAGCAAAACCCGAGGCAAAACCTTTAAACAAAAAGAACTTAAATTTCAGGTTTGACAAGATACTTGAGGAAATATGAATGAAAAAATAATATAATGCAACAAGAGCACATTTTTTTGATGGAACTGGCAAATGTATAAATTTTCTAAAATCTTTGATTTTCCTCAAAAATTTTGATAATTTGTTTCGAGATTTGGGTATGTTTGAGTTCAATCGAACATAAAACAAGACCACACTTTAAAAGCCACTACAACTTTACGAACATATATGAATTTATCATTTGTACCAACAAAGTCGAAAATTTATCGGCAGTGAAATTTGACTTTTCTTTTATCGGTAGTGAAGTGATACTTCCAACTTCACTACGGATGGCTTTTCCAAAAAAACGCAGCTATTGTTATAATATTATTGTCTTGGCAGTCCGGTTTCGTAGGTCACTCCGTTTATATGTGAATTATCACAGATTTTTCCACACTGGATAAAAAATGCACGATTTCATCTCTAGAAATTTCGGAATTTCTAACAATGAAATTTTTGCCGTGTCTAGTGCAACCAAGTTTTATATCAGAATTTCTAGCCTAAACAAAAAGGCTACAGAGCAAGTATGCATGATTGTTACCCACTTGTTCAACAGAGTAGAGTTGGTAAATTAATAGTGCAACACAAAAACAAAATTATTACTTGTTCGACAGAAATTAAGTGAAAGAAGTGCTTCTTAATAACAAGAAATATCTTAACTGACGATTTAATATTTTCTATTTTTAAACTTGATCGTAATATTGAGAATCTCAATTATTTCTCGTCATAAAGCCCGTCCTCAGTATGCCTATGCATTATGTTGACTATTCAAGTCAATATTTTGAAAACTATTTCAATATTCCTAGTTATCTTGGAACTCTCGGATAAAATTTCGTTCTCCCCTTGATATTTTTGAAAGAGAATGGGGTTCAGTTACATAACACACAAGTGTCGAGCTGACATTTCAAAGAACATATACATTTTAATTCGATTACTTAAGTGTAACTAGATCCAACACACAAAAATATAATGTATACCTACATTTATTTCACAAACTATATGCATGCATCCATACTTAACATAGATAGGTAAAATATAGAACTGTATAAGTTCACTTGTTCAACGTCCGATAATGCAGTCTGGTTTCTTTAAAAATATCTACAAAAAAAAAAAAAAAAAATACGGTGTACCCTCTTGTCCTGTTTAGGTTTCATTGGTTTGTGGGATGTATTTTTTTATTTTTACATGAGTGCTTCTCTGATGGAATCCACTCAGAGACTTTTTGATGATAACAAAGTAAAAGTCACTGTAAACATGCCATCATCAGTCTGGGTGCCTTAATTGATACAGCTAGCTATTGTTTTTTCTACTGTCATATAGTATTTTTTTTTTTAATAAAAATATTTGGTTAAGTATGAGAAAAAAAATTATGAGTTTTGTCGAGATGAACATTATTTTTTGTTGAAGTTTTGTGTTTCACATGAAGTAAAGTCAAAAAAAAAAAAATAAAAATAAAAAAAAAACAAGTCAAGAAGAAGACCGCACAAAACAATATCATACGAAACCACTACGTAGAAAACTAGTTGTAGGATAAGCAGTTTCTGTTTGCAGTTTTCTTTTTGTTGTTTACGTCGTTTTGTGGTGGAATTTCTTCGAAATACGTAAAAGCGTCATAAACATAAAAACATTCATGTTTTAGTTTTTTTTTTTAAGTATTTTATTTCACCGCCCTGCCCTGGTTTTATATACAAATTATTATTTTGCTATCTCTTCTCTACATCTTTCTATTTTTTTTTTTTTTGAAAGCTTTCATAAGGTTTTAAGTTTTTAATTTGTTGTCCGTTGAAGCAACTTTAAACATGTTTTACGTAGTTTTTATATTTCATTATAGATATTGCGTTGTGTTTTGTTGTTTTGCTTGCTTTTATTTCATTTGTTTTTTTTTTTTTTTTTTGCTTTCTATCTTTTTTGCTTTCAAATGTAGGTAGGTAGGTAGGTAATAGGTAGGTACGTGACTATTCGAAAGCTTCAATTATTAGTTGTTTACTATTTTTATCTTATATCTGGTTCTGCATTTATATTGCCATCGATGAAATATTTTTCCTTTCTGTTTTTTGTTCTTTATTTAGATACATTCCAAAAAAAAATTGATTAAACCACAACCAAGTAGCAAAGATAAAATTAACTTTTTATTTTGTTTTCTGGAATTAGTTCAGGCGTTGTTGTCAGGAATATAAATTCCACAACATCAGTAGAACCACCAAAACCAAACAACTGCGTCGTATTTTTTACTTGAGATTATAGCTACTATAAGGGAAGTCTATGGGTTCGTGAAAAAAAATCGAGAAGCAATAAAACATTACGAAAGAAGTCGGAAAAAAGTATTACTTAAATTAAAGATAAGTTTTCTCGACTAAACGGTTTTGATTCAATTTGACGTGAATTATATACGACATTAAACCGAAAATGCCTCAACGGATTCTAACAAAATTTCACTTAAATATACAAACATAAAAAAGGATTATAAATATTTTCGCGGTAGGTATATCAATTTTTTTTTAATAAAAATAAAGACTATTTCAATAAAATTTTTTAAACATTTTTTATTTTTATGAATTTTTTAGTTTTAGTAACATATTAAATTTTTACTTTAATAAAATAAATTTTTTTATTTATAAATGTATTTAACCAAAATAAAAAAAATATTTAAATTACAAATAATATTAAAAAAAAAATAAAAATTTTAACATTTTATTTTATAATAATTCTTTTAAATTTTATTTTAATAAAGTGTTTATTTTAATAATAAATGTTTATTTTAATAAAAAAAATTTCATTTTAATAAAATGAGATTTTTATTTATTTTAATAAAATTATTTTATTTAATTTTAAATATAAAATAATATTTTAATATTTTTTTTATTTTTTTTTTAAATAATTATTTATACAGAGTGATTGGTATAAGATGCACCAATAAGCTTGAGCGTGTAGGTGGGGTTAAGACAAGAAAAAAATCGTATGGGAGGGGGGGTCTATTTCCCCCCGTTTAGGCGGGAGGGGCAATTTTCTAAAAAAATGACTTAAATCAGAAAAAAAATTATTTAAAAACAACGGTGAATGATACAAAAACTTGTTATATCTTTTTGAAAAGCCAGAAAACTACTCTTTTATTTTTTTTTTAAATTAAGTTGTTTGAGTGAACAGTTTTAAAAAAATTAATTTTCAAACTCAAAATTTTGAAAAAAAATATTTAAACTAATTTTTTTTCAAAATTTTATGTAATTAACTATTATTTTTATTTTCAAAATTCAATGCTCTTATTAATTTTTAGTCAAAAACAGAAAACCGGATGCCAAAATGTATCTTAGTTTTTGAGAAATTAAGAAAAACTAGAAGTATTTTTTTCCAATATAAACACTTTTTTTTTTGGTTTTCCCAAATTTGACCTGCTCAGGTCAATTATTAATTAGGGAATTATCCCTTTTTGTTTTTTATTAGATACCGTCCGATTTTAATCAAATAATAAAAAAAAACGAATTAACTTTTTACTTTACTTACTAGTTTTACTTTTAATTTTTTTTAATTTCTCAAAAACTAAGATACATTTTGGCATCCGGTTTTCTGTTTTTGACTTAAAATTAATAAGAGAATTTTGAAAATAAAAATAATAGTTAATTACATAAAATTTTTAAAAAAATTAGTTTAAAATTTTTTTTTTTCAGTTTTGAGTTTTAAAATTAATTTTTTTAAAAACTGTTCACTTAAACAACTTAATTTAAAAATTAAATAAAAGAGTAGTTTTCTGGCTTTTCAAAAAGATATAACAAGGCTTTGTATCATTCACCGTTGTTTTTAAATAATTTTTTTTCTGATTTAAGTCAATTTTTTAGAAAATTGCCCCTCCCGCCTTAACGGGGGGAAATAAACCCCCCACCCATGCGATTTTTTTTGTCTTAACCCCACGTACACGCTCAAGCATTTTGGTGCATCTTATAACAATCACCCTGTATAACTAATAATTTGTTTGTAAAAACGGTATATTAACAGGCAGCGATTGGACCTGGAGCTCAACCAAAAAGTCTTCCCTAACGAACTCAACTGTCTCAACTTTCGCACGCCAAGTTGGTTGTATTCCTCCTTAATTTCTGTGCGGTCTTCCTCTACTGCCCATCCTTCGGGGTCGGATTCAAAGACTCCGAGTCGGATCATTGGCATTCATCCGCTCAACATCCATTCATTCGTTTCTAATTTTTCCAATGTCCTTGTACATGTCCGGAAAGTTCGCTTGTCCTCTACTCACCGTTTATGCATACTGGACTCATCATCAACGCAAGTTCATGCCTCTGACAGTGTCCCGGCCTCTGTCACATAAGTCAGGTCAGACACTTCTTGCTCGAAGGAGAGCTTTGTTACTGAATTCTTATCCTAAAGAATCAGAGATTGTCAAGAGTATTTTTCGTCTAATGATCTCAGCGCTGGTATCGTTTGTTCTTGCCTTAGATTGCCAGTCTTCGCCTCTTTCACCTCAATACTCAGAAAAGCACGACTTAGACTGATATTACGATGCCTTCTTTTGGTTATGTAAACATCATCTGCTTATGCAAGTAATTACTCCCAACATATTTTGCAGATGAATTGGAGCATACTCCTTACCAACTCATGGTTTGCTGTTCTGATTATAAACTTGAGCTTAGCTTTAGATAAAGTTATCTTAAATTCCCCCAAGCTTAAAGGAATAGTTTCTCAACTTCCTCCAAGTTTCCCATAAGGTGGTCACTGTTGACTAAGTAGTTCAGCCTGACTAAAAATGTTCAGTCCATCGGACAAAGCTAACAAAGTAACATCATCCAAGAGCAAGTACGAGCAACCCAGTCATGCCTTTTGTTTTTTCAGGAATTAATCACATTTTAGCGGTTTAGTTAAATAAATATTTAAAAAATAAAAAAAAAAAAAAAACAATAACATGAGAAACACGAGTTGTTATATTTCTTCCAGTCATGTGGCTTGGTGCGTCTCTCACCCTTCCTAACCACCGAAATATTTACTCGAATTAATTTTATTTGTCCAACTAAATAATGCCCAAGAAAAAATAAAGCAACATTAAGTAAGAAAAAAAAAACTTGACTTTAACACCGGAGAAACGTTTTTATTCATGAATTAAATATTTAACTATATAATTTGATTTGTTTTTTTTTTCGTCTACTGATTCTTATTTCATTTCAATGAGACTGACATTTTGATTGGGCCACAAGGTCAGTGAGGAAATGTTTAAAATGTATCTATGTACGTAAATAAAAATGGTTTTCGTGTTCCAGCTATTGGCGCGGTGAATTAGTTGTTTTTTTTTTTTGTAAACAAATTGTGTTTCTATCTTGTTTAATGGTGATTTTTTTCTGAGTTATTTATTCACGTACATCAGGCAAAAAAAGATAACAAGAATAGAAAGGCACACACAAAAAATGACTAAGTGAAGAGGAGGAAAATAAAATAAAAATTGCGCAAAAATATATAAAAAAAAATATATATATATATATATATAATAAAAAAACATGTACGCAGCTAATCATCAATGTTTGCGAAATTGATTGAAGAGCTGTTAATAATTCAGTCTGTGACTCGATTGATAACAATGATGATAGACCCAGTTTGGAGTTTGGTCATGGAAATTTTTCTTGATATCTGAATGAAACACAACAAAATATTCCTTATACGTGCGTTATTTTCATTTTTATTTAGCGTGTATAATGTTTACCCACATACGTATTTTTATCTTTTTTTTTTTATTTTGTATGTAAATATTTTAATAATATAAAAATAAATTGAGGTGAGTTGAGTTCAGTTGCTACGACACGTTTTTTTTTTCTTAAAAAATGCGTAATTGGGAACTACGTTGTAAATTTTCATTTGTATCCTAAACATTTCAACATCGAAAAATATTGTTTGCCATTTTGGAGTGTATTTCCTTAAGGTTTTTCATATTTTTGTATTTCTATTAGTTTTGTTGGTATATTTTAATAAATAAAATGCTCAACACTCTTCGTTTTCTCACCGCACATTACATTACATTAAATGCAAAAAACAAAAAACATATGTTTAGAGCTAAAAAAATAACTGGGAAATTAAATCCAACAAATTTTATGTCGAATTCCTTTCAAATAAAAAGTAGACTTTTTTTGGACTAAAATTGCTTTTTTCGAAAAAAGATTGATTTGAGGGAAAAAATCTCAAAGAAAAACAATCAAAGGAAAAAAAAAATTTTTTTGTTCAAGATTCATATGAAGGAAAAAAGTCAATTTTTTCGATAAAATGTGGCAAAATGAAAAGAATTCGACATTATTCTCAGTGATCTCCGGTTAAAAATCTCAGCGCTTAGGTGAGATTTTTTTGTCCCACTTGAAATATCTCTGAGTCCTCATAGATTTTTTTTTGTAGCACGCTCCTAATGTATTGCTTTGCGCTGCAAGTTACTTCGCAAATGTCAAAATCAGATTCGTGCAAATCTTTCAAACTTAAAGGTTAATATTATCACCTCTAATGACAGTTCACAGTCAATAGGTACTCTGCATACGTGAAAATTAGATTTGTAAAAATGTCGAAACTTCAAAATGTCAAAATAACTACATGGTGATGAGAATTCGCACTGAATACTACGCAAATGTCAAAATTACATTTGTACAAAGTGCTAAAATTATTGCTGGCTGATGACAGTTCACTGTGAATGCTCTGCATATGTACGTCGATATTAGAATCGTACAAATTTGTCAAACTGCAAAATGTCAAAATAATTACTTGCTGGATGAGAATTCGCACTGAATTGTCAAACTACAAAATGTCAAATTTTTTGTCTCTGATCGCACTGAATATGTCCGCAAATGTCAAAATTGTATTTAAAAGATTTGTCAAATTACAAAATTTCAAATTTATTATTTTTAAGACAGTTGGCACATAAAATTTGGTAGGTATGGCTTTTAGGGTAATACGCCCAGAGCTTTTTTTGTAGGTCACTGAATGTCTAAAAATAACGGTACCTGCCATATAATGGTTATCTAAAATTTTATTTTTCTCATAAACGGTTCTAACGATTTCAACCAAATTTCGCACGTGTAATAAAGTGTAGAAGACCTATCAAATTGTGCAATAAATTATTTTTCAAAAAATGTTTTTGTTGAGTTTTAAATAATTTTTGAAAAACTGTTTTTGTTAATTCAATATTTCAAAAAGTTGACGGATTTTTATGAAATTTAGTTTTAATGTATAATAAATTAAGTTCAAAAAAACCTGCATACCTTTCTTAGAAAAAAGTTTTCGAAAAAATATTTTGAAAAAATCGATTTTTTCGAAAACCTGTCGCAACGATTTTGAAATTTTTTTTCCTAAACTCATATTTAGTAAAGAAAATGTTCTGCATTCTTTGATTTTGGTTTGAATCTTTGTAAGATGTGGATTTAGATCTTTTAAAAAAATTTCAAACGATTTTTTTGTATACTTCGTTTGTACTTTAAACCCTCAGTTAACTTGCCACAAGAGCATGTTTGTGCGACCCAATCGTGCCCTTTATTATTATGTATGTATTTAGACAAACTATCATACCAGCTTAAAGTTCAAAATAAGATGCGTTCGTTTGCAGATTAAACCAGTTGAAAAATGAGAGGGGCTTCCCAAAGAGTTTGCAATTCGCTTTTCGTTACAGTTGCGGATGTTAAAAAAATTTCCAATGCATGAATATGCGTACAAAAATAGCACACCAATCAAATACTTAACAGGTAATTGTTTAGTAGTGGATCCGAACAAATTTGAAATCCGAAGCGATCGGCAAACAAGATAGCAAATAACCAGTTTGAAACTAATTTTGAACTAGTTGCAGAATCTCCTCTACAATAAACGTCTAAGGCGTCATAAAAGAATGGCTTTTAAAAAATCAAGTTGCAAATCAGTTGGTTCGTGTGCTGAGGTTAAAAATATATGCCACCACGCCACTGTAACCATTCCAAAGCATGTAGACACAGCTGACATATGAATGTTCGCTTCTTCTCTATAATCTACATGTGGAAGGTTTGCAAATTTTTGCATGAATAACCAGTTTGAAACTTTTATGCAGTTGGAAAGAAACATAAGAAAAAATTCTGCAAAGTACACACAAATTTGACATTGACTTTTAAACAATTCCAAAGGAAACCGGACAAAGGTTCCAAAAGTTCAATTTGATAAAATTTTACGTAAACAAAAAATACATATATACATATGTATATAGTTCAACTGCTCTGACAGATTTCTATACAAAACATGCCTACGTATATAAAAAAAAAAAAAAAATTAAAACACTAAAAAAGGGAGAACATAAAATTGAAGTCCTTGTAATTCTTCTGGTGCAATGATTTTTTATTTCGACGTTGAAAAGCATCTGTTTGTGACACAAAGCGCCGACAAATTGGCTGAAGTGCCCCCGTCACACCATACCTCGCTGACTGACTTTATGCACTTCCTCTTCAGTCATTCCTCTCGTGAAATCAAAAGATAAACACAACCAGCCACTTGACACACTTTCGTATATGCGTTTTCACATAGCAGTAGGAAATCGCGAGGCACGATATAGGTTAGTGACAACTGCGAGTACTATACAAAAAAAAGTTGCCTTTGCCTCAAGTTAAAACTTGATTTCTGTCAAAAAAATAAAATAAAATTTACTTAAGGCTGCAGAATTATTTTCAAAACAAAAAAAAATCTTATACCTGCATTGCATACGCATAAACACAAAAAAAAATAAATGCCATACAGGGATCCAGAATATACTTACGTGTACAAAGTGAGAATAATCCTTGAGATTAAGTATATTGTATAGTATATAATATTTATACATATGTATCTTCATCATCACTCGTCGAAAATAATGAAAAAAAAAACCACACGAATACTAAAGCTGAGAAAACAAGCAAAAGAAAAATCGGCAAATTTTGAGGTCACAAAAGGTGTATAAGTAGAGGAGCCCTCATTTTTACAAAAAAAAAAATAATAATCCGACAACACCCCTGCATCACCAGCATGTTCCTCTGGACATCGACTTATCACAATATAATGTGTATCTGTGTAGATGGCTGGAAAAGCGACTGAATTCGCATAAACAATTATGTATTTACAAAATCGAAGTTGCAGACAATAAAACAATAAATAAAATTTAAACAAATTGTTTCAAAGATAAGAAACAGATGTATCTCTAATTTGTATGCTGGTAGTAGAAATATGTTGTGGGTGAATGGGGTGTACACAGAAAAAAAAACGGACAACATAAAATCAAAGAAAAACTATAAAATTCTTCTATGGTTTTCTCCAAACCTTTTCAAATTGTAGAGACATTTTTATATGACAACCACTTTATTTTAAAAAGATATCTACTTGAAACAACATGGAAATCTTATTGAAAATTGGTACCTAGTCATAGTAGATTTATTGAAAAAAGGAAGTTGCTTTTATTTGCCGGCGTACAGAAAACTGTGAATGAAATTATAATTTTATATTTATGTCTTATTGTTTTAAAAAGATTTGTTTATTAGCTTTAAAATCTAACACGATTTACATTAAGCCTTTCCAATAATCAAACGCTAAACACGCGTTTATGTAAACACAAAGATAGATACCCAAGTTAAACATACCTTTTACTAATCCGAGATCTATTACTTAATCTATTACATTTGCTGTCAAAAATACAGACAAACTGACAAGAAAAATTGTTCTTTTTTTCTCTTATTTGATTTAAGCTATAATAACAGTACAATCGCGGGGTTTCATTTTAACCGCGAAGTTAAAAACTAGTTTAATCACTTAAAAATTTAAGGCGATGTTTGAGTTAAGCTGACTGTTAAATTGGTTATTATTATAGACTCTGATTAAATATTTAAGTCACCTCTTCGTTTGAATATTGGTAGAACCCATCATGTGGGTATAACCATGCAAAAGTGAGATTATAGTCTTTTAAAATTAAAATAAAAGTATCCATAACCATTGATTTAAAAAAAAAGTTATTTTGATAATTTTCAATAAGTTTTATTTTTAAAAACTGAAAATCAATATGATTTTTCTTATTATTTTAAAAAGATTTTCTTCTTTATTCTTTATAACAAATTAAATACCTAACGTTTTTTCTCTGTGTAGATGGTGTGGCAGTACGGCACGCATTGCTGGCACAATTGATTACAAACAAATTATCATTGTTTTTCAATATATTCACAATGAATTGGCAAAGAGAATAGATGTGGGCACCTTTACAATTCATATTGTATGTAAAAAAAGAAAAAAACAATTGCCAATACGACCTAGAAATACCCTTGATTTCTAATACATACCTACTTCGTCTATTGCCCTCTGGTTGAATAATAATAATTGAAAATGTAAAGAACACGAATGGGACGCATGGGTTTGTTTCTAAGTGGCGTTTGCACTTTAGTGTGAAAATTGAAAAAGTCTTTTTCAAACAAAGTAACTGCAGATATAGAACTAAATACATAGATTGTTTTTTTTTTTTTGTTTGATGCATTAAATAGAAATCGTGATAAAGGTATTGACCTTATTGGAATCATAAAAATTGTAGTTAATCAGTATTTAAATAAAATATAAATTATGGATATCACTGACTTAAGTAATATGTAATCTTGAAGTCGGATTTTCGGACAGATTTTTCCATATTTGTGACGTTATACAGTATGCGCTTGATAAAAGCAACTGCTGTCGTTAATTTTGCAAGATATTTAAAAACAAAAGAGGACATTTTATCATCTAAAGCTGGGAAATAACATAAATCTGCGGTGCGAATTGATTATACTTTTTTCAGGTGAATTTATGGTCCAGGGAAATAACTACGGAAAATAATTTCCCCATGAGAAATAACCACTGGTAGGAAATAATTTTCAACATGATTTGCGAAATACTTTAACTTATTTTAGATTTTAGATTAAATCATTTCTCAACTTATGGGGATAATAATTTCACTTGAAAAAAGTAAAATAATTTTCACCAGCGGTGAAGTCATTTTTTGTAAAGTTATTAAAACCGGTAAAAGATTCACTTTAATAGATACGATGTGAAGATGAAAATATTGCCCGTTGAACCTGTGAAACAACTTAACTTCACTCTTCATTCAAATTGTGGTTCAAGGAACTAACTGCATATGGGAATTAACTTTTCCACTAGTGGAAAAAATCATGTGAAATTGTTTCCCATCAATAATTTGAAAATGTCAAGAGATTAAAAACTATCGAAAAAAATCATGTTAGTAACATAGGTATCTACTGAGTGAAGCCGACTTTCACCTGTCGTGGAAAAAAAACTTCACACGAAATTAAATTTAAAAAATTGGAACTATGTATATTTCATCTTTATCGGGTTTATTTTACCAATAAAAAAGAGGTATTAATTTCCACTAGTGGTATAGTTAATTCCCTTGTGAAGTCAGTTCCTGTGAAATAAGTTTCCGTGAAGTTAGTTCTCTTTACACAAATTGTAGATGTGAACAGGTAAATATTCTTTCTTAGCTTATATGGGAAACAAACTCACCTTAAAAAAGTGAAATTATTTTCTACGTGAAACTTTCATCCGTGAAATTGATTCCCTGAACCATGCCAATTTTACCTTACTTATGTCTTAATTAGTTATTTATTTTTTTTTGTTGGATGCGATTATTCAAAACATTTTATCGAGTAATTATTTATTTTTTTTTCATAGTGAAAATATTTTCAAAGAACAATACTTGTCCTTAAATATTAATTTAAAAAATTCCAATATCTAAAGATACCAAAAATAGTCAATCGCATGAATTAAAATATGAATAAATGTATTACTACCAGCTGGCTCTTTTTATAATTATTATTATTATTCCACGTTCGATTTTTTTTTTCACATTCTTGTTTACATCATAATATATGTAGGTATAAATTTTGTTCCATCATGAGGTAACCATATATTTACATTCTTGGTGTGATTGTATCTTCTGGATATCCATGAACCCAAGTTTATTGACCAATGAAAAAAATTGAGGTAATATCAATTTTGTATTGCTACAAGTTCACAAACAAAGAACAGCGAAGCAAATAAAATTAAATAGACAAACAAAAGAAAAATAGCCGCATATAGATACGTACAACTTTAATTGAAGGTTTTTAATTTGCTTTGTTCTTTAAAAAAAAATAATAGAGTCATTAAATGTTTTATTGGATTCTATTGCGCTAAATATTTTCTTTCATAAAAATTAAATTCACGATTGGGTTTAATGTACTTGCTGTTGCTCTACCTTTTAAATTAAAAATAGTGTGTATGGATAATGTCCTGAGTGCTAAAGCAATAACCTAATTTAACTTGAAATAAATTTAAAATTTCTTATTTTAATTTTAATTTTACATAAAAAGAAAACTATCTTATAAGATGTTAAAAAAATCTGACTTTCTTGAATATGAAAACTAATTAAATTACGTAAAGTCATTTAAAAGAAATTTAAGATTTAGAAGTGTTCAAATCGCAGGAAGGTACTGTATGATGTATCAGTATCTTGAAATTTTATTGAAATTGTTGTCAAAATTAGCCGTTGTCGAAATTTTTTTTTTAACGTTTGTATAGCAGGAACCTATTTTTTTCAGAACAGCGAAATTTAGTCTTGAAATGTCTACGAGTATAAATAACCAGGTTTTGTTAAATTTAGTTCAACCGTTTAGGCTGCAACTGCAATAAAGGAGACTCATTTTTCATCTTCTCTGTCAACGCAATGTCATGTTAAATACTTCTCGAAAAATCTCGATTTTTCCTCCAAATTCATAGTGATTTTTTATTGCATGACATACAGTTCGCCCTCGATAAAAGGAACTGATAAATATTCGGGGATAAAAAAATTAAAAAGTTGAAAAGAATTAAAATAAATAAAACTTACACTGCATATATAGAACTATTGATATATAAGCTGTAAAATAACTGTTCAGACACAATTAAAGTCTATACTTAAAAAAAAGAACAAACAAAAAATAAATAAAATAAAATGGATGGATGTATGGTTAGTAACGTTTACTGTGCCAAACTTTTGCAATTACTGAATTAATAATAATAATAATAGTATGGATTCGGGTGATTTGTTTTTCCAAATAAATCATGTTGTTTTATTTCAGAGCGTACCTACTATGGTACCTAATGGCTTGTTATAATAATAAAGAATCGGATGCAAGAACAGTAAACAAATATCAAAATGCTAATGTGATAGAAGTTTAACATTATATATAAATACCAACACATAGATAGATACATATTATGGAATGTAAACAATAATATCGTTTTACATGTTATTTGTTTTTTTTTTCTTGTTTGGTTTAGATGTCTGTAATGGTAAAATGTATGTGCAAACAAAATCTGCACTTTACCTTGATCAAAAAAAGGACAAAGTGTAACAACGAAGGACATGAGTAAAGTAGTATATACATATACATATAGTTCTATTTTAATACAGACGAATAAATAATGCTGTTTTGTTTTTCTTTGGACTCTACGAAATAATTTGAATATTTTATGTGCAAAACCTTGGACCCAATTAGGAGGGAAAGTTTAATAAATATTTCTCTTAAAAATCTAAAAAGGGATTTCAATTTTATGGAAATACTTGGCGGCCAAGTGGAAAATAATACAAAATTTGTTGAATTAGATAACTTGGTACTTGATCCTTTTGACCGGAAGCGAATTTCTTTTTTTTTTTTATTTTGTTGGAATTTCTTTTTTAATGATGTTTATCATTATTTTTTTGTGACCATAAAAGTTAAGGAACCTCTTAGGAAAGAAATTTCAAGGTTCAGGGGAAAACTTTGTTTTCTGAAAATTCATCTTTTTTAAGGTTTAAAAATGACACACACTTTTTGATACTTAAAAAAAAAGTTAGGTAGAATTGTATTTCACAAGTTGACTTATACTTTTTTGCAAACGTCATCTTATATTACACACGTTTTGAAATCTAAGTCGTAAGTTCAACCTTATAATTCGTTTAAAATCAAATGGTACTATTCGAAATCGAAAATGAAACGCATTTGTATGACAAATCTAATACGCGTCTATGACGAGAAGTTGGGATAATGTTTCGTATGGGTGTTTCGAATTTCAATCTATTTTTTTTTTTTATAAAATGGCTGAAAAGCGAGGGAGGCAAAGGTCATATAATTTTGTAACTAATTTCTTATTTTTCCACTTCCTTTAGTGACTGCATTGTTTTTTGTGTTTTTGTTCTGTGAGTACTTTGTTTCGTGACTTCTTTGTCCCGTGAATACTTTGTTTCTAGATTTTTTTTTTTTGAGTATGACTACTTTATTTCGTAATTTCTTTCTTCTGTGACTTCTTTGTTCCGTGACTACTTTTTCCTGGGATTATTTTGTCCCGTGACCACTTCTTCTTTATTCCTTGACTTTTCTTCTTTACTTTCTTGATCCGTGACTACCTTGTCCAGTGATTATTTTCTCCCGGGATTACTCTGTTCCGTAACTTCTTTGTCCCGTGACTAATTTGTTCCTGGACTTTTTTTTTGTTTCGTATGACTACTTTATTCCGTCATATCTTGACTACTTTTTCCTGGGATTACTTTGTTCCGTGACTTCTTTATTCCTTGACTTTTCATCTTTACTTCCTTGTTCCGTGACTACCTTGTCCCGTGATTATTTTCTCCCGGGATTACTTTGTTCCGTAACTTCTTTGTCCCGTGACTACTTTGTTCCTGGACTTTTTTTTTTGTTCCGTATGACTACTTTATTCCGTCATATCTTTATTCTGTGACTTCTTTGTTCCGTGACTACTTTTTCCCGGGATTACTTTGTTCCGTGACTTCTTTATTCCTGGACTTTTCTTCCGTGGCCTATTTGTTTCGTGAATTGTTTGCTCCGTAGATACTACGAGGTCATCAAATTTCTAAAATCTGACGCGGCAGTTGCGACATAATATGAGGTGTTCAGAATATTAGTGGAATAAGTGCACTTCGACTTTGGTGGACAAATTTGGAGTTTAATGAAAATATATCGACTATATCAAAAAGAAATGTTGTTATATCGACTGGTAACAGTATGTTTTTTTCGCTAATTTTTTTGACAAATACACATCAGAACTATGTGTTCAAAGGTTAAATCTCAATTTTTTCCAAAAGTCACTTAGACCATTATATTTCTGAGCGCCTCATATGATACCAACAAATATCATCGATTTAATTGTGTAGGTAATTAGACTTTCTCAACACAACACATCACTTTCGCATTGCTAGTTCGTAGGATTTATCAAATATATCTAAAAGGATATGTTATATGAAGGATAATATGCATGAAAGGAGCTTTCATCTTATAGAAAAAGGGTCCTTGCTTCTGCACCATACTACATCATGACCGGTGTAATGAGTGTTTTAACAACTTCTCTTTGGCTTACATGATTTTAATCCTTAATTGCTTACTAAGCAACAAAGAGTAGGTATCAAGAATTAAAATACGTTTGATATCTTCGCAGAAATAGTTTTTCGAATTTACATCAGTTTCTATTTCAAGTGCCCTGATAAAAATAAAACGATTGAACGATATCGTTTTTAACGTTGCATTCTTTATCATTCTATTAAAATGTGATAGAGACAGTATTTACAAAACGATTATCGTTTGATCGTGTTAATTTTACGGATTTTTTCGGAATTTTACGGAAACCAATTCACTAACCACCTAAAAATAAATCTAATTTATCAATAATTACGTTCTACAAGTCCACATTCGACATTAATTGATGAGAACATATACTTCGTCTTATCCTCGTTAATAAACTTCCTTCTGACTTGAAACTTGCAAAGGCATCAGTAGCAAACAAACATTTTTTACGAAGGACTTTTATTAATTTCAAGCTACCAAGGAAGAAGAACTACCTACCGCTAGTAATTTAAATTCTTTCTTTAAATGGTTACATTTATATACAAGTATTTTGATCCATCTAATTTTTTTTATTTTTGTGTTTAAAATCATCTATGATTTCTATCTATGATTTTTTTTTTCATATTAATTCTTTCAATAAAAAAGGATATTAAATGTTTTGCACTTGAAAAAAAAAATCAATAATCACCTCAAAGTCTTTCTATTTATTTCCAATATAATTTTTATCTTTTCTGTCTGTCCCTCGTTGATGTTTGTCAAGTGGATAAGTTCTCATTTCTTGTCAAACGATATTTTTTTAAATTATTTTCAACGCTGTTCATCAAGGACCTCTTTTATCATCATGAATCTCTAAGTTGCCATTTAATACCTACCTACCTACTTTTGTACCTATATATTCCAATCGAGTTTATTCGCGAGAAGCATCTGTTGGATTCTTTGAAAAAACCTGCTCCCTAAATCTCAAACAGATTTTTTATTTTGTTCGTATGAATTTCTTTTTTTTTACAAATGCATTCATCATACACTATAGTTTGTCCTCTATTAATTGGCAGTACAGGAAAGATAGGGATGTTTGTCTCTCATTCGCACTTCTTTGCTTTCCATAAGGTTATCTTCTTTCAAAAGCTCTAACAGGGTTGCCGTAGTAAGCATTTTGAATTGGAAAAAAACTGAAAAAATATGATGTAGGGTTACCTTTCTTCTTTTTTAATTAAAATTATTTTTTTAATTTTTATTTATAAAAATGAAATTTTTTTCTCATCAGTAAAATAGATTTTTTTGTTTTCTTCTCTCAGTTTTTTAGTTTCGCGTAAATATTTCCTTCGCCATGTGATGATGTCACTTCTTTCTAAAAGAATACTCTTTCGCTGACGTTGGGCAAATTTAAACCCTAGAGTTTTTTCTTAAAATCGTATGCAGGTAAGATCTGCTTATTTTTGTGATATTTGCATTGAGTCTTACCTCATGCAGTATTTTAGCAAGCGTTGGAAGTTCATTATTTGAAAAAAAAAACTGATGCACGATTTGTCTGATGGCGCACTTATCAAAATCATCTATTTTCCTTCTGGGGCCAGATTGGTTTTTCTTTTTTGGTGGTGAGTTGTGGCCTTTGGTATCATTTTCGCTGAGAAGCCTGTAGACTGTTCGCATAGACACCGAAAAAATGCCTGCTACTTGCTTCACAGTTTCCGTTTTATTTTGCAGGTTCTTGTAAATCTTTTTTGTCGCTTCTACAATTTCTTTTTTTTTTCGGCGCTTAAGTCTTTCGATGTTTTTGAATCCATTATAAACTAGATGAAGGAGCACAACAGTAGCAAACTTCGTTTTTAAAAAAAGTAATATTTAAAACACTTCACTTCACATTAATTTCAAAACACTAATCACAAAAATAGGTACAAAAACACTTCACTTCACATTAATTTCAAAACACTAATCACAAAAATAGGTACCGCCCGCGCGATTTAAAAATCTACGCAAATAAGAAAAAATATACACGAAATATCAACCGACTGACCGGCACGAGAATCTACGCAAATAAATTCTTTAAAGACAACAGCTTACCTACATTTTTGTAACTGCATTTTAAGATTTTCCCCACATAAAAAACACAAACATGATCAACAAGAACACTGCACGATAACACTTTTGTACTAGTAATAAGCTCATCTCAATATCTCATTATCATTTCATCAATAAAAGGTATTTTTTAAGCTCTAAAATCAAAAGTTCCCCAACAGAAACTCAATATAAAAAATACGAAACGAGTTACCAAATGGACAAAGGTATCTCTGTTCGAATGGATGTTAAAAGAGGGTTGAAATGCATTAGCCAATCAGTGCGTATTCAACTGTACGCTAGGCAGGTCGTTGTGGGATCTATGTCGGATGCGATCGAAAAATCATTGGCGGGTAAACATTTTTTAAATGGGGTTTCTTTCAATTCAGAATGGTGCACAAATAAGGCGCGCTACTGATTTTGAAAAAGCTTCCCCATAAGGCATGTACTGCCAATTAATAGAGGACAAACTATAAAAAAACCCAAGCTGTTCAACAAAATGCGGATTTCAAAATAAGACCGATATTAAATGAACACACCTCAAACAAAACAAAAATAAAAAAAAAGAGGGGAAATCAAATGAAACCAGAAACTGAAAAAAGGAAGGGAAATAAAAACAGCGGCAATTCCTTTTTGATGTTTTTTTTTTTTTTTTGTATATCCATGGAAGATACAAATAATTGAAAGGTGAACAAAATTCATAAAATCTGGAAAGAGACCAGGCTTGGATGCAAACTCATCGCAATCGTATGCATCCTGCTGACTCTTCAATTCCAAAGTCACCTTGACTGAACTGTTTACACGGGAGGAGTTTATATTTATTTTTTGTTATTTAATGCAATTCGGATACATGCCAAGTTGCCAAGTACCGTGAAGCACGTACACCCTTCGGGCATCAAAACAAAAATATTTTGTAAATTCGAGTTTGGATTATTTTCTGTTGTTTTTTTTTTTATATATTATCAATCCTTTTTTTTATATATTATCAATCCTTTTTTTCAACTCTACTCCATAATTCAACATACTATCGAAGTGTTCGAATAAACCAACAACAAGCCGATCATTAGACTCGTTTTGTGATACTCATTATTTTTTTTTTAAATCTTGTCCTCTTAGAGGAAAGATAAACACAATGTTATTGAGCTTAAACATAATATTGTCAATGGTTGAAATGCGTGGTGCAAATAACCCTGAAGATTAATAAAAAATAAAATTTTAACAGAACACTACTAAAGAAGTCTTATGATCGGCTTGGCTTCCGTGAATTAGATATAATTCCTGTTGGCATTTTTATTGGCGAAACGGAGCCACGATTGTTTGGAAATGTGATGAAAAATTTCTTTGAAAGGTTGTAATCAAAACCTAATGCTCAGTTTTACAAAGGACTTGTAAAGATAATTTTTTTTATTAAATCTTCAAATGGGATTTACCTATTGAACCGAGTATTGCACTTACCACTTCTAAATTTAAAAGGCCTACTGGACTTTATTTATTTTTTATAATAAAGAAATAAATGAGAACAATTACAACAACTGTTGCTAGTTTTTAATTTTGATTTTGTTTTTAGTCGAGCAATTGAATGAAATTCAAAAAAGACTGTTTTTGTCTTTTTTTCTAATATTTAATGTGATTTTATAAAGCCTATATTGGCAATCATGTTTTGAGTATTTTCTTTTGACTCTGTGATCTTGTTTTGAAATTTTTGTTTCCCCTCCCCCCCACCGATCAGTTAGTCTTGAAATAAAATTGTTTTGAAAATCCTTGTTTGTACATTTTTGTTTTTCTCATTAACAGGAAGTACATTTTTTTTAGGGCAAGCTGTAATGAAGTTCCATCTTTTATCCCTTGACCTGTCAAAAAAAAAAAAAAATATAGCGTGATGGTGTGCCATTTTTGTTTCCATTCTTTATTTTTCTAGATAAAGAAAAAGTACATAAATTCATTACACTTGGGTTGACTATATACAAGTTAAATAACTATGTAAGTTAGAAAAAAGGTTTTATTTTTTTTTATATAAAATTTTTAAATGAAGGCACCCAACTTATATTACAGACATTGTAAAATAAAATTTATTACTTAAATAACAAAAAAAAAAAAAAAAAATGCAAGTGTATTGTGTTGCATTAAATTGGATTAAAAAGTGGTTGCGTTGTAATTGGAATGGAGGATGGTAATAAATTATTGTGAAATTTATTGCCGTCATGTGTGTGATCCAAATGCAGTAAGGTATTTCTTGAACTTTAAATTAAAAGACATCGATGAAATGAATTTATTATTATATGTTGTTTTAAATTGTATATAATCAGAGTTATTTTCTTGCTAATTAGCTGATCTGGGGTGTATATATACAGAAACTAAAATTGAGTACCTTTCTGCTACACATTTTATGTCCGTTAGCATTATCACTTTGAAATTTCAAAAGTTTAACTATTGGATTGATTGTCGTGAATTTGTCGTGCAACTAAAAAATTTGTCGCGCTAATTTTTTTTATAAAAAAAACCCCTGGTAACGCTAACTTGACAGTCAAGTAAGCACTACCGCCTCAGAAAAAGGATTATATTTAATCGAAAATGAAAAAGGATAACGAAAACAACTGTGCCTTTTTTTGTCGTAAATAAGTCATGCAATTAAACAATTTGTCGTGCAATTTTTGTTTAAATAAGCCCAAGAAACTAATTTTCGGTCAAGTAAGGCTTTCCAATTCCAACTCAAAAAAGGAACAAATATTATCGAAAAAAAAAAAACAAAAAATAACGAAAATTAATATTGCAACTAAAAAATTTGTCGCTCAATTTTTTTTAAAAATCACATTAGCATTACCAGGGGATATTTTCTAAAATAGTTGACGGACATTAATAACTTTAATCATTGCTTTATTATTTGTCTCACTTAAAAACAATCTCGGCAATTATTCTGTGCCAATGTCTTTGAATATCACAGAACCAACGCCTGGTCTTTTCTATCTATGCATGGTGTCTCACCGAATTAATACGTGCTGATATCGCGGAATCAGTAACCAATAATATCGCAGAACCAATACCAAAATTTTTCTCAGAGAATCAATTTCCTGCAATCTTGTGGATCCAATGTCTGGAAATATTGCTCTATAATATCGCAGATATATCCTGAACTTTTTCAATTTATTAGGTGAGGTGTTATAATAACATTGAAAGTAAAACTAACGTTCTATGATAAAGATGTTGATATTTGGAGGGGTATAGTTAGTTCATTGAAGAAGCAAATTTAACTGAAAATGAAGAGGTCCTAGTATTGAGCCTTGTGGAACGCCTTTAATATTAAAGAAAAAATCGTTTAAGTTTGAATTCCATATTGCAGGGAAAGAATAAGTTCACAAAAAACATTTCAAGAAGCACCAGAAATATTAAATTGTGTTTGATATATTCTTCGACATAGTCAGAGCTCTCTTAGAGCTTGTTTTTTTGGTTGAAATGCGTACTAAACTACTTCTGTGTTAATATTCAAATACTTTTGAAAAATGGATGCGTTTTTTGAACTTAGAACAATCATTAATACCGCTGATATCATAAAAAATACCCAATGAACAAGTTCAGTAGGTATTATCAAAGACCAATAATTTTCCTTCTTACAGAAAAACGAAAAAGACCAAACCGACTTATACTTACAATACAGAAGGAAAAGCTTTCTTGTAGACGAAGTTTTCATAATTTTTTAAATTAAAATGGGGCCCGACAATTCACGCTGAACTTTTAGGAAAGAAATTTGTGGATTTCGTAGGTCGAAGGTAAGTTTTCTTAAATGTTTGAGGCACTAGAGGTTTTTTTTACTAAAAAAACATAAACGTTTGCCATATATGACTTACTGTGCAGTACCTAAACAGTGCAGCAACCCAGGTGTTTTTTTTTAAATATAGCAGTTGTTCCAACCATCAAGAGAAAAAGTTTTTTTTTAATTAAATTATTTCATTTTTAGTACTGGTTTATTATTTTCTGTTCATCTTTTGACTCGAGAAGTTCGTTTTGACTCTTAAATCCAACGTCAGAAATGACACTAAACTTCTACCTATTTATTGGTAAAACTATAAACTTAATTTTTTCCGTACTAAGTCACTTAAAACCGAAGGGTTTGTCACCGGCCAGTTTAGTGGTTCAATGATTGCAATATTTCAAATGATTTCAGATGATTCCAAGTATTTAAGGATTTAAATATTTCGTGATTGCAATGATTTCAAATAAATCTTATGATTTCAAGTGATTGCACGGGATTTCAAAGTGATTTCAAATGATGCAAAATGTAAGTGGTTTGGTGATTTCATTCGTGACAAACCCTTCACTTAAAACAACGAAAACTCAAATAAGATCCTTATGCACAAAATGTTAAGGCATTCTGAAATCTAGCGAATTATTCCGTGTTTTTTGTTTAATTAGGATTCTAATCAAAATGCAGAAGGAGCCATATTTGGATGCGCAAGATTTCTTGCTTAGTCATGCAACTAAACTAAATTTAGGCTCCGAAGAACCACGGCCCAGTGACTTACACTCTCAATCAATCCTATTGTGTGCGTTCTTAGTTTTATAGGATTTGAGGGGACCTACAATTTTTCGTCGAATCCCAACGATACGGTGAGATGCACTTTTCATGACAATGATACTCTTGGAGGAGTTTTCACTTCCTCACAAGTGGCCAGTACCACTCAGGGTTCGAAACCAGAACTCCGGCGTGATAGTGCGACACATCAGCCATTCGTTAAAAATAAGTCGCAAACGAAAAAAACAGACGACGCCGAAAAACCGAAAACCATATATGGCATCATGCGCAATAAGTGGCATTTTGGAGCAACACTTAAACCTGCTTCGACCGGTCACATTATAATTTCTTCAAAAGCCAATTCTTTCAGCAAATACGGAATTCGTTCGCCCACTCGACTTTCCGAATTATCGTGAATCATTTTTTGTTTAGTTTGTTTGATCAAATTATCATATTACCAATTAAGAGCACTATGAATAGATACATTATCTGTTTTCTATTGTAAAACATGAAAACAATTATAAATTACAAAACCATAAAAAATATCAACTATGAGAATAACATTTCCAATCCCTTTGACCTCCCCCACAATTATTAAGGTTAAGATAAAATAAAATCGTGAAAGTATAGTGAGTGAGATTATTTGCATTATATTTTTTTTATTGTTCAACGAGTAACAACCAAATAAATCGTGATTGTATAAACTCGTGTATACTCTGCCCGTGTTAACCTACTAATTTCAGGTTTAAACAACATCAATTGAATTAAATGAAGGCAACGATAAAATAAATAAAATAAAAGTTGTTCTAGATTCTCTCGTAATTATAATATACAGACAAAATAGACATTATTATTTAAAAACTCACGAAGGACGACTGCGCTTTTGAATTTCAATTTTATTAATTATGGAGCTGGCAACGGTTGGTAGTTGGCGCCTTTAAGAATTTTTTTTTTCCTTGAGTGTGTAGAAAAAGAAAATAAATAATATTCACAATAGTTGAATTGTGTTAACAATGTTGTTAGTGTAAACTAGAACCAAAATCATTTCACAGATTTGTACTATAGAAATTTTCTTACGAAATAAATCAGGCATACAGGGTGTTTCATAGTCTTTAGTTTGAAAGTGTTATTTACAAAAACTTTTACTTTAAAATGGTTCAGAATTAAGAATTATTATTTGTCCTTCTTTCATTTTTTCTTTGTGCACTTTAAAAATAAAAGTTCGATTATGAAACACCCTGTCTTCATGAATATAAATTAATTTTATTTATTTTTAATTTTCTTTTCTTTTATTGTCTCATAGGAGGACACCGTAGAGTGCTTTTATTTTACCATTGTAATATAGCGCCACACAGGAACAAACAAAAAAATACCTCAAAATAAGAAAATTATTTAAAAATAGAACCATGAACCAAAAATAGAAGACCTACAGATTGCCAAATATGAACATGTACATGAATATTTTGGCAAGCTTTATATAATATGTGCATAATATATATTTATATGCTTTGATCGTTAACGAATAATTAAACTGAATCCACCCACATTATTTTATTTCATACAGGAAAAAAAAACGTGATAAGAAAAATCATTTCAAAGGCAACCATTTTGTTGTGGGCTTAAAGTTGAAAAATTGTTTCTATGTTGTATATATAGTCGCCTTAAGGAGTTGAATTTTCTTCATTATGTGACTGACGGTTGGGGGGCGCTCACGTAAGAGTTCACAACACTAAATTGCACTTAAATAATTTCCTTCTATATCCACATTTGACATTAATGCTTCCCATATGGATAAAGTAGAGAGTCCTACACACAAATATATCATGTAGTGTTTGTAACACATATAAATAATAACTCCCACAAGTGATTCATTAAAAATGGATGAACATTGTGAACGGGCGTCATAAGAAAATTTGTACTGACGCATAAAGAAAATTAAAAAAAAAAAATTGCACAAGTTCATCTGAGAAAAAACAACAAAGTATTGAAAGAATTTTCTTTAAAGTCAGACGGTGATGACGCCTGTCAACACAAACAGTTTTTTTTTTTATTTAAGAAAACAAAAAATAAGTTTTTTTTTTAAATTTTAAAGCTAAATAATAATCTTTTCTTCTTTGTGTACATTTTATTTGACATGAACACAAAAAATAAATAATACGCACAAAAATTGTGACAAGTAATTATTGCAATTTATATGCAAACAAAAATTCAAATATTTTAGGAACAAAATATTGAACAATATTTCATGTCAACCTTTGTGTAAATTTAAGTTGACAAGTACGCAAATTGCGCATTCAATTTAAAATTCAATTTGTTTTTTAAACTTGTGCGTTTTTTTTTTTTATTTGAAATGTAATGACAGGCTATGTTTTTCTTAAAGAAAGACAATTAACTTTAAACAATTATTTTTTTTAAATTAAAATTCAATTAAAAGTCCAGTCTTCAAAGGGGAAAGAAGAAAGAAAATTTGTTTCAAAAGGGAAACTAAGTTGAAAAACGCCATTGAAAATCGAAGAAGATAATCAAATCTATTTTAATTGCGACTTTAAATTTAGTGGAGCATTAATAAATAAGGTTTTACTTAAGATGTTTGTAAACTATTTTTCTTAAATACTATACGAGAATGTAGTTGTTTTTGTTTAGTTATTTTATTGTTCTTAAAGTAAAAATAAACTTAAGGTAAGATTAAGGTGTCTCATACCGAACAATTACCAATCAATGTTGGCGTTCGCCAAGGAAGCATCTTAAGACCTTTGTTATTTATAAAAATCTAAATCTAGGGTACCTGACCCGAAAGTGAATGATTGAGTGATCTCATTCCTGCAACGAGCACTTGGAAAATGTATGGACATTTTTTTATGGAAATGGGTTACGCCTGATACTAGTACATACATATATGTTAAATTCCATACAAAAAGCCAACAATGAAATTTAAAACGAAATTTTCCGTTCTACTTTCCGTTAAGTGGTATCACTGCTCCACGATTCAATCGTGATCGTTTGAAAATCGGTTATAGTCTCCATTTTCTTTTTGCGCACAGTTAATTGCTCGGCACTTGTGAAATTTCGACACGAAATTTTGTTGATGCTTTTTTTGTGGTTATTAAATTACAAAACCGTTCCAGGATTGTAAACAAAAATCAATATTTTGTGAATGCAGTCAATCATTCATTGAATTAAACTTTCAAGGAATGCAAAAGAAGTTACATCATTATTAGCAACGATAAAACGAAGGGGACCCAGGAGACTACCTTGCGGCACTCCATAATTAACAATTAAAGGCAGAAAAGGACTTTGACTTGATATGATTCATTTTGATATATCGGAATAAATTCAAAATAATAAATCCAGCAGAGAATTCAAAAGTCTTATGTTTTAAAATTTTGAAATAAAGAAAAAAAAGATCTACAATTAATGGCGATCTTTTGATAACAAAACCATCATGTTGATTAGGCGAAAAAACTGCCATCTCCGGGTTATAAAATGCCAAAGCAAGGAACTTACCGACATTTTCTGAGGTTTTTATTCAGATCATAAAAAGCTGGGGAAAATGGGAAGATAGGTGCATAGAAACACAAAATTTAAAAAAAATTAATGAACAAAAAAAAACGATAGGTAAACTTTTTAATTATAATTCTGGGTTTTCGGGTTTCGTTTTTTTTTTTAAGATTTGTTTCATAAAATCAAGAAGATTTCTCAAACGTCATAATCGGTTTTTCCGTAGGGACGGTGAATTTTGACAGTTTGTGTTGGCCATTGTGATTTGGCATGCCAGTGTTACCAGTATTGACAATATAATATTTGAAGGATTCAATTGAGTAAAACTGTTTGATACATGATTTTACTATTTATTTTTCATTTAAAAAAATCTTTTATTTTATTTAACAAAAAAATAATACGTAACTTAACTCAACATTTTTTCTTTTCTTTCAGGTAAACACATTTTTGGCTTGACATTTGACTAATTTTATACGTATACACTTAAAATGTATGCATGTGAGTATGAAATGATTGTCAACATTTTATTTAATTTTTATAATAATTTTGAAAACGATATATTCTGCCATCAGTTGGAAGACCATGGAAAACAATATCCCCAGACCAATTAATCAATATATAAACGATTTCATTCCCACCCTATAAGCACTATGCGATACAACTTGACATTAAGCCGGAACTTATTCAATAAAAAAAAAGTTATAAATAAATGATTTCATTTTGCGAAAGAATTAATATAAGTTAATTTATATTGTAGCAAAAGAAAATTCTGTCCACAAGTGTCAACGTCTTGACTGCGTGCCGGTATAACTTTCAGTTATAAATGATCATATGTAAATTAAGTTTTAAAAGCGTGGGTTTCTACGAGGCGCTTATAATCCTTCAAATTAGTTACATAATGCTTCGCGGTCTATGTCGACTTTATTTATGGAAAATATTGCAATTTACATTTTGCAATTATGTATTTGCATGTTTAAAAAATAATTTTCTTGATAGCGTTATTTTCAAAGGTGTTCTTCTGCAGTATTGCAGTTTTATGAGAAACATTAATGGAGTTTTCAATTCAATTCATTTTATTAAGTAGCAATAAACAATATTTGTATACATTTGGTAAGAACATAATTTTAGAGATTTAGGATAGCTTATCCTTTTCAACTATAGTTTAATGAAATATATAATGATTATAGCTTCAGAATTTTAAAATAGTTCATTCAAGGGAAAGCTACATATAAAAACCCTTTTTCAACACTTAAAACTAAATTGCAAAACTCCCCATTAAGTATATTAATAATATTAATTATAATAATATTAATAATAATAATAATAATAATTATAATAATAATTATAATGATAATAATGACAATAATAGAGTACATTCTTTTAAAGAATACATTTATAAAAGAGATAAAGATTTAATAAGTTCATTATCGGAGTAGGAACAAGAATAGTAAAATTTTTGAGTTGTTTTGACAATAAGGGAGTCCAAAAGATGGACATTGCTTTGTTCATGAAGCCTGCGAGTTGAATAACACCATGGTAAATCAAGCATCATTTTGAGGATTTTATTTTGACATATTTGGAACTTAAGTTTGTGAGTTTTAGCACAATCGTACCAAACAGGAGCACCATATAAGAGGATTGATTGGAAAATCGATTTATACAATAAAATTTTGTTTTCAGTACTAAGTTTGGAATTTCTACATATCAATGGATATAGGATTCTCTTATATAAATTTATCTTATCAAGAGTTGTAGATATATGTTTTCCAAAATTAAATTTTTTATCTATCATAACGCCAAGATATCGACAATGCTCAGACCAGTCTATGTTTACTGAGCCCAATTGAAGCTGTACATTGTTGGGGAGAAAACAGGATTTTCGACGTCTTGTAAACCAAATGGCTTGTGTTTTCAAAGGGTTAATCTTAATCTTCCATTTAAAAAAGTATTTTTCTATCGTAGAAAGAGACATTTGCAACGTACGACAGACGTCAAGATAATAAGTTCCCGATGTGAAAATAGCCGTGTCATCAGCAAACATTGCTATATTTGTCCTAGCTCCGAGATAGGGTATGTCAGAAACAAATATATTGAAAAGAATGGGACCAAGTACTGTACCTTGAGGTAATCCATATTGTATATTTTGTACTGTAGATTTATCATTTTGTATTTTAACAATAAATTTTCTGTTATTTAAAAAGCTTTCAATAATTTTCACTGTAGCAATTGGAAAGTTTAATTGAACGAGCTTGTGAAGTAGTGCGTCGTGCCAGACTGTGTCAAAGGCCTTTTCAATATCTAACAGTACTAAGGCAGTCGATTCTTTTTTACTGAATTTTTAATTCGTAGGATTTGATGATTTGTGTTGTGAAAAGGCCTGAATCCGAATGGAGTTTTTTTTTTATAATAAAGGGTGTCTCAAAGTTTATGCAAGATTTGAATTTGACCATTATTTGTGTTTCAAAGTGACAACTGACAGTTAGGTTTATAAAAATTGACGTTTCAATCGCCAGAAAATAAATCAGTGGTTGTTGTGAAATAAACTCATCTATTGCGTGTAAATGTTGGTGGAGAATAAACGCCACAGATACCTTAAAAGAGTCGTGCAGTATTACGACCAAAAAAATAGTATTTTTCATCAAAGCCAATATTTTTTTAAATTTCTGAATCGATAAAAATTACAATATTAATTTAAAAACTTGACTTAACCATTAAAATTATTTCTTGAGTAAATTTTGAAACACCCTTTATTACCGATGTTCTTTGAATTATTTTATAAACAGTTTGTTTATGTCTGACTTTTATAAAGAATCATTACTTCTAATCAAAGTAACTTCCTGTCCTTCACCTTTTGCTGTTAAATTATTTTCTTTTCTTTTAAGTGCTTGATGATAATTAGCTTTTGATAATAAAAACAACAAATCAGATGTTTTTCACATCCGTATGACATGAATGACATTGAGACGTACCAACGTATACAAAAAAAAAAAACATTTAAAAGTAATTAGAAGCAATAACTTTCTTTATCGAGGAAAAAGAATACACGCTATCAATTTTAAGTGTGTAAATGAAATAATTTTTTTTTTAAACCAAATGTCATAAAAGATTGTGAACGGAGCCAAAGATTCTTAACTTTTTATAGTTTGTTCGTTAATTAGATATATGTAAGTACATTGTGAAATAAAACATACAGCATCTCAATACAAAATGAGAGTTTCTCTCTACACAAAGTAACTATGCAAATTGCTCATACTATTGCTCCATTTGTTGTTACAGTTTTTGCATCTCTTTTTAGCAGGATGTCATAGCTTACGGATAAGATAAAAAAAATGTATAAAGTTGAATTACAATAATTTATCCTTGTAGCCTTTTTAAAACTTAACAAAATAATCTAGGGGTGTGTGAATAACGCAACAAAAAGTTGTGCACATGAACACCATTTGTCAATCATCAGATTCCTTTATTTGTGATGCTCTTCTGTTTGTATTCTCTTGTTTATTCGTAAAGCACTTCATTTGAATTGCTGTGCCTGGGACTCGAACCGAGGCTTACTTAAATAATGGTTAAGTGCATTTAATTCTTGGTAAACTAGATAAACTTTGATAAAAACCTCTCAGAAAGCAGTATCATTCGATATTCTTAACAAACACACTTTGAAAATTTACCGGTGAACCAATGGGCAATAATGACAAATGACTGACAATTATATAAGCTGTGTTCCATAAAGCTGTTCCATTGTCAATGTTCAATGAAAATATTTCATACATTTTTTTCTGTTACTGTTGTCAAAGATCAACTCATTGAAAAACGATAACGATAACTATCAATCAGATGAAATATTGATATTATAATTTTCCATTAGACTATTGTGAATGATGAAAACAAACTTGTCTTGTGAGCGAACTATTTTATTAACATTTAAGTTTTAAAATTGTTTTATTTGAATTTGCTTTTTTTTAAAACAAAAACTATAATCATAGTTCTTTGGAATTATTTGTCAACAATAAATTTTCAATTGACAGAAAATTTGATAAACAACATTTTATTTGTCAATATATTCACAATTGATTTGGTATTTGAATGTTATTTAAAGTTTATCAAAAAAATGTTGCTGATTGATACTGACGTATAGGTTTCAACTTTGTTGACACAAATGTCAATTATCTTCTTGATAATTTGCAACCTTAATAGGCTGTAATTCATTGAATATTAAATTGCTCGCTTCATCAGAGCTGATAGTCATCATATCTAACTTTTTTGCAGATGGACGTTCAGTCGCTGTGTCAAGTAGATAACATACCAAAATGCACCGGCAACACTGACACACCAAAACGTCATCACCAAAACTCAAAAAATAATGCTTAATTCGCTTAACTATTTCGACATTTATATGAAAACGAAATTCGAAGGGTAGCATTATTTTACTCATGGCATAAATAAGTTGATTAGCCAGCAACATCATGCACTATAATTTCCAACGCTTTTTGTGTATTTATTTAAAAAAAAAAATAAAAATAGTCTAGTCGAAGTGTGATTGAGGTTGTTGACCTGACAGTTTTGCAAAAAAAAAATTATGGTTTAGTTTTACCTTCGAATGATATCCGGTAATCGCAGCCGTTGTGGTTTTAACCATGTGTTGTTTCATACGTTTAACTACCATAATTTATAAATTATCATAAAGCATAATTAAAAATCATAAACAAGTTTTTTATATGTCCCTGAAAAATATTTCTACGGTTAATTCGAGTTTGCTACTGAATTTCGGATGAACTCCTACTAAAAAAACTAACATAAGAGCATCTATAACCACATCACCCTGCACATTTAATTAATTCTCCTCCAGCAAATATTTGAGTTTCTATTTTATTTGTCAATTAGACAAGAATTCAAATATTCAACTTAAAATTTCTTTACATTATCTGCTTTTGCTTCAAAGTTCATAATTACATTTCAAATATAGAAAACCACATGAGATAGATAAAAATTGACAGCACCAGCTTGTCTTCTTGCTCAACAAAAACTGTTTTTCGTTATTAGATGAGAATTTTTCCATCCATTCTTCCCGAATTATTTTTAAAAAAACTTTAATTTCATCATGGTGTGTCTTGCATGTGTAAATTTTCATTTTTCAAAATTAATTTTTACCCCCACCACATTACACATTCTATTCTTCGGATACCTAGTCTGTTTTTGTAAAACCAAGCCAAACATTCATTTTAATTATTATTATTTCTTAATTTAGTTGATCCTCTAAAACTCATTATAAATTCAAACAAACTATATGTGTGTTACTTTATTAGGTTTCGTCTTGACTTTCTGAGTGTGTTCCAACTTTTGTCTTATAAAATATTTATGTGTGTACAATGCAAACATAGAGAAAGAAAAGTTTTATCTTTTATTTTATTTTAAATTGGCATCCAAGCAAGAGGCAACTAAAATACAAAAAAAAAAAAGGATAGAAACAAGAATACTAAATCCACACGCAAGATAGCTCTAGCAAAGACGCGTTCGTATACCTTAATTAAAGACGTTTAGCTTATATTTTTATTTACTAGAAAAAAAAAATACAAAAAAAAATTTAATTTTTTCTTTTCGGTTTGGTTAAGTATTGTTTCGAAATAGTAAATTATTATTGTTTATTTTGTGTCTGTTATTACTGTACACAGATACGCCATTGTAAATTTAAAGCTTTGGTTAATCTCCCGCCCGACGCCATTTGTAACGTCCGTCGGCCATCATAGGTCGTATATCAGTAGGGGTATTTATGGTGTGGTGAAATTTGTGATCATGAACACATTCTTTCTGTTTGCAGTACCGAAACAAATGTAAAATGACATTTAGATGATTTCAGATTCATAGAAATCTGAAATACAATTTTTTTTTATGAAAAACTCAATTATAATAATTTTATAATAATTTTACTGCAGTTAAATTGAAAAAGAATATTTGCATGTGCAGTTTTTCTTCTGCAAACAAAATATTAAACTTTGTAAAAATTATATTTGTTTGATAAAAATTAACCACAAAAGTTGCAAGTATGGGTGACGAAAAAAATTTACAAATATTCTGCAAATAATATATATTTGGATGAGCTTGCAGACGTGCAAACACACATGTTCATACAATTTGCAGTTTTTGTTCCAAAACTTGCAAATTAATTGCCTGCAAATAGATTTGCAATGTTTGCAGTCTATCTTTGCAATGTGATCAGACAGTTCGGAATGCCGTAGCACATTCAATTGTTTTTCCTTGGAACCTTTGAACCGTTTTTGATTGACTAAGAGGCATTCAATTATTTTCTTCTGTATTATTTGATGAAACTTTGCAACAAAATTTTAATTATTATCAAATGATTACTAAATAGTCTTGAAGACTATAAATTTCAAAGACTTTTTGAGAAACTTTTGAGGGAACTTTAATTTGTTGAATTTTCATTTTCAGGGTTCTAAACACAAATTCGATTATTGCCACCAACGTTTATTTACGGACATTTTTTTGACGACTTCTTAAAACGTTGCTTTTTCGAATTGACACTAGTATCTAAGATCTAGTATTTTGAGACTGCGATTCTAATGTAATCAATATAACCAACAGTTGCTCTTAAGTGTTAACTTCATGATATATTTTTAAATGACGATGTATTTGCCTTAAATTTCACCCAATTAAAAGATCCAGTTCCGACAATTTGTTCATCGCTTCTTCAATAACATCTTTTTACCCAAACAAGTTTGCCAAGACAAGACGAATCACACGGGTGGTTTGGTGCACTTTTAAATGATTGAAAAGCTTGCAAATGACTGCATATACTTGCAAAATGTCATAAATTATTTACATGAGTTCACTCTACAACGAAAAAAAAAAAAAAAAAAGAAATGGCATATACGATTAGGGTTTTGCAAGCATTTAAAGAAATTTCAACTTCAAAGAAGAACAATTTTTTTCTTAAGGATTTCGCAATCATATTCTTAATGAGATGACTTTTAACGAGCTGTCAAAGACAAAAGGTTGATTTACCGCACAAAGTAATATTTTTACACAACAATAACCGACACCTCATCCTTAACCCTCTCCGTCTATCCCATTTTTCCTAACGCTCGCACTGTGCTTTGGCATAAAAAGGGAACAAAAACCCCTTGAGTGCGTGCCTATTATAAAAAAAAAAAAAAAAAAAAAAAAAAAAAGTCAGGGATCTAATTCTGTATTGAAAAACGATCAAACGTTCTCATCAGTAGACAGTTGAGCAAATTCTTTGCACATATTTAATCGTTTGAACATTCTTTATATACAGAATTTAGACCCAAAGTTTTCAAAATCAAGGTTAGTAAAACATCGGGTAGTGTATTTTGTTGTGTTTTACAAAATGTTTCATTTTCGTATATGTATTATAAAAAAATACAAGGCTCTTAACACCCAGATCGTGAATACCCCTAATGTCAAACAATTTACTTATCTTCACAAAAAACTACATTATTTGATTAAAGAGCAATTTTACACAATGATATTTTTCATTCTTGTTACATGTTTTTATCTTGCATTCTTATTTTGTATTGTTAAGTATACAATTTTATACAAAATTTACATTTAATTTTATATGCGAAACCAAAATATACACACACATATCTGCATATATGTATAAACAAAAAAATACTAGAATTCAGTTGCCTTCTGTGAGTTAAATGTGCAATAAAATAACTGAATATTTTTTCAAGCGATTGTAGATATACAATTGAATGTTTTGCATGTGATTTATATATAAATCTGTTTCTGTTTTTAAATGGATTATTTTATATTTTATTTATTCCTTTGTCAAAAAGTTCAAATGTAGATCAACTTTGGTTTATATTTTTGTATATCAGGAATTCTTTGTCTGGTCTGGACAAGAGAATAAAAATAAAATGCATGCATATGTGAACGAGGATTTTTTGTTGTTTTTCTATATGAAATAAGGAAATGACATATATAGATACAAATGGTAATCATCGAATGATTTAAAGTTTACATTTTACTTAATTTGTTGTTTGCCAATACATACAATGCAATATGAGAGATATTTTGATAAATTTAAATGTAAACATTGAAGATGAAATCAATATACAGGGTGTCACAAAGTGAACGGTCATTTTTTTAAGGTTGATTGTGGATAATCATTTGGGTTGTTTTTCAGTATTTCAACCGTTTTGGTGAGAAATTTGAGCGATTTGTTTTACCAGCCTTTTCGAATATTTTTTTAAAGTTTACAGAGTATTCTGAGAATTTCTGAGATATTTCGAGGGGCCATTTGTATGTCTGTTAAGTCACGGTTTATTTTATTCTAGGCTAGGTCTTAAGTTTTTACTAGTAAGCTACACACTCCAGATTGCTTAATAATTTCTACAAACTGCAAACTCATCGATTTATTTTTAATTATTTAAATTTATTGTTTAAATGTATATTTTATTTAAATGAATCACATTTAATTTTTCTTTCAATGAGTAAATCTGTTTCATTAATGATAAAAAGCATTTGTTTTATTATTATTGTTACAACTTACCCCATCTTTGTTACAACTAACCCCGCTGTGTAAACCACATATATATAATAGCAAGGCTTTATGACAAATTTCAGATAACTTCTAATTTACAATCTCTTGAAACCTTTTTTTTTTATAAAATTATACTTCTCACCGGATAAAAACTTTTTAAACACGTCATTCCGTTAAACAACAGGGAATTACAGTGAAATCCCATTATTACCTAAAATTTCCTCCGTCATTTGTTGCATAACCACTTAGAAACCCATGTGTCGTTAAGACTTTGAAGTAGAAACAACTTCTTTGACGACAACACAACATCCTTTCATTAGAAACATAATTCCAAGTAACTACTACTGAAGGTTATGTCAACAGTCACATGTTCTGCAGGAGGAAAACATACATTTTCCTAAACTTTGTCGCACATGGAATTAATTTCATTTGAAGTATTGCATAACATCGTATCCAATGTAGTTGTTAATGATTAACTTGGAAAAAGATAAATTTTTCTAGGCAAAAAATTTCTATGGAAGTTGATATGACATAAAATACTTCCAAGAATAAATACATTCTTGAGTCTCCAGATATCTTTAAAATTGTTTTCAAAAAATGTTAAATCTTTAACTGTGATGTCCCTGAAATCTTTTAACTTTTACGCAAGAAAACTTTTTAGTGACAAAATCTTGACAATGTCATTTGGGAAAAAGTTTTATTTTTTGTCCTACAATGAATATAAACCTTGTCCTTGATATATATAGTTTTATTTCTTTTATTCAACAAGTTTGTTATTTTATTTGCAAAACAAATTTTTGGCAAACAACAACTCTAGGTATACTTTTTTTTAATGTCAGATTATTTTATTGATGTCAGTTTTTTTACGTAGAGTTTTATTTTGGAATAATAACACAAACACAGCTGCGGCCTTTTCAATGGCGAATTTTTATTATTATTTTTGATATTCAGCTCATGGCAAATCCTGATAAAAAAAAATACAGTAAAGTCTCAATAATCCGGATCACATATAAAATTAAATCTTTTCCTTTATTCCCTATTTCGAATTTCTTTCTTTGAAATTTAAATATTGATACTCTAAAGCAGCTCAAAGACTGCATGTACTTAGGTAAATAAAAATTAAACAGTCAAAGTGCTAAAATGCCTGAAATCAGTCAAAGAACTTAAAGTTATAAAGATATTTCAAGGAGCTCAACGACTTAAAGCAGTTTAATGATTCAAGATTCAAGAAGTCAAAGGCTTCTAAAAGTCAAAACACCGAAAAAGGTTTCAAGCGCTAAAAAGGACTTAAATCAGTCAAGTAACTACAAGAATTCAAAAGATATCAAGCATTACAAATACTTTAAGCAGTTGTAAGAATTTGCCTAACAGGCTTCAAGCTAGAGAAAAAAGTCAAGAAGTCAAAAGACTTCAAATATTCCAAAGGCTTCCCGATAATAAAAATATATCAGCCAGGCTTGAAATAGTAAAAAGAATTCAAGTTGTAACATGACAAAAAGGATAAAAAACACATAAAGCAACTAAAAAGACTTCGAGCATTCATATTGCTTTATTCCTCTTATGGCAATAGATTTTTTCAGATTGATAAAAACCTTTACAACCCTTCAGGACTGAAATCAGTCAAGAAACGTAAAAATACTTCAAGCAGTCAAAAGTCTTTGAGCAGTGCAATTCCATTCAAAAGACTTCCAGAAGTCAAAAGAATTCGAGCTGTCAGTATGATTTGAAGCAGCCAAAAAGCTTCACAAAGTTAAAAGACTTCAAACAGAAAAAAGTTTTCAAGCTCTTAATTGACTTAAATCAGTCAAGAGAATTCAAGCAGTTCGAAGACTTAAAGCTTATAAAGACTTAAATCAGTTTAAAGATAAGGCAGTCGAAACCCTTTAAGCAATCAAAATATTTAAAAAAATCAAAGACTTCAAATAGTCAGACGACTTAAAGTAGAAAAAAGATTTTAAGTGTTAAAATGACTTAAATAAGTCAAGAAACTACAAGCACTCAAAAGATTTCAAACATTTAAAATATTTCAAGCTGTTGTGAGACTTCATGCGTCCAAAAGACATCAATCAGTCGTAAAAATTCAAGAATTAAAAAACTCCAAATATTCAAAGTACTTCGAGCAGTGAAATATTCACAAAGTCAAAAGACTTCAAATAGAAAAAGGGGTTTAAGCTCTTAACTGACTTAAATCAGTCAAGAGACTACAAGAAGACAAAAGATTTCAAGCATTCAAAATACTTCAAGCGTTTGTAAGACTTCATGTGTTCAAAAGACTTCAAGCAGCCAAAAGAAGTCAATCATTTAAAAGACTCCAAATATTTAAAGGACATCGCGAGCAGTGAAAAAATTAGTGCCAAGCTTCAAATTGTAAAAAAAATTCAAACTGTTAAACGACATACAGCAATGAAAAGACATAAAGCGGCAAAAAAGACTGAAATCAATCAAAAGACTTTCAAAAGATGTCGAGCAGTCAAATTCCATTTAAAAGACTTCGAGCAGTTAAATTTCATTCAAAAGACTTCTAGCAGTCAAAAAAATTCGAGCAGTCAAAATTTGAAGCAGTTAAAGACTCACAAAGTCAAAAAACTTCAAAGAGAAAACAGGGTTCTTGACTTTCAAAAGATTTCAAGCAAACAAAATTCCATTCAAAATTTTTCAAACTATCGAAAGAGTTTAACCGGCAAAAGACTTCGAGCAGTGAAAATATTATAGGCAGGCTTGAAACTTTAGAAAGATTTCAAGCTGTAAAACGACCTTAAACAATACATAAAGCGGTAAAAATAACTGTAAGTAGGTATTTGCATTCAAAAGACTTTCATCGGTCAAAAGATATCAATCAAAATATCAAGATACAAAAACAAAAACTTGAAGCAGTAAAAAAAACTTTATTCGGATTAGCGAGACATTACTGTACTTCTTTCATTGTGTCAACAACAGTTCATCTCGAGTTTATCGTATTTTTTTCGCAAATGATAAATGAAGCCAATAATATCAAAATGTAATTAAATCGAGAGTATATTTCAAACAATCAAACTTACATTAAAGGAAAATTTTTACTTTTTTTTTACATTTTTATTGAAACGAAACAATACAAACTTTCCCCCATTACACACGTGACATGTTATAAAAACAAACTGATTGCTTGTGTGGGATATTTTGTATACTCGTACTATGATTAAGAGAGAAATTAAATTTTTCTAGTTTGTTTTTTTTTTTTTTTTTTAATATTTCGTGCATGAGACGTTTCATTTGAATGACGCACGTTTTCATTGGCATTAATCCTCTACCCCATCTTTCCCCTAAAGGTGTGTGTGAATTTGTCAAAAAAAAAAATGGCGAGTGAATTTGAAAAGTTTTTTTGATTGTTTTAAGTTGTATGCTCTTTGATGGTAAATATTTTATAAAATAAAAAGAAAAACTTTCCACATATGGATATGTATGTACATGAGAAGGACGATATATGTGATATGGGCTTTTAAAAGTTGTCAAACAGCCAACAGTTTGCAAAACTCTTAACTTATGTATGTTTTCCCTATTTGGATGTTAAAAAGAGGTCATATGGCCTGAAGCAGGGATCGAAACTTTTGTTTTATAATCAAACGAATTCTTCACTTGGAAATATAATTAAGATTCAAACTTTGAATAAACACCAGAATTTTGGTGAAATGCCAAATAAGTGTTACAAACTAAAGCCATTGTAGTAATGGAGTTCAAAGAATTTAAGGGTAATTCTATAAAGTTAGCCTGTAACATTTATTTGTCAAACTTACATAAATAGTTTGACGTAAAAAGTCACATATGTTTGATTATACTGAATTTTACTTTTAAAGAAGAAGAAAATTTAAGAATATCTATATTTTTAAAACATTTATAATACAAAATAAAGTGTTCTTTTCTACAAACGTCGTTAAAACTTAGACACCACATAGTATCAAAATACAATTAGGTGCCTTCTAAAAATTCCTATAATATTTTAATGTTTCCCGATGAAAATTCGCTCAAATGTCACAGTTAAGGTCGTACTTATCTGTCAAACGTCAAAGTGTTGATCAGTGTTTTAAGAGTTTATATTGAGAATATTTGAGTTGATTCTCATCGGCTGTATTGGTCGTGCTGATGTTTTAAATGAAAACATCTCTCTTGATGGGAGATTAGTCCGTTGTGTTTGATTTCAACTGTTGGTTTTGCTGTCATTAACCAGGTAACAGTAAACGTATGATATGTTCTGTATGTCTTGCTTACGGTTCATATAGTATCCTTGTTGTTTATTATGTGCAGTGTTTCTAATGTATAGCGTTTAGATGTGTGTGTTGGAAGGATTTGTACTCCTTCGAAATCCAATTGGTCACCCGTCTCGATACTGTGATTAGCCAGATCTGTCTTTTCGTGTTTAAGTGTTTTTCGATGACAGTTTGCACTGATTGTTCTCGATACATTAAGATAGGATGAGATTTTAGACTCTTTTTTAATTGTTGACATATCTGTGTACATAAAATAATTAAAGAGCAATGTAACGTTTTCGGATGACAGTTCGCTTTAACATGAAACGTCAAAGTGAAGTTTGTAAATAATTCTCAAAGAGCAATTTATTATTTTGCAATAAGAGTTTGCACCAAATATTTCAAAAAATCAGCTCATGCAACAACAAAGTGTCTTTAAACAATTTACTTACCAAATGTTATTTGATGACATTTCACTGAAACGTCAAAATTAAATTCGTGGTTGTTCTTATCGTTCAAAATAAAGCATGTCAAAGAACAAATTAAAATAACTTTATATACTCAAAGAGCAATTTATTGTTTTCCAATGAGGATCATACCAAATATTTCAAAAACGTTTAAATTCAACTCGTTAAACAACAAAGTGTCTACGAACAATTTAAGGTTTTTCGATGACAGTTTACTGAAACGTCAAAATTAAAGTCGAACATACACTGGTAAACTTCAATTAGTATTTGAGATTTTCGATGACAGTTCGCAACTAACACTCTTAAAAATATTACAGTTCGCTTTAATGTCAAACGTCAAAGCTAGGTTCGTACAAATTTGTTCATGTCGTTCAAACAGCATAGTTTTCCTATGACAGTTCTCCGAAAAGTCAAAATTCAGTTCTAACTTATCTGTCAAATTTCAAATTGTCAAAGACCTCCAATTATATTCCACAAACCAAAAATACAAAATGCCGAAAAGCAGCAAATCAACTGAGTGTTTTTTGTAAATGAGTTACTTGTGGGAGTGTTGTCATTGTTACGTAAATAATAAAAATGTTTTCTAAAAAAAGTGTTTAGTAAACATTGTGGAAACATATAGTGACGATTTGCCTCCTATTTTAAGCTAATAACTAATTCTCGAAGACTTTTACCCTTCTGATGTAGAAATAGCAACGTCCCAAAGTTTTGTTTTTTTTGACTGTGAAGTCACTAAGCGTTGGCTGTCGTTATGAAGCTTTTTTACTCAAAACAAAGTGTAACTTTCACTTGGCTAATGAATTATTCCGTAAAATAAAACAGCCCTAAGTATTTCGAGAAGTTGAAGTGTATAGCCTTTCATGGATTATTATACTATGTAGATTCTAATGTATTGTAGAATCTATATTTAAGCGGCAAAGTAATAATTAAAAGGCGAGGTGATTCTTTGAGTGGTCGACAAGAACTGACCCTTTATTTCTAAATTTGCATGTTAGAACAATGATAAGTTGCATGTACATGGTAATGACAATGATAATATACGATAGTTTAAGTAGATACATACGTATTTCATATTAAAATCATACGATCATATTATACATAGTTTACATGAAGTCATGTTTAAATCATATACGATTAAATAAATACAGTTTATTCATAATACGGTGCTAATATAAACGATATTGCAAATATGTACATACATGAATTACACTGAGAATAATTATTAGAAAAATTAAAGCCTACAGTATTCTCCTTCATACCATCCGTATTCAATTGGATTCCATAAATCTTTACACAAACATTTGTGCCTTTTTCTATTATTTCCCCATTATTACTCTTAATTCCTCATAATTTCCAGGAAATGCAAAACCTTGTTTGATTTCAATCCCGTCTTTTTTCTTCACACCCATTCGTGGTGAAAAAAATTAAAAGAAAAAAATCAGAACAAGCTATAATACTCTCGGGATCTCCATATTATGTCATTTCGTTCGAAAACAATTTTTCGATAGTTTTTCTTCTTAAATCGATTACCCTCATTAGTTTGCAATTTACCCGGTAAAATTTTGCATATTTTTACTATCCCCAATCCCTTTCTATTACACCAATACCTGCACCATTTTCCCATACTATGTAATACCAATTACGAGGAAAACTTAAATGACTTATCTGAATATGGATATTTTTTTTCACCCATAAAATCACCCCAAGAGGAAAACAAAAGACTCTATTGATACAAGTTGCTTGCAACGATTTCTAAAGCCTGCCGAAAGGGATAAGGGCTATTGGTGAGGAAATAGTGCATCGACATATTAATAGAACACTTCATGTCATAATTTTCGCTTCAGTCGTTGGGTCTTTCCCCCTGATGGTTCTTGTAGAAAAAGGGATTATTTTTAATTCTGCTTTATTTTTATTTCTTTACTTTTCACTCTTTAAGCTTAATGATGAAAAAGTTGCATATATAGGAGGTCAATGATTTTAGCATATATAATAAAAAAAAAGCTAGGGAGCTTAAAACAAGTGATCGGTAGAAGGGCTGGTAGATTGAAATTATTGAACGGAATATCAAATGAATCACAGGTAACTTCTTGAGTCAACAAACAAAATAGGTTATGATTTGGGTTTTTTTGTTTAATTTTATTATGATGACAGTTAAACGACTGTTGGCGTGAAATGACATAGTTTAAATATGAAATAAAATATCTAGCTTTTAAATATGTAATCAGAGTGAAGTTACAAAGGTGAACTTTTTATAATTTCACGAAGCTAGCAAATTTATTGTGATTTTTGTAAATTATAAGGTACTTTGAAAAAATGGATATAATCGGAAGTTATAACGAAGCTACAATTTATTTTGATATGTTCATGCTACACCCTAAATATTTTCATTCACAACCGTATGTTCAGAATGGATCAGGAAGCAATAGATATTATTTTACGGAAAGTGACAGTCAATTGGACATTTGACCAAAGTTTTATCTATTTTTTTTTTTTGATTTGATTTGGCAGTTTACCAACAACAGTTTCTTCATAACAGAAGTACCTCTGACAGTTGATCACCATAGCTGTTATATTACTTATTTTTGATTGGTTGTATCATATTCTTCTGAAATCTATAAATCGTGTTCTGCAGTGCTGAATGTATGGTTTTTGACAGATTCCGTATACATAACCACGAAACAGTTAAGCGAAATTCGACATGTACCCTACTTTCCTGGTTCACCCGATAGTCTGATTTCTACATCAATCCGTGAACATTTATCTGCATTTGTTTTTAAATGTATTGAGCACCTGTAGAAACTCACCACACACTGAAAAAAAAAGTTGAAATTACTGCCAAGTGGCATCCCTGCGGAAAAACAGTATTTCTGTTAAAGTTTTCCGGTGAGGTACATACCTTCTTTTTAAATTAAATTAATGTACATAGATTCAGAATGTAGAACATTATAATTTATGTTTTCCTACTAGACCCATGAAAACCTTTATTTCTTGTATTTGTAAATTAATTGCCTGAACTTATTAAATTGCCATCATGGTTGTTAATTTTGTTGTTCTTCATTTCGAATTGCCATTAAAGAATGAACAAGAATTTCTTCGTTGTTTGTATTAAGATTAAGCCACAATTCTAATAATGATTGCAAATACCGTGTAAGTAATTTGTTATTCATTGTGATTTTAATCTAAAAAGTACAAAAAAGAAGAAAACATTCACGATAGGAAAAATATAAAATGCATACATGTGAGACAAAATATTTTATGAATTTGAAGGTGTCTCCTGTCAAACGGTTTAAAATGAAAAAAATCATTCACGGTATTAAGAGATATTATTTGAATTTAGATCTACAATCAAATAAAAATGAATTCATAAATTTGAAGTTAACTGATAAGAAAATTATTTTCTTTAGTCCGAAAAAAAATCATTCACTGCAGTCGAAACCTATGATAATAATATCGATTCACAATAGCGTGACATAAAATTTTCATATCAAAAACCTTTTGACAAAAAATGTTATCAAAATTTGAAGACAAAAAATGCCTACGTGTTAATTGCGAAAATAATCCGTTCACGGTAGTATGATATGAAATTTCGATATAAAACTGCACTTGGAAAAAAATATGTTCATAAATTTGATGTTTTTTAAAACAAAATTTCTGTCGGTCAATCATCCGAAACAATATTAGTGAAAAGTAGGTACTCATTCACAATAGTATCTATGTCATGAAATCTTCATTTCAAATACACTGAGATTTTTTTTTTTAAACTTGAAGTTTTCTTAAAACCCAATTCCCGCATGTGATTTTCAATTATGTTTAGCCCGAAAAAAAATCATTCACAGTGGTATGATTCGGATTTTTCAATTACCTAATATTTTTTTATAATTTTGAAGTTTTCATAAAAGAAAATTCCCTTTATACTTTAAAAAATATCTATTCACGATAGCAACTATCTTTCTTACAAAAAAAAAATTATTTAAAATACGTTTTAAGAAAAAATTTATTCATAGATTTGCACTTTTCTTAAAAATGAATTTCTCGCCTGTCAAACATTTGCCATAACCAAATGCGGTCATCAGTGCGCAATTTAAATCAAATGCAAATTTATTCATATATGTACTCAGATAAAATATCATTTTTCCTCCGTCTTTATAAAAATTGGAACTCAATGAAAAGCTTTTGCGGTCATTGATGTGGTGAACTAGAAAAAAAAAAACAAAAGTTGAAAAATTAAGTTCAAAATGACATTTTGACACATTTGCCCACAGATTGTATATACAAAATAAATAAAATACTTGCTATGATGTTGCTGAACTATTAATGTCCAAGCACGCCACTGATTTTCTACAGTTGCACAATTTGAGAATAAAATAAATTAAATTCACACGAAAGAAAACAACAAAAACAACAGAGAGTAGGGTGTGCGAGAAAGGAATGAAAGAAACTCATCATCATCATCAAACACACATATATCGTCCTTCATGGTGTCATTGCACTGCAATAACCCCTCCTAGCCTCGCTGATATAACCCCTTGAGCAGCCTAGTTTTTATTTTATTTTATTTTAGCTTTGTTTTTTTTTTAAGTAGAATGTGCTCTGAAAGGAGGTCACATGCAAGCCCCATCATCGTGCTTCACTCATAGTATAAAACTCTATAGCAATATCGTATAATTTAGTTTCTAGTTTCGAAAATGCATATAGCGTCGTCGTCGTGGTTGCTCGTTGTTGCTCCAGATAAATATGTTTGTATACGCTAATATAGCCATCATCATCGTCATATAGTTAAAGGAAACTTACAGCTGAACGCCACCCAAACCAACTTGAGTCATTCACATCATCACGATGATTAGAAACTAGAAACAGAAGCGCAGTTTCTCTCACAAAAAAAAAAAAAAAAAAAAACCTAACCATCGAGCTCTTCCATGCAACAGAGCTGCTCTAATGGTTGATGGAGAATGACGTGAGGAATTTATTGTCGACAATCAGTTTTGTTAGGCGCTGCAGCAGACGCATCCAACTATGATATCGAGGATGATGACTGAGAGCACGAAGTGCGAAGTAGGCATAATATAATGTTCCAATTTCGAAGTCTATTAAATTATAAACAGACAGCTTGCCTTTGCGCGCAACAAAATTTTCGCAGTGCAACAATATGTATTTTTTTTCACACTACAATGAACGCAAAGCCACAACAAACTGTTGACGTCTGTCCAATGTCCAGTCTATTGAAAGCGTTATTCCAACTTTAAATTTTGGTGTATGGTAATTTCTTTTGTCATAGATAAAACCATTCTATAGTGATACTTATACGCCTTTTACGGTTATATTAACAATGGCGGAAAGAAGTTATATATAAAAACATGCCGGATGTTGGGACTGTATATTAAATTAGTCTTTCTTTTCATTTTTCTAATAACACAAGCTACTATATACTTGCATACTACCCCCGGCTTTTTTTTTTAATTTAAATTTATTTTCAACTAATGATACGAAGATTCAATGATAGAGGAGACCAAAAATGTCTATTCCGTCGAGTGAAACCACGAATATAATCCAATTCACCATTGCCAATACTTTTGTATAGCTGTATTTGTTGAGGTATACCTTGTCTACGTTCAGTGACTTTGATGGTCGGTCATTGGAATCGATCCAACAGGTTTTCATTCAAATTTATTACTTTGATTATGTTTTGTTTTTTTTTCTTTTTTTTTTGAACAAACAAAAATTGCATTGCATAGTTGCTATTGTGAATCCTGCTCTAAGTGTAACAGGTGTTGGTAAGTTGCAAGTACAATATTGGATTAAAAATGTTTTACAATGATTCGTTCTGAGAAAGAAAAAGTAAACTAAATTCAAAAATATACCAGTGAAGTAAACGAAAAATTCACAATTGTCATTGTTTTTGTTTAAAATTAAACAGTTTTTGATATGGTATTCCACATGGGAGTCACTTAAGCCCTTTACTTTTGCTTCCTGTACAAGTGTTGTGTTTTTGGCTGCATATTTACCTATGCGAAGTCAAAATTTTGCATCTAACATGCTTAACCCTTTCCCTAAATTCTCCGTAAACATTTTAGTTCACAATAGTCCTTATTTTTCTCTGATTATAAAATCACAAAACCGTTTCGTTAAAAAGTGTCCTCAAAATGAACTTTCCCCCAACAACTGCAACCTATATTTTTATTTTTGCATAAACAAAACAAAAAAGGCCAGCAATTTCTTTCTTTTTTCCAACTCTGAGTGAGTTTTATGTCAATTCACATTATATCAATTAAACTTTCTCCCAACTGTTTTCTATACGCCCTCACAAACATCACGTTATTTTTTGTTCGTTCCTTGCCGTGCTCAGAACTAAGATTTGTATCTTAAATCTTATAAGCATTATACTCACCACACCGTCTATCTGAACAAGTCGTGTAGAGCCAAAATAAAAGGGATCCGCCAAAGTACACGCTTGCAAATTAAAATAAAAAAGAAAGAAAAATAAACTTTAAATAAGAAATCTTTGGAAGAAGAAAACACAAGATTTGCGATTCTCTCTTTCGTTTATCTTATCTACGTACAACCTACTCGTTTTATCCCGATTTCTTGAGATATACTTGAGAGTGCAACTTGTGTATGCTCCCATTCACGGATGCATCTTGCCAATACCCGTCACACAACATTCGAATTATGTGAACCCACAACAAACCATCCAACTAGCCAAGCAATCAACCAAGAAGCCAGTACAGTGTACTTGCTTTTGATGTGTATGATATGTATGTAGGATTTTTTATATACAACATAAGCTTCATGTAGTTGAAATCATATCTAAATGTAACGATGTGGGTCATGTTACAGTGCTGCCAGTATCTTAGAACAACAAAATTTTAAATAAAATGTTAATAAAACGAGTTGGTTTGATCAGGATTGACTTAACGAAAATTTTGATAGTGCAAGTGAACTAGAAAGACTCGCCGATTTTAATTGAGTTAACGAAACATTTAACGAAATAAAGTAAAACAATAAACACGTAAAATCCGTGACACATATAATTAAAACAAAACAAAAATAGAACTAAACTTAACGAAAACACTTCCATTCCATAAAGAATATAATTTATCATCTGAATTCAATATCGAATTCACTATATTTTTTACGTCAACTTGTATTTTTTTTTCGGACTAAAAAATAAAACTCAACGAAAGAACATAAAATATAGTTAGGTTGTCTTCAACATTTAAACACAAAATTCAAAATAAAAAACCTATACTCACAAATATTAAAACAACGAAAAAAAACTTAACGAAACAAAAAGTTTAAACTTATTTTCAAAATACATCAATCGAAAAAAAAAATGTTTTCAGTAGTTTTAAAAAATATTAATATATCTTTATAAAAATTATAAACTATAAGTTTAACTACGCAGTTCTATTGCTCAAAAAGTATTCAAGCCTAAAAAGCTTATAGAAAAATATAGTTCAAGACTTGAATAAACTAAAACCTGCCTTCATAGCTATTAATTCGTTAAGTGCCCCTTAATGGAGCGAAACTAGCGAAAGTAGTTTTGCCAGACTTTAACATTGCACAGTTTAACTTTCGATGGGCAGTAGAATTCAAAGCAGATGAAAATCTGCTATGCTATTGGTATGAAAAATATCATCTTACTAATTTATGTTTACACAAAAAACTACTAGTGTCTGTAAAGCTTCGTTAAGTTAATTTCAATAAACATTTTAAAACAATTATGTAGTTGACGTGATACTTCAAATTATTTTAGTTATTGCTTCGTTGAATGTTAAATATATTTTTAACGAATATGTTATTTTGAAAATACATTGCTTACTCTTTTCAATTTCATGTGGAAAATTTTTCATTTTTTCTAAATAAATCAGAAAAATCGCTGCCACTATTGGCAACAATGGTCTTTCCATCTTTATATATCATGTGCACATTTTCTTTTTTTTTTTTTTTTTTTAGCTAGAATCGTGAAGAATATTTTTATTTCATTTTCATAGCAACCTTTATACTGTGAAATAATATCTCCTTCGCATGAACAGACTGTGCTGGCGGTAAGACATTTCATATACGCCCAATACCCCTTGTCAAGATATAGAAACCAAGAAAAAAAAGGGAACTACTATGTTTAATTCATAACTGTATCTCACACCACATGTGGGAGCAGTTATTATATTATACATAAATAAACGAGGTGTTGGTGTTGTTGCTTTGGCGAAGTTGAATCGCACGATTTGTGTCGTCTTCAAAAGTATATTCACAATATAAGTATCTACAGATAAATATATTTCTATATACATATATATATATTTAAACAAGAATGATACTGATAATATCTTTACACAAATAGGTAACAATGATAAATAATAAACAAATATGGTGGGTTAACCGTGGTAGCGCGTGACCTGCGTCATATTTCTTGTCGCATTCTTTTGTTGAAATAAATATTTAAAAAAGAAAAGAAAAAACTAGTTGACGTTGATATTGCAGAAAAATATTGTAGGTATTGGTTTAAAAATAAAACTTAAGTGATTATTTATTTTTCAATGACATTTGAATGACATGTTTTAAAAACATAACATATCAATTTATTTATTTGTATAGTTAATGTAAAAAATAAGGTTTAAGGAGGAACTAAAGTTGTCAAAATGCATTGCAAGTAAATTACATAATTCGCAGTCAAGTTTTCTTCATTTCTGTCGATTACTTCAGTCGATAAATTTGTCAATTTTTCTTACGAAAAAGTGAATGAAAACCACACTTTCATAAGTGAGCTCAACGAAAACTGTGAAATTTACTTCTGTCATTGAGGATAGCCAATATTGAACCCAACAAAGAGTTCCATATTCGATAGTAAATTTGAAACAAAGTGACAAATTTTGTTTGGAACGTAGGCGGTACTCCTTAAATAATAAATTTAACCCTTTTACTTCCACTGGAATATGTTTCTAAAGTGTTTCACCATATATTTCAAATATACGTCCACTGACTACCAATCGAATGTATTAAAGAAAAGGTTGGCAATAAAATATTAGTTTCCCTAGAATAAACATAAATTGTTATTCCTGCTTAGAAAAAGGGGATTTAAATTTCCCGTGTACAAACTATAATAAACAATTTAAATTGACTTTTATTTCGTAGAAAGGATAATATGCTTTAACATCATGTTTACGGGCATGAATTCGACTGAAATGCAATTTACATTTTTTTTTTAAATGAGATTTCTGGAAAACAATATTATTTAATGGTTACAATTTATACATTTTGAAAATTATTAGAGTATGCTGTAGTGATAGGTGAACATGTATATGTTTTTAAGGAATCTAAACTTGCTTTAAATCGATGTTCTCTTATGGTCTTCAAAAAAGGGCTGAACCGCAGTGCGGATGAACATGTGCAATTTGGTAACTATCAGATCAATAGCAAATAAATAAAATACAGCGGAGCAACACCGGGTTATGATGTGCACATGTATTTTTTGAGGTGTTGTTTTTATTGGAGTGGTACTGTAGGTATACTTAAGGAGAGTTATGTATTAATTAATAACAGGATAGATTACAATCAAACATACAAATAGAAATATAGATAACTGTGCTGATAAAGATGCCCTTAAGCTTCTCTGGAAAATCTATTATATTTGCAGTGTTGTTTACAGTACAGTCTCATCAATTAGAACACTCGCCTTGTCGTAAACCTCTTTTGTTTTAAGACTTTGAAAATTAGACTCCACTTTATAAGCACTGACCAAACATATTTAATATACGTTTAAAATAAGCCACTTTTATTTAAACCTGCATCAAGTAGTGTATGAAGTTCTACAAAAATATCTATCTACACTCTTGTTTTTCTTTAGAGCTCTACCTATTCTTCTCTACAATGTACATAATGTTTAACGAATCTTAAATCTTCTCACGATATCACTAGCATTTAAGTCCCAAATAAAATGTTGGGTTTCATACACATAATTTCAGAGATAAATCCAATTTACCCGTACACTGAGCAGGAGCTCCCGAGCATTATTTACTGTACATAATTTTTTTTGTTTATTTTCTCTTTAATAATAATAATATAAAATTTTCTTTTATTTTTTGTCGTAAATCTTTTATCATTATCTTTGGCTTAAATTTATCTTCGTTGAGTTAATTTAATTTTAAATTGTGCCCTCGTTTTTCTTCCAGCGATGCATGCACATGGAAAAAAAAAAGTGGTCTGTGGAACTTTTAGCTTGGATGTGCACTGCATCTCACAGTCAATTTATTTTGACGTGTTTTCTTTTTCTTTGGTATACAGAACATATTAATTCCTTTTTTGTTGCGTTGATAGTATGCATTAATTTCAGAGTGTATTTTATTCCAATTCAAACAAAATGTCAAAATACATTTGTGGTGTTACCAAAACAAAATCGAATATATTCGTCAACTTCAATTGATGGATATTATGCCCAAAAATTGAACTGTCGTCTGACGATTTTTTTTTGTTTGGTCATTTGACTGCAGACTATTTTTGATTTTATTGAATTAACTGTTTTCTTTTGAACACATCTTTAACCTAAAAGCTGATTTTGTGGGAAATGCATTGAATTTCGAGAGTGTGGTACCAGTACCAGTCGAGACAATCAGTGAAGAAGAACAAACATTTCGAAATATTATTTCTTGTTGTTGCTTAAGATGGCAGAAGTTTTGTTCTTCTTTTTGGATTATCTTGAAAGATCCACAATTTTTGGACTTCCTAAAAAAATTTACTTTAATGTCGATTCAACAAGACTTTATAAATATTGAAAGCTATAAACAAAATATAAGCTTTCTATTTTGCTTTCACGTTACCCGTAGAACTCTCAAAGCCTCAAATCGATCATAAAAACTAGCTATCAAAGTTAATGTTTTCTTATAAATTTTTTTTGTAGAAGACTTTAACGAAAGTCTATGGAAGGCTGAACTTACAACAGCATTTGTTATTTTAGTGTTAGCGAACCGGAATATTTAATTTGGAAGGAAAAACGATATCATCGCAATGACCTGTACTACCTGTTGCCTTTTAATATGTTTTAACATTTTAACTTCTCTGTGAAAGACTTTACCAAAAGTTTTAATAAGGCTGAACTTGCCGCAGCAAAGAATAATTAAGACTTATCGAAATGGAAATGTTAGTTGGGAAGGACAAACTATATTATCCGAATGAACTCTACTAAATATTTGTTTTTTAATATATTTTAACATTTCAAATGTTCTGTGGAAGACTTTACCGAAAGTCTTTAGAAGGCTGAACTTACAAAAGCATATTATAATAGTTAAACTTACCGAAACGGAAGTGTTATTTCTTATTCGTTATGGAAAAAATCATAGTTTAGACTTACCGAAACGGAAGTGTTATTTGAGATGGAAAAACACGTCTGGACTGAACTTGTTCTTAATGTTCTTTTAAAGAAATAACCGAAAGTCTATAGCAAGCTGAACTTACCGCAGCATAAAATAGTTCAGACTTATCAGAAGTTGGAAAGAACAAACAAAATCATCTGAATGACCTCTACCACTTATTTAATTTTAATATCTTTTAACATTTTAAATGTTCTGTGAAAGTTTATAGAAGGCTGAACTTACCGCAGCATATAATAGTTTTAATAGTTGAGATGGAATAATATCTGAAACTGATCTTGTTCTTATAAGAATTTACCTTAGTGCTTTAAATTTTAAAATGTCTAAGTACAGTGGTAAGGATACCAAATGCTTTAAAATGTTTAAAAAAAGCAAAAGAATTGAAAATGATAATTAAACATATTTTTCAAAATTGTCATCATAAATATTCCAAACGTTTTTGTTAACAAGGTGTCAGAGTGTAATTTTCACATTCATTGAAAAAAAAAACAAATAATAAAGTTTACCAAAAATGTACTTTACTTTTCTTGTTTTCCTGGAATTTCAATTAAAGCAGGTTCGGGTACAAAAAAAAAATCTTAAGTACCAAGTTTGATAAAAATCTGACCAAACGCAAAGCATGAAAATGTCAATAGTCACAGCCAGATAAAAGCAATTGCCATATATCCACATTCATTTCATTCTAATGCAATTAAAAATTATCAATCCTACTGTCTATAGGATAGAAAGCATCAATGTACAAGTAAAAATCAATTACCACATGATTAGGCTACCTCAATAATTGTGGTGTCTACTGATTTTAACTCTTTAATTAGAGTTGGTAGCTTATATGTATATTAATGAACACATTATACCAACACTAATTTATTTATTACCTACCTATCCCTGGAAGATGAGAATAGTGTCATTATCATTCAACTTTCCCCCATGCAAATATGTATATTTAATTTATATACCATGTTGCTACTCATTTGAGGAGATATATTGGTGCATAAAGATACATACTTACTTGCACCATAGTGTTGTAAATTCTGTTAAGAAAAAAAAAATCCAACAGTGGTCAGCAACTGATAATAGGACATTAACATTATTCGTAAGTTTGTTTAGGTATTGGTTACTAGTTACTATGCGCCCCCGTAACACAACACACCATGTACTACATCATCATTACAAGCTCTGTGTCGGGGATTTTCCCTGTGGGGCCTTGTTTCCATTCTAGCGCCCACCTACCTCTCTTTTGTTTCGCAGTAATTTTTTTTTTTTGTTTCTAGGCAAAGTGAAAATTTGCAATTTCCATTCAATTTATTGAGTTTACGATAAAACCCATGACTGCGTATCTCCTCTTCTATGCTCATAGTCACACCACAAAAAGTTTCGTTGTTGGCAGTGGGATTGGATAATGTAAATTGTATAGAAAAAAAAAAGATATAAAATAATTTGAATGTATCTGGATACAACAAAAGTTCAGCATAGTGCATTTCTGTGTCGCATATGTGTATCTATCACTGTTATTATGTTTAATGGTTATAAGTACTCTTCTTTTTTCTTTTTTTTTTTGTGTTGCCTTCAATTTATTATGCCGTGAAAAAAATCATTACAAGCGAACCGCCACCGACGAGCACCAGTTACTAATTTTATTTAATGATATTGTTTCGTGTGCCACAGTGCGCTATATGGGTGAATGCATTCAGCCCATTTCTATCTTCTATCTGGATAAATTTGCTCAACAAAGACAATTCAAAAGCTTAAGGTAGGAAATTCATTTTATTTTATACTCTTTAATGCAAAATGCGTTCAATTATTTAATTCAAGATAGAATTTTGTATGTGTAATATTTCATGTTAAACAGATATTGCATTCGTTGGAAATGATTAAATTATACACTTACAATGCAAATACAAAATGGTTTTTTCATCTATAACTGTGTATTTTCTGTGGAAGAAAATTAAATTCATTTGAATTATTCTTATGAAAATGCAAAATACATATTTGGTGCGAAATAACAGCAGTTTGTTGGAAAATATGCAAATAATGCCGCATAATATTCAAATGTTCCGGCTAAAAAAGGCAAACACAGTTGTTGATGTTGTTTATTTTTCTGGTTACACTGGGGCATTTGCAGAAATTAATTAACTTTTATTTTAAGTTCGCTGAAAACAGAAATGAGATGTTAAAATATGAGAAAATTAAGACCAGTTACAGTTTGCCCAAAAGAAGTCATCCGATGTTAAAAATGATAACATTTAAGGCTAGTACAAATGAGAGCGACAATGCTAGAGCGATAGCGACACATTCAGCAGTCAAATTTTAGTTATACATTGACAATTTTCTTCAATGCTGCGTTTACGTCGCTGTTTCGCTTGAAATAAAGAGAAAAGTCTACTTTTTTATGTTAAAAAACGGGAATTCTGGAAAACTAGTTGTGCTCGGGAATGCTGGAAAACATAGTTCAAACCAATTTCGTAGAATTGTTGCTACCAAAAGAAACGGTTCTTGACGGACTTTCGCTTTTTTTTGTCACTATTAAAAGAAAAGTTCGTCGCACAATTTGGTAGCGTCGTTGTCGCTGTAAAAGATGTTGCTCAGTTGCAATGTCGCGCTGTTTTACCAGCTATTATTTGGTCCTTTAAGTTTTTCTGTACCTAAGATACTTTTTGAAAAGAAGTCACTTGGCAGCATTGTTGATGAATTACGACTATTTGGGCTCTTTATCGGGCGAAATTTTTTTGAATAATTTTACTGGGATATACTTTTTAAGAAGTTTCCATATTCTATGATATGTTCTCACTCGTTACTTCAAAAATCTTTGAAGCACGATGGAGCCATAAGTGGCCACACAAAACGGAACCAAAAATTTTTGTCGAGCCAATATATTTAAATAACAATAATTGCATAAAAAAACATTGTTAACTCGGTTTACTTGAGTTATTCAAAATGATCGAGCCAATCCATATTGTTGTCATTTTTGGCTCATACTCGTTAGATTTTCAACTATCCGAAAATAAAAACGAGCCACTTGAAGTCATCTACACAATGGTTCATTTGGCTCGACTCGGAGCCATTTGGCTTAATGGCTCCATTGTATTTGGAAAACTTAAGAAAAAATTCGGGAGCTGTCAAAACGGGCAATCTTGCCGCTAAAGCGAGACATTATGCGGTTAGTAAGCATGAAGTTTTCTAACATCGAAACATTCATGTATTCATAGCGCAGAAAGTCCTGGGCGTGTTGGGTTCGACCCAAACAGTCATTTTCTTTTCTGATAACTTTCACTGAGAAAATAAACAAACTTTGGTCTTCGTTTACAACAATGTTTAATCTATTACATACGGACAGACTTACAAAAAAAATTGTTCTAGTGTTCTCTCTTTTGATTTAGCCGTCAAAATGACAGTACAAACGCAAAACAAACACCTCTTTTGTCATCGTACAAATAAAACAACGTGTCCAAAAATGTCACACCAAACCTTATTGAAAATTTCTAAAATTTTTGCAAATGGCGGCAGATCCCGATTCTACTTTGACATTTGTGAAGTTAACAAATCACTTGTGAGGTAAAACTTCATTTTTTTTGGCAGATGCTATAATTTTTGAAGATGGCGTCACCCGTCAATTTAACTTTAACATTTAAAACGTTATTGTAAACGTCAGTTCTACTTTGACATTTGCAAAAATTATAGCATCTTCCAATAGGGTGATGACTTTTGCGTCACCTTGTATGTGTTGTTGTTTGAGGAAAACAACTAAGATTTGGCCTGTGTTCATTACCGGCAACCATTATGCAATTATCTCTATTAACTTGAATGCAGCTGTCGACAAAATGTTTGAAACACAGCAGTGCTATTTCCAAGAGTCATGGCTAAACCCATCAACCAATCCCCCTTGTTGCAGTGACATCTTCAATTGCTATATTCAAAACATAATTGGTGACAAAATTTCTTCATTCCTTAACGCACCTCAAAACAGTCGGAAAGCTGTTCTACAAACGCAATGTGTTTCGGTTTTTACAATGGACAGTGGACAGTGCCAACATATTTCTATAAATGCCTTTATTCTAATTACTGTCTTTTAACGCCTGTTGCATTTAAAAGGATCATGATGTGCCAATTTGCATACCTTAAAAACTCAATGACAAAAAAAAAAAATAAAACTAAAAATAAACGTTAGGTATATATTTGCACAATACAAGCAAAATTAGTCCTTTGTTATTTATAGAAGAATTAAATTACTCTTTTAAAAGACTTCAAAATCATAAACATTAAAATATTTTTCTTTCGTTTGTCTTGTATTTTAAGAATATATTGTACCGGGTGTTCGCAATTTATATGCCAGCAGATACTCCGGGATTTTTTTTCTTTTGATGCGAACATAATATAGTAGGTACCTATAAATTTGCAGCAAAAATTTGACTGCAAATAAATTTTCAATTGACGAAATAAAAAAAAAACAGTTTATTGCAAAGAAAAACAATAACAGCAAGGAAAAGATAGAGTAAAACTAAATACAATGAACAATCAAGTTGGAGTTCTTGGATGCCTATAAATTTATTAAAGATCGCTAAATAATTTTCTCAAAACTGAGTAAAACTGCAAATTTCTCGCAACAATTTTCAATGCAATTTTGTGAGCTATTGTCCAATTAATTGCAGCAAATAATAATGATAACAATTTGCGATTTACTAATTAATTTTAATAAATTTTGCTTATATGTTCATTATCCTGCTGCAAACTTGTGCTGTAACTGTTTTTTCGTCTGTACGTTGTTTAAAAATATATATAAAAACCAATTTCTAAAGTCTTGATATTTTAATCGTAATACCCTGTATAGATTTATTGAACCACAAAGCCATGATGGCAGCAGATGCAAAAACAGAAATTACAATGGCGTCCCATGTGGGCTCGTTTTCTGTCTTCAACAGGCTTTTTTTCTACTACCCTCGATAAATTCTTGAAACAACCCTCATTTCAATGTTCAGTTTCAAATTATAAAACCCATTTTTAAATGGGAAAAAGGTTGAACAATTATGACAAAGGAATAGGGTGGAATTTTATTTATTACAAAAATGGTTAACATTTCTTGAAGGAGTGTTCATTGTAAATGATTATTTTTTTACTTTAATTTTGAAGCATAAGGGAATTTAAATGAATTAATGTTAGGACGTAGTATGATAATGATAAATACAAATGAAGTAAAATTTTGCCAGAGATTTTTATTATTTTCTTGACACGGAAAATATTGTTTTTTTCTCAAAGTGACATTAAAGAATTTTGGATTAAATTTCAATTTAAATTAAAAACAAAAATCTAGTTCACTCACTCGTTAGTGTCATATTTTTTCGAACAGATTGCTTAACACGTTTGCTGTGCGTGGAGTTTATTCCACAAGGACTTATTATCGAGAACCAACAGTTTGGACGCTACAGAATTCACAGAAATACACAATTTTAGTATAATAAACCCAATTTTTGTAACATAGTACATGGTATTTAGCTTCCATGTATCATATATGAACACAATATAAAATACACTTCACTGTCCCAATACAAAGTGATTGAAACATGTCCTCACGTCCAATACTTTGTTCAAAGAAAAATCATTTATGTTAAGGTAATTTTTGTTAACAATTTTGTTTGATAATTTGTAGTTTTGTATCAAATGTGACTCACGGACCCTGAAAAACAGGTACAAATTGAGTTCTGTGAATCAAATATGATACACTGGCAAATAAAGCGCAAGTTTTTGTTTAAAAAAGAAAGAATTTTGTACGGAGACAGTGAAGTATATTGAATGTTTTGATCATCTATGATACATGGACGCTAAAATCATGTAAACAATTAATTCTGTGTATCAAAGATGATAATTTGGATAGTGAAGCCAAAATTCTGATGTAAAAAGTCAATCTTGTATGGAGACAGTGAATTGTCTTGTATGCTTTGATCATATATGATACATGTGTTCCTTAGCCAAAGAACAAATTAAGTGCTGTGTATCAAATATGATACATTGGACAGGGAAGTTGTTAAACACCTTTACTTTTGCTACTTTTCAGTGAAAATATTGTCTTTCGGTGGGAGAAGTAAGAATTTCGATAGGAAAATGATGTTTGAAAAAAGAGAATTCGAATAGATTCTGGTATTATATCATCAGTAATCTTGGTTTACCTCAAAAAATGATGAGTGATCTTGAAATCTATGTGGAATTATATAAAATATCAGAATTTCTGCTCTGGAACTATAATCCAAAAATGTCTGATATTTTTTAATCGCTTTATAGTCTCTCGTCCTCAACCTATGTTTTGAATTAATTAAAAAAATATAAAACAGTCCATATACAGATATTTCCCCTTCCACCAATATTTTGCATTTCCATCGAATAAAACATCTTGGACAGCTGCACTTTTTCGCCGACTTTTTTTTTCTGATTTCACAAACAACTATCGTTAAGACAAGCAATTTATTTTACGAAAAACCTCCATTGCCGCACGCTTAAAATATCAGAAAAATTATTCTACCAGAACAACACTAAACCTTTCCCTGTTCCATTTAAAGAGAAATTCAATTCTGCCAAATTCATCACAACCTTCCTAACTAAAAACAAAAAGAAACAAAAAAATAATGTTATAAAAAAATATTCTAAAACCTCATGTGCATTTGTAAAAAAAAAAAACACAAATCCAAATATACTGCTCCAGTAGTAGTTGTAGTATAGAATAGCTTATATTATTTTTTTGAAGTAAACGAAGACAACTTAGGTTTGTTGTTTCGTTAGTTGGCTTTCTGTGTCGCAACAACCTCATCTCTCCAATCTATCTAGCTCGACATGGTTAGAGTATCTATTCCTTCTTTCTATACCCATTCCCCCTCTCTCTCTCTCTATAGCTCAACAAACAACCGACTTATTCAACAAACTATCCTCATCATCGTCATGAGCGACTAACACTGTTAGTTGCCGGTTTTGGAGGCATGACTCATTTGGAAAATCTGTCCAAATCGATAAATCCAACTTAGGTATCTACTATGAGTCTTCGTTGTCGTACTCGTTCGTTGTTGGTATAGTTGTTTGTTTTGTTCGGGGAAAGGTATAAACTATTTATGTGCATGCAACACCAAAGTACTTGTACTAGAAGTATAGTAGATGGCAATGTGGTTATGCATGCACTACCATCAATGCGGGTCTCGAAGGATGGCAAACGAAACTAACGATAACAAAAACAACAACGACAACAACTATAACTACAAACATCGATAACGACGACTACGACGACGACCTGACTTGAAGCAGTATAGTTTAGTTAACCATCGTCGTTGCCATCCACGTCCGTCTGCTCGTCGGCAGTGGTAGTCCCTCTTTTTTGATGTTAATGCTCTGGATGCGGGCGCTTATTATAAAATTGTTAGTTAGCTTTTGGATTAAATGCAGCTGAGGCATTAAACGAATCTGAACTCTCATGCAATCCGGTTCATAACTTATTCCTTAGATGTGTAGGTGTATCTAGAGATATTAGTTTTCGCCCATTTTATGCGGCACCCACTTGTTGGTGTGACCAGATTTTAGAAAATCTGATGTAAAATAATATAGTGTATTATCTTAAGATTTGTAGGTTCTGTTCTATAAATTATAGAATATGTATCAAACAAAAAATCGTCCTAGGAGACTTCTCGCACATATTCACGGATAGAAAAATAAAAAAAAATATTGCAGTTGGATCAGCCAAGGAGGGTTTTAGTCGACTATTGTTGATGATGTTATGTTGTTAAAATATAACCTGATGAGATCATCAGGTTATATTTTTACTCTTAAGTGAACGCTCTATTAGAGTTTAGAAATTAGATAATTTAAAATACTTAATTTTCTTAAAAAAGACATTAACTTATGCCATATATGACTTGCTGTTAAGTAAATAATTTTTTAAGCTGAGTTTTTGTTTAGTGGGCACTTAGTGAGTAATATTTGGTCGTCCGCTACTAAGTGCTGTTATTTTGGTATGAAAAAGAGTCACCCCCTTCAGTGATCTTAAAACTTCTGTGTATTTTGAAACTAACCTAATTTTTCATTGTTCAGTCACTTAAAAAACTCAAATAACCTTATTCGTAAGCACAAGGATCCATAAATGGCATTTGGAAATCTAGCTAATATTTGAATGCACAAAGAGCCATATATGGGAAATACAAGAAACACTATGCTTCTCCACTCACACATGCAATGATAAAAAATTTGCAATTAAATATTAATTAACAATATCGAATCTTTTAAGAGAATCATATTATCGCGTTTGAAAAAAATAACGCACAAAAAAAAAAGAATAGTTTTGTTTTCTCTGCAAACAAACCCTTAAGCTTCTGACTTTGTCAACAATTTTTCGCCCCTTTTTCAATCAGTTGTTTCAACCTGAAACTTCCAATCGACACCAAATATCACAAGCCATATATGGCTCCTTCTAAGAAATTTAAGTTTTGACATGTTAATTTCTGTGTTTACCAATAATCAAGTTATACACGCCTTCTGCTTACAGCGCTCTATTTCTAAATCTATTACATTCGCTCACAAAAGACTGCTGATGCAATGAGATTTGTGTTATTTAAAAGACAAATTCTTGTTTATCAGCTATCTTAATTTATGCACTCATTCCTTCTGAAAACTGAAAATGAAGTTTATAAATAAGGCCGTGTGCCAATTGCTTTGAAAAAGGGAATAAATTGTATGCAGTGGCTAAATTATAAAACTAGTGGGTGAAACGATAAAGATTGATATTGTAGCCAGTGGATAATTTGATTTGCTTATGAAGGAGTCAGAAGAGCAAATGCAGATTTTTTTTTATAAATCGACTTTAAAACAAATTCTTACCTTTATTTCCCCAGAGCAAAATTTTTTTGTTGGGAAATGTGTTAAATAATCACATTTAATCCAAATGAGACATACAAATGTATTCACTACATCTCAAAGGTCAAAAATTATACATAGGATACAATTTTAACGCAATTGACACACGACACTTATTTAATAAACAAAAGGTACTTAAATATGTACTGAATAAATTATTTCACTTATTTATTTAGGATCAAAACCAACATAACTATTATGCTTTCAGGTGTCACAATGACAGTACAACCACGGGATTTAAACTTAACCGCGATGTTAAAAATGAGCTTCTTCTATTTAAAATTAAAGAAGACGTTAGCGTAAAGCTGACACTTAAATATTTCAGTCTCTTTTAACTTTGTTAATAAGCAAGACTCTATATGTATGTAAACCTAGATCAAAACAAAAATATCGGTTCGGAAAATGCTCCGGTACATATTTTAAATCAATAAATCAAATTCGAAAGGTCACCCTTTTATTTTGGTATCATTCATTTTCACATCCCTTCCCAAGTCTGAATCCAAGGACCACCTCTGGTGGAAAGAAAGTAAACTCAAAAAGATTGCGAAAATTTCACCACTCGTATTGGATGGTTACACGCAAACTGTATAATACACCCGCCATTTTCAATGAATTATTGATTTTTTCTCATTCATTGGTTTGGCTGGCATCTCTGTTCATTTGATTTTTTCCGCCAAATGAATTAGCAACAGTTGTGTGTTGGCGGAGTAAATTTTGCTGTTATTATTTTATTTTCTTTTTACATTTGAAATATTGATTAGGTTTAACGCGCAAGTTGCTACAACAATTTTGTACTCCTTCTCTTAAGTTGAATTTTTCTATAAATGCCTTTCCAATTTATAAAAAAAAAGAAGAAAAAAAAATAATCCAGTCAACGTGACGCCCGTATCCTTTAGGAAATGTTTGACAATGTAGAAACATCAGGCAAACGTGGCAACGCCATGTGCCGCTTATTCTTTTATTTTTTTGTGTGTGTTCTTTTAACACAAAGGCTATACAAAGTGGGTTGTGAGTGAGGGTGGGATGAGAATGGGATTCACGCTTTGTCATTCATGTTTTTTTTTTTGTTTTTTCTTTCTTTCTTTTTTTTTTTGAATTTGACTTACTTGTTGCGAAAGTTGTTTTGTGTGTCATCCGCAGTGTGAGAGAGACATCAGCATGAAGTAGAAAGGTTGGTTTGATGATTGTATTGTGATGATTGGGTGTCCTGATGAGTGGATGACAGCATTCCTGTTGATTTTGTTGATGAATGTCAAAATGAGTACGTCCTGCGCTAAATTCTTAAATAATGCCGCATTCTATCTCTTATATCAAGTTACTAATTTTGTTATATTTTTTTTTTCTATTTCCAGGTAATGACTCGTATAATTCTTTTACGTAATGAAAATAAAATGTGAATGACGTATTTCTTGGGTAAGAATATTGACATTAATTGTTGTTTTGAAATAGCAAATCCCTTATTTGGTTGAAGGAAAAAATTGGAAATGTGGTTTATCCAGCTGTTTTTAATTCTGGGAAATTGAAATGGCATCGGAAAGGCGTGTTGAAAATGAAATTCACGTGCAACAATCACTTTCACGACTTTGCTATATGTACATAGGTGGAGAACTTCGGGTGATAAGTTCTAAAAATGGTTCAATATTGAGGTTATAAATTCTAAATTCGTTTTAACCGAAAAAATTGAGAGATTAAGATTTAGTAGTGTTTTTATTTTTCTTATTTTGAGAAACACAAATTTCGAATGACATTTCAAATGAAATGAACAAATGGATGTGTTCGCAAAATTTATCAGGATATTTTGAAATAACTACATTTTTATTTTATTTTAATGAAGATTACTAGTAAATCCGTTTAATTCACACTTCAGTGCTTGGTGAAAACATAGGGTATACAAATACAAGCACTTAAAACCTTGATCGTGAATACACCTAATGGTTTGCAGCGAAAGAATTACTTTTGTGCATTCTTAATGGTAGGATGAAAACACCCTATTTCGACAGGGACAGGTCTCATATTCTGATTCTTTCGACAAAAGTTGTTTGTTATAGTTTCTTTTAGTCTCTAATCTAGAGATAGAAGAGAGAAGTCCCTTTAGTTTTTATTTCCCCATATGGTTCATTTACTTTACGACTGTGTTCACTTAGTCCTGTTTCTTTTAACCTCGAATTCCCTAAACAAACCTTATCCACATTCATTTGTTATAATTTTTAAATCTAAACATCCTTCAGCGTTCTCACCACAACTTAAACCAGAAGCATTATAAAAATTTGGCGCCCAAGGAAAGGCGCCCAAGGAAAGGAACTTTCGAAACTTAATACGAACGCAAAACATGAAATACCTCACCAATCGCCGTTTTGATGATTATTCCCACTCTGATAACGTTTACTAAAGCTTTTATCAAAAACATTATAAAATGGCGCCCGAGCAAGGATTTTCAAATGTACTAGTGTTGATACGAAAATTTACGTGATTTACTCTCACTCTGGCAAACTGATTTCGATGAATCCAAAGATGCCGTGTATCTACTTACTGTTTTCCCGCACATAATCAGCTCCAATACATCCAATCGCAAAATGTCCCTTTGGGAAGAATCGCTTTTAAAACGTTACACTACTCTTAACAATCCTAACATAATAACATTGTTACAAAATTCTAAGGCCAATTTTGTTCAGAATCCACAAAAACTCATAGATTTGATAGAGTATATCATACTCAATAGACGAATTACCCCTCCATCACTCTCATTTTCATCAGAAATGCCTATATGTACACTTAAATGCGTAACACAAAATTTTTGCTTCAACTATATGCATTTTTGTTGTTTATTCATGTATTTTCTTTGATTTCAAAACCAATAAACAAAAAAAAAAACTCATTAAACTGTCTGACTTTCGATGTCAAAATAAAGATAAAACAAAATGACACTTTCCGAATTTATTGATGACAATAAAAAAAATAAATAAAAATCAGTTAATTGACTAACACACTCATCCTTCGTCCAAACGATTTTCTTGTTTAATTATTGTATTCGAGTCGAGTGTTAAAAAATCACCAATGACATAAATTAAAAAGTAAAAAAAATCACTCATGCAGATGTTCGACTCGTGTGTTTTTATAACGAGTAACAGGGTGGTCGAAAAATACTTAATCGATATTTTTCTATTTGGACATTCAAGTTTTTTTTAAGGCAACGTCGTCGTATGATAATGCCTTTTAAACGTCTTTTCTTAGTACATGACAATACCAGCTGAGTTTATCGTGCTGTATTTAATTCGGTGCTGGGAACTAACTTCACATGGGAACTTACTTCACCACTAGTGGGAACTTATTTCACTTTTTTTTTAGTAGGAGCAATTTTGGGTATGGAATATGTGCATTTTGTATGAAAAGTGTAACGTCACCCAAAAGAGTGAAATAATTTCCCACCAAAAATGTTTGTCATTCCCACTCAAAGTGAGAAACGATTTCATTAACAAAAAGTGAAATTAGTTTGTTCCCACATGTGAAGTAAGTTTCCATGAAGTAAGTTCCCTGTGAAGTTAGAGGTGAAATGGGTTTTGTGAATATTTCACATTCTCAACTTATGAGTATCACAAAAACTATCGAAATTGTGATCTCCTTCAGGAACTAATTTTTTTGATTCGCATTTTCAATAGTTAGCTACTTTATGGTAAAACGTTTGTGACTAACTACTTTATTCTTCAAAAATATATTTTATCTTCACTATTTGACAACAATTGTTCCCGAAAAAATTCCAAAACTTTATTATGATGTGTCATAATCAGTTGTTTTAAATCGAAAAATAATATTCAGAATAATGCAGTGAGTTTGTTTGTGACTTTTCTTGAAGTAGTTTGTATTCTACTTTTGAAGTAGAATACGGAAAATGTTATCGAGTCACAACATTCCTCACAAAAATCACAGACGATTATGATTTGTGACCCCTCACAAAGGCAGAATCGGGGTATCTATTAAGCTTTATCTTCTGTCAAGTATAGGACGTCACAACCACAATAAAGTGTTCTGCGATTTTGTATTCCAAGGCTGTTCGAATGTATTACATATCTCCTAACATATAAAATTTCAGAACTGACAGTTGACGCAATTACATTTCGGGTCACCCTGTATATACTGTAGATATGAGTATTTTTTTTTTTTTGTAGTTTTACTCATAAAAAACTAACTCATAATGAAAAAACTTGCCATTCTCTATTTTAGAAATCCACAGACAATCTGCATATATTTCGTAGACAAGTTAAAATTGTTTCTATGGAGAAGTCTTTGAGAAAACAAACAAAATGAAATTGAATCTTCAGTGGGCGATGATGATTAATCGTGTTTCGCCATATCAGGCGCGTCAGCTAACCGGCATAATGCGGCGACATGGAGGTCGCCATAATATGACCTCTGTTGTGCAAAAAAAAAAAAATACCCAACAAAATCATCTTTTTGAGATGAAATTTTTGTTCGTTTAAATAAGACAAATCGTTTTTCACATTCGATGGGATTTCGAGTGGAAATAAAAACCTTCCGCTTCTCTAAGTTGATTATTTATTTATTTTTTCAATCAAATTAATGGAATTTGTATTACGAAAACGTTGATGTACTTTTTTTTTGTGATAAAAACTTTCATTATTCTCGTGTGTGTGAGTGTGGGATTTTTTTTATTGTGACTGAGATGAGATGCAGCTGTTCTGCTAAATGTAGATTGTGGTTCACTGTCATTTCTATAAAATCATTTCTCTTTTGGAGGAATAAATAATAATTACAAATGGATTACACGTTTACGAGTTTATAATAACCGTTGATTTCAGTCAAAGCTTTGCTTTGATAGAAAAAGTAAACGATTTAAGGTTGTTTTAAATATGCATGTATGTATCTTATAGATTCATAAAGATAGTTGAGTTTTTAAACTTTCCTAGAAATAATACACGCAATATCATAATATCTATCAAAGAAAAAAAATACTGGAACTCTCTAAATTATGAAAAGAGTTGACTTTCAACCTAAGTTCTCTTAGTCAAATTTTCCTGGGGCACCAAATAATATTTTAAGATAATCAAATAAGATTAACTGGCGCCATTATTTAAAACAAAACGCCGTCAAAACAAAATATGACCATGCACTTGTTGTTAGAAGTCGAACAATTATTTAATCTCAGCAAATATGATGACGCACAGTTTTTATTGTGATGAATGCACAAACGTGTGGCAACAAATTGACAGCGAATAAAATACGAATGTAAAATATTTATTGATGTTTATTGTCAGAAAAACAAACCAATTTTGGATGCCAAATTATATAATTTTTAGTTGTATGTGATTTTTAAGTCGCAAATGAGCTTCTGTCAACCGTTGTTTTTTTCGTAAAACTATTTCAAGTGCGCAATTGTGTGGATCCCTTACTTATCACACATGAAAACCTCTGTTTCTCGTTCAAATAAATTTCCCGAAATTTTCCTGATTAGATCATTGGATATGTAAGTATTCTTCTTTTTCGTGCGCATGCAGTGCTCATGTAAAATCTTCAATTATGGATGTCTTCATCCTAAGCATGGCATAATTGATTTACTTTCGGTTCAGTTGAGAAGCTAGTCAAAGAGTGTAATAAATAGTAAAGGACTCCATTTACAATTGTTCGAAACTCCTGCGACAAATTCTACATTTGTTTTGACTTCCTATTAATGGATCTTCTCGATATCGTTACCATGGGGCACACATATCAGATCCCGTCTACCGGATGCTCTTTCATAGGTAATCAAATTATGCAAATCGCTTGAGGAATCACGCGATGTTTATCCATTTTGATTCAATACTGTCTGGATTGCATCTGAGGTCGATTTACTCGAAACAAACCCGCACTGTTATCTGATTAGCCGTATGATAATTCGCAAACAGCCATCCGATTCCCGCTGAACGATCTTCTTAATAAATAATATCATGCTTCATTGAACAATATTAAATTTATATGGCCCTTACAGTCCAAGAAGGATTACGGTCTCAACCACCCAGCCGGTTCTTCACTTGTTAGCAGCCTCAAGTTTAGCAAGAAGCTATAGGTGGTTTTTCACTGGCCATCGATTGGAGGTCTTCCTCTGCTGCTTACACAATCAGGGTTGCATACGAAGACTTATCGGACTGGAGAGTTGATTGAACTTTTGGAATCTCTCGCACTGAAAAGTTAGGAGATTAAAGTTTAGAGATTAAAACCGTGGCACACGTAAACTAGATGTTTTCCATCTTATTCCAGAATATGGATGGTATAGGTATTAAGTGTAGCCTAACCGCTTTGGTTTTTGGAGTTTTTTTTAACCGCAGCATTTATTATTTATTTATAGAGAAACTTCTTCTGGAAAACAATTTCAAATACCGTTGCCGCCCTTAAAGAATTTGGTTGTGATCTACAATAACCATATGCTCATTGCTCATGTTCTTTGGTTAACGAACCTTCTTAGAGTTTCCAATTTTTTGAGGAAATTTTGAAGATAGTTATGGCTTTATTAATGTTGTCATGTCGCAATTGCTAAATAACCTGGGTTGGATAGGCATTCAATGCAGATATTTCTTCCAACTTCCGATATTCTCTGTACTCTTTGCAACATCATAAGACATTTTTCTAGTTGTGGTTTTTTCATTAAGAATTTATATTATCAATTATCAGAGGATCATACCCTGTACAAGCCTTAAGAGCTGTTGTTTTTTTTAAATATCACTGCACTCCAACATCATGTTTCTTTCTACCGTGGAGTTCTTTGGCAGTTTCCAGCAGTAATTTAGCTTTTTTTCAAGTATGTTGACAGTTTGACACAGAAAATGTTTCATATTAGAGATAAATGCTTTGTTTTTTGCTTTGTCCAGATTTTACAACTTAATTTCTCCAGAAGTTCCCATTTGTTTATGTGTGTCAAAATAGCATTACCTCTTTTGTCGTGAATTTGTCGTAAATTTGTCGTGCAACTAAAAAATTGTCGCGCGACTATTTCAGAAAATAACTCCTGGCAGTCAAGTTAGCACTACCACTACCACCCCAGAAAAAGGATTAAATGTTATCGAAAATTAAAATAAGAATAATGGAAATAATTGTCGCTTTTTTGTCGTAAATAACTTATGCAACTAAAAAATTTGTCCTGCAATTTTTTTGTTTAAATAACCCCAAAAAATAATTTCTCGGTTAAGTAAGGTTTAACACCCTAGAAAAAAAATTAAATCTAATCAAATTTAAAAAAAAAAATAACTCAAATAATTTCAGTTTTTTTGTCGTGAATTTGACGTGCAACTAAAAAATTTGTCGCGCAATTTTTTTTTAAAATAACCTCATGACTGTCAAGTAAGCATTATCAGGGGTTATTTTCTAAAATAATTGCGCAACAATTTTTTTAGTTGCACAACAAATTCACGACAATTAATCCAATAGTTAAACTTTTGAAATTTGAAAGTGGTAATGCTAACTTGACACACATCGTTTGTTTACTTTTCTTTCTCGTTTTCATAAAAATTCTGAGACTAGGAGACGACATGGCTTCTCGATAGCTACTCCCAGTATTTCTTTGCAATCTTTTAAACTCGACTTCATGGAACGGGCTACCAAATGGTAGTTTAATCTAAGTTTCATACTTGTCACACGGTAAGATCAAATGACCTGAACTTATTAAGGATGTCTTCAACAGGATAATTCTTTCGAAATAGCCAAAGATAATACCGATTCCATTGTTCTACTCCGTATAGCAAAACATCCTGTTTCCAATTTCCAAAGTTTCTCTAAATCGTTTCTTGAATCCACAAGATGTTCAGTGTAATTCTCTTCATCTTCTCTTCCAGCATGTCCATAAAATAATCCTATACCAATCGCTAATAAATATTTACTCCCTATAACGTAGCTGAACTTTACTTTCTCAATATAAACATTTATTTTAAAATATCTTCCCGCCAATCTTAAAATTCTCAAACAAAATCAATATTTTTCTTTCAACAACCAATAGAAAAATATTTACCAGTCCATTTGAATGACAAACAAATAGAAAATTCTCAAATCGATGATGGATTTAAGTATTATAGAGGTTGTCGTCTGATTCATAATACGTACATTATATACGTCTACATGCTTATATGTTGATGAAAAAGAAGAAAAAAGATTGAACGCAAATGGCTGCACATCACAGATATAGATTGATGATGTTTGCCATTAATCCAATCACACCGTGAAATTGTAATCCCTGATGTTGTACCTCATTCTTGTATATGAACTTTCTATTCTAATTTCAAGCAAATGAGATTGGAAAAACAAAATGGAAACTAAAACAAATTACAAAAAATAAAAAAAGAGCTCAGGCCTCTTTAGTAGAAGCTTAATGGAAGAGTTACTTCCTATTATCCAAGCAAACGTACCTACCTAGTTATAGTTAGTTTGACCTTTTTTTTATCCTTAACTTTTCCGTCTTCTTCATTTGTTACATGCATCACTCTAATCTAGATGTAGGTACATTATCATAGTACATTTAAACAGAGACATTGTGCATTTCCGTGTATATATAGCTTAAGGTTTTGCCCTTAATTACCATCAGCTGTGCAACAATCCAGCAAAAGAGCTTCCTATAAAATATACCAGCTTCGCAAAGTCTTGATATACCTATACTTATATAATTTTTTCTAGCTCCTTTTTCTAGTTAAAATGAAAGCGGTGAACCCTTTTCAGATTGTATAATTCGTCGTTTGAATTTGTCAAAGTTTTACTGCTACTAAAATCATTTGCAGAAAGTATGGGTACCGACAACCATTGTAAATATGTCATTTTCACTAAAAAAGTTTATTGTAAAAATGTTGAAATGAAAATTGGCTACACAATTTGTAATATGCAACAACAATGTAGGCCATCGCGAGACTTACATATTTTATTTCGTTGTAAATGTAATCCCTCTGATGCCAACACTATGTCCGCCATTGTGAATATTTTATGGCTTCCTAGACTATACCGACGACGACGTGACGATCGATGGCGAATTTCGATATGTTGAAAAATACTCTTTGAACGGATTGTTTTACATTTACATTCGCGTCATTCGATTATTTAAACAAAACAAAAATATCTGTGAATTGGCTGTTTACATCTAAAATACAGGGTGGTCCAATATTTGTTTGTCTCCGGAACTGAACGAACCCTATTTTTGGTAGCAATTATGTTTATTTCACGGCTGGCGGCGGCTCAGCCGATCATCAGGCTCTTTTTGCTGGTCTATTATAATTTCATGTTTATTTGCGGAGCAACGGAATCGAACCCACTCATGTTTTTACCGTGAAGGCATAATTCCCTACAATTCTACGTCTAAGGATATAATGTTGAAGCTGAATTCAATTTTGATTTATCAGTCTATTGAGAAGACTTACAGTAGCCGCAATTTGCAAAAGTTATACTATCCCCCGATAAAGTGATTCAGTTTTAATCACCCTGTAAACTACATCAATTTAGTTGTAGAGTATATTTTTAGTAATTCAGTTAAATGCCTTTGTAGTTGCTGTCATCTCTAAACGTTGTTGACATTTTGTTGTCAATGTATTTTAAAATACTGAAGGTTTATTGACGGGAATTTTATTAGATTAGGTTTATTTTAAATCTGTCATATTTCAGTCAATCAAACTGTGCTATATCGTATAGTCTGTGATGTGGTAAAAGTATTTATTTGTTTATTGAGGAAAATAAGCAAATGATTGTTGATGAAAGCATATGTTGACGTCTGTTTTTAAATTAATAGATTTATGAATAGTGTTAATAACTTTTATATTGTTTCTAGTTCTTTATGATGAAAGTTTGAAATTTCACATAATCCTAAATGGTGCCAATACCCACGGCAGTGGGTTTCACTATACTAGACTATTAAAATTTACCTTGCAAAAATATCACGCATGAGGTAAAACAATGACACTAAAACTAAGAGAGAATTTTTTTAAACTAAAAATAAAAATCTGAATTATTAAAACACCTGTAGAAACGAAAAACAAGTGCAAACGTCTGCAAGCAAAACAAAAAAGTCTTAAAAATGTATTCTTTCGCCGGCTATTCGTGGAACTTCGTTTACTGTAAACGAAATATACAGTCAAGTTAGCACTACCACCCCAGAAAAAAGATTAAATGTTTAATCGAAAATTTAAAAGGACAACGGAAATAATTGTAGCTTTTTTGTCGTAAATAAGTCATGCAACTAAATAATTTGTCATGCAACTAAAAACTTTGTCGCGCAACTAATTTTTTGGTCAAGTAAGGCTTATTACCCCAGAAAAAGGATCAAATCTAATCGAATTTAAAAAAGGATAATGCAAATAATTTCAGTTTATAAAAAAAAGTTTTTTTGTAAAAAAGAAATTGCGCGACAAATTTTTTAGTTGCATAACTTATTAATGACAAAAAAGCGACAATTATTTCCGTTAATTTTTTAGTTTTTCGATTACAATTAATCCTTAGTGCTAACTTGACTGTCAAGTTAGGATTACCAGGAGTTATATTTAAAAAAAAAAATTTCGCGACAAATTTTGTATTTGCACGACAAATTCACGACACAATCCAAGAGTTAAACTTTTGAAATTTGAAAGCGGTAATGCTTACATCAAAATTATATATATATCCGTAGCCAGACGAATGAATTTAAAAAATTTAAAACTAAACACAAATAGCACAAAACGGTATAATTTCGGTATCACATTTCCTCAGTATGCCAATTGATGGCTTCTTTAACTATTATTTATTTCTGTTTTACGTATATTTTTTTTTTTTTTTGAAGAATTTAAATTGGTATGTGCAATCTTCTTAACGCATTCTATAATTTTATTATATTTCTTTAATACTTCTTTCCATCCATCTAAAAAGGTTTTTATGTGTTAAGGTATTTTTTATTCTTTAATACTTCTTAAAACCTACTTAAAAATAGTGTTATTAATAGAGCCAACTGATACAAAAGGTACTACTCAACTAGCACTTAATAGTATAGTTTCTGTATCAGACTTCTTAATTCATACTTTATTCAATCTTATTTTGGTATGCCAGTTAATGGCTTATTTATTCATTCTTTATTTCTCCTACACTAGGTACTTATTTTTTAAGAACTTAAATTGGTATGTTCACTCTTCTTAATAAATTCTTAATTTTTTCTAAAATTGGCATTTCTTAAATATTATTTTGTTTCTTTAACACTTCTTTATTCCATATAAAAGGGTTTTTATTTGTTGAATTTTTGTATTGTTTAATACTTCTTTCAGCTTTCTAAAAATATTATTATCAATAGCAGACTGTATACCTTGCTTAGCATATGAAATAGTAAATAAAAATAAAAAACAAATAGTAAATAAATAGTAAATAAAAATAGTAATAAAAAACAAGTAAATATTTACAAATAAACAATATATGAAGGATTTTTTTGTTCAAGAAATGTCATAATTCTTAAAGAAGCAGTAAAGAAGTATTAAAGAAGAATTTTATTCCGATTTAAGAAGATTTTAGGAATTAATTTAGCTTCTTAATTCTTTCTATCGCTTTTTCCGCTTTCTATCTACTTAACAAGAACTTAAATCCTTCTTAAAGAAGAATATGTATGTGCAAGGCACTTTAGTGTTCTTAAATACTTCTTTAAGTGATTTTCTGCTACTTGTGAATATAATTGGATGAAAAATGTTAAGTGACTGGATGTATTTTAATGTTCCCAGTTGACACCGACCCAAACTGATTGTTATTAATTTTTCAGTGAAATTCTAGTACAAGCAGTGAGTGTTTTGTTTAAAATGTATTTAATTCATTGGAAATTCTGATTATTATCAGGATCGAAAACAGTTGATTCGTTGTCGCAAGCTTTTTCTAATGACGTGAACAATTATTTCCAGAATTTTCACACAACCATTTGGACATATGTATCTAACTTTATTTTTTCACATTTAAATGCGGTTTCTTTCATAATCTTTTTTAACGGATTAAATTTCACAATGCACATTCTTTATGACTGTTTTGTGTTTGTTCGTATGACAAATATTCTGCTATCAATGACTGCGAATTATGTAATATTAATTATTATGAATAAACCCATGTCAAAGTCTACTTCAATACCTCAAAGTCAATGAAACTACATAATTATGTTTCGATTAGTTTGATTCACTAAATCAAAAATAAATTCAAACAAAAATACCTTTTAAAAGGTTTCCAGCGAAACTTATCCCCTTATCAATTTTATTATAATTGCATTCATGAGATACATGTACTTTAATTAGGTTGCTATAGGAGATACAAAAATACTTTAATTTGATTCGCTTACTTGACGTTAAGTATTTTAAAATAGAATAAAAGTTAAAATATTCTAAACACGTTTCAAAATCCTGGTCAATGTTTCTACTTTGTATAAAATTTAAACTCACTCAGTGTAAATATTAGTTTGTATAATTTTTTGTTGATAATTATGGATTATTTTAATTAATTCTGTTCAAAAAGTGGAAATAAGGAGAGTTGCTAGAAAATGAAGAAACTCACTGAAAGTGTTTTGAAAATCTCATGAAATCTGTATTCAAATAATTTTAAGAATTATTATGAATATAAGTTACTCTTGGAAAATCTTTATAAATCCTTGAAACTATTTGCAAAGGGCTAACAAGAAAAAAAAAACATTGTTTGATGTGCCAAAACAATGAACTTTGTTGTAGAGTGAGAAATATTAAAGGGCGTATAAGTATGAAATTAATATTAAAAATTTCCAGCGAAAAATAATAGTCGGAAGTTTGAGTAAAAATGTGTATATACAATGGAACAACTTTTGTGTGTTTGAATGTAGATAATTACCTTGTTGCCTACAGCTATGAACTCTGGATGACAGAACAAAAAGTATCTTTTTTGGGTACTCGCATTGATCACAAAATAGTGATAACAATAGATATTTATATCGCACTAGCAAGTTCATTTTATTCATTCATTCTATACAAACGGAAGAATTTGTTGTCAGTTTTTTTATATTTCGAATAATATTTCATAGAATAACTTAATGAAAGGATGACTGAGGCTAAGGTGGAAAAGTATAAAAATGAACGATGCAACGATTGAAGCTAAATTCTGCTATATCTATCTTTCTATTTCATCAATTGATTTTAGTTTCAAAAATTTACAAAAACGCCTTCTAAATAAATTTGAATATTATGGGTAAACAAAAAAATAAACAAAGTTAACCCATTTAAAATTTTGAAAGTGTAAATAGTGTTTGTCTAGATTCACACCAAATTAGACAGAAATAAACAAAACAAAAACAGATATATATACATGTTTTTCACACCGAATAAAGCAAAACAAGATAGATTTGTTTTATTGCTAAACTGGGTTTGAATTATAAGTTATGTTTTATTTGTTTCCTTTAACTGGTGGACAAAGCTACCAGTTACGTTTAAGAAAATTCTGTATAACTAACTAAAGTGTAACGTCACCCAAAAGAGTGAAATAATTTCCCACCAAAAAGTTAAGTTATTTTCCTACTGAAAGTGGGAATTTACGTCACCAAAAAATAGTGAAATTAGTTCCCACTAGTGGTGAAGTTAGTTCCCATGTGAAGTAAGTTCCCTTCACCGTATTTTGTGCCTTCTTATATGCCCTAAACAAATTTGTTCGCTTGCGCCTAATTTGATCTCTTGTGTAATGTGATTTATTTGCCTAATTTGATGGGAAAGTTTGAATTTAAATTCGTGCAATGTTCGACGTTAGGCGATTAAGAAACACTTTTTCGTTTGGCTGCTTATTGTGCATTATTTGTTGTCAAAGGTTCGATTTTAACGTGTTTATATAAAATTGAAAAGACAATAAAACAGTTTCGTTTTATTCGGTGTTGAACCAGCTTTATGATAAGCATGATAAATCATCGTTTGAAGTTGCTTATACATACATATATATGAATTTAACATGCTGATACATTTCACTTTTCTGACACCTTTTTAAAAGTTAAAAATTGTTTGTGTATTTCGATGCAATTATACATTAGAGAAAAAAATTCTCATTTCTATTAAAGTTAAACTCAATTTTTAATGATTTGAGTAAACTTAACAACTGTGTACCCAATACAATTAAACAAATTATAAGAAAACAATTTTAAGGCGGAAATCAAGAAAATAAAAGTTTTATCATAAAAACACGTTCAGTCATTATAAAGATAACAAGAAATCAACTAAAGCTTTTAGCGATAAGCAAAAATATCAAATAGAGTAAACAAGATTTTAATCATATGCTTAAAACATCATTAGTCATTTTCATTTGATGTCTACCTTAAGCTGAACAATCGTCTACCCATTTTATTATTATACATAATCACTCTTTTTGCATTTTGTTTTAATAATTAATTTTCTCTCTAGAAAATTAACTTGAAAAATAAATTAGCGAATTAAATTATATATTAAAGCGTATATAATTTATAGCACTTTATCTCCCAACAAGTATAACAACTTCAAAGTCTAATATTGAAACTTCTACTTTAGATACTTTGAGAGGCAATAAAGCAACATCAGCGTCTTGAAACTTCATAATTAACTATATTTTTCTAGATACGCACTACTGACATACAATATTATAATTTCCTCACAATCAAGTATCGAAAGATTTCCAAAATGTTACAATACCACAGACACTGTGAATCAATGAATAAAATAGTGCGTAATATTTGCGTTTCTACGTCTAAAGCCATAAAATAAAGCAATAACAATATTATATTAAATTTTTTATGTTAGGTTTTTGATAATAATATGGAAAGATAGAAGGTAGTAAAAATATACAAACATAAACAAAAACTAATAAATCCAAATTTGTCTATAGTTCGAAGAGTTCTATTATGGAAAAAAAAAAAAAAAACAAAATGTTGTTTTTTGCTTGCGCATTTCCAACGAAATTACTATGTACATCTATCCATCTATATAGCTTAACTATCTCTGTATGTATAGGATACAAATTTATGGGGATTACTTTGATGGATTGTTATACTATAGGTATATCTACTTGTGTGTGAATTTCTTTAACAAATAAGGTAATTGACAAAGTCTGAGAAATTTTAAATTGATTAAATGAAAACAACTTGATTACATATACATTTGAAAAACAAATTCATCGCAGTTGGTAAACATGTTTTTATTTTTTTTTTATTTTATAATTTAATTAAATTTGAATTGATTAACATTTACATATAAATGTATATCAACAACCTGTGTAGTATTATTGTGTTGGAGGACTTGTGGTGCTTGTTTTACTGATTAAAAAATACATAAACTTTATTTTTAAAATTTTATCATATATAGTTTCTACCTCGTTCTTGCTTTGATTGTTATTTTTTTTTTTTTTTTTTTTGTTCAAGTCCCTTTTAGTCATGGATATGTGATTTCATAACAACAAACAACATTCTAATTTCGAAAGTACACATTCGATTAGAATAGTAGCAAAAATTTACATTTTAAAATGTATTTAACTTTAAACATTATTGTGACTGTTTTATTATTCTAGTTCTAGTTTTTGCACATTTGATTAACATATTTCAAAACAAACCCAGCTGGATGACATTTTATATAACGTAAAATGAAAGTTAATGATTTATAGAAGCACTAATGACCAGCTGTTGTATAATTTAAGATTCATGAAATGACAAGTCAGTTTTTCTTTAAATTTACAAAATATTAAATTAATATAAAGATATAAGTTTAACATGCCGTTAAATTGATTAAGTAAAATTTATTTTCTCAATTACAAAATTAAGACTTCTTAGATCTTAGACGGGCATACTGTACAAATAAACTTGTGCATGTTCCTTACAATATCTATCATGTTTAACGAGCTTCTCTCATGGACAATCAGCACTGGCTTCAAATGTATACCATCGATTGCGTTTCCCTTCTCTATATTTATACAAACATTTTTTCCGCTATATAAACATTTTATATTGCCCTTTTATTCGCTCTAAAAAAGATATGTTTGGTTTAGAAGAAAAAACTTTGGAAAACTACTTTAAAAAAAAAAGTTATGGCGTATGAGTGTTTTTTTTTTTTTTTGTCGTACACCTTTTTTTGACAAACTGTACTGGCCATGTTGTTTTAGCTGCGCTTATTATACACTTTACTTTGTTTATATTATTCACTCACTGATGTCATGAGAAGGTTCAAGATTGAACATCATGATCGCCACAGGCTCAACATCGACAGTAACGAATCCAATGCAATAATCTTTTACCAAACTTTCCGAAATAGTTGAACAGTTCGACATATTTTATTGGCGTTTGCTACTGATCGACCGTTCACCTCAACTTGCCAAAAACCGATACCATCGGCGAAATCTAATTGATTTTGCTTTAAAAACTGTTTCAATTCGATGGAAAGTCTTTCAATCCATTGAAGGGCAAATCAAATTAGTTTACTTTGAAAAAAAAAAAAAAAAAAAAAACAATCTTCATCTCGCTCCTGTTGCTTAATTTATTTTAATTGGTCACTTTATATTCAACTTGCCCGGGGTTCTATAAAAATAACAAAATCAATTTTAACCTCATTGAGATGATACATTGTTGACACATGACAACACAAGAAAAAAAAATCCTATGACATTTAACTACACACGCGCTTATAGCTACCATTCTTACCCAATCATAGCCTCGAATAATGTTAATTGACAATGCATGCTTTGCCAAAAGCAAACAAACATTATAACAAAACATTATACAACGAAAAAAATAAAATAAATAAACCTCAGACTGTCATCGAGCCTTTTTTGAAAACATTTCTAATCTCAATTTGTCAAATGTTCGATTGCTGTTATTGGCTAATAAATGTTCATTAAACCGCATCTTTTAGTGTTTGTTCAGTTAAGTTTTGTGCTAGATGCCTTTGCTGCTACCAATTGCGAAAGTATCTTTTACATATATATAATATACCTGTACGCCTCTTGTTTGCTGCTGCTTCTGCTGCTATAAGTGAATGGCTGATTATAAAGGGGGTTTTGAGGACGTCAAGGGGTACACGACCACCTTACCTCATTTTACGATTTTCTTTAGCTCACGGCAAGATGTCAATGAACGCAGAAACGTATACACTTATGAAAAATAACAATAAATATAAAAAAAAAAAATAAAACAAAAAGGAAAGAAACGAGAAAAAAAAAATTACCTTTATGCATAGCAGCATAAGCTTTAAATAAAAAATGAAGAACAAGAAATAAGTCAAAAAGAATTTTTTTTGTTTGTTTGTATTTTTGTTCTTTACCCGCATGGAATTTTGAGCGACAACCAAAACCCTTCTTTGCATATAGGTAGGCACTAGGCAGTAGGCACAGTGGCTCTCTCTGTGACATAGGGTTGCCACAAGCATCAATTTGGTAAGTGTCGAAGTTGATTTTTATCTCATTGTGTTTTAACGCTTAGCATGAAGATTCAGAGAAAAACTTGGCACAGAACAGTCGAAAATTAATCTCAAAAGCTACGAAAAAGGTGGAGAGAGCTCAAACATATTATTAGAAACAGTACAAGATGATTTGTATTGACGGTAGTTGACACCCTTTGTCCCACAGAGATCAAGTAGCTTAGTAAGCAAACATTGAGATATATAAACTGACAGATAAATGTAAAATACAAAAAAAAAAAAGAAATTGCAAATATTATGATTGAAAGAAAATGACAAAATGAACATTTTTCAACTGGAGAAACTGGTTACCCATGAGAGAATTGCAACCATTTCGGAAACTTCCACGTTCAGTTAGGTGATGTTAGGTTAATGAGCTTATGTAGATGAACTATTTTAACTTCAACACACTTACATCAACTTTGAACAATTATGAAGCTGATAGATTGTTTCCTTTTTTTTTTGGCTGGATATAGCTATTTCAAGGGGTCCAAGCCCTATCATCAGTCTCCTTATTAGTGGTGGTTCAGAACCAATCAAATTTTATTATGAAAAACTTTCTACATGCACACTATAGGATTCGAACCCACACATATCAGATTTGCAGGAGTCGTATGCACTAAGCATTCCACTGCTTATATGACCACTGACTTCACAGATCGAGGTGTGATGTTTGTTTATCAAACGCACTTGGAGCATCTGCATTTTTCTAAGCGCCTTTGTTCCGCCTCCATTTTTCTCTTTACCTTATTTCGATAGACTACGATTCATGGTAGGTAGGTAGGTAGGTAGGAATGGCGGCTATTCTGCTAGAATAAAACCCAATTAGCGCTTGGTGCGCCGTTTTGATACCATAAACTCATGAGACCTATTATTTTGTGTAGGTTGGGATAGCGTTTTGATGACTGTGGTGTTTTAACGTATGGAATTATGTTGCTTGGGAGATGGTCAACTTCCATAGGAAAACAAGGGATCCTCGAGTACCTCAGCCAAGGGAATTGGCCCATACCCCCCACCTGGCTTTATGCCAGGCTGTTAGCTCCGATATGTCTGTCTTCGCTAAAAACCTAAACAGGCAGGGTACTGGATGGCTAAGGGTAGGACCAGATTTCCGTGAGATCAGTTCGATTTAAGGAAAAACATGATACCCGCAGTAGGTAGACTTTTGTTTTTACGTTCAAATTGCAAATCAGTTTCATATTAAGTATTCATGTATTTCTATATTCTAAATATAAATAAAGTTCGAATCTACGGCATTCCTTGCGACAGAAGTCGATGTTAAGCATTGATAAACTTTGGACAAGTCTTTCAAAATTGTCGAATAAAAATTAAAAATGTTCGATGTGGCGTTTAGCTTTTAAAAAAAAAAATCTGATGCCTAGTTACACCAAATAATACTTAGGATTTATTGGGTATTTAAATTTTAAAATGGCAACATTCTTTTGCACCAACAAAGCAAATAAACATAATCACATACAAAGAAAAAAAAAACAATACAAATCAAAATGCTATGAATTAAACTCTATGGCAACCCTGTTCTTTGTATGTTTTCTAGTTTTTCTTTTGATTATCATCATTCTCTATTATTGTGTGGGTTGCTATACAATAACACAACGTGTGTATTCAAAAGCAAAGAACAACAAACGCCGCGTTTAGAACAAACGAGTGCAGTGTCCCCAATGCTAGATACATTTTGATACAAAATAACAAAAAACAACAACCAAATAAAACTACTAGAAATGCACATTGTATATAAGATTGCATAACTTAATGGGTTTTGCTTCACTTGATTTTTATTTTTGTAGTATAAAGAAAATAAAGTATATTACACCCATGTCATCGTTTATAAGAAACTTATTTAACAAAAAAAAAAAAAAAAAAACAATGAAGTATCTACAGGGAGACGACCTACGGGTACTCATTCAATTGTAGACCTAGTATAAAATAAAGGTGGTTATCTATCTACAAAATGTCTGGTGAAATTCTTTGCTGACTAACATATAGAGACATGAGAAGGCAGAAGAACTATATAAAGCCAAGTGGTAAAATTGCACTATTCTAAGTGGCTACATAATAATATTTCTTTGCCAGGTAGATAGATACTCAGCAGCCACCTAGAAACCCCAAAACTATTTTTATAAATCAAGAATGAGAAAATAGTTTAAAATTTATATAGGCAAATAATATATTGAATTTTAATTTAAAATATACAAGATGAATGCAAAGAAAATTGCTGACTTGATGGAAAGAAAATATTTATAGATTTTAATGGAAGAAATATTTTTAGAAAATAAAAAGAAATTATGACGAGCAACATAAGCCGCAACGTGAATCATAGTCATAATAATATTGCACGAGGTCAGCAAATGCAATCAATCAAACTAAGTGCTGTTCGCTATTTATACTTGCTTCGTGTGGACTTTGTTAGGCATTTGTAATATAAAACAGTTTAGTCACGAGATCTTAAACAATATGACAGTGATGGTAGAACACTTATATTACTTTCAACCTGCAAAATGTTTGTTGGCAATATTGGCAACGAAATGAAGAAAGGCAATTAAGACATTTTATTCTTGGCAATAAAATAAACCTTTAGATTAGTTGAGATTGACTTTCCAGATCAAAGTTTAGGTATACTACAGTGCGACCTCGATTAAAGGAACTATAATAGAATTTAAATCAGTTACGTCAATATTGGGGTTTTTCCAATAAAAAAAAAATGGAATGGATAAAAAAAGAACATTAAAATGAAAAGATATGTTCTTAAACAAAATTCGTTACTTAATTTATATAGAAAATTCAAAATTACAGAATTTAATTTAAGAGCAAAAATGGGAAGATGTTAGTTTTTTGTTGAAAAATTACAATTACTGAATCAACAATTGAGAAGTTGCACATATCAATTTGTTTTTATGGATGTCGTACTGTAAAAAGAAAGTTACATAGTTGTGCATGAAATAATCAAGATTACATAAAAACACGATGATCAAAAAGTCAAATGTCGAAAAAAGTGAGTTAGAAAATTCTGTCTATCTGTTATATGAACATATATATACATGTATCATCAGTTAATCATATCCTTAAAAACTCACGTGAGTTACAAAACATTTCTAATCAAGTGCTGTGTACACGAATACTACTTTTTTTAAGCAGGAATTATAGCTATTGCCGATCATCAGATTCTTTTCGTATTCAATTGTGTTTATCAATTGACTGAAGAGACACACATGTGAAAGTGAGTTTGTTTGGTTGTTTTTTACGCTTTTACGGCTACTAAACCACTAAACCAATTTTGAAAATTCTTTCATCCATAGAAAGCTACATAATCAGCGAGTACAATAGGATGGACTTTTAAAGTTATTTAAAGTAAAAGCGGATAAAAACTAGTAGTTAATAAATTGAAAACATTTTTTTTAGAAATAACATGAAAATACAACAGACCAGCATTATCTGGCTCAAAAAGTACGATATAGGAAAATAGATATGGTTCCCACTATTTTGACATTTTTTTTATCGAAATAACTATTTATTTATAATAGGTGATTCTATTGTAATCTCGATGGAATTTTCTATATCTGCGACAATAATTTGAAACCATTGCATTCATTCGCTCTAACTTTTTTTTATAAATATAAATCTGATCAAAATCTATATCCGCAATTAAAATAGTGCAGATCACAGTTTTTTTTCTTGCTCAACAAATTCTTGAAAGGATCTAATTCTCAGTCCCCTGGCATATCAGAATCCCGTTTAAACATCAAAAAATCATTGCTGCAGTTCTATTTCAGTTCCCACACTAACAAAAACTATCATATTTTAAGTTTAAATAACACAAAATTGTTATTAAATAGATAAATATTAGTTAGCAATTCATTTTATTACAAAAAAAAAACCACTAAACTTGTCTGCCGCATTTTTAATCAGTTCCCTGAAAGATTTAAAACGTTAAAAATATATAATATATATATAACTTCTGTATCGATCCAAGTCCCATTTCAGGGAATATCAAGTATTGAGTCTCGTTGAAACAAAATTACATTTGTGCGAGAGGTCGTGGATTGTCCGTTTATTTTTATCAGTCCCCTGGTGAGTGCTTACATATAATTTTTTTTATATACAGTAAGGCATATAATATGTAAGTGTTATATTATAGGCTAAATAAAACCATAATATAATTTTCTATTTTGTATTCTTTCAAATTAAAAGTTTTTAAGTATTTTTTGGTTAACAAATGTAAAAAAAAAACTCAGTCCCCTGGCAATTTTATGAAAAAAGGGACTATAATAATTCTATCCAGAGGTCTGACAAATTTTCAGAAGATGATGCTTTTTATAGGGTTTTGGCAAGGGTTTTGCTATGCAATCTTAAATCGATGATCCAACATAACTTTTTAACGGCGATGAAGATATAAAAATCTATTTTAGAAGCACTTTTAGAGTCAATTAAGTACAAGATAATGCTATTTTGATATCGATCAGTTTTTTATGCCATTCAAATAAATAAAAAGTCATATTTTGATTTGAACAAGTGACAATTTATAAGATAATTGTTTTTTTATCAGTCCCCTGGTAACAAAATCTCAGTCCCCTGGGCACCTTTATTTCACAAAATTGCCATAAAATTATTATTTTTTGATTGACCACTTTCAATAACGTTGGAGGACATTCTAACATATACATATGTATATGGGCCTTATTGCGATTCTATTAAGCTTTAAGTTGATATCGCGAAGACAATAGAATGACTGAAATAGAATTGACTCTCTTTAATAAAAAAGAAAAAGCTCTTCAACTGAGCTTTTTATTCAAATGTCAAAATTCATTCATAAAATTTGAAATTTCAAACGTAAAACTTTTAAGAAAATAAAAACAATAAAAAGACTAAAAATAGTCGAATTAGATTTTATTAAATGGAGTATTTATGAATGAAATTCAATATTAAAGGTTTTGTGGCCTTTACTCCAAGCATTGCGTTTCGCCCTAGTAAAACTTTTATTTGAAATTTCAAGTGACTCGCTTTATCTAACAGGAATTTACGGTAGAAATTAAATTTCTGTTGAATGGAAAAATATCATGGGAAAAGACTCGCAATACCGATAATCGATTATTTTTCTATTCGATTTAAATTCTATTTAAAATAAACTCTCGTAATAAGGTCTCTAATTTGTACGACTTAAAACTTTCAAAAAAATGTTGACGAAATAATGAGTATTTTATTCCACTTTTTGTAGAATCACTCATATCCATATGGTGCATCTATAGGAATGGCAAAAATGTCAACATTCAGTAACTTGTCATTATCGTGTAGGTAAATGGATTGTAATAAAGACAACCAAGAATGTTTGCGCCAATATCTTATCTGTTTTTTGTCGCATTTACATAATTCTTTCTGATAAATACCAGCATTCAAAAATGAGAACACCGACTAAAATTTCATTTATTTTTCTGCTCGAAATATCACAATACAGTTCGGTATTTTTCTATTTCACTCTGAATTCTCAGCACGGTGGCATTAAATTACATCAATAATTGAAATTTGCATTACAATATAATGTAATCTTTGGATTCTTCTATTAATCTTTAGAAATATTATTGTAACATTGTCGCTGTTTAAATCTTTGTAGATTACAAAAAACGTACCCCACACTAAACAACAAACGACCGCCATATAATTCATAATTTTATGAAATACAATAATTTTGTTTGTCTTCCCATAAATAAACAAATTTAAACTTACGTATACACAAAAAGTTAAATACAAAGTTTGCATTTAATATTCAGCATGGCATACATGAAGCCACGTTGCGAGCTTTGTATCTTGAAGGCAATAAACTTCGTTTGCTTTGTAATTAATTGATTCTATTTTGTTGCTATTTTATACTGTTTTGATAAAGTGTATTACAATCAAAAGCATCAAGAACACACATTGTCATAGATACTGTCGCCTCCAATGTAGTCCTAATGTCTATCTAACTGGAAATGTAAATATATATGTTATTTCAAATATCTTCATATATGAGTGTGTATCTTTATACTTGTTGACGCTGTTATTTCTCTATTTTCTAAAAGGCCTATATAGCATCGCGCACTTAACAAAGTTTCAAGTGTCACAAAGAAAATGTTTAATTAAATAGAAAGAAGAAGAAAAAAAAAACGACGAGGGTTTTGGAATGCAAACGACCCGACCAACGTCGACGACGACGACGACAAATAATGATGATAGAAACCATACTTGTGTTACACAATGTAAATGTATCTAAGAGAATACATGAGTTTTACGATTTTGTTTTTATTTTTCGATGGAAAACAAAATTGTAACAGAAAATCGATTTTATTGGTAGAATTATTTTACGACCGACCATCACATAGTGGACAATATCGATTTATAGTTCAACTTGTTATGGGTGTAAGCTATCCTTCGGGTTCAGGTACATCGGTTAGTGTGGTTAGTTTTTCAATTGAAAAATAAAACCATTTTCAAATAATGCAATTGTGAAAGAATTTCAATGTTTGTAATAAGAATAGCAAACAAAGAGCTGTGTCAATTTAGTTCTTTTTTTTTTTTTTTTTGTGGTGAAGGGTACTCAAAGTAAATTTAGAAAATGTAACGCATTCATATTGTGCGACGGAAAATTTTAAATTTCTCAGAAAAGAATTTTATGAACTATGAGATCTTTTGGCGAATATTTCAGTACTCTTCATAAAAATTCTTCCAATACTTTTTCCTTATTATTTTGACAAGTTTATTTTAAAGAAATAACTGCCACATGATCTCATGATTCATAAGTTTTTCTTTTTAAAAAATGTAAAAAAAAACTCAGTCCCCTGGCAATTTTATGAAAAAAGAGACTATAATAATTCTATCCAGAGTTTTGACAAATTTTCAGAAGATTATGCTTTTTTTTGCCGAGAGTTTTGCTATGCAATCTTAAATCGATATAACTTTTTAACGGCGATGAAGCTATAAAAATCTATTTTATAAGCATTTTTAGAGTCAATTAAGTACAAAATAATGCTATTTTATCACGATAAATCATCCGATAGTTCTAGTTATGTAGGTTTTTCTTTTCTATAAGATTCTAAGGATTTTTGTTTATACTAAAACGAACTTTTGTGAGCACAGGTTTAGTACCTATATTACTTCTTAATATAAGTTGATTTCTGGAGTGTTCGGACATCGGAGTTGTAATCATTCAAAAAGCCTTTTCAATTATTTTTGTATTTTGTAACGCGTTTACACTGATGAACACTGCTAACTTCGGGTAGGGTCAAATATTTTTTTTAAGTTGTGTCAGTGTTCGGATTTGTTTTGCAAGTGACGGATTTTGAGTAACTCCATATAAGAAAAAGCATGGTGACGTTGGTGATCACGGTTGTACCGTTCGGTACTAACAACTTTTTCCACAACAGTAAAGTTATTTCCCCTAAAAACTCAAAAAGTGCACCGACAGTTCCGAAGAACCACGGCCTAGTGACTTACACTGTCAACCAATCCTTTTGAGTGCATTGTGCAGGATTGAAGGGGACCTACAATTTTTCTTCGAATCCGAACGACTAAGATGAGATGCACTTGACATTGATACTCTTGCAGGATTTGTCACTTCCTCGCAAGAGGCAGTGCCAATGATAAAAAAAAAACATAAGGTGTACTCAGGGCTTCTTCTATAGCGAAGAAGTACTCGAAATGTTAGTCTCGACGGCAAAAAGCTACCAAAAACCTGCAACCATTGCCTTTTCAACGATGTCCTCCTGTGAGAGGTGCTCACATATTTCGTTCAATAACTATATTTCTTCAAACATTAAAATCTGTCATTGAACCACCTGATATCCCTGCAACTGTGTTGAACAATTCTTTGACATTTTCAGTTAAAGTTTCAATATCCAACTACTTGCGGCTTATGTTTTGGTTTGTTAATCTTACATCTTCAAAATTGATATCTGAAATTCGACATACAATTCTGTAATATTGCTGATGGTTTTTAGTCAAGCACTGCAACTCTTTTGCAGGCATAACACAAAAAAATTCCTCCAGATATTTCAACCAATTAAAAAAAAACAACGTAATTGCGAACCTTAATTAAAAAAAAAATGCTTAAGTTAGCAACATAAACCATCATCGACTTCAATTGAATTCACAAACTGTCAAACATCCGTAATGTGATAATAACCATACGACGTACATATTTAATTTCCCAAATTAACTCCATACACGCTTATGCTCACTCAGCATAACCATATGTATAACAAATCAACTCTCAATTATAATTATTGTTCCGCCACAAAAGATATAATCACTGTATTTAACATTATTGTATAAAATCTAATCCAGAAAATATGTCGATTACGTGACATGCTTTTAGCTGCTGATGTTTGCCTCACTTCGATAGCTTTCTGAACTATCAATACATAAAGAATATCTATATTTATTATCTTTTATAATCTCATCCAGAAGTGAATGCTGTCGAGAGTCTGGAAATAATCAATCAGTGAGCCAAACAAATCGGGAACAGAATAACACTTCTACTGATTGACGCCACGAACGCGATAGTTAAAGTTAATACCAGGAAGCACTTGATTGTTATGAATAAAATAACCATGAATTCCTCTGCTGCGGCTTTTTTTTTTAATAAACGAAGAAGATAATGACGACGACGATGCGATGGCGACGACCGAGACGTGGTCGTTTACCGGTCAAGAAAAGCGAATAATAAAGAAAAGTCATTGACAGCTGCAGCTTGTTGGAAAATCCAATAGACAGAGAAAAGTCTGACATTAAATATATATATTTTTTGTCTTGCTGCCACAAACTCTAACACTGCGGAAATAACTTGCGTGGTTTTCTACAATTTTCTACGAAAAAAAAAGAAGAAATTGTTACCCTGGATATAAAAAAAATGTCACAATTTATAGCACCACAGAGGAAAAGGAAACAAAAGTTGTCGAGTTGAAGTTTATTTTCCTTGAGGTTTATTGATTTGTCATGAGTTATTGTTCCCTTATTTGTAATTTCCTTCAAAGAATATTTAAAACTTGATAATATAATTTTTCAAGATACCTGATGTTTATAAAAAGAAAATCCACTCTCAAACTCAAGTCCCAATTTTGCCTCCTACTGGGTATAATGGCGCTTCGTTAAGAATTTTGTTTGAGTTTCGGTTGAAAGAATTTTACAGAATTATTTTACAGAAAAGAAAAAGAATTGCAAAATATTTCACAACGAGAGGTAAAATCCCAAAAAAGATATATTTATGCGCTGCCACTGCCACAGTTACACGACACTCTTAGATTCTATTTTAACCATAATGAACAACGACAAGAGGGAATGACGAGGTGTTTGTTGGCACACTGCGAGTACAGGATTTGATGCCTGGATACGTAAAATAATTTAGAGACAAAAATATAATTAAGGTAGGTAGATGAAAATTATTAAAATTATACGCACAGTTTGAATGATTTAAGAAATGTCAGAAATGAGGTTTTCTTTCCAAGTGAATTTATATCCGCATAATAAGAAAGTGTAGGTGTTACTTTGGAATTTGTTATTTAGATATAAAATTATTATTTTTTATTTGAAATTCAGGTGAAATTATGCCTACATATTTTTTGTAAAAAAAAAGGATATATTTCTGAATAAAACTTATATTAAAAAAAAAAATATTTGTCGGAAATATAAGAAAGATTGTCGGTCGATCTGCTTCACACCAGAATTTATTTTATAAAACCAACAATTTGCGATCCTGAATACTCGTCGATTATTTTTCAGAAGAAATTTAAAAAAAAAATTGTCGGAGAAAAAATTATTTTGTAAAATCATCAAGTTGCGGCAATAAAAACTCGTCGATGATATTTTTGAAGAAATTTTAAATAGAAGATTGGTCAGAAATATAAAAAAGAGTTTCGGAGACAAAACGGAGCCCTGCGACACACCATAATTTATTTTGTAAAATCATCAGTTTCCGACAGTTAACACTCGTCGACATTTTTCTGAAAAAAATTCAAACAAAAAATGTTTTCATAAATATATGAATGATTGTCGGAGACAAAATAGAGCCCTGCGGCAAACCATAATTTGTTTTGCAAAATCATCAATTTGCGACAATAAAAACTCGTCGGTGATATTTCTGAAGAATGAATATTTGTCGGAAATATAAGAAAGATTGTCGGTGACAAAAATGAGGCCTACCATAATGTACCTATTTTGTAAAATTATCAATTTGCGACAGTAAAAACTCGTCGATAATATTTAAAGAATTTTTAAACAGAAGATTGGTAAGAAATATTAGAATTTGTATATTATATATTTTTATACTGATTATATACATTATATATTTTTATACTGATTTTAAATCATACTAAAAACTTTTGAAATATCGAGCAAACTTTGTGGTTCATTTTAAAGCTGATGGTTAATCTGCGTTTCTAAGAACTTAGAATGAAACAGCTTAGTGCAATCGGTTGATAGATTGAGGGAGTAGAAGCTGGCTATTAGAGCATGTACACGGATGTATTACAATCGAAAAAGAAGTCCTTTGCAGAACTATGGATGAAATACCATTCAATTTAGTGAGTTTATGTATTTGAATAAAAAATTGTACAAGTGATAATAAAGTCGTCCTATGAAATCATAAGTTGCTTTATCTTTAAAATCGAAAGACATAACTTTTTATATTTTTTGATTAAAACCTTTTCAATTGTAATCGATTTACATTGTAATAGTAACGATACAATAATTAATTACTAATTATAGTTGGGCTTGTAGTCAATTACAATTAACAATTACAAAAAAAATCATTATTTATTTCCAATCACTGGCAGTAGTTGGCATTATTTCTATGAGAAGCTTGGTTATTGTTCTATAGCACTAAAGAAATAATTTTTCTTTCCATTATTATAACCTTTGCAAAATAAAATTTATTTATAAACCTAGTTTTTGCGGAAGCAATAAATATAATTCTTCCGTCATGACTTTGCAAATCGTTTTGTAACTTTATTCTACGGAAGTTTCAAACTGTCCACATATTGTTAAGTCATTTTAATCATATTAATCGGCAAACTTAGTTTTAATTTAAATCCTCTTTTAAGGCACAAATAAATTGTAATTCGTGCTGACTAAACATTATTATTTTGTAACCTTCAAATTAAACCTTTCAAATTAATATATTTTCTTAAAAGCCCTCGCCTTCACATTAAAAAAAATCACACCGTTCTCTCCAAACATCAGATTTGGCCTAGATTATCTTTTTCACAAATCTGAGGCCTAAATTGCCGTCATTTTAAGTAGGCTTGCTGGTTGCGTATTATAAATGTTTAATGCGTGTTTTTAAAAATGCGTATGTATACATCAACTCAGTTTGAAGAGAAAGTTAAAAAAAAAAAATAATATAAAAGATGCCTCAAGGTAGCGTTTATTGAGTCTCTTTTTGAAATCAAACGAGCTCGTATTATATTGTCTACTACGCACAATGCACACGCGTTATTAACAAAATTATACTTGCTAGCCAAATGGGAGGCGTTATAGCTTAGCACATTCGAAACAAAATTTATAAAACAAAAAAATTACATGGAAAGGTATATACGTATGTATATATTTTTATTTTGTTTACAAAACCATGAGACAATTAGTTATGCTTGGAGTTTAGTTAAAACTAGTTTTGCTGTAGAAAGTTGAAGGCCAGTTTGATGACACACTATCATTGCTTACAATAGCGTAAACCTAGTACACGATTTATTTTAATTTTATTATTAAAATAAAAATTAATTTTAATTGCGTTGCATACAAATGCACCTTTTGTATGAATGCGGGTATTTTCAGCTAATTGCAGTTAAAAGGAAAGTACTGATTGAATCTTTGTTTTTTTTTTTATTTTTATGGAAATGAATGTAAGAATTGTTAACTATTTCACTAGAAAATGTTGAAAGATATTTCCTGTGAGAATATACAAGTGGTAATTTTAAATGTACAAAACAATTTGAAATTTTTAAAAGAAATTAAATGAAAGGAAACAATTTCCATTAAAATCTGCCTTTATAAAGCCTAAAGGTCGACCTATCGCTTGATAAATTATTTTTTTCAACATTTTAGTAATTATATTTTTACAAAAGAATAGAATTTCATTTAACTTTTTGGTTGCCTCTGAGAAAAGTTATTGAAGTATTCATTGTCATAGAAAATAATTATTTTAATTTAAAAAAGTTCTTTATGATGAAGGCGTCACAATTATATTCTATTTTTTATATTTCTACAATTCAATGCTTGTGTTTTAACGAAAATTATGTACCGGATAACAATTTTAGTAATCGATTACTTCTTCTTCTTCTTCTTCGCCTGTTCCTACGATGATATGATCTCGATTGGGATCACACTTTCTCACTTCTGCACTTCACCTACTGATCTGCTTGTGGGGTTCTTCGGGTTGACATCAAAAAATGTCGACAAGCTTCCTTGTTATGGATTTTTTCATGTCTTAGGCCAACTAAATACTGTTGTCGCTGCATTTGTTTATTCCAGGAAATCATGGGCCTGCCCCTCTTCCGCGATTGTACCGGAACGTTGTATGCAAGTGCCTTTTGGACGTTGTTCTCAGCATCTCTCCTAAGTACATGACAGTACCACCTAAGATTTTCGTGCTGTGTTTGATCAACGATCATATTTTTGACGTGGAGGCTTCATCGGATTTTTTTATTTCTGATTCGATATTGCTCCTGCTGCCAGCAAAGCATCTTCATCTCAATTTCCGTCAATTTTCTCTCATACTTCTTGTACATTGTCCAACAATGTGAACCGTATGTATAAGCGCTGGACGAACTACTGCTGTGTACAGCTTTCCATTCAGATAAGGGGGCATTTTTCGGTCACAGAAGATGTCAGAGTTCTTACGCCACTTCATCCAACCTATACGCTTACTCCATGCTTGATATCGTCATCACAGGATGCTTTTTTCATCGATGATAGATTCAAGATATTTAAACTTTTTGCACTTGGGAATCACTATTCCGTTCAAATGAATGTCCGGAACAGGTTTGGATGGATTAGAGAATGGACAGCATAGATATTATGTCTTATTGGCGCTTATGCGATACCCATGTCCATCTAAAGCGTCCTCCAATACATCAAGTGCTCGTTGCAAGGATGCATCATTTTCACTTATGATGGCTCCATCGCACAATGCGTTTGAAAGTCTTGCTTATTCTTGTATCATTCAGGGATCTTCCTACTTGGGTATGGTATGATGTCTCGTGCGAAGTAAGAACGGCCAAAATGTTGAGGTATCCATAGTTTGCGATAGATTCTCATAAAAGGGCGAGATACATCTGGAACATTTCCGAATTTTGTTCTTGTGTGTTCTATTCTGATTCTTTAAAATTCAATTAACTAATAGCATTATCTTTATTCAATGTTCCCTTTATAAATAATAATTATTCCAGTTAAAAGTCAGCTGTCGTTCACTTAATTGTCGTGCACTTATCTATCCATTATTATATGACAGACCCTCTCTCTACCAACAACTGTCCTTGATGCATATCTTAAATATGATTTTATTCTCAGAATACCACCTACGATTTTGATCGCTAAAATGTCTGCAAAAGAAGGTTAATAAATCACTCTTTTGTGTTAGTATAATGTAAATATGTAATGTGTCGTCGTCGTCACCACTGTTGCCATGCCGCTTACCTTGACATTGAAATGTCTCCTCTTGGGGCAACGCTGATGGCTTTGTTGAGTGCAAGGTTTCATGTGACACTATACTTGATATATTACACATCATAACAGTCTACATGATATTATGGAGACAAAAAAAAAACAATACAAATAAAACAATAATGAACTTACAAAGTAAACATCCCCATTAGTCGTAACTACCCATGGGGTGGCGTATACTTTTATATAATAATGTACTTTTTTTGTTTTTTGGATTCAAGTTACTAATTGCATAAAACCAAAAGCTCATTTAAATTATTTGTGTTAATTCAAATTTTAATTAGCCAACATTGATATTTCATCTCATATATTGGATTGGTAATTACAGCTTAGAGCTTACGTACATTGTTTGGCAATAATTAGATTAACAACGCATTAATCATAATCTCATTAAACGGCGCTCTATCTCGCTTTTGGTTCTATTGTTACACTACAAATACGCTGTTTGGCTATAAAATATCAAAAGTCACATGGCTTGGTAAATGTGGAGATGTGGAACATGATCCTACAACATACCTCATTCTCTATCTCTGGCTTTGTCGGAGGATTATCTCCCTTGGAATATTCATACACAGAGAACATGAGTATAATAAGCTCATAACGAGCTTTGTAATATTCTTATTCTCTTTTTTAATACATATATTTATTTTTAATTTATATAATTAGTTACCTTCATGTTGTAAGGAATTCCTAATAACGTATAATTGACAGACATTTGTTGTTGCTACGGTCATGGCATAGCAGTATATTTTGTTATTGTTATCTTATCCTAATGCGTCAAGTTTGAAATAAAAAACAGAAAATATAACAGTTTAAAGGCCTCGTAAAACAATGCGTTTGTTTTGAAACGCAGTGTTGAAGTTTACAAAATTTTCCAAAATAAACGTTCGTTTTAATTTAAAAGCACTTATTTTAATGTTTAAAAGATTGCCAGTCTTGAATCGCAATCTTCGATCAAAATAGCTATTAAATATCCTTTGTTAACGATGCAGCAGTTTTACTGCAACGAAAAACTTGCCCTACGAAGAATTTAATGAAAGGAAATATACTGCCTTTATTTTAAAGTCCTTTTAATACCGGCTGAGACACACGGTCCCATCAAATCTCTTGCATCCTTCGCAGTCAGCAGCCAGATACTTCAGGCTACGTTTTTTCTGGAATTTTATAAAACATTTGATGTTTACGTTGTTGTTGTTGGTTTTACAGCCCGTCTGCTATCCTGAGGATTCCACTTGAAGGGCTGACTTGGAATGTTATCTACCGACTTGCTCAGTGTGTTGCCGTCCTATGTACCTTAATTAACGTCGTCTTATCCCGACATTCATCAGCTCTTGGTTGGTTCTTAACCAAAGTTCCTCGTTGGATATAATTTTTGTCTAACTGATCCTTAAAATGATGATTTAAAATACGATATCCCCTGCTTCTTTCAATATAAACTTGTTGCTGTTGTAGAATACTTTTAATACAAAAAAAAAAAAAAAAAAAAAACTAACAAGTTTACTCATGATCATTTTTCTTTATTTTCCTTACAGACTGTGATTGTGGTTGTGTCGATTCCTCAACGTCTGGTGGTGTAATTAGCACAACGGCACCCTCAACAGCAAACACGACTAACACCAGCAACATTTCCAAGACGGCGCATACGAAAGTTGCGACCTCTGGGGGGCATGCAAATACGCAGCCCCCCAGTAAACGGTCGAGTAGCGGTGCTGATGGTGACTATCAATTGGTACAACATGAAGTTTTGTATTCTCTTTCGGCAGAATATGAGGTAAGAGAAAAGGTTTTATGAACACCATTATTCATCCATTAAAATAAAATTTATCTTACTTCTAAAATAGGTTCTGGAATTTTTGGGACGTGGCACATTTGGACAAGTTGTAAAATGTTGGAAACGTGGCACATCAGAAATTGTTGCTATAAAAATTCTAAAAAACCATCCTTCTTACGCACGTCAGGGTCAAATAGAAGTTTCTATTTTATCCCGTCTCAGTCAAGAGAATGCCGATGAATTTAATTTTGTTCGAGCATTTGAATGCTTTCAGCATAAAAATCACACATGTTTGGTTTTTGAAATGTTGGAACAAAATCTTTATGATTTTTTGAAACAAAATAAGTTCTCACCGCTTCCGTTGAAATATATTCGACCGATTCTTGAGCAGGTTAGTAAAAAAACATATTTGTTTGTTGTTCTCCTTCTATAAGTTCTTCTTTTCTTCCAACAAAAGGTCTTAACGGCGTTGTTGAAACTAAAACAACTCGGATTAATTCATGCTGATTTGAAACCAGAGAACATTATGCTGGTTGATCCTGTCCGACAGCCATACAGGTTAGTTCAATATATGCAACGATTTCATAAAATCTTTTCTTATTCCTTCTGTTTCTTTAATTTTCAGAGTCAAAGTGATTGATTTTGGTAGTGCATCACATGTGAGCAAAACCGTGTGCAATACATACTTACAATCGCGCTATTATCGTGCACCTGAGATTATACTGGGTCTGCCATTCTGCGAAGCGATCGACATGTGGTCATTAGGATGTGTGGTGGCAGAATTATTTTTGGGCTGGCCCTTGTATCCGGGATCGTCAGAATTTGATCAAATAAGGTAAACATTGTCTAGTCTTATATTTTTTAGAATTTCTTCATTTCCAAATTTAATTTTACTATAGGTACATATCACAGACACAAGGTCTGCCCACCGAGCATATGCTGAATAGCGCATCGAAGACCTCGAAATTTTTCTATCGCGACGTCGACTCGACCTACCCATTTTGGAGACTGAAAACTACCGAAGAGCACGAGGCTGAAACGAATACAAAGAGTAAAGAGGCTCGCAAATACATATTTAATTGTTTGGATGATATTGGGCAAGTTAATGTGCCCACTGACCTTGAAGGTGGTCAGCTTTTGGCCGAGAAGACAGATCGTCGAGAATTTATAGATTTACTCAAACGAATGCTTACGATTGATCAAGAACGAAGGCTTACACCTGCTGAAGCACTAAATCACTCCTTTGTGAGGCTTACACATCTAGTGGACTATGTGTATTGTAACAATGTCAAGGCCTCTGTCCAGATGATGGAGGTCTGCAGGCGTGGCGATTTCCACACGTAAGTTTAAAAATAAAAATCAACATAAATCAGTCTGTATAATTTTGTATTGATTACAGAGTCCAACCGACGTCGACATTAGTGACGAACTTTGTTCCCAATACCACGGAGAACATGACGTTTACGATCAACAATCAACTGACTAGTCAAGTTCAGCGTTTGGTCCGTGATCGTCCAATCACATACGAAGGTCTCTATCAGATTTATGGGGGACGAAATGTTGGTCGTCAGTACACCCAAGGTCGAACGGATACCTTCCAACATCAATTGGTTTCGAATATTTTATGCCCGCCCTCCTATCAAGCTATGCCAAGTCCCACCAAACATGTTGTCGTGGGAAGTGCAGCTATGCAGCCTCCTTTACAAGTAAGTTTCAATAAGCTGAATGTTGTCTTCTATTTCTTACTATTCAACATTTCTTTCTAGGTTCCTCCCCAACAATATGTTAATGTGCCTGTACCGGTGTCAATGGTTGAGCCAACATCTGGACAGAGAATGCTTCTAACTAATCGAGTGCAAGCCAGCGGAGTTGCCTGGCCTAATACCGGACGTCAAATGGCGCTCGTCCCATCCTGGCCACAACAAGCACCAGCCCATTCGTTGATTGTTGATTCTGCGCCATTCCTTAACGTGGAAGAAATTTATCCAAAACACCATTTGAATATACCGCGCAATGAACTCAAAAAAGAGTCTCCAGTGCATCATTTAGTGTAAGTATTTAACCCTTTTAATTGAATACAATTACTTTTACGTAGCTAGTGTCCATGTGGTCCACAGCCATGCAGTAATTCATATTTCATATCTTTTACACTCATCCTTTCTAAAGTAAAGGAAATTCTTACAGAGTTCCGCGCCACGAAAAGAAGGAAACCAATCAGCTGTCGCCGGTTAAAAAACGTGTCAAAGAGAATTCGCCCCCACATCAGCAGCGTTATAATCGCGCACATGTGTCGCCACAATACCACAATCACGGTTCGCACAACTGTAACTATTATAGTGGCAGTGGAGCAGCTATAGTCGCTGGAACGTCTAGCAGTAAGTGTTATCTTATCATTACTTGTCTCTTGTACACTTTTGTTTTGCTCTTGCCAAAATTAAAATTGACAAAAAATGCTTTCAAACTCTTTCAGATATTATCAGCGGACATCATCATCACAGTGGCAGCAGTAATGGTGGCAATGTACAACTGATTGCCGCCGGTACTGGTCATCCGTCGTCATCTTCGTATGTTTCAGCAAATGGCGGAGGTCATCATGTGGTTTCGTGTGGTAATGGTGTTGTTGGGCAACCAATGGGTCATAGTGCGATCGTGAAACAGCAAACGATCACCATCCACGATACACCTTCCCCAGTAGCAGTGATTACAATCTCGGACAGCGAAGACGATTCGACGGATGTTCCCTCGACAGCGACACATAGTGGACATCATAAGTCGACTACACAGCGAGCTCATGCACAGTCGCAAACCAATCCATCGATGCTCCAGACGTCTGCTTCGTCGTCATCGCTGTCTTGCAGAAATAACAATGGTGCTGGTTTGCCAACTAACAACCAGCCTGCTCATCAAGGGTCGTCCTCGTCTGCATCTAATATTGTACATCATACGCAGCATCAGCAGATACAACAACAGCATCATCAACAGCAGCAGCACCAACAGCAACAACAACAGCATCAACAGCAACAGCAGCAGCACCAACAACAACAACAGCAGCAACAACAACAACAACAACAACAACAACAACAACAACAACAACAACAACAACAACAACAACAACACCATCAACAACAGCAACAACAGCACCAACAACCACAACAACAACAACAGCAACATCATCAACAGCAGCCTCAGCAGCAACACCAGCACCAACCACATCAACAACAACAGCAGCAACAACAACAAGTTACACAGCAGCAGGTTCACCAACAACAACAAGTTACACAGCAGCAGGTTCACCAACAACATCATCACCAACAGCAACAGCAACAGCAACAACAACAGCAACAACAACAGCAACATCAACAGCAGCAACAACAACAACAACAACAACAACAACAACAGCAACAACAACAACAACAGCAACAGTCTCACCACCAACAACAGAATACACAACACCAGCAGCAACAACATCATTTGGCCAGTAGCAGTACAAGTTACCATAACGGTAATATACAAAGCATAAATCATGTATCTCATGTATCAGGCTCACAGCAACAACAGCAAATGTTGCAACACATAAATAGTAATAGCATAAGTAATCAGTGCTCCTCGACATCTGGAAGTGTCGGCATAACGCATCATGCGAGTGCCTCAAATCCAGGTGCCATTCCATCACATCATCAACCCTCATCCTCATCATCCACATCAGCTTCATCTAGCAAACATCGCAAAAATGTTATATCATGCGTTACCGTAGGTGACAGTGACAACGAGGATCATCGACGCGGGGGCACCGGCAACAGCCCCAAGTATCAACATGCAAACATTAAATACGAGCCGGGACAATCCCAAAAGAAGCGCATTCTTGCAATGGCCCAAAATGAGTGTTTCCTTTCACAGGCTGCTAATGGTTCAGTGCAGAATTCTTCATCAAATCCTGGAGCAATACCAACAGCCATTGTTTCAAGCTCATCATCGCAACAGATGCAACAACAACAACAACCACCACCACCAATCCAGCAGCTTCAACAACAGCAACAACAGCAGCAACTTCATATACCTAAGCAGGAACCACTTGAATTCTACGAGTATCCGCCACAGGTGGATAAGCGTTCATCGTGGGCACCACCTGCTCATCATAACACTCATCATAAGCGTGAAACATCGTCATCTTATATGGTGGCTCAACAAGCAGCTCCACCACCCATGGCGCATTCAAAGACGTCAGCAGCTGCTGCTGCTGCAGTAGTTACAGCTGCCAATACTGTTACAGCTGCACCATCTTGGGGTGCACCCATTTATCGACAGCAGCATCAGTCGAATACGCCTATTGGAGGCTCGCCGGCAGCAATTCTACAGCAGGAGATATACGCCCAAGGCGATATGTACCGAAGGCCGACAGTGTTTGTTTCACAGGCTCCATATCAGAATTACAATAGAGTGGTCCCGCCGCCAGCACATAATGCATCCAATAGACAGGTAATTTTTTTTTAATTAAATTGATTTAATAAACTTTTTTTTATCGGGAAATAAAGCTCCTTAGCACGTTCATTTTTCAGAATTAAGCATCCACTTTAACGGCCTAACTCGCCCCCATTAGTTCTTTCATTTGGGTTTTGTTTGAGTTGTGAATTTGTGATCCTCTCTCAAAGCAATAAAACTTATCTTGAAGATCAAACCGAAAATCATTTTAATATTGTTACTCAGATAAGAATTTGTGCTTTTTATTCTTCTTCTTCTTCTTTTTCATATCCGACGATGTTATTGATTTAGATTGGAACCGATCTCTGCCACTTCACCAATTCATCTAGAGATCTGATTGTGGATTTGTTCAAGATGATATTTTTGATGCAAACTTCTTGCTCTCATCTTCTTACTTTTTAATTCGATTGTAACTCATGTTGTCATGTACAGCAACTTCATATTAGCTGCCTTCATTTGTACAGTTGTACATGGTCCAGCATTGTTAACTCTTTGTAAGCGCTGGACGAGTAGCTGCAGTTTAGAATATTTCTTTTCAGCAAATTGGTAGACAGTAAATTTCTTTGATTATGCATTTGCCAATTTGGCTACCACTGATAAGTTTGGAGAATTGTAAGTAATCTAAGCCTGATGTCTCCCACAACTCAGAGGGTGTCTCTATTTCTTTCTTTTCCGCCTTATTGATTCTTCTCCTGTGATTTTATTAGAAAGTTAAGCCTGGGAAACGATTTATTCAAAAGTTTTCTCAAAACCTTGAAGAAATATTATTTTATGAAGACTTTATTATACATTTCTTATAATCTATAATTTCTATTCTACTAGGTACTCCCAGCTCATCCCTTGCCAGCTCACATACAATTTCCAACTCAGTACAGTCAATTTGGTCCATTAAGTCCAGCTCAGGTAGCCAGCAAACATGGCCATTATGCACCTGCGAACATATGGTATGGAGAATAAATTGACACACAATCGAGTGAGTTAACAGAGCATTTGCTTTCAAACATTGAAATGCCATCTTCAAAATGTTCTATTTCTTTGTAAAACCTCATCATTACTAATTTTAATATATATTTTTTCTCTATTTCCTTTCAAAAAAAAAGATCATCATTTCTGAATGGTTCAGAAATTTTTGGTGAATTTCTTCAAAACCATCATCATCATCATCATCATCATCATAATCGCAATCAATTACAATCAAGAAAACAAGAAAATTTCGAATCAACCCAAACTAATATGCAAGTTACGCAATTATGTTTTACGCTGCTTCAACAAACAACAAATTTGAAAAGTCAACAAAGATGCAGATTACAAAATAAGCGAAAGATGACAAAATCAAAAAGAAAGAAAATGAAATCAGCTGAATAAAATTATGATGATGAATTAGACAAAGTTGGCAAAAAAGAAAATTATTAGAATTTGAATTATTTTGTGGTGTTTTTTGTATTTTTTTTTTTATAAAAGTGGCATCTTTATTATAATAGCCGCCAGATAAATTAAATTTTTTATTTTATATGTGTTTTCAAAAATTGTGTGTAAAATAGTACACACATGAATAATTTTATTTTAAAACTCTCACTAAATATTATACGTTGAGGTTATGTTTATATTTTAAATAACTTGTTTTTTTCTTGATGATATAAATCTATATAAATATAAATACTATGTAAATCATGAATAATATTCTATGCATATTTTTAAATGGATATTCAATACATAAAACACATTTATTATTCTTATAGAAATATAGGCTGTAGTGAAGTTTATTTTATAAACACAACTTGTAAATTCTCTTTCAATCTATGTAATTTGTAATATACTAATTCTAATTTTTCTTCTCTTAATTTTTTTTTTACATAAATATTTATGAATCTTATCACTATAATGATAAGTTTAAAATTATTGTAATATAAAATTTAATTTTTAAAACTCACTACTGGCAAACAAACAAAACGTATTAACAATTTATTTCATATATCTATATATATATTTTTTTTAATAATGCAAATTTAAAACATAGTTGTAATTAAAACAAAGAAAAAAAAAATACGATAAATATTTCGTAGAGCACAATTTGGGTTAAATGGGATAAATGTTTTTTTTTTTTAATGATAGCTTGTAATGAATTACATAATTAAATATATAATTACAAAAATGTTTGAATTTGAAATAAAATTATTTTAAAATTTTTTGGGGGGACGCGTAACAAAAAAAGTGGATAAAAGTTTTTTTCTTTTTTTTTTTCATAAATATTGTAATAAAATACAAAATAATTTAGCTTTTTAGTGTTGTGTATAAAATGAATTGTTAATCGATTCTATTAATAGTGGAGTGAAGAAATTGCTTTTAAATATTTTTAAACAACTTAACCAAGTAAAAATTATAATAATACATTTTTTTTTTATTAAACATCTAGCATTGTAATTGTATTGAACAAATTAGAATTTTAATTGTAAAATACCAATAAAAAAATAAATTGTAAAAATTTAATAGTGAAACACTGTACTTTGCAAAAACAAAAAAACAATTTTATGTATTTAAATACTAAATAAATAAATAAAACAAAATAACTATTATGAAGATATATTAATGTGATGTAGTTTTATAATGATCGTCTAAACAAAAACAAAAAATAATACTTACTATTATATATATATATATATACAAACAAACAAAAAAATACAAATATATATTATATTTAACACTAGTAGTAGATTTAAACAAAAACAAAAAAAAAAACATGTGAGACAAACCGCGAGTTATTATTATTAAATACAAAAAAAAAACAAAAAAGTTGGTTTAACAATTTATATACAAGACATTAATTAAATAATAACGAATTAAAAAAAAAATATTTAAGTGTATAGAGGTACCTATTAAACTTTAATCTATTTAGTTGAAAAGTAAAACAAAATCAAAATGAATGTAAACAAAATTTATTAACACTAAATAATAGAAATAAAAACCCTTAATTTATTTTTGGGTGTTGTATGTGTATATTATGAATTATATTAAAAAAAAAACAAAACAAAACTAATATAGTAGAAAACTTAAGTGCGTGGAAAAAGTGGGTAAAAAATTGAATATTTGAATAACAAATTAATAAAGTTTATTTTTTGTTTGAAAATGTGAATGATGTTTGTTGAGTAGACGATCACATTAGGAAAAGTTTCAATTTTGACTGATCCGTAAAGCTACTTAGACGCTTTTAGAACATGTAGGGAATTAAGAGGGATGAACTGTAGATATTATGTATGCTCTCAGAGATATTATAGTACTTTGAGGAATTTACTTGAGTTGATATAGAATTCATTAGTTTACGGGGTGCTTATAACGTAAAGCTTTCTCTAAATATGTCGTAAATATCGCTCTAAAAATTCAACTTACCAAGACTGTGGTTATATAATGAGGAAGTAAAACAAGTGCGAATTATGCATGTGAATCAAATGAACATGGCTATTGATAATAAACATTTTACCAGTTTTAACGCTCTAAAGGCTCTTATAATTTTCTTCTGATTAGTAGTTCGTATTGGGGCATATTCATAGTTGTTTTTAAACTACAGTTTTGCTTAGCCTTGGTTTAATTTAGATAGGATAAACTCGAGTTTTTCTTAAAAACAACTAAGACAGTGTCTATGAATATGCCCTATTGTGTTTAATATTTTTATATATTGACCTAGTAGTTAATAATAATATTATTTTGATTTGCAAACTTAAGATCGTGATATTCCTGATGTTTCAACACATCAATTTTACGCACTTTTCGTCAAATAAATCAATTCCTCATTATTTTATAACGGCGAACATTTTATTGTGAATACTTAAAATACAAAGTTTCAGCTTATCAATGTTTATTAACGAAGTTAACTAAAATTTACATATTTCGTCTTACGTATAGACAGAGTCTGAGACAATAATTTCTATCAGTCTTTAATAATTACCTTCCAAGCAATAGTTCAGCGTTGTTCTTTAAAAAAAACCTACCAAGGTTAAATCTTGTAGCGTGCAATGAAGAATATTATATTATAACTTATTTTGTTTTAAATTTGTTTATATTAAAAAAGTTTCTATTGATACAGCTTATTTAACCGGCATAAGTTTTTTTTATTAAACTCTATAAGCATTTTTTAGCACATATCTTGAAACAATCGAATTTACTCGATACAATCGAGCATAGAATGTTCTTTATTTATTTCAGTTGAATCAAAAACAGTCAGCTAACGAAAATAAGGGACTCCCTATACCCGGTTGTATCGACTAAACTCGATTGTATCAATTTATGATATGATATTTCTTTTTCTTGAAATTCTGGTCCGCAACCATTTTGTGTTGCGAAAAGTTTATGGTTATTATTTTTAGGTTTCGTTATGTCGTCCGTCGGTCTGTCTGTGTGGATAAGCAAGCGTGTTGTGCTATTGTCTGTTTATCGAGCGGATTTTCTTCTAACTTCGTGTGTTGTACTTTTTGAGGATTCCCTAGAGGACAAATTTGAATTTTCGCTCTCTACAAATTTGGCCATAAATCGATAACGGCTAAACCGATTTAATTCAAACTTGGAGTGGTACTTTAATTGAACAACTAGAACAAAACCGTTTAATGGTAGCTAACATAGGTACAACTTGAACATACGTTCAGGCTATTTTTTTTATATTTTCGCTATTTCGATGGTTTAATAAATACAGATTTTTGTCGTCTTATAGTTTGCTACAAGAGCAGGTTCGTGCGACCCAGTCCAAATCCTCGAAGAGTGTCTCATCTTAACCGTTGGTTGTAGTTCATATTCAATCTTGTAATCAGCAACACGTACAAAGTTATTGGTTGAAATTGAAGGTCACTAGGCCTTAGCTCTCACCATGAGGCTGTCATTTTAAACAATAAACATAGGCTCACCGGCACGGAAACTTAGCTACTCATTTTTGTTTTGCCATGCATGCGTGTGTTATTTGGTCTTTGTTTTTTTACAAATGGGACACATTTAAGAAATGTTTTTTAAACAATGTTTCTTTGGTCTGTAAACACATTTAGAATTATTAATTAAATGATGAATTGCATAATTGTCAAGCTTTCGATTTACAGTCTGTATGATTCTAACCAATGAAGTTCAAATTCGTAGAATGGGCTTTCTTTCCTGAGCTCTCTCTGGAAAACTAGGTACGAAATTTGACAATTTTTGTCTTAACATACACAACTAGTTTAAAATTTGAACTTTTATCATGACGCCACCGTAGACACTCAACAATGTTACTATGAAGTAAGCTTGTACTATGTTCGAGTTAATGAATAAATAGAACATAAGTATCCTCTCACCATAAATCGAACTTCTTTTATATTTTCCGATATTCCGATCTACGAAAACTTAGATATGAGTTCTTGATAGAAAGTTTGATTGTCTGCTAATTGATTTACTGAAAAATTGACTTGAAAATGAAAAAAAACTGTCTAACTATAAAAACAGTAAAACTCCGCATTATCTTTGAGAATGACCTCGCCCTCAAGAAATTTTTTTTGTGGAATCTAATAAATTCATCAACAACCTATTTCACTGGAAGCAATAACTGGAAAAAAGTGTTTATACTAAAAGTAAAGTTACAACTGGTCTAAATTTGAAATAATGTTAAGTGGTGTCATGTCTGCCCCATGTTGACTACAGTTTTGTTTCAATGCGTTTTAGCCTGAGACCGTTACCAGATCAAAATAGAGAAATTTATGTATGTGTTAGTTTGATTTTTTGAATCAATCTTGTTGGATGATCTAAAATTCTAAACCTTACCAAGTAAAAGTCAAAATAATCCTAGTAACTTCGAATCGAAAACAAAAGCAAAGAAACCTATCTAAAGTGTCTCGATGCTTTCCAAATTATAGGAGCTAATACTGTTCGAACCTACTCTTCAATCATCTCACAAAAAAAAAAAAAATTACAACCTTATTAAAAAATATATATATTATGTGTGTACAAAAATTGTAGATACAGAATTAAACTGTGCATGTTTATTTCGCAACATTAGAGGGTTTCATGGACCACATTATAAATATATAACATTATTATAGTGTTGATAATTTCTTTTTATTAGTATTTTATTAAAACAAAAATAAAAAAAAACAGAAATCATAAAACAAAAACAAATTTGAACTCCAAACTAATACTAAAGTAAATAAAAATATATACATTATTATATTATTCATCGTTTAAAACAACAAAACAACAAAATATACTAAACTCAACACACATAAATGTATGTAGTTTTTCTGTTTCTTATTTATATTCTCAGTTATTTAAAAAAAAAAAAATTACTTTGCAATTCACAACAAAATATATTAAATAATCTTTTAGTAGATGTTATTATTAATAAAAAAAAATAGAATTCAGTATACAAAAATATTATTGTTATTACAACATTTAACACTTTTGTTTCTGCTAAATGGATTATCGCTTTCAAAAATGAAAAACAACAATCAAACAATACATAATCTTAAAGAATACAAAAATTAACACTTTATTATCAAATTAAAAAAAAAATATCTGCTTAATATTTGTACACCGAGATTTATTATTTTAAATATTATAATATTAATTAATTTGTTTCTTATTAGTTTTATTAAACAAAAATAAAAACCAAAACGGCAAAAAAAATAGAAACACTATTTTTTGACTATTCATAGATTTAAGCAGAGTTTAAACAAAAATGATAAAAAATATACTATACACTGATTCTATTATTAAATATAATTTAAAAATAATAACAAATACTTTAAATATTATATTATTAATACCTACTGATTTGTATTTTAATTTTCTTTTACATTTTTAACTAAAATATTTTAATTATAATCTTATGTGTCACTTTTGTGTTAGTATATAAATAAAACAAAAAATAAATTTAGTTAACTATCAAAGGGATTTGTATACTGTTTTATTATTATAATGACTATCGATATCAACAAAAAAAAATAAACTAAAAAAACTACAAAATACGTTAATATTATAAATTAAAATTACTTTGCATGTACTGAAACTTTTAAGAATTTTATAAAAATACAAATTAACTAATGGAAAAACAAAAAATATTATTTTACACACATACAAAATAGAAATAATCTATAATAATAAATTTTATCTTAATTAATGTCTCTCCAAAATATTATAATTTTGTTTGTGTTAGATGCTTTTGTGCACTATTATAATATTATACATATATCGACCTATAAAAGTACTATACAAATATATTACACATATTTAAACAAAATTAATAATTTTCATTTACGTTTTTTTTTTATTTTCGTTTAATTATTATTTTATTTTACTTCTAATTTTGTTGGAATTCATGGAATATTGCTTATACAAAAAAAAATAAATACTAAAAGAAAAGAAATGCAAAAAAAACAAAAATGAAATTAATAAAATAGTAAGCATGATTATCAAAAAAAAAATCACAATTTAGTTGTTTTTATTTTTGTTGTTCTTGAATTTTGATTTCATCTGATGATTTGTTCTCATTTTTTTTTATTTTCAAAAACTCAAATATTATCTAAAAAAAAGTGTTATAGTAGTTTTTTTGATTTTCTGATGAATGTGAAAAATGATCTTGTTCGTTTGTGTTGCATTTAGATCTCCTTAAGCTTGGACATGTAGAGCTTAAGATCTTCTTAAGCTTGGTCACGCCAAGGACACCGCAGTGTCCAGTGAGGGAACCTGAGATTAGACGAATCTGCCTCCTATTAAGTTGTAGAAATTGTTTTGTTTTCTTGTGGAATGCTTATTGCATGAGTTGTTACCTTCTTTTTCTCTCCAATACTAGTGTGTTTTGTTTACCGTTGTAGAACGGATTTGGCATCATAAATTGTGATGCCCATCCATTTCTAACGAATTGCTCTTCTCTTTCAATGCTTTTTTATTCACTATGTCCTGAAATCAGATTGAAATTAACTCTTTTTGTCATAGTCAGTTTTAGAAGAAGTTAAAGACAATCCCAGACCAGTCTCAATAAACTTTAGAGCAAGAAGTGCTGCTATGCTGTCGGAGAGGATGTATTCTCATTATTTTAAAGTCTGTTTAAAGTCTCTGCACCTCAATTGTATGAATTTCAGTTTGAAAAAGGGAGTTGCTTTAAGTAAATGCTGAAATTCAAGTCAATTATTTATTTTAGATCCAACTGCGTTGCAAACATTAAATTTTAATTTAAATGTTGGTTTATTCTGTTCCCAGTTAAGACGGTTTGGAAGTTGTGCTCAAAGTAGAATCTATTAAGCATTTGTCAGTAATTTGAATTGCTAGTAGTTAGTTCATTTGTATTTAGTTTCTTTAGGATATCATCATGAACAAGTTTGGATTTATATTCATCGTCTGTGATGAACATATGGGCATATGTACATACAAACATCATGTCTTTTTTTATGTTCACTATATGAAATCCTTACTGGCTAGGCAATTGTTTTTCATTCGTTTTACATGACCCAACCATCGTAGCTGTTGAATATTTTTCTTGTAACCCTTTTTTGTAACCCGTTTAACCCTTTTTCACCACTGATTATCTTTATCCACAATGCATGATCTCCGGATCATAAATAGAATAAAGGATTGGGACGATTAGAGTTTTATAGTACAATGAGAATTTGGTTTTTCGAGTGAGGAACTTTGTTATTCAAATTATTTCTTAGACCAAAGAGACGGCGATTAGCTAGAGCGATCATTCTTTTGATTTGAAATCTGGGGTTGTTATTAAAAGTTACAGAGATGATGTAAACAAAGTCCTTTCCATATTTCAGCTGTCCAGTATTACGTTTAAAAGGTGTTCGTTCGCTTAAGTGAAGCATTCCTTGATGACAACAATATTACTTTCTTTTACCACTAGACTCACTGTAGCTACTTTGCTTGAATTCTGACGAACGCATGCGATTAACAAGTATACTCTTATTCTAACAAATAGCGACCCGACCCGGTTTTTCACGGGTAATCCTTCCTATTTTATAGCCGAGCGATGAATGGGGGCGGTCATGACGTGATCTCAGGATCGGCAATGAAATGAAATTTGAAAAAAATACATGTTTGGGACGATAAAAAAGTAGACTGCTGCCCGACTGCTGACTTGAAAAAAGCCAGAAGTGAGATAACCTCAAAAAAATACAAATAAATATGTAATGAGGAAGTGATGATGAATGATGATGAAGATGATGATTTTGAGGAAGAAATGAAGTGATGATTAGAAGTGATGTTGACTTAGGGCTTGTTTCACAATAGGTAAGTTTAAATTAGGCAATTCGGAACTTTTTTTGACAGAAAACAACAAAACAAAACACAGCAAACAACGAATTTAACTGCTGAGAACTTAACTTGAAACTTACTCAGAGACTGTGAAACAAGCTCTTAATGATAAGAAAGATTGTATAAGACTTTCTATCAAGTTTATACAAAAGCAATGAAGCCGAGGTTCAAGATTTCAGAATGTTACCATTGAATAAATACCTACAATAATTTAGAAAGTTAAGTAACAAATAGGTAGATAGATATAGGATTAAATTGATGATTATCAATTTCATTTATCATCGAAACCACACCATATAAGAACTGCGTGTTTTTTGAATATTTATACACTAGAGCGGTATTGTCGTTGTCCACATGTTTGTACATACATATTCTTTGGCCAGGTCTCCTGTATGGTCTGCATGAACTCAAAATATTTGCAAATTTCTTTGTTTGTTCATACGTGTAGCTAGTAGGTATGTAGGTAAACAATAGTGTGTACAAAATTTAGCTCGTCATTTAAAGCGTGAACACGAATGAAAGCATTGAAATAAATTTCTGCTTTGACTTTTGGGTTTCTTGTTAATTTAAAATTCTGAATATTGTTATTTTATGTTGAATTGATAAATTATATACATATAAATTATTAAAGCCACGGCTAGAAAAAAATGCCACAAAAGTATAACAGTTACTTTATGTGGAAAATATCTATTGTACAGCTATCCCATGTCTTTTTTGCAGAAAGAAACTAATAATTTATCGAAGGCTTTAAAATATAAAAGAATATAATATTTAACAATCAAATTAAACTCACCGGTTTAATTCCAACGTTGCGATAAGATGATGGTTGACCGTCTTTTCTTCATATTTTTAAATTAATCACGCGCACAAATTTAACAAAATAAAAAAACACTGCACTAAATTTCTTCACTGCACTTTGCTCTGCTTTTTAGCAATTTATTTCACAAATTGCTTATTAAAATAACTAACACTTTTTATAACTTTATTTGGAATTTAGATTTTCTCACATTTTCAAAAGGGATGGCTTCTTTTCACAAAACCATTTTTTTCTAAAAAAGACACAAATTAACAAAATTGGGGTATAAAAATGATATGGGAATAATTTGAAATTAACACCAGACCACTTAGAATAAATAAATTGAATTTAATAAAAAAAAAAAAATGGCAAATTTAATATTTTTTCTTTTCCATCATTTTTCACAAAAACTATATATTTTACACGACGGAAGTGATACTATATCCGCCATTACTGCAAGCAAAACCGGCACTGCGATTTAGACCAATTAAACCATTAAATAAATTTCAAAAAATTAAGAAAATTACACTAAATTATCAAATGAACCATAAATTACATTAACACTATAAAATAAACTCACTTTTATTACATTTAAATTAAAAACTAAAATTATAAAAAGCTGAATTTTAATATTCGACCCGAACACGACAGCAGCAGACACGAACAAACAGGAAATCATAAAGCACTATGACTTTTCCAGTTCTTGACCTACGCCTTGGTGCTAATATCGGTGAAGGACGGGTGATGATCTGATAAAAGATGAACGGTTATTCGTGAATGTAAAGTAGTGTGCATGAAAGTGCAAGTGCAATATGAAACCAAGGGACGCTATTTTTCTTAAGTGTGTGATTTTTTTAAATTATCTCACCCGCTCATTGTCGCTTATGTTCTTTTGATTTTAATGAAACAGTAAATTAGGTGTTGGTAGTTAGCAACATCAATACCATATATAAAATAATTGTTGGTTTGTTTCAACATAACACCATTTGGGGGAGTGGGAAGAAGTTATGTTTAGTGTTCAAAATGTCAAACCAAAATTTGTAGTGGTCAATGAAACTACCATATCGACATCTTTATGCCAAAAGGATTAATGTGGAGTTTGCAAATATTTGATAATCAATTCCAATAAAGAAATGGCTATTATTCTATCATTAATCACAACCGATCGTGGTCATTTAATAGGTAGGTATGAGATTTTAATTTTTTCCATAATTTTTTTTTTGTATTTTTGCCCATGGTCGTGGTAAAACTGAAAATCTTTTTTTCAATTCATACGACACTGATTCGATTTTAAACACTATTGCAAATTGTAAATAAGAACTCAATTAGAAAGTAAAATAAAAATTAGTTGGTCCAGCTAAAAGCGGCATACAACCGCCATCATCTAGTAGTGTTAAATACGTGGACTAATTTCGCCAATAAAATTTTAAATGAAAACGATGACATATTCTTATGTAAGTAAGTCAATAACATGATGAGTGGGTATTGTTTTGTAAAATAAAAGTAGTTTGTAAACAATTTCTATCAAAATGTATCAAAATTAAATAACTAATTAAAACAATCATAGCACTGCTACGCAAATTCCCCGCTAAAAGATGATGGCGCGCCTAGTGATGTTGGAACGGGCTTGTTTTATCAAAAAGGTAAGGTGTTTTCATTAAACGTCAGACTAACTAAGATCTGCAATCACAAAATTGATGAAAAACACTTTATTTCTAAAATTAAACATTTTGTTTCTTTTTATTTTAATAGCTATGCCCTGCCCAAAATACTTACAAATAAAAAACAAAAAACTTTTTTTTATTTAAGAAGTGTGTTTTCATTCAGATCTTTGTCTGTCTGACAAGAGTTATGGAGTTATGACAGTTCTGAAGCCCTTCTAAATTTGCATTAAACATAGAATAATAAATAAATAGAACATCAACTCATGAGGCTCCACCCATTTTTTCCTACAAACTTTCAACTCTGTATGCGTGCCCGTGCATTTCAAATGGGACTGTCAAACATACATTCTTACAATTTTGCATTTTGCTGTTCACACGTATTCATGTATAGAAAAGCGCGTGTAGAATTTTTTTCTACGGGATGAGACGGAGGATTACAAGTTCATGACCTGTGCATTAAACTTGGTAAAGGTAGAGATTAAAATTCTCAACAAAACAAATATGAATTAAAACAGTGAATTTCGAAATATGTTTAACTTTATTAACTGTCGACATAAGATGTATATCCTCTTCTCCATTTGACTTATTTAAAATTAAAACAGTGTTTAAATCAAAGCGTAATGTATGTATTTGCACAAAATGATTTGCCCTTCAAATTTATGAAATTCTCAAATATAACATTATGCCAATAATTAGGTTTATTTTAAATCAGTATTTAAATTTTATAATCATCTATCATCATACTCAATCCCAGTTGAATGAGCTTAAATTTATTGTTTCATTATTTTTTTAAATTATTTTTGTACTTAGGTAAACCTAATATTTAATTTGTAATCCTATTTGAGTCTTTAAATTATATTAAATTTATTAGTTTTTATATATTTTTTTTTTATATACTTAACATAAAATACAAAAATGCAAAAAAAAAAGAATATAGTAAATTCTAAGTACATAATATAGAAATAATACATTTACAAATGCCTTAATCACATAAAATAAAATAAATAAAAAAACCAAACCAAGTTCAAATACAATTTATTAACTTAAATTAACTAGTTACATACAAAATTAAAATTAAAGGGAATTAATAATAGAATGTTCCATTTTCATGTGGTTCTTTAAATATATGTGATTTTTAATAAATAAACATTATATTAGATATAACACTATAACAATGATTATGCTTTAGAAATAAATAAAATATTTGCTTTATAAATTGTGTATAAAATGTCAAATCAAGTGTATATATAATAATTGTATAGTAAAACAAAAAATAAAGGGTTATTTATAATTATAAAATAGTTTTTTTATATTTTATTTTAATTTAAAAATAAATACACATACAGCATATAGACTGCAGTGCAAAAATCAAAGTTGGACTATTGTTCCTGTTTATTTTGTCCACCTTATAAAAAAAGACATTTAAAAGGATTTTCGTGTTCAAGAAATCATTTAAACAAAATGTTGTAATTCACACAGAATCTTAATAAATATATTCGTCTAACTTTTGTAGATTTTATCAGCATTGCTGTTATAGTTAAAAGAAAACAAGTAGATAAGGTTCTTTAAAAATCAATGTGAATAGAAAATAGTATTTGAATACACTTTATAAAAATATATATTAATTACAAAAAAAGAAAATATGAATAAGATTTTCTAATAACATTAGTTAAGAGGATGTGATGTGGCCATAATGCCACCGACCGTTGGAATAGCCACTATAATACAGAGTCCATCACTATTCCAGGATCCAAACGAAAACCTACTTCTTTATATTATTATATATGTCATTATATAAACCTAATGTATACTTATTTATTGCTGATATATGTGTTATAGATTATGTGTAAATTTTTATACATAAAACACTGATTAACAATGGTGATCAAATGACTTTATTAAAAAAATTAGTTTAAATAACAAATAGAAATAAAAAACATTTAAAATAAAATGAAAACAATTAATTCTATCTCACAAATTAAAAAAAAAAAAATAAAAATAGTAATTACTTTTTGCACGAATTTAATAACAAAATTAAATGATTTTAGAATATTTTTTTATTTTAATGTTTTATGTGTAAAAAAAAACCCACTTCTACAAAATAAAACCGATTCGCTTTAATGATAAACAATTTAACATATTCACAGAAATAAACAAAATACCATATGCAGTAGAATTGCGAAAAGTTAATCTTATACATTAAATATTAAATAATAAATAAAAAATAAATACACTGGTTATCATTGCTTCAGGATTTCTAAGCATAGGCTATTTATAAATACAAAATTATATATACAGTAAATTGTAGGCACGATAGAAGTTTATATAGAATTTCGTATATCAATTTCCATGAATAATGTACCTTACGATAGTTCTTAATAAAAAAAAAAAAAAACAAAAAAAAAAAACAATTATTAAATATTTTCCCACCTATAAATAACATTAAATAAGTAGATTGTAAAGGATTTTTTGGAAATGTTTTAAAAATTAAATAGTTGACAAAATTATTGTAGATAAAAATTCAAAACAGTTTTTGGAAAGTAGAAGTTTTATGGGATAAACAAAAAAAAAACTTTATTAGAGACTTCATAATGTTGTATTTATATGTATGTTTAAAGGAAAAAGAATTTCCAATTTCAAAACGCTTCAACTAAATCTACAACTCACAAAGTAATGAGTTTGGCATTTGCTTGGTGATGCATCTCAAGACCCGCAAAATGTTTTTTTCTTATTTTTAAAATATGTTATGTGGATAAAAATGATGATCCCCAGAAATCTAGCTTAGCTGTTTAAAGCTGTAATGCACAGCCATTTAATATTATAACTAAACAGGTTTGGAATCGCACGAAATCAAAACAAAAGCAATCAACATTTAACTAATACGGTCTCAATCATATTTAAAAAAAAAGAGAGGTAAATAAAGAAGCATCATTCCCCATCCACCGACAATGTCCTGGAAAAATCGCATGTGCTAATAAACCAATTATACAGTCGTTGGCATTGTTCATGATGTTAAAGATTCTGATGTAATGTAAATGCGGAAGTACGCTCCGATCTAGAATTCCAAGAGGAAAAGCAAAAACGGCTGATTTGATTTTGAAGTATGTATATTGTATACATATGTCATTGTATAGTGGTGAAACACTAACGCAATTTTTTCTTTTGATTCTGAATTAAAATCAACCTACCGAAAATGACATAAGCGTTTCATTCTGAATCGCTCTGACACTTAAGTGAATTTTGACAGCTGTGGCATTTGAGTAATCACTTCGTTAAGTTCTGGCAGTTGCATTATATTTTTATAATTAGTGTGCACTCAACTATAGCCTTATAAAATTGGTTAGACACACACAAGCATTAATGTCTTCTATTTAAGTTCCAACTATAGTCGAAAGAAAACGGAAGTCAATGTCATAATTGTATATCCTGTTTCCTGTTCTCGACTACTGTCAATTTTAAAAAGTTTGTGTCCATGTAATTTTGACAACTAATAGTGTGCTTTTTAATAATAAACCAGAAACGAATACAATGTAACTTCTTGGTCACAGTTTCATTTGCATACTTTTGCTGGTTTTGCTTCTTCCTTGTTCTGGCTGCTGCTCCTGATCGCCTATGGTATTTCAAAAAAAAACACTTTTGTTTGACTGATAGAAAATAACGTTGTCTGTCTTCGGGCACGGCTTTAATTGCATATTGCCAAGCTGTTTTTGCCGTAAATGATATTCGAGTATTTCGTGCAGAACCATTTAACAATATAGAAAATGTTTCTTATTTTGAACATTCATTCGATTGAAAACTAATTTTATCGCCCACGGAAAAAATCAGAGAGTTTCCATTCGAGGTATTCGTTTCGATTCACTTATCGAACATGTTCTCCGATCAAATTCAATTACCCAATCAAAATTCGATAAAACATGAACATTTTGTATACGTTGATTATTTCGTTCCGAATTGAATAAAAGTCTACCTTACTAAATTGAAAGTGGTTATAGTTTTACATCTTGAAGTTGCTGCCAATAACTCTGATCAAGTAAAAAATAATAAAATACTAAAAATATCACCATTACTTATTCTTACGTTCAATTATAATATTTCCCATTTGTATTATAAAATCCATTGTTACTTGCGCTATAATACAAATCTCTATTCTTAAACTCACTTTAAGCTTTCCCAAATTAGGAAAAAAAAAAGCCAAAAACAATGCCATCGAAAAAAATATTAAATATTATTTAGACAAAAATATAAAAATAAAAAAACATTTAAAACCAAGACCAACAATGCAATTAAGAGCTTCAAATAAATTTTACTGCATAAAATTTCTACTATATTCTATGCGATGTTTTGCAATACCTATTTAAAATATTTTTAATTTTAATTCAATTCCTTCTATATACCAAAAAAAAAAAAACTTTAAAAAAATAAGTTAAATTTGAATTTAATTTTTATCTTAAAGTAACATAAACAAGATTGAAAATAACCCGTCCAATATGTACTAGAAGCTAAAGTAATGAAAACAAAAATAATGATGCATTCAAAATGTGAGAACAAATAAAATTTATTAAAAGTCCAAAGTCTTAAAATAAATAAAACATATAAGAACAATACAAGAATAGTGTTGTTTTTGCATTTTAAAATGGTAACAAATTACATATTTAGAAGTAGGGAAACGCAAAATAGGCTGAATCAAAACAAAATAATAAAATTTAAACAGTTTTAAATTTAACAATAATATTTATCATCACACGAAACTTTTATCAAGAAATAACGCCACCAAGTGAAAGTTATAATCATCTATCTTACTATAGTGTAAATAAAAAGTTATAATACAGAACTCTTTTTTAGCCATTTAGTGTGTTTTGGACAGCAACAGTAAAAAATGTACAACTAATTTTAAATATAAAACTATAAAAATAAAAACAAAACTATATAGCAAAACAAACAAAAAATATAAAAAGAAAAACGATAAATGTACTGAAATTTTATATAAGCAAACTTTCCCCCTCAAAGTATATAGATATTTAAAATAATTCGAAATATCAATGTGTTATAGTTATAAAATATAATATTGCGTTAAAAGCAAAATAAAAATCGATGTAGTGCAAAATAAGAAAACAAAAACATTATAAGCTTAAATTTAAGTAAAACTTTGTAAATAAATTTGAAACTTATAGCTTTTGTTTGTGTATTGTGAACAAAAAATAATATATAACAATAAATATTTTTTATGTAGTGAATTAAGTATAAATAAAAAAAATAAATTGTAAATTGATAAATATTTTTATATTGCAATTACTATACAAGTTTAAATAAAAATTCTAGTATATTACACTTAACAAATAAATAAAAAAAGAAAACACATTAGAATTGTTAAAAACAAAAATAAATATTTGGTACCTTCATACCTACACTTTACAAAAAAAAAAAAAAAAAGAAATCAAAATAAAACATATAACATGCATACTTAATAAAATAACAAAACAATCCATCATATTTAAATGTACGGGTGGCATACATAATATTATCCATTCTATTATTGTTCATTTGAAATTGTTGTTAAAATGAAAAAAATTATAATAAAATTAACGAATTAACTGTCCTTAAAAAAAAAAGAAAACAAATTGGAAAACAAATAAAAATGTTAAATCAACAGAAAAACTATGTGTTTCTAAATTTCAAGGAATATTTCTCTTCGTGTATTTTTCATGAATATAATTAAAAACAAAAAATCTTTACTAATTATTGTATTAATTGTGTTATTTCAATCAGATATTTGCATTGTCTACATGTGTCTAAATATATTTGCTACTATAAATTTAATTGTAAAACTTTTTCAAAGAGAAAACAAAGCAAAGTTCATCTTCAATTTTATATCATCACTATAAAAGTTTTCAAAACTTTAAATCTATGTTTCTGTTTTATATACAAAAAAAAAACATTAAAAAATAAATAAAAGTTTGATAAAGTAGACGAAAAATAGTATACATAGCTAACAATAATAACAATCGAATTAATATTACAAAACACGCGTTTTCTTTAAAAAAAAAAAAGATATTTTAGAAAGAATTACAAAAATAATGCATAAAACAGATAAAATCACCAAAATAAATTTCCGTACCTTTAAATAAAATGTAAATGTGTGTTTTTAGAAATTTAATATTAAAACAATAATATAATAATTATATTTAAACTTAACAAATATTTAACCTATGGCTGTTTTAACAATTTTAGTGTATTACAATAAAATTTAAATAAAAAAAAAAAACAAATTGAAAAGTGACATTTATAGAAAAAAATATGCAAACAAATGACAAAGAGGGCATTTTTAATAAAAAAAATAAATTAATAAAAGTAAACAAAAATTGTAAGACAACAGAACAAAAATTTGTAGTACCGCAACGCTATGGATGTATAGAATTTATTCTAAATAAAAAAAAATATTTGATGATGTGTCCAATAAATATATTAACAAAAAAAAAAAAAACATATATAAAAATAAATAAATGGAATTTGAGTTTTATTTCTATAGAGTTTTTGGATATACATACATACATATTGATAGTTAAATGAAGTATGTATATTAAATGTAGGCAAATTCGTAATTGTTTTCAAGCTGAAGACCGTTAAGCAGTAAGCTCCTACTATCGTTAGGTTTGAAATGAGGGTCGCAGCAAAACGGGTTCCAATCGACCATGTGTATCGATTTGACGCATGTTGGATTTACATGTCTCTGCACCTGCACAACTGCAGAAAACTAAAGAGAGAAAGAATTACATAAACCCTAAAGACGAAAAGAGTACACAGATACCATCTCATTTGACTTCTTATAACAAGTTGCTGTCAGAATGATTTATGTTCGTACCCACCACAATATTGTCAGAAAAATTCTTTCTCATTTTGTTTTCAGAAAGTGGTTATATAACATATTATCAATTAAAATTTGATTGAAAATATATGATTCTACATAGTTCATAAATAGGTTTATTTCCTTTTACATATTTATTTCACGAAAATATTCAAGTTTCAAACTTAATATTCAAATAATTAATTAAATGGCTTGGTGCTACATTAAATAGGCATTGGTAAATTATGGATGCAGACGAAGTTGCCATAATAAAGATAAACATGTTCATCCTTACCTATAATTTCTTATCTTTACATATAATCTTTACCCATAATTTATGTATGAACCCCTCTGCACTTCCCTCTCTATGAAACAAGCAAAGTTTTCCATTGCGTTTCTCCTTTCTCCCTTTAGTTTTCTCCAGTTCTGCGGGTGCAGAGACATGTAAATCAAGGTAACTCGCATATGCAAGGCAAGTCAACCTGAATGTTATCGATAGTTTGTATGCAAACGTCAAATTTTCTCGGTAACGCCGTGGGCTAGTCCTTAATATCGTTATTTTGCTCAAGAAGGACTGGCTAAAAACGCGGCTTATAGGTACCTATATATTGAGTTTTCTTTTTTGTTTATGTTCATGGTTTCACTTGTGTCATAATTGTTGTTGATCCTGTCACTAAAAATTGACAGTCACTTGGTGTTTTTCCATATAGACTTGTGTGTAAAAAACGACATCGTTTACTTTTTAATACAACATCAACATAAGGGCATATATGGAAGCCGTGTTTTTTTGCAAGTGGACTTGTGTGAAAAAACGATAAAAGTCGTAATACAATAACACGTGAATACAACAACAACATAAGTCCATATAGACTAAGCTAACTCTCGATAATTATCGGGACTTAGCTAAGTCCATATAGAGTTCTGCGTTACCGACACAATTACATGTGGTTATATGGAAACGTCGGTAATGTTGTGGGCTAAATCCCAATGTCGTTTTTTTCACAATTGTCTATATGGACTTGCAAAAAAACGTAGCTAGATTTAGCTAAGTCCCGATAAAAACTGTATTACCAGCATAATTACAAGTGTGTTATATGGGAACGTCAAATTTCGTCGGTAATGGTGGGCTAATCCCCAATATTGTTTTTTTTTTAAAGTTTATATGGACTTGCAAAAAAACAAGGCTTATGAGGACTAAGCTAAGTCCTCATTTAAAACTGTATTTCCAGCACAACTACCTTTATCTGTATGTTATAAGTGAACGTCATATTTCGGAGGTTATGAGGCGGTTATATATCCCAAACGTCGTTTTCCTGCACATCTCTATATGGACTTGCAAAAAATAGAAAAAAAACGCGGCCACTGTCACTTCAGTTTAAAATCCCCAAAATGTTTTATATTAATTTGGTTTTTTTTTGCAATCTGTATTTTGTGATTAAAGAGCTAAAAATTAAAAACAGTTTTATTTTCAATTTTATTTTATTTGTACAATAACATTAAACTTACATAAAATGCTCATTTATTTTATAATTCTATGGCTGTTACTTTTTACTTAAAAAAATTTTATGAAAATGTTTATAAATGTGGTGTTTGGTAAAAATTAATAAAACAAAAAAGGAATTTCGTTGAGTGCTTTACACGTTTCACTTAAATACGATTATCGGTAGATAGTTATAGGATAAAAAAAAACTAACTTAACATTTTAAATTAATAAAAAAAAGATACATTTCTAACATTTTCCATTCGCTGGTGCTTTAGGTTTGCAGACTTTGCTTCGTCCATTTTGTCCATAAACAATGTTGCACGAGAATGTGAAGTACCCACAAGTTGATGACTTAGTGTAGTAAGTCGATTGGAATTTATTATTTTCCACTGGTGGATTTTGGGTGTTGTCCATACTTCCTGTTATGGACTTTGTAACCGTCACATAACTATCGGGACCGGGAAGTTTTTTCTTTGACTTTCCTTCGGAATCGGAGTCTTCTTTGGCAGAGTCTAGAGACTTGGTATGGAATTTCTTTTCAACATTGACGGTGCCCCGGAAGCCACTTGGAATTGATTCTGTAGTTGTTCTTGGAATATAATTGACAGTTCGGCCATTTTGTTTTTGAACGAGTGAAAATTTTTCTTTGGGGTTTGCAACTGCTGCCTTTTGACTTTGTGTTGGCGTTTTTGGCGAGACGTCACTGGGCTTAACTGTGGTGCTTGTTTCTGATGCTGTTATGGACTTTGGTTCCATTTTGATGGGATTCTCATTGTAACTGTACTCATCTTCCTCATCTCCATATTCATATTCTTCTTCTTCTTCATTACCGGGATCATCTGAATCTGAGCCCTTGCTTGTAGGATGCGGAAGGGGTTTTACTGAAAGCAGAGATATTATATATATAAAATAATAAAGGAAAATAAAAGTATTTGTGTCCACCTTCTTTTGATTTGGAGGAGGAACGTAATTGAACGTCATTGTTTGGTAATGGAACTCCCTCTGGTGGACCGTAAGCACTGTCTACTTTATCGATAATACTGCAGAAGAAATCATTTATGGAATTTTATGTTTAAAATATTCTTTAATACAAACCTGTCAGTGTTGCCAAAATCGCTGATGGTCTGAAAAAGTTGTCTGTTTTGTTCTCTATATGTTGCCACTTGCTCCTTAGTTCCTGAAGCAGACTGCGCAGCTCCATGATATGAGATTCCGTATCTAAAGCAAGTAGAGTTTTACAATTTATTTTGCAAGAAATAAAACAATGTCAAATTACCTAGATTGACCCTGAATCTGGGATTGAGATTGTCCTGAGAAGCTAGAGGACTGTGCAGAAGCTTGCCCACCTCCAGACGACTGGATGTTCTCATCAGTTTCTTGTTTCGGTCTGAATCCAATTTGTGCTTGAGATGATGTCTGACCTGGACCACTAGATTGTGAATCAGCTAGTCCACCTTTGTCATTAGCTTGGACCTAGAATTAGATGTTTTAGCATTTTATACATAATTAAATATTGTTTCCAAAACTTACCTCACTTTGACTCTGATGAACGAATCCACCACTTTGTGATGAAGCCTTCGTTCCACCAGTTTTAGAGTTGACCTGTACTTGTGACTGTGATTGTGCAGCACCACCTTGACCTTGCGATTGTGTCATGGTTCCTTCATTGCTGCCACTGACTTGAGCGTTTGCGGCACGGTCTGCATCAGATGTCATTGCACTCGCACTGAATGTACCAGATGATGTGTAAGTTCCTGAGACTTGGGTCTTAGCAGTTCCGCCGTTTTTCTTGCCCATTGCACTTGCAGCAGCTTGTCCATCTTTTACGGTTGATTCGGCCTGTGAAAAAGCATCATCTGCTCCAGAGTCACCGACAGCGCCACTAGCACCACCACTGATACCACCGATACCTCCAACACTGCCAGGGGCCGCGGTTAAGCCAGAAGGACCTATATATTAAATACTTTAGACAAGCACTTTACTTAGAATAGTTGTGTCTTACCTCCGGGTCTATATCCTGGTACGCTAACGCTACCTATGCCAGAGCCAGCACCTGGTCCATATAACGCACCTGTTCCGTCTGTTGCACCTGCACCATACTGGCCTGCTCCTCCCGTGGTTCCTGGACCGTAAAGTCCACCAGTCCCCGGACGCCCAGCACCAGGACCTTGACCATATGGCATCCCAGATCCTGTGCCTGGCCCAGCACCTGCACCTCCAGAACCTGGACCGTACAAAACTCCAGCTCCTGCTCCTGGTCCTGCACCAGCACTTCCTGCACCTGCACCGTATAATCCTCCAGTTCCTGGACCAGATCCTGCACCTGCACCACCAGCACTTGGGCCGTATAAACCTCCAGTTCCTGCACCGGCGCCTGGGCCATACAAACCACCTGCACCGTAACCTGATCCCGCACCTGGACCGTAACCAACGCCTGAACCTGGACCGTACATTACCCCTGATCCTGGACCATATAATCCTCCGGTTCCTCCACCAGATGCTGGCCCAGATCCTGAACCAGCACCACCTGCACCTGGACCGTATAGTCCTCCTGTTCCTGGACCTGATCCTGTGCCTGCACCACCAGCACCAGGACCATATAACCCTCCTGTTACTCCACCAGCTGCGGGCCCAAATCCTGTAGCTGCACCGCCTGCACCTGGACCGTATAATCCTCCCATTCCTGGACCAGACCCTGCGCCACCAGCACCAGGACTATATAATCCCCCTGTTCCAGGATGAGATCCTGCTCCAGTACCACCAACACTTGGACCGTATAATCCTCCAGCTCCTGGAGCAGCTCCTATACCAGCGGAACCTGGACCATACAATCCTCCAGCTCCTGAAGCAGTTCCTGGAGTGTATAATCCTCCAGTTACGGAATCAGATCCTGCACCAGGGCCGTATAGTCCTCTAGATCCGGAACCAGAATCTCCTGTAGCAGTACCTGGCCCGTACATTTGTCCAGCTCCTGGACTTGCTCTACCTGCAACTGGACCGTAATATCCTCCGGCTGCTGGTCCATATCCTGAACCTGCACCACCAGCACTTGGACTGTAAAATAGTCCGGTGCTAGGTCCTGTACCTGTACCGCTGGCACCTGGTCCGTATAATCCTCCTGTTCCGGCACCTGTTCCTGCACCTATACCACTTCCACCTGGTCCGTTTAATCCCCCTGTTCCAGGAGCAGATCCTGCACCTGTTCCACTGGCACCTGGTCCAAATAAACTACCAGTTCCTGGTCCTATTCCGCCACCAGCACCTGGGCCATATGTACCTCCAGCTCCAGGCCCAGCTCCAGGACCTACACCTGGGCGATATAATCCACCGCTTCCAGGTCCTGTTCCTGCACCACCAGCACTTGGTCCATAAAAACCACCAACTCCAGTTCCTGGCCCTGCTCCTGCACCACCAGTACCTGGGCTATATAAGCCACTATCAGATGGACCTCGACCTGCTCCACTTGCACCTGGGCCATATAAACCACCAGCTCCTGTTCCTACTCCTGGACCATATGTGCCACTAGTTCCAGGTCCACTGCCATATTCAGTTCCAGCACCTGGTCCGTATAAACTACTGCCTCCAGGTCTTCTTCCTGTGTCTTGCGCTCCAGCTCCTCCTGCTCCACTGGGTATTTGTCCATAGCCTACATCCCCAGCTACACTACCAGGTCTGGTACTAGGACCATATCTATCTACAGCACCGGTACCTGGTCCAGCTCCGGGCCCATATCTATCTCCAGTTTGGCTTGTTCCTTGCCCTGGACTATATCCTTCACCTCGTCCGCTTGGTCCGTATGTGCCTCTACTGTCACCAGCGCCGGGAGCATAACCAGATCCTCCACCACCTGCTCCTGGTCCATATCTATCGCCAACGCCCGCTGCACCTGGAACTAAACCAACTCCTTGTCCCCCAGGGCCACCTGCAGTTCCATATCTACCTCCAGTAGGGCCAACACCAGGTCCTGCGGTATATCCAGGTCCAGCACCACCAACCCCACCTCCAGGTCCGTATCTGTCTCCTGTTCCTTGGCCACCAACACTGGGGCCAGGTCCGTATCCAGTACCCGTTCCTCCAACACCTGCTCCTGGACCATATCTATCTGCACCGGCGTCTCCACTTCCTTGTCTTCCTAAAAAAGCAAGACCTCTTTAATATGAGTCAGAACTATTATTTTAAAAAACAAGTATATTCAGTTTTTAAGAAAATACCCTAATACAATTTACCTTCCGAAGAAGCACGAAATTTTACCTCCACCTGCATAAAATCGCAGCACCTCTTTTGGATGAAGGTAATGATTCTGATGTCGAATCGGAAGGTAAGTTATATACTACATAAATTTGTGCTGGTATAATTTACCTGGTGTGGCTCCATCTCTGCTTCCACCACCAGGCTCTGTATATCTGCCATAATTGTCTACAGGGCGTGTACCTCCTGAACCGACACCGTTTCCAGTTCCATAGTCTTGGGCCCCTGGAGTACCTACACTTGGTCTACGCACATCGAATCCACCTGTTCCGGGACCAGAGCCTGGCTGGGTCCCACCAACACCCACTGCACCTGGACGAGGTGACCCAGCTCCTCCTGGGCCATATTCTTCGCCAAAGCCTGGCCGAATACCATCTCTTCCTGTTCCAGAACCAGGTCCAAGGCTACCTCTACCGCCAATGGCACCAGGCTGCCCTCCTTGTCCGACAGGGCCACCTGCTATACTTCCAGGACCTCCAGGGCCAAATACACCACGACCTGAATCTGGGCCATAGGAACCTGTTCCTGTACTTCCTGGGCCACCACCACCTCTACCACCAGGAATTGGACTTACACCTCCCATGCCTTCTGGTCCAACACCACCGGAACCAATGCCACCTGGACTTGATCCACCGGGTCCTATTCTACCAGATCCTATAACACCAGGTCTAGAAAAGTCACCTTGGCCACCAATAGGCAAACCTCCAGAACCAGCTCCACCAGATCCAGTACCACTGGGACCGTAACCACCTTGTACTTTGGCACCTGGGCTTAAAACTCCAGAACCTACTCTGCTTGGACCAGCTCCACCAGAACCATAACCCCCTGGACCTCCTTGTCCAGGCATACCAGGACCGAATCCACCAGGACCATAACCACCTTGGCTCAGATCACTAGGCCTACCACCTCCAACACCAGGACGAGATCCATCTAAGGCACTTGGTCCGATACTTCCAGCTCCTCGGCCGTATCCCCCATCGGGTCCTACTCCTGGTCGACTTCCATCAAACCTTCCAGCACTCGGTACTCCACCTGGTACCCCTCCAACACGGCCGTCAGCATAACCTCCACCTGGTGTTATAAGTCTACCTATGCCTTCACTCGGAATCCTATACGGGTCAGGTGATACCATGGAATCTTCTGTGATACAAAACAAGTTATGTAGATTTAACCAAATTTGAAGAATTAATCATAGGGTTTCCTACCACAGCCTCCACATCCTCCTGATGAAGAAAATTGACTCTGAGCCTGTCCCATTCCATGGGTTCCCGCTATTAAAGAAAATGAAAATATTTATTTGTGTTTACACTTTATTTTAGATATAAGTTCTTACACACTGTTGATCTTGATCCAGTTTCAGAAGCTTCTGCTTCAGCTTTTCCATCTTGTTCTGGTTTTCCGAAATTCAGATATTGAGATTGAGTCTGTCCACGAGCACTAAAGTAAATATTTATATCTAGAGATATCTTTAATAATTTTGTGGGAAGAAAATAGTGTACTTACAATCCTTTACTTCTTTTGAAGCGTTGGTGAAGTTTTCCAACTGCTTGAAAGTATTCTTGACTTCCATAAACTGCATTTGGATCAACGAAATCCTGATCCTAAAAGTAATATTATTTGATTTTATATTAAAACTTTGATATAACATTATTCAGTATAAATGTTCAGAAATATTTTTTTTAATGCTGGCCACTGATCTTAAAATAAAAGGTACGATCATAGAGACACTTATGTCATATTCGAGTGGACGTTCGCAGGGCATTCCGAGTGAAAAAATGAGTCCATTGGATTCATTCATTCGGAGTGAAACCACTCGAATATGACATTATATACTTTGTTTTTAACATACATATGATTGTGCCGGTAATACAGTTTTTTTTTTAAAATCGGTAATAGGTATTTTTAACATGCGGCTATATTCTCATATTTCTGTATGGCTTCTTCACACCAAAAGAGTTGTTATGGGTAATATTCTGTTTTCGTACAGAATTTGGGGAGATTTTCTTGGTTTGAAAGATTCGTAAAAATGACTATTATCTGGAGTTAGCTTAATCAATAGAATAGTCTGTCAAACCAAGAAAATCACCCCAAACAATTGGAGACAAACAGAATTTTACCCGTAAGAACTCCAGTGGTGTGAAAGAGCCAACTATACGGCACTATACAGACTTACTGCATTGCCGACAGAATAACATGTGTGTTGTATGGGAACGTCAAATTTCGTCGGTAATAGCGTGGGAAGAAATAAAGGAACGGGTGTTGTGCACACGTACAGTGTACATGAGTGAGGCACCAAAATGTTTGCATAGATTTTAACATCGCATCCTAAATGTCATTTTGTCATGGCGAGAGCAGCAGGAGGTGGCGAGTTAGCTCGCGTCACTGCTTTCAAATGCATAAAAAAAACAACTCACACTAAAATAATAGTGCCGCATTCTCTTAGCAGAACATCTCTTCCTGTATTTCTTCTTCAGTGGCTTCTTCCCAACGTATGTACATATGTCGTTTTTTTCACACAAGTCCATATAAACTTGTATTAAAAAAACGACAACAGTCGTAATACAATAACACGTGAATACAACAACAACATAAGTCCATATAGAATTCTGCGTTACCGACAAAATTACATATGGTTATATGGGAACGTCAGTAATGTTGTGGGCTAGTTCCCAATGTCGTCTTTTTCACACAATGTCTATTTATACTTGCAAAAAAAGATGGCTATTATTCCTTTGAATTTTATTTCAGTTTTCTGAATAAAAATTTCAATTTAAAACGACAAATTGAAAAGCGAAATGTAGTGTCAAGTTTTATTACCTTGATTTAACTTTTAGTAGTGCATGTCAATGTCAAATAAACACAAATGAAGTCACTACGGTAAATAAACTTAACACAATTCGTAATGTTTTAGACCTTTATATAATCCTTAGTATTTGCTTTACATTAGTTTTAACGCACTATTATATTTTTAAATTTGAATATTTGAATTAGTTTTAATGCATCATTTTATTTTTAAATTTAAACATAAAAAAGACATCTTGCCAAAAAGGTCTACTTGCCTATAATCGAAAAATTGGCAATTAAGTTTTAAATTGATATTTGAAATTTTGTTTGAATACAAAATTTTATTGTTAAATGCCCGGTGTTCTAAATATCGATTCCGATTCGTTTGGATTTTGTTTTGCGAATTTAAATTCGGAAAATCTATGCAATTCGTTAATTGACTGTCAAATGAAAACTTTATTTTATTTGTACGAAATGTAGAACACCTTTTTTAAATCTGTGCGAAAATCAATTCATTTACGATTTACGAAGTTAAGTCCGAAAGAAAATCAGAAAAGCCTCCATAATATCAGTCTAATGATCAATTAATGTCTTTCTCTTTTAAATTAGAACTGTCCTCCGGCATTATTTTTGTGATTGACATGCCTTATAGAAAATTTACGTATCGTGTAATTCGTAAGCATGATGTGAACTTTGAAATTTGCGGACGTATGTATTTAAAATCGATCACTGTCGTATGAATTGAGGCTTTAAAAAAGTTTTTCAACTTTACTTTTACCTACTTTACTTTTACCTACAGCAAAATTTATTGGAATAAAATCTCAACCCCAGTAAAAACGAACGCGATTGAAATTTTTATCTATTTTCGAACTAGTCATTCATCCTACTGACGCATAAGGCGAGTCGATATTGTAGTTTGATTGAAAACTACTCTCTTGGAACTTGGACACAACTTTTTCCCACTCCCCCAAATGCTGTGGTAAGTTAAAACAAACAAACCCAACCATTATTAAATTTTATATGTTGTGTTCTTGTTGCTAATTATTATCTGACCACCATTATCGCACCAACTCCAAATGGTCACAAAATAACATCTTTTCTAATTTTCTATTTCATTTAAATCCAAAGAACATAAGCGAAAGTGAGCAGGCGAGACAATTTCAAGAAAAGAAGTACAAAAAAATAGCGTCCCCCTAGTCCTTTTGTTTCATATTGCACTTGCTCTTACACTCACACTACTTTACATTTTTCTCGAATGACACGAATAACCGTTCATCATTTTTATCAGATCACTATCTATCCTTCACTGATATTAGCAAAATAAGACGTAGGTCATGTACGAGAAAAGTAATAAATAGTGTTTTGATTTATTGTTCTGTACGATTCTGCTGCCGTGCGTCGTGTTCGGTAAAAATAAATTAGCTTTCACATATAATATTAATTTTAATTTCACATGTTATAAAAGTGAGTTTATTTCATAGTGTTAATGTAATTTATGATTAATTTGATAATTTGGTCTAATTTTCTTGATTTTTTGAAATTTATTTCACGGTGTAATTCGTCTAACTAAATTGTCGTGCCGGCTTTGCTTGCAGTAATGGCGGATATTGCACTTCCGTCGTGTAAAATACCTATATCGTTTTTGTGAAAAACGTCTGTTGGTTTAAAAAAGAAAAAAGAGAGAAATTTCCCATGTTATTATTAAAGTAAATTTATATTACCCATTTGTCCAAAGTGGTCTTGACGGTCGATGTTAATTTCAAAATATTCGGATATCATTTTTATACCTACCCCAATTGTGTTAATTTGTGTCTTTTTAGAAAAAACTGGTTTTATAAAAAGAAGCCATCCTTTTTGAAAATTTAAGAAATCTAAATTCCAATTCAAGTTATGAAAAGTGTTATTATTTTAGTTAGCAATTTGTAAAAAAAAAATTGCTAAAAAGCAGAGCAAAGTGCAATGAAGAAATTAGTGCAGTTTTTGATTGTGTTAAAGCTTGTGCACGTGAATAAAAAAAAAATATGAAGAAAAGCGGTGTCTAATATTAACCACATCATCGTTTTGCAACATTGGAATTGTAGGGGTGAGTTTGTTTTGATAATTTGATACGGCTTTTTATAATCCGGTTTAGGCATTTTAAATATTTATTAAATATACATAACTTATGTATACCTATTATGTTTAAAGGTATTTAAGTAATCTATTTGATTCTTTTTCTAAGATAAAATAGAGCAGGTGCTAGGTTTCTAATAATGGTAGGTATTTTAGTAACTTTTTGGGTAGCGCGAGTTTTAAATTTTTAAATACACGAATTTTCTAAGTTATTGTTTATGAACAAAATACTTATGATTGTTAAAAATCAATATTTTTTACAATTAAAAAATAAAGTTTAAATCATCTTATGAGTTCTGGAAATTGGCCTACAGTTTAGTCACGTCACTATACAGAACACGTGTAAGTTCTCATATCAAGTTGCTAATAGTTTTGACTATCGTGTCAGTCGTAAAACTTAAAAATTTACTGCTGTTGAATTTGAATTCCCCTTCAAATGCTCACACCTTAATTAAATAGAAAAGGATTTGTATTGCTTTTCCAAAGCATATTGTATCAAAGAGACTTGTAAAGGTATCATCCTTTAAAACGGAAAACAAAGATTCAAAAAAGCCTATTGTTCATATTTTCAGAAGCAACGATCTTGAGCATATTTTCTTTGATCTATCAGTAAGTTATGAATTTTTTCTATAAAAATATTGGTTGTCAGGAAAAAAAAAATAAAGACTACTTTAAATATATTCATATTCGTAAATTTACTGTCTCCTCATTATCTTGTCTCATAATAAAACCCGCTTAAGCTTTTTTTTTTATTTTATTTTAAAAGTAAAAATCTAGAATTGAGAAATTTGTCACCAATCAAAATAAAATACCATCAAGTTCAATGTACAAATTTAACATTCAGCGGAAGTAAAAATCAAAGATACTAAATCTACACAGCAACAATATATTTTATAAAGAACCTATACAAAAATTGTTGTCAGCATGGGAGCATAAAAATCTAAACGGAGTGATTTGCAATGCATGATAGGTACTTGTCTTCTACATATTGATAGTGGATGACATTAGAATTGATCTCTGTTCCAGTTTAATTGCATTAAGTGATGATTAGTAATTTATGAAATTTCACATAATTTATTTAGATGAAATTACAAAGTAGGTATATAGCGCCCTTGAGCTAAATACAAATTGGATTATGTGCACTTAAATATTAATCTAACTATGTTTAAAGCATAGTATTTTTAATCCACTGCCAACTAAATTTGTTTTTTTTTTTTTATTTTTAAAAAATAATTATGCAGTTTAAACTTAAGAATCATCTCATCGAAATTGTTCTTTCAATATTCTGGTAAAGGAAAATAAAGGATATTTATAACTTTTCAGCAAATTGCTATTCCATTACACATTCAATTAATAAGGTGGAAAAGCCACTTCTGTCCTTTAAAATAATATAATATGTGTGAAAAAACATTATTGGCGATCTTGAACAAATTTAAAATGTGAAAGTTGTTAATTTTTTTTCTATTGGTTGGTAAATGAAAAAAATTTGCAACAAAGCTGAATTTCGCTGAAGTTTTATTTTGGTGTCTTTGTTGGAGGATTCGCAATTATTTTTCTTTAACGGCTTTTGCAATTTTGATGAAACTTTGAAAACACACGTTTCTTCGTAAATATTGTGCTTTACACAATTCTTTGGAAATAAAAAAAGAAAAAAATTCTGAAGCACATTTGATGCATTCAAAGCTCAAATACGGTTTTTGGGGCCAAAGCAACATTTTTTTTTTGGAAAAATTCCACATAATTTTTCATATAAAATCCTGAAAATTATGTACGTCACAGAAAACTACGCCACTAGTTATTGTATTTTGTTTCTAGGAAGAAAGGTTATAATCTTTTAGTAATCCTTCCAAATCTTCAGACAATGAAAATAATTTCGGTAAAAAAATTTAATTGATACGAAAACATTTTACGAACTTTTATACGTAAGGAACAAACAAAAATTTATAAATATTAATATAACGAGTGTAGAACGTCAAACTGCTGCTGCCCTATAGCGCTTGATAAGTCGCCCGCCACGCACCACCATGTGGGCGTAAGCCCCCACATAGCATTTATATCGGAGGACATGTTATTTTTTTCTTTTTTTTAGGTTTTAACAAGTAAATCTTTGTTTTATTAATAAACAAAAGTGCGTAATGTAAATTCCGAAAATCGAATATTGCTGCGCAACAATAAAAATTTTGAAGGAAATAAATGTTATGGGTGCATTTTTGTAAGTGGCTTTATTCATTCCGCCGAAGTTTAATATTCTCCGTTCCAAAAATTTAACCATACTGAACTCGACTTTAAATCAAATACATTTTCGTATGCGACTTATTATTTTAACCGTGTTTCCTTCCGGTTTGATCAATTTGTTTTATTTAGCTTTAGTTTTTTGTTTTTATTAACTATAAAACATATCTTAAGGATTAAAAAACCTATTTCCGACCTCTGGATTTTATTTCCTTAGTTTCTTAAATTACAACACATTTTTGTTGCTTCTTATTGAAATAATCTTTTACCAAAATCTTAGCTCCATTTACAGTTACTGCTACAACAAAAATTCCCAGGAATGCCACCCAATGAAAGGGTAACATTGTTGTCTTTTATCCCAGCACTTATTAAAGGAAAATAAAAATCTTCACTTGATGAGGCAATCCTCTTTATAACTGAGTATTTGTTTTTTTTTTTTTAATAATCCGATTTCGTCGAAAATACTTCTTATCGCGGTCCAATTTCAAAACTATATTCGATGAACTTTATCACACACTCTTTCAATTTAATATATTGCGTTAATTATAATTTATATACTTTTTTCACAACTATTCTTCTTTATGTTTTCATTATCAATATAATATATTGATCGTTATAAGTGCTTCACATCACATAGAGAAAGATCATTTCTCATTATATAAAAATTAACCACACACAATTAAAATGAATGTCGTTGTCTCTGGTCAGGATGATGATAAGGAGATTCAAAATTTAAAAAAAAAAAAAAAATCCCCAGAGAGCGAGAATTAATTTGAGAAGTAACTGAGAAAATGGACCAAGAATATTATAGCGAACGTTCTTGCTTCCGATCGCGACAACTGCTAGCTTGCAAATAATCCACTATAGAGTAATTCGGAAGAGCTAAGTGGCCCGTCGTTGTCCGTACAAGAATGACAAGAAAACGAAAGCCCCTTATTTATAAAACGAAGCATAAGACTTTTGACCCATTTTGAATTAATGTTGAGCCAACTATATACACCAGCTAGAACGCATACTGATAAAAATGCGGCTTCTATTGAATATGACTTAATAGGGATTCGTTTTTGATACACAGGGTGTTCAATCATTTTGATTTAAGAATTTCCAAATAAAACTTTTTTACTTTTACTTATTTTAAATTATTGTTTAAATTAAGTTTTTTTATTTAAATAATTAGTTCATTTTAAATAGTTTTATATATTTTCAATACATTTTTTTCCCAGAAAGTTAATAAATTATAATTGGTTTTTGAATTTTTATATTGTGAAAAATTTTTTTTAAAAAAAGTTTTTAAAAAGACCAAAAATGGTCACCCTAGAATGACAGCTGATATTTATATACTCTTTTGTGATACAACATTTATATATTATATAAAAATTATTATAGACAAAATATTTTGAAACACTTTTTTAGCTTAAGAAAACTTTAGACCCATGGTCACCCTGTTTTCTCAGTCGATCGTTATTGTGCCTTCAATTTCATTTAGTTGCGCGTTTAATAGTTGATCAAAATGAGTTTGTAAGCGTTGTGTGTATTTTGTTTAAAAAAAAGAGCAACAATCGCTGAACTGGTATGGCGCTACGCAAGTGTATCATCCTCAACTAGGGTGGCATGGAGAGTAATTAATTATAATTCGTCCACCCCTTCATTCGGACTTGAGAATTACACAATTTGCGTGGCTTCGTCAAGTCATCAGGCACTTTAAATTTCAGTTTCTTTTTTTTTTATTGATCATAATAGGGGATCGTATAGCATTATGATTGTGAGTGAGGCATTTTGTTTGTGATAAAAGTCACTTAAGGGTTTTGATGTCAACATATAGCATCACAACTTTAATAATTTTTACGTGAGACAATAAGATGGTTCGAAGTTTTACCCACTTTTGTTTATTTTGTTCTCTTGTTTTTAATTTGTGTATAAGAAATGCAGGTCATCAATTATTAAATTGATATGCTAGTGTGTTCTTTAGGAATATTGAAAAATTTAAAAGGGAATTGTGACTGAAAATGATGACGGATGATGTTGATAGTCAGTCTCGTGAACATATGCATATATGGTATGATGTACTTAACCATAAATATTTGAGATTGTACTCAGTATGGCCTAATGTCTAAGCCTTTCTGTCTAGCCGACTAATCCCAAATAAATTTTCTTTAAAGGGTTCTGAGAAAGAAAGCTTGTTTACGTCTTTATTTTTATTTTTGTATGTGTGTTCTAATGGATCGTCTGAACATTTTTAATGTGGCTATTTAAAAATAAATTGAAATTCGAGACTAGGTGACTTAGTTCGATGATTTAAGTCTTAATCATCCACAAAGAGAAGTTATTTTGATGACAAACATTAACAGTCGGTTTGAAGTATTGAGTACTTAGTCTAGACTTAAAGAACTTTCTCACAAAATTATTGATATAATTAGGTCGACCATCATACAGCACGTAAATCGGAGTATGTACCTAATTACTTCCTAGTTGCAAGAACCAGTTTTGCTTAAATTTGTTGAAAGATTGAGATCTTTAAACAAAAGAGCTCCAAATAATGCTTTGATAAAGACAGTAGGGAACAGTTTACTCGTTCTAACAACATCTAATTTTATGCCGAATGTTAGTCTCGGGAGCTTTTTAAGGTGCAGAGAAAAACGTTCACGAGAAATAATTCCACAGGGGATATAACTTCTTCTTTGGTGAAGATTAATTTATTTTTTTTTACTGATTTGAAAAAAAAATTTGTTGCTTGTGGAAAATATCTTCACTTTGATGTGATGTGAAAGTGAACTTACGTTGCTGACCTGGTGCAAATTGAAAGTTTTTCCTTCTTCATTCACTATGGCGCCACATGTAAGTCTAGTCTCTGATCTTTTTTTAATTGCATAGAAATAGTTTCAAGGGAACTAACTTCATATTGGAATTAATTTCGCTTTCTTTTCGTGAAGTAAACTCCCACAAAGGGTGAGATATAATTATTTTTGTGGGAAATAACTTAAATTTCATGTTAAGTCATTTCCCAAAACAGGTGGGAGATAACTTCACTTCTTAGTACATCTCTTAAAAATTTCAAATATTATTGATTCAAAATAATTTCACATTTCAACAAGTGAAATTATTTATCCACTAGCTGTGAATTCGATTACCATGTGAAGTAAGTTCGCGTGATTTTAGTTTCCTGTACCAAAGTGAACACTGAAGGTGGAAAATAGCTTCACTTTATAATACATTTAAATTGAAGATAGACATTAATTTCCTACAAGTTTTAGATTCAATTATTTTGCACCTTGTACCATGTTGCAAATAATCTCACTTATGCCCAGTTTCACCAAAATACACCTAAAAGCATTTTAGTTAACGGAGTAATAAAATTTATTGGCATTTTAGCTTAAAATGGTTTGCACCATTATAAGGAGGTGAATTTTCAAAAATCAGGAAACTTGATGCCAACCCCGGATTTTTATTCACCACTCATGGCTCTCTTTCATTAGAGCAAGCGATTTTTAAGACGCCTTTAAGATTTATTTGGAACAAAATGGGACTTTAGTTTATTGGCCCTTTTAAAAATGAAAATGGTTGGTGAAATTGAAAAATGCCATTGTAAGATTTAACAACCCAATAAATATTTAAAAGTGTTTGGAGAAACTGGCCATTACAAAAGGAAACTATTTCGCACCACAGGTTAAGTTATTTCCCCTGTAAAGTTATTTCCTGCGTGAAATAATTTCCCCTGAATAATTTCCATACACTTTCTTCGCTCCAGGGAATAAACTTCACACTAAAAAAACTTCTCTTGTTTTTTTTTTTAATTTTTTGATTTCAGGTTATTTCTTACACAAGGTTGGAAACAATTTCATCTAAAATCATTGTGAAGCTAATTTTTATATATAATTTTAATGTAATGAAAAATGTAGTAATTTCCGACAACTGAAGAAGTGAAGTTACTTCACAGAAAAAAAAGTGAAAATATTTTCCACAGTATGTTGGATATAATAATTTTTGGGTATTCACCACGAGGTGAATATATGCGAAACTTTTAACCGTAAGCAATTTCACTGCACCATTTTTCCATTATTCTTTGGTGTGTGACCAAAATATTCGTTTGTCTAGTTCTACCCATTGACAAACTAAATATTTTGGAACATACCTTTACCTTAAATGCTTGATTTTTTTTTAAATTTTGAAAGCTATACGGATTCTTTTAAGGTACATATGTTCTGAATTCTAATTTAAAAACCAGATTTACTTCCATTTATTTCTTCTCTTACATACTATCGCAATCAGATAAAAAAAAATAATATAAATAGAACATAAATTAAGGTCTAAAATAAACTTCAAAGGCGCAATGCCACTTTATAAAGCATGAAACATTTCAATTAACAGATGGAACAATCTCATTCCGCCATCGCAGACAGACATCATACATTCCATAAACCATTGACATCACAATGTACAAGTATACACTTACAATGTACTTCAAATAAAGTCAGTGAAACACCCCATCCCGCGCGCACCATCAGCCATTAAATTAACACTCAAGCCTATCGTTTTTAGGGATATTAAATTGGATCGTTTTATGATATCCATAGAAATATTATTTTTATTAGATACTCGTACAAGCAACATATCTAAATGGAATCAATTTCTCATCATCATAATTCGCTATGTCCTCGAAGACACATCAAATTTATTGAATTCGATTATTATCTATGTAGGTTTGTTGCTAATTAATGATCATGTGTGTACATTTAAATTACAAAGTTTTAGATACAAATCAGAAATAAACCAAGAATTTCAGTATATCACTTCACAAAAATGTTTCCCAAAAGAAGAATTCATTCATATTTTCTCCCATATCACTGGCAAGGGTCAAATAGATTTAGATTAGCAATTTTATTCACATGTTGGCCTCTTTTTTAGTCTGAGTGGATTTAATATAATTTTGAGAACGCTTGTTGATCTTCACACGATTTTTTTTAGCACCATTTCTGAACATAATAATAAAAAGAAATTACAAAATTCCAACTCAGAAGATACTTACACTTTTTTTTCCAAAATCATCATACATTTCTTATCACTGCTATGACAGAAGTATCTAAAAATAAAAACTTTTTATTTATTTAAAAATTGAATTAAAAAAAAAAACTATTTTGTACATTTTTGTATTCTAATCTTTGGTTTTATTAGCCGTTTGTTTCTTATAAGAGAGAAAAAGCGTTCATTATATACAAAAATGCTTCGATTTAGAACTATTTATAAGCTAAGACTTATACACAAAATTATAAATGTAACTAAAGCAGACGTTCATACATATGTACATATACATAAAAACAAAATTAAATAATAGAATTTTTAATTTTTATAACTTAAAACAAATATTATTGCACCAATTTCGGCCAAATTATATCCAATATGTCAGATTGCATCTATTTATTGCATTTTTTTTATAGATACATTTTTGCAATAAATAAATACAAAATTAATTACAAAGTTATTTTATTTTCTGACATTTATTGGATTTAATTCCAAAAAAAAATACTAAGACTAGACAATCTCGTCCATATTGCATTTGTGAGGAGAATTAAATGTTTTCAAAATATTACTCCTCTTACAAAATGATTAAAATATTTTTAAATATAATAATTATTATAATTTGTTTAAAATTAATTATAATTGTTATTATAATTATTTGATAAAAAGTGTTGTTATAAAGTAAATAACGGTTTTATACAATACTGAATGGATTTTTTTGTTGTTTGTTGTTGAAAAAGTACCTATATTTTAAATGAAATTAATAATATTATAAATGTTGAATGTTTGCTTTAAGTTTGAATTAATTTTTTTTTCACTTATATCTAACTATCTAAAATAATTGTATGTTCTAAACAGTGCATTTTGTTTTATTTTGGAAACTAATCACTAATTACTAAATTTGTATCACAATAGGTATTTTTTTTTTAAATAATAATATATTTATTTAATTCTATTATACAATTAAGAAAGAACAGTGTATATTTCTTCATTTTAAAACTACTATTTCTACAATTAAAACATTAAATATCCAATATGTATGCATACATATTTTTATAACAAATTTGCTCTTTCGCTTTTGTCTGTCTGTAAATACACAGGTTCGGTTTCATTGATAAGGGATAGAGGAAGAAATTTTTGAGAAGTTTTGGGTCAACAGCTTCTATATGTCTTAAAGTGCTCTTAATTTATCAATTTCAAAAATCAGAAAAAATATGTTTGTTACTGTTTAACATATAATTTCAATACCAGCAAAGGTTGTTTCAAAATTAAATTTTCGGAAATAAAATTATGTATCTATAAGTACCACTAAGAAGTTACAGAAATTGTGACCAAGGAACACAAAATCGTACTGAAAACTAAATTCAATTCCTTTAAAAATTTAAAAATTTTCTATCATATCAATCAAATGATTTCTAATTGTTTAAATACGGAATCAGTAGTAATATCCATTTAGAATCTATGTTGCACCAACTAAAATAATTATTACTAACCAATTTCTGAGTAAAGGAAAATAGATCCGCTCCTGTATATAAAATTGTATTTTGGTGTGACCAACTTATCATCAGTTCTTTTCAATTGTTATTTTTGCCAAAACACTTGTTTATGTTATTTTTGCCAAAACACTTGTTTATTATTTAAAGCTGGAAATATCTCCACCATCGAATGCACTTTTGTTCACTATGTTTAGAACCAAATTAAAGAACAACAAAGAAAATTAAATTCAAAACAATCATTTATGCCGAGTGGCTCCAAAAACTTTTTAATATTTGTGGGGCTGTTAAATCTTAAAAATGGCATATTTCTATTGCACTAAACCTTTTAAAACTTTAAAAAAGACCCATAAACATATGTTATATTTCATTTGTCTTCCTAAGTAAAAAGCAGCTGGCATTCAAATTTCAGAGTATTGAAAGCTTTTGAATAATATGATTGCTCCCATGAGTGGTGAATAAATATTATTGGTATAAAGCTTTCCTTTTATACAAAAAAATCACCACCTAACAATGGTAAAATATCGAAACATCCCGTGGTGTAGTGGAGGTCTGGGTTTGAGCCCTGAGTACAACTAATGTTTTCTTTAGGCGTACTGCCTCTTGCGAGGAAGTGACGGATCTTACAAGAGTATCATTGTCATGAAAAGTGCATCTCCCTTATTCGTTCGGATTCTACGAAAAATTGTATAGGTCCTCTTAAATCCTGTAGAATTAATAACGCACACAAAATGCCACAAAAAAATTGTTTGCTTGCTTTTGATCTGCTTAATTCTTCATCTATCAGATTACAAATTACTAAAACGTTATTTTTAAATGAAAATTTAAACAATAAATTAAAGTAATTAAATACTATTATTAAATTAAAAATTAAAAAAACATATTGTAAATATTATACAATAATTGCATAAGTTCCTGTCAATTGGAAAGGGCTTGTATTTGTTGAATGTGTAAAATGATTTCTTGGTGAAAAATCTACTGGAGTTTCTTGATAAAAATTCATTTGCATCGCTGGCAATGGTGTTACTTCATAGCTCGTAGTAGTTGTAATTGGCGGTGGACAAATGACACTGATTCTATTAAATTGATCATAATCCTCTTGGTTTGTGGAATTTGTCAAAGTTGTATATGATTTTTCTGCATTGTCTTGAAGGGAAATTTCCAAAGGTGGAAAGGTCATACAACTGCTATTAGCAGGAGATTCTTTTTGAAGGATTTTCGAAGCTAAAGTTGATTTGGTTGAATCAAATTTTGTTGACTTACTCGATTTGTCTTTTTCGGTCTTTTGAGGATGGTTCTTCATGCAGGAGGATTCCTCATGTTTGTAGAGATATGATTTTAGGGCAAATGATTTGCCACATCGGGCACAAGAATGTGGTTTGGTATTTGAATGAGTTTGAATGTGGGCTCTCAGATTGGATTTGTCGGCGAAAGCTTTGGTGCATACGGTGCATTTGAAGGGTTTTTCACCTGAGAAAATGACAAACAAACATATATTTAGAAACTTATCGACAGGTTGCTTGCATTTCTATGACTTACCTGTATGAGTTCTTATATGTCCTTGCAAAAGCCATGGTCTGGAAAAGCACTTTCCACAATACTGACACTCACATCCCTGATTATGGGTACGTACGTGCATTGAAAATGCTGGCATGGATACGTAAACTTTCTCGCAATGTGGACATCGTCGGGCTTTTTTATCCAAAATCGATCTAAAGAAAAACAAAATGGTTAAAATAACTTCTTTCTTCAAGACGTATTTAAATGACTCACCGATGTGTCTGACGATGTCTGGCTAAGTTAGACGACGTCGAATACTTCTTTCCACACTCTGGACACACATGATCATCATCACCGCTCATAGAGTTATCAGAAACCTTACTGGAATGTCCCAATCCGGAATAGTTTTCATCTCCACTGCTATGCAGACTGCTACAAGACAGCTCATCAAAGCGGGACTGTTCTGAGATCGTTGATCGTCGAGATTTCTTCTTATCAAAAATCTTGTGACTATAATAGTTCGAGTCATCATCGGATGATGCAAAGAAATTATTTCCTTGTTGTTGGATAAATTGGGGTTTATGATGGTTCTCTTCAAATGTTCCATATTCTACATAGCAATTATTGTCATCTTTGGAACGTCCCTGATTTATATAATCTGTGATCTCTGTTATGTTGGTTGTACTAAGCCGTCCTGCAGCAAGCGTAACTTCAGCTAATTGTGTTAGATTGTATAATTCCTCAGGAATAGTTTGTGTAGATGTGTGTTCTTTGGTCATTTTTATTTTATTTCCGTGATTATCTAAAAAAAAAATAATCGCATTGATTAGTTTTGATTTGATATACGAAAATAAAAAATAGTACGATAGAAGAGTTCCTTATTTAATGTGACCCCAAGTTAAGTAGACCAGCACGAGTTGCAAATAAGCGTTTAATTATGAAGTCTAATTAAGTTGAAATCAATGGCGATTAAACTTACTTAAACTAAATCAATCCTGAACTAATTTAAAATGTTTAAAAAAACTTCTTAATAGTTTAAAAGTCTGAACATAATTAAAAACAAACCTTGACGAGTTAAATTATATTTTAAGACTATTTAAGTTCTACTTGTGTGTCGAGCTAAAAACTGAACAGCAATATGTGTTTGGTGTTCCAATTGTAAAATCATTTATGTAAATAAAATGCAAGTTGTATTTAAAAATGTTCTATTTCGTTTTTAGTTGCGATGAGAAAGAACAAAAAAGTAAAGTTACCTGTTGCTGTTGGGGTATGTTTTAATTGATGGAATTGGCTTGTTAAATTAAACTGAAATGCTTTTATAGGGCAAAGTTTAAGGGCAATTTGAAAATCATGTTCGTATGTATTTGAAGAATGCCTGATTTTCATAATATGATATGAAGGAAAACTCTATTTGAGCGATCTTAGAATACAAGCTTAGCAGAACCATTGTAATTTTTGTGTTTGTTAGGGGAAAGCTGTTAACAGTGAGACATTTTTTTATACAAAAAAATTGTTAAAGCAATCTTAATTTAATTTCCTTAATATTTAAAGGCATATTTTATCTTAATGTCATTTCTACAAGTTCCTTAAAAGCCACCTAAAAGTGGCGCCCAACGTGGGTCCCATGAAGAACCGAGCTCAAAGCTTAATGATATACATGTAGACGTTATTCAACTTTCCAAAGCTCAGTAATTTTGAAGTTAGATAATCACCTAAGGTGAGTTCTATACTTCCCGATTCGCCTTTGTTCTTCAGAGACACAGACACAAAAATATTACTTTCGCCAAATACCTTCATGTTTTTTTTTTTTCAAGACGGGATGGTGGAGCCATATACTGTTGTACAGAAAAACTCTTCAAATATACATACATCTGCCAGACCAAAAACGAGCACTAATTCAAACAAATTTTTAATATTTTTAAGTCCCAAGTTTTATTGATTTAATTTTTTTAATGAATTATGACAGCATTCTTCAAAATTTAAATGTTTAAAAAGGAAAATCAAAATGACATTTAATTTCACCTATAAATTGTTCAATAAAAAGTCAATTTGTGTACTTTTCTATCATAAGTACAAATTTATACATTTTCTAAACTTAAATAATTTAACGACTTGAGTTTCTTGTTTAATTGTTTGTATTTTTATTATAAAATCAAGTACAAAAAAATTAATTTTGCTAAACGAAAAAAAAAAAATTTTTTTTAGTATTCCTACGTTTTAATAGCGAATTGAGTTCTTTACAAAATAAAAAAAATTATGTCAGCATCTTCAAATGCAAAAAAATAACATTTTGTTTCATTAAAAACCATGCGTAGGTTTAAAAAAAGAAAAAAACTATACATAGACACAATTTTAAATAAACTCTTAGCAAGTGTCTGCCGGCAAAAAAAAAACAATTAAATGGTGAAATCATTAGGAAAATATTTTCCTTCGAACAGATTTATATTCAGTTCAAACGTGTCGAAATTGTGTGTATTCTAATTAAAAAAAAATACATATTATATGTAAAAGTTTATGTTAGCAAAAAATAAAATAACGTCAGCCCACTTGTTGTGTAGAAAAAGCGGCAAGAAAATGTTTTCTCTTTTTTTTTCTTACAACAACCACTTCCCATCACCACCACCGCAACCAATCTAAACAACTTTGTGTGTTTTTTTTTTTTCAAAAACCATACATGAAAAACGATTATTATTCAAACACTCGACTTTATAGTTTTGTAATTTGGTTTTTCCTAATTACCCTCGATTGCGATCACATCGCATACAAAGCAAACGCGAAACAACCTGCCGCATTTTGTACTGGGGTGCGTCATTATTCATTTGGATTCTTCTTGAATTGGGGCCAATCGATTCTCTATTTTCTGCGAGCAAATTAAACAGATCTTTTGCAAAACACCGAAATTTAAAATATAAATTTAGATTATGTATTTTGTATTTTGTTTCGAACTATTGCAATTATTGTGTAGTACAACACCGATCGAGCAGCATGAGGCATTTTATAGTTGATTGGTCTTGACTTGTGAGGCATTAATTTATGATTTTTACCCAACAAGACAACAACAGGAAACTTGTTCGCAATTATTTATATTCTTTCTCTGTTTTAAGAGTGTCCCTCAGCTCGACAAATAAAATTCAAAGACCCAATTATTTTATAGATTTGCACTTTCATCTATCACATCCGTAGGATTGATTATACAAATTTTCTTTTCAAAGTGTTGTGATGATGGTAATGTGTAAATAAATTATAAATGTCAGTTTACATAACTTAATTATGTGTGGTGTTTGTGTTTCCACCTTAAGCATTTGCCATGTTTGTTTAACAAAAATAAATTTTTGAAAACGACCTAACCAACTGTTAAATGATTTATAATTTTACAAACAATATCAAACCTCTGTGTACTTATATGGGATAAGAAAAAGAGTTCAATTTAAAAAATGTTGTCCGTGAAAGAATGAAATTTCCGATGCCATGCATATTTTTTAATGTAAATATTTATAAATACTCGAGTACATTCCAAAATGTGATTAAGGATTGTATAAAACATCCTGCGAACAAGAATAATTGTAATGTGTATTTTTTCGTTTTCTTTTCTTTGAGGTTGCATTTTTAAACATTTCTTTCTCCTTCTTAGAAAATCTTTTGTAAACACAATCTACATATACGAGACGGTTGTGAATTCGATTGATGTTTTTCAATATATATCTGATTGTTTATTTGTACAATCTTGTGTGGAACACATATGTACATGGATGTACACTGCATGTATATTATGTGAAAACTCATGACCGGCAATTTTCTAACATAAACACTTTCCATTTCAAATAGAGTTTGTTTTATACAATTTGTCTGCATTTTTTAAAATTAATTTTAGTTCAACTGTTCTTAATGCATATGGAATTAAATTGAAATATACCATTTTAACTGCTTAAGATAAAATGCTCAAATTGAAATTTTTAATTATGTATTTTGTTTTTATTGCACAACATTACAATGAATTTCAAGTTTGTTTAAAATGTTTAGCTTTTTGCGAATAGAAAAGACTGAACTCAATTCAATAAATGAGTTTTATTCAACGCATGAGGCACAAGCAGATGTCCTAGTTAAGGATTTCAATTGTAATCTTATTGAAGGTACATATATTACATTGACTTAATGTCCAAAAGTTATATAAGCTGAGCTAAAACACAATCTCATATTTCAGTTTCTTCTTTACTTATCCATATGAGCATCCAAACCAGAAGCTTTTCTAATCTGAAATAATGCCTAGTTGCACCAAATACAATTACAATCTTTTTATATAGTTATCGAAGTAATAAATTTTTGAAAAACAAATAAAAACGCGGAAAAGTTTTTTTAAGAATCATATGTTTTCAATAAAAGATCAACAGAATACATTTGTTTATATAGAATGTTAAAGTAAATGAGTATATACATTGTATAATAACTCAATGGTAGAACCAAGAGTTTTTATTTACTCGTCTTTTTACACATTAAACAATATTATTTTTTGCGCTTTTTTATATTCCTTAACACAATTATAAAAGTGTATTTTCAAATTTAGTCGTTTTTTTAAGCAATTTTGAATTGAGTATAATTAAGTTGAGTTATGTGTTATAGCTTTAATTTCATTATTATTATTAGTTAAATATTATTATTATTATTATTAAAAAAGAATTGAATTTTATTTGGAACTATATATATTCTATTTAAAATAATAATTTTAAATTCTAAATAAAAAACTCAATTTTTTATCTAAAAAAAAAATGCAAAATATAGAAGACTTTAGTAGTATAATATTTTTTTCGCTTAAGAATACAATATCTCGCACTTGATCTGAAGTCGTTTAATATCAGAAGATAATTTAATACCTTGTTGGAAGTAAAAAATTAGCACACGGTAATTGATTGATTGAACTCTTCGATGAAACTAACCAACAGTTTGCTTAGACCTTAATGGACACTTTTGTCTGTACAGGGATGTATAAGTACAGGGATGTGCTTTGATGTTAAAAGTCGTAAACAATGAAGAAGAAATAAAGGAACGGGTGTTGTGAACACATATAGTGTACATGAGTGAGGCAACAAAATGTTTGCATACATTTAAACATCGCATCCTAAATGTCATTTTGTCATGGCGATAGCAGCAGAAGGTGGCGAGTTGGCTCACACCGCTGCATATAAAAAAAAATACTCACACTAAAATAATGGTGCCGCATTCTTTCTGCAGAACATCTCTTCCTGTATTTCGTCTTCATTGGTCGTAAATTATTTATTTCGCGACCAACCATAGAATAATAAATAAAAACTCTTGCCTACACACTTTCAAAACTTCAAAGTTTTAACTCTGTGTGGGTGCACGTGCATTTCATAGGGGACTGTCAAATTTGCTAAACAATACTTTCTTACAATTTTGCATTAAGCTGTTAACATTTATTCACGTATAGAAAAGCGCGTGTAAACATTTTTGTTTCTACGGGAGGAGACGGAGGAGTACGAGTTGATGACCAGTGCGACGAACCTAATGCTATGTTTCCACCAAAAATAAAACCCTGATTTGAGAGAAGAAAATTTAGTAGCGTTTCCACTGGTCAAAAAGATTTAAAATGTGATTAACTTGACAAGAGGTTTTACAACTTTAAAACACAACAACATTACGTTCAGAAATTTTATATTTATTAAAGCCTAGTATGCAGCTGAAGTGAAACGAAATTTTTCGTTGTCTCCAAAAACACAGACGAAATGATAACGAAACGGTACCGGACAAATTGTTATGTAGAGTTTCGCCATTTGCAAAAAAAATATTTTTCAAAACACACAAAAAAACAAATAAACAGAACAGAAATCCATTTTATAATAATAATAACCACAAAAAAAACACGAACAAAATACAAACGTCAAAATTTCGCGAGCAATTGATATCCGTGTCAATTAAATAGTGTGCGAAAAGGTGTAGAGAGTAGTGGAGACATGAACCGGTTATCAACGGTTTCACCGTGGAGCTGCGTACCACAAAACGAAAAGAAGTACGACAAATTTCGTTTATGATTTCACTGTGTCATTTTTGTATGGGATTTTTCGTTTCACTTCAGTTGCATACTAGGCTTAACTATAAAATGCACTTATTTCACAAAAATCCATAATAATCTTTAATATTCCGTCGAAATAATGAATTAAAAGAATTTTATTTGGTGAAAAATTCACAAAAATGAAAAATATTTACAAAATTTATTGACAAATTCATTGTTGACATCTAAAATGACATTTGAAATGAAAGCGTTCAGTCCGAAAAAGGTGTGTGATAAGTAATTGGCAAGAGATTTACAAGAGATTAATTTTTTTAATCATGAAGATTTAAATTTGTATGGTAAATCTAGTGATTTAAAAGGAGATTATGGATAAATCTGCTCAGATCAAGATGAAGTGCTTGTTGGAAACATAGTATAAGATTTATGTTTAATTTTATTATTGTTTCAATTAGGTACTTATGTTATGAAATTGAATGATTGGATGGATGTATCTTTGTTACTCAATCACGCCAAAACGGCTGAACGGATCTGGATGAAATTTCGCATGGAGATAGATAATAGTTTGCAATAGCAAACATTTTTTGTTTTTTTTTAAGATCAAGGGGAACATGACTTTTTGAAATTCTGTTCTGTGAAACTTTGAAATTCTGACTGTATAATGAAAAATCGTATAATGTAATATCATATTTTCGGGGTAAATGTTATTTAGAGATTACAAGATCCCATAAATTCACTGATTAAGAATAAAAATTTGCTGTCTTGTTATATAAATATATATGTTATACATATAATATTAGATCATAGCATAATTCAATTTAAAGGTTTGTAGTTCCCCTTATTAAAAAAAGCCGTTGACATAATGGCAGATGTATAGATATAGAGGCATAGATGTATATGTAAGAAAGTAATGGTATTCTTCTTTGTGGATGCACGAAATTTAATACAGTTATCTACATAAATCAAATTGGTAATTTTAATGTTTACTTTTTATGCATATGTGCATCGTTCCTAAAGTGATTAGTTTTAAGTGGTCTCTTATATGAAACTATCTGTTAGCAAAGTAAATAAATTTGAAGCTTACTGTCAGTTCAGTTATTTCATTTTAATTAACTTGCATGTAAAATAACCTAATTAACCAAAACTCAATAATTTTACAAATTTAAATTCATAAAGTTTATGAATGACTGAAGTGAAAATTCAAACTATAATGTAGCTTAAGTTCTTAGCTGATTTGTTAATGCTCTTTCAACAAGCTTTTGTGTAAGAAAATGCCAATAATATAATTTGCACAAATCTTACAACGCCATCGTTTTAGCAATAATTATAATTCATGAAGCTGACGTCAATAGCAGAATTTATTTCAGACGTACAAAACCTTATAAGAAGATCATCATTGTCTTTCACCATAAATAATAAATTAATAACCAGTACAACGGTCATAAATATCAAACCATTAAGAACAATGACATTTCTTTGACACATAAAATATCGAGTGTTCAACAATTTAGCGAGTGCTCTTTCGATTTATCAAGCAGACATTTCCTTCTTCGTTGTTTATAACATAGAAAAGGTAATTTATGAACTTTTTAATTAAATGACTCACCAATATAAAAATCCAATAATTATAGATCGCTGATTCAACAAATCTTTTAATTTTTCACAGTTAATTTATTTCCTAAACGTTTTTTTTGTTTGTTTCCACAATCACTTTTAAAAATGTATAAATTATTTTCTTTTTTGTCAGTTGTTTTATCGTGTTTGGGTTAATTTTTAAGTCATAAGACTTTCTATGTCAATATATTTCACAATTTTATAAAAATATTATTTTTTTTCTTCACCGCACTTAAAAAATAAAAAACAAATAATTTAATTTAAAAACCACCACGTTTAAACACTTGAAGACCTCGCAAAGGACTGATCCCGTTTTTGAAAATAAGATTTACAATTAAATATTCGCTCTGTGCGCAAGAGTACTTAAAAATAAGTCACTACCACCTCAGAGAAAAATGTTTTTCAAAAACAAAAACAACAATGAGTGCTCCTGTGTACAACGCTAACCACCGTAAAGATAGTGCTCTGCATTGGCAGCAGCCGATATTTTGAACCAAAGGGAATTGTTATTCCCTCACACAGAGCGTAATATCACAATAAAGTACGGCAAGATCAACCCCATGCCGATCATCGGGCAATCAGTGTTCTTCGTGGGCTTCCATAATGTGTTTTCGAAAACACCATACGTCATCAACTTCGCGGGCAGAAGAGGTATCTCTAAATTTAAAACACGTCGTCGTCGTCGTCGTGTTCGATCTCGATCGTGCGCAGATTGCTTTCGCTTCGTGTTGATTTTGGTTCCTTCTCTCCTGCCGACAAACACTGACAGAAGCGAACTAAAAAGAAAAATTCTGAGATTCCAACAAAAAAAAAAAAACCCATTCTCAAAAACCTCTATAAATAGAATACTAAAAATGATCAACGAGTGGTGGCATCACTGCTGTGGTAACTTGCACACAACAAGTGAGTGTAAATAGTCCTTGCATAGTGTTGCATTTAAATTATATCGTCCATCCATGTAGAGAGAGAGTGATATCGCCGGAGGGCCATTGATCTATTTTCATCCTTATTTAATAATGATCAAAAAAAAAACACACTAATGATGAATTTTGACGCACGCGTTTGACTTCGTTATTATATTTATGCACATTTTCTTCTTCTAAATTTTCTTGAAAACACCTTATATTACAAAATTTTGCTCTGAAACTGCTCTGTCCCGGAAATAAGATTGATCGGTTGGCCGTTGATCTTATTCCAAAACACACGAAGCGGCTACCACCACCATACCGACTGGGCGGCCATTGAACTCGACCGAGTTCTCGTTTTAAGAGTTCTTACAGGTGGAACGAGAAATATCCACTGTAATGTTTTTTGTTTTCCTTTTTTTTCTGTCAGAAGTCAAGCCAAAGATTTCGAAATGCGTTTTTGAAAATTAATTTCCCTTTTTATAACGAAGTGGAAACAAAAATTTTTGGATGGGAAACAACAAACAGAATATTGAAAATTTTTCAAAACAAAGACAAACAATTTTTGAAATAGTGTTCATTGAACTCAACCACTTTTGGGAATTTCTTACAACACACAGGTGATCTACGTTTTTGGAGTTATTTTAGAAAATTTATTTTCGAAAGCTCACGGTTAGAAATGAGGGGGAGATAATTATTTATTTCAAATGAAATACATATTTTTTTTTATTATAATACCTAGAAAGAATGGATGACTATAATAATGCTATTAATGACTAAGATGTTTTTCCTAATATAATTTTGGGTTTTTTTTTTTGATAATCTTATCATCGTCAATTTTGGAAACATATATTTGAATGCTTTAATTATAAATAAACAAGTTTCTTTTGTTTAAATTGCTCCGACGACTATTTGTTGTAATAATTATTTTTTTTAATAAAATTTGACAGAATCATTTTCGCAGAAAATATACGTATTTTTTACCTGTTGTAAAAAAGGATTCTCACACAAGATAATAGTAAAAATGGTAATTGTCGATTCTGAGTATGGAGGAGGATTTTAATTCCAGTCTTTCCTACTGGGGAAAGATATTTCAAATTGTCTAACCGGGGTGCTGTGTAGTCTATGCATACATTGTTGTCTGTATACGTACTTCTGAAGAATCTGTGCATGACTTGTCGGGTTGTGCTTCCAATTACCAGTTTGACTAATTCGAATCGCACTGTTTGCTGCTGACCCTTGTACAAATCGATCAAGGGGCTTAAGTTTGAGTATAGCTTTCATTACTGCTGTGGGGGTGGATCTCATTGCCCCGGTAGTACCAAAGCCGGCCATTATTTGAATCCTGATCATTGTTTTAACGTTGGTATTTTTGTCAAGCACATTCCGCAGTCGCTGTGTATATAAACATGATAATACTAAGGCTGGGACCCCAGGTTTTACCGAATATTCTGTTGCAAAATTAAAATGCTTCCATTGATTTCTTAGCTCTATCTTTTATATTAAAGCTGCAATTGATTTTTCTGTCTAAGATCACCCCAAGGTATAAGGGATGATCAGAGACTTTCAGTGGAGTTCCATCAATTGATGGTATTCCAAAAGCTGGTATTTTTCTTCTGTCAATGAAAACAACCAGCTTAGTGCTTTGTGGGTTTACTGCCAGGCCACAGTTTTTTTGTCCAGTTATTAACCATGGATAAAGAATTATCTATTGTTCGCTAATAGTGGATAATTAATTTACCTGTTGTTAACAGTGCTAAGTCATCTTAACTCCACTGTTATTTATTTTTGTAATAATTTCATTCACAACGAGTCTACCCCAGAGTAGTGGTGAGAGTACCCCACCCTGAGTGGTACCTCTGGTCGTTGATACTTTGATCCGAAGACCTCTTATCTCAGAGTTGATATGTCTGTTTCTCAACATATGTATAGATATGAGATATGAGATATGAGATATGAGACATGAGATATGAGATATGCGATATGAGATATGAGACATGAGACATGAGATACGAGATATGAGATATGAGATATGAGATATGAGATATGAGATATGAGATATGAGATATGAGATATGAGATATGAGATATGAGATATGAGATATGAGATATGAGATATGAGATATGAGATATGAGATATGAGATATGAGATATGAGATATGAGATATGAGATATGAGTATTGAGATATGAGATATGAGATATGAGATATGTGATATGAGATATGAGATATGAGATATGAGATATGAGATATGAGATATGAGATATGAGATATGAGATATAAGATATGAGATATGAGATATGAGATATGAGATATGAGATATGAGATATGAGATATGAGATATGAGATATGAGATATGAGATATGAGATATGAGATATGAGATATGAGATATGTGATATGAGATATGAGATATGAGATATGAGATATGAGATATGAGATATGAGATATGAGATATGAGAAATGAAACATGAGATACGAGTAATGAGGCATGAGTTATGAGACATTGTATATACATTTCTATAGTATTTTCATGCTGAATAATCACCGCCTGGCCATCTTGAGAAACTTGTGATAAGCACATTTTAAGGTTCGTGCATTTAATAGTTGTCTATTCTGTAACCCTGACAAAAGTCGTAAACATATATTATTTTTGTTTTGTTTACAACTCTTGTCAAGGAAATATGGATTTTAGAGCCAATAAAATACATTATATATTATTAATTTGTTTCGTAGACGACTATTGTTAGGGTAACAGAATAGACACTTAGTAAATGTAAGAACCTCCAAATGTGCAGTTAACAACTTTCTTTAGATGGCGCTGCTCCATGGTTGTACTATAGAAATTTATATACAATGTATGAGATATGAGACATGAGACATAATATGTCTGATATGATATATGAGATATGCTGTATAATTTGAACTTTGTCATGATGAATTTTAATTATTTTGTGTTTTACAGAAACTTTAAATATTCAGATATGTCATAAATTTTGAACTTCTATTAAAAATATGTTAAATTTAATTTTTTTTAAATCGACAGGAGACGATTTAATCGTCAATATCGATTTTCATTTCAAAAATGTTCACAGCTTTTTGCCAATAACTTTTTATGATATCTGTCATTAATATTTGTGAGACAATGTTTTAGATAATATTTTTGCTCATACTAACGCCTTTTTCAAAATGGCGGACAAGGCAGACTTTTTTTTTATTGAGAACTTTGTGGATGTAGATTCTCCAAATGGTACTAATTTAAAAAAAAATCATGCCTATTACGGCTGTCGTAGGCGACAAACGATAACGCTAAGAGTTAAGAATTACCATGCCTATTATTCTTATCGTCTGTCGCTTACGAAAGCATTAATTATCATGCCTATTACCGTTATCGTTTGTCGCTTACTACAGCTGTCGTTTTTGTTGTCGTGTCGTTTTTTACGACAAACGACAACGGTTATAGGCATGAATATAATCACGACTACAGTATCTTTCGCAGATATTTGTCAATTTGTATGCAAATTTTACTAGACTATAAAGGATTCAGACAAAAAGATGCTTTTCCAAGTGCTCCCCTCCGTAGTTCCGCCACTGGTAAAGGTCTACGCATTCTAAAAATTAAAATGATAAGGATGTAAACCTCTTGAACAAGTTTTTTCAATAAACTCCAATGCAGACCTACTAGATTTTCAATCACGGACATGCCAGACTAAAATTTAAAGTTCTTAGGGACTTCATGTCACCACGGAAGCCATATGTTTTCCATATGATCCAACTTTAATACAGTACATTATTCAATTAGGGTGCAGCTACAAGTGGCACGTGCTTCTATACTTGGTCCACGGTATACACGGCTTCCTTTCTTACTTGACAGCAATTAAATATTTAATACCCACTTTTCAAATTTTCCCTGGGGTGATTTCATTTATAAATGAAATTCACGAGTAAAACATAATTCCCTCTTTCAAAAAGAAAACTTTAAAAGTAAACTACATAGCTATGTTCCAAAAATATGGAGGTGTATAAAATGAACATGCAATGAGATCATGTCAAGATGCATTTCTTGAAAAAATACATTTTGATGCAACGAAAAGATCAGCAACAGATTTTTAAAACCACCCACCTTATAGAAAGGGAATACAATTACGGCCTGAGCCTGTGTCTGCGTACGTCGGCAATTAAATGAAGGAAGCTGATTCACGCATAAAAAGAACGTGTGTTCTATTTATGAGTTTATTTTTGAAAACGTATAAAAACGGTGTAAAACTGGAATTCGTGGAAAGTTTCGCCTTGCGCTGTTGATTGTGTTCAACATGTGGCTGTCAGATTTTTAATTTTTTTTTTTTTTTTTTTTTTTTTTTTTTTTTTTTTATGGTTGGAAAATACTTTTTTTTTATAAACTTATTCTGTAGTGAGTGATCCAAGAATAGCTAAAAGGTACATCTCCGCTTTTAGTAAGTTTATGGCACTAGATGTCAGTTCAAATCAAAATAATTTTTAAACTTCAAATGTAACGCAACGTTTTCAACATTTTTTGAAGTTTTAAATCACATTTTAATTTATATAATAATTATTTTGTTTTTATTAGCATAACATCACATCATAGACAGGTGAAAATAAAATTAATTAACACACAAAAAACTCGAAGATAATAATTTCATGCTCAATTCGAAAAGTTAAAAATATCTAAGATTTGACATAAAACATATTGCTAATGATGACAACCGACATAAAAAGGGCAAACAACTCACAAGCTCACTGCCAAAATAAATATATATGTGCATATGAATGCAAATCAAAAATGAGTAAAATGTAAGAACGTGTGATACAAAAAAGACAGATGGTAGAAGTCGTCATCAGCATGCTCCTGCTAGAGCAGACAGTGTTTTCCGCCCTGGTTCGGTTAGAATTTTTTTTAAATTGATTCGCCTTAACCTTGTCACTGCGAATTGCTTTAAAATAATAATACATTTTTTTGTCGGTTTCAAAAGTGATCTTGCCTCTGTTAACAGTTCTGGTTCCAGTTCTACTCAAGTGGGCAATGTTGTTCTCAAATTAGACTCTAGGAAAACAATGCACATACAAGTTTGAGAAGGTTAATTTACATGAAGAACTAAGTGGATAGTTTTTTGAAAATACAATCCTACATTTTTACCTACTGTATAATAAGTGGACATTTAGCTTTGTCAGTAATTTTTCCTGGATAGTGGTCGGAGTGGTTTAGTAAGCAATCAGCTAACACCCGTTAGTCTAAGAAATGAAATATCGGCAGAAAAAATCGTCGCTGTCCGTGAAAGAATGTAGGAGTAATCAATTGATCAATTGATTCCCCGACTGACTCGTCCTTTCACATACCTGGACTTGGCGAATTAACCTCGTTGGGCCTTAGACCTGCACCCGCAGGGAATGTAAAAGTGGGTGTCCATTTGAGAGTAGAAAAGCTGCGAGCAGGTCTCGAGAGCAAACTCGCAAGGTGACACTGGACATAGACCTAAAGGTGCCTGTGCCTGTCCATTTGAGAGTACGTTTGCTGGAAACACTCGAGCGTAACTCTCTAGCTGGTCCATTTGAGAACAATATTTTCAAGATTTTTATATCGGGAGTTCGCTGGTAGAATTCTCACAGTTTATTTTCTGAGAGTACTTTCATAACCGTGTCCACTTGATATTAAATTTCTTCTGCTAGTTATCAGTTGGAAGTACTAAAAGAGATATTTTTGCCAAAAAAAGGGTTGGAGCTACTTGAATATTGGTACTACAGTCACTCGAAGCATTTTCATTATTTTTCCATGTTGACTCTCGGACAGCTGCTCAAAAAAACGAAACGCGTTCGAATTCTGCGAGCTAGTCTCCGAAAGTGATCAAGACCTGTGTCCACTTGTGAATTATTCTCAAAAATTTCGAATGTCGAGAGTAAAAAGTCGATCCTTTCCCGAGGTACTCTCAGGACTGTGTCCACTTGCGAGTTTGCTCGCAGCTCTCGAGAGCAACTCTCGGGTAGCTGCAAACTACTCTCGGAATTCTACCAGAGAATTTGCGTTATTAAAATCTCAAAAACATTACTCTCAAATGGACATCTACCCGAGAGTTACTCTCGAGAGTCTTCTAGCAAAAGTACTCTCAAATTTAAAAAACCCACCTTAAGAGTACCTCGCGGAGAGTTGACTTTTTACTCTCAAGCTCAACATGCGAAATTTTTGAGAGTCACTCGCCATTAGACACATATCTTATTTACTGCTGGAGACAAGCTCGCAGAATTCCAATACACGGTCCGTATTTTGGGAGTAGCTGTTCGAGAGTCATTATTCCAAAATAATGGACATCTGAGGGAAAAAATCAACTAATGTGGGTCTTTATTTGAGAGTAAAAATGCTGCGAGCTGAGCGGCACTAGTGCCAATCTGCCAATATTCAAGCGGCTGCAACTTCTTCCATGATTCATGCATAACAAGTTACTGTTTGGTGTGAGATTCAGTCCGGCGTAGCACCGCATGCAGCGGGGTCATTGGTCCGTACCGTACTTATTTAAAAATAACGTGAGAATTAAGACCATCTTCGCGAACGGCGAGATCTTCAGATCGTGATGGATTCTGTTAATGTGGCCGCAATCGACCGATGTCCTTAAAAATATGCTGCAGTCACTGAAAATTGCAACTCTCGGATTCATGCCCCCGTGCAAGAATATTTTTCCCATCATGCTAAAAAACTGATTAAGATTGGTGGTCTGAATCTCTGAATCATAAAAAAATATTAAGCTTCCGGGCAGCTTTTTAAATATTAAATTTGACTTTTCCGTTTCGGGTTTTCGGTCCTTATCTTTGAAAAAGATTTCCGGTAAGCGAATTTTATTTTTTTCTAAAACTAACATACATATTTTTCCATATTTTTCTCGTGCGGGCATAGAGTAAAAAAAAACAGCAAAAAAAAGACCGGACGTGGTCAATTGAACCCGAAAAAGCTTGTCCAATGTCGGACCATCAGTTTTGCATATGTTAGGGCTAAAGTTAATTTTTCCAAAAGTCGCGATCAGATAGGTGATCTTGAGGACTAAGGCCGTCTCCCAAACTAAAACCGATATGCCAAAATAATGCCAGATTTTCCATAAAATATTGGCCTTGTTCTCCTGTCTATTCGCTCTAATAATAATGCGCAGACAAAAAAGCAATTTAGAATAAGAATTATTTCGAAGCCATTAAGACGACAGATGTTTTCTTACTCAAATCGGGGGAGCAGACACAAAAATGTTTAACGCGTGCCATTCTGTTGGTTCATTCGGAAACAAATAAATAAAGCATGATCATCTTCGTATCCTCTTTTCGTTGTCAGTGCAATGTTCTTTATTCTTTTTGTTATTGTTAAGAGTGCGTCGCATAATGTGACGTTAGTCTTGTGTCAACCGTTAATGTACTGCCGCCTGAATTTCAGTGAACACACATTTTTCTTTTTTATATTTCCACCTACTTAATCGACCGACATTTTTAAATTATTGAAAAGAGTTTTCAGCTAAATATCGTAGAGTAGCTTGGGGCGAACGGACGGATTATGTTATGTTGAGGAAAGATTCAGATAAAACTCGTAATGCAAACTTTGAAGTTAAGGTAGTGTGTTTTATTGAAATAGTGAATTATTATGGTGTCTTTCTGTCTGCACCTTCTTTATCTTCATATTTTAAAAAAATTAAAGCAGATAAATGATCAGTTATAGATAAAAAAAACTGAAAAAATACGCTATATTGGATCATTTTAATATGCTATAATTTGAGCTTCACGAAATTTTACCGTAAGAAATTAAAGGGACAATAAAATGCAGAAGATTATTCTTTAACCGAAATGAACATATTCATGTCTTCACTGTAATGATATCGATTTTTTGACTTACCTATAGACTTGTTTAATGAAGGACTTTTGCATTTTGATTTTCTCTCTTTTTTTTAAATTGTTGTTTTTTATTACTCTTATTATTTAGTTAAATTTTAAATGTGCTATTACACAATGATTCCAGAGTCATGACTCTTTTTCAAAACACGTTAGAACAAAAGAGAGACAAAATCGAAAAGATCATCTTTTGCTCTTTTGCTCTAACGAAATTTGCAAAAGAGTCATGACTTTAGAATCATGGTGTAAAAACACACTTACAAAGTCGACTCCAAAGTAAAATATTGGTAGCAGTGCATACAGTAGGTAATGTAGATTACTTTTTACAAGGTAGCGAAAAACTAATCCATAAATGGTGATAATGTCAATTTTAATTTGACATTTTATCAAGTAAACAAATCATTTTTAAACTAACACATCACTCTATTGAAAGTTGCTATAGTTCTTGCGAATAGCGGTAAATGTTATACTTTGACATTTACAAAAATTATAGCATCTTCTAACTGTCAATAAAGCGACCTTGCATTTAGGAAAATAAACCTAGCAAACGTTGAAAATTTCACACACTGTGTACAGTAACCCCGAACTGCTCTATTTTTATTTGTTTGCAAATTTTCTTTGTTTTTAACAAATAAAATTTATTCACCATGGCATTGAAAAACCACCGCATTTTTCATACACATTTCCGGGTGACAACACACGCAATTTCATTATTCACTGAGAAATATATTTAATTTTTATCTGAGAGCGATCTTTCACCTATAGCAATGTTTTCTATTGTCCAATTCTCTTAGGTGGCATTTACAAGTGGGTGTGTGAGAGGATGTGAGCAGTGGTTCATACTATACCATATGCTTCTAAATTAAGACTCATCATTTATCGGACAAATAACGTCATGAGGTGCGCGAAATTATTTCTTGTGATGATCACCTGTTGTTTGTCTCAAGACCGTCCGTACAAAAAACAATCAGGCCGGTGATCTTTTGTGCTGACAAATTGCCTGAAGAGGAAGTCGCTATATTTTGTGCGCCACTATTTTGAATTAACAACTAAAATAGCCTTACAGTGTCAAGTCAGTGTATTAGCAATTGATATAAGGTCAGGTGCTAGATTTTTTATTTTTTTATTATTTTAATTATAAACACAGGTTTTTTTTTAAACAACTAGGTAATAGATATAACACATTTTTAAAAAGCTTAAGTGATTTTTAATTTGGATCGCAACAAGAACAAAATTGTATGAGATTGTGTTTTTTTCGCCATTTAGGTAGGAGGAGTGATTTTCTACAACTTCGAGGGAAATTTAGAGAATGATTAAACCAACAACAGCATAAGTATTGTAAACAGTAATCAGCACGATAGAAATCACTCAATAATGGCCCAAACGCCAGCACCACTACCGCCATTTTGACTGTTTATAACATTTTGTATTAAATTAATTTTATAAATTCGTTTGAATTGAAACCGATGTGGAAATGTGACGGTATCCATCTTCAATCTTCACTTCCTTGTAATTTTTTTGGAATGATGACAATGAAGTCATTTGGCTCCGCGCCATTTAAACCCGGGTCAAATGGCTTCAATCAAACATAAGTGGCCACAAACTACGGAGCCAAATCTTTGTTGAGCTAATTTAATTGAATATCAACAAATGTATAAAAACATTTAAAACTCGGTTCATTTGAGTGCTCAAAAACGATCGATCCATCAAGCCAATCCATTTTGACATATTTTACAACATACAAATTGAATACACGTATATTCAAAACATCGAATTTTCCCTCCTTTTGCACTGTAATTATTGCCTCCGACTCGTTGGTATTTCAAAGCCGTCTTCACAAACAATGATGAAATTGGTTTGGCTCGGACCCATTTGGCTTTGGCTTCATGACTTCATCGTGTATGGCCAGCTTTAGTTTCATCGGCTGTCTCTTTTGGTTTTTTTTTTTTTTAACTCTTTAGAATCTCCAATATTTCCGTAAACTCTTTGTTTCAAACATGAAATAATATCGCAAATTTTTAACAGAGCTGGAATTCGATAAGAAATTTTAGTTTCTTTACATTTAAAGGTTTCGCAGAAAAGATGGGTACCGATAGTTCGTCTATGTGGTTTCTTGTCTATGGAACACATCCCGAAAAATTTTAATTTGTTCATTCTTCAAATACCAAATGTTCCAGGCTATATTAAACTGAATCTTCACTTTGATTGCTGAGTTATTTATCCTCACATTTAGTTTCCCTTATTAAATTCGATGTGCTGTTTATTCACTACCAATAAATCAAGGCTTATATGAAATTTTCTTTTTTGTAGTTTGGTGCCGCATGAGTAGGTATTAATATTTCCTCCACAGTCACAAACTCGATTTTCAATGGCTCAAGTGGCCATGATTCCTGAAACATGCGCTTCAGAAAAATTTTGACTATTAATTCCGCCCTTAATCCATCAATCAAATGTTGATGCGCTATCGTTGAATGTATCGTTACTTTGAAATTTCGTCATCTAATATCATATATTTCATAATTTACTACGTTGTACTACGTTCAACCAAATTGGTTAGCAGAAATAAGAACTTATTGAACTTTTGCTAATAAAAGTTCACAATAGAGACTCTTTCGTCTCTACCTCTCTAAAATTTACATATTTTTTTCTAAAAATAAAATAATTCAAATGTAAATAAAAGCAAATCATTTCTCGCATCCCAATGTCAATTCAACCACCGGGAGCGCGTACGTTTGCAACCACCATCGGGCATCGGTGCTCGAGCGAACAAGTCGTCAGCAGGAGGGAGTCCGGAGTGGCAATTTCCAAATCCCGATACCGACCACCGCACATCTAGCAGCTTCATCATGATTCAAAAATTTAAATCTTGGTGTAGCAGTGCAGCTATAACTTAATGTAGGCATTTTTAGAATCTCAAACTCTAGTAAGTCGGTTCGTGTCGTTGTCGTCGCCAAAGAATGTACGGCAGCCGACAGCAATGAACCGAAGCCAAAAATAATTTTATTTGCCTTCTTCTTGTTGGAACTTAAAGCAGTAAAAAAAAGTACTTCTTTTATTTGTTATAGTCTGCATCTTGCCAGCAGATACCAAAATTTCTATCTTTTTATAGACTTTTCATCACAGCGAGTTCAATACCTCCAGGAGATGAAGCGTCCGCTTGCTGCCACATAGAGTTCGACTGATGTTTCGTTTTCTTGCAAAGGATTTTTATTTGTTGTTTTTTTTTGTATGTACTATTTTGCACTGTACATTGATTTGTCTTGCATTCGACAGATTTATCGTTTAAATTTATTTTTTAGAATTGCGAATTTAAATTTTGAATTTTTTTATTTTGTTTTTAAAGAAATTGCTGTCACTTTGGGATAAAGAAGTTCAATATGCCAGGAATGTGGACGTGAAAAGAATTTATTTCGTAAATGGAGTAGGTCTTTGTATCCTTGGACTTTTTTCATGTTTTTGACTTGATCAAAAACGGTGTTTTTGATTTACGACACCTACATTAAGGCTTCGTCATAAACACCTACATATGAATTTCTTGACAAAAAAAAAAAACTAAAAACCTCCAGTATTGTAAATCTGACAGATTACGGGTTTTAAAAGTGTTAACGTTATCTAATGGGCAACGTTATTGATTAATTATTAATGAACATGAAGGGATTGTCAATAAGGGTATTCATCTAACGACTTAAATTCACGTTTGATGTAAAAAAAGTATCTTTCCCTAATACGTTTTCATGAACGCCCCATAAAAGTTTTTGACATAAATTGGCATGAATCGTATTATGACGTCACTATCATCTTCAAACTGGACAAAATGGCCATGGCTTTTCCTAATTATTTATTAACTATGCTTTTCCAAATTCTGAAAATGGTTTCCCAAATTTGAGAAAACCGATCGCGATCGTTTGGTACCAAAGAAGCCCACTTTTCCTTAAACTTAAATTGTTAAATAAGTAGTTAACTGGAGTTTTTCAAGTTATGAAATGGTTTTATATAAAAAAAATACGTTTCTGACATAGTGCTGCTAACTATACGGTGATAAATAAAGCAGTCAAAGCGAACAACGTTTCTTAACTTAATTTTAGTCGCGTTGTTTTTTTTTTGCAATTCCATATAGACTTGTCGAAAAAAACGACATTGGGGATTAGCCTACACCATTACCGACGAAATATGAAGTTTGACACATGTAGTTATGTCGGTAATGTAGTAAGTCCATGTGGACTTAGCTAAGTCCTGATAATCATTGTGAGTTACCTAAGTTTATATGGACTTATGTTGTTGTTGTATTTACATATAACTGATATCGTTTTTGTGGACTTGCAAAAAAAAAACCGATTCTTCGCAAAAATTTGTTAGGTTTAAAATTATCTGCTTGAACAGATTGGTGTAGCTCACAGGTCATTAACTTGTACTTGTAATCCTCCGTCTCCGCCCGTAGAAAACAATTTTTACACGCGCTTTTTTATACATGAGTACGTGTGAACAGCAAAATGCAAAATTATAAGAATGTATGGTCTATCCAAATTTGACAGTCCCATTTGAAATGCACGGGCACGCATATAGAGTTAAATCTCAGCAGTTTTGCAAGTTTGTAGGCAAAAGTGGGTGGAGCCTCCTGAGTTGATGTTCTATTTATTTATTATTCTATTGTGTAGCTGCAACTGTAGCTGTAGCTGTATCTGTAGTATAACTTTACTCAACTTCAACTTTCGCGTTTGCTGCATGCTACTTTTTGGCTTGGCATTTGACAAACAACAAAAAACAAAACAAATCGGAATGCCAAAATGAAAATTGACATTCTGTGCTAAATCATTTTGGAAGAGCTTGCTACTTTTCTAAGTTACATTTTGACAGTTGCTTTGACAGCGCGACACCATTCTGTTCAGCAAGTATTTATAAGCTTTTTAGATTTTCGTCTTTATTTTAATTTCAATTTTTGTTTGTGTTTATTTATAATTACGAAATATTTCTGTTCTTTTTTGTTTTTTTGTTCCTATGTATGACCAGTTTTGACCAATGTTTTTTCCAAATGTTAAATTTCATATTGGAACTTTTCTTATGCTGACAGTGCCTACATTATACACAAAAGTATGTAGAGTTGCACCGTTTAAAAAAAAAAAAAATTTCAAAACAGATAAAAAAAAGATTTCTTCTTATAAATGTCAAAAATTTACAAGTGCCCAACAAATAATTGTGTGCGTAAAGTGAGTATGGAGACTTTAAACAATAATCGATTGTTCATTATTATTCGGTCGTAAACCATTTAAAGCCACAATTATTCACTGATAAGAAAACAAAAATCTTGGCAGTAGGTGTTCGAGTCGACCATCGGTGTACTAGGTTTTAAAATAAATTTCTAACATCTGCGCATTTCCCCTATATTCGTACTACCCTACCGACATGAACTCAAATTAAACACAGGAACGCCTTCCACCGAATTTCTGTCAAAAAAAACACAACTGTCACGTCAAATCGATGCCGCTGTGAAAGTGAATCTGCGATGCAGAAAAGTGAATTTTCATATCAAAATAAATTGCAAATGAGAAATAATTAAATATTTATTTCATCAGACTTATATGAAAAAAATAACATTCAATTCAGAAACTAAAAAAAGTGTAAAAAAAAATCAACAAAAAGTGAGTGAAATCGTAAAAGATTATGGCACCACAACCACTTGAGGGCATGCAGGGCCCAATGTCTGGATTCTTGCCACCCGGACAAGAAGGTGGCTCCTGCAGGAACACAATATCCCTAGCTGTGTTAATAGATTTTATAATTCAAAGGACCTATCATGATTTAACAGTTTTAGCTGAATTGTAAGTTACTAAAAATTAAATGTTCTATTAGAAAGTGCTTAGTGTTATTTCAATTTCAGACTTCCTCGTAAGACAGACATGGAAAGAAAAATTGAAATATATAATTTTTCCGCAAGAACCAGACAACTTTTTATCAGACTTATTGCTCTGGTAAAATGGGCGAATTCAGTTTCAAAAGTGGACAAATCTGCTGTAAGTCTATAAAAAAATTCCTCTTATTAGAAATCTTTTTATGCTACGTATGTCCATTTTTATGATTTTTAGCACATCATGAGTATTTTAGACAAACAAAATATGTTGTTTGTTGAAACAGCCGATATGTTGGCAAGGATGTCTCGTGAAACACTCGTTCGAGCTCGTCTTCCCAATTTTAATATTCCAGCTGCTGTAGAAATTTTAACAACTGGAACTTATAATCGTTTGCCTGCTTGCATTCGTGAACGAATTGTTCCACCAGATCCGATAACTGCAATTGAAAAAAAACAAACTCTTTTACGATTGAATCAAGTAATCCAACATCGATTGGTTACGGGTAAACTTTTGCCACAAATGAGGGATTTCAGGGTAAGTTCATTAGAATTTGTTTGAAATTAGTTAAATGTTAATAAGTTTTTTTTATTTTATTGCAGATAAAACATGGACGTGTAACATTTGAAGTTAAACATGAATTTAATGTTTCACTGACTGTTATGGGTGATGGACCAAATGTACCATGGAGATTGTTGGATATAGACATTCTTGTTGAAGATAAGGAGACTGGAGGTAATATCAATGAAATAACTAAACTAGAATTATATGGAAGCGAGCATTGGTTAAGTCCTAGATTATACTTCCATGCGATTATGCTTCTAAACGATATTTTTAAATAACACGTTTTTTTTTGTTCAAACTCGTTGATGCTATTATACTCATTTCCTACAGTCTTAGACATCTAGCCTTGACTTGATTTTTTCGATTAACTTTTTATTTATTTATTGAGTAGAATTGTTTTACTCTATAGCTCCCCACAACCCTTTGCACGTCAGCTTTTCCACTTAAGCTTTGAAAGTAATAAACTTCCTTCTACGAAATGTAGTGTATGTAGGTATTCTTTTATTCTGATTTTTAATCTGAATCTTACTTATTCGGATGTCGATTTATGAAAGGTCATTGCCTGAGACATTGCGGCCTTCCGTTCTTCAGAACCCTGCGCACGCTGCTTCCAGTTTTGAAGACCATACGCAAAGGCATCCGCGACAGATTGCTCTTTATAACAGAGGTTCTTTCTTTTTGTCTTCTTAGTTTGGAATCGAAGGTTCTCTAAGATGGAGCATTATTGTCTATTTGCTCAATATGGCAGGGCAATGTAATTGGTGCAATATATAGAGTTCGCGGTTGTATCTTCTTATCCTCTATCATCTTCGTCACTATCATCTTCGCCTTTCTGCAATTTTTTTCTTCCAATTTATCTTAGAACATACAACTTAATGTGCAAAATGAGCCATCAATGTCCAAAAAGATGTTACCATATAATAAAAAAACGTTGATTTTGGCACTGCTTCTACTCTTATGACGCGATTTTAATTCGTTTATTTTTGACTTAATTTAAAGACAGCCTTCTGAATTCTATTAACCCAGGTTTATAAAAGTTGACAAGTTCTCTATTTAGTTTTGAATGCACTACTTTATTGACCTCCATACTCTTTTTTTGTATAATTAGCATATAACGTAACGGTAGTAACATCAGTTTTACTTCTCAAATATGCATGCTTCTATCCTTATGACTTGCAGTGTAGTTAAGAGTGAAAATATTGTTTGCTAAGAAATCAAAGATATCATAAGCGTATTTCAATTGTCTAAGCTTCAATCCAAACGTGTTTTATTGGATACCAAGCCTTTCTACATCGTCAATTGCAAATTAGAATAAAATTAATGGCAAAACATCTTACACTTTGTCGGATTTTAAATGCGCTGTGAACAACAAAACACACTGCATTGTTCTATGACTCTATAATAAAAAGAAGCAATTTTATTTGCGATGCCTATAATACAAAACTATTTCCAGATTTCTTCGCATACCTTTTCTAGGTCCTTAAGCATAAGGTAGATTAGGGTCTTGTATTTACATCGAGTAATATTCAATTATGATTTCCAAAGTATTAATGTGATCAAAGTGATGAAATTATCTATTAAAATTGGAAAAAAACTTAAAACACGTTTATTTAAAATGAATGATGAAAGTTTATAAAGAAAAATTATTTAAAAAGCTAAGTGGAAAATACAAAACAAGTAGTAACTTGTTGAGTGTACTTTTCAACACAGAGCATGAGCAACAACTACTAAATTTGATGCTTCATGAGCATAGACTTCATCCTGAACTCACCCCAAGAGTGATAATTTTTGTGTATGGATGATGTGTAAAATTATTGAATTTGCTTAATAAAAGTAAAATCTTCTTTTTTATAAACAAAAATCATCTCCACCCCAATTTGCATCTGAGTAACCGACAAGTAGTTGACTGTCAATTTCGTTGTAAGATATTTTCAATGTTGATGTTCCTTTTAGATAACGTACTACTCTTTTTAGTTCTACCCAATCTTCTTCCATAGGTTGACTTGTCTTTTGGCTTAAAATACAAATACTTTAATGCAACATAGAGTAAATAGCCAATCAATTTTTTGGTATCCTTTGTTGCTGTTTAGACTCTTCTGTGGATTATTTAGCTTTCCATATGATAGTTCAATTGGAATGGTTGAGGTCTTAGCCTCTGAAAGTCCAGTATCTTTCACAACTTTGTCAATATAAGAAGACTGCGAGATTGAATTTCAAAATATTTCTTCACATTTTCTTCAAATGTATTGATGTCTTCTTCTTTGTTGGCAGCTATAAGTACATCATCTACATAAATCAGTACATACATTGTTTTTGTTTCTTGAATATTGTTATAAAAACAAGAATCTGTTTGACTTTGTTAATATTACTAGTACATTATAAATGTTTTAGTTCCATGAACTCGCTGACTGCTTCAATCCATATATCGCCTTGTTGAGTAAGCAAACTTTGTTTTTTTCATCTGTTTTCTTGAATCCAATTGGCTGTTCTATATAAACTACTTCCTTCAATGTGGTAAACTAGTAGTTTTCATTTTCCTGTTATTGCAAATAAAGTTCTTAAATTTGTATGAGAAACCACTGGTGAAAATACTTCATAGTAATCGATACCGTAACGTTGAGTAAACCCTTGTGCTACTAATCTTGCTTTAAATCGAATGCCGTCAGCTTCTTGTTTGCATTTGAAAACCCAAAGTCAACCCGTAAAACTTGTCGTTAAATCTTCTTCTTCATACTCCTTCGATACACACAGGACCGAAAATCACTCGAAAAATCTTTCTCTTAAAACAACCAAGTAAATTTTCATCAGAATCTTTGAACGCTCATGCTTCTGCTCCATACAGCAGATATGGATTAAGATCTTGTATAACATCTCATTGATTCTATGAGAGAGAGCCTTACTACTTAAATGACTTCTGAGCGATTGGCAAGAGAAATTCATCGTTTGATCTCTGCACTGATGTTATTCTGAGTTGTATTAGTTAATCCCAGGTAGATAAAATCCTTGACTACTTCCAAGTTATATCTATCCTTCGTGACGTTTTGCTCAAATTGATGATGTTCATATTATCTTCTCGTTGATAGCATATATTTCGTTTTGTCTTCATTAACAGTTAATTGTAACTTTAGAAATTAGAAATAGCATTTTTGCTAAAATCGGAATGACAAACCAAACTGGACTAAATTCAACTTAAGGTGGAAGAATATGCTATCAATTCGGAAGCTCCTGTAGGCTTGAAAAAGACAGACATAACCAAAAAAGACGTACATTTAAAGTTTGCAGATCGCGTTGTTCTTAAACTAATGCAAATCTCTCAACTTTTGTTTGGTGGCTTCAATCCAGAATTACGCGTCGCTCTATAGAATGAATGACATGAGATCACAATATAGAAACATTTCTCTTAAATATATTTATTTTTCTTTGTTTTTTTTTGTAGATGGAAAATCACTTGTCCATTCTCTGCAAGTAAACTACATTCACCGCCTCATCCAGTCTCGTCTCGTAGAAAACCCCAACGCTCTAAGTGAAGTTTACAACTGCCTTCACTACTTTTGCCAATCTCTGCAACTCGAAGTCCTCTACACTCAGACCCTCCGTTTAAGTTACGAACGTTTGGAAGATAACATCTTTGTTGAAGAGTATGTCCCTGGTGTCAAAGTTACCGTATCCTACTGGCGTGAACTAACGCGTATGGATCCCAAATCAGAACTTGGCTATCGTCTCACTGTACAAAGTGATCCAAATGAAATCGGTCGTCCATTGGCTGTTGTGCATGTTCCATCATTGGGTTCTAAAGAATCATCAGAAGTTGCTGATCGTGCAGTGCGCACAGAGCACCTCTCTATGGAACGACTTATTGTTCATACTGTTTATATTCGTTCTGTATCTCGATTAGGTGATTTGAAACTGGAGTTTCAATCATTTTTAAAAGATGTTGATTGTGAGTTGTCAGATGATTTATAGACACAGTTTTTTTATACAAAGTGTTATTTTTTAGTTAATCTACAAGGAACTCCAGCAATTTTGACAGTACCTGTTCTTAATCCATGCCTTCGAGCTGAACAGGTTCACATTACAATTGATACACACACTGGTATGCTCAAATGTCATGTACCAAAACATTTTGACTGTCCAATTATGAATGAACTTCAAGCAACTTTGAATGGAGATCGCAGCAAGTTACAAATGATTATATCAGAATTGAGGTAAGATTTTAACGACCGACAAATCATCATGGTATATAAATATTATCTGTTGTAGATTTTGGATCACTCATCGTCGTTGCGAAAAGACATTGCAACACTTACCTGCGACAGCTACAGAAACTCTTCCCTTCTTGATTGTTCCCGATAATCCACTTCTTATGCCTGGACGTCACAAGATCTTTGTCAAACTTAATCGACATCCAAATGTTATTCTGGTAAGTCTAACAAAGAAAGATTCCAACAGAAGAACCATGTAACTTCGAATTTTCTTACAGGTCGTTCAATTAAAAGAAAAACCCTCAGCTTCAAGTGAAATGGAATACACCTTCCATTTGGGATTTGTAAGTCATCACGTCGTTGAGTCTGATCATCCAAATGATCAGCCTCCTCCTGATATACCAAAAATGTACACAAAACTCTTGCGTCTAATTGAATTTGATACTTTTGTGGCAACTCATGGTCCAGGCACGCATGTTGATGGTAAGGAGCAAGTATATACCAACCAAGTGGGATGTCATCCCTTATCTCCTTCCATATGCAAGCTGAGAATCCCTTTTTTCCCCCATTGAATTAAAATTAATCTCATTTTTTTTCTCTTTTTTTTTTTTTTTTTTGTAGATATTCCACCACACAAACGTAAATCATCAATGGAACTTGTTGGACCACCATCAAAACAACAAAAAACTATATTTCCAGCTTATTTTATACCTGAGTTAGCACATGTCGTTGCAATGTGTGATGAGAAGATTCCATTCCTAAATTTAGCTCAAGAGTTTGCAAAGCATAACATTCCACATAGTGGTTTGCAAGTTGAATCAAATGCTACTTCATTGGTTCTTAAGTTGTTAACCCTTCCTATGCCGGTTAATATACCAGATCCAAATTCAAAGGTGATTTATAGAATAAACAACTGTCAACAGCAGAAATTGATAATTTTTTATATTTCCAGTCGACAACAAAACTGCCAATCATCGAGAAACATGTTTGGAATGATCTGCTGAAGAGACTTCTATCGGTTTCGATTCGATCCCAGATGAATAAAAATAACCAGAGTCGCGCTTGGGTTGTTGAGTTCGTTTTTTACAGTACTCCCCTTCAGAGTACCCATCAAAAAGAGCAGGGTAATCGAAGAACCGTCTATTTAACCTACGAACAGACACACACTGACTTAGGCAAAACAGTCGAGGAGCTTCTCAAGGATTGGTCAAAGATTGTATACCTCTACACGTTGGTTTACAATTTTTCGGAGCACTTTAAATCAGGTTTGTGCTGTTGAAACTTTTGAAGACTTCAAAAATTCAACCAAATCGCGTTTTTTTCTAGAAAAATACAACCTCCACACCATGGTGAGTGTGAAATCCTACAGCTATCTGAATCTCCTTCTTGGCTATGGTCCGAACAAAGAAGTCACTTGCAATGTGTATTGGTCAGCCCAGCTCAAAGGATTCCGTCTGGTTTTTGTTGGTGGTTTATCAGCAATCAATGCTCATTCAATGATGAGGGAACAATTACAATCGCATCTGAATCGTCATCAAGATTTGACTCACATCGTTCACATTCTTCACGAAACTTATCAGCCTCTAAGCTCGATATCGAAATTACCAATCATCCCACAGTTGGGAATTCCAGTGAGTTTCATATAAAATAATTAAATCTCGAAGTTGATTCATTGTATATACATTTCTATAGTATTTTCATGCTGAATAATCACCGCCTGGCCATCTTGAGAAACGTGTGATAAACACATTTTTAGGTTCGTGCATTTAATAGTTGTCTATTCTGTAACCCTGACAACAGTCGTAAACATATATTATTTTTGTTTTGTTTACGATTCTTGTCAAGGAAATATGGATTTTAGAGCCAATAAAATACATTATATATTATTAATTTGTTTCGTAGACGACTATTGTTAGGGTAACAGAATAGACACTTAGTAAATGTAAGAACCTCCAAATGTGCAGTTAACAACTTTCTTTAGATGGCGCTGCTCCATGGTTGTACTATAGAAATTTATATACAATGGTTGATTCATGATTTCTGTCTTTTTAGCGCCCTCAAGTGCCAGTTCTATCGTTCTGCATTCTCACACAATCACCGACCCTTCTGCGCCTGGCTTATCAAGCAATGTACTGCTTTGAAATACGCTTCAGAACTGGTGGATGGGTATCCATTCGAGATGGTGCTTATAGTCGATTCGATAAGAATAATGTCTTGAATGAATTTACTCCTACACAAGGACTCAAAGTAAGTTGAAATTTTCAAAACCAAGTTGACCTTATTTTTGAATAAAAAAAAATTAAAGGGCTTCCTGTCGAAATATGTGGATGAGAATGCAGTTTACCGTCGGCGTTCCCAAAGCGAAGACGATAACCCACCATCCCCGATTGCTATGGAAGACACTCACAACAACCAAGGAACTGGAGGTTCCTCTCCATTCTTGAGCGGCAATAACATTCGTGGTCCACAAAGTCCTCGTGACGGTGGACTGCGATTCGCACCACCAATCACTCCCCCGACAAGTTCAAATCCACATACTCCGGCGAGTCCACATCCAATTGGTGCACAGCAAAATCATCCAAACTTCAGTATGACATCACCACCTGCTCCTCATATGCCACATCCTTCTCCCAGTAGTCTTATGCCTTCATCACCTTTGAATCCTCAACCGAGTCCAATGGCCCATTCGCCTGGACCAAGTATGTACATGCAACCTCATACCGATGGCAGTCCATTTACTGCAATGTCACCGGCAACATCCAACTGGCCTGGATCACCCAGTATGCCGAGGCCATCACCTAGACCTGGTCAGAGTCCAGAGCATAAATCACAGACCACTGTGTCCACAACTCATTTGTCCAGAGTGCTTCCAAATCGATCATGGGCCGGAGCAGTGCCGACTCTTCTTACTCATGAAGCTTTGGAAACTATGTGTCGACCATGTCCTCATCCGAATAAGGATATTGGTGGACCAGAAGTGTGTCCTCTAGAGAGGTTCTTGGGCTGTGTGTATATGCGAAGGCAGCTGCAACGGACCATCCAATCCGAGGAATCACTCACAGCTCTGGATTCTAATGAACGAGGAGTGGTGCTTTTCAAAGTTGATGGTCTTCAGTTACAGGTGGTCTTGAATCAAATACACATGCAATCACTGCACTTGAAGGTTTCTCAGATACCCGTTCCCCCATTGCCCGATGGAAAACCTACGTTCCAATGGAATCCCGATGATCTACAAGTAATTGAACAGTTCTTTGAGACCCGGATAGCTGTTCCACCATATCGACCAAATGCTTTGCAAGGTTTCTGCCGTGCTCTTAACTGTCCCATACAAGTACTCAAGGATTTTATTCAAGTGATGAGACTGGAGATGATGCCCGAACTTGCTCAGGGTAGTCTTAAATGGACCGTACAGTTGTGTATGCGAGTGCCGCCATCTGCCCCACCAATTGTTCCCATTGGTAGTCCTGGCGTTTTAATTTGTCGCATGAAGATACTATTTTTCGTAAGTTCAATCAAATTCTTTCTTTGATGCTTAATTTATTAATTTTATTTCAGCTTCAAGTTACCCGGATTCCATATCCAGGAATGGATCGTAGCAACAGCCCATCGCTGGTTCTCCCAATGATATACGACTTGAGTTCCAATCTAACACAATTGGCTGAAAGACGCGAACAAGTTCCATCACAAGGAACAAATGCAGCAGGAATCCTTTTAAGACGATTTTCTGATTATGGCCAACAACCCGGAGAGTGTTCTCTTTTCCCAGCCATCAGAGATTTGCTAACCAATTTGACACTACCAAATGATGTTCCCCCGCCTGGTGCACAAATGACAGGAGCTCAGTCCATTGTTCCATCACCGGTTGGTTCAAGTCCCGGACCAATGATGCATTCACCAATGCCACAAATGGGACAAGTAGGACCACCACCTCAGGGCTATCCGATGGGTCCGAATCAAGGACCCAACTGATAACTACTATAATATTGACATCAAAAAGGCTGGCTAAATGGTTTCTATCAATAGTATGCATACATAGTTGACGTGACTAGGTGGTTGAACAGTAGCAAAGGTTTAGCGCGTTAGTCGCCTCTTATTTATATATATATGATGATTTTTTTTCTATTATTCTTAGATGTAAGTTATTAAATTATGTATTATATAATATATCATGTAATTAATCAAGTTATATTAAATTTGAGTTTATTTAACATTTTTATTTACTCCCAAACAATTAGAAGAGTTTTGATTTGGAGTTTTAGGAGTTGAGCGAAAAGGTTCGCCAAACAATGAGTCAATAGACATCAATGATCGTCAAAGTTCGCAGAAGAGAAAGGTATGACCAAGGAGATCCAAAAAAAAGTACGAAACTGGAGGTGACTAGATAAAATTAAGAGCTGGAGAGACGTTGGTTGGGTCAGACGTTCACTACGGACTGTAGGAGGTCTTAAGAAGAAGAACAAACGACAACTCCTTTATTTAATAAATGTATCAATTGTTTATTTTCCCTTTTTTCTTTAAACAAAAATTAAAACAATTCTAAATTCTAAAAATATATAAACTTAACTTAAACCTTAAGCTTCATCATTGCATTTTGTAAAACTTGAAACTCTGATCCAATTATACTCATAAGATTCTGAATTTGGAACCTTGAATCCAATATATCAACACTTTGGGTATAGGGGTTATACCGCACACCAAAAGGGCGGGGAATTGAGTTGGCGAATTTGCTAAAATAAAAAGAAATTGTTAAATTAAATTATTTTACCATTAAAACTTTATTCCTTTACATTGTTTTCTCCTTGGCACTTTCAAAGCTATCCGCAACATAATATACTTCTTGGAATTTTGTAATTGGATACTTTGTTACCCCCGTGACCGTTGGATCAAAAGGTTTTAGCTGGGGTTTATCTGTTAGACAATATTCTAATTCAGCGTAGGATGAAAGTAGACCAGCACCGTAGGCTTTGATCTCATTTTCTTGTCGACAAAGACCATATTCCACAGTGAACCAGAAAATCTATTAAAAGTTTTTATTTGAAGAACTTGAATTTATCTTAAAAATGTCAGTCAAATACCGTTGCAAGTTTTTCAATGTAATCATCAGGGGCACCAAGTGAAGCTAATCCAATTTCCTGACTAAATTGAGCAAATGCAGGATCAGCGAAGAGTGGGGCATGTCCTAGGAGTTCATGGCAGACATCTGGTTCTGGGGTGTACATTGGTCGACTTGGATGGCGGATGTATTGTGTAGAATGGAATACTCGGAATGCCAATCCTGCGAGGAAATCTCGTGATGACAACAAACCAGCGACGGGTCTTAAAGTGAAACCAGTACAATCTAGATAAAGAAAAAATTATTTTTTGTCTTTTGATTAAAAAAAGTCGAGCTCACCCCTTAAAAAGTTCGAGACATCTTCCATTTGAGGAATATTATCTTCTCTGTATCCACAATTATCCACTAGTAGTGGAAAAACGTGATTATATTCTCGACACGCATGAGTTTTGTATAGCTTCGTAAGATTTCTAAAAATATGCCCCCACGTTTCGACTTCTTCCTTGGTATAGTCGACTTTTGGTAAAATCTCTCCATGCTTGTAATTGTAAGCAATGTCAGCAAAGTACTTCCTAAATAATAATAGAATTTTTCAAGAGTTCAGATGATTGGTAAATAAAAAAAAAAAAACATTAGAAACCTACCTCCTAGCTCTATAAACAGGATCGGTAAAACCAGGATGATCAGCATCCAATTCCGATCCATATGACAATATTTGATTTGCAAAACGATCTAAATCACGAATTCTTCTTGGAAACCATGGCACAGCTGCAGTGTTGTCCTTATAATCTCTCGAGATTATATTAAAGTAACTGGCATTTTCTTTCAAATCGTCAATAGCTTTACCCAATGCACCAACACGTCCATCACACTCAACAAAAAATTCATAACCAGGTACACGAGTTGAAGATCTGGATTCAATGTGCAACAAATTAACGTCGTGTTGCTTAAAAATCTTTAACATACTAGCTAGGGCACCACTGGCTTCAGTTTTTGGCGAAAAAAGAAGACATGTGTTGCGAGCTTCTTGGGCATCGATTCCTTCAACAATGTAGGATGTGCCATCGATGCGGGTAGGCTGAAAAAAAAGAATGAAATTATAAAGAACTCAAAACAGAATTTATGGGATCTCGTTTTACAAACAAGTTAAAGAGATACTCTTTCAGATCTTCGTCTTAATGGTCATCATAATTTTACTCTTAACAACTAGTGAAAAATACCTAACATACATTTTCTGTTCCCAAACGAACATTTTGTGATTATTCAAACAAATTTCAGTGAAAAAGCGATCCAATAGTCAGAAAATTTACAAGAATTCGTAGAAGAGCTGTTAACTTCTACAAAGTCTGTACTTTGAACCCTAAAATCCTAGGTGTGTGTCCTCAACCATCAACACAATAAAACCATATAAAATTTAAAACTAAATTTTAATTCCAACTGAATACATTTGAAATTAAATTTCAAATATTTATTGCATACTTTTTTATGCATTACAAATCTAGTACATTTTCTGTGATGACAGCAATTGGAGTTCAGTTTTATCATTATTTTGTGAAGTGCGTCTTGTTGTTCGGTTTGGTCTGCGATCGCTTAGAAAAAATATAAATTTTATGTGTAAATTTTAATTGTGCGATTCTAAAAATACGAAATATATATTTTTAAATATCTAAATTTTCAATTTAAAAGAAATTTTACTCAATTTGATAAATGTAAAGTAGTGTTTTTTGCAAAATAAAAAAGTGTATTGCAATTTGCTTGATACACATCGATCGTGTTCGTGCATGATAGCGCTAGTTGTTGATGTCGTCGTCGGTGTGAGTGTTGGGTGCTTAAAATGCCGTTTAATTTCAAAATAATTGTTAATTTAAAAAAAGTCGTTGTGTATTATTTAATGATTCATAAGAAAGTGTTTTTTTTTTCTTGCAAAAATATCGGTTCATTTGTTATTTGTTATTTTATTTGTATATTTTTAGTGACAGAATGGTCATGATTTTCGTTTTAGTGCCACGAGATCCATTAATTTGCCAGAATTGTAAACAATTGAAATCACAGGTGAGTTACTTTCATAACAAAAAAATTGTAGATGTAAGTAGGTATGTAGGTACATAGGTACCTACCTATTTTATTAAAGAAATGTTACCATAAAGGGTGTAGGCGTGTGTAGCTAGCAGATAGGTACTTTTTGTTGACAGCATACTACTTTCCATGAAAAAAAATATCTTTAAAATATTGCATTATCCCAAAAATGACAAGACTATTTTTTGAAACAAAACTATTGTGATAGTACTTGATCAATATCTTCCGATCCATCTCCCTTTTTTATTTCAGATCTGAGAGGGTATATCTTCGCGCATAGTCGTTAACATCAGAAGCCGGTGCAGACGCATCCTCCAACACCAGTACCTATATGTTCACTCTCTGCTTTAAGTTGGGTAGGGACCTAGCTACGTACACTTCTTCGTTGTTTCTTATTTTTGCATTGTCTGTAGACCATTTCGAGATGTAGGTGTTTTAGCATCTATGTATGTTAGAGAGAGAGACATTGACCCAGCTTTTAAAGGTAATTTTTTCCTAAAGCTATCACTGCTTTGACTCAATGCTACCATTGCATGTTTCTTTGTCCCGTTAATAGTGCCTTTTTGGAGTTTCTAAAATTCATTTCGTTTTCTGAAGGCACGTTCGTTGCAAATACATTTTAAATGTTTTTTACCTCACACTCTTATTTTCAAGTCAAAATGTTAAAGATAAATAATTCCCTCATTTCATTGCTCCAGAGGTTAAGATGTTTGTTTGGTTCTGTTCCTCGTTTGTTTCTGTTGCTCGTCTCCAAAGTTTGTTTTGTTAAAGCGTCTCTTTAGTTTTTCTCGGTAGGTAGGGCTGGGGTGGTGGTGCCTAATACCGTACCGGCCCGCTCCAATCGTTATAACGAGTGCTGTCGTTTTGCAAAGCCTGAGGGTAGCACAGCACTTTTCCTAAATTTTTGAGAGTATTTTCGAATACTAAGGGCCACTTGCACGAAAACAAAGGATACATTTATAATATCGCAGTTAGCTTTCCTGGATTAAATAGATAATTGTGATCTTTTTCTTGTAAAATATGTTATTTTTCATAAAAATTTCCTTTTAAATGTGAACAAATGTGTATTTATTGTTGATTTTGAAGGTGCCGGAGATAGGACACCAGAATAAACGTTGTCTATCATCGGCCGCCCCGGCCGGAGTGATGAATGAACTTATTCTGATCATTTTGAAGCAAACAAAATCGTTAAAATTTAACAGAAAATCTTGGTGGCCGGATATAGGACATAGGTATCCTGACTCCGGCCCCTTCTTTTTTCTTTCAAATGTTTATGGAATTCTCACTTACGGCCATATTATTCACTCGTTAAATCCAGATGTAAAATTAAATCCACGTATATGAATTGTTCCTTTAACTCATTTTTTAGCCAAGTTTTAGGTATATTGTGACTATAGAATTTATATGGAAAAAAAGAATAATTTACATCTGGATTTAAATATGGCCGTAAGTGTTGCATCCTGAAGTATTCAAATTCTTATGCAAACATTATTCATATTATTCACTTCTTCAGCTAGGTATATTTCTCATATTTATACTCACAAACGAAATACAGGATGTTCCAAAACTCAACGGAAGGAAAGCTGTTAATCAATTTACATTTTTCATTTGCAAAAGGCACGGTGATTCAAAAGATCAACAAAATTATAAAAAGTTAATTTTGACAATTATTCATTTAGAATGTTTTATATAGCTTATCTAATTTTTAAGCCACGTTTGATACCGTAGTTCAATAGTTTTGTTTAATAATTTTTAATCAATTGATAAGATTGAAGAAAAAAAACTTTTAATGGCTTACAAGTGATTTAAATTAATTTTGCTATTCTATACATATATTTTAATGGTTAATTAGATCGCAATATAAAAGATAACAAAGTTTTTTTTTTTGAATTGATTCAAATAATTTTTTTTTTTGTAAAATGTTAAATTTGTTCAATCTTATCAAAAAGGTCAAGGTTTTGCAATGTCTAGTTAGATTTTGATTAATTTATCATTTTAATCATAGTTTTTTTTTTTTAATAAAAAGTTTGTTTAGAATAACTTGTCGATACATATCATACATGTAATTTGAACCAGAGAACAGAAAAGATTCTAGATACACATGAGCTGCTCATAAGTATGCCCTTTCCTATGTCGCATTTTACCTCTTGGCGCGCTTTTACTTTAACTTACACAAGCGAGAGTGCATTTTTTCAAGAAGGACACCCTTTCCCTGCGTTTCCATGTAAAATCCAATCCAACTTCTCATCCGCAAGCTTATCTACAATCCGCAGTGTTTTTTTTTTGTACTGGGCAAATTACATATGTCCAGCCTCTCTTCGTGTCATCTGTCAAAAATCAAAACTGCATGACGATGTTCACATTGAAAGAACTCGTCCGACGTATTTTGACGTACGTCCAGTCCGCCGTGTTCAGACACAAAGTAGTGTAAACACAAAGGATTCACGAAACCACACGAAACAAAAAAAAAAAAAAATATGTAAAATGATCAATATTCCTTATAGGCCCATGCTTAATTGCAATTTCCAATCAAAAGTGACCAAATTTTGGGAAAACTTTCAAGATGTTGGTGCAAAAAGCGAAAAAATAAAAAAAATTACAAATGTCAGAAAAGCGAATGTCAAAATGCATTCATGAGAATTTTAAAAAATCTAAAAATCTGAACGCAAAATCTCGTCTTTTTCTAACAACGAAGTGGAAATGGGACAAAACATATAGACGTCAAAATGCGTCGGGTGAGTACGTGCAATGTGAACATCGTTCATAGATCGGATCAGGGCTTATATATTGTATTGTTAGTCTCCATTGGATTTACCTGATGACAGACCGATATTCGCATAATAGGAAATGTGCAATGGAGCCAATGTGATTAGGTTATGTAAATTGACGGTTGACATTGTTAAGCCACACTAATTTGTAAAATTACAGAGAGTTCTTCTGGATCTTAGGCCCTTTTTTTCAGTGAGAAAATTCCAGGGTTAGATTAACCTCGAGTTAATGCTGATGGAAACACGTTTTTAAGTCAGTTTTAGACACCGAATTCACTCAGAATTAACTCACGAATTTAGCTGGATTGATTAAAACCTTGTTTACATCACATTTAACTCGGTGTTAATCTAACCCTGGAATAATCTCGCACTGAAAAATTAGGCCTTACCTAGTGGATGAAATGTATTTCTAACCTGGATTTCATAGAATGTTAAGATAGCATTCAGTTAGCATTTGACGATCTCAATGAGTAATTTTAATAGAATGCTTTATTGCAGTCTCAGAAATCTTGCTCGTAGAGATACTGTGCAAGGTATTTGTATCCTAGTTGACAGAATGCTGGGGCAGTGATCACATGCCAATAAATTTTATTACTCCTTTCACTAAAATGCTTTTAGGTGTATTTGGGTGAAACTGGGCATAAATCTGGTAAATTAAAGCAAAAATTCAGATTCTAATGATGCATGTTCCATAGTTTCACAATATTCGATTCAATTTCGCTGACAGAAATCACTTTTACTGCCCCTTTAATGTCACATTGCTTTTATTGCACACTTATGTATGACTACACCTCAGCTTAAAAAAAGCAGATATAAACCTTCTGTTGAAATAAACGAAACGGAAAACTCAATAGAGCTCAGCATCAGGAAGTGTCCGCATCAAAACCCATACCTATCTATTTTGGGTCTGCAAGTGTTTATTTCTATCATTGATCCAAAATGTTTGACGATTTGTTATCATTCTAAAAAAATAATCGGTTTAAGATTTAATTTTGCTTCCAATCGCGCTGTGGAGAGTGGCTCAGCGCTAAGTACTCTTCAGTGGCATAAATGCAGGCCATTCAATTCTTGGTATATCTTTGCTTAAGTTCGTCTTATTTTATCGCATCTCAAGTCACTAACGGAGGATCAGATTGGACCCTACCAATATTTTTTTTAGATCTGTGAAATCTACCATTGATCGAATTTTTGATAAGCGCCAGATCTAGGAAAAGAGTCAATATATGTGCCATGCCAATAATATAGTGAAATCGGTTTGGTCAAACAGAACAAATGTACCTGTAATGTCGTCAACGTCAGACCAAAATTAATAAGAAACCAAGGCTGAAGTCTGCCTCATTGGTTCTGTGATTAAGTAGAAGAAGATCTCTATAACAACTTGGTAGACACGCGGAAAATTATTATTAAAAAATAAACCACATTTCTGTTAAAACTACTAATCAATACTGTTAAAATACAACTTACATAGTTAGTTGGTTGAAATTAACTAAGTGAACTTGTTTAAAATTAATCGGTTATAGTCAAACGAGTGTTATGTGTGTCAAGTTAGCATTACCACTTTCAAATTTTAAAAGTTTAACTATTGGATTAATTGTGGTGAACTTGTAGTGCAACTAAAAAATTTGTCGCGCCACCATTTTATAAATTAATCCCTGGTAACCCTAACTTGACTGTCAAGTTAGCACTATATGTGATGATCATCACAAAAAAAATATTAAATGTAATCAAAAATTAAAAAGTATAAAGGTTTAAAGTATAAAGTATAAAATAATTGTCGCTTTTTTGTCGTAAATAACTAAAAAATTTGTTAAGCAATTTTTTTTAAAATAATTAAATAAAAACGAATTTTTCAGTCAAGTCAGGCTTTCCACCCTAGAAAAAGGATCAAATCTAATCAAATTTAAAAAAGGATAACGCAAATAATTTCAGTTTTTCTTGTCGTATATTTGTCATACATCTACAAAATTTGTTGCTCTAATTTTTTAAAAAATAATTCCTGGTAATGCTAACTTGACAGTGAAGTTAGCATTACCAAGTGTTATTTTATTAAATAGTTGCGCGACAATTTTTTTAGTTGCATGAAAAATTTATGACAGTTAATCCAATAGTTCAACTTTTGAAATTTGAAAGCGGTAATGCTAACTTGACTTACATACATACTCGTTTGAAGTTTTTTAAATTATTAACCAACTTCCTCTGTTATTAGTTGCCCACCTCTTTGGTTAAAATGAACAACTTACTAGGTTAAAATAACGTTTTACTCTTTTAAAATATCCAGTTTAGTTAAAGTTCTAAATATTATAATGACCAACTTACTTAGTTAAAATAACCGTTTACTCGTTCAAAATAACAAATTAAATTAAATTTATAAATTTAAGTTAATTATTAACCAACAAACTTGGTTCAAATTAACGAATCTACTATGTTAATATTAACTACTTAATTGGTTAATTTTAACTAACTTGCTCGGTTAAAAGTTTTTTTTATTTTTGTAGTCAATTTGAAAATTTGAAGTTTCTAGCTTTGATGTAATAGCTAAATCAAAAGGGATTCTTAATAAATAAAACCTTATAAATTGAATTGAATTGAATTGAACTGTTGCTAAGGTTCTAAGTTGTAGGTACACTACAGGTCCCCCTAATTTAATGCTTCCATTGAAATAATAGTTGCATTTACAAAAATAACTCAAAAATCTAAGTGGCCAAGAACATGCAATATTAGACGCCGCATTAACATTTCGAACTTATTTTTTAGCGCGTTGCGTGTTGACGTTAAATTTAAATTTAAGTCAAATTTTTAATTATTATTTTCAAGGGAATGAGATTTGAAAAACTCCCAAACGAAAATGCATGACGGGGTAAATAAAACAGGGTAATCGCACTGATCTAATGTATGTACCTATGTTGTTTTTCTTAATTAACACAGAAATTGTTTCACTTTGTTTCATCATCTTTTTTATCTCAGTTAAGCTAAGTTTCTGTTTTATTAGTTATCTCCATATAAAATAGAACTAACGTTGATTATACCAATAGGGGAGAGGTTGGAACAGTGAGACATTCAATTTTTCTGCTTCCTCATAACACACACAGATATTTTGATGTCAACAATATAAGTTTTTTTTTTCATTGTGTAACTTTTGTTTCTACTCCACACACCATCCCGTTGAGCGGTTTCTTTCAGTAAGTGAAGACCGGATAAAAAGGGCAAAAGCATTTTTTGTTGTGTTGCGGAAATTTGTATAACAACTTTGGATTTGCAGGTAGATGAACCAATTTTTTTCTATATGCTCTTTTTTATGTGTTCTTTATAAAAGTAGCTAGAAGAATATTTATACTTAAGTTATTGTACTGTTCCACTGTTCGATCGACGCTGTCTCACTCTTCGGACCCCTAACGAACAGTGAGACAGTTTGACCTTCTGCGACAATTTAACTCATAATTAAGTTTTTTTTTTATTTATGCAGTACACTTTTAATAGCAAAATACAGGAGAAATGTGTCTTAATATAACGAAAAATCATTTTGAAAGCTCAAAGGAGTTCGGAGATATCACTGTTTAAGAAAAAGTGTCTCACTGTTCCGATCTCTCCCCTACGTATTTTACAATCGTAAAACAAAATCTCATTTAACGTTTTGATTTTACGATCCTAGTTTCCAGTAAATTCCGAACAGCTAACAAGTCACAATAATCAATTAACAAAATGTTAACTGCTTGTTATTCACTTTCATTCCATTCACATTCACATTCACAATGACTAAAACAAATTTCCTAAAATTTGAAAAAAAGGGGAACTTCAATGTCGGCCTGTTTAAACTTTAACTTAGATTTCTGCTCTCATTATTTCGTGAGACCAAAAAGTATTTGAAATATTTCCTCTTAGTTGATTTTCAAGAATTATAAGAACCATTCTGTTGAAACAAACACCTTTCCAAAATGCATTTTTCTTATGCATCTAATTAAAGAATTCACAAAAACGCCCTCTGAACTTAACACCCAGAGGGTGTTTCCATGAGTCAGACTTTACCTAACACTGTTAACACTTCCGGTATGATTTTAGCAATGTTTAATTGAAATTAATTGATGGTTTAATTTTCGTTTAAAACCAGCCTTACCTTCTCAAAGGATGTTTGCCTTTCATAATTCATCTTATGTAATTAATTAATAAAAAATTGTATTTAAATTCAGAGAGTTCAAATTCACTTTCAATTATATAATCCACCACTTAATTTAATTGGGAGGTATACCGAAAACCGAACACGAGTATAAGAGCTTTAAGGTTTAACCACAATGGACACTTAATCAAACACTAAAAGAATTAAACTCAATTACAGTTACTTAAATAGACTTCAATCGAAAATCGAACATACAAAGTTTCAAGCTGCTCAGTTGATAATATTTCCCCCGTAGGTTATCGGGGCTAATTTATCACCACCGCACCACCGCATCGTCGCGTTTGTAGCCCCGGACAATCCTGTTTAATAAAAATGAGTGAATGACAGCAAAGCGCGGTATCAATATAGCAATTCAATATTTTAAAAATGTTGAGGCCGTCTCTTTGTTATTGTTATTACATTTTAATTACTTTAAAGGAAAAATAAAACATGTTTTGTCTTACAAATCCAACGATTGGTTATGACGTCTTTCTTGTATTTTTGCGAATTTATTTTTCCGATCACAACAGGATCATGGCAAAAATATGTTTTTGTTTGTTTTTGTTTTTGTTTTGTTTCACTCACGTGTTCCAGATTATAGCATGGAATCCAGTAAACTATCTTATTTGTTTTTTAATTACATACTCAATTTGCAATAAAGTGATATTTTTATAGGAATAAAACCTGATATTAAAAAAACTTATTAAACTACATCCCATACACATAAGCTGATTTGTACAATAGATTCATGAGGGCGGCAAATTTTGAAGGGCGACAACAAATATTTTAAAATTTTCTGATTAATCTTGATGTTTGGGACCAGACGAACGCAGCTGAAGTGAAACGAAATTTATAGTCGTCTATAAAAACACAGACGAAATGTTAACGAACGGTACTGGACAAATTTTTTATGTAGAGTTTCACCATTTGTAAAAAAATATTTTTCAAAACACACAAATATATAAGCAAATAAAAAGAACAGAAATCCATTTTATAATATCTAATAATAACCACAAAAAAACCTAAACAAAATAGAATCGTCAAAATTTCGCAAGCAATTAATGTCCCGGTCAGTTAAATTGTGTGCGAAAAGAGAGTGGAGACTTGAATCTATTATCCATCCTTTCACATACATATATTCCGTCGTAGAGCTGCGTACCACAAAACGGAAAGTAGAACGGAAAATTTTCGTTTATGATTTCGCTGTGTTAGTCCATTCAATGAATAATTCTAGATGGAAAAATCGAGGGTAGAAAAACTGAGTATGCAGCTTTGTTTTGACTAGCAAGGAGGTAAAAATACTGAAAGTTCCCGATCCTAGGTTTTAAATTTTCTTTTTGTCAGTATTTCGCTTATAACTCAGAACCCCTTGATCTTCAAAAAAAAGTTATTAAGTAAAAACTTAAAGCTGACAAAATTTCCTACAAAAAGTGTGGTCATAGTTTTTTCGTATCTTATACAGTTCCTGAGTTATAAGCCTTAGAAGATCGATAATATGTGAACAAAAATTCAAGAAAAAATCGTTTTAGATTATTTTTGTTCAATTTGTTCACATATTAGCGATCATTTAAGGCTATTATATCTCAGAAACTATTGAAGATGCGAAAAAAAACTATTGATGCACTTTTTGTAGGAAATTAAGTTAAGCAAAAAACAGAAAAAGGGGGGGGGGGAAATTAAAAGTTCTTCCCCGCACTCCTTTGTGGCCAATCCAGGATCGAAGACTTATAGTATGTTTGCCTCCTTGCTAGTCCAAACAAAGCAAGTCCACCTAGAAACTCACCTAGACCCTTTTTTGAACATTCGTTGAATAGGCTATGTAATTTTTGTTTGGGATTTGTCGTTTCACATCAGCTGCTTACTTTGCTTAACCCTCTACTCGCATCTACTGCATGCACTAGAATCCAGTGACAAAAATACATACATACAATTTTGCAATCCTGCTTTGCAGTAAGCACATATGACAAAAAAAAACATATTTTTTCGTTTAAAATGATTTATTGAAATTTATAACAAACCCCATTTCGTAAATCTAATTATTTGTATTTTGTTGGTTTGTACAACTTTGACACCTAGCGAATTATTTTTTGCTGATCCACTTGATGTTCCTTTGATATAAAATAATAAGTGGTAATTTTGAAGAGCTTAGGTATTAAAGTCTGACGATCCCTTTCACAATCATGTCAAACAAATCTTCTTGGTAACAAGAAAAAAAAAGGATTCGGGAGAAATCTCAAATCCTTTGAAAGATTGTAAGTTCCCAAAATAGATTATAGTCATTTTCCTCGTAGGCAGCACTTTTGGAGTCCTTTTTTCTTATCTTGTCATCTTCCAAATCATATTCAGTGCGTGCGGCGGTCGGTTTCATGTTTCTCTGGATGTTTTTCAAGATCTTCTGACTCATTTTTTTCCGTTTCACCCCAAAACCGTCATGAATAAAGAAAAAAACTAATTTGATGGTATCATTTTGTTTAGTCACTTAAAAAAAATAAAAAAAACAACTCGAAAAATCTTCTTTGTATGCACAAGGAGCCATATATGGCATTCTATAATCTAGCGAATGAACAAGGAGCCATATATGGACAATGCAAGAAACGTATTGTATCTCAACTCACATATTCATTATTGAAAATAAAGCACTTGAATATTACTTATCAAATCAAAAATAGTGGAAAAAAATATTTTTTTCTGCAAGACTAAGTCTGAGTTGGAAGTCTTACTGTACGTACCTTTTTTTCAATAAATGAAATTAAATGAAACAACAAGTCCTACAGCTCGAGTTATGGTTCAGATTTTCGCTGCACAAATTTTTCAAAACCTGCACAAATATTTTGTTTACTCAGTTACAACGGTTGTTGTACCGTGGCAGTTTTAGCAATCGGCACTTAAAAATAAAGCCATATATGGCTTCTTGCGTAGTAAAGGATTAAAGTTCTCCTGAGTACTGTTCGCGCAGCCTTGGCAACTGATAAGTTTTTATTGCAAATCGTAAGGGCGACAATAAGCTCTTAAATCTGCCCCTGTATAAAGAACCTGCACACAACGAGCTGAATGACAGGTTAGTGTTATACAATTTTTTTTAAGTTTCGCAAAAACTGGTTGAAGAGTAGTTAAAGAAAATATTACACTTTGCGATGAATAATAACAAAATGTATTTATCTGTATAGTGAATGTTTAATTTTATTTTTGTATGTAAACGTAATTGTTTTGTTTTGGGCTTGAGAGCACCTATACAACTCAGGGTATATACATACCAATATTTAGATGCGGATTGTGAATTTAGGAAAAAGAGGTGTGGTAGATATATGCCCACATTATTATTTATCGAACACTTATTTCAAGAGTCGCAAAATCCTAAGATATTCAAAATAATTAAACACAAACTATTAAATCGTTATGGCGAGAACTTCGAACGATAAGCTCTCATACTTTAAACTCAATTTACAGCTTCCAGAGTCTCTACATTGGGCTTGTGAATACAAAAAATAAGACAAAGCTAAAACTTGACTTTGTTTTTGTTTTGCGTGTAAAAATCCTAGCGTTTGCCTTAAAATTCAAGTTTTAACTTTAACTTTTTTTATTCACAAGGCCCATTAGGTGAGTGGAATGCTCAGGCGAACAGTAGACATCTCTTTCGCCAACCGACACTGAAATATCCTCCGAAATACTCTTTGCCCAAAAATCACTTGCTAAGTACGTGAAAAAATTATAGTGTCCAAATGACTTGTTGGTCTCGTTGTTGGTATATTAAAACAACATTGGAAGCTAGAGAATCTTACGCTAGGGTGATACATTTTGGGTCACCATCACCATGTATGATGCTAAAATATCACACCAAAAAGCAGCCTTCGATAAAAAAAATTACCTGTTTAGAGAATGCCTGTAAGACTACTATACTTATGCTAGCTAAGAAATGAATAGTGACACTAAATTCTGACTGAAACCATCGTAACACTATTCAGAATTCAGTGACAAGTTTTTACAAATTCTCAAGAAGTCTAGAGAAACCATATTATGATTGGAAGCTGAATTACGGAAATATGAGTGTCGTTAGATAAGTGATTGGTTTACCCTCAAATGGGAATAACATTCATTGACCTCAATTGGAGGTAGAACTTGCTCTTCTTCATTAATCCGCAAATTTAAACCAACCTTATTCTATTTTGTTGGTAGAAATAAATACAAAGTAATACAGACAGTTGTTAGCTTCATACAACAATAAAAAAAATAGACACACAATTACATCATCATCTTCTTTCTTAATTTCGTAAATATTGTAGTTTGTCTAGATTTTGAAAATTAGAGTACGCATGTAATATAATAAACGAATTTCGTCATTTTAAGAAATAGTTCATTGATAAACTTTCCTAATTCCTCAAATAAATTGAGAAAAAAATGATACATGGTCTAGTTTTGGAAAAAATTGACCTAAATTGCTGTGTTTCAATTTTACTCATATTATTGCATAAGCATTTCTGTGATGACAATATTTTAAATGTATAAACAACAATATTATGTTTTTTTTCAAGAGATTTCCTAAAAACAAAACAAAACAATTATTATGTTATCAATGTTTTGTTTACCTAACTAAATTCATTTATATTTTAATTACCTTTGTTAGTACTTAAGCCAATCACCTTTGGCAACCATTAAACCACAAGGCCAGCGGTTTGCGAGATTTGATGTTTCAGAATGAGGAACTCAAGATGGAATAATTTTTATTAAACATATTTTTTATCAAATCATTGATGAAAGCCGTCATTGCAAGCTTGTCGAGTAGGTAATAAATTTTAATCACTGTTGGTATAGGTGTTAAAAGATTAATTGAAGAGGAATGATTGCTTATCATAACAGACAAATTTGCGCTTGTGGTAATATTTGCACAAAAATCCATCGAAATTGCGGCGCGTAGTCGATACGCGGCTTTAGACTTACATAATTTAAAAAATAAATTTCTGTCTCAATTTTTAAAATATATATTTTTTTTATATTTTTTTATAATTTTAAATATAAATATATTAATTGTATAGATAATATAGAAAAACAGTACGATTTCGTAAAAATTAAAAGTATATGCGATTTATGTATTTTTTTTTTCTATTTCTACAAGTTTGCGGTAATGAAATGAAAAACATTTACATATAAAAAAAAATTAGGAAGAAATATTATGTAGATATTTTTAAAAACTACTAAATGGTGTCCATCGGTGGGTTATTAATCTTCTTCTCATATATTGTCTTACTGGATTGACACGAATGTTCTTAATGACGCAACCAGGAGGAAGGTTTATCTGCAAAATATATAATTTTTTTAAATATTTTTATTTTATGTTTTATATACAGAATAACAAAAGATTGCACACATTGTCGCACGTCATTCCTTATAATCAAATAAATTTGATTTATTATAGTTAAGGTTAAATGGTGCATTAAATCTCTTTCCGATAATTTTGCAAAAAAAAAAAAAAAATGTGTAGTCGTTTGTTATGCCCCCTGCAGACGAAAAATCATTCACAAAAAAATGATAAGGAATACATTTAATTAAATTAATAATTGTACTATCATGCAAATGCGTTTAAGAATGCTTCGTAGAACATAAATGTTTGTATTTATTTATTAAAGTATTTATTATTGAGGCGTCCAGAATAATAATGGTCTAAGTGACATTTTGAAAAACTCAAGATTCATCCTTTAAACACATTTGTTATGATGTGTCACAAGAAAAACGATAGGTTCTGATGTTACCGTCGATATAACAGCATTTCTGTTTGATATCATTTGATTTATTTTCATTTAACTTTAAACTTCTAGACAAAAGTCAAGGTGCACTTATTATACCACTAAAATTCTGAACGCCTCAATTGTAAGTACGTGCGGATAATAGTTAAGCCTTTCCTTGTCCTTTGATTAAACCAATTTTACTCACAATCTTTAGCCCTTCCTTAAGCCCTACGTATCCCAAAAAAAAAATAAAGTCTCGTGGACCCTAAGTCCCCAAGTCCCTAACATATTTCTATCATAAATCCAAAAAGAACAAAATAAAAAAAGATTTTAACAAATTAAATTTAGTTTTCAGAACAGGTCGAAAATTTAAGTGGTAGTATTTTATTTTGTGAACAGTATGACAACACATTACAGGCTGAACACAATGATGTAAAGCTGCACCAGCAGCAATAAGCAGCACTGTCAAAGTTAAAAGACCCCCAATTCTATAACGCGGCAACAATGAGCAGCTGTAGCACAAACATTAGCACCAGCACATGTTTACTCAACTTCCATTTTCGAGTAAGTTGCTTGCTGGATTATAATATTTGACAAAATCAAATTAAAATAAAACAAAATTCCTGAAGAAAAATTTACGTTCTATACTTCACCATTGTGGACGAGAGTGCAACTTCAATGTGCTAATTTTTGTCTATAGCTTTGACAGTGCGTCTCGCTGCTGTTGCAGCTACTTCATTATGTTCCAACCAGTTATTCTACAGTCTACATCACTACATTATTCCCTCGCTTTCATACATCAAAACAATTACATAAATTTGCTATTAAAACAAAATTTTGAAATAAATTCAAATGAAACTGAAAACATTTGAAATAAAATTTCAAATTATTACATCACGTACTTTACGATGTTTTTCAAATCTAGTACTTTAATAATGACAGCTGAGCTGACAGCTGACAGCAACAACTTCAGTTTGTTGAAAGGCTTTTTATTATTCGTTTCATTCCTCGATCGCTTGAAACAAATATTAATTTGATGTTTAAATTTTCAATGTCCAGTTAAAAAAACTAGAAATATACATATTTCAATATCTAAATTGTAAATATAAAAGAAATTCTACACAATTTTATAAGTGTTAAGTAGTGATTTTCGCAAAAAAAAAAAAAAAAAATATATCAATTTGTTTGTTGTTGGTGTTCGTTTAAGATGGCAAAATAATCGTTAATATTATTTAAATGATTTGCGTGCCCAAGTGGCTGTATTTTTGTATAATTAACGTCACAAGATCCATAAATTTGCTATTTCGCATCTATCGATTTCATCTGCTAAATTAAATTTCTATTTTATTTTTATTTTTCAAAATGTGTATTAACGGTCTATTGGTATTTGCAATCTGCATCGAATTAAAGGTGAAACCGAACTGTAGATACATATTTAACTTAGAATCGATCCTTGTTCTAATGCAGTATATAGCACTTTCTATAAAAAATTAATTTTGATGTTTTTTTGCATTATTGCCGGGTTTTTGATGTCAAACTTAAATGCATTTGAAAAAGCTATAATTTTGCAACATTTTCTTTTTCTTTTATTTCAATAACTTAATCAATAAAAATATGATGTTTTTCATTAAATTTTCAAATTAAGGCATGTTAACATTACTGAGCACTAAGAAGTCAGATCACTGTGCTCACTTGAACAGAATGTTTATTCCGATTTTCTAAGAAATTGATTGAATCCAACCATGACTAGTCCGTCCTCTAACGAATCGAGGAGCTGACAAATAGTTTATTCGTGTTTGCTATGGATTTTTTATTTTTAGGGTAAAACCCTCCTAGACTTTTTATTAATAAAAAATCATCGCAATGACAGTTATGAAATTAATACTGAATATTTGAAAAAGTACCTACCTATTCGAGATTTATTGTCAAAAGTCATACAATCTTATTAAAAGAAAACTTCTAAATTCCTACATATTCCAAATTTATGTCATTCGAGATTTTGCCAAATACATCGTTTTTAAGGAAAATAAATATAATACACTTAATTTAGACGTTTGCGGAGAATTAAGTGCGAACTGTCATCAGCAAGCAATAAATTTGACAGTTAGTAGTTTGACAGATTTTAACAAATCCATTACCTATGAATGTTTGCGGAGTAAAGTATTCAGTGCGAACTGTCATAAGAGGCCAGAAATTAGACACTTTATAATTTCACATAGGTTTTTAGTGTAAACTGTCCAATACATCATGTTTAAAAAAAAAATAAAAATAATGAACTTAATTTTGAAGTTTACAGAGTATTAAGTGCAAACTGTTATCCGTAAGCAATACATTTGACACTTTGTAGTGTGACAGATTTTTAAGAAACCTATTTTAACGTTTGCAGAGTACTCAATGCGAACTGTCATCACTTAGGTACCTACATATGCTTACATTTTGGTTTCACAGAATATGGGGCAGAAAATATAAAACTTTTTTCAAAAACTCCAAGAAAATAAAAGAAAACTCTTTTCATACGTTGTTTTAATATACATAATTTATATTAAAAATAAACAACTTGCATTATAATATACACATTTTTTATAATTTAAGTACTTACTGTTTTCAAGAACATTTCAAAACAAAACTATAAACGAAATAAACACAACTAATATAAAAAACAAATACAACACAACACAAATAATATAAAAAAATATTTTATTTAAATAAACATACATTAATATTTTTTAATTACACAAAAACATGACAACACAAAAATTAGTGACTAAAATTAATCATTTGCAACAACCAAAACGGAATACTTACAGTTTGAGTTCCATATACTTTTACTGGTGCTTGTCCATTGCAAATTATATAAGATTCATGGTTGGATAATAGCTTGGAACTTCTTTCTGCAATTTGTGGATAGCTGTATGTGTAGGGCAGTGATTGAATTTGAGGGGCTAAAATGATGAAATTCAGTATTAAAAATTTGATTTAAGAATCATTTATAAATATATGTATTTATTAAACCTTTCACTACAACATTGAACTCGCATCTTGATGTTAAACCATCTTCATCAAAAGCTTCATATGAAATCCTATGAACTCCCTCTCCAAAAAGCTGTCCAGGTATCTAAAAGGACAACAACGATTTCAAAATTGTGACCATATACATTTAGCTACCAACTGTACTTACGTTTGACTTGTGGATATTTTTTATCCGATTTGAACTAACAAATTCTGGTTCCTTCCATGCAATCGATCGTCTCTCCTGATTACTGGCCAAGGAAACTTCAAACGATGGTGGACAGAATGTCACCCTTGGAGGTTCACTGTTTTTGACTGTGATAACTGTCTGACACATTGCTCCACGCCGAGTATTCGGTTCACGTCCACGGAATGTAATAACATGCACTCCAGCACCTAGATGTGCCTGTAAATTCCTCGACCATGCTGGGAATGACTCCACATACCGATAATCCATGTTGGTTTTGGGTTTTTGCAGGATAATATGTGCCGTCTTGTGTCCCATGGGAAGCAAGACAGTTGTATTGCGAGGACACTTGATAAATGGTCTTTGTTGTGGCACACCGTAACGTCTATTGGCAGGAATTCTTTCATGGGGAGCATTAAATATAGGCGTTCCAATGGGAATACAATCAAATGTCGAATTAAATGACCAACTTTGGTCGACATTACAAACGTTAACTTTACGACCAGCTGGCATGTAGCCAGGATTACAATGCAACAGGCAACGTTCACCAACATAAGTCTTGCCCAGTAAACAATTGGCTGGCAATATTGTTCCATGTTCCGCTCGAGGCAGACGAGGACACATTTGAGCTGAATAATAAAAAAAATACTACAAATATTATGATTCTCTTTTGATGTCATTTCAAATAAACTCACGAATACAACGATTCTCAAAGTTATCCCATTGTCCAGATGCACTACAGTGTCTGATGGCTGGTCCTTCAAGTTGATATCCAGGAACACACCAAACAGAACATCTGGTCTTATAGTATAACTGAGTCTTATGACGTGACCTTGTGCAGTGAATTTCACCATATTTAGGTGGACGGAATGGTTGACATTGATCACGGACTGTAACACAGGTCTTCTTGTCTTTACTGAGACGAAGACCATGTGGGCATTTGCACTCGTAACCTCCAATAAAATTCACACACTCACCAGAGCAACCTGCGTTTTGATGCTCACATTCATTTAAGTCCACACAATTACCGTTGATATCTTTAGAGAATCCTTGGTTGCAGAAACATTCATATGATCCCAGGGTATTCTGACAAATTTGCCCTGGACAGGGATCTCCAATTTGGCACTCATTTATGTCAGAACAACTGGAGGTATTTGAAGGATTCATGACATAACCGCTTCTGCAGGCACATTTTCCATCAGCTAGACAAAGTTGCTCACATCCACCATTGTTACGACGGCATGGATCACTTTCCCGACAGGTTAGTCTATCATCTTGAAGAGCAAATCCTTCACTGCATTCACACGAATGACCTCCTTTTGTATTGATGCAGTAATGGGAGCATCCACCGTTTTCGATTTCACACTCATTTATGTCATGACAGATCTTTCCGTCTTCTCCGAGCTTAAAACCAGCTGGACAAAGACAGCTGTACGAACCCTCTAAATTTGTGCAAGTGTGAGAACATTCTCCATTATTGAGCAAACACTCATTGATGTCAACACAGGTGAGGGAGTCACTTCCGACTTTAAGTCCTCGTGGACAGGCACACTCAAAACCATCGCCTACATTTTCGCAAAAATGTGAGCACTGTGGTTGTAAACGGTTGCAGACGTCTCCGTCAACACAGGTCTTCTTATCACTATCAAGAATCGTGTTCGATGGGCACTCACACTCAAATGAACCAAGGGTATTCCGGCAGATATGACTGCAACCAGAGTAGCCCGAGCATTCGTCGACATCAATGCAGGTAAGCTTGTTTGGCCCCAATACAAAACCAGCTGGACAAGAGCAGTCATAGCCACCAACCCTATTGACACAATAGTGCGAGCAATCATGCAGTGATTGAGAGCATTCATCGACATCAGTACAAGTCCGCAGATCTTCCTTTAATTCAAAACCAGCATCACAGGCGCAAGAGAAGGAACCTAAAAGATTAATGCAAATATTGGAACAGTTGCCATTGTGTTCAACACATTCATCCACGTCAAAGCAGTCACGCTGACTTGCCGCTAGCGCATATCCATCGGGACAAGCACACACAAAGCTACCAATAGTGTTGACGCACAAATGCGAGCACTTTGTCATTCCCATTGCACACTCATCGACGTCGATGCAGGTCTTTCCGTCAAAACCTAAAGCATAACCATATGGGCAAGCGCATGTTGTAAGCGGTTTATTGAAGACGCATGTATGAGAACAACCACCATTGTCGACAAGACAGCCATCCACATGATCACACGTTCTCTCGTCATCTGTCAAAACCATGCCACTTGGACAGGAACACTGAAAGCTGCCGTTTAAATTTATGCAATAGTCAGAACAATTACCGTTGTTATGGGAGCACTCATCTATATCAGAGCACTCTGTAGATGAGTCCCCAAAGAAAGCAAAGCCCCGTGGACACTCACAAGCATAGGAACCATTTAGATTCTGACAAAGCAAGCCAGAAGCACAATTATGCGTATCTAAAGCACACTCATCGATGTCAAAGCAGTGGTCGGCATTGAGAGGAACATAACCTCTCTTGCACAAGCAATCATACCCACCAGGCTTATTTACACAAATATGTTCACATCCGCCATTTTTGTCGCTGCATTCATCATAGTCAAGGCATGTTTTGCCATCTTCTTGAAGCTCGAAACCAGGCTCACAGGAGCAGGTTCCCTGGAGGAGGCTATTACAGATTTGAGAACATCCGTTATTTCTATTTGCACAGAGATCCAAATAGATACATGTGAAGCCATCGTCCGAAAGTTTCATTTCCGTTGGGCATTCGCAAAGCACTCGCCCATCAGATGAAGAACAAGCATGGGAGCATCCACCATTGCTGGTCGAGCAAGGATCACGCGTTGGACACTCACCATTTTGACCTGGATCACGACCATCAGGGCACACACAACTGAAGCCACCAATTGTATTCTTACAGATTTTGTCACCACAGACTCCATCTTTATCCGAGCACTCATCGATATCCACACAATTACTGGAATTTCCTTCTACCTCACGGAATCCGATCGGGCACTGGCATATAAATGATCCCTCTGTGTTAAAGCAGATATGAGAACAACTATGTCTGCCCTCGGAACATTCATCGATATCCTTGCAGGAGTACTCTTCATCCCTGAATCCAGATGGACAACTGCACTTGTAACTGCCGTCTTCTGAGTTCACACAACTTCCCGGCAAACAACGCTCGTTTCCACCAATGTCCTTACAGGCATCTGATGCACTCGGGATACAGTTGTATTTGTCAGCGGCAAGTTCGAACTTCTCAGGACACTTACACATTGGTCCCTCTGCACTGTCTTCACAGTAATGCGAACATTGAGTCTTATTTGCTCCCATATTTTGACAGGAATCTCTGATGCAAGTTCTTCGATCATCACTCAAATGAAATTCATCCCAACATTTACAAACAAATGATCCCTGAGTGTTTTCACATTCATGCGAGCATAGAGACGGAAGTGCCCCATCTTGTTCTTCTGCATATGCTTCACATTCATTTATATCAATGCAAGTTTTTTCATCATCAGAAAGTTCATAACCCGCTGGACATGTGCAATCATAGCTGCCATGAGTATTTCGGCAATGTTCACATTTAGCAATTCCTTCAACACATTCATCGATATCAACACAATTGCCATCAGATCTCAAACGGAAGCCTTCTTCACATTGGAGAGTGTGAGTTGGTTGGGGCATAGATTCCACTTCATTGCTGATAGTTGCTTCAGTTGGCTTTGGCAGACAGTTGTAAGATCCAACTGTGTTTTCGCAGCCTCCAGGACACTTGGAAGCTAAGTCTAAAGATTCACATTCGTTGATATCTGTAAAAAAAAAGAACATTTAAAAAATTAAACATATGTATTTTCAATTGAGTATGCTGTGTTCAATTTGGAGAGCAACATGGGGGTAATAAATAAAGCACATAAGTTGTTTTTTTATTTGGAGTCAGATCTATTTGTCTATTTTCCTGACATTTAAAGGGAAATCCTGGAAGTTTAATACTAGCAAACTCGCAGAAGTTATGAGTTATAGTACAGCATGAGGTTCCAACAGTCTATCTAATATCGTCATACTGCAAATAATGCATTAACCAAAAAGAATATCAACACAACATTCTGAAATTTGTCTGTAAAACAAAAACCGGTCTGGATGCATTGTTTTGATTAAAGAAACCAATGTCTGAATTTCTACATAAATATATCAATACTTAATTCACTTTCATGATAAACTACAAACCTTGACAGTTTTTCCAATCTTTCGATAATACAAAACCACTTGGACACAAGCAAAATACTCGTCCTAACGTTGCCAAACAAATATGTGAGCATCCACCATTATTTATTGCACATTCACCATTGTCCTCACACGAGATACTATCATCACTTAATTTTGTTCCAGGTAGACCATCACAGGAGCAAGTGTAGCTGCCCCAGGTGTTGAAGCAAGTATCCTGGCATGGACCGTGTCCGTTTCGCAATAAACATTCGTTAACATCTGATACATTGTGTGTTTGATGACCATAAAATACATGTATACAACAAAGAAAGGATTCGATGAAGAAATATATAGGATGGTGTTGTTTGAGCCAATATATCAGAAAAACAAAGGACTATACCAAAAACAAGTTTACATGCAGAAAGAGAGAGATTGCAACTGTGACTAATTTATATATATATACACAGCACTGGGAAAGGATACATTTTGTACAGAGAAGGAAAATATAAGCTCAGAATCAACTTCTTCTACCAAAAACTACCATCACCATGGGATTAAAGGCATTTAGATAATTTTCTGTTAAAAACATACCAATGCATGTGTTTCCGGTCACGGTGTTAATTTGCAATCCCTCTTGGCATGCACATTCAAAGGATCCAGGAGCATTCTTGCAGATTTGCTCACAGCCACCATTGTTGATACTACATTCATCGATATCTATGGAGAGAAAGAACTCAAAATGAATTGGTAAAAGTTCGTTCAATCACTCACCATGACATCCTCGGAAGTTATAAGGATCCAAAGTGAATCCCGAATAACAAGTACACACCACTCTTGGCTCATTTTCCCCAGGATACAAAACCATCTCGCAATTATGATCACAGCCACCTTTATCTGGACCACAGCTTTGATTCAACACTCTTGGAGTGTATGGGTCAACAGTCGGCTGAACAATAATATTGATATCAGTGACTGCTTCCAGTTTTGTGGCGACCACTTCATCCGGAACTTCTTCGCTCACTTTAATTGTGTACTCAATATCAGTTGCTGCAGCTGTCGTTTCAGTCTTTGGAGTTGATTTTTGAACAACATTCTCTTCTCCTACGTCATCCTCTTCATCCCCATCATCGTACTCGTCATATTCTAAAATATTTTGCAGAGTCAAATAATAGTATAACTGCGTCCATAAAGTGGCCAAAAATAAAAGCTTATTTCAATTTACCTTCTTCATTGTAGTCACTCAAGGCAATACATTTTGGCAGTTGGCCAATCCATTTCTTTTTACTACAATAGACGGCCTTTAGTTCGGAATCCTCCAGCTCAAAATTATTGTTGCACGAGTAGAATGCGACGATGAAAGTGCTTTCGCCTTTGCGCCTTCTGAAATGTTAAGTAATTCAACCCAAACCATATCGATAGACAATAACCCCCCATGATGGTTATGAATAATGCAAAGGATATTCTAAAATTAGCCTATATTTTTACCTATCGTATTTCTCTACAAAACCATTAGATATTTCTGGAGCCTTTATCCTGGCACTGACGCAACTCATATCTAAGTTTTCAGCATAGTCAGCTGTTATGTAGGGATCCTCCTGAATGTCTTGTGTGTTCTTTTTTCTTTCTTGGCTGGTTGCTTGAGGATTGGTGCTTTCGATGTCGTTATTTTCGTCGTTTTCATCAGCATCATCTTCGGACTCGTCTGGTGGGAATAAAAAGAAATTGTTTGTATGAGTAGGGTTATGTTAAATTTGAATTTTTGTGCAAATTTTAATGAAGCAATTGTATGAGACATGGAGTGCTAAGTTCAGATATCGCACTTACTTTTAACACACGTTGGTGGATTATTACTCCATTTGTCTGTATCTAAATCACATATTAACTCAGTTTCACCCTGCAAGGCGTATCCAATGTTGCAGGCATAAATAGCTCGTACAATATCATCTTCTTCTTCGAGGCGTACTGTTGAAAAGTTTACCTTAGGTGGCACCTCACAATCCTCATACTGAGCAAATGTTCCTGGAAAAAATATATAAATTTATTAATGCAACAATTGAGAAATGAATAAACTATTTTTCTAAAATAAAATCAAAACTGTTATTTAAAATTTGCATATGAGAATAATCAGAAATATAAAATACGGGGATTTTTACTAAATTGATACATCTGTAAATTTTACAAATTAAGTCACCAGATATTCAAAAAATATCCTCTTTTTAAGAAGCTTATAACGGGTGATTTTTTAAGAGGTTTAAAGATTAGCATAGAAAAGTTGCCATCTAAAAAAGTAACCATTCATACTATTCGAAAAAGACGTTAAGGGACATCAGTCCTTCCATCCGATCTTTGGGAACTCAAGACTCAAAAATAAGAGCAAAAAATAGAGCTGCTGGAGTTGATAATTGTTCAAAGTCGCCGTAAATGATTTGGTAATGTACGTAAACAAAAACTGATCATTAAAATACGGTCGGAGTGCAACATGTCCGATGGAACCTTTATCTTGGTAGTAATGATTTTAGTATACCCTAGCTCTGATGTAATTCATGATAGCAACCCTATATCTTTTAAATCAAAGTAAGGATCACTCTTATGTCTTTTTGGGCATCAATTGAGTAACAAAGAAGTCACTCAAAGAATTAAACTATAACCATGATCATCCCAGTCCTTCTCTACTATGCGCTGACGTGACCATTGCAAAGACCGGTTAAAGAATTTCTAGATCCCTTTGAGAGAAAAAGAAACTATCGATTGATTTTCGGTTCAGTATATATATTCAACTACAAGTCTTATACGGGTTGTACAGTATTTCACCAATGGACAACAACGCTCCAACAATTCCGTAGAATCTTCGAATCAAGGCTTCCACAGTAAGAGCTCGTGGGGTAGAAGTGCTTTACTAAGACTAAGAAGAAGAAGATTAAAAAAAAAATGCTGTGCCAAATTGGGAGTGGCTATCCGAATTATGCTTGGCTGGAAAGACAATACGTTTGTTGAGGTACAAGTTAAATCTGGAATCTGGAATAAAAAGAAACAATTTGACACGCAAGTTGTTCAGGGTCTCTTTTTGCCCAGATAGCCTTTAGCTTTCTTTTCTAAAACATTGATCACTGAGTGTTAAATCAAAATTATAATTATTTTATTAACGTACGAACAACGTCTTTATATAGCTCGTTGTTCAACCTAATTCTTTTCCGCTCACAACAAACCACCTGAAATATCAACAAGAATTGAAATGATTTTAGCTTTATAAACAAATAATCTGGTCCTTCGAGCATTAGATAATTAGAAAATGAGTTATTATTTGCTTAATGTTTAACATGGTGTACCTCGTTTTTGATAGTTTGGATCATCTACAGTCTACATTATCTACAAAAAAATTTCATATTGATTTGATAATTTCCAAAAGCAGTTGAAATTCCAAGTAAAAGGATCTCAACTATCAACTCCCACATGATCGTTAAGACTATCACTTCAAGCCATTAAGCCATAATAGGCGTTTTTCTTTTTTTAACTCTGCGCAGAGCACAGAGCAGAGCCCGAGCACACAGATTCCCAGAGTATGCTCTGTGTGCTCTGAGTTAAAAAAGAAACACATTTAAGCAATTTCCCTCATTTGTGTTTAGAAATAAAATTATTATTTTAATAATTTATTCACAACAAATTATTAACATTTTCCACAAGAAAAACAAACTCCTTCGGCCATTTTAAGTGTTTGAATTTTTTTATTTCTTTTTTTTACGTCATGACAAATTTATTTTGCTCTGTGCGCTCTGCCCATTTGCTAAGAGCTCACCGAACATGCTCTGAGCTAACTCTGAGCGAAAAAAGAAACACAATTTCAGAGCTCCTCAGAGTGCTCTGAGATAAAAACTGATAGTTTTGACAGTTCAAGCTCTGCTCCGAGGGCCCAGAGTTAACGCTTAATGTTTGTCAAGTTATCATTTACCACTTTGTAATTTTACAAGTTTAGTTCTAACTTGACAGTCACAAACAATCGCCTCGCACACTTTTCGTTAACTTCTCACACTTTACACTATATTTCACTATAAAACATTTCAACTACGTTTTTATCGCCTTAAAAGTGTTTATATGTCTCCTTGATGCCTGTATTTTCTTCTTAAATAAAAATCTCTACAAATGTTGCGAGACCATGTGAAATCATAAACAAGAAAAAAACATTGCAATGCTTCATAAAAGACACATCATAAAAAAAAACATTAATTCCAAAACTATGTCATTAAATCATTTCTAATTATAGATATAAATTTACAAAAGGAACATACTAAAAACAATAAAATAAGTTCCATATATTATTTGGAACTCAGGTGGACTAAATGAAATGTCATCTTAGAAAAAAACAATTTTAAAATGTTTATTCCAAGCAACACACAAAGAAAAACAAACCACAAAACCAATGTTGTTGTTTATTTTATTCATTTATAAAAGAAACACGTTCCAACATATTTTACTATAACAAACAAATGCAATCATTGTTTGAGGCTGCTTCAATAAACATGCAGCTTACTTTATCCCTCTTAAAACAATAGAGATAGAAATGTTTTCTTAATTTGCTTTGAGAGTTGACACTTTGACACACTTGACAAGAGCGTGAAAAACTCTAACAAATTTTAAATTTTTAAATTCAACAGGATGTAAGTGGTGTACTATGTGTGTATAAATAATGAAAATATTAAGAGAGTGTCTTTATATTTACCGAACTGTTAATTGGACGTGAATACATAATTGGGGAAACTAGATTTTGGCATTAGATTTGTTTAAATTGATTTAAGTTAAGAATATTTGATTCGTGATGCTTAATAGGTTTTAATTTTATATTTGTTCCAATAGGTATTAAAAAAAATATTGGTCACCTTTTTTTTTCAAAAAAATCGAAAGTTCCGAATTCTATATAAATCACAATTCGGTTTTAAAAATTCCCAATGTGAAAATTCTGTTTTTCATAATTCTGGCTGACAATATTATGCATGACTGAAATTCTGCATTAGAAATTCAGTATTTCAAAATTCTGTACATCGAAATTCTTTATATAAAATTAATTTTTTTTTTCAGATTTTAAAAATTCTGTAAATATGTTGTAAAATAGTTTTTATAATAAAAAAGTTTTGAACGCAAAATTTTTCAAAAATAGAATATTGGGTACAAAGAATTAAAAAAAACACATTTTGACCAAACAGATTTAGAAACAGAATTTTATAAAACCAGAATTTTGATCAAGTCCTATTTTTTGAATGATCGTCATGTTACACTTAGAACCAGTTAAAAAGATGGTATTGTTATTTCTAAATTTTAATAAAGCTCAAAACGCATAAAATATACAAGTTTTCCGTGTCTCAACTGGCGGTTACCAACTTTGAGAACAAATTGGTTGGACAGTAAAAGTCTAGCTATTTAATTAACATTATCTGAATGGGAAGCTTATTTGCTTGTTCCTAATCAAACAACTTCGTTGCTCCCCCTTGAAATGTTCAATCAAAAATTCAAAAATTTAAAAATTTTTAATTTTTTTTTTTTAGTTTTTTTGAACTTTTAAAAACTTGTTCACTTTTGCGAACTAAATTTTATAAAAATTCGTTAAATTAAATAAAAAAAATGTACGCCACGGCTGATTTTTGATGAAAGCCAGTGACTTGTGATTGTGGATACCAGGATACCTATATAGCAACCAATATATGATGTGTGTTTTTTTACGCTAAGGAACTGCAATTACTATACTAAAAACGAACGTCCAAAATGAAATACACTTTAAAAAAAAAAAACAATTAAAAATATTCTTAGGACCTGCTGTTCACTGAAACGATACTTATAGTATATTGATTTTCAATTTCAATAGAAAAACAAATACGTGCCAAATCCTTTTTAACAGGTCTTAATTGGCTGTGCGAAAAAAAACTGTACCAGCACACAAATATGTCATGCAAAACAATATAGGTAATTGAATATAGTGATTGATTGTGAAAAGTGATGGCAAAATACGTTTTGTGAAGAGGAATGCCATACGACGACGACGTGTGTTTTAATTAATAGATACAAATTGTTTTATTTAAATAAAATTCGCTAGTATATTTCCAATTTTTTGTTTGCAATAGACCCAAAAGGTTTTTTTTTATTCTATTTGACATGTTAAACTTTTTGCTTCCAATTTTTGCAATTTTTTTTTCAATTCACCTCATGTTTTTACTTGAGTATTCGTAAAAAAAAAAGTTTTGAGATAACAATCAAACATGACATTACGATGATAGAGAACACGAAAAAAGTAGGTCCGACAATTCTGTCTGTCCGTCTGTTAGTCTGGATGTATTGACACCTGCAGCCAAAACGGTTGGGCCGATTTTCTTCAAACTCGGTACTCTGTATTTTTAGTATAATATGCCCAGGCGTATTTTTGATTTTTATCCTAGCTCCGAAAATAACAGTACCTGCCATATAAACGTAACAGATAATTCAATTTTTCTCGAAAAAAAAACGATCGATTTTGATAAAATTTAACATGACTGATTTTTTGAAAACGGTGATGTTTTTCGACAAAAAAAATTTGTACAACTAGATTTTTAACGGTACCTGCCATACAAGCGTTTTAAACAATTCCATATTTTTCTCGTAAAAAATACGATCGATTTTTATAATGTTTTTCATTTTTTCAGAACAAGTTTACATATTAACGGTATCTGGCAAATAAGCCTTAAAGACAATCCAATTTTTCCCGTAAAATATACGATCGATTTTGATAAAACTTTGTGTGACTAATTTGTTGCCAATGACGGAGTTTTTCGATATAATTTTTTTTTTTCAAAATCACCTTATTAACGGTACATACCATAAGAACGTTATAAAAACTATTTTTACTTCCGATTATTTATATTTATTATTCTTACCTATGCTTAGAATCCTAAGCCAAAGGTAAGAAATCTTACACAAGAGCAAGTTTGTCCGACCCAGTCGTGCCTTTTATTTTATTTCAAGTGATAAAATTGAAATGTTTGATTCATTTTTGGAGCGAAGTTAAAAAGTAGGCTTTAGGGCAATAAGTTTTTAAGAAATTAATTTTAAAATAGCATAATAAATTTAAACGTGCATAATATTAAATTGAGATCTATTAAATCGTTAGCAAGATATTCGAAATCTACAAAAGCGCGTTTGAACGCCGTTTTTAAACGCCGCGTTCTGATGCCGCGTTGTAATATTCAGCAATACATACCCCATGTCACATAGAGCGCGTTTTGAGCAGTGTTGAGTTTTACATCGGCGTTAAAACGCGGCGGTGAAGAAGGCGTTGTGATAAATTACAAAATATGTTTTTAACGCCGCTTTAGAAATATTTTATTGTGAATTTTATTTTTTTTTTTTTTTTAAATTGTGTGTTGCTATAGCAAATATATACTAGAATAGAAGAATACAATTAAAAAATTCTTATCTGAGCTACATAATTGACATTTTGTGAGAAAATAAAAATTCAAATATTTAACGCTCCCCTAAAAGCTCTCTGTCTGGCTTCTTCCAACGCGGCGTTTAGAACGTCGTCGGTGTCGTGTCAAAATAATTTAAACATCGAGTTTAATAAGACTTGAGGAAAACTAAACATGAAAAATATTCAGATCTATGTATCTACATACATACATATATTTTATTATATTTTTATTCGATTTGAAATACAAATGCTATGTTTATCAATGACAAATAACTCAAAGAATTTTTTGTGATGATACAATTTTGAGTTGAACAAATAGCTACCTAATTATTGTAAAAAAATCATTTATTTATTTGCCTGATGAAATTCAATGCAAATGCATTTTTTACAAAAAATATGTGCGTAACTGAACATTTAATTATCACAAATAATTCTTTGAGTTGTTTGTCATCGATAAATGAAGCATTATTAGTGTTTAAAATAACATCAAAACATTTTTCATTTATCGATTTAAAAAGTTTTTCCTGTTTCGTTTTCCTGATCGCTATAACCGTCCCCTTAAGTAAGACACAAAAAATTTTGTTTAAATCGTACGAGTTATTTTCAAGTTAAATAATAATAAATTATTTGAAAATACATAGGTTAAAGCATTTTCAAATTTAAAATGAATATTTTGATAGATTGAGATGTTAGTGTTGATTAGTCCAAAAAACATACAATTGCGTACAGACTTTTTTGAAATTCTCAATTAGCATTTAATATGTATGTATGTCATTTTTCAATGTTATTCTAATTTGAATTTCCTGAAGAAGTGCTAGCCATTGACATTGTGCATAATTTGTGAATTATTTAAAATTTAATTGAATAAATAAGCTATTGATAATCTAAAATAATAAAATTCATTTTAAATGACTACTCAGGAAGGAGTCATGATTCTGAGACGAAAAAACTAAGGACCAGTTTTACAATCATGGTTCATGATCTTAACCCACCTATTTTGACAAATTATCTATCTAAATCAGTAGTTTAAAAATTTGAACCACGATTGTTCAACTGGCCATATATCAATTTAAAATCAAATAAATTAAATTTTGTTTTTCTTTTTACAAAAATCATTTCACAAATAAGTTTTGTCATACGTCAAACAAAACGCCTACCAAATATTAAAAAAATAAATAAAAAAAAAGAAAATAATTTATTAAATGAATGGAACACATTTATATCGGTGATACATATGTATATGTATGTATATGTATTTTATGAATGTTAAAACTGTCATTTGATTTATTTTTATTTCTTAAGGGAACTTGTCTTTCTAAATTTCCTATTTCAAGATTTTATTCCAAAATGAATTGGCACTTTATGAGGGAAGAAACAAATTTAAAGAGTTGAAAATTGACATATTTTTAATAGGTGAGAAAAAAAAGTTAGATATTTGTTTGAATATTAAAAAGATTGATTTGTTAATGGAGACTTTTGGTGAACTGAAAATAGAAACTTGAATTCCAAGAGATTCCTTCCAAAGAAAATATCTTTTTTTGTTTATACAGATTTGTACTATAAATTTTGTTTTTCCTTTTTTGATGGGGTTTTAAATTAATCTAAACGCCCTCAAGCCGTTTTGCGGCTATTTTGTTTTTAGTGTTTTCAACTAAGAGCTATTTTCACACCAAAAACGAAGCATTTCTTAGACGATTTTCTGAAATGTTTCCATGTTATAGGTTTCTTATTTTTTTTAAAACAACATTTTAGTGTGAAAACGCAAACATTTTAGAATTTTTGTATTTGCATTCCTACCACAAGCAGTATGGATAATATAATTTTTCTCGAGGGGTTTATGTCACTAGCCAGTTTATTGGTTCAATGATTGCAAGATTTCAAATGACTTCATATATGATTTCAGGTGATTTCAAGCAGTATTTAAATTGTTTTAAACATTTTGTGATTGCATTGATTTCAAATAAATTTATTGATTTCAAATGATTGCAAATGATTTCAATTCGTAATTTCATGATGGCATTTTTGATTGCTTTGATTGCAAAAAAAAATTTAAAGTGATTTCAAAAATGTTTGATGATTGCAAGAAATTATTTGAAATCGATAACGAAATTTTTTTTTTATTTCATCACTTGAAATAGTGATTGCACCTGATTTCAACGTGATTTCAAATGATTGCAAGTATAAGTGGTCAGGTGATTTCATTCGTGACAAACCCCTCGATTTTTCTAAAAAAAAAAACGATCAAATTTATACGATTTTATATGAGAGATTATTTTTGCCAACGGTTATGTGTTCCGTAGTATTTTTTTTTCAGAAAAAGCTTATTAACAGTATATGTATACCTAAATAAAAATCTGGTCAAACTAAGTTGATCTATTTTCTTAGGTAAATATGTATAGTCGTTTCTGAAGTACTTATATTTGAATATATTCGTGTTTTGTTGATTGGAAATTAAAAAAAAAAAAATGCATGCTATTGTTTCTTTTCACACTGTCGAAATCTTTATTTTTGTTTGACCATCAGGATACCATCAGGAGATACCAATGAGCACCAATGAGTTTTTTTTAAAGAGTGTAATCGGTTTTTTTCGTCTTCCTCCGCACCTTTAATGTTAGCATATCAATGACTATAATGTTTGGTTTGTTTTTTTAAACCTTGCAACCAAAACAATCTACATCTGACTCCGTTAAATTTAAACTGACATCGTTCAATCATAAAAAAAAACCATTGAAGGGGTCTCGAAACTCGAAGGGCTCGTTCTTACAAAAATATCACTAAAGTGACTGAAGACGTCACAGACGCCAAAGTCGTCCAGACGTCAATGATCAACATTGATATGTTGGGTTTTGAGGAAATGTATGGTTCCAACAAAACAGTGCAATTCCCCACATAGTTTTTATGGCAACAGACATTTTGAAAGCTGAACTTCCGGAATATTTCTGAAAAAATCCAGAAAATTTTCTTTTCGTGTAGATGCTTGAAGAAACATTTTTGCAATGTTTCTGTTTTTGTTTTTTGTCGACACCGACCGGCCTATATTCCAGTAATAAGCTTTATTTTGTAAGCACAATCAAATGAAAATATACGAAAACACTTTTTGTTTCTGAATTTTTTTTAATTTTAGACGTTTTCGGCGTTTACGATATTTCTTTTGTTCACTTTTAACTAGCCCTTGACCAAATTGCGGCATTTACAATAAAAATAATAATAGAAATATTAATAATGATAACAATTAAATAAAAGAAATATTTCAAAGTTAATTTTATGGAAAGTAAAGGAATCTTCTTCTTCTCAAGTCAAAATTATTCTCAAGTAAAATCTATGGTAATTTCTAGTCACTTGACGGAATGATCACGCATTTACTTGAGGATTTCCTCAGTTCATATCATAATTCAAAACTTATGCAACCGATTTTCCTAAGGTGAGATTGAAACTTCAGTGTAGTTAATAGTCAGGAGCTAACTTTAGCATTCTTTGATGAATTATAAATTTCTATTTGTTCTAAACTACTTTTTGTATTGATTCCTTTAAAATCGTGACGACAGTTAACTCAAACCCTGAATTAGAACTGTTAATTTTGTTCAGTGAGTTTGCTTAAAAAATAAATTTACTCAATTTTTTAACTTTTTTTTCAAGTGTTTTTTAAACAAACTAATAATGTGAATATATGCAGATAAATAAAAGCATTCGAGTGGCATCATAAACTCGATTTTGTAAAAAATGTTGCTTACGATAAATTGGCGGTTAGGGCTTAAATTGCTACCTACTAAAGGTGTGCCCAAACTAAAAAAATATTGTGAAAAAACGTTTCTGCGATGCTTCAGAAATGTTTTTAATTTGCTTGAAAAAATATTTCAATTCTTACGTTACTTTTATATTTTTGTTTTTCCATTCTGTCATCAACTTGAATTTTCAGATTGCAATAAACACTTACTTTTTTTTTGTATCATTTGCGAATCATTGGAAGTTTCTCATCGCGAATGGGAAGCAGAGAAATATTTCAGAAACATTTCAGCATTGTTAATCAAGCGTCCTGAACCTGACCAAAGAACCATTATAAAAACATTTAAGAAATGATTTCGTATTTAATAATAATGTTTTTGAAATGTTTCTTTGGTCTGCACACAGTTTGAAATGTTTCTCTGGTATCACACTATATCCTTAAACAATCATTTACAATCACTCTTCAAAATGACTGTATTCCTCATGAAAGCTTTAACTTAACTGACAGTTCCAATGATTGAATTCATGAGCAACAAAACAACGATGAATGAAAGATTTCTCCAGCTTTAAAATATATGTAAGGCGGATTTAAAAAGTTATTATGACAACAGCCATATTTCTTAGGTTGTTTTATAAGGAGTGATCATAACTTAAGTGGAGTACATGTGGTGATTGTTTATATGGTAGTGGTTTATATATGGTTCAACCAAGAGAAAGCTTATGATTTCTAAATATTCCAAGATATTGGGCCCACACTATCATGCTTACTGGATAGTAATTATTTCGAACGACCGACCCGTAAAAAAAAACAGTGTTGACAACCCAGTCCAAACAAACTTCTGAAAACAAAAAACATTTTAGAGGAAGACAGGACCCAAGTCGAGGGGTTTGTCACTAGTGGTTCAATGATTGCAATATTTCAAATGACTTCATATGATCTCAGTTGATTTCAAGCAGTATTTAAATTTATTTAAAAGTTTTGTAATTGCATTGATTTTAAATAATTTTAATGATTTCAAATGATTGCAAATTAATTCAAGTGATTTCATTATGATTTCAATTCGTGATTTCATTGTGGAATTTTCGATTGCATGATTGCAAAAAAAAACTTAAAGTAATTTCAAATATTTTTGATAATTGCAAGAAATCATTTGGAATCGATAACCAAAATTTTTCTTTTCAATTTCATAACTTGAAATAGTGATTGCTTCTGATTTCAACGTGATTTCAAATGATTGCAAGTATAAGTGGTCAGGTGATTGCATTCGTGACAAACCCCTCGACCCAAGTAAGGTATTCTCAGTCAGTAACGATATTGGGGAAGAACAAATTCATTATCAAAAACTGCAAGGATGACATGTTATGGTGCCATTTGATCTGGTATGCATGTGGATAGCACTTATTATAAGATAAATCCTTGAGAATCATGAGTATATTTATAAAATAATTCTACAAGATCGATAGGAGTTTCGTTTTCGTCAATGAACAGGTTTATGATTCTTTCCCGTGCAAGTCGTTAAACAAGGTGATGTTTCCGCACCAATTCTTTTGTTGTTGATATTTTGACTGTGGGTTGACTTCATGATAAACATAAATGACTATAATATTGTGCATTTAATGAAATTGGGCTACGCAGTTAAATTCTGTTGTCTTGTATATATATATATATATATATAGGAAACAGTAAAGGGTGTAGAATTAGTGCTTAAAAGACTTTAGGTTTGTATGCTGGCAGTAATGCACATTATAATAATTCTGAGAACATCTTTACTTTATACCTACATGTTGGGGATGTTTCTAGTGAATTGTCCACCACTACTTCTGTATTTCCTTAGCCAAGATTTCATTATACATATTATTAAAAAATGTTCCCACCAGGAAACGAACTCCGATCCTTTCACTCTTTTAACGTTATGTTATTAAAAAATGGTCCCACCAGGAAACGAACTCTGATCCTTTCACTCTTTTAACGTTATGTTAAGAAGATGAAATCCACACGGTAGTAACAGTGAAGTGAGAAAATTCAGTTGACTTTTAAAACGTGTCGATAATGTTAAACTGAATTTGAATATTAATAAATTAAAAGGAAACTGTATATCTACAGCTAAGATAGAAATAAACTTCTGCTTGTAAACTTACCACTTAGCAACGATAGTGCAATTATCCATAAAATTTGATGTGTCATTGTATCCTTTTGTTAGCAATTTTTTTGAAAAAAAAAACGAAAAAGTTAAACATTAAAACTTGTCCACCCACACAATTAAAAATAAAACTCGTAAAATTTGTAAAATTTAAAAAACAAGGTATGTTGAAAGATTTATGATTTATTTTTCAAAAATTAGCTTATTGTGTGAAATATTAATAGACAATATAAAAAAAAAATCCATCGACACTATTGAGTCATACGGAACTCATATGTATTCATAATATACATTCACATATTCTTCTTTTTTTTTTAAACAAGAAACAAATTTACACATTTCACTTAACGGACAATAAATCTTTTAAAACTTAGCCAATCTATATATACTCTCCGAACTTATAACGGAACGAAATTAATGAATTCAAATGCTTAAAAGAAAAGCTACCTGGACTTATCCATCCAACGAACAGCAAAAGACTAGATAGTTTTTCCGAAGGAAAAAATTAAATCTCAAGAAAATTGTCTCCAAAAAAAAATATATCTTAAAAATCTGAGATAAAAAAACAAAAAAAAAAAAAAAAAAAACACAAATTATAGATATGCTTTGGAGGAAACGACTTGTGCGATAAGGAGCATGCTAGGGCGACATCATTTGAAAGATAGGCATAGTGTAGCGACATGACGATGACATACCGCCACTGCTGCCTAACGCTAAGGCGGAAGATACTACAGATCCCATCTGATACAGATGTATGCTTTGTGATTGTAACAGAAGTTCACACAGCCACCGAACGGTGACAACATGCCGCTCTACCGCCACCGCACCACCATTCATACATATTAGCTTCTGCCAAACGGACGATCAGAGGTATCATCATGATCTTGGTCCAGATAGAAGAAGCGTTTCATTATGCTCAGATATTTTTTGTGTGTATTTTTTAATGTTTCTATTAAAAATTCGCCGCCTCCCCCGGGACCGGGATGTCTTTACCTATCCATCTTTATGAGAGCCGCTCGAGAGTGAAAAAAAAGTAAATATAGACTCAAAGAGTTTTTCACATATTTTCCCTCGTTCCATATTTTCATATACATACTTACATATTTGTATCTTGTCTTTGGTGCTTACTTGAACGTGCTACACTTAGACCAGGAACATAAGGGATTCTTTATACCGGTGATTCATATCACCATAATGTCGTTTTATCGTTCCATAGTGTCAACTCCCTGTTGAATTTGAATAGGCCACTATTTGTTCGTCTTTGCGGGAAAACTTAGGCACACTTAGCCATCGTACGACCGAAGATGTTGAAGCGACAATGGATATAGATACCTTGTGTAGAGTAGTTTAAGATACTAATTATCTCATAGGAAAAAATAAATTATAACCATAAAGCGGCTTTTTATTAATTTAAGAGTTTTGTTTTTAAAGATAAATAGATAAATTATTAAAAATTGGTATTTACTTTACAAAAATTATTTTTTTTTTAGTATTCGATTCTTCGAGCTATGGGCCGAGTATAAGTTAATATTTATTGAGTTTTTGGTTGAATATTGAGTAAATTTAAATTAATATACCTACTTCAGTTTTTGTTCTATAAAAGATATTTTTAATCATTTGACTAATCCAATGTAAACCATTAATTTTTTGAATATAAAACTGTTGTAGGCGTCATCAATTAAAATCAACATTATCTTTAATTTAGTGATGACTTTTATTTTAGCAATAATGAAATATTTTTTTTTTAGTTTGTTTAGTTTGTAAGAGATCAATATAAATTTATATAAAATGTTAAATGTTTTAGATATTTTGTTTTAGTCGTAAACTATCTGAGGTTAAATGGATAGTTCGTGTCATAGAATTTTATGTATTTAAGTCAAAAATACGAAATATTATGAATTTAAATAATCTCTACACATAATTTGTTAATTTTATGTTTAGCATTTATAATTAATTTCATGAGATTCAAAGGGTTAAAAACATATATACAATATCTATTCGGAATCAGAACTAAATTCTTTTTTGTTTTTTTTTGTATTAATAGTTTGGTTCATAAATTTTGAGTTGAAATGAAATAGTTATACAAATTTATGCTAATTTACTAAGAAGTTCAAGATAAATTTTTAATTTTCATATTTTTTTTAAACTTAATGGAAAATTTGTGTGAGAATATTCAGTATTTTTGAATTTTTTAAAATATTTTATGATTTAAATTTGTTTTTTCCTTTTTTTGTTTACTGAATATACATAACTTAATTATTAAAATATCTAAGTTGGAATTTGATCAGAATAATTTATAAATTTATTTATTTCATTACAAAAATGTGTTATCATTAAATTTTATAAACTAAAAACAAAGTTCATTGAATCCATCCAAAAATCCTGTCTGTAAGACAAACTTTATCATTTTTATTTCAACCTTTTATAATCACATTCAAAACAGTTCAAAGGCCAGAAGAAGCTATTTTCTTTTTTCCTTAACAACTGTTAGAAATCTTATAGAAATCTATTTGACACACTTCAGCGAAATTTATTTACTACCCTTAAGACTTTTTCTCATAGACTCAAATAATTTCTTACGAAAATCTTTTAGCTTCGCTAAAGCGGTTTAAAATTATATTTAAAACCGGTTTAGCTTAGCCAGCGAAGCTATAGTTTTTCTAAGAATTTATGCTAGGAACATGCACAAATCATTATGGAAATCTGAACGAAACTAAAACGATTGAAAATAAAAAAAAATCTTTTTTTTTTCTGTTCATTTTAGGACGTCCCTTATCTTAGCGGAATTGAATAATGCATATCTTAAAAATTTGATGCACTTTGATGCCGAAAAATTAATTTTGTAGCATTTTTATTTTTTTGTTATGTCATTTTCCGCTAAACTAAGACTGAAGTTAGAGACTGAGTTATATCGAATTAGATGCACTTTGATGCGGAAAAATTATATTTTTAGGATTTTTTTTTGTTATGACATTTTCGGCTAAAATGAGAAAAGTTAGCGGACAATTTTTTTTAATTTTTGAAAAATCCCAATGATGTATATGTCAAAAATTTGATGCGAATTAGATGCACTTTAATGCACATAGCAAAAAAATTAAAAATGCTAAAAAATTATCTTATGCATTATTCAATTCCGCTAACTTTCGTCCGCTAAGATAAGGGACGATATCTTAGGTATTGATAGATAAATAATTATAATTAATTTTTTCATAAATATTTTAAAAAACGTAAAGATTTGTTTTAAATGAAACAAAAAAATTAGTTCTACTTACTGTTAGGTAGCTGTGTAGGCGGTGTTGCCAAGGTTCAGAGGTTTATATACAACATTCTGAAATGCTTGTTTTCGCTATTCTTCACCTTCTCTTCTTGGATTATTCTCAGTTATAGTTTGACCCGGTTGGTGGTGGTCGAAATCGTTTCTTTTTATTTATTTAGCACATTTTTTGTTTTTTTTTTTTTTTTTTTGCAAATAATAAAACTTAAAATCAACCATTTTCAAGCTCCAAAATTCTTAATAATATACTTTTTGTAATTTGTGCCTTATAAAGTAAAGAGCGTTTCATTTATAACTGAACCTTTGAATACAAATTTTCAATCGAAATATGTACCTACCTATCTTATAAAGTAACTACAAATATTTTTAAATTCATGTTTTTATGTTATAATCGGTGTTAGGCAATAGGTCCAAGGACAATTCACCCAAATCCATATGCAAGTATTGAGAACAAGAAAATCCAAATCAAATGGCAATATCAGCCAAAAAAAAATTTTTTGGAAATTGTTTTTGTGATATTCGCAGACTTTTCGAAAGCATTTGACCAACATTCCCACACCAAAAATGGTTTTTAAACTTTAAGATTTTGAATTATCCGCTGGGTTAATTAATTGGATTTATTTTTGGGAGCGGGTCGAAATTCTGGTTTCAAAATTCTGCTTTTTTTTAAATTCAGCTTTATGTTTTTTATTCAATTCTTTTATTTACAAAACAACAAATTAATTATGGTCGGTAAATAATCAAAGAGTAATGTATTTTATGACAAAATTATTCTTATTAGAAAAAAAGTAAGCTACATTCATAATAAACTTTTAAGTACGAGTACGCTCTGATTACCAAAGAATTTTAACCCAGACAGAATTTCGACCCCAACCCTTAATTTTTAACTCGAAAGTATATCAAATTCAGAAAAAAAAAGTTCAAAAAATTTAACTACCAATTCTGAAATGCCTCAAGGAAGTCAATTGGGTCCAATTCCTTGTATCTATTATTAGTGGTTTAACGTCTTGTATAGGTTTATTAGGAATCGTCAATAAATTTTTTTCTGGTATTATGAAGATTGTAAATTCTCTTTGTTCTGCCGTTGTCGAGTGAACCTCATAGTTGACATTGACATTGTTTCAACTGGGTTCAGCAGAGATGGTTTAAACCAGCAAGGGCAAAATAAATGACGTTTGCAAGAAACGCGTAGAACCTAGCGTATTGAATATAATGTAACATACATTGTGTAGTGTGGTTAATTTAAGAGACCATGCAAATGATATATCGTCAGTTTAGAGCGAAACAGCTTGCTCCATTTTTATACTTATTACAAAAAAAAATTAAAAAAGAAAAGTTTTCGTAATCATTCCAAATTGTTAATGTCAAAATTCTGTTTTTTTAATTCTTTAAATAATGTTGTGAAAGAGAAATCTGTTTGATAATATTTGTATTAAAAAAATTTTACTGTTTGTGCGGATGTGCAGATATGTGCGGATGTGCGGTTGTCTGTTCACCGAGCTACATCCAAAACAGTTTGACGGACGGATTTCATACTTCGCCTAAAGCACTTTTTGGTGAATCCCTAGAGGACAAATTCCGATCCTCGTTTTAGCCCGACTATAACGGGTATCTGCCATATAACGGTTTTAGTTTGTTTTAATTTCTTCAAAAACGACTCTAACGATTTTGAAAAAAATTTGTGTGCGTTATATATGAAACACTATATATAAAATTGTGTATGTTATCCTCTTGATTATATCTGATCTGTGGTTTACTTTCCTAAAATAAAATCCCGAACTAGTTTTCAGATAACCGTATATTATATTCCGGAAACAGTAATTCGATATTCGTTCAAAGATCTTCATGTTGCGTTACATTTTAAAACATAAAATTTAAAAAAATAAAATTTACTTACTTACGATGAAGAGATTCATTTTATCAAGACATTATGATGTTTTGTAGGATTTTGCACTTCCTCCCAACAATTTTTAAATTATTTTATGTTAATTTTTCTATATTTGAACCCAGAACTCTGGCGTGAGAGTCATAGAATCTCAACTACAAATTTGTTCGGTTCTATAATTATTCTAGATGCCAAGCCAAGCTTAAAGAAAATTGTTCTAAGAGATACAATTTCATCTTTTCGTTCATCGGAATGTCATGTTTGTTTGTTCTCTGAAAACTTAATTTTCACAAAAAAATGCATACAATTCTTCGTACTCGCAAGTAAAAAATTCGAATCAAAGATATTTGACTGTAATTCAACGTTTATATATAAGTAAATTACTGAAGTTAATAAATAACTATGCTCTGAAAAAAAAAACAAGAAGTGCATCGAAAAGGCAATGTGCCTTACAGACACATAGTTTAAAAATTATTATTAAGCAAAAAAAGTAATAACAATAATAATGTAATATGCACATAACTGTATCCCCCACACACGGATTGACATTGACATTGAATTAAAAACCAAATTATAAAATGTTTATTAAAATTGTATCTCCTCATCATACAGATGCATAGTTCTATACGTAAAAATATCCCCATCAGCAATAAAAATTTAATATTTACATGATGTGCATGTGTACTTGTAAATATTGTATCTCGCAAGCAAACAGTCGTTTATTAACTCGTAAATCTAAAAACAAAACAAAAAGTAACGCTGTGTGGGTGGGGTTACGACGTAGTCACTGTGCGCCCCCATTTTAGGAAAAAAGAATGTTCGATTACGAATGAACATTTATGGTTGAGTGACGGATTAATTGCGATGTTCTCGATTCGATCTTGAATATTTTAATGGGAGTGCAGCGCTAGCGCGTGGAGAAACACTTAATAAATGAAAATTAGTGCGGGAATTTGTAAATGTTAACTCCAGCTGCTTTTCTTGTTGCCGCACGTCCGCCACCATACTATGCAACTTACAAATGCTTATAAACAGAATATCTATTACTTAACAATTTAATATAATTCCAATAAATTTATTAGAAGATTATGCAATTTAAATGATTCGATAATTTTATAAGCAAAACATATCTTAGTTGACATTGAAGGGCCGGGCCGGTCCCATCTAAATTAAAAGGAAAAATTTGTAATTCAATATGTATTGTTTGAGGAGAATAATTAAATCTATTGAATTACAATCCCAAACGTATCATGGTTGAAATTGAATAAATCTCAAATTCTTTTCAAAAATAGAATTCAAAAAAACACTACTATAGTCACCTTTGTTGACGTGGAAGGCCTACATTTTGAATGGTTTTCACCTTTTTCACAATTCAATGTTCTCAAATTAAATTAATGATTTAGATGGATTCAAATTGAAATGAAAATTGCCTTCTTTTTTCTTTATTTTTAGAGTTTAATTGGCTGTTAGTTTATTTTTGTTTTTATTTGATTCTTGATTCTTGGAATAAAATAAATTTTAGAATTGTCGTCAACGATTATATTGAAAGAATAAACATAAATTATTATTTTATTTTAGTTAACTTTTTGAAAAATTGTTTCCTTCAAACGAGATCATCACTTCCGTGTAAGACAAGTGAAATATTTGAAAAGTTAATTAATGGCATTTTGTATCATTGATTTATGTGTTTTATAACAATTGGAAAATATTTATGGCTTGAAACTAATTGTATGCGGGTTGCGAAGACGCACGTACGGTAGCAACGCATTTTCTTATGGCAATGTCATTTTAACACTTTCTTGCTCTCATCGTTGAAGTAAAATTTTAATAAACTTGAGCAATGAAACTCAATATATTTCCATAACACTTTTAATAGATTTTTTATTATAATTTTTAAAGATTTGAATGTTAAAAAAAAAAATATGAATTGAAGCAGTTACGGTAAAAAAAAACAATGCAAAAAATAATTACAAGTATCATTGTTTTTAAAAAAGTGGTACAACACGCTGACAAAAAACTTTTTCTGTTGTAGTTTTTCCAAGTAGATTAAAAAACAGCATTTGTACAGCTCGTCCTTTTCTAACTAGGATCAACTTATTGCACTTACATCACTTATTTCCAAGGTGATAATCTGATATTCTGCAATGCTGATATTCTTATTGGCTTTTGCAGCTATAGGCGCGACTATTTTATTGAAATTGTTTCTTTATTAGTAGAAAATTTATCTTTTCTTCGTTAAATTAGTTATACCATAAAAACCTTTCGACTTAATCACTAAAAAAATATAAGATGGTTTCAACTCTAAAATATAAAAAATAAATTCTGATTTGCCCAGCGATCTGTTTTGTCTGCGACACTTTTCCTTACTTTTTTTAAAGATCTTCTAATTCGATAGGTAAACTGTTCCGCTGATGATAGTACACTTAGTTTTACATATTAGATTCGAGATTCACAACCGTTTTTGTTGGATGTAGAACTGAAGCGGAGCGGCAGTGTGAATTCCGATTTTGAATTCGTTGTCCAATAGAGAATTAACACCAGTCTGAATGGATTGTTTCAAAAATTAAACGCTGCCTCTGTCCCTAAAGCGGATCATGCTCGATTATGAATCGCACTTGAATTACAGACAATGAGCAGATTTCTATCCTCAGTATATGTGCAATAAACACCTTCTGATGGAATGACCAAAGTTCTAATAGGTTCCCTATGACGTAGGCTTCAAATTTTTGTTCATTCTGATTTAGTTCCGAGTGAAGTGCAGTGCAATTTTTTGCGACCTATGATGTCTTGTATGGCTTAATTTTAATTTAAATTTTATCAAAAAGTACAAGTAACTGGTTTTCTGTTTTTGACTTAAAATTATTTAGAGAATTTTATTTTGGAAAGGAAAATAGTACTTAATTACATAAAATTTTGAAAAAAAAAATTACTTATTGCTAAAATGTAAATTTTTTTTTCAAAATTTTGAGTTTGAAAATTAATTTTTCAAAAATCATTAACTAAAACAACTTTATTTGAAAATGAAACAAAAGAAGAGATTCCTGGCATTTCAAAAAGGTATATTAAGGCGTTTTAAGTATATATAACGTTGTTTTTAAACATTTGTTTTTTCTTTTTAAGTCAATTTTTAGAAAATTACCTCTCATTGGAAGATACAGTGCAGATTTCAAGAATAAACCCATGCTAATACACTCAGTTACAAAAAAAGTGGCGCAGTCATACTTTTTGATGTGTTGTTATCATTTTGACAACCTTATCCAAGGTATGCCCAGGCGAATTAAAGCTTTATTAGATGTTCGTGGAGAAACAAGGACTAGTTTAAAAAAAAAAAAAAAAAGAAATTTTAATTTTCAAGTTTTGAAGTTTATGCCCATTTTCCTTAATTTATGGTTTATTTCTAAGTTCTTCCTATTTTTTCGTTTTTTATTACATGAATGACTTACTTTTATGTTAATAAACAAAACTGTACCAGAAAAACATTTATTTGTTTAAGTTACTTCAAAATGTTGCAAAATTTCAAGGTGCACCACTTTTTTTGTAACTCAGTGTAGTTTCAATAGTTTCAGAAAGAGTAATTTATTGATTTTGATTAGAATTTGTGAAAGTTTTCTAACCAATAGGTATCTCTTCATTTTTATAAATTTAAAATGCCTGATTTATATGTATGGGATATTTTAATGTTTCACAAAAGTAAGGTTTTAATAAATAAAGCTGCAATTACGTCTTCCTAACATGACTAACCAAACACTTGCTAACATTTAAGCATTTTTTTATTCAAAAAACATTACGAAAGTCAGTCTTTCTGAGTTTAATAAAACCTCACACAGCTTTTCAGTATGTTATAAATCAAGAATTTCAGATTATTAGAAATTTGTATTGCTCAGAAAATTTTCAAATTCGAATTAAAATCAATAAATTTGTAGGTATATTTTTAACTATTATTATGGGTTTATTCTTGCTACCTGCACTGTATCTCCAAATTTTTAAGTATAATCTTAAAATATTGATATTTAAGTTTTCTAAATATTATTTCCCGTTAGTCTTATAGTTCAAGATGTTTCTGAATTTTTACCCTTGCCTTTGTTATTGCTTTTAGCCTACCAGCAGTCTCTGAAAGAGATATTTTCAAATTAGTTCTATAACACAATATCTCCTTTAACATGAAAAGAAATTCCCGAAATTCGCACAATTAAAAATTCAAGAGCGAACCAAAGATGGTGGAGCTATTCCAATGAACAAAACATTTTGCTTATTCTTGTCAATGACTGTAATTTTTATAAACTGCATCATCTTAAGAAACAAAAAATAAAGTACACGACTACGACTGGGATCGCACATGTTTGATTGTTATCTCAAAATTTTTTTTATGAATTTATAACTTGTCTTATAGTTTATATAATCGCAAGTAATAACATGTTGGGGATTCTTTGAGATTTCGGAGATCTTGGAGATTTGACCAAACATTATTTTTGTTGGGCAGTTTGGCAATTACGCTTCTCTCCCTACTGGGATTTTGTCCTTTAGGATCATATATCTTTAAGGATTTCGTCCAATTTTTTTCTTGAATTATGGGTGATTCCCAAACGTTTAAATGACAACTCTGTTTTTTGGTGAAAGAATAAACTTTGAACAATTTTGATTAAGGTCTAGAAGTTGTCATAAAAAATGTTTATTATTAAAGAAGTATAGTTTTGGGCGGCAATGGTACAATGGATAAAAAAAAAAAAAAAGTATAATTTTAAAATATGTACATATTTAAATTCCTGTCTAACTAATAGGCTGTTCAGTGTTCATCTTTTTAGGTGTTATAATTACATACATCGTAACTCAACCTACAATTAATACCACAAACACAAACTAATAGACCAAATAAAAAACTCATGCCATATGTTTATACATACATATGCCCCATCATGTTTATTTCCTTGAAGTTCCAGCTTCTGGAAATCTAAGAAATAGTAAAACCCCCGAAAGCCGTTTATTACATAGATATATGTATATAACCATGGAAGCTCTTAGCAATATTAATGGCATTACAAACGATACCCACAAATAACATTGAAACACACTTTTCCCTAAAAACACATCGTAAAATATCCACAAATACCTTTTAATCGAATTCTCCACCCATGATTATAGACCGAACACAATTAATTAATTGCCCTAGAAGCAACCCTATCTATACCTATTTATGGCCACAAAAAAAATAAATAGAAGAAAAGTTAGAATAAAAATGGCAACAAATTGAGTTCTACTAACAACGTTTGTTTGTCAACAACACATCTCCCGTTTTCCTATATGGGAATAGAATCTTTTGACTTGTTCCAATTATTATTCATGAACTCATCTCTAATGGTATTTCATTCATTCGCAATACCTGAATTCAAATGTAGTGTTGGTTGGATGAACAAAACAAAACAATGTCGTCATAACTTCCGTAGGCGGGTCAATTCCGCTCTCCATAGCTTTTATATGCAAACCATAAAAAGCAAAACAGCACAGCAAAAAAGAAAAACGACATTTCGCAAAGCTTGTTTTTATGTTTTATTATCCCAAAATGACATCCGACTGCGACATAAAATGATGACAAGGTCTATGTTGGTACCAATTGTCAAAACCAAAAAAAAAAAAAAAAAGAACAACATAAACACACCTTTTTATGTCAAAGGAAATCCTCAAACCAGCAATTGTATTTTTTTTTTAAGATTTAAGTACTGACTCTACTGTAGTTCGTCAGAATCTAATACAACAACAAAAAATCGTCATATCTCGCTACGTATAATCCACGCGCGACATGTTCGATTCGGCCACGCTCAAGTGAGCTATAAAAGAATGTGCCGACCTTTTTCAAGTTTATTTGTGTTTCGGAACGTTTGGTTGTCGCGCAACGTTTAAAAAAAAAAAACAGCACTCGTGTGTGTGTATATAAATTTATCGCCTAAAGCTTGCCTTAAGGATATGGCCGTAGTACCAGCTTATAATACAGACTATGATTCATGGGATTACAACAGAAGACGAATGTGGAGAGATTGGGATTTGGTCGATTGGGATGTTCCATCGTGGTCACGCATTGCCAGGATGCGATCCATGCCGGATTTGAGTCGTGTCACCGTTGGTAAAGATGGCTTCGAGGCGAATATCGATGTGCATCAGTTTAAGTCTTATGAAGTGACCGTTAAGACTATTGGAGACACTATAACGGTAGAAGCTAAACATGAAAAGCGTAGGGATGGAGATAACTTTATTGGTCGTCACCTCGTGAAGAGGTTCGTTTTGCCAAGAGGATATTATCCAAATGATGTGTCTTCGTCACTGTCATCGGATGGAATATTGACGATAAAAGCACCACCTCCAGCTGCCCATGAAAGGATTGTTTATGTTCGACAAACTGGACCTTCATACTTGAGCATAAAGAATTGATATTAAAGTGGTTTTATTATTTTTAACATTATTATAAAAAAGATGTGTGTGTTGTGATGAAACAACCATTTTTTAAGGACTAATATCACATTGATAGTGTTGTTGCAAAAAAGAACATTTATTTTTAATGTATTAATTTAAATGATTATGCTAATATTTAACATTGTTTTTAGAAAATTAATTCAAGTCACATTAAATTTTATTAAAAAAGTGAATTGTGTGTTTTTTTATTTTTCAAACAAAACTTAGGAATTTAATTGTGGATTTTATATTTTGTTTCCAATTATTAGTGGGGAGCGTCTTGGTCTGACCATTTTTTTTTTAGTTAAGTGGAAAGGTGTGTGATAAATTGTGTTCATTATTAACGACAAGCATACTTATACAGTTTTCGTTTGTGTGACTTTATATGGAATATCGTCTTGTTAGACAACATTTATGATTGTTTCTTGCCAATTAAAGTAAGACATCGGTAGCAATAGCGTTAATTTGTTTCGGACGTTAAGTTCCTCTATATGGGCAAGAACATTTAAATTGTATATAGCTATTTATGAAAAAGCCTTTGCATTTGATCGAAATGGAAAATTTATAACGTGGGGTTACATAAGAGTGTTGAAGATGTTTTTTCCATTTATCTACATTTAACAAATTAAATATTAAGAGTGATTCGAACAACATGCGATGAAAATCCAGTTCATGTTTGTAGGGTCAAGAAGAAAAAATCCTTCTTCTTCTTCTACACATTAAGCTCAGAAAAGCAGTTTTTAACATTAAGAAAAATAAAAAAAAATACTTGAACGATTAAAATATTAAATTTTAATTTTTCTAATTGCCAAAATATCTTCCATTTATCTTATTCTTAATTCATGTTGTTTCAACGAATATTTTTTAAAAATTAAAACCTTAAACTCAATTTTTGTAAAACAAAAGAAAACAAAATTAAACTTATTATTATTCTTTTTTATTAAAAAACTGAATGTGTAGAGTAGAAATGATTTCGCAGATTTTGTTTTTTAATTGAATTGAATTGAATTTTACTTCGCAGTCGTCATTTCGCAATTTCTCGTGTTATCATTTATAATTTTACATTTGATTGTTTGACACTTTTTGTTTAGCAAGTTCTCATTTTGTTATGTGAGTGATATAATTAATTTCGCATTTTTGACATCGCAATTATTATTTGGCATTAACTTTTTGTGTGATAAACATTCATTGTTTTGCATTTCATTATTTTGTTTTTAAATTGCTTTGCATTTCGATTGATTACTTCTTAATGAATTTCACGCGAAAATATCATTTCGCTATGTGATTTGTTTCATTTCGCATATTTCTTATTGCATATGGATTATTAAATATGGATTTTTTTTTTATTTTAATTTTCTACGATTTACCATTCCTTATTTGTTTGTTAAGCACATTTCGCTTGCCAAGTTCTCATTTTGCTTTATGATTTTTTTGTGAAAAATTTATTTCGCATCCCAATTTTATTTGACATTTGATTATTTAACTGAAATGTATTATTTCGTATTTCAATAATAAGCTTTTGGATTGGTTTGACTTTTAATCTTTAACATTTTAATAAATTTCACACAAAAATATCATTTCGCTATGTCATTGTATAATTTTGAATTTTTCTCATCGCAAATTTAATTTGGATTTTGATTATTGTACTAAAAAAAATTTAATTATTCAGCTCTGGAAATTACGACAGAATTTTGGGAAAAACGCTCAAAAATTTTTCTGGCTCAAAATTGGAAATCAAGAATTTTTTTTACAAAATAAACCAGAAATGTTGGAAACTGTGCCTAAAATGCTACTTTTTTGGAAAAAAACACCTGAAATATTAGAAAGATTTGTCAGAAAAGTTTCTTTTTTTTTTCTAGAAAAAAAACCCCAGACATTTGTATAAAAAAATTTCTTACGTTTTTTTTTGCCATTTAAACTTTAAATATAAAATTTAAATTTATAAATTTAATTTATATAAATTTTAAATTTATATATTTTGAGCGAAATAGTGAAATTTGGCTCATCATGAGTTATTTTTTCTTAACATGTACGATAAATTTGTAGTAATTTTAAAAGCACAAGATTTATAATGCATTAATTTACAACGTTTGCAAACAATTAAAAAATTGTCACAACAATATCCCAATCGAACCACAACTGGCTAACGAATTGTTGCGAGATAATTAAAATTAATTTTAATAGTTGCGAATTAAATTTGCAAAAAAAAGTTTTGTCTAAATGTCATGCATCTCTTATTAGTCTAGGCGCTAGCCCATGTCACATATAGGGTATAATTAAAAATAAGTCACATGGTCCAAATCATTGTCGTTTGGCCGACATTTTGAAAAAAAATCCGAATAATTGTTACGATTTTGTTTGACGGTATCTCCGTACTTAGTAGTCCGATTTAAATTTTGTAAATCTTTCTGTGTTACTGCCTAAACACAATAACGGTGCTGGAACATGGAGCTGCAACCGGAATAGCTGTCAAAATATTGAATAAACGAAAATCCAATGTTACGAATACAACGTGATGCAACCGTACTCGGTGCTGCATACGGTGCTGCACAAGTTCACTAACTTTTAACTTTCGACGTACAGCATTTTTGACGTTTCACAATAAATTGAAACCAAAAAAAAAAAAAACAATTTACCTTGCCGCGTGTTTTGTGAAGAAATATTTTATTTAATGTGAATTTAATTGTGTTTCTTTTGATAATTTTGCAATAAAATTTTAATCAGCTGATATAAAATGTAAAAAGCTGTGCAGCACCATTGTGGCACGCAAAAAACGAGACGTACGCAATATTTTGACATCTGTTCCAGCTCCAGTTACAGTTGCTGCAGTCTATTGTGTTCAGGCAGTTAATTGTTTAAATACAAACAGACTCATTACGCTAAAACACGTAACTTCTGAGATAATCAAGATACAAGTAAACGACTTAAAAAAAATTTATAGGTAATTATTTTAATTTTATTTATTTTTACTGTAGTGCCCTACAGTCCCATATTACGGGACAATTTATTACTTGCTTAGTAAAAAGTTAAAACATTATTTTTAAATTTTGCCATTGTTTTATTAAATTAATTAGAACATTTAGAATAAATAAAAAAAAATTTTAGTCAAAAAAATTTATCTAAGGGCTTGTAAGTTTTAAAATTGTTTAAAATTAGACTTTATTTTTACTTTGAACTAATGGAAATAAAATTAAAATTGTTAAACGATAAAAAAAAATCCTTAAAGTTTTGTCTGATCATTGCTGCTTCATTACACATAAAAAAATTGGTTAAAATCTTTAGAGCTTGGAGCCATTTATAAAATGATATGAAAATTCTTTTCAATAAATTGATCTCTAACTTTTACAAAATAATTCCTATAACGTAAGAAGTGAATGGAAAACAAAATGTTTTACTTTTAAATTGCTAAAAAAATCGATAGTCAAAACCGAACTAATCTAATTATTGGTACTAAGAGTGTTAACGATTTTAATGAAATCCCAATGTTAAAGAAATTGAAGCAGCCTTTATTTATTTTTGTTTTTTTTTTCCTCAATTTTTTATTTCATTTATTTTGCGCTTAAAGGATGAAAGACTTCATAACGATATTTTCAAAAAACTTTAGCAATAAAAGTTTCTATGTTGATTAAGCGCAAAAGAAAAGAATAAATTCGTTGGATTGGCGAGAATTATTTTCCCATTTTTAACCCCAATAATTACCCTATGGGTCTCCAATCAACTAAAATCCAAGAATCAAAACAAATAAAATTTCTATGAAATTTTATTTGCTTTTGATTTTCTTATCCAATAAAATTTCTGATTTAGAAACAAATGGAAGCAAATAATTGGTTTCAAATAAATTTTGTTGAAAATTTAATATTTGACTTTACTATAATGCATTTTTCTCTGTACGAACGGAAAGACAAAGAAGTCACTGTTAATTCTTATATGAAGTATTTAAATAAATTAAATTTGTTTTCCATTTACCTGGAGAAATATTTTCTGAAATGCAGTTTTTTTTAAGTAGTGTTGATATTTTTGTTCTGCAAGAATTAATTCAGTTAAAATAAAAGGTACATAAATACGATCATAAATGTAGGTAATTTGTATATTTGCCTTACATTTACCTCCACAAATATTAATTAAATTAAATTCGTTGGAAATTTCAGTTAATTAAAATCTCATTACACGTTATATTAAACACCGCAAATAAATAAATCAATTTATGATTTCTAAGAATTGTTGTCAACAATCACTGATATTTCACATTAAATCTGCTGATTTTTCGCAATAATATTCCTATATTCCTAGAATTCCGACCAAGAGCTGACAAATAAAAAAAAAATTCCATGAAATCCTTCCAGGTCCTATAAAAAAAAAATACTTCTTACCCACTTCCATTGAATCCACTTTGATTAAAATATTCTCACCGCAAGTTATTTTCCAATAAAAAAAAAAAAAAAACAATCACATACAAATTTAGTTTTAACTGTATATAATGCAAAAGAACCTTTTTATTGAAATCATCATTTTCACTTATTTTATAATTTTATTTATCTTTATCTTAATCTTTATCTTTAATCTCTATATATATCTGTATCCTTTATTTTCTTTTGTATACAAACAAACAATCAAAAATTCTTCTACTTTTATCATCATCCATATATTATAATGACATCCTTGCCCCCGTTCTGCAATGCAGACACGATTATGTTTATTCAATTTCGTTGTTGTTGTTCTTATTAATGTTCCACCTCCTTTTTTTCTTATATCTTTTTTATTTTCTGTGATTGCCCGCCCGAAATCATGCAACACTTTTCCATAAAAATATCTATCGTATCATATATGTGTATAATAGTAATTGTGTAAAATATAAGAATAAAAGTATTCACATACACACAGTACGACGACGACGACGACCATTATTGTGTCCATTGTTGTCCTGAATTTCTTTTTTTTTTTTTTTTTCAAAAGTCCACCACAACGGTTTTCTCACCAAAACGAGAGAGCATACATTTATTTTGTTTTTGTTATTTTTTTTTTTTTTTCATTTGAAATACCTTGTCCCGTTTTGTAGTTAAAAATGTACAAATCCTTGAGGAGTTTCCTCCATAATTTGATGGTATCCTTTTTATAGCAATTAATTTTCTCTCTATACAACATATTGTGCATCTATCGGTGAAAGCAGAGCGGTAGCACTACCAGCAGCAAAAAGCAATACACACACCTTGTTTTTGTTGTTTTGGTGCAAAATACTCTTGTTGTTGTTTTTTTATTTTTTATTTATTTATTTTTATTTGTTTTTGTGCAGATTGAGGTTAGAATTCGGTGCAAGGACATGGGGGCGAGATATTAGTTGTTGTTTTTTCTTGTAAAATATACACAAAAGATTTAGCAAATCGTATCTATAATAATAGGTATCTATATAGTATACTAGTAGTAGATATTATATTATGTATGCAATCATTAGGATTGAAGTTAATAATAACAAATTGTCGATAGAAAAAGTTGCTTTGAGGGTTATGGTGGTGGTGGGGGCTTTGACCCACGTACAAATAGAACAAGGTTGCATGCAACCTTACAAGGAGTCTCATTAAAAGGCTGATGGAAATTCCCTATGACTTCTTGTTGGTGCTGCTGCACTTTGGCGTTTTGTTCTTTTTGACTGGAAAACATGTCAAGAATTCTATTGATGCGAGGGACGACAGTGTCGTGGACGTCTTTTGAAGACTCTCATCGGATGACGAAGATGGGCACGACAGTGATTTGATTGGTTTGGTTGGTTTTTGTGGTTTGTGAGTTGATGCTGATACCGCCGGAATGGTGTTCTGAGATGTTGATGCACCATGATTGTATTTGCGACATTTTTTCGTTAGATTATACATATGTACAGTATTATCGATGTTATCCTGATCCTTGGAATAGGAGATTGAGTGTTGATTTAAGGTGTGGTTTGTGGTGTTTCCATCTGAGTCGTTTCCTTCGTCATCGCAATTATTTTGTGATTCATCATCGACAAACTTATGACTGCGACAACGTTGTTTCTCTTCAATCCAATCGGTGCTTGCTGGCAACGATAGCTGAATCGAAGGATTTGGATTGCGATAATAGTGACGATGTGGGTGAAAACCCAAACCGAAGTCATCCATATAAGTTTGTGAGTTCAAATTGTCCAACTCATCGGCGACACTTAGAAGAAACGGTAATGTGGACATTGTTTCTTATTATTTTTTTTTTTTTTTATTTTTTCTTCACAAGCAACTATGTTTTCATTAAAAAAAAAGAGAGAAAAAAACTCGAAGGATTTAAACCGGTCACGCTCGAGATGATACAAAAAAAATAACAACTGTTCAGATTGAAAGCCTTCGAATGACTGAAAATGGGAAGAACTCCGTAATGCTGTATTGTTTTTCTATATTGTGAGAAAGAGCTTTCTCAATTCCAGTATACACTACCGAACTTTAACTCCTTGCATTGATGGTTGATGGCAAGATTGGTAGCACAATATAATAATGAGTTGCATTTTCCCAAACTTCTCTGAAAAAGATAGACAAAATACGACGTTCTGAGTAAGGGTTAAGGAGAAAATATAAAAATTTTCATCCTGCGCTGCATTTCTATTTTACGATCAGGGGTACGAGTACCACACCATAGAAAGTTGGTGGATTTCACCAAAACGGTATTTTGTGAATTAAAAATAAAAACAAAAATTTTGTTTTGAAAATATTTTTTATAGAATTGCTTGAATTTTTGAACAGACTTTTTGTCTTACTTGAGGTTGTAAGTATTTGAGGATGATAGTTCCAACCCAAAGAGGGGCAACCGTTATAAATGAGGTATTTAAATTGATAATACAATATAAGCAAAATTAATAAAAAAAAAACTTGGATATAAACAAATTTAGATGACGCAAATCGTTCGATTTTCGATTTTAATTGGAATTGGAACAAAAATAGAGTTTTAAAAATTTTATCAAACATAAATAAAATTAAATCATATCTTTCAAATTAACATTACTTACCACTTTCAAATTTCAAAAGTTTAACTATTGGATTAGTTGTGAATTTGTCGTAAATTTGTCGCGCGACTATTTTAGAAATTAACTCCTGGTAATGCTTACTTAATTGTCAAGTTACCCCTACCACCCCAGAAAAAGGATTCAATGTAATCGAAAATTTAAAAGGACAACGCAAAAAATTGTCGCTTTTTTGTCGTAAACAAGTCATACAGCTAAAAAATTTGTCGCACAATTTTTTTTTTTAAATTTGTTTTTTTTTTGTCGTAAATTTGTCGTGTTATTAAAAAAAAATAGTTTGACAATTTTTTTAGTTGCGAGCAGGAGTTGGTAGTCAGAGGTTGGTTTTGAGAAAACCTGTGGACTATGTCCTCTTAAATGCACATAACTACCCTTTGAACATGTTGTTGGGCTTTGTTTTTTTAAGATCGACATGATCTTAAAAACATAAACTGTAAAACCACTAAACCGATCTTTATAAAATGTCTGGTGCTGAAGAATTTCCCTGTACCTTTGTTGCCGATTCAACAAAAATATTTTAAAAATTGCTTTTGAGCTTACCATAAATCAAAGCTGTAAAGCATGTTTGTTTCAAATCACTGTCCTTGTCGACACTTGTAAAAAAGTTTCAATCATTGGTATCCTATTCGATTGGATCACTTAAACTTTAAATAAAACTTTTTCATGAAGGAATAGCAAAAATTGTATTCAGAAAAGTTTTATAAAATGAAAATGCTAGTCGAGTAAAATGGCCGCCTGAGAGTATGGGTTAATGTATCTCCGAAAACTCAATAGTTTCTAAGATAAAGCTCTTGAAAGTTTGCAAAAAATTGCGAATATCGAAAAAAAGGTAATTTTTTGCAAACTTTGAAGAGCTTTTTCTCGGGAATTATTGGGTCTTTGCCTTTCACATGACGTTTAAATAACGTTTGTATGTCAAGGGGATTTTTTTTTTATTTTGTAGACCTGCGTTATTAATTTTTAATTTAAATTTCTTTTAATTTAATTTTAATTTAATTATGTAACTAATGCATCATTGTGAATTTCACCCTTCCTTAATTAATTCTCTCTGAGCAAGATGAGACAGAGAGAGAGATAGGAAAGAAAATTCAGAGAGAAGTGTATGTCATGTTGTTGTGCTTTGCTCTCTGGTGACACAGAAAATTTTCTCACAAAGAATAAGAATGGCTTAGGAGATTGCGTGTTAGGAGATAGGGGATTGGAAAATGGGTGGTAAGGTTAAAAACACCTCTTCTTTTCCATTCTCCGATTCATATAATTCAAGGAAGTCACATAAAAAAGCGAGAGCAAAACCAAAGAACATATTGGACTGGATGTTGGTACTTCGCATTAGAAATGTGCTCTAGGATAACACACTAGAGACACAACGACGACTATACGAAGACAACGACACACGAGGACACGAGTCCTTATTTGGGTTCAAAAAGTCAATCTTCTGAAAGTGTAGGGTATATGCTCTGAATGATTATGCAGTCATGAGTGTCCATCAAACTTCCCTATACCTTTGTGTGTAGTGTGTTTCAGTATGGAAGGGGAAGGGGGAGGTATTAGGTGGGTTAAGAATTAATCGCCTCGGCCTCATTTTCCTTGCAAGACGGAAAGCAACAACAAATAAAAAAAGTGAAGGAAACAAAAATTGAAATACCCAAAGTACATTGGCTTGACACATTTTCTCTGCCTGTACTTTTCTCAGCTCAAGTGGTCTTGTGTGTAGAAAGGCAGGATTTCCCAGGCCTTCTTTCGGATGTTTTTTTCTTTTTTTTTTTTGTATTTTTATTTTCTTTAAATTATTTGAGTGATGAGGTGTTTGTTTTATGTGGTTATAGTGTCTCCTCAAGGGGTTTGCGATTTCAATTGGATGTGTCCAATGTGGATGATGATTCAAATGTTTACATTTCGTTAGTGTGTTAGTTGGAGTGTGACAGAATTTTCTTATATCAAATTATTGTCAGTTTTTTTTTTGTCACCACGAACAATTAATGTCAAGGTTTCTGGCCGCTGTTTCTGTCAGGAGCGAGTAAAAGTGTGAGATATGAAGATGAAGCAATTAGTTGAGATGTTTTACTGCGACACATTGAAGAGTTCTGTTGTTGGGTGTTTTTTTGTGTTGGCCCTGCTGGGTAAATATAAGGGAACTACATATATGTAGATATAAGATAAATCTTCTGCTGGCTGGAAGCTGATGAAGACCTTGGGTGTGCGAAATTTGTTTGTACGGCACGTAGTCAAACTATAATTCTACTTATTGCCACTTTATGCAATAGCCATGGGATAGAAATGGAAATGCATACAATTTAGTGGTGCATTGCTATTCGTTCGTTAAACAAAGAACTGTAGGCTATGTTTTAAATGAAAGGGATTTAGTGCGATAGCTTAGAGGCATGCTTCTACTCTAAACATTCTCATATATATGTATATGTGAAAGTGTTGGGTTTTTTTCAAAACTTTGATTGTTTCATTCAAGGTCAAATGGATTTTAAGTGGCAATGAAAGTTGAGAGATATGTTATTTATTTTAAGCTGTGAAAACCTTGGATTCTCATGATTGCTCATATTAACAAGGATGTTTTAAATTTTGTATAATTCCGATTTGACCTAAATTGGTTGCAGTTGTATTATATGCCTACGTGCTTTGGCGATTAAATTATACTCAAACATATATAAAAGTCTTGCTACATTATTTCGTACATACACGTGGTTCTATTGGAATTTCATTATTCCAATAAAGAAAAGAAGTTATTATTTGAAAATCAAAACGAAGTTAAGTTCAACCTCAGTTTAAAATTATAAAGAGTCTAAAGTCTTGAACAAGCCTTACTTTATGAATTTTCTGTGTTTTCTGAAAAATTACATATAATCTGAGGGCGCAGTCGGTATTTATAAAAAGTCAAATTTAACAAAAACACCTTTTTTTCGTAAATATCTCGTTTTCTATAAGTCTTATGACGTTTTTGATTAATATAAAATTTGTAGATAATCAAATTTCTTACAATTTAGGACTCTATGTACTTTTTTGTATAAATAAGCATTTAAAAATTAATTTGTGATGCAACCCATGGTTCTCTTTTAAACTTGCAAACAATGTCTTGCGTCTCGTTTTCTAAGTACCCACAATGAAACTGCACAGCTTTCTCACATTTAATTAACATTTTATTGGAAGATTATCAAATGAAACACAATTAAATTCACTTAAATTACCTTCATTGCTTTTTAACACATTAAATAAAATATTTCCTAACAAAACACGCCCTCGCGGCAAGGTTGGTTGTTTTTTTTATTTATTTAACAGAAAGCTGCATACCTTTACTCAAAGCAACAAAATAATTAAGACGATCTTATGTGACTTAAACTGTGAAATATATAAAAATAGATGAAAAATAAAAAATATGTTGCCCCCCGGTTTAAAAAAAAAAAGTATTTAGCAATTGTGTTCTCCTTTTAGATAAAATGTCACCTTATAGAATTGTATATACACTGTGGTATTTTAAGCTTCAGAAATTTAAAAAAATCCATAGATATATACATACGTCATATTGTACACGCATTTAGTTTAAGTTTTTTTTATAGTAATTCAACATTTGCAACATTAAAGTTTAAATTCGTCCAGCTCAAAAGTAAAAAATTTAACTTTGTTTAACTCTGCATTTTAATTTAGTAGTTATTTGAAAAAAAATTAACTTTGTTTTTTGAACATTATGAAAACCACGTAACCACAAACGAATGAAAAAAAACATTTAAATGTTTTGAATGACTTCAACCAGAAAACTTATTCTGCTTCTAGGTGCACAAATTTGGATACAGATGAAATACATTGCATACTTATATATGTGTTGACAAAATTCTAATGCACGTAATTATGGCAAGACAAAAACTTTTCACTTTTGCATATTTCTGTCAGTTGTTCATATTTAGATTGATTTCATTAAATTGTAGGGTAACTTTTATTTTAAAAGTGTTCTTTAATTTGTTTAAGAAAAAAAAGTGGTTTTGTTCAATTCTGTTTGTTATATTCAGAAAATGATGTTTCGCGTACGCTTAGTCAATAAAATATCATCGGTACACTGTGGCGTATACGCACTTTTTTTTAAATTTTTCTTCTTACACTTTTGGATTATACAATGTAATCATATAAAGTCTTTTTTTTAAGCCATCGTTAACTTTAAAAAGTTTATGACAGCATTGTAATTTGTGATTATAATTTTTTGTTAGTCCTGTCAAAGGAAAAATTAATATAATCACATAAGGTAAATTCATTTTGATTGAAAAGCATCAATAAAATTAATTTATCTTAATTAAGTTATTATTACTTACAATATTGAATTTCGACTCATTACTTATTAAATCGAATAATGTCAAATTTTCGATTTCGAAGAGTGATTGCATTTCGTTCATATTTTATGGTAACAATTTTAGGTAACAAAGGAGTTACTTAATAGAACAAGCATTGAGTGTTCCCTAATAATTTAGCTTATATAGGAAAGAACCAATAGAAAACATTCATTAATAGTGAAATAGACTCCATAAAGATAAATAATTCTAACAAAGCGTGTATGGAAATAGTAAGTTATTTTCATACAAAATAAAATTGGGAATACATATAGAAAATTCTACTACGAAATATGTTTTTAATTTCTTCGTTCCTATATCCATATATAATGCCATATTAGTCATTATGAAACCACATTAATAGGAAATGTGAAGTGATTAATAACTGCTTTTAATATAATTGTGTTGGAAATTACTCCAGTTGCGCAGTAAAGAATATTTTAATGATCGTTTTAAGTAAGAGAACTCGTTTAATTTGTTTTTAAAAACAAATTTTATTTTTTAATCAAAACGTTCATTGTCTATTAATTATAGCTATGCTTTTATTTTGCGAGTATAAAAACAACATGACGAATCAGCAACTTTAAAGATATGGTTCTTTATGTGTTCCGCCTTTAATAATTTTAAACATTATTACTTGCTATTATAGGTATCTACTATATAAGGCAAGTTTTGTATTCGTAAAAAAAAGTTTTGAGACAACAATCAAACATAACATTACGATGATAGAGAACACAAAAAAAGTAGGTCCGATAATTCTGTCTGTCTGTCTGTCCGTCTGTCAATCTGGATGTATCGACACCTACAGCCGAAACTGGGCCCATTTTCTTCAAACTTGGTACTCTGTATTTTTCGAGTAATATGCCCAGGCGTATTTTTGTCCAAGTTCTGAAAATAACGGTACCTGCCATATAAAAGTAACAGATAATTCAATTTTTCTCGAACAAAATACGATCGATTTTGATAAAATTAACATGACTGATTTTTTGAAAACGGTGATGTTTTCTACAAATTTTTCTTTACAACTAGATTTTTAACGGTAACTGCCATACAAGCGTTTTAGACAATTTCATTTTTCTCGTAACAAATGCGATCGATTTTTATAAAATTTCGTACAGGTTGTGTTTTTCATTTTTTCAGAACAAGTTTACATATTAACGGTACCTGGCAAATAAGCCTCCAAGTCTTTAAGGTGATTTTGAAAAAAAAAAATTCTAACGGAAAACTCCGTCATTGGCAACAAATCAGTCACACAAAATTTTATCAAAATCGGTCGTATTTTTTTCGAGAAAAATTGGATTTTCTGTAGCGTTTATATGACAGGTACTGTTCATAAGGGGATTTTGAAAATAAATTTCCAACAAAAAACTTTATTATTGGAATAAAATCAGTCACACTAAATTTTATCAAAATCGATCGTATATTTTACGAGAAAAATTGGATTGTCCTTAAGGCTTATTTGCCAGGAATTTTTCGACAAAAATTGAATTATCTGTTACGTTTATATGGCAGGTGCCGTTATTTTCAGACCTAGGATAAAAATCAAAAATACGCCTGGGTATATTACTCTAAAATATACAGTGTACCAAGTTTGAAGAAAATCGGCCCAGCCGTTTAGGCTGTAGGTGTCGATACATCCAGCCTGACAGAGAGACAGACAGACAGACAGAATTGTTCGACCTAATTTGTTTGTGTTCTCTATCATCGTAATTCATGTTTAATTGTTATCTCAAAACCTTTTTTTTACGAATACAAAACTTGCCTTATAGTACCTATAATTGCAAGTAAAAATGGTATCTTCTATATTATAACCCTTAGGGAAAATCGGTACGTGCTGTCAAATAATTATTCAATTGATTGCAATTAAGTTTGGATTCATTTTAGTAGCTATATCTGTACTATTAAGATTGTTTTTAATTTCGACTTTCTCGTTTAAGACTTAACCAGTTTTTTACCAAATTCCATAAAATGTATGCATATTAAAAGTGAAACTAAATCATAAGTTCAATGGCCACTGCAAAAATAAAAAAAAACACTCTTAAATACCATTATTTATATTAAAAAAAAAAAAAAAAACAATAATATTTCGAATAATAACAACAAAACAAGTTGTTCAACAAAATTAATAAAAAAAAATCCATTTAGAACAATAGATTCCCAATCCTATCCCCAAATCTAATATAAATAATAAAATCCTGTCCCGCTAAATCTTTTTACTTGTTTCACAAAAACAAAAGCAACAAATGGATTAGTTGGATTCAAATTCAGGGTAGACGATCCCTATCGTTTTTTCGAATGCAGTATAACTTGAGCTATTTTTATTTTGCATTGTGTGCCATCGGATAATGGTTGCAATCAATTTGTGTGATTGCATGCCAACTATTATATACCAACAAGATGGTATAGAAGGGAAATCCTTTAGAGTTCACTTTCGGGGTCAAATGACTGCAGAAATAAAACCTATTTCCATTTGACGATTACATATTTATGAGAGAGAACTTAAGGGGGTTGGCACTGGTATATAGTATAGTTGGTGGTTGTATAGTACTTTCGTTAAGGGAATTTATAATGACAACAATGTTTACAACTCTTGTTAGGAATTTATAGGTCAGTGAGGCCAGATCAAGAGGATTTTATATTCAAGCTTTTGATGTCGTCTCTTATGGAATTCTTAATGGTTTAAGTTTCTATTTAAAGTACCAAACTGTGTAGTTTTATTTTCAACCACAAATTATGTCAGAAAATTTTATCGCACTTAAGTGTTCATTAAAATTATCTTCATTCTGTTAGTCAATTGAATTTATATAATAATTTTATTTATGCATTTTTTAGGATTGTTAAATGCAGAACTTAACGTTACCTTAGTCCATTTAAAATCAAATAAAAAAATGTTAAATGGTAAAACGCACTAATTGCTCATTAATATTTTTAAGGGCTCATTAAAAGATTTCATTTAGTAAATAGTTAACATCGTTCCCAAGGGAGAAAACAAAGTAATTGTGGTTGTCTTTTAAAAATGCTTAGGCTTTTTAGTAATAATGATTTGAAAACGATGATGCTTTATTTAAGTAAGGCTTAATTAAGGTGTATCATATTTTGATTAGGTCACTAATTTTAGTTTTGCTTTATTTTAAATCTTTAAAATATTGATTAAAGTTCTTTATTGAAATTTGCAGTATCTTCAAAAATTTCAGAATAACTATCGTTAGTAAATTTTCTTATTTATTTATTTATTTATATATTTTCATTCTCGACATTAAAAGATTAGGTAGATTCTAGGAATTTATTTGTGTATACGTATGCATTTATGACTCAGAATTTAATTCGAGAGTTTCATTTCGCTCGTTGAAACTCAAATACTTATTATTTATTCATCGGTTTATAGTGAATATTTCATACAGTCAAATAGATTCTTTACAAAAAGATCATAGGTGTGACTTGGTTTCAAAGGTTAAATATAAAAATAAACACTAACTTGTGGATTGAAGAGCACTAAGTTGTTTTTCAATTATTGAAACTTAAATGTGTATATACATGTTTCAAGTATAAGCAGATATTTTTTGCTGCAAAAATTTAGCTAGACAGAAATGAGTCAACAGTGAAGAATGAAAGAATGAAATGAGTCAAGGCGGCCAAAAATAATTGTTAAATTATTCGAACTGATTATCTAGTGTATTTTTTGAGATTATGTTACATATTTCTATAATTTAATAAATGCGGAACCTTCATGAAAGTTTAAACAAAACAGGGAGCAGTTTTAAAATTAAGTCAGAAACTGATTTTCGAAAAGTTTTTTTTTCACAAAATCTTATAGATAGAAAAATATTGTAATACGACTATTAGTCCAGTCAAACGGTAGTTTCACGTTACAAAAAATATACAAATTGATTTTTTTTTTCGAATTCTATGTTTTTTGGTCGCTGAATCCGAATCTGCAGAAATGCAACAAAATTTCCTGGTGCGTTTTGAGATTTCCGCGAAAAACCTCGAAATTTTCACACTTTTTTCGGTTTTTTGCTAACATCTCGGACTCTATGTGTCTTAACTGAACACCCATAAAAAATGAAAAACCATTAAATTTCCTACAAAATTCATGCATTTTGTTTACTTATCAGGCGTACCGTTAGTCCGTTAGAGTGCGTTGAAATTTCAACATAATTTCCAATTTCTGTACAAAAAAAAAAACAATTTGTTTTTACATATGAATTCTTAACGGTTTGTTTTGTTTGTTTTTTTACAGAAATGGGAAATTATTTTGAAATTTCAACGCACTCTAACGGGCTAACGGCACGGCACGTCTAAGAAATGAACAATATTCATGAATTTTGTAGGAAATTTAATGGTCTTTAATTTTGTTGTGGTAAAATTTCAGTTTCAGATTCAGCAACCCAAAAATCATAGAATTCGAAAAAAAAATCCATTTTTATATTTTTTGTAACATGAGGGCGATTTTAACTACGCTTTGACTGGACTTTATCCGTAATTAATAAAAAAAAAAAAACATTTAGCGCAGTAACTTTAGAATTTTATCTGTCAGAATTTATTAACAAATTGAAACCACTTGTTCTTTTTTTTTTTCTTGTAAGTTAAAATAGGGGAAAAATCTACCATTTTTTTTGCAAAAATACATTATTAACAAATTAATAAAAATAGGGGTATTAATATGTTTTTTTTTATAAAAAAAAAGTTAAATTGTTAAAAAATCAAATAATTTTTTTTGGCTGTATTCAGTGCAGTTTAATAATTGTTACCTATGTATTCCCAGAACCACTAGAAAGATTTTATCCAAGAATCGAATTTTTAAAACCTAAACTATGATTTTTAAACTATGATTATTAATTATTTAAAATGTTCATTTTTTTAATCGAAAAGAACAATATTTTATATATATTTTTTGTTTGATGAAACTTTTAATCAAACTTACAAATTGAATATTACTAACCATTTATTATTTCTCATTAGTGAAATATAATACATATTGAAATATTTTAAAAATAACATATTTTATGTTTTAAACCGTATTTAGTAGTAAATAAATTACACTTAGCATTTATGTAATAAAACATGATTTTATGATTCGTGAGTCATAATTTTGTGTGCGGAAGTTCGTGATTCGGTATTTGGTTTCCAATCCAAAAAAAAGGCGTCTTTGTTAGAATTTAAAAACCCGACTTTAATTAAGGAAATTAGGGAGGAAATCAAAACATATTTTTAATAATATTTTATTTTTAACTATAGTTTTGCATATTAACATATTTGACTGTGCTATGTGCTTGCGATATATAAGCAACCACACGCTCGTGACAATAACAATTTAATTTAGCTCATAAACATCAAGATGCGAAGACCAAAAATACAAATTATATATTTCATAATTTGTATATATTAAAAGTGCATTTTCCTTGTAATTTTAGGATTGCATAGGACGTATAATTATACATATTTTGACCAGATCTCTTCAAATCTCTTTTAATCCACTCGATATGCTGCTTATTATATCAGCTTGGATCACGTTTTGTTAAAAGTATTCAGCTTCTGCAAATGCTGTTGGTTTTTATATTGATTTCAGCTTTCCAATACGGAACATACCCAAAAAAACTTCTTTGCGATTTTGTCATTCGGTTTTCTGAATATTAGTATTCAGCGATTGTCATTATCTACCTTTCTTGGACAGCTTTTTATGGCCGGAATTATTCACCAAGTTGATTAGAATTTTTGACTTTAACGTTTTGAACTTATAAATCTTCTTGTAAAAAAAGAAGGAATCGGTAACAATAATTGCCGATTCATCAAACTCCATGTTGCTCATGAAAAACGATATTTCGCTCTGGGAACCTTGAATCAGAACTTCGGGAATTAGACCATAATACATACCTACATATTTTGAATTAAGAAATTTGTATTAAGACAATGAAATATGATTTTGTTTTTATTCATAAAATATTCGAGATTTGATAATTCGAATTGTTCTTGTTGATTCTCAGTGTTTAAAGACTTAAAAACAGACTCTATTAGATACCCTAAAAAATGGAGGCACTAACCAATTTCGGTATTTTTCAGTTTCTTCTTCAATATTGCAAAAAAAACCTTACTCATGTGTTTTAAGTATTTAATACAAGGCAAAGTACATTTTCAAAATAACATCATTATATGAAAAAAAAAGTGATTGTGAACTGAAAATAAAGTGGAATACAAATGTATTTATATCATATTAAGTAGCAAATCAAAAATATAGTAAAATATTGACAATTTATTTGCTCGTAAGTAAGAAATTCGTGTTCGAAAGATCGTGATAGGTAATTTCTTCCCCAATGAGTATGTTTTCGGTTAAAAACACGCACTTAAATCGAAAAAATAAGCAAAATAGATATTAAAGGATAATTTATTCATGACTTGGATTTCGAATCGTAATATTTATTGACTTTATATGTGACGTGCGTCCGATATAGAAAACATCTCGGGTTTGCACATGATAATTATCTAATCAAAAACAGAAATTTAAATCCATTATTTTTTTTAATTTCTATTTATTAAAATTTAGATTTTCTTAAAGTACCAAATAATCATATACGTATATATTTTGAACACATGTAGTACCTATATACTTATGATTCCATTCTTTGTAATTTGACTAACTTCAATTCCCATGTAATTAAAATGGCTTTACAAACTACCCAAAACATAGTATTAAAATTTGTATGGAAGATGACAGTTCGTTATGCTGTAATGTAATTTTAAGGTATTTTTTTGTTGTTGTCTAGCACATTACTCGAGAAGCAGCTAATTGTCATGCTTATACATTGAACCATGGATCATGCGTTATGGTGGGAAAGAATGAAGTCACCAAGATCCTCGAATTTCGGTCGGTCACAGGGTGTTAATGAAATATAGTTTATTAGCTTGGCATCGCTCTTTTATCGAAAATTTAAGTATTCGGTGTTGAAAAAGTTAATTTTGGTTGGATTATTATAAATTACTTACCTTTTGCGCCGCTTAATACAAGAAGTATTGAAAGGGTGTGTGTATCGGGTTAAAATTTTGGGTTAAATTTTCTACCACGACTAAATTTTGACGTTTGGTTCCGCGGTGAAATAAAATTTAGCCATTTGCTGTGTGAACTGGGTTAAAATGGATTTAATAAAAAAACAGCTTTGGCTGAAATTCCCTCAAGATTTAAGAAACTTCCCTGAAAAAAAAATTGTTTTTCTTTCTTCAATTTAGTTAATTCTTTTTTTAAAATCCAAATTGAAAGATAAAAAGTTGAAAATTCAGTCTGAAAAATGTAACAAAATCTCAATTTTACTTATTTTTCTCAGTGTTGCATAGTTTATTTCATATTATGAAACAACAGTCCCAAATATTTCTAAAAAAAATCCCATTATTGATAGTTTGATTATTCAGTATATGAACACTAGTTTTGAGAGCTGTTAAAAATTTCGAGTCACAAAAAAAAAATTATTCTGTTTTTTTTTTTGCAAAATGAACAACAATTTGAGGAATTATTTTATATTTATTATTTTTATTTGTTTTTTTAAATATCAGTGCACTATTACAAGGAAATTTTTGATGTGAAAAATTCATCCAATTCTATGCTTATTTTTAATAGTTTTGTTTTTTTCGTCGTGAGACCCTGCATAAAAAAGAATATTAATATAATACAGTGTCAAAATTTAACCAACCTAATTCACACACTGCCTAAGTGTCAAATTCTGACGTCTGCAATCTGGTGAGTCCCAATGGCTCCATTTTGTCGCAGAATCTCGTCCTATTTTTTTTAACAATGATCTTCTGTCTGAAATGTCAAATCCCAAAAAATCTAGAAAATAAATAATGACGTGGAACTTAGTGCTTTGAAATATTAATGCTGCCTTCTGTCTCGGAATTGGAAGATACCCAAAGTGCATGAGTGGCATTTGCATAGTCAAAAAAAAAAAAAAAAAAAAAAATTGCGTTTCGCCCGGGTGCTAGCTTGTGGTCTTGACAGATGACGTTTCCTGCAAAAAGCACCTTGTCATTACGCAGTTTACATGATTGCAACCGTGATCTTGCTAGTATAGTTGACATTGGCTTTTTGTCAAAAAAGTTATGTAATCTTATCTAGAAAATTTTAAAATTTGCGTAATGACAAGGTGCTTTTTGCTGCACCATTAAGTTGTAATACTGGCACTGCGAGTAATTCTGATCATTTTATCTTAGAGCATAACCTTGCACGCTTGACAGAGAATCTATTTTTAGCCGCACCACACGAATGTGGAATGCTTTTTTTGGTTCAATATTTTTTCCTGATGTACTATGATCTGTATATTGTCTATTTCCATAAAAATAGTAGTCCACTTATACTGCTAACGAGCCAAAACCAAAAAATCATTAAAATGATAAATTAATCCACGTTCGTTTAACTAAACGAAAAAAAACTTCTCTTGACTAAGTAACCAAAAATACATTTTATGCCAAGGTATAAACCACCATATTCGTCTGGAATGTTGAAGATATCTTATAGTCTAATACCGGCTAGTACCGATCAAAAAATAATATTTAAACCTATATTGCAATTTAATATGCAAAACTCTTTCCCAACATCTTGAGACACCCACCGCTACCACAATATTATAATAGTGTTAAATTTCATCTAAAAACGTGATATCCGCTCTTAATTCATGACTAATTATTACAATATTTTTTATCTTTTCTATATACTGAACGTTATTCATAGTTCATATGATAAGAAACCAAATATATCTACAATTAATTCGAATTAATTGTAATGAATGAAGCGAAACCCCCCAAACAATGGCATTCGGTCAAATAAAAGACCTTGAAAGATACAATTTTTTTTTTTTACAAATTGAACTGTTGAATTAAGTATCTATGTATACCAGAAAAAAATAGGTTGATGCAAACCACCGTCCGATCCAAAGTCTCCCAAAAAAAAGCTCTATGTATGCTTCCATCAAGATCGTCCGTCTCAACTGTCGTCATTATAATGTCTCGATCTAAAAAAAAAAAAGACAACCTTACATACTCTCAAGGCATGGTGAACTTTGCCAGCGCAATAATCGCTACTCGACTACTAGGGCACTGCTAGTTTCAAATCTATAGTCACGCAGTTAAGGTGCAAAAGATACATTCGTCGTCGTGTTAGTTTTACATTATATTTTCTTTTTTTTCTTTCTTTTATAATACCCAGTTTCTAGTTAACAGTTTGCTTTAATATCGAGTAATTAATATCTCGTATCTCTTTTTATTTTAATTTCTAATAATTAAATATAGTGGATCCATCTGTGACATGCAATCATGTCCTTTATCCAACAACAATAATTGATTCCCGAAATGTCGTGTAAAATACCATTCCACAGATAATTCGTGCTAGATAGTGTCCGATTCTAGAATAACACAGTCTTTTCATGCAAATCAACTTCAGTGCGACCGACCTACCGACGGTACATTAGATACGGATATGTAATCGAGTTAATTTATAAATAAAGTTTTTGTTTCACCGGAAAGATTGATATTATATTATCTGATAGATAAATGTTTTCATAACATAGCTAGACCCCAAGGAGAGTGCAATCGTTGTTCAATCATTTGGTCATTTGGGATAAAATCGAAAAATCATTTGTGGTTTATTATTTTTTTTGTTTCGTCTATTTTATTTGCCTTCATCTAAAAGGTGAATATTTTAAGTGAATTTCATCGGTCTTGTGCCGAACTTCAGTGTTGGTCATTTCACTTTCACTTTATGTTTTGTATACTTTAGTCGATAGGAACAGGTTTTTTTTTATTATTATTTTGTATGATTGTGTGCGCGACGCGCTTTTTGAAACAAAAACAAAGATACCGCAAACGGATTTTGTATCTTGTTTTATTTAACCTTAAATTTTGCAACTATTTCGTGTAAAAAACATAAAATTAAGAAAAAGAAGAAAAAAAAAAACAAGCTCTGAAATATCTGCATATTCGCGTATAGTGAAACAAGTTAAAGTGCTGTACATATTTGAGATTCATTACTCAATAGTTTCAAAAGTCAAAAATCTATTTGGCATTTTATATTTCAAAATTCATATTAAAAAAAAGTGTTTAAAATTTGTATTGTGAAAAAAATAGAATAATAATTATTTAAAAATTTTGTTTGAATGCAAAATGGTTCATTGTACAATTATTTTGGGAGTAATTGGAATACTTGTTGCTGCTGGTGGAGCATTTTTTGGATGGTATCTTTTTCCATCGGTTGTACACAAACAAGTGGAAGAGGTGAGCTTTAATTGGATAAGCAAATCACTTAAGTGAAGTGTGTTATTTTGTTGTTGTTTTGCTTAGAATAGAGCTTGCTCTTGGTAGTTTAGTGGCAAAAAGTTCAATTGACAAATCCATTTAGCAGACAGTTGTTAGAAAAAAAAAGTAAACAAATCGTGACTCTTGAGATGAAGTAGAGGAAACGTTTTAGTATCATTAATTTTATTTATGAATTGAATATTAGAGGTGAACAAAATTGAAGAAAAAAGTTACAAACAAGCTATATGATATTTGTTTCTAGGCTTTATTACTTGCGATTTTAGATAATTATCTGCCTGGGTGTAGTTTAAGGCAAGCTATGTGTTCGTCCATACATTCCTTAAAATATGTGGGTTATTCCAAGGGATTTTGAAATTATACTTGCTTGTGGTTTTATCAAAATAATATCTTACGATTGCAATGAGAATCATGGGTGCGAAATTCCAGGAGGTAATATAAATTGAAATAAAGGGATGCCTAATACCATATAAAATCTAGACCTTAATTTTACCTCCAACAATCTACTTCATTTTTATCAACGACCTCCTGATGTCTGAAGCTTTGTATCCATTATATTATTTAGCAGATGATAGCTCTTTTTATATTCGTTTCCAGATTGTCAACCTTTTTCTTCGGATGTAGAACTGCAGCGGCGAAGAAATAGCCAGTTGTGTTCCTCCCTTGAAATAATCAATTCTTTTCCAATTTTAAGTAATTTTTTTTAGAATACTACCCTTCCCAACTAAACGGAGGAAGTAACAAGACTTTAAGGCTACGGTTCGCCATATAACCGTGTTTCCCAGTTTCGTCTTTGACTAAAACGGTTCAAGCGATCTTAACCTCAAAACTGTTCTAGTTTTATTTTAATGAAATTTAGGTTGGAGGTGCAACTCTCGGTGCAACTCAACTAAGTATGTATGTAGTTTTGAAACTCGTTTTTACTTCCGATTATGTGTTAGGCAAGTTATGTATTCGTGCCTTAACGTTTAAGCCGAATTTTGGCAAACTTGGTACAAAGTATTCTTAGACAAATATCCCCAGCCTTTTTTTTATTTCTGACCAAGTTATTAAAATAACGGTACTTACAATATGAGATCGAAAAAATACGATCAATTATGATAAAATCTTATATGAGTGATTCGTTGTCAATGATGGTGATGTCTTTCATCTTAATTTTTTTAATTTCACTTTTCTCGAAAAATCAATTTTGATAAAATTTTACTTATTTATTGTCAACGATGATGAATTTCAGCTAAAAAAATTGTTCCAAAGAAACTTATTATAAGTACCCACCATAAAACGGTATTTCTTTGTATCGATTATCATTTAAACGGCACCACCGATTTTGACAAAGTCTCGTAAAGATCTCCTAAACCTCAATTATACTGCAAGAAAAAAATTAATAAAAAGTAATATTTGAAAATTTTTTTTTATTTGAAAATTTTTTTAAGTTTTAGGCTAAAAATGCACATAACGGAGATTTGCTGTTAAAGGTTTTTACAAATTTGGCCATAACTAGATAACGGCTGATCCGATTCCTTTCAAATTCGGTACAGATTTCAAATTTGACATTTAACATAAGATGACATTCACAGTTTTTCGCTAAAAACCGTTTAATGATAGCTGCCATACAACTTGATCTCTAGTTTATACCATTTTTTGATAAATTTTCCTCAGAATTTAATAAATTAAAATTTGTTTAGTCCCGTAGTTTGGTACAAGAGCAAATTCGTGCGACCCAGTCGTGCATTTTATTTTTATTGCAAGGAAGAATTTTTTGAATTTGAGTGATTTGTTTTTATTGCAATTTTTGAAAAAATAAAATAAAAGACAGAAAAGTATTATGATTTAATAAAGGAATTTCGAAAAAAGCCGAATTCTCTTACTTTTGGCTCGCCAACTTCAAGTTCAAATATCTCGAAAACGCCAACACCGATTTTGAAAATATTTAAAATTCTTATAGTCCTCAACACCAGCTTTCATTTGATACCTATCTCAACTATGTACGCTCTGGGCCCAGACTCCATACAAAAATGGGCTTTGCGATGAATAAAAATATATTTTCATGCGCTTTTTTTTGGTCACTGTCACATATTATATTTGTTTTAAACCGTAAAATATCTAGATGCATACATATACACGAAAGAGAAGCCGCTATTTGAATGCTAATTTTAAGCTAGGTTAAAAAAATTTGGTGTTTGATTAACCTTAAAATAATATAATAATATTGTAATGTAGGTAGTCAATAAAATTTGTAATGAATTTCAAATGGATTTTGACAACATTAATAAAATATAGCGAAATCTATAATAGTCCTTCAATAAAAAACTATTTTTTTCTATCCCTTTGCCAAAGATTGGGAAAATTGGGAAAGAATTCTACCATATAAGTAACCGAAAAATGACCCTTAAGCAAAAAAAAAAGTTTCTGCAGCGCTTGGATACAAACAATAAAACTTGTTCGAATTGGAGGCTTTTACGTGAAAAATAACACCGTGATAACAAAATACAGTTCGACCGACTCATAAATGACTAAAAGAATTTGAGGTAAAGGGACTGCAATATAAAGATTTATCAAGAGAATTCTTACCTAAGAATTCTTCCCCCGTGATGAATCTGATTCTGATTCTCATTCGGTATACGCTGCAATTTTTTTTTGATTTAAGTTTTCAAGTATAGTAGGTCTGTCCCAACGTAGAGAGTTATTTCAAGTATATTGTTCTTTGTGCCTTCTCTTATTATTCACATTGGATTCGAATCCATGTTGGAATTTTTCTGCTCTAGAGCTTGAACTTTGCCAAAGAGTCAGCTTCCTTATATTGACCTTAATCCAACATCGTCTGTTACTCAATTAAGGGTGATTCTTTGGATATTCTAAAGTAGTTTTGGATTTTTTCTAAAACTAACAACAAAGTTCACAAAATATATTTTATAAAATCTTTTGGTTAATGACCCAGAAGTTCCAACTATTTACGTAAATGCGTTTCATTGAATACAATTATTTTTTGGTGTAGTAGGACAAAATACAAAAAACTTAATATTTTAATTGTAAATCGACTTGCTTTAAAAACTCATATACAAATGTATGTAAGTATACTGACTTTAAGATTCTCAATAACTTAATCTTTGTTTGTATTTCGATACAATTTGGTTAGTTATTGTAACTATTTAAAGAATCTCATTTTGACGTGGCAGTGAATTGCGTGTGAAAGGTATTAAAACGGAGTTTACTCACGCACAACTTCAATTGACCCTTATTGAAGATTTGTCGCTATAAGAATAAATTAAGGGTTCAATGACACATACTTTGGGGTATGGTAAATGCAAACGGTTTACATATAATTCAGCATGAATGAAAATATTATACAACACCTTGAAATAACAGTGTCCCCCCAATATAAGATAATATATTTTAAGAAAAGTATATAGAATTTAGTTTTGAAATAATGACTCTCTCGTGAATTGCTATACTAGCTGGTAGCCCTGCTAATCCTTATAACCACTTCAAACCAAATTTTGGACTTTTTTTAACAAAAGAACGCTTGATTTTTTTAATTTTCAAAGGTTTATTTTACTCAGTTTTGAAAATCAACCAAATTTTATATTTTTTTTTTCTTAAAAAATTAAAATCGATAGCAAAGTCCTGTAACAAAACATAGGGATAGGTTAGCGACCTCGCTATCAAGTTCACAGTACGATTTTTTATTTTATAAAAACCACTTTAATAATTTTGAATTTTTTTTTTGTCATAAAAAGACAATATTATAAAAGATTTTAATAAAATTAGTTTTGAAACGTTATGTACGTTTCTTGCTTTGATTCATATAATTCCAGTTTTCCTAACAATCAGCAGTTCACGAAGCATTAATGCCTTTTTTTTTCAAATAACTAAAAAAATTTTTTTTATTAATTACCTACTTCCTACAAAAGGAAATGAAAACATTAATTATATGTAAATGTACACCAATTTGTTATATACCTAAGGTTTTTATATGTAAAATATCGGCTTATAATAATATGAATCATTGAAAAAATCACGTGCATAACCCGAACCCGAAGATCAATTTGAATCGAGATATAATTTGTATAATTAGATCAATAGTTTTTTTTTTAAGATAGAGCATCACCACGTAAGTTTTGTGGTTGATTGTTTCAATAATCAACTGGATTTAATTTCAATATTATTTACGTTGTCACATTAAACTAATTAATCCAGTGAGATCACATTTATGATTTGTTAATTGTGATTCATTGTTTCTCTAATAAAATCAATCAATTAAATGTTTAATTGAAAGTGTATACAATGTACTACATGTACATTTTCAAGCATCTACAAGTCCATACAAACATATCTTTATTACTTCGTAGAAAATTGAAGTAATTATCATTCATCCCAACAAAGGCAGACATGAATAAATGTATAAGAAATGTGTCTCTCGCACGTCAAGTGAAATGTATCTTAGGTGAGAAAAATCAATCTTACGAATAATGTGAGAAAATGTCAGTTAAATTCTTGACTTATGATTGATATGACTGATCCTCAAATCAATAAGATGGTCTTATTTGTGGAGATATAAATATGAATACATGTAGGTAATAATGTCATGTTTCAAAATTCGAGACTTGAATGACTTGCCAAAAGTTAAACTATAAAAGTGAGACTATTATTAGGACTCCCAAACGAAATACTGTCTTGAGTCTTATATTGATGAAATAAATCGTGAAATGTCGAAAGTTTTTTTCTAAAGTTCGACAACGATTTTTTTTTCCAAAAATTTTAATAAAACTTGTGTTGTTTTGCTTATAGCATGTTTTAATTAAATCTATCTAAACAAAACTAGTTTAGCAGACAAGTTGTATTTCATCTCTCAACATATAATATCGCTTATTTATGATAACGCTAATCAGTCCTCCCTAAACCATTACTTTAGAGTTCGGACATACTCTCAAGTACAGATATTATTTCTAATGCCGTGCAACACGAATGTGGCATATTAATATGCTTTATTGAATTTTTCATCTCATACACTTGGAAGTTGTGAATCACGACTGAAGCGAACCTTACACGGTCAATAATTTGACACCAATCATAATATAGAATATAATTTGTAAAAACAAGGCTGTATTTAACTGATGAAAAATCAAAACACTTTTAACTTTTGCTTCCAATAAAAAAAGAATAAATTTTCTAGGCCAAAGCTGTATCATCAGCAAAAGCTGTTAATTTATTCTTTAAAGACTGTAATCATCTATTTCCAAATTTAAACAAAACATTTTTGGCATAATTTCGTTTCAAATTAGCTTTTTATGGCCTTTAAGTACTATTCACATGAGCGCGACCAACGAACGACGAATGAATTAGAAAATGTGAGTTTATATACGTTTGAAGACATATTTCCACACAAATTCTTAACAAAACGATAGCAATATAGTTTCTATTTGATTTATGATGCATACTTTTACTTTTTAATATCACATATTAATAAATTTAAGAAAAAAAATTTATTCGTCGCGAAAAAAATTCTAGTTGACACGAACTGTCAAACTTTATTCGCGTTCCACTGCGATCCACACTCGCAACGAATAAAATAAACGCGCGGATTTAACCTAAAAAAATCAAAAAGGGAACATATTCTCCTTCAATTTTCCGATTTGCATTAAGTGGATGCACATGAAATCTTTTTCTTGTTTTGTTTATTAACAAGGACACCAATAACCTTTTTTTTAACAAATATAGCTTCGACCGCATTTTTTTAATAGTTTGTTTTCAAAACAAAACAAAATAATGATAAACAGAAAAAAAAAAACAATTGTCAAAGTGAAACGTCATTCGCGACGAATTAAAAACTCTCATGTGAAAGAAATGTCAAAATCGACGAATATTCGTTCATTCGTTGGTCGTTGTTCGTGCTCATGTGAATAGTGCTTTAGTCCATGAAAAAATGGCGTTTCGTGCGGATGCTCACTTTGCACTCATCAGTTGACGACGAGTGAGCACCTTGTCAATACGCAAATTTCCGCTCTTTTCAGTTCAACTTACAAGTCCACTAAATTTAATGCTAAGTCTTCTACTTAGTTGAAATTATTTTTTATTTATTATTTAATATTTTCAATACATGTATTATAACAAAAAACATTATTTATAATTTCGTTTACTACAACGAAATAAAGCCAAATTGGCGTTATTTCGATTTTGAAGACGAAATAAGACCAAAACTGAAATTTGGTCTTATTTCGTTTGGCGTTATTTTACGTCACCGGAAAAATTGAGGACAGAGAAACTAAGTACCTATGTAAGCTTTGTTTTGGAAAGCCGCAAAGGGGTGCGGGGAGAGGCTTTAAATTTCCTTTTTTTCAGTTTTTCGCTTATAACTGAGAAACGCTCAATCCTACAAAAAAAAACTTTAAGTACAAAATTAAAGCAAACAAAATTTCCTACAAAAATTCTTTTTATAGTTATTTTGTATCTTGAATAGTTTCTGAGATATAAACCTTAGAACGTCGCTAATATATTGAACAAAAAATTAACAAAAAATCATGTTTGATTATTTTATAACAAATTTCAACAAAATTATCTTGAATCATTGGATTTATCCGAGTTAATGTTTACCATTTGATATGATTATAAAATTGCAACATTCCCCTAATTTGAGTTTTGTTCACACACAAATTGCTAATTTTTGCCTCTTTAAATTTAAAAATATAATTAAGTGCCATGAAAAGCGCTGCCAAATAAAAACGTATATACTCCCTAAGCTGACTTGTATAAGGTACCAAAATAAAATGAATGAAAGATTCGGTTGGCTTAGCGCGTGTGTTGTGTTATTATTGTTTAATTAAAGCTTTTCTCACTCTTTAACTTTTATTCTTCGTCACTGACCCCGAACAATGAACATGAAAACATAAACGTATTAATTCAAAGCTCATTCCTAACGAATCATGTCTTGAACTTGAGTTCCAAAAAGAAACAAAAAAAAAATATGTACCTGACCAAACTGCAAAAAAGATACAAAATTTTTGCGTAACAAACCATGCCAATGAATTCATAAGAAGTTAAAAGTATAAAAACAAAAACAAAATTGCAATCCAAGATCGACGGACTTGCATGAAGCCGGATGGTCAAGTTGCCGTTCCGAGTGGAATATTGGGTGGTATTTCATACGCATTTTAGTTGTTAAAAATAAAATCTAATACAAGTCCATTTATGACCAAAACATTTTGATCACGTCAGTAAATTATATTTCGAATTTGAATAGGTCATAGTAAAAGATATTCAATATTTCTTTTGCAATTATTATACAGTCTGTTTGTTTGTAAGACCAAAATAAATGTCGGCCAGTGTCGTTGCGTGCAAATATTTTTTTTTTAAGTCTGTGCGCTTTTGACCTTGATAATTCGATTAATGCTGTGATTAGTATAGGTATACGATTAATTTAATGGGAAATTTATATTCTGATTGACTTCTTGTGGATTTGTTTTTCTTTTATTCAACTGCACGTTATGTTTATATTGGAGGTCATGTATGTTATTTTTTTTTAGCAAACTTTGGCATGTTGGGAAAATTCCAAAAGCTAATAGTTTTTTAGCATGCTAATTTAGTTACTTCGTCAAATAGTCAAGGTTAATAGCAAAGCCTAACATTCTAATTGTGGCCTTAGAGATAGTGTCTTGTTTGTAATTTTTTTTTTAAGTTGAAATTAAATAAAGTTTTTTATTAAATCAGATAAATCTGCATTTATGTGATATAATTTTTGAGTGTAGTGTGTGTAATTCAGTGTAGTTTTAGAAGAAATCAGAGAAAATCACACAAGATAAAATGTTTCACATGAATTTATAACTTATAAATTGTAACGTCAACTTAATTTGACATTACTACAGGATGTTCAGTATGTTTCCGGTCGATTAGTATGGCTGCTATTCTATTGGTTATGGGTTTGTTCGATTCGATTTTTTTTAATGAAATTAAATCAAATTAAATAATATGGTATAAAATAAAATAATATAAAATAAAAAAAAATTTTATACATAAAATGAAATTAAATGAAATTAAATAAAATAAACTATTAAATAATATAAGATAAAATAAAATTAAACAAAACAATAATCATAATTTCGTCAATTTTTTTTTTGGAAGCTTAAGTACAAATTTGTTCTAGTTATATGTTAGAATGTCCTCTAACATTATTGAAAGGCTGTAGTCCAAACAAAAAAAAGAAAAAAAACAATTTATGGCAATTTTTTGAAAAAAAAGTTGGCCAGGGGACGAAGATTTTGTTACCAGTAGCGGACTGATAAAAAACAATTAAATCTTATAAATTATAACTTATTCAATTCAAAATATGACTCTTTATTTAAATGGCAGAAACAACTGATCAATATCAGCATGATTTATCATGATAAGACAGCATTATCTTTTACCTAATGGGCTGGACTAGTGAGTGCTTGTAAAATAGCTTTTTATAGCTTTAAAATCACAGTTTAAAAGTTATGTTGGATCATCGATTTAAAATTGCATAGCAAACTTGTTAAAATGCATCATCTTTTGAAAATTTTTTAGACCTCTGGATAGAATTTTAGTCCCTTTTTTCATAAAATTTTCAAAGGACCCAGGGGACTGAGATTTTCACACTTTTCAAACCAAAAAATATACCTATTTGCCTATCATTTGAAAATAAAAAAAGAAAGAAATTATGTTATGGTTTTACTACGTCTATATTATTGTGCTAGAAAATACGCCTGATAATAATGATAATAACACTCACCAGGAGACTGACCGGACAATGAACGACCTGCCTTCTTCTCAAGCAAACAGATGTAATATACAAACACCATTTTGTTTTAAGAAGACTTTACTTGACAGTCATTGAGATAGAAATTCGATCGATTTCAAAATTACCGATATTTTTGACGTTTTCTATCATCCAGGGGACTGATAAGATTGGCGGGTGATAAAGTTTAATGCTTTTTGTTTTCAATAAAATCAATTATTAAAAATATTTATCTATCTCATAACAATTACGTTTTATTTGAGGCTACAATGGTAGATTTTTTTTCAGTATAGGAACTGAATAGATTTTTTGATGTTTAAAGGTAACATGCCAGGGGACTGAGAATAAGACCCTATAAAGAATTTTTTGAGTAAGAAAAAAACGATGCGATCAGCACAATTTCGTTTGGACTAATAAATTTCGATCAGATTTACATTTATAAGAAAAATTTAGAATGAATGAAGTAGATATTATTGATAGGTACTTCCATATTTATTTTTCTACGTTCATATTTTTCATTTCAATTTCTCTTTATCACTTAGGTTCATTTTAAGAGATCAACTAAATATACATATCTAAAGTTTTGTTTAGGTCAATAAAATTAGACAAACTTATCTACAAAAATTGGGAAGGGGAATTTAATTGTTTCATTTTAAATAGTACCTCTTGGGGATTCGTAAAAAAATCCTCTGCTTCGTTCGCCATGTGTTGAAAAGCGTTTACTCGATTTTCTCGATCGTTATTTATATACTTTTGTAAATTTCTAAAGTTTTTTTCTTAACCAAATTTTTGACAGCTCCTTCCAATAAATATTTATTGTCGAAAAACTGTCAAGTTTTCGAGTTAAAACATAGATTTTTAAGTTTATCTCATTCATTGTCCATCCAAACCAAAAATTTCTTAAATTTCAGGTATGTTGAAAATATGGCCGTTAGGGTATATCCATATTAGTCTGACAGGCTCATTGCACATAGTCCACCTAACCGCACTACCTCGCATAACACTCAATGTGATTTCAAATTTTAAGAAGTTTCTTGGAATTTTTTAGCAATTTGTTTAAGATTTATAATTTGTACCGAAGTCCTCCTTAAGTTATTTGTACATTTGCATTTTTTATTGCAAAACAACCCATTTAACTGTGTTTGTTGCCTGATGGTATTTGATGTGATATCCTTCCTACACACTTTGTTCTTGGTAAACTCTTAAGTTTTATTTACTCAATTCTCCAGAAAATGAACTCATCCTGGCCCGTGTTATTGTTCAATAATAAAACAAATTATTTTGAAAACAACAAAAACATAAATTAACTCTTTTTTTAACATTAAAAAACAAAATTATTGGCTTAAGTAAAATTGATTTTAATTTGAAGCAATTTAGATCAGAATTTTAATTATATGATAATGTCATTGTTTTGTTCTCAGACAATTCAAACCTGTTTTAATGAAATGTCAAATACTTATAATTTGCATTTACTTTCTGAAACAAGAATTCAATTTGATCAATTGGATGTACAGGTATAATAATAATTGCATATTTCAATTTGGATCGTTTTTTTAAAATTGTTTATAATCTTGTTTTGTTGGGTGAGTATGAAATGAAATCATCGCAATATATAAATGTTGTAGAAATTATAAGTAAGTGTTTTTATTCCCGACCCTAGGTTGGTCGTAAAAGAGTGTGAGGGACTCTAATTTTTTTTTTCTCAGTTTTTCGCTAGAACCCTTGATTCTACAGAAAAAAACATTAAGTAAAAAATAAAATCTGACAAAATTTACTACAAAAAGTGTATTACAGTCGAACTTCCATAACTCGAACTTCTTTAAGTCGAATTTCTCTATTAATCAAACTTTGCGTATTCAACTTATTTCTTATCGATATAACTCGAACATTTTTTCTCTCATTTTAAGGGTTTGCCTTATGGAAGTTTCACTATAATATTTTTTTTCATATCTTCAATAATTTGTGAGATATAAGCCTTAGAACATCGCTAATATGTGAACAAAAATTCAACAACAATAATCAAAAACGAGCGACCAACCTATTATCGGGGACTTGCAGTATGTTAACCTTCCCGCTAGTCTAAACACACTTAGTTTTTCTGCCCGCGATTTTCCACCTACAGAATCCAAATGGCTAAAATGATATATATGTACATCAACCCTTGGACGATTTGCCTATGACAAAAAAATTCAAATTTAGTTAAAAAAAGGCAAAGTGTCAAGTCAGAACCTTCAGGATGAACCTGGAACCTCTGGAAATTCTGTATGATGCTGACACATACATCATACAGAATGTCTGTCACTAAGCGACCTTTACACGGTCAGTCATTTGACATCAAACAGTTAGTGTTTATAAAAATAAGTCTGTATGCGTGCATTTGTTTGACGAAAAATCAAAACCTTTTTGATTTTGTCTGATGACTGATTATATGTTTAGATACTAACATTCTCTGGCTGACCGTGTAAAGGTCTCTTTAGAACCTGCAGTTTAAGCGGTTGTGCCGATATTCTTTAAACTTTGTGTCTATATAGGGTTTTAGGGTGATCCTCAATTTTGGTTTGGTTGGCAATTTCATCTACTTAAACGTCCGTTCATACGGATCAATTTATACTTTTTGAGTACAGAATTAAATTTTCAACAAAAAATACTAACACATTTTTTTTTTAACGACAACTAGTTTTTTGTTCATATCAGCCCAAACTCAAAAATTATTGCAAAAGGAGCCCAATAAGTTTTTTTTTCTTCCCTTTAGCTTCACTTTATTGAAAAAAAAAATAAATAAATTTTGTGAGTACTTTTTTTGATAACAATTCAATGCTCATATCAATTTTCAATCAATTATTGAAAACTAGATGGCTTTACGACATTTACTTTTCAAGATATGTATTTAAAAACAACGAAACCTACAAATAACCCCATAAATGAAGAGGAATGAAGAGGAATGTTTCTTCATTTTAATATCTTAAAAATTTAAAGTTGTAGGACCATCTAGTTTTCAGTGGTAGATGGGAAATAAATAATAAAAGCATTAAGCTTGCATTTAAAAAATGCTATTTTTTTTATATAGGCATTGCCAAAGTAAACAAAATACTTAAATAGGTTCTTTGTGCAATTTTTTTTGTGTTTGGGCTGATACAAAATAAAAAAAACTAATTGTCGTACAAGTAAATCACATTAATATATTTTATTTGATTTTTTTTTATATAAAAAGTATAGTTTGATCCGTATGAACTGACGTTTGGGTAGATGGAACCTCAAAAAACCAAAAACAGGCAAAAAATCAAAATTGTAGTCATTTAAAAAAATCATAATTTAAACAACTTGGGTTCTAAAAATCTTTCTATGGATCGTAGGAATACATGAAAAGTTTTGCAAAATTTTATCTGCACTACAATTAGCCGACAATTTTTTTTTTTTATTTTTTTAAGAATTTAAAAAAGTGGCAACCACGAAAAAAGGCCATAACCATCAAGTGTCAGTTTGTTTATTTTTTTTTTTTGCAAATTTGCAGTTCTACAAGATGGCGTACTTACTTTTTTTATTTAATAAATTAATTTTTTTTTGATAAAAAAAAACATTTAAAACTTTTTATGCTTGCAAAAAAAACTAGTAGACTTTGTTACCTTTTTTTACTAACTTAAAATAAATTTTTAAAAGTCGTTTCAACTTGTAACTAATTTGTGACAGGTTAAATTCTAAGGTGACTGGACTATCAGTAGGAGGACCCCTTCTACCACACATAAAAAAAATCCCACTGAGAGCACAGAATGCACAGTTTGAGTTTTTTTTTTATTTTTTTTCTTGTACTTAAACTGATTATAGCTAAATATATACCAAATATTAATTTTTCGATATATTAGGAAAAAAAATCGAAATATGCAGTCATGTATATTGTACTCATAGTAAGACAAAATTACCGGACCAACATTATCATCGTATAGACATGTTTGATAGTTATCTTCAGTTAATAATTTTATTACATATGTTTTACAGTACCTTCCTATAATAAATAAAATGATTGCCTTGATGCACGTGTATGCCTTTAAAAAAAAAAAAGAAAAAAACGTAAACAAAGCTAAGAAATTATTATCTTATTCAATTTTTCACTTTTCATATGACAGAATACAAACGTATCTTATAGTTACTTGTCGACGTTTTATGACGTTTTAATAAATTATTTGATTGCTATTTTCATATTACTCAGATATTCATTTAATAGCACTCTCTGATAATAATTGAGATATTCAACCTGAACCAAACAATAATAAAGTATAATATTCATATGACTATTGTTGCATCCGCACGACTTGTGGCAATTGATCTTTGTCCATTAATTCCTATGTGACTATAGTTAATTAATGTGTAAATACAATAATAGCATTTGCCAACGGTTTTCAAACGTTGGAATATAAAAATATAAATATTTGTATTACATTTGACTCATTTCCTATTTTACTTTTAAATTTTATTTTTCAGGGAATAGTGCTATCAGACGGCACAGAACAATACGAACGGTTTTTAAGACTCCCCCAGCCAATATCTTTCAAAGTGTACATCTTTAATGTTACAAACGTCAATAGAATCCAACAGGGAGCAATACCAATTGTCGAAGAAGTCGGTCCCTATGTTTATAAGTATTTGTTTGAATTTTAAATTACTGTGATAAATTTTGTTTAATATTTATTTTACTTGTAACAGACAATATAGAAGCAAACGTGTGAAACAATTCTCTCGAGACGGATCTAAAATCTCCTATGTCCAGGACTATCGCTTCGAGTTCGACGAAGAAGCATCTGCCCCACATACTCAGTCAGATACAGTAGTTGCTTTAAATATGCACATGAATGTAAGTAAGACTAATTCTCTAACCCAATCCAACTATACAATAAATTACTGTCATCATGTCCAATTTAAAAAAAAAAAAAAAACAGGCATTTTTACAAGTTTTCGAAAGAGAAATCACAGATATATTGCAAGGTTTTGCAAATAGATTTAATCGAACACTGAGTCGAACGCCAGGCGTTAGAGTACTCAAACGACTGATGGAGCGAATTCGAGGGAAACGTAAAGTAATTTTATCAAATGCAATATTTTAGAATCCTGGTGACTAAATTTTCTTTTCTTAGCCAACAAATCAAATTCAAAAATACATTCATAACCATTTTTGATCATAATTAACTTAATCATTTTGCTACGGTAATTTAATTGGATTCTATTTTTTTTTTATTTTTATATTTGCATGATTAATACATTTGGGTATTTGACGAAGAATTTATAACTCGAAATTGGGAGTTGTTTTGTTTTGCATGGCTTTAATAGTAACATAATTTTAATAATGAATTATTGATTTATTTTTAATTTTTGGGTTGAAATTTGATTTTGATTAGACAATTTGTGATTTTGAGAACATAATTATTTGAAAATTGAATATGCATAGGGTAGCCTGTTTAATTTTTTATTTATAAATAATAATTTTGAAATAAGGAAAGAAATACATATACATGTATTTCAAGTATACGAGAGAATTATAGTTAGTTTTTATGATTCAAAAATAAAGCCATTTTTGTATACAGCCAAAGTCTGTAGCATTGAAAAGTTCTTCCAAATTTACGTAGTTGCCCATAAGAAAAATGCTTCGATGTTTTAGCATTACTTTATGACAACATCAATTATTAAATTTTTTCCATTACTTTTTTAAGATGATATTTGCCATGTATGTATGTAGACGCCAATTTTTCAAATTAAGTGAGTAATAACATCATATGATTCAAGTGAATTTACTTTGCACCACAAAATTACTGACGTTTTTCCTTACCTTGACTATGTGCATTCTGCGTTTTTTTGTTTATTTTACAAATACTATCACAACATAACTGATAGTTTTCATAATTTGTAAATTTGGTAGCAACTTCCGCTCCCACAAGATGCTATACATTTTGACCATTATGTCCTACAAGGCATCTTTTTCACTTAATCCTATATTAAGGTCCTGAAGCAACTATTATACACTTTGGTTGGTATTTTACGTCATTCTCTATGACTGTAAGTTTTTTTTTGGGGATGCCAAGACTGCGAATTGGTTATGTAGAGATCTCCTTTAAGACAATATAAATACGATTTTGGTTTTTTCCTTGATATTGTCACTTTGCTGGAAATACCTGATATAAAAAAGCACTCATTGGAATCACTTTACAACAGAAATATGAAAACAGAGTTCTGTCATTAGTAACTGCCATTTTCAAGTGAGAAAAAGCAAAAGAAATCAAACTTTATAAGTTTTTCAATGATTTCCTTCGTGATACTTATATGTTTGTAGCTGTTATATTTCGTTGGCCTTCTGAAAGCATTTCAAAGGTAGGATTTGCAGATCAAAAAATAATCAAAAACAGTTGCAGTTGAATTATTAAACTAAATGCAAATTTCATTTCAAAATACATAAAACAAACATTATAAACGTTAAAAAAATTGAATAATTTTGTTGTCTAGTTTTTAATTTTAGAAGTTTCACTTTTCCATCCTCGCACTACCTAAAGCTGCATATTTTAGTACAAGTTTTACTGGAACAAACTTATACTTGTTATCAAAATACTAACGAAAAAATATTGTGACCTACTTACGATTATTATGTCCCTCATTTTTAAGTCCCGCATTTTTTTCTATTCAGCATACTTCCCAGCTTATGCTGGACGTCGCCCATGAGGTATGCAATGAAAAATAAAAATCAACTAGCCCTCTATCCATTGTACATAAAACCTCACAAAGCGTTCAGTACCTGTAGAAGGGTCTTGTAACGGATCTAAACAAATTTAGTGGCACTGACAGCTCCGAAGAACAACTCTCAACCAATCCTTTTGTGTGCGTTGTTAGTTCTACAGGATTTGAGGGGACCTACAATTTTACGTCGAACCCGAACGACTAAGGTGAGATGCACTTTTCAAGACAATGATACTCTTGGTCTCTTGGAGGATTAGTCACATCCTCGCAAGAGGCAGTGCCCCTGAAAAAGAACATTTGATGTTATCGAGATGAAAGCTGGTCTTGAAACCAGACCTCCGGCGTGACATTCCGACACACTAACCACTACGCCACGTGTCACTAATCAACGGATCTTAACCAAATTTCATATCTGAAAAAGCCTTAGAAGCAAAATCATACCAGCCCGGCCGGGGGATTTAAAGTGTTTTAATTTTTTTAGTTACCTATTATTAATTTTGAAATTTTTTTTTTATGTTGTAATTTGAAAATTTGATGGTTTTTTTTTTAATTTAGTTTTTATATGTAAATAATTTATTTAATAGAATTAAAATATCTATTTTTTTTTATTATTTTAAAAGTCGTTAGAACAAAATTGGTATTTTTAAAACTTGATAAAAAACGATTTTGTTTTTTTTTCGTAAACTTATATTTACTTCATTAACTTTCAGGCCCCATTTTGCATTTAATTATTTTCTTCGGTTTAAAAAATAAAAAATGAATGATAATAAGATAAATCATAGGAAGGGGTTCATGAGTTTACTTGATTTTCTTATCTTCGTTGAGCCCTAAAATTATGTATGTTAAAAAAAGTGAAATTACGCTGAAGTAGAAAAATTTCTTTATATTTTTCTTTAAAATTCAATGAAATATTTTTTTATAAGAAAAAATTAAAGCTTACATAAATTTTGCTATGCTTTGTATTTTTGCGCTTGCATTGACCAAAATTACTCATTTGATATAATAACATATCTCACTTATAAGTTTTCTCTTCAAAAATAAATAGGGCCATCGCCTTAAGCTTTTTTCAAAAAATCTGAATTTTTATAATGCCATTTTATTAAAGGATTTGGGTATATATTTTTAAGCATGTTATTAACAATCATGGTTCTGGTTTCGCTTTAGCTTTTAACAATTTAATTACACAGTTTTCGAATGCTTTTTATATAAAATCTTAACACCTTTGATTTTAGTCTCTCTTGCAGATAGCCGAGAACGATCCTGGTCTATCCTTGTTGCTAATGCACTTAAATGCAAATCTTCGAGAAATATTCAATGATCAAAGATCAATGTTCGTAACAACAACAGTCAAACAGTATTTATTCGATGGTGTACGCTTTTGTATCAATCCTCAAGGACTTGCTCGTGCAATATGCAAACAAATTAAAGACCAGGGATCAAAGACGATTCGAGCACTCGATGATGGTAGTCTGGCATTTTCATTCTTTTATCATGTACGTTATTGTATTCTTAGTTTAAAATCTTGTTATTCATTATGATGAGCTTATCTATTTTAATTATAAAATTTGTAATATTTTTTTTTATGCAGAAAAATCGAACCGGAGATGATGTATACGAAGTTCATACAGGTCGAGGTGATGCAATGAAATTAATGGAGATACAGAAGCTAGACGATGCCAGTACCCTGCAAGTCTGGTTAAATAGCAGCGATAGCGAAACATCGATTTGTAATTTAATTAATGGCACCGATGCTTCCGCCTATCCACCATTCAGGAAACATGGAGATTCCATGTTTATATTCAGTGCGGATATTTGTCGGTCAGTGGAACTATTCTATCAAGGTGATGTTGAATACAAGGGTATTCCGGGATTTCGTTATTCAATTGGAGATAATTTTCTAAATGACATCGGTCCGGAATATTCAAATGAATGCTTCTGTGTAGATAAACTGACGAATGTAATTAAACGGAAAAATGGATGTTTGTATTCGGGGGCGATGGATTTAACAACTTGTTTGGGTGAGTAATTCAAAATTAATTTTAATATATTCAATTACACAAACATTTTAAGTGTGAAAGAAGTTATGATAAAAATGTATTGACAGGGTGTTATAAAAAGTCAATTCCAATGAAAAAAGTTGATAAGTCATTAACTCATTCTTTATAATATGATATAAGAAAGTTGTCTCGGATATAAGAACTCTTCATTTTATATAAGCATGTTTATTGATAAATTATGCACAAAATTATGGTTGTTTTATGAAGATATTATATTTCAAAGCCTTGAACTATCTGCAACACCCTCTGGCATATAAACAAAAAACCAATAAAAGAAACTCGTTCAAACTAACCACACCACAAAATTTAGCTAATGTCTCAATGATGAAAATTATACATGATTAATGAATCCAAAATAAATATCTTTATTATATAATTTAGAAAAAAAAAATTACCAACCACAGATGAAAAAAGCAATGAATATTTTTAGAGTATGAGGGTGTTTAAAAATATTCATGGCTTTTTGATTTTAAATCTTAAAGTTATATACGCTCATAGATTTATATCTTTAATAAATATTGACAAGTTGTTTTTAAATAATATGATCGAATAATTTATCAAAATTTTAAAAATACCAATTGAATACATTAGAAAAGAATTAAAACCATTAAATGATATAAATAGTCAAATCAAATTGCCTTAAGTCTTATTTAATTCCGGACTTAACAACATAAGTTCATCTATTTGAATTTATGTATTTATTATGCGCGCGGCTTATTGTTCAATGGAATTTTAATTCTTTTTTTTCTATATTATTTGGATGTATCTATTAATTGTTTAATATGACAAGCTTAAGAGATAATATTAATTGTCTGTTTGATTGTAACAGATGTTGGGAAGTGTTAAATGTAATTAATCAAATTGTTTGTCATAATTTTAATTAATTTCAACTAATCAAATCTACAGTTTGATGAAAAAAGTCTAAAAGATTGATAGTTTTTGATTATTAAGATATTTATTCTACTCATTTTATGAAAACGTGTAACAAAGCTTTATACTGTTTAAAGCTGAAAAAATCTGTAAACTTTACAAATCGACTACATCAGTGTATTGCTACTGAAGGCTGCCATCTTACTGATATCGTATTCAAAACGTCAGGAAACAACGAAGATCGCAAGATGGTGGCCAATACAACGATTTAGTCGGTTTATATGGTAGGTTTACACGAATCTGCAGTTCGTCTTCTTCTTCTTCTTCAAAAAAAGAGGATTTAAATAAATAAAATTTAACTTGTTGAATAAGGAGAGAAAATAAATATGCAGAAGTTCTTGATAAGTCAAGATTATAGGAAAAAGTCCAAAAGACAAACAAAAGCCCTTTAAATCCAAATGAATATTTTAGGGAAGACGAACATGTTTATCTTGATTATAGCACCTTCTTCTCTTTCCTATATTTTCTCACGCTCAGGCAAATATGTTGTCAATTTTGAAAATAATATTGTTTTTGAAAAGTATACATTTTTAGTTCAAAATACTGAAAAACTGAACATTGTATAGTTTTAATTAAAATAGTGTGCGAACTGTGAAGCTAAAATTATAGCAACTCAAATCAAAACCTTATGGGCGCATATACACTCTCAGTCTTTCACATTTCTTTTATCTATCTCACTTTGTTTTATTTAAATTTACAAATCAAGAAGGTGATTGTTAAATTATGTAAATTCACCATAAAGTTTTCGTATTTTTTAACTAAAGCGCCATCTCGAATTAAGAAACGGTCGGCATTGCAGAACATGAAAGTTATCTGTGTTTTTTTGTTTTGCAGTCCATAAGTAGTTTGGCGATAAAACGACCTTGAGGACTAGGCCACGCGATTGCCGACAATATTTGACGTTTCTATACAAACTTTTGTGCCGGTAATACAGTTTTTATCGTTAGTAAAGTCCCGATCGCTGAGCACTATATGCTGCGAACGTTTCAATTTACGAGTATTTATTAAAGAACTTGAGCAATTCACTGCAATATGTCTAGAAATGATCTCACAAGCTGTCAAATAACAAAAAACAAAAAAAAATACACAACAAGAAGTTGGCTGTGCTCAGCTTGATGCTCCGTCTATCCATCATTTTATTCCGAACTCATACGGTGCGGTCCGAGTAAGTTCTAATTGAAAAATAGAAATATAACTTGAGAACTCTAAGCTAAAAAATAAACATTAGTTTTGACAGCTCAAAGAGAAAAACGCTATTGAGTAGATTAAAATGTTCAACAATAAAAAACTTAATTTAAATTGATACCAGCGCCAGTGAAAACTGATGACGACTAGTAAGAATTTAAAATGTCACTTTAGAATGGTGGGATGTCAGCAATGTGATGGTTTTCTGAAAATGTTTATCCAAAAGCTGTTTGGCCGCGTAATGTTTTTTTGAAAAAAACTGTTAAAACTATCAGTTTCAAGTCATTTTACTTACACAAATTTTATTTTTAAAAATCATTTGTTATTTTGTTGGTCAGATATATGAGTCATTTAAAAAAAAAAATATCCCTAGGCAAGATCTGTTGTCAAATTTATTTATAAATAAAACAATGACCTCTCCTGCATATTATTACCAACTTTTCATGAAACGACTTAACCACATCATCTGTCTATTCTTGATTTTGAATTAAACATTCGCGCATTCAAAAAGCCAAACCTGATGAATCAGTTGGTAATTCCTTTAGAACTATTATGACAAGTTTTCCAATAATATCTTTATGACAAAAGGTTGCTTTATTAGAACCTTAATTTACATAGTTCCAACCCATGTTTGACATAACAATATAAAAAACCAGCAAAACATATAAAAAAAAAACAAACCAAAACAAATAAATTTCACTTTCGATCTCTTCAATTTTTATTTAAAAATCCTTGAACACATTATTGCAGCTATAACATATCTAATAATAATTTTCTTATACAATAAACAGGAATAATTATTATTCCTGATGAAATTTAATATACTTAACATAATGTGATTTAACAAATGAACTGGCACACCTAATATCAAAGAAATTAAAATATTTAAATTCATTATACTTTTTTTTTGTTTTACTAATTATGGCATTAAAAATCAGTCCCACATAAAATCTAAGAAAAAAAATAAACAAAAACAAAAAACAAAAGCTGACTTAACTAGAACTAGTAATTATTTAATATTTAAAAAGACTTAGATTCATCATTTAACGGCTTCTGGCTGTGACGTTTGTGTGGAATATTGACACTTGCTGTTGTCACTTGTCAAGTTGTTCTGGTTCCGCTAGGTGGCTGAACACCATATAATTTGAAATATAAATCGTAAAGATTATTTTTCGAGTTTTCTGACGTTGTTTTAGACTTAACGGTTGTGATTGGAACTTGTGTGGTCGTTATTGCCCATGGTGGAATTAAGGTTGTTGACATTTGGATTTGACTTTTTCTTGTTGTGACATATGGCCGCGGGGTAGTCAAATTAAATACAGTCCTGGAAGAACTGGAAGGCAATTGGAAAGAAAACGTCTGCGTAGGTTTCGTTGTGGTTGTTGAACTTGGTTTGATTGTTGAAAAGCTGAAAGGCTTTGAAGACGTCCATTTCGCTGACGTTGATAACGAGTATAATCCTGTTGCTGATGGTTTTATAATAGTTTTCGAAAATGAAGAACTTATATTTGGTCTTGCAGTGTTTATTGATTTTGTTGCTGATAAATTTCCGTAATTCGATTTTGTTGGAGTGTAGGTGAAGACCGGTCTTGTTGTTGGTGGTACCTTTGATGTGGTCCAAATGTTGCTCGTAGTAGGTTTTGCGGTCGTTATTCTGGTGCTCAACAAGCTCGGCTTAGACGTCGCTCTAGATTTTGGTGTGTAAGGAACGTAAAATCCTGAGTTTGGAGTCTTAGATTGATCAGTGTTCTTGAAACTTTTAGCTATTGGTGTACTTTTTGGCCTTACACTTGTTGGAGGAAATGGACGAAAAGGGTCGTATTTGGTTGATTTAGAAGTCGTTGAAGAAATTGATCTGGAGCTCCATGGTGAGATTGTCGTTGAAGCCTGTGTGGTAAAACTTTTAAACGGATCAAATTTAACTGATGAAAGATTTGCGCTTGATGATTTTGTCGTCGATGTAGTTGATGGTTTTGTCAAACTAGATCCTGTAGTTCTTGCTGCCGGCCTTAGAGTAGTTGACGCAGCTTTCGGATGTTCATATTTTCCAGAATTATATTTACCAGAATCATATCGCCCCGAATTATATTGACCAGAATTTTTGACAGCTAAAGACGGGGTGGACTTTTTGGTCGTTGATGTGCTGGAGCTTTTAATCGTTGATAAAGTTGGTACAACCACTCGAATGTTCTTGGTATTCATAGAAGCATTTAAGGGCTTGATTGTTGTTTTGAAGGAGTTGAAGCGATTTGTCTGATATAATTGGAACAAACTTGTTGTTGGTGGCACTGTGGTTGAAGCTAGCCAGAATGGAACGGTTCCATTAGACTGGAGTAATTGGAAACGGTTTGTAGGTTTCTGAGTTGTCACAGCCAACCAGAAAGGTGTGCTTGGTTGTCTAAAAGTGCTGTTGAAATTGCTGGTTTGCAAAAACTGAGAATTGCTTGTGGGCTTTTTATTTGTCGTGGCTAACCAAAATGGAGTTGTTGCAACAGTTTTTTGAGTGCTTGACTGATAAAACTGGAGGCGACTAGTAGGCTTTGGAGTCGTTGAAGTTAACCAAATTGGAGTAGCTGCAACACTTTTTTGAGTACTTGACTGATAAAACTGGAGACGACTTGTTGGCTTTGGAGTTGTTGAAGTAAGCCAAAATGGTGTCGCGGAAACACTTTTCTGAGAACTTGTCTCATAGAATTGAAAACGGCTTGTTGGTTTTGGAGTAGTTGAAGTTAGCCAGAAGGGTGAAATTGTTGTTTCAAATGTTTGTATCGTATTCAAATTGTATGGTTGTAGCCTATTTATCCTCGGTGTTACTGTAAAGGCTGGGGGAGGTGGTGTAGTATATGACTTAAATAATTCATATTTGGCCTTTTCCTCGCTCATATATGATCTTAAACTGTTTGTGGACGGCGGTGTTGACCAAACATATGATTTAACTGATTTTGTTGGTGGAGTAGTGGTGGGCTGTTTGAAAAACCCATACGACAATGTTGAAGTTGGTGCAAAAGTAGTTTTCCATGTTGGTAATGGAGTTGTTGTTTTGATAGAGGGTATTGTTTGTTTTTGCTTCACAGATGGAACGAACTTTAAAAATGGGTTCTTAACATATTCATGGTTCACACTAGCACTAAATAATTCACCTTGAATGTCTTGATAAGGATTTGCTGTTTGAAATTGTTGAAAGAAAGGATTCTGATATGAATTCACTGCCGCATTATTATTCACTGAGTCAAAATGTTTGAGGAAAGGATTAGCATTGAATGCATGATTGTAGACAGGTTTGCTTAAATCAAGTGCTCTTCCACCATATTTATAATTATTCTCCTCGGTTCCATAAATTAATGCATTTTTCGTTATCGATTCAAAACCAAGACATTTATCAATGTAGTCATCAGCTCGTCCATTGCTGCAGTGTTGATCATACACTATCCAGGCGTTGAATCCGTTTCCAAAAAGTCTCTGATGTTCGTCATAGATTTTTCTCACGCACTGCACATCATCGGTTATATCACTGTCCTCCAAATCAGAACAATGTAACTCACAAGCTTTTCCATTGTCCTGTAGTGAACACCAGAACTCATCACTTATAAAGAACATTCCATGAGAACCAGCTACTGAAGCAGCAGTATTCAGTCCTGATTGATGTTTGGCTATACACACCCAACTAGAAATTTGCTCCTTTGGAATGCGATGTCTATCACGCAATTCGTTGGCCAATTCACAATCATCGTAAACTTTACCCCTGGGTTTATTCTTTGGCACGTAACTAAAACCGAAATTCCTCTGGGTAGGTGCAAAGACCTCAACCGATGCACTGCCATCGAAGCATCCCCGTGTATACTGTTCCGTTCTATCTTTGCAATAGGGATTGTAAACCGCCCAAGCATTAAAACCATCTCCCGATATTCTTGTATGTTCATCGTGAATTCGTTTTACACAATCAACGTCATCAGAAATGTCACTGTCCAAAAACTTACTGCAAGGCTGTCCACATGCCTTTCCATATCCATCTTCTTCATCGGAACACCAAAACAAATCACTTATTTGAAAAAGTCCATGATCAGCACTTCCATCGGCATTTAATCGCCCAACAGCTGACGTATGAAAATTAGATTCGTGATGTGCAATGCATACCCAAGTTGGAATTTCTTCTAATGGCATGTGATATTTTGTAAGAAGTTCATTGGCAAGTTCGCAACGTTCGTAGATTTTGCCCTTTGCCAATGGATGATGATAGTCTTCTATGGAATTTGAACTGATTGGCCTTGAATATGGAGAGTTATAGGAAGCAGCGGTTCGAAAATGTTCAGTGGCACTAGAACAATGGGATATATACTTTGCTGAACGACCATTACTACAGTGTCTCGGGTATACTGTCCAAGCATTGAAACCATCTCCTGACAAATGAGCATGCTCATCATAGATTTTCCGAATACATGCAACATCATCACTTATATCGCTGTCTTCGAGGTCTGAGCAGGATAATCCACATGCCCAGCCCTTACCCGGTGGAGAGCACCAATATATATCACTGATCTGGAAGAGACCATGATCTCCATACCCAATGGCGGATGTATTATAACCAGATTCATGCTTTGCAATGCACACCCATGTGGCTATCTGATCCTCGGGCAGATGATACTTATTCCTCAAATCATCTGCCAACTCACAAGGTTCATAAACCTTTCCATGTGGTTTTTCCGTGTGTCCATTACTTGGTTTGGCATAAGTTCTGTATTGCTCTAAGGGTCTAGACTTATCAACATCAATTCCATCAAAACAACCACGAATATACTTCTCAGTCGTTCCGTGACAATGATTGTTATACACAGTCCATGCATTGAAGCCATCTCCCGATATCCTACTATGCTCTTTGTGAATCTGTTTCACACATTTCACATCATCGGTGATGTCAGAGTCAAGGAATTTACTACATGGCACTCCGCAGGCCTTCCTGTGATCACCTTTATGCGAACACCAGAAAAGATCACTGATCTGGAAAAGACCATGATCGGCACTCCCATCGGCATTAAGACGACCCACAGCAGAGGTGTCATAATTCGATTCATGCTGTGCTATGCAAACCCATGTTGGAATTTCATCCATCGGCATCTTGTGTTTAAGAAACAGCTCCTTCGCCAATTCACACCTTCCGTAGACCTTTCCTCTGGAGTGTGGGACATAAGACTCTTCTTCTTCGTCCCCAATGTAGTTGGTTGTAATAGACTTTGAACGAACATACTCCTGTTCCTCATTTCCAAAGCAACCATCAATATACTCAAAGGGATTGTCTTTACAGTATAACTGATATGCATTCCAAGCATTATAACCATCTCCCGACAGTCGCTGGTGCTCGTCATGGATTTGCTGAACGCACTTTAAATCGTCACTAATGTCATCGTCACGCAGTCTATCACACGACACCCCACAACTGACCCCCTTACCAGGCGGCGAACACCAATATTCATCGCTTATTTGGAAAAGGCCATGGGAACCACTCTTCGCATTACCTCCAAAAGCAGACGTGTTCAACGAACTTGAGTGTTGCGCAATGCAAACCCAATTAGCGACATCATTCACGTCGACGCCATGACCATACCTCAATAATTGTGCCAATTCGCAGCGTTCAAACAATTTACTGTCTGTCAGGGTGACATGATGGCAAATGCAAACTATCAACGTGACAACCGCGACACGAAAAGATCTCAACACACTGACGTTTGCTAGATACCTGCTAGCTCGATTCATTATGCACACGACAACGATGTCGTTATTGTCAGTTACATACAATCAAAATATACCGTGAGTTTAGTCAATACCTAATTAAAAAAAAAAAAAAAATTAATTTGAATTCGAAATCAAAATACAATTCGAAAAATTATGAGAGAGACGTTTTTTTTCCGGACCTGCGACGTTCACGATTAAATTCCAACTGACTTTTGAAGATACTACCCTGGCTCATCTGCCCAGATAGATGTATCTTGAAGTTTATGATTATATGATGTCTACGTCTACCTATATATCTAACGATTCCTCACAACCAGACAAACTGACTGACCAGACGAAGTCCGAGAAAAGCAGGTTCTAAAAAATATAAATAAGCTTCTTTCTTTTGATGAGAATTATGTTTTTTTTTTCTAAAAAAAGATAAATGGTTTCTTTAAGCGGGTTATTAAAATGTACTCAGCTTAAAGTGTCAATATGATTTGTCAGCTGAGACAAACCAATTAATTAGATTGATGATGGTTCAACAAATCACACGTAGTTCAAAAATTCATCATTGGAATGAATGGCCATTGAAACAAGTTTCCAGTCAAATTGATTGGAATTTCTACTATCTTCTTAGAATAGAAATATGAAATGGCTACTATGAACCATAAATCACAAACAATTCGAAATTGCAGTTTAAACAATTTCGCAAAGACACGTTTTAACTGTTGACTTTCTTGCTTGTTAGCTGTTACTAGCTTTGTTTGCTAATTTAATGGAGGATGTCTAGAATTAATTTAGCAGTAAGTATAGAGCTACGTCAAGATATTGTCTGATGGGTTATTTTGTTATGTGTGTTTGTGGTTGTTTTTTTTTATTTTTTTCTTATTTCGATGATGACCTTAACATTGTTGAATTTATCAGAAGAACATTAATTATAAATTAAATCGAGACCGTTAACTATAATGATATAGGTTTTCTGAGTTTTTAATTGGCGTGTTTATTGGTTTTTATTGCGGTTGTTTAACGCCTCGGAAGTGAAACTGATTTTTAAAGGGGAGATAAAAATAATTTGGAAATGAAATGTTTGAAAGAGTCATAAAATTAAGTGAGTACTCAAAAATACATACTCAATTAATGGGTGCAGAGTGATAAATTAGGCGCCGCAAAGTATAATCTCATTCTTGAAGAAGGACATAGGTAGAACAATCATTTTTACTCGCGATTTTTGGTACTAAAGGGTGTCCGATCATCAACAGTCACCACATGTTTTACATAGATATTATATTTCGTTTTGTCTTCATTGACAGCCAATCCTATTTGTTTTTCTTTTAAAACTCAGGGCATCAGTGCACTAAGCTGTCAAAAATAGATCTGTTTCTTTTTATCTTCGACATCTGAGCTCTATGAGCTCAGAATAAAATGATGGAGCAGATAAAGCACGAAGCTGATTACGGCCAACTTCATGTATAGTATGTATGTTCTTTGCCTGATAGTGAAATGTTATCTACTCATTTGACAGTGAAGTGCTCAAGTCTTTTTAGTAAAAAAATCATAGGGTACGGAGTGCTTAGAGCTTACTTGACCTGCCCAAGCTCTACTCAGTGCTCTGCTCAGAGCTAGAAAAGAAAAACGCCTATTGGAAAATGCCTTACCGCCGATTGTATCTAGACATCATCTGCATAAACAAGTAGTTGAATAGACTTCTGATAAATTTTAGCAGTGGTATTAGCTTGCGATTTGAATACAATTGCTTCAAGAACGATGTTAAATAGGTTGCATGATAACGCGTCGTTTTTCCCTAGATATTTCTAAATTATTAAACGGTTCGGTGGTGGGTTCTTACCGAATTTGACAAAGCACATATTTCTCCATTGTCGTCCTGAGATACGGACAAAATCAGTTTAAAAAAATGTTCATTTCAAATCTTGAGCACTTGACTGTGTATCCTTCCATATTCCCCCTCTCATCTCAGCAGGCTTCCGCTTCCGCCCTGGACTTGTAGCAATGGGTGGATCTTTGGAACTTTCAAACATCACTTTCTTGTCGGTATAGGTCTCGATAGACCAGTTATCGTGCTCTCTCTTTTTATACCTGAAAAGTCGGCATTCATACACGTTCTTCCTCGGTAGTCCTCGTTCTTAGCTGCATGCGCAACCGACATTATTCATCGATATTGTGGATTGCTGAAATATTAGTAGAAATATTAAGTTATGTCAATCTCTTGCAACTTAAACTTCGCTGCACAAAATCCTTTCACAGCATCGGCTAGACGTTGTGCGTCATGGGTATCAGCATACGTATACTTGAGCTCTACCAAGCAGTGGTCCGAGTCTATCTTTGTCTTTCGAAATAATCGGACCTCCAAAATTGGAAGCAATTTTAACGTCGTACTTCGGACACATATCGTACGTTATTTGGAGGAGATTAGAAAAACCATCTTTGGTTGAGTGGTTGAGTCGTACCGTACCCCACTTCCGTAGGAGCGTAGGTGCTGGTTTACACTATTGAATCCTAAAACTTCTTGCCTTAACTTCCCTGATCATAGAACCGCACTCAAACAGCCGCTGACTCTGCTTATAGGACCCTGCCTTTTAAATCACTCTCCGTGGTTAGATGTCAAAAAATACTTTGCGGAATTTTAAAAGAAGACATTCTTTTAGATCACAGTAATTTTTATGTTCCTCAAAAAGTGCATGAATTTTTGGCACAAGTTGTTTTTGAACCTCAAAACTTGGATTGACTGTTCTAAAAAAAACAATCTTTCTTATACAAAAATTCAGCACGCTTTTTACTGCTTTTACTTTCCATTATCAACTTGAAAACATATTGATGCTATCAAAATAATTCTTGGAAGATTGTCTAATTATGTGGTTTCGTGGTTATTCAAATTCAATATGTTATTATAATGACTCATGTATTTTTGTAAGAAAAGATCAAACCTTTAAGTGGTTCTAATGGATAAGCGATATATCTTGTATTTATTCGATAATTAATAAAATTTATAGCCAACCGAAAACTTCTGGCATCGGTTATGTGTATTTTATAATATGTCCAATGAGTAATAGACAAAAAAAAGTCTACTAAAAAAAAAATAATAAAAACAAACACTCAATGAACTTAGCTTAAAGATTTGTCTTATTAAATTTAAGTCACGCACATACATATTTAGTGATCGAGGTGAATGGATACGTGTTTTGGAGGTTTAAGTGGAAGACTTTGCTTCAAACCATAACCATGACCATGAAAATAAAAAAAGGCATTCAAACTTTTATAATGCTGTGATTGCATTATAAAAAGTACATTCCTAATAAATTTTGTTGGGTTTCAAATATTCTTGTTTAATATTTGAAGCGCTTGAAGGACTTAAGCGACATTTTTAAACATTTGAGTTATGATCATATAAAGTTTATTGCCTATAACTTTTTTTATGAAAATAATAAAAATACTACATGGATAATTTAAATTCAATAAAACTCAGGTGAATTTAATTTAAGTTATCTTTTTTAAATTTTATCAATCATACAATTGCTATCTGTAGTCAACCTGAGATCTTAGTATAATCGGAAAAAAAGAAGACGAAGAAATTATCCGTCGTAGTTGTGTACGTGGTCCAAATTTGTTCTAAACATTTAGTTCCTGAATAAACTGAGGCCTAAGAGATAGGGTTAACGGAAAGGGCAAACACAAAGCAAGTCCTTGGGTTAATAAAATTCTTTATTTTATCGGTACTTTTATAAGGATTGTTCCGAAAATAACATCAGATTTCTAAAACAATTCAACCGGAATACTCGCACAGCGAGGAATGACCATCAGTTCATCCTTGATTCCAAATTCGGATTTACAGTAAAATATAAAGATTCTTTCTGTAGCCGCACTACTCCAATGTGGAATGCTCAATTTTCCCCTCAGATTGTGATACTCAAACATTCAAATCCGATGTGCATTGATATCTCCAGTCGTCTTCGCTTTGGTTTTCCAAATGGCTCACCTTTGTGTTAAATCATTATAAGTGTATTCATAACCCCTTGAGTGCCCCGCTCACTATAAAAAAAGTAAGTCAGTGTCAAAAACATATGATCACATTTTTCGAAATTTCGAAACATTTGTACACTTTTCCCAACCAGTGAGAAACATGAAATGGAAATTAAGAAGTGTGTGGATTAGATCACAACAACTTGTTGACACAAACACTTTGATCAGGAGTTATCGCTATTTCATGATGGCTGCCATGCTAATCGTCAGACTCCGTTTTATTAGTGGAGCTCGTCTATTTATAATCATGTTTATTCCAAAAACATGTTATTGAATTGCCCAGAAATCGAACCTCGGAACTATCATTATACGTATATGTTGTGCTCAAATCTATTGTGTTAACCCATTCACTGAGAAGAAGACTTATTTTTCAATGTACATTGAATTATAGAGCGCAAGCTACGCAACCTTATTGCTGTATGAAACCATACATAACCCTTTCACGTTTCACCACAATTTTGATTCTCATTATGTGAAAAGGTGAAACTAAATTTCAAAAAATTTCATACGAATAAATTCTTTCACGCTCTCATTTGCAAGTGAATTTTTTCTTGTGAAAGTGACAATTATGCTCCCTTTGAAATTCAAAATTTGTATAAATGACAGACAACAAGAGACGACTATCACAAAATCACAATGTACATTGTTAAATTGACCACGATAGTTTCACTTATGGAACGAGAATAATTGAATGAATGTGAAAACAATTTACTTTTTTTGAGCAGAGATACAGAGATGAGATAAGAGATAAGATCTTATAACTTGTTTTTGATATACAAAAATATATTTAGACATTTATGTATGTCATATTCGAGTGGTTTCACTCCGAAGATCATTAAAACACACCCTTTTTTAATTGTGCATGTGGTAGTTGACCAAAGATTGTTTACATATATTTTTTGTAACCTCAAACGAAGCAAAAACGAGTTAAAAAGTGTTTTTTTCAATATTTGTTCCTTATTTACACTTATTATTTAAGTTTTTAAAATATAAAAAGAAATGAAAACACACTGCGCGTTTTGTTTTATATGGCTTTGACCATATGATCGATGTAAACAATATACATATGGTGGTAGATAATTTTGATAGCACTCCCAACACTCCCAATTCAATTCAGGAAGGCAAATTAGCACTCCGAAACATCACTCCGAACAGCCAATCGACCAATTTAGGAAGGTTTTTTTCACTCGGAGGTCCCTCCGAACGTCCACTCGAATATGACTTTTATAATGACAACCTATTTTGCCATTTTTTAACCACTTTGCCTTTACTCAATCATTCGATGAAATGTTCGTTTAAAATAATTCTATTATTTGTTTACAGATGCTCCAGTAATTCTGACTCTGCCACACATGTTAGGTGCATCACCTGAATATACAAAAATGATACGAGGCTTAAAACCGGATATAAAGAAACATCAAACCTACGTCGATGTTCAACATGTAAGTTAAAATATTTCTTAAAGTTAACTTCAAACTTATTAAATGCATTTGTTTTCTTAACAGTTGACAGGAACTCCACTTCAGGGAGGCAAACGAGTTCAATTCAATATGTTTTTGAAAAGTATCAATAGAATTACATTGACAGAGAACTTAACGACAGTTCTAATGCCAGCCATTTGGGTGGATGAGGTTTGTAATTTCTTTATCTGCATAAATGTTCAATTTTGACATCAAATTCTTTATTTTTTTTAGGGAATTCAACTAAACAGCGAATCAGTGCATCTCCTTAAATCCAAACTCTTAAATTCACTTAAAATTCTCAACATTGTACATTGGTCAATTTTAAGTGCGGGCATTGCAATCACCGTTACCTCAACAATGTTCTACTTTGCTTTTCGAAACAAACCAGAAGATGAAAGTAAAGTTCTTGAGTAAATTTATAAGTCAACATAAAAAAATGTGAACTAACAAACTTAAAATAATTTAAACAAAAAGCCCAAAATGACACTCCACACCTACACCATATAGATCGACATACATAAATAGTTTTTAAACAAAACAAATAAAAAAAACAATTAAATTTAAGACCCATTTTTCGTTCCATTTCACTCGTTTTATCTATTTTTACAAAATGTGATTAAAATATAATTTAATTATATTAGTTTTTGTTTTAAGAATAAATAAAACTTTGTTATTTACTTATTTAATAAAATTTAAAAAGAAATTGTTATTGTATAGTTTTAGGAATAGGTATATTTTTGAAAATTGAATCTATAAAAGCAATATTTCGTCAGTCAATCAAAAATCAATCGTTCCAGTAATTGTGTTTCAATTACATATTTCAATTATAGCTATAAACTGACCCTCAATAAACTCTTCATTCTATGTTTCCAAGGGTTTCAGAGTATACCTACTATCGTAAGGTTTCAGTTATATAAGTGTTGAATTTGACTTCACTGAGTTTCGATGGTTCATTAAACCGACAAAGGCTAGCCGTTTTCGCATAAGTCTAAGAAATAAATGTTTTTCTGCAAATAAAATATGGAGACTTGTTACACACTAATTTATAAATCTTCTGTGAATTATAGCTGCTCTTCATTATGTTATAAAGGCCATTGTTTTTACAAATAGTGAAAACCTAATTTTGGGATGATTGAGGCAAGTGACGTACCGGTCGTACTTCTATTTCAAGTGAAGTTCAAAATGTGTTGTTTTTTTTGTTGAGAATTCAGCTCGTTTGAGACTTGTTAAAAAACGCGGCTATAAGGAAACGTCAAATTTTGTCGGTAATGGTGTTGGCTAATCCCCAATGTAGTTTTTTTTTGTGCCTTGTTGCAAGTCCACAACAGTTGTAATTTAACAACACGTAAATACAACAACAACATAAGTCCATATAGACTTAGCTAACTCTCGATAATTATTGGGACTTAGCTAAGTCCATAAAGGTTACTGCGTTACCGAAATTACATGTGGTTATATGGGAACGTCAGTAATGTTGGAGGCTTAATCTCAATGTCGTTTTTTTCACACATGTTTATATGGATTTGCAAAAAAAAAAACGGCTAATACAAAAATTCCTGAAGTGATTATGAACATTTTTTTTCCACAATTACCAATTTATGCTTGTGTACACAGCTTAAGGCAGTGTCGGTATGTTAACGATGCAGATTTCACACCCACGCCATCTATCCAAAACTAGTCAAATAAAATAAACATGACACTCGTTTTTGATTTGATGGCAGCTACCTAGCGCACCACACTACCGACATCTTAGTTTGTGTGAATGCTATGCGAAGTGCGGGTCGCTGCTACTAATTAGTAAACAAGTATTTCACCGATTTTAGCGTATTTTTCCAAACAAAATCAAATAAATTGCCCATAAAAATGCAATCCAAAGTGCGCCCCATCGATTTCCGATAAAATTTAATGTATAAATCGTAAATTTATCGCATAAAATTCAATTGCAAAGTACCGAAGGTGTTTTTTTCTCCGCACACAAGTTTTTTCACAATTTTTTTTTTTGCAAAATTTTCTCAAGTGTCAAAGAAAGAAGTGAAATTCTGGTTAAAAATCATAAAATAAGTGTGAAAAAGTGAATTGAACAATAGTTCAATTAATTCAACATCGTTTGAAATAAGTTTTGTTAGTAAAATCTATTGTGCGGGCGATTTTTTTCATTTTACAGTAAAATCAATTCGGTGCGATGTATGTAACGCGGTAATCGCCGTCTACCATAATGCCATCAAAGAGAGTTTTCACCAATTCTGAGGTAGAGGTCGCTTCATAATGCTGAGAGATTTTTTTCCCCAAGTTTATCTATTTTTTTTTTGTATTGTATGTATTTTATGTCCATTTTGCCTGTACCTGTATCTTTGGATTGTGAAAAAATGGATATAGAATTCTGCACCTAGATATAATCTATCAGTTGCTTTTGTTGTGGGTTCATTAAAATTGAAGTGTAAATTATATTAAAGGTAATTGAGATAGAAGATTTTAGGCATAGTAAGGTGGAAAACTAATGAGGTTTTAATTTTTTTTCAATGGAATTTGGTAATTTTCTGTTGATGTGATATGCTAAATTGTACCAGATTTTGACGTTTGAATGGCGTCTCTAGTACCATGTGAGCAATTAGAAGAGTTGCCAGCAATAATAATTATTTTAGTTTATAGTTAACTAAAACATAAGTACGATTGTTGCTGAATAACAAAATTGTTTTTGAATTGAAAAAATCAAACAAGTTAGAAATTGTTGGGGAATAGTAAAAAAAAACTTAAATTGAAAGGAGTAGTTATTATTTCAAAATTTAAAACCATCAATGACCCAACACAACAACGCTTCCTACGTGGTTAATGACAAAGAAACAAGGTAAGTTGTGTCCTCCTAATGCAAAAAGTTTTTAGTCTTGCGCAAGAATTCTGTTTATATATTCTAGCTTTTGATCTATTGGCCAACAACATCTCGATTGCGACCATAACTTCCATTTACCGCTTCATTTAGAATCTATTTTTTTTTGCTCACCGTATGTGTATTGTTTGATATTATCATTGAGCTTACACACATAGAGAAATCATGTGTAAGTTTCAAACTTAGCTCGTGGAATGTTTCATACTCGTGTGATGTTTCATACTATCGACTTGATACTCTTGTATCAATTATTCTTAAATTATTAAAAGGCAAACAAAAATAAAGACAAACAATTACAAATGTACGCAGAAGAATTTAGTTTGGTTCAGTTTGAATGTTTTTGGTTACATGGAATTATTGCAATAATAGTTACTCGATATGTTCATTTAGCGACATCTACTTCTGTGAGTTTGAAACCATCTTTATTCCTCTATGTGTATAAACTCAATGACATACAAACAGTACCATTGCAAAACTAAGTTTCGTCAACTACCTCTTTTATGTTTGAATCAAAAATATACTTTTGCAGAAAACATTAATATAGTTAATTATTTTACCCAAAGGTATATTACTCGTACCCCTCCTTCTGCGCTCTGAAACTAAATTTTGTTCTGATATCTTATGTATTTTAATTTTTTAAATTCAACATTTGACAATCATTTGAAATGCACCTGTGTATATTTGTGCAAACTTTTTCTGATTTAAAAGTATGTTGGCCATCGAGATATTCGTTCAAATGATGTTCGGAACTGCGATCGAGTTATTATTTTACAGAAACCATTTATACTCCTTCAATTGATATTTCCATCAGCTGCAGTTAAGTGTGATCAATTTTTCTATGGTTAAAGACTTTCATTCATCGCAACCGATCGGAGAAAATGTGTACGAATTTTGTATCATGGTAATAATACCCATTCCGATTGATTAATCTTAGCCTCCGAAATTAGTACACCCAGCGATAAAAAAAACTCGCATTTATCTTAAATATTTTTTGGTTTTAACGTTTCTAATTTTTTCTATTATATTATTGTAATACAAATATGCATTCATTAGAGTGAAGTGCGAACATAAAGAATACAAGGAAAATAAAACGTTGGTTTGGTTTGGCGGTATACATTTTTTTATTATTTTCTTTCTGTTAAAACGATTTTAAAAGAAAAAAAAACAGTTACTTTGATTTAAAATATGTAGAATTAAAAAAAAACATAAAATAAAATGAAATACCTCAGGTTTATCTGAAAAAAAAACCTACGAAAACACCTTTAATAATGTTTGATAACAAAACATAAATAAAAAAATATTTTTTTTAGTACCTGGCAATTCCCTCCTAATTTATTTGCCAACAAATCTTTTTTTTGTTCCACTGACATTTAATACAAAAAAAAATTCAATTCAATGTTTTTCACAAAAATCTACTACAATATTAAGATGTATTCATAAAAATTCCCCTCCACTCGCCATTCTTTTACACACACACACTCAAAAATATAATTTTCAGTTGAAGTAAAAGTAAAATGGCGTCGCCCACTGCCAATTTTCTGATAGATCCGAATCAAAATAAAGCAAATTCCCATGTCACTGAAATATTAAATGAATCTCTCAGCAATTGTGTTAATTCCTTAAATCAAAATCAATCAAATGCATTTGTTAATAATTGCAGAAACCTCCTCGATCAACAGCAACAGGGTCAACAATCTTGTATTGGCATTGAACAACAACTAACTAGGAGTACTGCAAGCGACCCAATAACTTTGTCGTCGACATCGTCCACCAACATAATCGACAGTGACCTCAAAAATAGTGTTTTTCTTCCATCAGTTGTAACTGCAGCCCGCGAGCTAAATAATAATAATAATAATATCACTTTTGATAATCTAAAGAACAACACATTGAGAAGTAGTTCAGGAAGTGGGGGAGAGTTTGTGAACTTTCAACAGGTGGAGAAGTCCAACCCTAACAACCACCCAAACCAGATTTCTGGTGGGCAAATATTTTCCTCATCTGAGAATATACAAATAATACAGCGAAATATGCCAAAGAGCAATGAACCGATTAAGATAGCTTTCTCAGCATCGCATCAACAACAACAACAACAGCAGCAGCAACAGGCTCAACAGCCTCAGCAGCAGCAGCAGCAACAACAACTACAACAACAGCATACCACCCAATACCAGCTCTCGAATAATAGCTTCATCAGAACCACCAAGATACCGACCACCATGAGCAATCAGGCGACTGGCGGGAATCGGATTACCTTTACCAGTCAGTCGCTACCTAATGGCACAATCTCACAAAGCCAGGCAGCTTCGATTCTGCAAGCTGTTTCCACCGCCCAGCTGCCCAACACCACCACCATCAAGACTATCACGTCAGGTGCAGGGCTGCAGCACCACCAGCAGCAACAACATCAACAACAGCAGCAACAGAACTCCCAAACAGTAGGTGCTACCCAAACTTTGGTAATTAAAAATCACGCAGTCTCCCTGCCGGCGGGCTTAGTCTCAAGTGCACCAGGAATCGTAACTATGACCAAAACTATCAATCAGGTATATTCCATCATCACATGCTAGAGCAACCTTATAAAATAAAATTCTAGATTGTAGGTGGCTATAGCCACCGCGATACTAGTAGAAGACGAAACCTCATAGATAAATTGTCGTTCGAGACTCCTTGCTGTGTAGTTCGTATTTTTTGTTGCTCGTAGTTCCTTCTATACCTATATCCAGAAAAATTTTATTTCTTATATTTTTTGATATAATATTGGATTATGGTATTTAACTTTCTTTAATTTTCTTGTATGTTATGTGATGTACCTATGTTATGTGATGATTGATGAATATTTGTACCTATTTATCCTATTTATTTCTTTGTAGTATTCGACTCAATTTTATATTGAATCGGTTGTGTCTATCAAAACAGTTTGATCAAAAATATTTTGTTGCTTGTAGTTTAGCTCAAAATTTATAAAAATATTTTTCTTTTTTATTTAATTTTTGCTTTTCCGCTTTGCTTCAATATTATTTACCTACTTGCTTATAGAACCGCTTTAAGCACACATACACCTCGATATATGATTGACATTCTTTAACACTAACACAAAAGTGTTCTCTTTTTTGTATACATACAGGATGACCAAAAAAAACTTCGACCCATGTTGAAACGGCGTAATATCATCATTTGTATCTGGACCTTTAATTTGTTTCCATATTTTTTGGAAGATAATAACGGTCAAGTACGCGCTGACGTTGTTGTTCGCATTTTTAAACGTTTTGGCGAAAATCATAGAATCTGTTATCAAAAACCCCAAATATCGTCCTATCGTGCTGGCCAAAAATGTCCCTCGAATTATTTGCTACTATCGAAAGAGCTGTAAGTGCGGTCATGTCCTCCAGACTCAATTACTACATCAGCGTAGGAAGGCTCGGGAAATCTGTACTGAAATTCACCTTCACCTAAATTCACTGACGATTTATTTCATACAAAAATAACGTCTCCTTGGTTTTATAAAAGAGGTCCTTGTTATTTAAGTTCGTTTTGACTACGATAATTTTTCGTTTGATTTGCCTTCAAGATATCCGAGATCTCCGTATGCTCAGAAATATAAACACAAATTCTCAGTGAAATTTCTCACTGTTGCTGTCAAAAAGCTGAGCCTGAAAAGTTTTGGATTCGCTTGCTCAGGTAAGCGCTTAGAAATATAAACTCGCCGATTTATGTCATTTTGAAAGGTAATAGTGGATCCCAAGTAGCCAAAGTTCTTAAGTATTTCGAGTAGCTGATGTTAAAATTATTTCTCGTTGAAAGGTTTTGTGTTCAATATTTGTTGCCACCATGATCATTGGGCGTTTTTTCAATGGTATGTCTGCTATAATATTGCAGATATGTTATATCTTTTAAATTACTGTTACTTTTTGGAAATAAACTTCGTATGGATTTATGAATGCATAAAACCACACTCCATTTGAGAATAATAATAATAATATTTTAACTATGTGTCTGTAAGGCACACTGTCTTTTAAATGAAACTTTTTATTTTTCAATGTATACCTCATGGGCGACGTGCAGCATAAGCTGCTGAAAAAAATGCTATGTACCAGAGTTAGTGTTGAAATGGAAACCTCTGGTGTAACAGCCAAGCACTCCATCCATTGTATCAATGCCGCCCTCGCGAATGCCCCTCTACAACTTTAGCTCAATCTTATGTTGACCTAATTTTGGAACATCTACTTTTGTTTTTGCTTACCATTCCAAAAGAAAACAAAATATTTCATCCAGTGCACGATTGACAACGCATGTCAATTTTGTTATTATTTTATTCGGGAGCGGGTCGAAATTCTGGGTCACGAGCACGATCTTGGTTGCCAGTTCACGCAACGGTGAGATAACTCTCAAAGTATTAAAAATGTTCTTTGTGTCGTTCGCTTTGTTGCACTTAGGTATGTCCTAAGTTGTCCCCGGCAATATCGTTCAATACATTGATTTGTAGCGCTCGGAGTTAATGGTAATATGTTAACAATCGTCGTTTTCAAAGTAGTACGGAAGATCGATGTCGTCGGACCTAATAACATTTTGTTGATATCGTCATTAAAAATCATTTTCGGACAAAATTAGAGTCGCCTTCTTAACGCTCCAAAGTTCTATCAGCAAATAACAGTATGTTTTTGCCATGCTAATTAATTTCATTTTGTTATTTACTTTGACTTTGGTCAGTAAGATCTTGTCTGTTATCTTGTGTTGAAGTCTGTGAAAAGCTGAGTTCTGCAGTTAGATCTGATGTTGGTACATTTAGATCTGATGTTGGTACACGCTTTTACGAACAGAGGCGATGTTCTCCAACCATTAGCTTCGAATTCGACCAAAAAACGTTGGAAAGCACTATCTCATGTGCGAGAAAGTTATAAATCCTTAAAAAGTATCAATTATTTTGATAAATCCATTTTATCTTAGCTCTTTCGAATTTGGCGTATATTTGTAGTTATTTTTTTTCAGTCCTTTCGAGTTAAAAATAAAAAAAAGCTTTATCTCAGTCTTAAATCTCATTTGTCTGAGCTAATGCTTTCATTTTTCTCAGCTAATTGCAGTTTTTTTTATGAAAAATAAAATTATTTGGCATACGAAAGCTAGCATTAGCTCAGAAAAATGAGATTTGAGACTGAGATAAAGGTTTTCGCATACCCATCCTTCGCTCTCGTCATGAAGCTGTCCGGCACACGTCACACAGTCAGGCAAGTTATAAAGTACTCAATTTATTTATTTTTCAAAATGGATATTTTTCGTGATAAATAAATAAATAAATAAAAATTAAAATTGTTAAATTTGTGACCTAAGCAATGGTTTTTGAACCTGTACCCTTATGAGCCACATTGTTCTTAATATTTAAAGAGTCGACGAACCTTCCCAATCTCTCGATAATCGTATAATCGAAAACTGCTGCTATTTCCAAATCTATTTAATCTTCTTTCACGAACGTTACAAGTGCTCTCCAGGAGCTCAACTTGTGCTCCCATATGGACAAGTTCTTAAAATCAACTCTTCACTTGACTTCGTGAAATAATAACAGTCCAAGATATAATCGAAATGAACCATGATCCCTTTACATCTGCCCCTGTATGCTTTTCATATAAATGTATTTCCCTTAAGAAAATTATTTAAGTTTTCAAAATCGATTCTTGCGATTTTGTCTTCGCGGTCTGTTTTTGAACAATCATTTGATTCACCCTATATGAAGATGCAAGAATGTCTTAAAGTAGTTAACTTAATTTCACTAAAAAAAGCAAACAAAATATCAGACATTTCCTTTCAGCCTCCTGATCATTTTATTTTCTTATTTTTTATTTTCTTAATACTTTTACCCTCCTACCATATAAAATCTTTCTCTTTACCCACTCACAGTTCCTCTTATGACTCCAACGAATCGGTATCTAGTATACTTCAAAGTATTGAATTAAAAATTAAATATTTCGACCTGAACTTCAGCACACCTTGCTTCATTAACCCTAATCATAGCTAGTTTTTTCGTTTTTAAATGAAAGTTTTTTAAAGTAAAAAAATAATCAACAGTCTTGCCAATTATAATATGGAAATGGTAAGTTGTACCTTCATACCGCTATCTGCCCAGCGAATAAGGAGATCTGGCCAAAACTGAATATGAAGCGTACCAAATATCTGTTGTCTTTGAGCAGATTACATATTAGCACTGTAATAACTGAACACTGTTGTATAGAAAGATACGCCATTAGACTTGGCGTTTTCTCAAACAACTTCTGCAGAAGTTGCTTCAACGAGAAGAAAGAGATTTAGTCACCCAATTTTCTACTCATGCTCTGCTCTCTCGCAAAAGCGTTAATTACATTTAAGAATTTTTTTTCTTAGATTCACTGCCTTAATTGTTGCATTAAAAGATCCCTGAATTTTTTCATGTGGTATCAGAATAGACCTTTTATTGTTTTACATAAATCCTTAAGTGATTTAAGAATTTATATCGAACATAAAATCTTAAGTGTCGTTTCAGCAAACGGGCCTAAGTGTGTTCGCCATTTTCCTTACAGCTACCTTAACCTAACCTAATCTTATACAACTATAGGTACCTAAATGGTTTCTGATAACTGAATTCAAAGTCGTTTGGAATTTTAATTTTGTGGATAAAAAGTTTGAATCACACCATATTTTGAGCACAACAAAGATTGTTATAACGACTAAATATTTTTCTCATTCAATTAGTAATTGAAACTAATTATTGAATCACTTTCGTGGCACAAATTTAAATCCATATTCGTCATTTCCATCTTGTGATCTCTTATATACCTTAATGTATTTGTTTTCAATGGATTTGTTGTACGTTTTTACTTAAAAATTAATGTTAAGCGACCTTTACACGGCCAGTCAGAGGACGTCAGTCATCTACACATATAATCAGTCATCAGGCAAAATCAAAAGGGTTTTGATTTTTTGTCAAACAAATGCACGCATACAGACTTATTTTTACAAACACTATATTACAGATTGATGTCAAATGACTGACCGTGTAAAGGTGGATTAAGGTTAAGCTTAATCAAGACTGTTTCTACACCTACTTCCCTTACTTGGTTTTGGTATGAAATTCTTCAAGTTTTTTTTATCAACAATTCATGGTGTCCCCTTGTTTTTAAGCAAACAATTTTCTCAGAATATTTCTAACTTTTTATAGCTAGTCTTTTGATTAAAAATTAGAAAAACAGAAACAATAACTTGTTCTAAGATCCAAACAATTTTAAAAATGTAGGTTTGCAATAAAAAATCACAAAACTTTAGGAACACAAACACTTAACCTACTGAAAGATGAATAACTTGCGTTGCAAACAAAAAGTATAATTATATCTCAAGCTATGTTCTTTTTCTGTTTCCTATTTCAGATTTATTCTCTAAAGTGTGTTAAAACGTGTTAGGTAAACCTATAAACCCAAAAGAGTATATTTTACGAACACGATCTCTGTCTTATCTTCATTTTATTTTATTTTTTTTTCTGAAGAAACATAATATGTACCTTATATATATTTTTTTAGAAATATTTAATGTTAATCTATAGATGTGCACTTTTGACTCTTTCGCTGTAGAGGTTGCAGACTGCATGTGTAAAAACAAAAAAAAAAAACAAAAAAAAAAGATCTCGTCTAGCCTTATATTCAAAATAAAATTATATTTAAATTACTTTTTTTTATGCATAAAATGATTTTCTTTAATGAAATTTAATCTGCTTGTACAGGGTAATCAACAGAATATTTTAGGAACTTCAATGATTCCAGCTAGTGTAGTTGTAGGGATGCGTCCGCAGGGACAAAATCAACATAAGAACGTTGGCACTGGCACACTTGGACGTATGGTTATTGGTGGCCAGCATATGGTGGGAACAAGACCATCTAGTCCAGCGGTAAGTTTCAAAATCATTCACAGTTTTGCAATTTTTGAATTTTCTTTTTTTAAATTTAGATAACGTTAAGTACTCTAACACCAGGCCAATCTGGACCAGCCTTAATTCTCAAGACCGAAAATGGATTTCAGCTGTTGCGCGTCGGCACGGCTCCATCTAATCCAGTTAATCAATCAATGGGAACGAATTCATCAAATAACACAATTCGCTTGCAAACAGTTCCAGCTGCTGTAAGTAGATTTACAGGGCCACCTTTAGCACTACGTAAAACGATTGTAAGGTCCTCAGCACAGCATCAGAAACAGAAACAAAATGTAATTCGATAATTCAAGCATTCCATTTTTTTATATTAATCTTCGATTATTTTTATTATCTTGTCTCTCTATTTTTATGTTTTAATGTTTTGATTGTTTGAAAACTTCTTGTCACTCTCTCGCTCTCTCGATCTCTTTTTTGGGTGTCTCTACCCCGGAGAGATTATTATTATGATTATGCAACCGATATTGATGTATGAATTTTACATTTGGGATTGCATTATTGCTTAAATATTTTAGAGAGATATATTTAAAATCTTATCTTTTGGATTGATTGAAGAATATTTATTTTATTTAAATTAATTGTAAATGGATTCAATTTCCTTTTTTTTTCAGTTAGATTTAGCTTTTGAACTTGTTGCCGCCGCACTTGTGTATGCACTTCTGTGTTAATATTTTGTTTAAAACATTCAATATTTTAGTTTGACGTATATTTTTTTGGTGTATACTTTGGTGATGCCTTTGTCTCGTTATGGAAAAAGGATACAGATTGCATGCGATAAAAGAAATACAAAAAAAAAACTATTTTCTTTTCAATGGATTGTAGATTGAAAGAGAATCAACGTACATTTTCAAATGAAATATTTATGTTCTATTTTAATTTTGGAAATGATAACGGAAACATTTTCTTTTAGTATTTCAGTTACATTTTGATTTACTGTTTCTTATTTTATTATTTAAATTTTAAATATGCGCCTTATGTCGATAGTGCTAAATTTGATATTTTAGTTGTTTTATTTTTCTTAACGTTTTTTCGTATTTATTTTGTGAGTAAAGTTCAACCAGAGAATACAACGAACTTGGAAATTTGTTTCTATATTATTTTCTCTTTACAAATTTTGCTTTATTCTTAGTCTTTCTTCTTACTGTTACTGCTCATCCTCATGTGAGGTTTTCGTACCCTATTAAACGACGGCAAGCCTTTGGGTCTTAAATTGTTTGCAATCGGAAACCAATTCAATGCTGTTGCTTTACACAAAATTAAAACAAATTATTGTGGTTTCCTAAAGTCAGGTGTTCATTTAAATAAATTGCCGTAATTGAAATCACAAAAGCGATTATATAACGCGAACTAAGCTTAAACTTAATTAATTTTTTTAATAAAAAATTCTGCAATTCATTAGCTTCATTTTAATACCAATCAACACCAACATTGTTGAGTTTCAAAGATAACTATAATCGGCCCCTCAGCCTTTACAAAAACTTAAAGTCTTTTGGAGCAATCATCCACCGCATTATACTGGGTCTGAATCACATAACTGGTCACTTATCTCTCCAGACTTAATACAAGCTATAATTTGGACCGTGGGTCATAGTTCAATAGGTTCAAATCAGGACTGCAAGAAGGTCATGCATCAACATTTTTTTCCGAATTTCTTCTTGGTAGTTGTTATGTCTTTAGCCTTCAGGTGTGATACCCTAATATTCCTCCAAACTATCAAGGAGACTTTTCTAGAACCTGGCAAACTTTTCCTTAGTTTCTTGTCGGCCATTTTTTTGGTCAGTTCCACGTCACGTTTGTTCAACTACCGTAGACTCTTATTCCAAATCAATTTATCAATTGTCCAAGACACCGAACTTTTGCTCATTCCAACTTCTATGGAAGTCATTTCCGGCTATCGCAAGGGTTTTCTTCAGATGCGAGCTGCTCCTACTAGGGTGTTTTTAAAATAAGGGCTTCCTAGGTTTGTCTGCCATGAAGAAAGTTTCCCTATTTTATTGCGCCCCAGTCGAACACACGTGACCTTAAATAATGAAGAAATTTGATTTACCTGACTGTTATTACTGCAGCCTTCTGATATTTAACTAATAGTGTTAACTAATTGATCTGAGGCATATTCCGGGTTCATATGCATGAATCAATGATTCATGGGACATCACCTGTCACGATTTTATAGACGTATTTCAAAGAGCCACGATTGAATTTTGTTCAACTTTTCTTTCCATCAAGTCTTTTTTTTGCGATTGTCAATTTTTGACATGCTCATGAAATATTGACGAATAGGCGTGAACCGAAAATCGGAGGAACCAGATGAATCAGAGGAATCGGAGGAATTTTCGTTGGTTTAACTTAACACAACCAACCAACAACAATTCCTCCGATTCATCCGTTATTTTGTTCTGGCCTAATGTATGCGAGTGGAACTATCTTGCAAAATCAGTTCATGCACAGCTACGTTTTTTACTGTCACTACAAATTTTTTACGACCTTCACAAAATTGGTCCTGTATGACAGTTCGACCACGATTGAATTTTAAAAACCAGGGGTGGAATCGCGTAAGATGATAGTTGACTGTCACATTTTTGATTTTTCCTTCTGCGTAAGGCGATCACATCCACCAATTCAACTCAATTTAACTTTGTTCAATTTGCCAGTGACATTTGTGAAAAACATTGTTGTCGTAGTTATATTTTCAAGTAAATTCATCGAAATTGCTAATTTTTAAGTGAATAAATGTAATAATTCTAAATTTAACCACTTAATTTCGATTGTTGTATACTATTTCATATGGCACAAGAAATATTGTTTTTGTTGATTTTGTGACTAAAATTGAAAAAAAGTTGAAAATTGTATAATTTTTTGTATGCGTGTGGTAACTCTAGTCACATTACCACAAAAATAAAAATGAAACGTGAACTTCATGAGAAGGTGACTATCACAATATTTTTGTGATTGGTTTTTAGCTAGTGATAGTGATAGTGATGATCACCTTAAGCAGACAGAAAGTGTAGATTTTGACTGTCACTTATCACAAATCACCTTAGCCGATTCCACCCCAGCTTAACATAATAGTTCACACGGATGTTGACATACCTCAAGACTTTTGTAGCAACCTATGCATTTGGTCCATCTTAGAATAGCAAATTCTTAACTAATTGACATCTTGCTTACATCCCATTTTCTCAATATGTATATATGTAAATGCTTTACAAAAACCCTTGCAAATTGATTTAAAATATAAATCATCTTTAATTTTTCACAAGTAAGCCGTGACAAAGTATGCAATTTTTGAATTCTTGTTTCTAGAATATAAACTTTTTTCTTTTTTGAAAAATCCATGTAGAACGAAAAAACGTTAAGAAAAATATAAAACTGTTTGCTTATTATTTTGCATTCTATTTTTTATGAAAGGTAAAATTTGTTTATAAATAATTGTTGTGCAGTAATGTTGTATTCAATTGAGTTTAATTTTTATATTTTAATTTAAATAATCGATTTTTTGTGAAACTTCAGTCTATGGCAGCGACATCGTCAAACAACATTATTGTCAATTCAGTGTCAGGCTCAAATGCAGCTCAGTGTTATACCAGCCAAGCAAATATTTCATTGCAACAACATCAAACATCCACAGCATCTGTAGCTCCTATAACTGCCATTCAACACCACCAAATTCAGCAGCAGCAACAACAACAGCAGCAGCATCAGCAACAGACAACGCAACAGCAAATAACACAAATAGTTCAGCAACATCAACAGCAACAACAGCAGCAGCATCAGCAGCAACAACAGCAGCAGCAGCAACAACAGCAACAACAACAACAACAGCAGCAACAACAGCAGCAACAGCAGCAGCAACAACAACAACAACAACAACAACAGCAGCAGCAGCAGACTACAATAATAAATAATGTGTCGAACAACCAAGTGAACTCGGCTAATACACAAAATACGATTGCTCAGGTAGGGACACTAGGAGTGCCATCGAAGGAAGAACATTTTTCATCATTATGATTTCGATGTTATTTTTTAGGGAAATACCAAAGAGAAATGTCGAAAGTTTTTAGCAAATTTGATTGAATTATCAACCCGAGAACCCAAACCCGTGGAAAAAAACGTGCGAACTCTCATCCAGGAACTGGTCGATGCCAAAGTTGAACCAGAGCAGTTTTGTGATAGGCTTGAGCGTTTATTAAATGCAAGTCCGCAACCTTGTTTAATAGGATTTCTTAAGGTAAAACTATTGAATTTTGATTGTGTGTGTTTTTTTTTCTCATAAATATTTTTTGATACTTTAGAAAAGTCTACCGCTACTGCGGCAGTCTCTATTCACAAAAGAACTCGTAATTGAAGGAATTAAACCACCACCGCAACATGTTGTTGGTATGATTGGATCGACCACGTTAACGCATCAATTACCTGTAAGAAATATTTAGTGTTTAAAAATGAAACAACTTTGATTAACAATTTTTCGTTTTTGAACAGAAAATTCAAGCGCAGATCCGTCCAATAAGCCAACAAACAACAACCATCGGCCAAACTCAGGTCAGAATGATATCGCCGGCTGCAGCGAGACCCATCGGTCACACGACAATAACAAAACAACAAACCGGTGGAATTCGTATCCAAGGACCACTCCAAACAAGCGGTCCGCGATTAATGAACGCTCAAATACGTCACACATCAACAATGCAAACGAATCCACCTCAAATGCAGTCCATCTCACAACCGGTAAGAATATTTTTACATGGTTAATTTTTCATTTAAATATTATGTGCTTTTTATTTAGAATATTGTTCAAATTCGAACACCGACAGCGCATGTTAATCGCTCACCAGCTACCGTTCAAATCCGCACCTCAGCGCCGGTGTCAAAAACGAAAAACGCTGGTGGCATAACTCACGTGAAGGTAGGCCAAACGCAAATCAAAGCGATTGGAACACCGCAACCAATGCATCACCAGCAGGCAACACCGACTCTGACGTCAACAGCAAATATCATTACCACACCAATGTCCCAAATTAATAGTCTAGCATCATCATCATTAGCAAGTGGTGGTTCTTCCGCGACAGGAGTATCTTTGTTAACATCAACGAATTCCAATTTACCATCAGCATCTATATTAACACCCGCCGCTGCTGTGACTACAGGCAATAACTCTGGCGCATCGAACATTAACTCGTTCAATTCGATTGGTGGACCGGTAACATCGGTTAATGCAAACAGTGGTGGTAGCATGGCCCCTTCAATGGTGAGCTCAACGACATCGGGCACAATAGTAGCGAATGCAACTACTAACAAAATTGTTACTGTAAAAGCACAAGTATCCCAATCCGGTAGCAAGGCGTCGAGTAAAAAGAAACAACAACAAGATGAAAAGGCTGCCACAACGGCTTCTTCGTTTTTTCAACAACCCTCCATATCAATGTCATCGTCCATGTATGGAGATGATGATATCAATGATGTCGCTGCGATGGGTGGTGTAAATTTAGCCGAAGAGTCGCAACGCATTTTGGGTTCAACAGAAAACATTGGTACACAGATTCGGTCGTGTAAGGATGAGGTGTTCCTGCAATTGCCTGTGCTGCAGAATCGAATTCGTGCTATGGTTGCGGAACGGGGACTCGAAGAGCCAAGTCAAGACGTTGCCGTGTTGATTTCACATGCGTGTCAAGAAAGGCTGAAAAACATCGTTGAAAAATTAGCTGTGATAGCGGAGCACAGAATTGATATTATCAAAGTATGTGTTTGATTATAATTTAATTGCAATTTTAACTAAAAATTATTTATTTTTTTTTTTTTTTTCAGCTGGATCCAAGGTATGAAGTAACTAAAGATGTACGTGGCCAAATAAAGTTTCTTGAAGAACTGGACAAGGCTGAACAAAAACGACATGAGGAACAAGAAAGAGAAATGCTGTTGAGAGCAGCTAAATCGAGATCAAAAATTGAGGATCCTGAACAAGCTAAGCTTAAAGCGAAGGTAAGTAACCATCACGATAAAGTATTGCATAATTTTTTTTTACTCAAATGTGAGATTTGGTTTCGTAAACATATGAATTTTCATGAATAATGTGGGCCTGGCGTCTGGCAGATTATCAGGCCTATTCTCTCAAATATGGGGGGGGGGAGGTGGAATGATTGTATGAAAATAGTGGTTGTTTTGTTTGTTATGATATTAGTGGTATATTAAAACGATGTTCTCATAAGTTTTGCTGCGACATTGGTCTTGCTTTCTTCACATGTGCTTTTTAGCTCAGGTGATCTACAGACCGAGCACAGACGACTGCATTGGTCTACTGAGTATTTGTCTGGTCACATTCACACAGTGTTTTATTGCATCACTGCACACTTTGTGGCCACACATAAAAAAATAAACTTATGACGTGATGCAAGAAATTTGACACCGAGGAACGGTTGAAAAGTAAAACACAACATTTCTCCTTGAGTGTCGGGTCCGGGTGCTTTATTTTATTTTGAGCGAGAATATATTTCAATAAGTGGGAATGAGATGGGTTGGAAAATAAGGAAACGAAGTTGTAATGAAACTGAACGGATAGGCGTATTTACTATTTATACAACCTTCACTGGCTTCTAATTCAACGATGACAACAAATGATATCGCTGCACGAGTTTTATAAAATTCTATGAGCTTTGTCCCTTTTTTTATGTTTTTTTTTTTTTTTTTATTTTTCAACCCATCGCTTTTCCTTTTATGAAAAATCATATCCTTCCTTGCTGGCAGCTTCAACTTTCCGGTTAGCAATCGTCGGTGACATTAAACTCACATACGTCAAGGAATCATCAGCATTTTCGGCGATTTTGGGTTGTGGCTGATCAGATGTGAAGATGCTAAATAGGAATGGTCGTAGTTTGGATCATTGTGCAACTACGGTTTGGACGTTCCTTATTGGCGAATGGCTTAACAATCAAACATGACATTACGATGATAACAAAGTCGAAAAAAGTGGGTCTGGAAATTCTGTCTGTCTGTCTGTCTGTATGTCAGTCCGTGTGTATCAGCACCTAAAGCCTAAACGGCTGTACCGATTTTCTTCAAATTTGGTATATAGGGTTTGTAGACCATTCTTAAGCATAGTACGCACCTCGCGAAATTTTGACGTTTGTATTTGGTTCGTGTTTTTTTGTGAAATCGATTTCTGTTCTTTTTATTTGTTTTTTTTTTTGTGTTTTGAAAATGGTGAAACTCTACATAAAAATTTGTCCGGTACCGTTTCGTTATCATTTCGTCTGTGTTTTTGGAGATGACGGAAAATTTCGTTTCACTTCAGCTGCATACTAGGCTTGATTTTGGAATTATTGTTTTGGTAAACTTTTAAAAACAATTCATATGATTTTGTTCGTATTAAAAATTATTAAATTTATTTTTATTAAATTTTATTTATGTGGCAACTTGCTACAAGAACAAGTTCGTACGACACAGCCGTACACTTTATTTTTTATACAAATCTTCGTTTTTTAAGGAGAACAAGATCACACTAAAATTCCGTTATATTTTGTTAGCATGACCTGTTAAACATTGTTCTGTAAGTAAGAGGAATTAAACACCATCAACATTTTGAGCGCCATTTTAATTTGAATTGTGATTAACAATTAAATTTAACTTAAAACTCTTCAACTGTCGGTAAAATCTGTCCATCTTTTTAGAATGCTTGTAAATAATGAAGATAATAAACGATGTGTCAATTTAGTTGACGCAGAAAAAACACTGTATTTTTCATATGGAACGCTTATGAAAAATATGAAAAACTAGAGACAAAATAGTGGTACTTTTTGAATTATTCTTTCTGATTTCTGTTCCCAATATCATAAACAAACAGTAAGCACCAAGAAATGATAAATAAACGCACAACGCCACCCGGAAAAGCTTTCACCCAAAAAAATTTACTTCGCCCGAAATTTTAAAAAGTTATTGCGAGTTTCACAAGAATGAAATTCCACTTCGAAAAATAGGTGTAGAAAGGGTTGGGGTCAAAACCCCAAAAACCGAAATCCCGAAAACACAAATTCCGGAGAAACCCTAATCCCAAAGACCCCAAAATCCTTTTTTTTTTTTAAATACTTTTTTTGATTTTTTTTTATGCATTACTTATAAGGCGTTGGGGAACTTTCTGAATTTCATCAAAACGTTGAATAAATTTACGAAGTAGTCCGTATAAAAAAAGGTTCTATGAGAGCCGTTTAAAAGCTTTTTCGATTTTTTTTTCTGATGAAAGACTGTCTTTGGCAACAAATCACTCATGCGAAATTTTATCAGAATTGATCGTTTTTTCCATTTCATTTTTACTTCCTTTTTAGCGCCCATGTATCATATATAAAAAAGCATATAAGACAAGCAAAAAAAGACTCGCAAATTGGACGATGTCCAGTGTATCATATTTGATACCCATCATACAATGGAACATTGAAATGTCTTGTATGCTTTAGCCATGGATGCTGAAAACCAAGTACAAAACAAAAGAAATTTCTGGACGTAGGGGTGTAAAAAATGGATAATTTTGTTTGTGGACAGTGATTTTCCTAAAATAAAATATACCAAAAGTTTAAAACATTTATGTATTTTGAAAATTATTTTAATTTATATAATTTAAACAGCTCACTTTTTGTATTCAGTTTTGATTATTCGAGTTTTTTTTTAGTGTAAGAACCAACATTAAACACTTAACTTGCTTATTTTAGGCTAAAGAAATGCAAAGAGCCGAAATGGAAGAGTTGCGACAACGTGACGCCAATATGACAGCGTTACAAGCTATCGGACCAAGAAAAAAACTGAAACTAGACAGTGATGTTACAACAACAGGAACAGTAAGTTATTAAAAAAAAAGTTGTACATTTAACGATATTTAAAAAATGTATATAATTTTCTTGTAGCAATCGGGAAATACAGGAATTGGTACGACTGGTACATCACCAGCACCATTAAGACCGCGAATTAAACGTGTCAATCTTCGAGACATGCTCTTCTTTATGGAGCAAGAACGTGAAACGTGTAGAAGTCAAACGCTATATAACGCGTATCTTAAGTGATCTATAGTTTACTTGTTAACATCATTTCCAAACACAAAAACCTTAGTTATTTTTGCACGCAATATTTTTTGTATCTTTATTTTTTTACATACAAAGATTGATTATATTATTAATTTTTCATTTAATTGAAGTTGTTCCACTCTCGAGACTCCGGCCCCCTGTATAAATTGTCATTAATTGTCCTTGTTGTTTTAGCCCCTAAATAAAATCGTTTCGCGCACGTTTGTTGAAAGTAAAGAAAAATAAAAAGAGACAAAAAAAATATTTTAAATCAAAACAGAATGCCTTCGATGACGTATTCTACTAAAATCAAGCAATCCAGCTCAGCTGCTCCTAAATGAGTTGCAGTTTAAACTTCTTTTATTCAGCTGTATGTATATATGTATTTCTAGCTTATGGGATTTTTTTTTTATTATTTTATTATAGCAAAAAAAAAATATTAAAATTTGTTCTTATTTTCTTTTGTAATCTCTTCTCTTTATGTGCACATTATTTTTTTTTTTTTAATTTAACAAAAATGTTAAGCCCTAAATGTGTATTAAAATAATTGCGAAGTTTATTTTTTTATATTAATATAAAAGTAATGTATGGCCTTATAAAAAAGTATTTAAATTAATTCTTATTTAATAAATGTAAAAAAAAAGAAAAAAAAGATGATAATGACGTCTGAGAAGAGAGGAATAAATTTAAAAATTTAATTTTCTTCTGGGGAGATTTTGTTCGTTTCGAAAAAAAGTTATTATATTTTTTTTATATAAATAATTTCTTATCAATACCATGTATAGACATAAAATTACTTTATAGCGTTTCATTGGTTTTAAACCAGAAAAAAATAAAATAAAAACTTTATACATAAAATACATATTAATATTACATTAATTATTATGAAGTAAATGTTATTTTATAATTTCATAAACAAAAAAATATTAAAATACAATATATGACGTACATGAATCAAAGAAAAAAAAATAATGTAACTGCCTATTCGACATGGATAAATGGATTGAAAGTAAGATAAACAAACAAAAAAATCAATCTGAAGAAAAAAAAAAACATTTAAATCTAATTTGTAAATTATTTAAGATATCCATCGATGGTAAGTTTAACATTTTAATAAGAAAAAAAACATGAAATTATTAAATAACGTTGACACTTTGATTTAGGTTACAATATAAAATAAAAATTAATATTAAATTAAATTAAAATATAAAAAAAAAATACACCGAAGTACGGACATAACAAACAAGATACAATTTAATAAGTCTTTTAAAATTAAATACAACCTAATGTAACTAAGTTTTGTAATTAAAAGCGAAAACAATTTTTTTAAGTTAAATTAAAAAAAAAAATAGAAAAAAAAAATCAGAAAAAAATTTAGAATACCCTAAATAAATTAAGCTAACAACAGAAGAAACAAAAAAAAATATACAATTCTGAAACGAATGTGGTTAACATAAGTTTTTAATTATAAGTTATGTACAATTGTATTTCAAAATAATAGGTAAAAAATTAAAGAAAACTGAAAAAATCAACCAACTGTTCTAATTTGTTAATGCTGAGAAAAATTTCCTTCAACTGAAATAGATCTAATTTTTCTTGGTGCAGTGGTCGTCGAAAAGGTGCGGCGCTCAACTATTACACGTTCAGATGAAATAGAAAAAGCTGGCAGCTTTAAGGTTGCAATTTTGCAGTGGCCCGATTAGGGAATACGAAGCGAGTCGTTTTCAATTCGATATCTTATTTTCGACTCGCCTCACTTTGTTTAATTATTGAATACGAAGCGAATCCTTCCAATCCCACCTAATTGACAGCTACAGCATATTTTTTTTAGTTGAAATCATCGTGGCCGGGAGTAGGTGCAATTTTTGGTCATTTACTTCGAAATAAAATCAAAATATAATTAAAAAGACATGTTGTGTGGGGTGTTGAATATTTGTTTAATTTTCTCCACTATTTGTGAGAAAAGTAGCTTCAGTATTAGTTTTATGGGCATTGTTGATGCTGTCGTGTGTTGCTGCTTTTATTACCTACACATTGTTAATGAAATAATTTATTTATCTCTTTAGTTTAAGATCCAAAAAAATATATTTAACTAATCAAACTCACATTTTTATTTATTTTAATGCAACAAAACATTCGCCGTCAATACACTAGTCCGCCAAAAAAAAAAAAAACTCGAGAATATAAAACTAAAGAGACGAAATCGAAAACAACAATGCCAAACTAAATTTTTAAAAGCGAAACGTAATTTTTGAAACGTGAAATGCGTAACAGCAAAATGCCAAATAAAAGAATTACGAAACGCAAAACGGCGAAATGAACGTTTTTGGCGAAACATACCATACCCGTCCAAGGACATTGTGTCTATTTAATGCGGCCATAATGGCCGTGTACACTATGTCCGCGGACCATATATCCTCCCACCGTCTGCCTTATTAATAAAGAATAAACAGTTGTTTTAAGTCATATTTCCAAGTTAACAAATCCATGGATTAAAAATGTTTAACACCCAACGTAAAAATAATTATTTACCGTTCAAGTTGATTTCAAACATCCGTAATCAACGAAGCATTAATCCAAAAATAATGAATTTTTACAAGTTTTCCGAAGCGCCAACTACTTTGAGGCACCTATTTAAAGACAAAAAGTCGAACAATGCCGATTTTAAAATTCTTCAATCGAATGAAATGTGAAACAAAAATTGCTGTTTAAGAAGAAACCACAATTTTTATTGCATATTTCATTCTTTTACCGAATCAAATAATGCTACAACTGATTATTTAAGAAACCCGTATAATTAATATTTTCGGAATAAATCTTTTTTCGACTTGATTTGAAAATAAACCGAAATAGTTACTAAAGTAATTGTTAAATCGCAATTTAATGAATACCTACGTTTGAAAATATGACCGTGTATGTAGGTATACGGTAAGGTAAAAAATATTTCTGAAATTGTCAGAATTGACACTTTTGAATTCAGTTCAACAAATGGATAGCATCACCTTGCGCAAACGAAAAATCCTATGATGATCACAAAAAATTGAAAGAATAATTTTTGTTCTAACCCGAATCCATCATGATTTATTTTGCTTTACTTACAAATTTTCTGTAAGACCATGTACATATGTAGGTATGTATGAATAGAGTAATGTCTATAAGTAACACCCTTTTAGAAAATATCAACATTTGAAAAACAACAATCAAAATTACATTTACAAGCTGCAGCTACCATAAAATTGGAAAAAGTACCTACGAGTATAAGAAAACAACATTTTCCACTTGATACATTTGTGTTGCATACTTTCCGGCAACTTTGCAAAAAAAATCAGAAAAAAAAATAAATACCAGGCGACCAGGCAGAAGCAGTAGGTATACTGTCCAAAAATGTAATTTGTTAAAATCTACACCTACACATTCACAATAAACTAGATCACAAAATAAACTGAAAAAAAATCTGACCCAACCTCTAAAGAAACGGATCTTTATCATTCTCTTCTTTATCATGATGAATTCATGATGGGTGTCAATGACTTTTTCTATGATGACAAAACAAAATGTAAAATAAATAGACGAGAGGATTGTGTTCAGTGCAAAAAAGTACCGTAATTTCTAGGCGGAGTCGTTGGAACTCAGATTAATTGGTGTGTGGGTGTTCAAAGCACAAAGTTGATGATTGATACAATCATACCTATGTATGTACATGAGTTCCAAAGAAAAAAATACACAAAGCAAACCACAAAAAGCAAAACGCAAAAAAACAAAAAAAAAACTCATCCTCAAACTGACCATATTTTTCTGTTCAGCACTCCAAAAATCGAACAAAATTAAAATCGAATACCAGGCGAGCATGCAGAAGCTGTAGGTATAACAGTGGAGAAAAAATGTTTTCTACACCTACACACTGATACCATATAAGACGTGCAAAATTAGTGATCCCTCCCCTAAGGAACGGTTCTCTATTGTTCTCTTCCTTCGCACGATGAAACCATGATGGTTGCATTTGAGTTTTTTCTATGTTGGCTGCGTGATGTGTATGTTTTTTTTAGAATACCAAAGACAAAACAAAATGTGCAATAAATAGATAAAGGGTGTGAAGGAAGAAATGATAAAGATCCGTTCCTTAGAGGTTGGGTCAGTATTTTTGTGTTGTTTATTTGGTGATCTAGTTTTTTTTGTCAGTGTGTGGGTGTAGAAAACATTTTTCTAGCACTCATAGTATGTTAGGTATACTTACTGCTTCTGCGTGGTCGCCTGGTAGCTATTCGATTTCGATTTTGTTCGATTTTTGCTGTTGAAGCTGAACTATTTCAGTCAATTTTTTTTTTTTTTTTGCCAATTCAACTAAGTTCAAACGATACACTACTAACACAACCGTTCCTTAGATGAGGGATCACTATTTTTTCACGTCTTATATGGTGTCAGTGTGTAGGTGTAGAAAACATTTTTTTTATCCACTGGTATACCTACTGCTTCTGCATGCTCGCCTGGTATTCGATTATGATTTCGTTCCATTTTTGGAGTGCTGCACAGAAAAATATGGTGAGTTTGAGGATGAGTTTTTTTTTTGTTTTTTTTTTTTGCGTTAATTGTTTTGTGGTTTGCTTTGTGTATATTTTTCTTTTGAACTCATGTATGTATCAATCATCAACTTTTTGCTTTGAACACCCACACACCAATTAAACTGAGTTCCAACGACTCCGCCTAGAAATGACGGTATTTTTTTGCACTGAACACAATCCTATCGTCTATTTATTTTACATTTTGTTTTGTCATCATAGAAAAAGTCATTGACACCCATCATGATAAAGAAGAGAATGATAAAGATCCGTTTCTTTAGAGGTTGGGTCAGATTTTTTTTCAGTTTATTTTGTGATCTAGTTTATTGTGAATGTGTAGGTGTAGATTTTAACAAATTACATTTTTGTAAAGTATACCTACTGCTTCTGCCTGGTCGCCTGGTATTTATTTTTTTTCCGATTTTTTTTTGCGAAGTTGCCGGAAAGTATGCAACGCAAATGTATCAAGTGGAAAATGTTTTTTCTTATACTCGTAGGTACTTTCTCAAATTTTATGGTAGCTGCAGCTTGTACGAGTAGATGAATTTTGATTGTTGTTTTTCAAATGTTGATATTTCAAATATGTTCATGGTTTTACAGAAACTTGTACCTACGTAAAGCAAAATAAATCATGCTTGATACGCGTTTGATAAAAAATTATTTCGACAATTTTTGATACCATTGAGTTTATTGAGCACATAGAAAAATAAATAGGTATCATGTGCAAGTTTCAAATACTCGTAGGACTTGTTTTTTATTTTTATTCTTGTAGCAATTATTTTTGAGAAATAAAGAAAAACAAATATTTGTTACAGGGAATTAGGGCAATAATTACTCGATATGCTCATTTAGCGACATCTTCTTCGGTGAGTTTACAAACATCTTGATTCCTCTATGTGTATAAACTCAATGGTGATAGGTACCTAGTCATAGGATTTTTCGTTTGCGCAATGTGATCCAATTCATCTTTTCAGAACTCGAACTGTCATTTAGTGATAAATGAACGTAAACAGAATCGTCGGGAGTTATAGTTCCAAATGAAAACGCTATTAATATTCAGTTGTTGCTTATAATGCAATGTGCAATAAAATTGTGGTTTTTCTCAAACTGCTACTTTTGACAAATGCAGAAATTTTTTTTCAATCGGAATTCATTCGGTGTTTGTAAATTTCAAAATCGACGTTTTTCAATGTTTTTTTTTATCTCTTTAAATACCTACATAATGAAGGCGCCTGCCTTAAAGTTGGGTGTGCTTTTTAAAACCTGTAAAAAATCGTTATTTTTGGCTAAAACTATTAAAAATAGTTTTTTCTAAATTTTAAATTCTGCGTTTTTCGATGTTTTGTGTGTTTTCTAAATAGGTGCTCCAATTTTGTTGTGACTACAACTTAAGGGTTTTCCAATGGAGATGAACAGATCTTGATAGTTTGTCGGAGCCATTGCTACTTAATCATGTAAATTTCCGTATTCATTGGAATCAGCGATTAAATAATTCTCAGATTGACAGCCTCGACATTTTCTTAACACTGTAGTTAAAACCTTATTCCATTGAATATTAGTAAAAATAAATTCTTTTGTTATTAGATTTTCAAAATTATATTTTTAATAACAAAATTATCATTATGATAATGCGTGTATACCTTTAATAATAAATTAGTAACAAATTTCTTTTCTTTTAGCAAAAAAAAAAAAAAAAACAAAAGAAATACACTACCTTAATACAAATTATGTTCTATTCTACTTACTCTTCAGTTTCCAATTAATTTTATTCAGCTTATTTTATTTTATTCAACTAATATTATTTCCTTGTTTACTAATTTGTTTTACTTAAAAATCTATTAATCTACAAGATTAACTTTCAATTCATTTTCTATTTTTGGTATTAAAAACAGAAATTAACAATAAATAATTACATTATTACACATTCATATATAAATATTCATGTTTCTAACTTAAAAAGTATCGCTGCTTTTGTTTTCGATTTATTTTTTAACTTATAAATTTAATAAAATAATTAACAATATAATTTATTTATTGATCCTTGGTTTCAATTATTTATTTTGTTTGTCATAGTGGAAACTGCGTCTAATTTATTATAAAGCATTTGGTGTTTCTTCTTCGTTTTTCTTTGCAATACTAAAGTAAGGCGCTGCGTTGTAATTGAAAACTTCAAAATCGTACCTATAAGAAATTATTTAATATTAATGTAAGTATAAATTTATTAATAAAATTAAAATTACTTATAATATTCATATAAGCCATCCAATTGCTTGCGGGTTAATTGTGAATAAAATGCTTGCAAGAGATCAAGTGTATTTTTACCCTTGCCAGAGTTACGCCATTCCGGGGCGATAATATGCTTCAATCGAGACTTATCGATGAGATAAACCTGATCATGTTCCAAAGTCTCAAATTTAACGATTATATCAAAATTAATCAAACATGGAGTGCAGAACTTCGAAGCAGGAACTAAATGCATATCGATAAAATTATTGCGATTAATCTCATCCAGCAACCATGTAACGAATTCAGCAAATGTTGGATATCTTGGTGTGTGACGGTCAACTTTCTAAAAGCACAAATTAGGAATACAAATTACATATTTATTATTTAAGACACATAATATTAAAATACAGATTTGATTGGCTCGAATATTAAGAAAAATACATGAGTGGGTAATATAGGATTTGAAATGGAAAATATTACGAAATTCAAAACGGTGAACGCCGCGTCCACCAACCAGATTGACTACATAGCGATCGGATTTAAGACACTTGAACAGCATTCTATTCGCCTGAAAATTTCGAAAAGCAAACATTGACTCCGACCACTTCCATCAAAGTTCAAAGGAACCAACAAAATATGAAGAGTATCTCTTAAACGAAACAGAGACGACTCTGTTTCGATTAGCTGCAACTATCTGTTCAGGTAAAAAACTACAGAATATGAAATTAGTACCATTCAGATCTCCTTAAGTATTTCTTTCTAAACCTACTTCAAATAGGGACCGAATTTACCATGATTTGATTGGTGAGATCCTATGAACAAGAACGGCAGAGGCACATGCTGGAGTAAGCACACAGAAAATTATCACTGCAAGAAGATATCCTCAGGGGGAAGAACTTTCACCCATGTTGTGGATGAATAGCATACAATGTCTAGCTATAAGGTTCTCTCGACGAAATTGTTATAACAACATATGGGATGTTTGAGCAAAGAAAGAACTGCCAGAAAAACTACAAAGGCTTTTACACCTATACACTTATATGATGGATCGAAAACTGCTGAAGGAGCTGGTGTATAAATGTTCGGGCCCAGAACCAATCGTTTTGAGCAATGGGACAGTCTTCTAGTGTTTTTCATGCGGAAATCAACGCAAATAAACTTTGAAAGAAATAACTCGAATCTGAAAATCATTACAAGTCAGATAGCCAAGCTGCACTCAAAGCATTAAACTTCGGTGTTATCAGCTCAAAACTGGTTTGGGAAAGTGGAAAAGAAGTCAATAAACACTGCCATTCACTGAACTTCAGTACCTACACGGTGAGGTTGAGGAAAAACTGACACTGTTGTCAATTCAGGGGGAAATAGCATTGATTAGATCCGAGCCCGATTGTAAGATAGGTGAAAATGTGGTTAGAAACAAAATCAAATTTGAACAAGAGGCAAAAAGATTCAAACACTTGATAAAACTCCCAAAGTTGAGATCAACCAAAATGCAACTTGAGTATACTGTCTCCAATCGGTCTGGAACTTGTATCAACAAAATAAAACTGGTATAGAACCAAACTAAGAATCATGAAGGGTTTCCAAGCTGAAAAGAAACCTAAACACTACAAGCACATCCAGTAGTGCAACATGAAGGTTCTGTAAAGGCCATCTTCTAGGTAAAGCATCTGGAAGGTTACGAGATAGAGGAGAACGAAAAAATCGTTTCTGCAAATAAACCAAATGCAATCATTTCTCCGAGAAATCAAGTTGGAAGAAGACCTATATAATGAGTCAATCATCCAGCCCTAAAGTAAAGGTGGCGAAAAATAAGAAAGCCAACCAGAAACAAAAGATTGAAGACATGGACAAATTTTACAGAAATACAATCCCTTTTTACCAGAAAGGTAAAAGAACCTCTCAACCTTAAGACTGATACGTATGCCTTCAAGAACGAATAGGAACTTGATAGTAGATTTTCAATGGGTGCTGAGTGCATGAAAAGATTTTTCTGGCTGATTTTAGGTGGAGGGTGTAAACAAAATGCCGCCATTAGACTGAACGATTAAAAACAATTCAAAAAGGGCGACTAGATTTACGGGTTGTACGGCGACATCGGTTTTGTCAGAAGTTTAAATATTCAACGGCTTTGAGCAAATGGACAAAAAGAGCTCCCAAAACTGAGACAAGCCAAAATTCTTCTTGGAAACTATAGCCAAAATCGGGTTTCCTCAGTGGTCACAGCAAACTTAAAAGACACCTAAACATCCTAGGTATATCCAGTATTGCATTCTGCAGATTCTGTGACGACCAAGAAGAAACGCCAGACCACCTTCTAGGCAAGTGTGGGGCGATAATGCACAAAACAATAAAACATCTGGGAAGTTACAAGATAAAAGAGAGCGAACTACCCTCTCTATAAGTGCTGCAGATACTATCATAGCTTAGTGAGATTAAGGTGGAGTAAGAGCTGTGGAATGAGTCAATCATCCAGCCCTAGTAAAGCGGGCACAATAGATCAAAAGGTCGCAGTGCACCAAAAGCCCTAAAATAAATTAATTCATTCATTCATTCAAATGGACAACAATGATCTAGCCTTAAAGATCTTTGATGCAACACGAGTGTGAAACTCGGTGCCTTGATCAAGCACCGAGCAGAAGAATATCTGTAAAAACTTGGCGTGCGAAATTGTGGAAAGATCTGGCTGGAGAAACATGTTGGTTGAGGTCTATACCACGGACTGTAGGCCAAAATATATAGAACAATTTTTTTAAAATTAAAATATACGAAAGAACTAAGTTAGACATTCTTAGAACAAGTAGATACACTTGTTTAAATATGAGGAAACTTAACATAAACTTTATAATATAACATTTCTATTTAAAATTGAAAATATATTACATATTACTTACATTCTTCTTTCTATAAGTTCGTACGATTTTGTTTCCTAGTTTATCATGAAACGAATGTGGAACAGCATACATAAATTTGTCCCTATAGGCACTCAGCAGCCTCTCAAATGGATGTCTTGCTATTATGAACGTAATTGAATCATTTTGTGCTTCTTGTAACTGCAAACATAAAAAAGAAGAAACAAAAAATTCAACTACGTTGCTTTTAAAATTATGAAAATAATGTTTTTATCATTTACTCTACGAACTGGAAAAAAAAATAAATATTTGTGAACATAAAAACCTATAAAAATGTCAACTTAATGAAAAAATAAAACTTAAATCAAAAGAAACAAAAAAACTTAAAACAAAACTGAACCCACCTCCTCCAGAGTTACCCTGGGGTATCGTTTCCTTGCCAAAACCAATGGCACTTCGTTTGTTTTTCTTAAAAACTCCGGCGTATATCCGGCTAAGATGTTAAAATTATACATCCAAGAGGATGATGCCGCCTTGAAAACATTACACCTGTTTAAATATTCAAAAAAGAAAATATAATGAAATGAACATTTTTCAAATTTCATGAACACATTCGTGTGTATATAAAATATGTTACGTTATATGTATATACGCACCAAATTATATGATATTTCTTATTGACTAAAAACTCCCACGGATTGGGCTTGTGCCAGGAATCGTTTCCTATAGGGATGAAAAATTGAAATTGGATTTTATTTAAAATAAATTAGTTTTGAAAAGAGGATAATAATAATAACTCACCTGCCGAATCTAAACCGTGTTCGGAACATTTCTCAGCCAAGTGTTTTCGTCTTTTGTCCATACGCTGTTCCACCATAAGCATATCGCTTTGTGATAAAGTTTGTATGGAATCATCGGGAATGATTGGGATCTTTGTGTCATTGATAAACTGTTGATTAGAAGAAGATACAAAAAAGTATATATTTATGTTGTGTGATTACATAGCTATGAGGGTCAAAGGCTAAACTAAATACGAGAAAAGCAAGACTAAGATATTGCTGGTGTGGTTTTCTAAATTGAATTTCTTCTACATAGGTGTACCTAGTTTTTGTAATTTGTTGCATATAATGACTAATGAATCTAGTATAAGCTCTAGGTATTTTTTGGTTGTAATATCAATAGGGTCACATAATAGGGCAAATAAAAATTGAAACTATTTTTACTCAATACCTATATTAAAAAAAAAAAAAAACATTGTGCTTAATGTGTTGGAGATAAAATCCTCAACAAACCAAAATTTGCCAAAAAAAGTAGATACTGTTGTTGTTTTGTTAAATTGAATTTCAACACAGTATGCAGTTAATGTTCATCTGCTTATATTATTTTAAATGAGCAAATGAATATGATGTCATAAGTTTGCATTACTCTACTATATTCGTCACCCTTATTCCAAAAGTACAATGGTGTTTAAAATCAGTCGCTGAATTGAAGGTTTTCAAAGAAGTTTTTCAGTCTTCCCATTACCATACAGATGAAATTGTTTGAAAATTTAAACCCAAAAATTATACGAAAGTGATCTTTTGGAAGAATAGGTAGTTTTTTTAAATTGCACATTCATGCTTGTGGCATCTTTATTGATTATAAATAAAGATACGTTACCAGGTGACAAAAAACAGATACACTGCTTTTTGAAGGAAGTGTCAAATTCTTTAAGAGTATAATTTGGTTTCATAAAGTGCATCTCAACATAACCGTTCAAATGCAAGCCCCCTCAAGTCCTGCGGAGCAATCAACACACACACTAAAAATGGTCTTTTGTCATGAAGTTTTCGTGCCATAAATGTATTTATTTTTATTAATATCAGTAAGTTAGATATTACAGTCGACATCACCTTGCAAATAACTTATTTGCTAGTTTTTAGATACATTACAAATCATCTAATCATATCCCCCCGCCCCCACTGTCGTTTGAAAATTAAATCACAATGATTTTGTTTTAAATTTATATATATAATTATATTCAATAAGTAAACCCTTGATTTTTAAAAACAAAATCTAATAGACTTGCTACAACTTAATCTTAATGGTTTTAGCACATGAATGTTTTTAAAGAACACTCTTCCTGCTTTTTTAATTATCGTATATAATTTTTGTTTTTCTTTAAATCACTAATATTTTTTTAATAAAGTTAATTATGTGAATTTATTTGTTAATTAAGTTTGTAATTACATATATTATTTGTAGGTAAAATTAGATCGCTCTCTTTCGGAATCGAGAAAATAAACGATTTTAAAAACTAATCGAAAATATTTAATAAAAATATGTAGTTGGGCCAATTTAAAAAAAGGTTTTTTGAATGTTAACATATTTTGAAATGCGAAATTCATTTACATCTACTAAAAAAAAATTTACTCAAAAATCCATTCACGATAAAATTGAACTAAAAAAAATGTTAAATATAGTAAAGCTAGTGATGGTTATATGGTCAGTGACTTTATAACAAAATCAAAGTATTTCGATTTTTTTAGTTGCGGCTTCATCATTCTGAAACACCGAATTTGGAAGCTTGCAAGTTCTGCATATAAGGGTTGCCAAACCGTCATAGCTAAAACTTTGGAAGTACTCTAGCGAAAAAGTTCCTGTCTATGGCAATGTTATTTAAAATATGTAGGCACTGTACAAGTGAGCTCATGTGTAGAACTCGGCCAGAAATAGCCAGAATTATTGCAGTCAGCACGAGTCACTGGCCGATAGGAGAGCATGCGGCAGTATTGTGTGGCATTCCACACAATACTCACTGCCGTAGCTGCGGAGATGAAAGGAAAAGGGAAATAGTCACTCATTATCTCTGCCATTGCCCTGCCTTGGCTAGTCCAAGATGCCAATTCTTCGGTCAGTTTTTTTTTTTTGTAGCTGATCTTAGAGAACTCTCAATAGTGAGCATCGGAAATCTTCTTGGATTCCTTAATATAACTAAATGGTTATAAACGTAATAGACTTTATAAATATCTCTCCTTTTTCAGTGAACAACAAAAGGGATCAAGAGAACAACATGATCCCCGCAGAAGCCCCGCCTACCCGGCTAGTTCTTCTAGTTCTAGAATAAACAACCATTCTTATCTGCCTACCTACCTAGGCACTGTAATTAAAGTAAAATATAGATTTCATAAAATTGGAAAATTCAAAGATTTTAACAATGAAAATGTTGCTTTGAAAATTAGAAATTAAAGGATCAAAATTCAGTTTTTTGCTAATCTCTTGGAAACTATGAACTTTTTGGAAAAAAAAGTTAAGGTAAAAGTTGTTGTAGCTTTTATAATTTTCTACAAAAAAGGTTGTAACACTTTTTATTGTACCATCAATAAATTTCGAGAAAAACGTTGAACCGTTTTCGAAAAAATTGGGGAAAAGCTAAAACTACTCAAAAACGGCTCCAACGATTTTGATAAACTTTGTGAATATTATAATTGCTAATGTTTTTATATAATTGAATTTCAGGATGATGAGACCCAATTTAATTTTCTTTGCAATTTTGTATTTTTTTGTCTAATTTTCTTCTGCTAAGTAGCGACGAGGAAAACTTGATATTTATGGAGAATATGCAAGAACTAAAAGAAAACAAAAGAAAAGAATCAAATAAAAATCACACGCTTGTCAACGACACAAAATATTTGTTGTTGTTTAGCGTGTTCTTTATCTATGAAAGAGAAGAAAAGATAGATGAAAACGAAAATGCTGCCAGCATATCGTTTCATAAAATCTAGTTAAACGAAGTCTGTTCATAAACAGACAGGACAGTGGTTCATCAGATGCCCTTTCAGTAAAGTGACTGTTGAGATATGTAATATCATTACATTAAAACCTATATATTATATACATACAGCATTAGCAATCTAAATTACATTTTTTGATTTAAAAAACTTGCGCAGCTTTATTGGTACACCAATTCTTTAAAAATTGGATCATTTATAGTTTCGAAAAACTATGATTTAAATAAGCAGCTATTTTCCCTTAAAATGACAAATAAAAATGACATTTTTAGGTTAACAATTCTAATAAAAAATAGTATCCTTATCCGAAAATTCTTAAAGCTATTTAATTTTTATTTGTATGAAGCTGCTATCAAAAAAGTCCGTACTCGATTTTCAGAGTTGCAGAAAAAACTGTGCTGCCTTCTCTCCCATCTGTTTTTTTTTTTCTGTTGGTAAGTGAATGTCCTCGTAAAAAAGTTAAGGAGAGTTAATATTGAATGTTTAAAAATGCCATCTGTAGATAAAAAAAAAAAATATGTAGAAGTACTTGCTATAATATTGAGGACGGTATGCTATTGGGTTAATGGAAGCCAGTATTGGTAACACGTGCTGGTTTTGCTCATCGCACAGATGGAAATAGGGTGTATTTTGTTAGCTGTGAAGTAATGAGTGTGTGAGTTCAAAATATCCTGCTAAAGGAAATTAAATAATAAAACTAGAAGCATTCGAATTCATATCTCAATAGATATTGCGAGGCAAAGGGAAACTATAACGGACATAAAAAACGGGTGCTGTAATCTGGTACATAATATCTGTCGATGGCTCAATGACAGGAAATGAAGACCTAGGCAATAAAAAATTTAGAGTATACATTGGTTTTTGTGGGTTTCAGTAAAGTAAAGTTTAAGAAATTATGAGAAAATACGAAAGTATGATTTAAAAAAAATTAAAGAGCCTAACAAAATTATTTTTTTTAACATAATCACCATTATTAGGCACCTTGTTTTTGTCAGAGTTTATGATTGATTCATTCAAATTTTTTTATTCTTCATAGAAGAAATGTTTGGATGAATAATTAATCATAACAAATTAATGAAAGAACCATTTGGACAAAAACTGTGTAATGTCAAGATTGGACGAGAAAATGATTGGTCACTTTAAGCTGGATTCCCAGTAGAAATGCTGGGTTCCTAGAAAAAATACTGGCTTTCCAATGGAAATGCTGGATTCCCAGTAGAAATGTGGTTTTCCAGTATAAATGCTGGGTTTCCAGTAGAAATGCTGGGCTTCCAGAAAAAATGCTGGCTTCTCAGTAGAAATGTGGGTTCAAAGAAGAAATGCTTGGTTCCCAGAAAAAATGCTGGCTTTCCAATAGAAATGCTGGGTTTCCAGTAGAAATGTTTGCTCCCAGAAGATATGCTGGCTTCCCAGTAGAAATGTGGGTTTCCAGTATAAATGCTGGGTTTCCAGTAGAAATGCTGGGCTCCCAGTAGAAATGCTGGTTTCCCAGTAGAAATACTGGGTTTCGAGTAGAAATGCTGGGTTCCTAGTAGAAATGCTGTGTTTCCTGTTTCCAGTAGAAATGCTGGGTTTCCAGTAGAAATGCTGGGTTTCTTCCAGTAGAAATGCTGGGTTCCCAGTAGGAATGCTGGGTTCCCAATCGAAATACTGGGTTCCCAGTAGAAATTCGGGGTTCCCAGTAGAAATGTGGGTTCTCAGAAGAAATGCTGGGTTTCCAGTAGAAATGCTGGGCTCCCAGAAGAAATGCTGGCTTCCCAGTAGAAATGTGGGTTCCCAGAAGAAATGCTGGGTTTTCAGTAAAAATGCTGGATTCCCAAGAGAAATGCTGGTTTTCCAGTAGAAATGCTGGGCTCCCAGTAGAAATGCTGGCTTCCCAGTAGAAATGTTAGTTAACAGTAGAAATGCTGGGTTTCCAGTAGAAAAGCTGGGTTTCCAGCAAATGATGGTCTAAAGTTTTTCAAGAGTTATTTTTTCAAGACTTATGTGAGGTCCTATGTTCGTGTATATAATAATTATTGTTCTCTCCACTACAATCAGCAAAGTCTTTTATAAAAACTTTTATTTGTAATAGCATGTCTTTTATAGTATGCCCCTCACTATACCTAATTTGTATGCAATGTCATTAAATTATTACGTTAAATGTCATCATCAAACCAATCATTATCGTTACACCTTTGTTTAACAAAACTTTTCAAACATGAATTTGTGAAATTATTCTCACACCCTAGATAACACATCCATGTTAATGCTATAAGCAAAAATTTAATTTACACACGTTTGTTATTGTTGTAATTAATTCATTATTATAGCAAAAAACAAAAACTTTCATAATTGTTGGGTATGTTAACCTTTGCAGAGTATCCTAAATTATGGTTTCACATTAAGGGTGAGTACATTCAAACATAAATGTATTAATCTAATGTTAAATAATTATTTATGATTTATAGAACATTAATTGTTATGTTGTGTTTTTTTTGTAAATACATACATACGTAGTTGGAAACAAAAATTAAATAACGATCAAAATTTATCAGTTTCCGGGTTTTTATTAAGGTGTGTTACGAAGTAGAATCCGTATACGTATATAATGAAAATGTAATGTATGTAAATAAAATCCAATTAAGACAAAGTGGGCGCATAAACAAACGTGACGAATCAAAACAAACAAAATGCGTGTGCCCTTCAAAGTGATAACGAATTTCGGGAAAGATTTTTGTTCGCAATCAAATTAAATTATATTTATCTTAGGTGCTCTCATATAGATATACATACATACATAATGTGAATTTGCCGCACTTACTTATTTAAAAAACAAAAACTAAGTAAACACATTAAAATTTCATTTTATATTGATTACTCAATGGGGAACTGAACTTTTCTGACAAATTTATCACAACCTATTAACTCATTTGAATCGTGTTTTTTTTTATAATGCGGTAAGATTTTATTAAGGTATCTAATGTACGTTTAACAAAATGCGGTGGCATAATGTCGAGTCAAAAATAATAAAAACTTTATAATTTATTATAAACGAACTTAGATGACATACATACAAACATAACTATAATATTTGTAAAAAGAAGCAAAAACTTCGATTGGAAGCATTTATTCTGTGTGTGTAATCTTAGTTGACTTGAGATTGTAAGGCGACTTGCGATCAGAAGTGACTGCAATGCAACTTGAGGTCTGAAAAAAATATACTTATAATTAATTTGGTTTGGGCGGTTCTTGGAACGGTTGGCATTGATCCCATAGTTCATAGTTAAAACTGATATTAAAATGGACCAGGATTTTTATAAAAATATTTTTGTGAACCAAATATGCGGTACCATATGCCCAAGACAAATTGCCATTTTTATGACTTTTCATGCACGAGAATGACCCTAAGCACACTTCTAGTGAGCACACTAGTGAAGAAATCCTTAAAAGTTATTCAAATTAATGTTCAGAAGTGGTCAGCATAATCAACCGATCTTAAAACAATCTTCTATTATTTATGGAACATCAAATTGAACAATAGAAACCGTTGTGACAGTAAATTCGAGGATCTTATATGCAATTCCAAGGCAACGGTGTGACCCTTTAACTAAAAGTCCAGCAAGAAGAATCACTTCTGTTCTGAAAATATGAATCATTTTCTACGAAATATTTAGAAAATTGTAGTATTAATAACGTCATTTTATTGAAAAAACGATGAATGTTGTAAATTCTTGTCCAGACAAAAAATTGACGTTTCTATATTGTTTTTTTTTCTTGTCCACCACTGTATATGAAATAAAAGAGAAATGGTGATTTATGTACATAAGATTATTATTTTTTTTTTAATATAGCCTTTTTTGTCTAATTTTATTGGGCTGATATATAATTTTATTTGACCGTTGGTGTATCGTCGTTGATTTTAAAGAGTCTCATCATTGATACACACAAAAATCACAAATTTAAACACAAAATCAAGGCAAAAAGAAAAAGAAACATGTTAAGGTATAAGAGCCGAAACAATTACACGAGAATTCAAGTGTTTGCGAAATGATAATAAAGACATAAACCAGTAATTTTATACAAGTGTCCAGTTCAGTATAATTCCGTCAAAAAGCAGCTTAGCGCAAAATAAAATGTAAAAAGAAACATTTCGTTCTGAATTTTTTCAAGGTTTTTCATTTCATATTCGGAATTGGAGTCAATGTTTCTATTTTACAACACTGATATTCCTTATTGCAATTTTTTCAATGATAAAGTCAAAGTTTCGGCGTGAAAAATCGATTATTTTAAGAACTTTTGGTAAAAACTGAAAAAGTCCCAACACTGAGTTTTTTGCGATTTTTTGTGCGAAGTAGTAATGTTTAAATTTGTATCCGGGGCATCGCAACATTATCTTTAACGAAGCAGAAAAAACATAATTTTAATAAACCCCACCTAGTTTAGTTATCTTGTCGGTCATTTTGTATACTGAGCTTTCAATAACATTAGGTCAACATACAACATATGAGACCTTAAGGATGGTAATGGTCTAAGTGCCTTTTGGAAAAAAACTGAAATTTAACTAAATTACAAATTTTTTAATATCTATTTTTTCCAATTTGAGTTCATATTTTTGATTGGAACCCCCCCCCCCCCCCCTTACATGCAGGAAATATACTCTTCGTACCTTTTTTTTTTTTTTTTCGCATATACGCTATAAATTCTGTCTAATCAAAATCTTTTTGTAAAGGGTTTTCCAATAAGAGGTGTTATTTTGAATAGCCCGCTATATCGGTAGCTGTCACTTTTGAAGCTGTCATTTTTTGACATTTGAAAAGTAGAAACTACGCCATTAAAATGGAACGATACACGCTTCAACAACGCATTGAAATTATTAAAAGACAGCATTACGTGCCACACAAGCAATGAAACCATTGATCTTTTACGGGAAAAGTTTCCGGACCGTGTTATCTCTCGAAGAGGTGATCACAATTGGCCACCGAGATCTTGTGATTTAACACCTTCCGACTTCTTCCTTTGGGGCCACTTGAAAGATAAGGTCTACGCCAACAGACCAGAGTCGATTCAAGACCTCAAAGATGGAATTCGTGAGGCTATCGAGGACATAGAGCAGCCACTTTGCGATTTGGTTATGGAAAATTTCATGAAAAGGATATGGTCCTGTAAGCGTGGTCGTGGCGGCCATTTGGCTGATGTTGTGTTCCATTATTAACGGCATATACCTTCCTCTTTATAATGAAATAAACATCCGATCATTTATCTCAAAAAATGCCATTTTTCTTTGAATATCAAAATAACACCTCTTATTGGAAAACCCTTTATATGTGATATAATACCATTAACATTCACTGTGGCGTATACGTACTTTTTTATGAAATCTGTATTTTTACATATTTTTGTCATTTACTTAAAATGTATGTGTATAATATACAAATTGGACCACTCAAAGTATAGATAGCTATAACAAAACCAAAATCCAAACAAATTTTTCACTCATATACTAAATCTAAGTATTTCAAGGCATATAAATTATACAAGGTATCTAAAATTATATAAATGAAAACTAAGTAAATATTTATATACTTTTTTAAAAAAAAATTAATCATTAATATTTACGTCTTTTTTCTTTGGAAACTTTTTCCTAGGGCTTCCGACAATTTTCTCTCGCAGCTGCTTGGATGGTCCAATCAGCATTAAAGGATATCGAAACGAATTGTCTGAGAAGGGTTTCTTTTTATATCCCTAAAATAGGCATATTATTTTTAAGTACATACATATACACACTTTTTGATAAAAAAAAAAAAAAACAAAGTAAGAAGTGTTCATTTATTAAATTTTATTATTTTAATGTGCATTCGCAAAAATGATTTTATTTGTTTTGAGAAAAGCTATAAGTGAGAATATGTGTGAAAATTTAGAATTCCATTTATGTGCATTTTTTCTAATTTTAGAATTATATTCTTGGGGAAATATAGAAATTATTGTTTAAAATAGTTTCGCCTATATTATGGAAGAGAGAACCAAAATAAGTTTATTTTATAATTTTGAAGCTGTCGAAAAGTTATATGATTGATCGATGACAACGAAATGATATTTAATTTTGCAAAATTTATTAAGGGATTCACATATTTTTTATTCCAAAGCTTCATAGTTGTTCAAACTACTTTGTCATTTCTCTCTTAGAGATACATTTCATAGGTACATTTATTTCTTCTTTTTCAACTAATTTTCACTAACCACATACGATAATATTTTAACTCACAAACAATCATCGTCTAATTTGCATAAAACGAAATGCCTGGACATAAGTATGTGAGTACGTATAGTATAAGTTTTGTTGTAAGATTTCTCGTTTAAAATCAAGAAATGCCAAACAAGGGACTTATACTCTTTCTGAATTTTTGATTGTGCATTTGATCGCATCTTTGCACATTTATATGTATTTGAATTTGAATTGCGCAATTTAGCAAAGCGAGAACAATCAATGAACAATTTCAATTGAAATTGTAAAACACCACAAAGCTCTAACATATTGTGTTACATGCATTATGCATTAAAAATGTATATACATTTAATCGTTTTAAAATAAATAAATCCTAATTGAATAGGAATCGGTATACATATTAGTTTTTTTTACGTCGTTTGCCGGTATATAAGCTTTAAATGGGGTTAGGCAAAATGTATCTGTTGGAGATAAACTGGAGAGAAATAAATTACGTGTTTAATTAGGGGTTGCTGAAAGTGAATATGTGTTCTAACCAGCAACTTGAAATACAATGAACGCTTGGTTGCACAAACTCGCTTCTATAACAAACAATGGGATTGAACAATTGAAATATAAACAAATTGACTTTTATGAATTAGATTCCGCTGGCAGATAGAAACTTTTAATTGGATGTTTAGCTAAATTTGTCATTACAATTAAAACCGAGAATATTTTGCCAAAAATCTGAAATGCAATTTTCTTGTAAGCACTTAAAACAAGTATTTTTAACGAATAAGAAGTTTGCTTTAAATCGTTTTACCAATATTTGCTTTACTGAGGAAGTAAAAATGACAAATTTGATAAAAATCTTAATATTTTTTTAATTTATTTATTTTATGAAAAACATCGACTTAAAGATCCACTTGTTGAATTTTAAAAGCATTCGAAGTCATTTGCAAAGAGTTTTACCGAATTTTTAGCGACAGTAGAAAAATAATCTCAACTAAAATAAAGTCATTAATTTGATTCGAAAAGCTAAAAAAATGTTAAACAATTAGTTCAGCATATAATCTTGTTTATGTAGTTTTAGACAGTAAAAAACATTATACATTTTAACTGAAAATAGCGTTATTTGTGCATGAATGGGTGGATATGAAAATATGAACTCAACGGATTTTAACTTATCTTTCCATAAATAAACACTGGTTTGACCAATTTCCCTCAAATGTGGAATGTCGATTAAATTAAATATTTAACAGTAGCGCCCTTACCAATATAATCGATAAACACGCGATTATGTAAACACAAGGTTAAATTTTAAAGTCAAGTTTATTTGCGTTTTGTTTTCAATAATCAAATTAAACATGAATTTTGCTAATCAGCGCTTTATTATACTTAATCTATTATATTAGCTATCAAAAACAGGCGTTATGAAAAACAACAAGTTAAGTTAAGAAACAGGAAATTAAATACAATACCAAATTAATTATTTCACTCAAAACTTAAAAACCAATGCTCAACACAGACAGACTGAAAAGAATTGTTGGTAAGCGAACTTTTTAACACACACGGGGTTTACCACTTTTATTATTAATAGTCCATAGTCATTTGGGGATAAAAAAGAGGTTTTCGCTGGAAGGTTTCGGAGGAGTTTTGAAAAATAGTCATTTTTATAGATTTTGAGTTGCTCTTTTCGAAATTTTACATTGCCACCTCATGTCGTTGCCGCTAAAGTCGAAAAAAAACACTTTATTGGCAATATCGCTTTTCATACTTATTTGATCTCAAAACAATTAGGGTCAGTTGTACAATCGTGGTTCAAGTTTTTAACCCACCGATTTTGACATATTTGCTATAGTAAACTTTGGTTTAAAAAATTGAATCACGTTGAAACCTAACAACCCTTATTAATAAACCCGATTTGTCGATGAGTTATCGTTAACTCCGGAACTAATGTCAAAACGTTATAAATAAACACGGAATAGCTTTTTTGGACTGTGAGTTAAGTTACACACCACCCAAGTAGTTGGTTTAGCGATGGTGTAAGATTGAAAAGTGTCATTTCGTTTTGTTTTGTTTTTTTCATCGAAAATATAGAAGTGAATATAGAAGTGAAAGCAAAAATATGATTGTTATTTGAGAAGTTTATTTTTCGGCTTGTTTATTCGAGTTTCTGAAGTGCAACTCGTTTTATAGCCAAACCACGGTCATCTGTCCAGAAATATAGTCCCCACGACCTTGGTTGATATTTCCTCTTTTCAACAGCATGTGAACAGTGTAAATCGGTTCAGTGATTTCTGAAACACAGACGGATTAAGATTAGTCCTTATAATCATTAAAAAGGTCTTAACTTCCGGTGAACATTTGAATTTTGAATTTAACCTTTTCAAACAAAAAATTATTATTTTGTATTTCCTTTTTTAAGAGTTTCCATTCATCTGTCTGTAAACGATACACGATACGAACGCAAAATTTATTTATCGGCATTTTAAAAATACAAAGAGATAAACAACATATACTCATAAATCTTGAACATGCTTACAGACCATAAACAAATAATTGTAATAGAACTGTAGTAGATTTTCTTAACGAATGTGGGCTAACTATTTCATGATTTATTTTTTTTTATTAATAAGAAATTTTGACTCGTGACTTATCTCTTATTCCATGGTGTAGTTAATTCATGAGTTAGCGACGAAATAAGTGTTGTTTTTTATTAATAGGGCTGTAATTGTACAACTGGCCCTTAAGGAATAAATTAAACCTTGAAAAAGTTCTACACTTTACGTTATATTTTTTGTCAGATATATGTATGTAAATAGCTTTCGCGCAAACCCGCCGCAAAGTCTACTCCAGCACTTACAGTGGTTCTTATTTAATTAGAGACAAACTATAGTGACACCACTCTTAATGGCAGCTATTACGGCTTCAATCCTTCTGTACATACTCTCAATGCATTTAACGCAACTCTTATGATTGTGACTCGTTTGGCTCATTTGATAGACAGACAGATAAACAATACAAGGTTCAACAATTCATTGCTTAAAATGCATTGAGTGTATATGCGTAGAAGGCTTGAAGTCGTATTAACGATAGCGCTCAAAAAAGGGTTGTGTATGTCATCAAATATTAAGATTATTTGTTAATGCTATTTAAATTTTTATATAATGTTAGTTTAGTATTTAGGTGTAAAAATAGTAAGTTATCCTTATTGAAATATAATCTTTGTACATATATCTTTTTATTAACCTTAACTAAAAACAACATTTTAAATTCGGTTCTAATAATATGAGCCCCAACTGTGCTGGAGTAGACTAAAACTACTAATCTGATAAAAAAGTACTAAGACGTAAAACGTAGGAAATTTTTTAAGGTTTAAATTTATTACTGTAACTGTTTTCAATTTTAATCTAATCTATTTTCGGCTGTCATTTTATTAAAATGGTGACTTGAACGGCAAATTTACCATGCGACAAAGCAAAAATTCGAAAAGAGAACCTCAAAATCTATAAAAAAAAATGGCTATTTGCGTCCGAAACCTTCGAGGAAAAAACTACCGAATGACTGGACTTTAACAAAGTAAAATATGAGTTTCTTTTCTTTAAAATATAAAGCGACTTTAGCGTTAAGCTGACTATTAAATTGATTGTTGGTATTGTTAATTATTTAGGATCTACTTAAATATTTAAGTGAGTTTGTGGAAAAAAACAAAATAGAGGTTAAATCATTTAATTTAATGGTTAGGTATTTAAAACAACTAAAACTAAATTTATCTATGAACTTAAATCTAAAATCACACAATTTTTCGGTTCTTCGATTTTGTGTGTTATTAATAGTTTTTTTTATAGGACCGTTTAAAAGAAAGCAACAATAGGAACAGTAGTGTCAGCCTTAAATAAAGGTAACAATGGAATTCATAATAAGTAATTTAGGAAATCAACGTTTTTTTCTTAAAAGATTTAAGTGCTTTGCTGTAACTAAATACTCTTTATAAATATGTACCCTAAAATATAGTTTGTAAACTAGTTTAGACACTTCAAACTGCTAAATTCCGCTATAGGATTTCATGGATTAAAAGCCCTCTAAGAAATCCCCAACTTCTAATGTTTTTTTTATGGCTATTAAAGCCCCTTCCGCTGACATCGTGAACTTAATACTTTCTATAGGTCAAAATATATAGTTTTTCATTTGTCAAATTCCGCTATTGCTATCAAACCAGGGCAAAAACGCATAGTTTTAAGTAAAGGCCACAAACCCTTTAAAATTGAATTTCATTCATAAATACTCCACTTAATAAAATTTAATTTGACTATTTTTAGTCTATTGTTTATATTTTTAAAAGTGATTGCTATTATGTCAATGGATTAAAAAAAACTTGTGATTTTTTCTTATGTGAAACCCTCGAACACAGCACCATTATGTGGATATAGTGATGGCCGAAGGGAATCGGTTAGGTGGGAAAGTTGTGATCTTTTTCAAGATAATCAAATCATCAGAAAAATCAAATAACAATTTATTTTCAAATTTCAGAAGATTTGCTTTTAAAATTTAAGTTAAAAGTAAAGATTAAGATATTCTGCCTTAGCGTGGTTATCCTCAGATCGGTGAAATTTTTCCGATTTAACATGAATTTGAGGTTTTTTACATTTTTATGGAATGGACATTATCTTATTACTAAGCAGTTCTATCAAGTGAACTTTTAGTAACATTTCTGACAATTTCATGCTATGATTTGTATGAAATCGGAGAATATTTCTTTCCGACGGATACCTCGCTAGGTCAGATTAGCTGGAATGGAAAAGTCTACAGCTTTCCGGGTTAGTGCGGCTTTTAATCTATTTTCAAAGAATTTTTTTACTTGCGTTTTTTCTTCTACATGAGTACAGAGAACCAACAATTTACCACCAAATTTGAACGGCTAGTTCCTGAAAAAAAAACCCAATTCGAACCCAAGGCAATAAAGTTAGATGCCAGATTCTACTCACCACTAATACAAGTACAAAACGTGTTTACTATTATTTTTATTGAATTTCATTAAAATTGTTTGCACTCTTCTTTATTATAGTTTTTAAATGCCAATATTTTTTTTAACGCCTAGTGGAGAAACTTGCTTGTTTTCGAATCTAGAAGAATCGTGTCTAGGAATCATTATACACTTAACAAATATTCACAAAAGCCGCTTCTGTACAACATACATAAATATATCGACTTTCATTCCACAAATAACATTAATCACTAAAAATTTATCAGTCACGTTCATGTCCCATTTGTCTTCCGCTACCCAACCCACTAAGATGACATCCCACGCGAATATCAGTTCATAGAAAAAAAAACAACATGACTTTTTCATCCCTAACTGTTAAAAATAAATAATCAACAACTCCACACATTGCATTATTTATTATAAGGACACTTTTTATAGCACACATACAAAATATGAGTTTATTATTGATTATTATCACTGATAATATACGTATGTATTTGGATGGTAAATGAAATAAGGTGGAACGGATGAATATTTTTCGTCAACATCTTTAGGGAGCGCCATTTAAGTGAATGGTTCCACCTAATTGCCTCCATTTTGAGACTTTTTTCTGTTTGTTTGTGCCAAATGATTTTTCTATCCGCCCTAATGATTGACGAATTCCATCAGCTTAGATGGTAGTTAACTATTTGCATTAACCCATTTGGATGAACTGTTAACTTTAGATATTTGTATATATCTATCGATTACACATTTTGCGTGCTAGTGATGGAATGAATGGAGCGAGTAATCGAAGATAGAAATAAAACTTTTGTTTGGTCGTTAGGATTTTTGTATTGATTTTAATATAGAAACTGTTTTCTTTATTCATTATTTAATATACAAATATTATAATGCTTTGCCTTTTTGTGTGTGAAATAATGCTGAAACGAAAATGATATCTAATGAGTTTTCTAATGAATATGATTATCTCGAAAACAAACGGAAATTACTATACTCTCCCTGGACGAGAATAACAAAAGAATTGAGTAAAATTATTTTGAATGAAAAGGATATGATAATACTACCGTTTTTATTTATTCTATTTTAAGCTTGGAATTGTACGAAACCATTATATATTTCAGAAAGAAATATTAATAATGTTTCTTTGAATTTTTGTTATCCATTCTTTTGTAAGTAAAATTTCAAAGAAATTATAAAAGTCCGTGGAAACCTTCAAGTCAAAAATAATATTTTACAGAATAATATGATTGCTGTTATAAGTTCTCCTGGTGAGGACAAACATATATATATATATGTAATATGTACCGCCTACAATCCTACATACAAACATGCTAAAAGTACATCAAGAGTTCGTGGAAATTAATATTTTCTGTAGAGACTGGACACAGGACACAAAGATTTCTATCATGCCAACTATATGCTTAAAACCATGGTTATCGAATAGAATTGAACATCAGTGGGAAATAATATAATCTGAAATTTGGTGAAGTTATTAATCCCCTAAGTACTTATTGATAAAAAACAATAAATCAGTTGAAAATATAGGGCGACTTTAGTAGCGGTGACTTTAAATCGTATCACCGATTTATTTCGAGAAAAAAAATGTTATATTGTTAGAAAATTTATTTTTTCTTAACACTGCACTTTTTTGGTGCGGGGAATTAACTTCATGGGAACTAATATCATGGGAACTAACTTCACGGGAACTAACTTCACACGGAAACTAACTTCTTCACTAGTGTGAACTAATTTCACTTTTTTTTTTGGTGAAGTTATTTCCTACTTTGAGAGGGAAATAACTTAACTTTTAGTTGGGAAAATATTTCTCTTTTTTGGGTGACGTTACACTTTTCATTCGCTTAGAAAAATGCTGATGCTCCCAATGCGTTTGAGAAACAAACATCACATCTCGACCTGTGAACCTGTGTCAGTGGTCATATGCGTTGGTTCGAATTTTATGGTGTGCATGTAGAAAGTTTTTCTTAATAAAATTGGATTAAAGCTCAACACCATTAATGAGGAGACCGATGATAGAAATTGGCACTCCTTGAAGTAGCTATATCTCCAGCCAAAAATAAAAACGAATAATAAAATTTGCCAACAATTGGTGGTAGCACCTTTAAGTTGTTGTTGTTGTTCAAAATTCAGCTATATAATCTCCTGTAATATACAAATTGTAGATGGGAACTAACTAACACACAATCTTCAAATGAAATTAGTTCTCACCATTGGTGTCAGTTATACCGATCAGGAACACGAAACAGGAAACATTTTCAGATCGATAATTTATTATGTTTTCATTCGATTCAAAACACAAATGTTACACTTATCGATGGCAAAGAATTTTTTGTGATGAAATTTTTAAATTTTTTTGGTTGAACAAATACTTATTGTAAAAAATTCGTTTGTTTATTCTTCTGATAGAATTTCATTTTCCGTACGGAAATTCCATTAGGAAAATAATCAAATATTTTTTTTTTTTTTTAATATGTTGTTATTCAGAATTGTACTATTACAAATAATTCTGTGAGTCATTTATCATCGATAAATCAAGCATTTGTGTTTCAAAAAAATCAGAACATATTCAATTATCGATTTGAAAAGATTTTCCTGTTTCGTTTTCCTGATCGCTACAATCGCCCCCTTTAGTGGGAATTTACTTCACAAAAAAAGAAGTAAAATAAGTTCTCACTAGTGGTGAAGTTAGTTCCCATGTTAAGTTAGTTCCGTGCACCCACTTTTTTTACTAGTATTTGTGTTATTTTTTATTTTTACTTTTGAAGTTTTCCTATCAGGTTAATCTACAGAAAAAAATAAAGCTGGGTAGCACGAATTAGGTCGCACGAACTTAGTCTTGTTGCAAACTATGGGCCTACAACAATTTTAATTCAATAAATTATTTATCATCCTATTTTTATTTTTATACTGTTTAGATAAAAACTTTAAACTGCATCTAGTGTTGAATTTCTAACTTAAATGCCACATTGAATTTAAATTAACGTTAACGGCAAAATCTCGGTTGTTTGCATTCAAAATTTTTAAATGCATTTATATTAAGAACATTGCAAATATAACGTTCTCAAAGTTTTATCAAAATAGTTAGAATAGTTTTCGAGAAAACTTGGAAAAACTAATACTAATACTCTGATACAAAGGTACCTCTTAATTTGCTTGAAAACAGCTCCAACGATTTTGATAAAACTCTTTGAACGTTATATAGTTAATATATGTAACTGCATTTTAGAATGCTGGTTAATATTTTAGTGATGAGCAATCGATCGATTCCCAATGACATTTGATTTGAAAAAATGTTGTTACATGCCTATACTACGCGGGGCATGTAGCAATGGACTTTCTCGTTGACATTATATTTGTTTTGTTTATGATAAGTGTAGTAAACTGAGCTAACAAGTTAATTGTCAATTGAAATACAAATTAAAGTATTTACCTAATTTTTGCATGGTTGTTGGTTCCAAAAAAAAATTCAAGAATTGAGCGATAAATTATGTCACAGATAGCATTTTTGTATTAAAAACATATTTGTTTTTAATTGTAAATAATATTGACGAATTTCAGTTTAAATAAGGTAAATTTTCAAGAAAATTAAATAATTTTTTTTTGAATTTTGTCTAATGCAAAGCACCATCACCAAACCGCTATCAACCGATTCTAAGGTTTCTACCGAAAGATCTTAAATCTTAATCTATAGAGCTCAAAATAAAATACAATTTTGTTAATGAATTCATCTTACCATGTTGATGATGTATAAGTGTTTCGAATACACACCAACCAATCGCATTAAAAAAAACCCAAATAAAGTGTCTATTAACTTGAGAGATTCATTTTTGTTTAGAAAAGTAAAACTACTACGAAATTGTTTGTATTTTCTAACAGCTGGCGGCATCATTAATTTTATAGCAGAATAATATTGTTTGTAGTTAAACAAAAACTCACGAAATCATTATACATTTTTAATTTACATATTCGAAACGTAATCATTAGTAAAAATAAATACTCGTTTTTAAAAAAATTGTTTACAAACATTTCGTATATATACATTTCGTTTCCGATTTTTAAGTTTTTTTTTTCTGCAAAAATATCTCAACTAAAATAGAAACATAAATGTCTTATTATGTTTTTTTTTAATATAATTACTTATTTAAATGTATTGTATTAGTTGCCGTTGGTATGCATATATTTTTGTTGTTATAAAAAGAGATATTTTATTTTTGTATAAATATTTCATTCATAAGAAAATAAATTATATTTATCTTGGCGGCAGTTTTTGTGCGTCCATTTCCTGGGCTAAAAGCAAATAATTACTATTTTAAGATATTTTTTTTGTTTACTTTTTTAAAGTGAAATTTCACAAGAGAAACTTCCGAAGTTCCGAATGGTTGAATCCGTCATCAATCTATTTGAAAATGTTCATCAACGTTATATCAGGTTTCATTAAATACACGCATTTTATAACAACAAATTAAAAGAGAAACAATTAAATTCAAAATAACACAATATTAAAAAGAATTTAATACTTGTTTTTTTTTTAAATTTAATACTCTACTTTAAAAGCAGGAAATGTCGGTATTATTTCTTAAAAATTAAAAAAGTTAACAAAATGTTTATAAATTGATACATACTTATCTCCTAGTTATAACACGGTGTCTCCACGATCTAGATTTCATAGAATGCAAGATAGCATTCTATTAAAATTGCCTATGGACACTGCAAATAGTATTCTATGAAAAATTTCTTGCAATATATTGCTCAGCTCATAGCATGCTATAGATAGTATTCTATGAGCTGTCATTTTCATATTGACTTTTCTGTTTTCTTTGTAATTGGACTGAAATAGTATGAAATAGTAAGCTATCAAATACCCACCATACATTTAATAGCATTCTAGCAATCTTTCTTTCTATGGAAAGTGACAGATGGTAATCTATGAAATCTTGCCCGTGGAGACCCCGTGTAATGTTTGTTGTATATGTATCTACCAAATTTAGTAAATAGGAAACTATAACTGGGCGCCAATGTTTGTACAATAGATTCCTGATACAAAAAAATGTAATAGAACCAAAATTTAGCAATTTTCAGAAATACAACAAACCGAAACTAAGACGCTTCTACAACCTGGTACAACCTATCAAAATCCAGTAGATATATGATTCCAATGGATGGAGCCAATTCAGGTTCTGTGAAAAGGTGAAATGAATAAATCGATTTTACATTGTGCTTTCATTCATTAATGCCACCTTTTTTATTCACTTGGTATAAAAAAGCGATTCTCGTTTAATGAGTAAAAACATAGTGATGAATTCAATATCATCCGCTGTGGTGAATAATTTTGAGCGTCTTGTGAATGGATTTGCTAATGTGAATACTAGGGCGAACTGCCCTATTCTGCTATTCATCGGAGGGAATTTTAATTGAATTTTCACTTCTTTCTATTCCGCTATTCATGCGATGGGACTGTGGACTTACATCAATAATATCGGTAACACATTAATCAACCATAATATTTGTTGAAACTTCTTAAGAATTTTACATGAACAGAAAACAGCTGCCAAACTAATTTCGGATAATGTAGTTCAACCGACGGATAACAGAATGAAAAAGTAGGGCAAAAAGAAATCGAATGGTTGAGGTGAATTAACGATCCACGTGAATATTAGATAAGGACTGAAAGTGAACCAAATAAACTAGAACATTCACTTACAAATAAAAGGGTGAACAAAAATTCATATTAACATTTTTAACGTTTGATTTCACCTTACAGAACGAGAATCGAAATTATGGTGAAAAGGTAGACAAATATTATACTCATTTCATTTTTCCACAAAATCAGAATTGACTTCCTGTTAACGCACGTCATAAAAAAAATTGTACAACCTACTATTTCAACTAATTTTTAGAAAACTACAAAAATGCTTGTATTTAATCTTTCTCATTTTTTCTTGTTTATTTATGTACACAAAACATTGTCTACCATGTCAAAATATACAATATCCTTTCATCATAAGGATTAAGTAAAGAACCAACTATCAACAACAAACAAACATACTGTAAAAGCAGTTACCTCTTTTCATGGCAATAATGTCAAATACTCCATCACTCTCTAAAATAGCAATAAACCATACCTCTTTCCGGTAGCACACTGGAAAAACAATGTCGAATGCAATAAAGCTCTTTGAGAGCCTTTATTTGATGTTTACTTGTGCATTCGTTCGTTTTAACGACTTATTTCTAGTGGGTAGATACCTAAGACTGCGTTGTGATTCAAAATTAGCTTTCTGTAAACAAATCATGGTTTTTATATTCACCTCCACCTCCTTATAGTAAGTGTTTTATTGAAAAGAAAACTGAACGCAGTAAGATATTAAAATTATTTTCTGTGATATTGGGTTTTTGGAACATCGTTTGAGGAAGTTTTTGAGGTAAAAAAATGTTATTAAACCAAGGTGTACTGCTAAGTTCTTTAGCAGCTTATTAGCAGGAATTAACTGGAGCTATTTTACAGTTCCTCTCTCCTCTAATTAGTGAGTGTGGAAATCGCCTTTGTATCCAACATCTCATATTAACATTGCTAAATGGAGACATTACAAAACCACATTTCTATTAATTAAAATATTTTATGGCCTATTAATTCAGTTGATTCATTATAAGTCTGTGGAAACTTTGAACTTCAGATTCTGTTATCTTACTATGTAAGTACTTTCAAGGGCTGACTGTTTTTGTACGTAAGAACTTGGTTCTATTTATTTACATTTATGTTGTTAAAGTGATTCATTTAACGTGGTTTTGTTAAAACAAATTTACATATTCTAATCGAAAATGAAGTAAATTAGTTAAATACTGTTGAATAATTAATTTGAAATATTCAAAAATAAAAGATTTGTTTGCATCAATTTGTGCCCCCAATCAATTAGCATATATCAGAATGAAACTGTTGTATATTACTCAATAGATAGCTATAGAAAATAAAATAAAAGTGAACACTGATAAATCTATATATAGTTAAGTAGTTTTTTTTTATTGTTTAATTGTTTAATGTCATGAACTTGTGCATACGTTTCTACAAAGTAAACGGAGGACACTAAATAAAGAGCTAAATGAGCTACCGGCTGCTGGAAAGAAGCTCGCGATTTCCTCATTTAAAAATTAATTTTATCCTTATGAAGTATTAAAACAGGAGCTAGTTGCCAGCAGCACGGTTGCTTTTTAGGCATCTGACGGATCAACTAACCATCAACAAATTTAACTGATTGTGATTGATAGGTGTACGAAGAAATATCGCTGGAATGTTTATAATCCACTACTGGGTCGATGATCCGATCCCGTACGACTGAATTAAATACAGCAATTAAAAAGCTCAACAAAAATAATTTTTAAGGCAAGCGTAGATACTGAATATCGCATACAGACACTGGAAAAGACCCAGAAACACCAAATCGATACCACATCTATAATGGCGTCATGGCTGCTTACAAGAACAATACTAGAGATCAATTAAAACCTTGGCATCATTAACAAACTCATTTAGATCTCCAGAATATGAAAACCTTACCGAGACCTTGAATATCAATAAAGGATTCAGGATTCAGAAATGCAGTTGGTCAAACAATCAAGGTAGCGGAGCACGAATTTGAAGTGGTGCAATCCTTTAAATACCTTGGGTCAATAGTAGCAGCCGATAACAATATAAATGAAGAAATACGCGGGCGGCTTCTCAAATCCAACAGAGCCTACTACAGTCTGTCAAAGCTCTTCAAATCCAGAAATTTCACTATAACTTCAAAACTACTGCTGTACAGGACCATGGTCCTGCCAGTACTCACATATGAATCCGAGACTTGGGTGCTTAGCAAAAGGCACTCTGACCTCTTAGCCGCGTTCGAGAGAAAAGTCTTAAGGAGAATTGTTGGCCCCATATGTGAGGAAGGACGATTCCGGAGACGGTACAATCATGAATTGTACGCAATCTACCTTGAAGCAGATATAGTGACAAAAATTAGGCTCGGTAGACTTCGGTGGGCAGGGCACCTAGCTCGCATGAGCGAAGAGGAACCTGCTCGGAAAGTTCTTTGTGGTACATTCTATGGCAGACGACAGCGTGGTAGACCATGCTTGAGCTGGAGAGATGGCGTAGACCAGGACGCCCGGAGCCTTGGGGTGCGCAACTGGATGGCGTCGTCGGCTCGAGACCGGGATAGGTGGAGAGACTTGTTGAAGGAGGCCAGGACCGGACCCCGGTTGTCGAGCCGATGATGATGATGATGATGATTCAGAAATGCGGTCTCATGCGACCTTTCCAACATCATTTTGGAAGCCATTGTTCGAAATTCTGGTGTTATCTTAAGAAGCAACATCTTCTAAGGATCGGTACAAATTTGGGCATATGGCGATGACATTGATATCATTGGAAACACAAAATGAAACGTATTGATTTTTTGGGTGGAATGCCAAATGCTTTAAATCAGTCTCAAATCTCATTTTCCTGAGGTAATGCTCTTATTTTTCTGAGCTTTTTGAAGCTTTTGTATGAAAAAACGAACTTGTTTTGCATACGAAACCTGGCATTAGCTCAGAAAAATGAGATTTGAGACTGAGACAAACCTTTCGCATACCACCCTTTGATTCTTTCATCAGGATTCAAGCCGAAGCACCTTCAGTGGATCAAGTATGATAAATAAAATTAAAACAACGTATTTGCTGTCCTTCGTTATCATGGAACTCTACACTGTAGCAAAATCTGCCTCTTTAAGTAATGATGGATTACTGATGCTATCTAAAAGGTACAGGTATTAAACCTCACCCCCCAAATTGGTTTAAGGCCGAGCTTAATTTACCATTATTTATATGGCTTCAAGTGGCTCGCAGGATCGATTAGTTGAAAATCCAACTAGCCGGAGCCGAAAATTACAGTTCAAAAAGAGTGGACATTCGATGTTTTGCCAAAATATCATGTAACTTTTTATTAAAATGGCTCGAAAATGTTTGACAATTATATTGGCTCGACAAAACTTTGGGTCCGCCGTGTATTTTTTTTTTTTTTTTTTATATTTTGCGCGCACTTAAGGGATTATGAATACCCTTTATATGATAAACACAGTACGAGCGTTTAGGAAAATTGGATAGGGGTTGAAAGGAGTTATCGATGCACATTGGTTTTGAAAGCTTGAAGATTAAAATGGAGGGGAAAAACAGAGCCGGGTTAAGCATTCCACATTCGTGTAGTGCGGCTAAAAAAAGAGTCTCTGTACTTTACTGTTCGTTCGAAGTTGGGCTCAAGGGTGAACTCATGGGCATTCCTTGCAGTACGAGTATTGCGGTTGAATTGTTTTAGGGGAGGAACGCAACTGGCCATTTCGGCGGAGCACTCTTTATAAAAAAGCGATAAAATAAAAAGGCAAGAAACATTTCAGCGGTGTTCAAGTGACACAAATGTTTCCGTTATAATCGTGTCCCCCATCATTTTTAAGGCTCATTTCTGAATTCTATCCAGGAGATTCAAATAAGTTATAGGAGCTCCTGCCCAGACATAAGAATTGTACTCTAGTTTTGGACGAATATACGCCTTATAGACAACAGCCAGATCATAGGGAGAAAAAAATTTCTTGCATCGTCGTAAGAAACCTAAGCATTTTGCAGCGTTTTTGGCAACATCAAATATGTGATCATTCCACAGAAGGTGGTTGGTAACACACATACCGAGAAGGGAAAGCTTTTCAGTTTCATCTATACAAGTGCCACTCATAGATAGTGGCATAAGGGGTATGTTATGCATGTGTGGCATCTTTTTAATACCAAAAGGCTCAATCGTGTATGGCCATTGGCTAGCTTAAGGAAGGATTAGCTCGTTAACTTCTTTGGCTAAGAAACAGTGAGTAACATAACGCTCGCTCAAAGAACCAAATGATCTAAGAAATGATCAGAAGAGGAAGAAAGAGAAGAGAAAATCTGTTGATTGATTTTCGGTTGAGTGTGTGAATAGTGTTCAAACATGCTAGCGAAGATTCCACGACGATATTTACGGGTTGTATTCAAAATTTCGGATATGGCATGCTTTCTTATGTATAGCAAATTGACAACAATGCTTCAGCCCGTAGGATCTTTGAATCCACCCTACCAAGTGAGGATTCTCGGGAGAGAAAAGCGTAACCAAGTACAGAAAAAGATATAAAAAAAATTTGGTGCGACAATGGAGAAACAAGTTGGTGGAGGTACTATTGTTCCCTTTAGACTATGAGCCAAAAGAAGAAAAACCAAATCATTGATGAACTAATTGTTTTTTTTTTATTCAATAAAGGGAAAGTTTTTGTTTGTAAGATAAATATGTGTATACTAGCTTCTTAACAAGAATCAATATCAATCCGCCGATTCTCATGAATCAAACGAAGTTGAAAATTAATTCTATTCTATATTTGAAAAATATGTTGGCTTCGTTCACATGATTGCACTATACCCATTCACAATTAGAGCAATGCACCCTGTATATAAGTTCCCCATTTAAAATCAAAATGTTAGTATTCCCTTGGAACTTTATTTGAGAACTCACCCACCCACATAAATGTTTAAACTTTCTCCTCCCATATATAAATACCACCCTATTTCATAATGTACTACACAAGCTAAAGTAAAATAATCCCCTCTTTTCTGTTTTGATCAGAGAATATTATTTTACATCCCTACAGAGTCTACACACGAAAACTGGGTTAAATCAAGTGCAAAAACCTTGAAACATAAAAAAGAAAAATATAACTATACCCTATTTATTTAACAAACAAAACAAAAAAAAAATACCATGGAAAGATTTTCCTCTCAGTCAAAACATTAAATACAAAATTTCATGACAGTTTAAGTTCACATTGTGTGCATTTACCTTAAAGAATTTTAAGAAAAGTGTATGGTTACTTATAAAGATGTGTCTATAATGACTTGACAACATTGAATTTGAAGAAGAAGAAGAAGAATTAACTATGAACCAATTATGCAAAATATTAGGAAAAACACAAAATAGGACATCATTATGTTTATGATTAATTACTTCCACTCGATGATTTTTATAGAAGAATAGACAATGTTATGACAGAGAAGATTGTCATTTTAAATTAAATTATCAAATCTAAAACTTTATATAAGGAGGAGACAGTGATTTATTGAAGAATAACAAAATCTCTTAATTTTACGTATTCCAATCACGTTTTGAACATCAAAAAACACTTTCAAAATCAAAGTTCATATCAAAACAAAGATAACAACAAACGATTATTATTTTTCACCACTCTGTCCATAGCTTAAAGAATTATACATTATACGAATACATATAGCGGTATTGTTTTTGTTTTCGTTTTTTTTTTTTTAAATATTCATCAATCAAATTGTTAGATAAATGATATGATCTCAAAAAAAAAATGAATTGCACAAAATTTTATGAATGAAAGTAATGCTTTGCATAATAATTACGATTGAATAGAAAAACAAACAAAAAAACTCACCTCAAATCCTTTAACTTTATATATCTGCTCATTGGTAACCAAGTACACTAATGCTAACGGTAACAATGCAATAGCAGTGAAGAACAAAAAATACCGCCTGATGGCGCGCCAATATGTCTTGCTTGATCTCATTTAATTTTTAAAAATTCATGGAAGCGCTGCAATTTCATTGCTCAGCACCTCTTGATCGTCACGTTTTGTTTTTGGTTTTTTTTTTTTGCTTGAAATATAGGCCGCAGCACTTTTTCTATGCGGACGCACTTTTACAAAACACACCGTTATGTACGTTTTAATTATAAATTGTCAACTATACAGCAAAGTTATTTGTATCTATGAATGACCAACAGACCGATGATGAACTAAAGTAAATATATTTTACATTTTTTAGTTTGAGGCTTTTAAAAATAGACACACATTTTGTGTGACACATAAATATGCAAATTTTGTTTGTACTTTAATTTAAAAAAATAAAATGCAATTTTTAAAATCTATAAAATGCAATGCTGTCAGAAAAATAAAACTTTTTTTGGAAGACCGATTTCGTAACACTTCCACACAAGCTGTGATTTTATTTTTTTTTAATTAAATCCAATGGAGAGGTACGAGTGGCTTATCAATTATAATTCAACTTTTCTAACAAAAACAACAAAATATATTAACCTGCCTCTTCTCTATATTGATGCGGTAATAATATTTTGAATTAATTTTATTTTTCGGTTATTGATTTTTAAAAACAGCAAAAATCACAGCACACAATTATTGTACTGCATTGTGTATAGAGAGACAGAGAATGGGAATATATTTTGTTCCACTATATAACGTTACCGCATTAAAATGCATCTATCTGCAGGGATATTACAAAAAAGAAAGTGCGGTTATCCCCGAACATTCCCACTCAATACAAACAAAAAGGACTTTTATTGAATTTTCGCACTTTGCCAAATTGCACTCGCCTCTTCAATTATTATATCACACCAATTAAATCATTTTATTCAAACACCCCCACGGTTATTTTTTTTTTTTTAATATTTTTATTCGTTGTTGTATTAAAATTTATAATCGATAAAAAAGCCTTTCAGAAATAAAAATGAATTAAACCGAAATTTTTAATATTGAAGACCATTGAATATGCAAGTGACTCGTTTCAGGAATCGCGATGAATTTCAACTGAGTACAAGAATCAGAATGTTTTGTAGATTGAGGTATTCGATTGAGTTCAAGCTGATGGGGAAGTTTATTTTGGTTTTGTTTGTCAATGCTTTGCTCGGTGCTCTGTCTCTGCTATCAAATGAAAATGAGACGATGAAAGCTTTTATGAGTGCCGCAATTTCATTGGGAGAGAATTAAGCTTAAACAGTGGGAATGGCAAGAAAAGGTATTTATGGAAAAATTTATGTACATACTACTAAAAGGAGTGAAATAATTCAATGAGAGTGGATGTGGAAATTGATAATTGCAGTTCGAATATTACATTTTTTTTTTGTTATAATTATGAGTCTATGATCCCATATAAAGCTTTAGTAATATAACAATGCAAAGCCCAATGTAAACCACCCAAATCCTCGCTAAGGAAATAAATGTCCTTCTGTCACATTCATTTAAACAATGCTTTTTATTACATGGTGTCAGAAGTGATTTGAAGCTATTAGTAAATTGTATGTATAAAAATGAACATGATACTAGTAAAACAATTTGTCTCTGTAGCTAGCAGAATGATTTTTTGTACCTTCATTAAGCTATTTAATTGTTGGGTTTATGAAGTTTATGAAGTATTTGTGTGTAGTCAAGTAACCTCAAGAGAAAGAATGGTTTTTCTCTCTGAAAGATTTTAGCATGATGCTAAAAATAGATAATACAGAGGATTGATTTGGGGGTAGAGTAAGTAGATTAGGACAAGACAAGAATAATATCATATGGTTTATGTGTGAAGGTTTCCCCCAGTTTAGGTGAATAGCTTAACTTTTAGAAAAAACTGGTTAAAACTCAATTTTTGAGTCAAAAGCTTTCGTAAATGATGAGATATAAAACTGCAAAGTCAAAACTAAATAGAGAGCTCGACTGGGACGCACGAATTTGCTCTTGTGACAATCTATGGTTTTATGGCAGGTATCGTTTATAGTAATTTTTTATCACAAAAAAAATCGATGAAGAACATCGCCGTTGCCAACAAATAACTCATAATATTTCATAAAAATTGATCGTATTTTTTGACAAAAATAAAAAAATTTTTTATTTTTTTTTAATTTGTTATAAATTTTTAGTTGTAGTATAATTAGGACCAGCAGAGAATAAAAAATTTCGTCAAAATCGGTGTTGTCGTTTAAGAGATAAGCGATATAAACAACTACACTTGTAAGCTAATTTTGAAAATAGGAAAAACTTCAAAAAATTTATCAAAGTTGATCGATTTTTTTTCCAGAAAAATTGAATTATCTGAAACGCTTATATGGCAGGTACCGTTATATTCTGAACTAGGATACAAATAAAAAATTCGCCGGGCATATTACCATAAAAAACAATGTACCGAATTCGAAGAAAATCGGCCCAAGCGTCTAGGGGGCTGTACTTGTCGATCCATCCAGACGGACACACAGAAAAAAATTCCGAACCTACTTGTTTCATCTTCTCTATCATCGGAATGTCATGTTTGATTGTTATCTCAAAACCTTTTTTTTAACGAAATTTGTAAGAGCCTTGAATACATATTTGAAAAAAGATTGCATTAACGATTCAAAATTTTTTAACAATTCGATTTGATATTTTTTTAATTTTTGCAAAATTTTAACACTGAACATTTATTTTCCCAAAGATACTGATATCAATACGAATGTACGCTTCCGCACAACAGATGGGGTTACTTTCGTACAACATGGGGAAGATTTATACAGGGGAAGACTCACATACAGTTCTCACAGCGTGGAGCAACTGTCCCGAAGTTCGTTTAACAACATGGCTCATGGTATACACGCAAGCAAGCACGTGATTATGCACCTGCGACTTTTTTTTAGAAAAAAATCATTTAAATATGACAAGTACGAAATTGTTCAATGTAGTCAGGTTTCAATGATGAAGTAGAACAGTTTGTTTTAATAATAGTATAAGACTACAGTTTTACACCAACATTTGATATAGCATATGTGCCCGGAACTTTGGACTTTGTGTTTTGTTAATTTACAGACGAATTGTGCATTTCTCGCTAAAAATGGTTATTAACAAATTTAAACAGAATACAATTCCCTACTTGTCTTATTTAGACAATTGTTTAATTAATGATTGCTAATATTTTGCAAAAAGTGTGAAAAATAAGGAAATTGTTTGCTTTTGCATTTTGTTTATTATTAGCAACAAATAATTATTTTACAAAAAAAATTGTCTGAGTAAGAAAGGTAGAGAACTAAATTTTCTATAAATTTATTCAATTATCCTAACCATTGAGGCCGTAAGTGGGTGATACAGATAGAAAGACAGACTTGCCGGACACATTCTTGTCTTCTTAATACAGTTAAAATCGGTTATAACGAAATATCGGTTATTGCGAACTAATTTTGAAGTCCCGTCAAAGGTCCATACAAGTTGTACTAATCGGTTATAACTAAACCACCGGATATAACTAACAAATTCTCAAGTCCCATCGAGTTCGTTATAAGCGATTTTGACTGTAATTGTAATGTTATATTTGATTCTTACATTAAAATTTTGTTTTTAGTCGAATCTATAACTTGCCTTAATTATTCTTGAATTTTTATTTTATCCGAGATATTAAATATCACTACTCGTGACAAATCTCACTACTCGTGACATCACTACTCGTGACATATCTCTGGCAGGCTCAGATTGCACGAGACGCTTATAGCGTTTTTATTTGGTAGTCCGGAATCGCTAAGCAGAACTGTCCGATTCTGGACACCAAATGAACGCGCAAAGATACTTTTTTGGTTCTGTAATTTGCATTTATGTGTGAAACTTCAAATGCATTTTTTTTTTCATTTGAGAAAAATGTCGGTGTTGAGTGGTGATAAAAAGTAATTTATGCAACTTAAAATATGCGAGGTTTTATATTGGCTTTATTTAGAAAATTTATTTATTTCAAGAAGCAAAATATTTTTCTCCATCACTCTTCAAAAACAAATAACAAAATAATGACATTTCGGGATTTGAATATTTAAATCTTTGCAAGTATGCGTGATTCTGTTTTTGATTCTAACTTTAAGTCCGGAATCGAGTTTCTCCTCTTTTCAAAACTCGAACTGTCATTTAGTGATAAATGAACGTAAACAGAATCGTCCGGAGTAGTTCTGAATTACTTCGAACCACCAAATGAAAACGCTATTAGCCAAAAGATTAATATCGGTCAAATTAATAAGTCAATTCGTTGTTCTTTAGGTGTGTATCGTAGGTATCATTGCTTTTTTTTAAACGAAATGTCTAAGACATTTCCCACTAGCCCTTCCCCAGAAACTTACGCCTTGTAAGAAACAAGTTTAAGATTTTAAGTGAATGTTATAATAAGAACATGACTTTTTCAATAAAAGATTCGCCAATAGCTTCGAAATAAAAATTGATATTTCTAAATTGTCTAAGTATGATTTGTTAATAAAAAAGTCAATTTCGAAAAAAAATTGAGTATCTAAATTAAAAAACAAATTGACAACAATTTTCCATGACACGATTGTGGAACGAATCCAAAAATTTTCAAAAGTTAACACAGTTTGACAAAAAATCAAAAAAATCATTACATTTAATCTAAATTACCAAAAATATTTAAATTCCGCGATTTCCTGCATAAGAAAACCTACAGCTCTGTTTTTTTTTTAGAAAAAGCCTCCAGCAATGCAGCACAATAACATACATTTTCAAGTGCACTCATTTCGGAAGTGGGAAGGTAGAAAAGTTTTCTATTATCATGTCTAGCAAAAATATCAAAACGTGCTCGATGGCGGAAGCATAAGCGCAGAAGTCAGAGAAAACAACAATAAAAAAGAAGTGGATGAATTTGAGAAAGCTCTTGAGGTGGTTGCTTTGAACAAAATGCATGCAAGAGAAGATGGAAAACGAAATCAAACAAAACAATAAACAAAGCGCATGTGAACGTAATCCATTGTATTCTGTCAGGTTTTATTATATTCCTTAAAGTGGGGGCTTATTTTTTAAAAGAGGATGATATTTGCTGAAAAATATAGCCAGGACTCACATAGGGGTACTTGAACATTTCATTTTAGAAGACGGATTTGAAATTGTAAAGCTCACTTTACTGTAACATGATTAAGTACATAACTGCGTGACATTCTCTTACCTTACAAAAGGTTTTAATTAAAAAGGCAAGCATAATTTACTATCCTCATGTAGGTAATTGACAAACTTTCATTTTATTTAAATCAGGAGTAAGCAGTTTCGTCACCAAGTTGGGTCATTACCTTTATTTTTTGTGTGCCATACTTTCAAAGCGTTGATCTCATTAAAAAGTGAAAAAGAAATTACGTTGAGACAATACAGTTAGTTATTTAAATAACAGACTTTGCCTTTTTTAAGTTAATTATCTCGACCTTACCATTGATCTTTGTTTGAGCCGTAACTTACACTCTCCGTCACATGATGGACTTTTCACTTTTGTAAGGTTCTTTTTGAGTTTCACAGCATTGTTGTTGCCGGAAGTATTTATGTGGCCCTTGAGGACAGGCCCAGAAACAGTACCTATAAGCATTTGGGGTTGTTGTGGTAGCGGTGCGTTGGCAATTTGGTGTTGAAGAAGTAATTTCGTTTTGTTTAGGATGTTTTGTGTGTTTAGGTCAGCAAGAAATATCGATTCTGTCGGGGTTATTATACTGCGGTCATGTTTATATTAGTCAGCAGTTTGTGTTTGTAATGCTTTGATTTAATTTAAAAGTGCAAGAGAGGATGTTTTGCTTTTTTTATTTGATTTGATGGGAGTAGTAAGTAAGACGCATTTGTGACAATAATTGGATGAAAATGCAAATTGTTAGATTATTTGTAATTTATTGAAGAAAGACTATGATAGGTATTTAATTTTAAAATGTTTCATTACTTTCGAATTTTTCAATTTCGACCTTTATTCTGAATAATTAGGCCATGATAAATAATGGTTCGTTACACTTAATGAAGTTCTACCTTTCAATTTTATAATTTGTATTAAAAAAAGCGCGAAGGTTTGAATACCTACGAATTAATGAATACCTAATCGGATAGGGTAATTTATTCCAAGTTCTTGGTGTATATATCGGATAAATAAATTTTGGTTTTCAATGCAAACGCACTTTTTAAGATCTACCAAAACATCATTCAAAGAATACTTTCTATTATGGTGAGGTTCCCGAACGGGCAGAATGTCATGGACTGCTTTAAGTTAGCAATTACTTCTATCCAGGAAGTACAATGGGATGGAACGGGCTGGAAAATCCTGGTTAACATGGCCATCGAATGTTCGGGTGTGTGAGACTTGAAAAACATTAGCGTTCATGCTCTTCGAAAAACAAAAATTGACTCCAATCACATTGACCTCAAGTTTACAAGAAATTGTCGCTGCATTCTCAAAAAAAGTTCGCAGAGTCTAAGCGGATGGCATATCTCTGTTACTCTAGCATCTTATCGACAGCATCAAATGTGGAAGACCAATTCTAAGACATCAACACGGGGGCAAGGGATGTGCTTAGTTTCAACCCGCCACCGAAAAGAAACAACTGGTAAGGAGCATGCATTAACACATGATGAAAAAATGCTCGGAATGTAGCATGCCGATCAATGTAAATTCAACATCATCTATGATGCGGAGACGTGTTCATTGGCACCATAGGATGAACAAGTGTTTGGTCGCTTTTAGCGAAAAACCCATCGGTTGATATTCGGTAAAGTATGTGAGTACAATGTGGGGCGAAGGTTGTTGAAATCTACGAGTTGTACCAACGGTGTAGTCCATATTATATATTTTTCGAAACGACCGCAGTCACAGTTGGCCGAAGGGAGGCCTTACATCAATAACTTGGCAAAATCTTTGTGTGTCTAATTGGACGCCACTAGCCCAAGTAAAGATTGGCTGAATGGGAATGGGACTCGAATTTCTTCACACTAAATAATGCATTTTGCAAATAAATAAATACTACATTTTTGGTATATATTTGTGCGTCAATAAAAATGTTTATAAAACAAGAATATAAAATGTTCGTTTAGAAAAAAAAAACATAACATCAACAGCACTTTGTTTCCACTTAACTATATTGAATCAAGGAATGTATATTGCAATTTAAGCGTTTACGACCTTCCAGGTCAGCCAATTCCATCACCACCAATCCTTCCTGAATAATAGCACCAGCTTTTTCTAATAATTTAATAGCCGCTTCTAAAGAACCACCTGTTGCCAAAAGATCATCAACAATAACGACTTTCTGTCCTGGTTTTACAGCGTTTTTTTGCATCTCAAAAATATCCTTCAATAATATTGATTTAGTTTGAAGGATTTGTATACATAATTTATAAAACTCACTGTTCCATACTCAAGTTTATATTCCACTGAAATACACTCACCAGGTAGTTTGCCTTTCTTTCTTATTGGAGCACATCCAACTCCTAGTTCTGAGGCAATCAATAAGTTGAATAGAAAACCTCTGGACTCAAGACCAACAATTAAATCAACATCTGGATAATTCTCTTTGATGTGTGCTACCAATAAGTCTTTGAGGTAAATGCATACTTCGGAGTTCGTTAATGCAGCAAAGATATCACTAAAGATAAGAATTGATTAGAATTTCAAGTTGCATTACTAGGTAAATTTGCACTTGACTTACCGAAAAATGATTCCTTTTTTGGGAAAATCAGGAAACACCCCAATGTGTTTCTTGATTATTTCTAATTTTTGATCGGCATTCATGGTAAGTTTTATTTACAATTAGGACGAAATAGCAAAAATATAAAAAGGATTTTTTAACACATTTCTACTTTTCTAACAAATTTTGAAAATGAATTGTTGCAATTTTTTCAATTTGCTGTCAAAAATAATTCATTTTGGGAGGGAATTCATTTTCTTTGATGGCTGCGTTCAAGAAATAATTTTCTTATGCCCAAAACAGACTATTTGTTTTTTGTAGGCAATAAACGGTGACACATGGTCGACTAGAGCCCTTCTTGTCGAGACCATAGTATTGTTTGTATTTTTACATCCGTGAATACAGGGGTGCCAGTACTTGAAACAGTCGACTTTTTTCGATACAATCGAGAATAGGATGTTCTTTATTTGTTCAATGCAATCAACAACAATCGGCTAAGGTAAATAAAGGCCTGCATGTAGCTTGTAATCGAAATAGGAAGAGTTCCTTACTTCTTTTTTTTTTCTTGTAGGGCCAACAACTAATGTAAGGTTTTGAAGAGACAGAAGATCATATTAGAAGAATCCTCCAATTTTTGCAACAGCAAAAAAAAACATCGAAAACAAAATTTGTATAATTCCTATGAATGAGGTATACAAATTCATTCAGATCTAGAAAATAACACCAAGTTGTTACCCATAGGTCACCAACTTGTACCCCTCCGTCTCTTCCCGCGTGTTTACACACGCTTTTCTATACGTGAATACGTGAGAACAGATAAATGCAAAAATGGAAGAATGTATGGTCTAACCAAATTTGACAGTCCTATTTGAAATGCACAGGCAAGCGTACAGAGTTAAATCTCTGCAGTGTTGAAAGTTTGTAGACAAAAATGAGTGGAGCATCCTGAGATGATGTTCTATTTATTAATTATTCTATGATGTTACCAAAGGCTAAGACTTTTCCAAAAATATGCATTAGAGACGGAAGGTAACGCGATTAGGGATCGGTGTCGAAAGAAAAGTGGATCAAACAACAAATACAGAAACATACCAATGTCGAAAATTTTGGATAAAATCGATAAAAAGTGGAGAGGCAAGCCTTAGAACTATTGGATAAAAACAAATGTAACGACATCAGGAGTTTAATTATCGCATACATTTCGTATTGAAAAGTCGATTTTTATAATACAATTAAACAATAACGGTTAAAGAATTTCAGAAGCTAGTTAAGGGTTAAAAAAAACAACATTTTCTTCCTAATTCATAATTCAAAACTTTGCAATCGTTTCAGTTTAAACAGTTCATTACATGAAGCTTAGAGATAATGTAAAGCATATTAGACATAGAAAAATGGAAAACTTGGAAACCTCAAAGTTTTTTGAGGTCAACACGGCGGCGATGCGCAGAGCCATATCCTTTCTCGAAACGGTCAAAAAGAAGAAGAAACAGCAACTAAATCACACAAGATTTTGAAAAAGAAGCAGGTAAACTTAATAATGTTTTTCGATAGTTCTTGTTATATTCAAAAAACACTTCTTTTTTAGTTAAGAGCAGATTCTAGTCGTCAAAAAAAATTGATTCTTTTTTACTTCTGAGTGAACAGAGCACAACATTAACGATCAGTGAGCGGTCTATGAGCTCAGAATAAATAAACCGATAATTCTGAGTGAAAACAGGTTCAAAGTAAAACTCAGAACTCTAATCTGAACTATAAAAGAAAAATGCCTAATGAATTTTTATCTGTCAAAGGTCGATTAAAATATTATTATTTAAAAATGTAATCCCTAAACGTCAGATTTGAAATTTCTAAAACTTTATATTTGAATTTATTCAAACGTCTCATGTGATGCATAATCATAATCTCTATATTTATTCGATGGCTGCAAAAAACTTATATGTTTATATCGTTGAGCTGTAAATAATAACTGACATAAAGCAAGTACAGAGTTACATCGTCTTGAATGTCAAGTTTTGATCGTAATACCGAGCTCTTTAGTGAGTTTATAAAGTTCCTCAATTTCTGTGACTCATTATTCATTCCACCATTTTATTGTTTATAAGCAAATTGTAATGCAAGTGTTTCTTCGTATTCCATAAATCTGTATTCACCACGAAATACAAAACCGATCAACGCGATATAACACAAAAACAATCTCATAGGTATATCTACCTGTTCTGCTCACATAACTTTAACCTTTCAACCAAATACTATCTATCTTTCTCTACATTACAATTCAACAAATACAAAAGTATATCTTTACTAGTCTACTTTAGTAGATAAACCTTCATTCAGCCAGGTGATCAGTGATCTTACTACTCAACTATGTTGGATATCCAGTATCTTTGAGGTTTTTGTCAATAACGGATGTGTCCAAGCCCAGCTCCTACTCGAATGAGGTGGCAAACAAGAATTTATTTATATACAGCCTCAATCGAAGAATACAAAGTGAATACCTATAGAAAAAATATCTGCCCATTTCAAGATCTATACTATTGTGTACATACAAAAAAGATTGCTCACTATTAGCACTTTCGTTTCCGATCTACAGCGTCACCGTCAAGCTAGGTAAATGCCACTTGCTCGCTAAACTAAAGTTCATCCCAGACCACTAAAGATTTATCTCTTTTTATTTTTATTTTGCAAAATTTGATTGTTTTTTGTTTCGATTGAATCGCGTTACGATCTTTCGGTTTTTTTTTTTTTGCATGCGCAACATGGAAGTCGTGATCCATTAAAGTCAACTAAAAAAAAAATAAAAATAAAATGCCAAAGTGTTACATGGCTCAGTTTGCTATAATGACCGCAATTTTATAAAAAAAAAAAAAAACATAATAAAGCAAGTGAAATACAAAAATGTTTGTATACTCTCATTTGTAACTATATCAGTCGGAAAAGAAGATTTATTTTCTTTGTGTTTATAAGTTATTTGTGCCGCTATTTTTGTTGTTAAACTAAAACCGTACCTGGAGTTTTATTACATTTCATTTTTATTTATATTTCTTGGAATCTTAACAGAGATAAAGGTAAGTTTTAGATTTCATAAGATTAATTTAAAGCGGAACCAGTGATAATTTTACTGTCATAATATTGTTTGGTTAATTCAAAAACCAAACCAAATAAAAGTACGTTTAAATGTGTATTCACTAAAGTTACGCAAAGTTTTGTCCAAAATCACGTTCAAATGAATAGGTTTCTGCTTGCAGTTGCAAAAATGTCTATGGATGCAAAAATAGAATGTAGGTAGGTTGATACTTGGCCCTAAGGTAGGAAGCCATACAATACAAGTTATCCAGGTTTATGTTTCTTTCTTTTGAACTCAACTCACGCATATGCCCTGTAGACTAACTACAAAGAATTTTTTATATCAGCTTGACATACTTCCGAGGATCGGTTTTCATTTCTTTAATGCACTTAGGTTCCTACCTAAATACAAATGTATGTACCACCACACCACCTGGAGATAAGTTCCTTTCAAAAATAACAAACAAATTTACAAAAAATTCCTCAGGTAGGCGGATTGACGACTTACTTTCCAATGGACATTTTTAGCTGAAAGGGAATTTCTCTTTACCAATTATAACTCTTGTCTGAAAAAGATCGGCGAGACGTTACCGACGAAGTAAACCGATGGCAATCAGCATCACTATCTGAGACGGATGCTATATCACGACATACTTCCATTTCTATACGATCAACGCATCGTTTCTGTGGCCATAATTTAAAATCTTTAGTGTTTTACATCTCACGACATTGCGCGTGTGCATATAAAACTGTGATGATAGAGAGAGAAATTTACGCATTTCGCAGCTAGGTAGACCTACCTTCATTAAAAATTAGAACATACGATCACTGATCTAGCAATATACCTTTCAATCTGCGGATCAGAGAATCGAGCGGGAGAAGATTTGATTCGAAAGCGTTTTAAATTAAAATTGTCAATCTGTAAAGTGGTTATTATGACAGTTACAATTTTTGTATAAATCTGCACAGTGATTGCGAATCAAGGTTTTGATGGAGCAAATTTTACCGATCCCATAGGTATATAAATGTCGAAATGGTAATTAGAGTTGAATGAAAAATGTGCAATATCAATATACCGTTGTTGCTTGAAAGAGTAACTTTTAATGCTATTGCATTATTGTCTCATACAATACAAGTTTGGGCATGAAGAGAAGTATCGAGATAGTCGTTCTATTAAAACCGCTTTTAGCCCCAGACAGGCGGTAATATGGTAGACAGATATAATAATATATGGCAAAGTTTAAATCTAGATACTTGTTGTGGAGGAGCCATGTCTATTTGCGATTTTAGTCTTGATGAAATCATGCATGCAAATTTTTGGTTAATAGACGAGGTTATTGTTCTTGTTTTTTTTTTTATTGAAATTAAAGAATAGATATTCTGGGTGGCATGAACTTACTTTTAGATAATATCTAGCTTGAGGAACCTACACACATTGAAGGATTTTGTTTGCTATAAGTTTACATGACATGCATGGATAAAGATATCCTAGCAAGAACAATTGTGATGAAAGATTAATCAATATAATCTTTAATTCCGAACTTTTTTTTCTGAATACCACACATTTGAATACAGCAACCAAAAACACGAAAATTGACTAGCCAGGCGACCGGTACCCCTCGTGCCCGCCAACCGGAAAACATTAAACTAAATTAAAGTGCGGAAACTCTCTTATTTCTCTTTTGATTCCGTATCTATGAACATATGATTGTGTTCGTAAGAAACCCATTACTTCATAAAGATATCCTAGCAAGAACAATTTTGATGATAGATTAATCAATATAATACTTAGTTCCGAACTGTTTTTTCTGAATATCGTACATTTGAATACAGCAACCAAAAACATGAACCCCTCGTGCCCGCCAACCGGGAAACACTAATCTAAATGAAAGTGCGGAAACTCTCTTATTTCTCTTTTGATTCCGTATCTATGAACATATGATTGTGTTCCGTAAGAAACCTATTACTTCATATAAAACGCACAGGATACTTAACACATTTGAAACAATAAAACTTGGCACAAATCAAAGTTAAAAAGAGCGAACCATAGTTCGTTTAATTGTTTGAATTTTCAAGCAAATGTCATGTTTGGTTTTTAACTCAAAAAAAGTTATTGTGATTTGAAGTTAATGTCAAATGAAGGCCGCCAAAATTTTTCATGTTTTCATTTTTCAAAATCAGAATTTTCAACTTGTAGCTGTGACTTAAAATAATAGTTTTGCGAACATTGTTTTTGATTCTGAAATTCTTTTAAAACTTTATTTTTAAGCATCGAAATGCAAGTTTTTTTCTGTGTTTATTTCATCGACTTATTTTGTTATTAGTGACTTGTCTTTTTAAAACAGAAAACAGAACGAATGTCAAAAAGATAAATCTAAAAATCTTTCCTCTCTTTAGCAAACAAAATAGTGGCACTGACAGCTCCCAAGAACAACGGCCTAGTGATTTACAATTCTCAACCAATCTTTTTGTGTGCGTTATTACTTCTACAGGATTGCAGGGGACCTACAATTTTACGTGGAATCCGAACGAATAAGGTGAGATGCATTCCATGACAATGATACTCTTGAAGGATTTTTCGCTTCCTCGCAAGAGGCAGTGCCCCTGAAAAAAACAGGTGTTTTCGAAGCTGGGCTAGAACTCAGACCTCCGGCGTGATAGTCCGACACACTTGCCACTACGCCACGGGGCACTACAGCATCTCTCTCTCTTTTTTTATAAAGAGGGAGAAAGTCAGGGCTTATAAAATGTCAAAATAAATCGGTTGTTGTTTATGATTTAGTCAATGGTGCCAAACAACCATGGCCATTTACACGATTGAGCAGACATGACATTTTTCTATGGATCAAAAGGTTTCTGTCGAAACTTCAGCAGTATATAAGTACAGTTGATAAGTACAAATTAAAATCAAAATATTTTCTTGTGTTGAAAAACATATCTTATTGCTAATCTACACCTACGTTACTATTTATATTCAGAAATTTTTTTCATGCGTTCACACCAGATTTTCTTTGTTTATTTCACATTATAATTAAAAAAGGTGAATAATATTAGTATAAGTTGACGCAACATTTCAACTATGCAAATTCCACTTGCTTCTTTTGAGATGAGTGTATAAGTTCGGATTAGCTAATATAGACATACATTTATGCTGTTCATACATTGTTCTCAAATTAAACTTCGGTTAAAGTCCAATGATTTTTAAGTTAGCGCATTGTTTTCTTTCCGCATGACCTGTGATGATCAATGTCCGCAAATAAAGCAAACAAAAAATTAACGAGACGAGCTCTTTTAAATCTCTTCCTCATTTCCTCGTTCATTTTGTTGTTACAACTTTTAGTAATTTGCATTTTCTGTTTTTTTTTTTAATAATCTTATGATTTACAATCAAAGAGCAAAAAATAAAGGCAATTTTTGCAAAGAAATTATATAAATGTTTTTGGGTCAGAGAAATTGTTAACCAATAAACCAAACTCACAAAAAAATTAACTCTCATTAAAAGAGGCAAACCATATTTCAAGATTTTTCGTTTGAATCCACAAAAAAAAAAATTGTCGGTTTTACTCGATCATTAGGTTTATGCTTGGCATTAAATAAATATTTAAAATTTGGGCGCTAAAATCGATTAAAATCCTGGTGGATGTTAAGGATTTTTGTTAAAACAAAGGATGATGGGCAAATTGGTCGTTGAACAGAATTGAAATGCATGTCAAATTATAGCTTAGTACTTCATTTAATTATATGGCTACAAGAACCAAAATCGCAAATTCTTTAGTAAAAATTCAACTGCAACTTTATATATTAAGGGTACTCATCCAACGACATAAAACGACGGAAACGATATAATTTGACAGCTCGTTTCCGACGGCGGAACGTCGGAAACGAGCTGTCAAATTTTTTATGGGATAGTTTTCCCTCGGAAGATATAAACTTTCATCACGAATTTGATGCGGAAAGTGACAATGTAAAGATGAAAAGAAGTAAAGTAGCCATTTCACGAAGGCGGAAAAATTTAATTGCAAATTTTACCCTTTAAGTAGGAAATAGTTTTACAAATGTTCCAAAAATTTAGAAAGTGAGAATAAAAAAAAATATATAAAAACAAATGATAAACGAAAATTCAAAATAGCTCACTCAATATTTTTTATCGCTATTTTGTCCAGTTTTAAGATGATAGTGACGTCATAATACGATTTATGCCAATTTACGTCATTTAATGGGGCGTTCATGAAAACGTATGAGGGAAAGTTATTTGTTTACATTAAATGTGAATTTATGTCCTTAGATAAATACCCTTATTATCGATTATTATCATCTCATAAGAATGATGTAGATGATGAACTAAATTGTTTTGATTTCGGTGTTTAAGGACCGTGAACGCGTGTAAGGGTTTCTGGTTTTGATTTTGAAGCAAAATCCAGAAAATCCTACTGAGCGCAAAGCGAACAGTCTACTGACTTTAAATAGCTTACTTTTTTAATGGTTTCAGTTTAACTTAATCAAAAATCAAAATTCAATTGAACGCAACCATTGACTGTATATTTTACTTCCGGCCTTTCCGGTAGCCATAAATTTTCTATTTATCAGTGTTTAAAATATTTCAAAGAAAAATATGAAAGAAAGAAATTATGTAAGAAAATGTGTTAATTAAGGTAAACGTCATTTATTTTGCTTCCCTCAATAAGTATAATCTTTCCCCACATTATTAAAAAATTAATTATTGGAAATTAAAAAAAAAATCATAAGAAACGCACTCGCCCACTTTCTTTTTAATATCAATGAACTTCGAACAAGTTTCATTTGTTTTTGCCATATTTGGAAGCAGTCATATATGCAGTATAAAATTATACATTATACGGCTTAACCTTTGCCAACAAATTTTCTCATAATAATATTTTTTCTCCCATTGATTTGTTTTGAAGAGCGTGATGTGTAAGTTGTAACATTGTCTTGACTTGACATCAGCGCACAAGTCATCTCTTCAACAAAACAACAAGAGTGTTGATGTTTATTTTGCTTTCTTTTAACTTTCTCACCTTCATCAACTTAAATTTTTTTTTGTTAATTTAAAATTGTTATCACTGCATCAGCATTTAATTTAACAATATCGTCAGCAGTATTTTATCTTGTTCAGTGTCATATCAGTTTATGTCTAGGTAGATACTCGTTTACAGAAACAAAGCAAACAAGTTTGCTGTTAAAAATAAACAAAATTAAAAAATGTCCGCAATTCAATTCAATATTTGGCCAAAAAACAACTTATAAATCCGGTCACGGGTTTAACAATGAAGGAAAACAACTCTTAATCCAAACAAAACAAAAAAAAAAAAGAATCATACAGTTGCTGAGTCACTAAAATATCCGTTCTATCTCGACTTGATACGTCGCTGTCGTCGCTGTCATCTGATTGCTAATATTAAACTATATGCAACAGCGCAACGGTCGTCATGGTGTCGCACGCGGATTATGCTGCACTGTCGATTAACGCAGAACTCTATTAAGGAAGAATATACCTACATCGTCGAAGTCATCATAGTACAGCTAGATACTATTGCACTTACGGAATATTTTAATAGTCTGCTTTACGAAGGGAATGCAAGCAATATGTTGCGCCCATGTAATGCTGAAACGCTTTACCAAGCCTAGAGAATGCCATGCTAATAATGTAGCAGTCAGTTGCATTTTTAGTTTGTGTACGTAGTATAGGTACACCGAACTTGAATGACATTGAGCCGAGCGTAAAGAGACAAACTAGATTGGTATTGGTATAGGCCACTTTTTTATTATGGTATCACGATCAACTGTCACGACCTTGTCTTTATGATCATGCAATGCGGGCAGTTTTTTTTCGAATAAAGATTTATTAAATTAATATGGTATTGAGTCGCACCAACTTTTACAAATTTATAGATAGGCTATGAAAACAACATTATTATGCTACTTGAATTACTAAACAGACATTTTAGGAGTGAAAGCATATTTTGGTTTGATCTATGTATAAAAAGATACAGTTTAATGACGTAGTCGATTTTAAATTCAAGTAAAGTGCATGATTAGTTTAAGCCGTCACTTGGGAAATATCTAAAAAAATAAAAGGAGACGTTTACATGTGTTCATATTCTTAATGTCTTCTTTAATTTAAGAGTTTTCCAATAGGGACGAGACAAAGGTGACAGTCTGTGGCGGCCATGTTGTTTTGGTTGAAGCATCTGTCAAATCTCTTATTAACTAATCAATCAATGATGCCAAGTGTTAAGTAACACGATTGAGCACCACATAAAAATATTAAAAGTTTATTATCAGAATTAGTGATCTTTAGCACAGTACACATTATACTGCGCAGGTTGTCAAAAATCGAATGACATACCAAAAACAAATGTCTTATCATTGTAATCTAGTACTATGCTGTTTTTGTGATATCTGCATATAAAATGTTTAGTGACAGGATCACCAATTTTGACACAAACATGAGCAAACTAGAACAAAAATGAAAGATGGTAAGTGCAAACATTGCGTATGTTGCGTTCATTCTACGGCAGATGCAGTGGAATTTCAAGAACGACTTCAACATTTGGTGGCGAAATTCTAGATAACCGGTTCGGTAAGCAATAATTCAATACCCGATCCATACTTCAAAAGAAGGGGAAATCAGTGTGCAGAACAACCCGAGACATTCAATTCCTACTCTGAATTTTGCCGACTTCAACTTGATTGACGTGAATTCATCTGACAGCTCAAAGCTCAAAGGTAATGAAATGACCAATTTTGACTGGAAATCATCTCATTTACAAGCAAAATTGCCGTACATAGGATGACGTTAACGCACACGGGTTTTATCAGGTGTAAATCCATCCACAAATAGTACATATCAGGAGATGAAGATGCCATAGGTAATCAAGATGTCATTTTGAATACATGCCAAAGTAAAGTTCGTTATAAAAATGACAAAAAGAAATTTAATGCATTCCGATGAAAGTTCGCACTAAATATTCAACAAAAGTCCAATAAATAGACTTCGTATCAAATATTACAGTGATGATTGACTGTGAGTATAGGTATATACAATAGACAAGAAATTTTCATAGACGGGCGAGCGGAACTCCTTTTGCCGACGAAACCCAAACATTTTAAGAAATTGAAAGAGTGAAGACTTTTATATTTTTTTCTTAATTCCTTTTTGATAAATAGTTGTGCTCAGTTAAATGCCTATTACGGTTCATTCAAAATCCATAGAATACGACCTCATGTTTTAAATAATGTAACAAGCCACAAGTAATGCAGCTTGTATAGGGTTCAAAAGACGGAACCAGTTCGTTTCACTTTCTATAGGTTATTCTAAATAAATATAATATAGGTCTCTCGAAAAGCCATTTCATTACTAAGTTCCAGTTTACACAATGACTGAATTTTTTTTCAAAAACTTTGAAAATCTTTATACGTTTTATCTTTACTGAACTTTTATTGTGAAAAATATATCCAAATCGATGCTAATAACCGTAACCTCATAAATTCTACGGTCAATGTACTCGCTAATTGTCTTAAATGAATTAAACCTCGATTTCGATTAAAGCCTTCCTGATTAATTTGTTTGGCCTAAATATTCTCAAATTATAAGATAAACAAAACACAATGTGAAGTTTAACATCTATTGTGCATCTTAAACGATTCGCATGAGTTCTTGAAAATTATTTTTTTTAAAAGTAAAACAATAATGATGCTTTTTTATTAAGCAACATTTATTTAATGACCAAGCACACTATTTTATTTTCCTTTTTCTTCTTTTATAATTGCAGAACTTAATGTGAATATGGGAACCAAAATCGAATACGTTGACACATCACAGTTGTATGCAACAAAATATATTAGAAATTCTAAAGCAATTGCAGTATTGTGGGCGATTTTTACAATTTGTTATGCAATAATTGGAATAGTGGCATTTGTCACACCCGGTAAGTTAGCATCAGACGAGAGTACACCCACAATCAGTTGGAAGAAACAATTAATCTTAATATTTTGTATTTTCAGAATGGGTTGGCGATCCAGATAATGAAAGTGCTGGACGATTAGGATTGTGGCAAGTTTGTCAAAGAGAAGAAATTTTTAATAATTGCCAGAGAAGATGGGAAGATATATTTGCTGTTCCGGCATTTTCATTTCAAGTTTGTTTGTTTGCTTTTTTTTCAAGTTAAAATGTTAATTGGATTTCTTTTTTTTTTCCTTTAAAGTTGGCAACAATATTTATGGCTGTTTCAGTGGTGACGGCGCTTTTGACAATATGTTTCCTGGTTTTCATGATTTTTATGAAATCGACGAGAGTATTTCATATTTGCGGGTGGATGCAAATACTTTCAGGTAAGATTTACTATAGAAATAAGTCTTTCTTTACATTATTATTTGACATGTCCCGGGCTTAAATAAATAGTTAGTTGAAACTTGACAGAACGATTGTTCTCTGTCAGAAATTAATCTTAATAAAGTCAAAACCCCTTAACTGGATTTGTTTGAAGGAGTCACCGAAGATACCCCAAAGTTGGTCTACCCCTACATAAAGGAAGCGTCTTGAATCTTTTAATTTTTATTCAAACTTAAATCTAAGATTTCGGTCCTGAAGAAGAATCAGTTATTCTTTGTTGAAAATGGAGCCATCATTGGTGGAGATTCTACATCTAGCACCGATCAATTGGTTATGGATGGACGTTTAGGAAAGAAATGGAAATCGAATAAGAGCCAAGATGACTGAAAAAATTATATGCCAACATGTTGATCCATCTCACGCTTATTCCGAATATTTATTTGAAACGAACAGTGCTTCACTGGTTCGAAAAGTTTAAATACTTTGAAAAAAAAAAGGTTTAAATATCGAAGAGATTTGTGATGATGATATCAACCATCGTCTAAGCGTAGGGTAAATGAAGTGCTGTGAGAATTCGTCCATCTTTTGTACCCAAAAAACAAACACTAAGCTGAAATGAAAACTCTACACTGCAGTTCACAATATTAAACAATGTACACAAAAGATGGGAGTGGATTGACGGCAACTGCGATTAAGATGTTTCACCATGGCAACAGGAGGGACAAAGCTATCGAATTAGAAGTACAAATAACCGACGAAACTTTTATGTCAAAACAAAACTACCATCGTGTTACAAAATCTTACACCCAACTTATCTGTTTTATTTTTATATGCCACTTATGTGATACTGAAGCAAACCTTATATGGTCAGTCAAACGACGACGTCAGTCATCGTACACATTTAATCTGTCATCATGCAAAATGCGACGACATCTTATTTAAACACCTGTTTTCTGCTTATACCATCATTAACTTAATACCAACATTTTTTTTCCACAGCGATTTGCATGATTGTAGGCTGTGTAGCATTTCCTTTCGGTTGGAACTCAGATGAGTTCAGAAAAATCTGTGGACCCGAAGCAAATCGTTTCGAACTAGGACTTTGTGGAATACGTTGGGCCTATCCGCTAGCAATAATTGGTAAGATAGTTCAAATTAATTAATTATCTCATTGGAATATATTCCACACATCGTATAATTTATCTAAAAACTAAATCAATACCATTTTTTTCATTGTTTACTTTATTTAAATTAAAGAAATATAATTATTGTTATTCCAGGTTGTGTTGACGGTCTTGTTTTATCTACACTTGCATTTATATTAGCCACTCGTCATGTACGACTTCAACCAGATCCACTCTATCAAAATTCACTCTACAAAGGTAACTTCCGTTTTAACTTTTTAAATTCAACTGTCATTTTAAATAAACTTTTTTCAAAATTTAAGGCGAAATCAACAATGCCTACATAACCGATGCGGTTAGTTTAGCCGGTTCACGAAAATCTCTAAATTTACAACCGATTCTCTTAGTTGCTCCACCACACCACATGAACAATGGCGACGACTCCATTTCTCAATTTTCTAGCAGAACTCCGAACCATCGCTATAATCGACCTGACTACCATAATTCAATGCATCAATTCTAATAGATGGCGTTGTTTATAACTTATAATGCCCCACATTATGTGGTAGTGGTTTGAATCTCGCATAGGCAATTAATAAATAAGCTCACATGATTGTTAGGCGTTGTTGCGAGTGTGAATTCATTTTTGAATTTAAATCGTTTCAACGTTTTTTATTTTTTGCAATGCAATTTTCTATTTTCTTTTATGAAATGAAATGTATTATTAATTATTTTACTATTTTTATATTTTTTTGTACAGTAATTTTAAAAAATTGTATTTATATTTATATGAAAAAAAAACACACATATTTTGTTAAAATGGACTTATTTTAAATTATACCAATATTTTATAAATGGTTTGTGTTTTATTTCTGATGAGTTGTAGAAGCACGTTTCTTTAAAATAAATATGTATCATAAAAAGTTTGGAGACGTAGGGTTAGGCCAACCTTTTATGATTACAAAAATTATCATGAGGCTTTAGGAATAGAGACATCGTGCAGTGCCAGACAAAAAATTGATTGGGAAAAAAGCAGAAAACATGAATGCAACTAAAACTGAAATGTGTAACTGAACTGCAACTGATACGTTACTAAATACAACTCTGCAATGATGCAACGTAGATGAAACTCATATAACTTATCTACAATAGATGCAACGGACACCGATAACATGAATCAATGATCAATGCAACTTCTATGGAACTGATCGCAACTTATATTCAACTCAAGTTTAAGAGTTCATGAATTTGATATTAAATATAAAGGGGTTTAGAATGAAATGCAACTGTTTTGCAATTAATTTATTACTGATTAGTGATTAGATTACCAACTGTCTCTCGACTGAAATTCAAGAGTTCATCAACCACAATACAACAAATTTGTAACAAAAAGTCAACAGTTTTGCAAATAGCTTGCAGACTGTTTCGCAACTGTAATGCATCTGTTTTGAAAGAAGAAGAATAGTATGCACCTGATTATGGAAACAAGTAAGCAATTTAAATTCTACAGTTCTAAACAATTGAAATTCTAAAGTTCTAAAAATTAAATTAAATTAAATAAAACTGTTTTTTAACTGTAAAGCAAATAATTTGCAACCATGGTGCTACTTATAAGGATTAAATCGAAAAATGCAACTACTTTACAACCAATTTGCGACTAAAATGCACCAATTTCAAACTCGAAAAAAAAAAATAACTGACTCACAACTCAAAATACAACTTTTTTTCAATATAAAGGCAATCTATATACATCTGTTTTGCAGTCTGATTTGAGACATGCAATTAAAGTGAAACATCCAAAATGCAAATGATTTACAATTGATTTATAACCGAAATAAAACAGTATTGCAGTTGATTTTCGAAGTGCAAAACTCATTTTGAGCTGACTGATGGTGATTTGCAACGAAAATACACTAGCGAAAAAAATGCAACTGTTTAGCAACCATGAACGCAAGTATTTGGCAAGTAATTACAAGGCAAACGTAGTTATTTTGCAACTGCAATAATATTGTTTTGAAACTTATTCCCGACTGGTTACATGAAACTGATTTACTTGAAGTATATAACTGATTTGCAACTGTTTTTCAATTGATATACAACTGATTTGCTTCACAAGGCGAGTAAAAAAATTTCCGTAGACTGTGGCGGCCATTTTGTTTTGGGAGGTCTGTCAAATTTGTCTACTCAATTACTGATGTCAAATTCAAATCACCATGGAAAGTAACAGCAATTTATGGACTTTCCAGTAATATCTTCCAGTGAGAGATTTTGTTGTTGGAATTAAGTAGTGTTTGTGTGTAGTTTCGTTCTCTTTCTAGAGAGTGTTCAGTTTTTCTGTCAGAAAATTAGACTCGGATCTAAAAAGATAAAATGGAGATTTCCTGGTTTTAAAGTATGCTTCATTAAATAGTTAGCTTTATCGGTCTATAGGTTGTGAAAACGTTAACAAAGTATTAAATTCTTTTTAGGACCGTGTTATATTGACTATAATTTTGCGCCATTGGCGCAAAACTATAGTCAAAATAACACCATCCTAAAAAGTTTTTAACACTTTGTTAACGTTTTTTCAAATTATAGACCGATAGAGCTAACTCTTTGATAAAAACATACTTTAAAACCAGGAAATCTCCATTTTATCTTTTTAGATCCGACTCTTATTTTTTGACAGATATACTACCCACCCTCTCAAAAGAGAATGAAACTACACACGAACACTGTTTTAATCCAACAACAAAATCTCTCACTGGAAGTTATTACTGGAAATTCCATAAATTGTTTATAATATGATACAAACTTATCACCTGGTGATAATGTTAAGTTGATGTTTGTTAGGATTAACTTAACTGATTTAAAACGAGGCGACTATAGTTTTGGGCCATTTTATTCAATGAGTTTTCTCCTTTATAAAAAAAGACTCTCCACCACGATCTTACACTTTGTCAAATATAAAATTGAAATTTCCCTCGCTAACATCTCAATCTGTCAAATTACTGAAAATAAATCTATTTTCACCCCCTAATAGATATGTTTTTCAAAGATCTAAAGAGAATACAATAATAATTCATAAGTTATGCCATCAACGCAAACAGAATGCGTTAAAATATCCTAAGTGGGCAACAAGCTGACGCTCTTTATTGGATTATCCTTATCCATCCACCACCCTCACCGGATGAGGGGAGAAAACTTTCGTTTACTTCCTCTTCACAGGTTATTTATTTACCTACTTGATGAGATTATTCTTTCGTCTTCGTTTGTTGTTGCTATATTCTTTGTTTTTTTTGTAAGGATTGCATCCTAGTAAGTATGTGTTTTTTCCCACCCATATTTAAGCCATGTCCTTGTCCATGGAACAATAAGTTTTTGACTTCTGCGAGGTGGTAGCATGGCGGGCGGATAGAGAGACATATTGGGTTCTTAAGAAACCAAAGGTAAAATAGATTTTTGTGAGGATATACATTTAAGGGTAGATTATTATATTTCAAGTCGACGACAAAGGACGCACGTCGCCACCACCAAGCAACGTAGACGTAATGTAACAGCAGCTTGCTGCTCTATTAGACGTGTATATAATGCGAATGACGAGGGTGTAAATACCGTCAATTGGCGCGCAGAAGAGAGAGGAAAAATGTTTTTGGCAAAACGTTATTGGTGGGTTATATTCGTATAATATTTCGTATTTCCAAATGTGGTGGCAAATTGCTTGGGATACAATATTATTTATTTTTATGATTCCATAAACGGAGTTTTACGTGCAAGGAATGAGATTTTTATTCTTCTATACTTTGTTGATGGTGGGCTATATGCTTTTTGGTATATGTATGTAGTAATAATGCGTCAATAACGGTTATTATGGGCTTTCAAATGCAGAGAATTGCGTTAGAAATATAATTTGAATTGGTTTCCAATAGAGAATGTGATGGGGGTGTAAGGAATACAATAATTATAAGAAAAGTTAGCCGTCATCTTGTGAAAACAGATTGAATTGATTTATTTAGGGTAAGTTGAAGAAGTAGTCCATGTGTCGTTTTAAAAAGGATTTTTTGGGGAGAATTAATTGGTTTCAGAGAAGTTTACATTTAATTACGTCGTTATAAGATTACAATGTAATTTGAAAAAGGTAGAAAACGATAAATGGGTAGCCGGTTGATGATCCACATAAATATGCTTGTTAATTCTGCTGGCATCATGAGAAATGTTAGCTGTTTGCGTATTTATAACTTTGGTTTTGATTTTTAAAGTAAACCAATACTTTTCGAAGCAGCCATTTCTACTCAAACTAATTTTAGAATTAAGAACAATCAACTTCAAATTGACACGAGTTTGTGCGGAATTTAGCACAATTCAGCCAATGTGATTTGGCTACCACATTGTTAGAAATTGCGGCATCCGATAGAACTTTTTCGAATCTGTCAAACCAAAAATTAAGAGGCAAGCAGAATTTTACCCATTAGAACGCTTGTGGAGTAAAAGAGCCAAATATACGGAAATTTGAGAACAGAGCCGCCTGTCAAAAAGCCCTATTGGAAGATGCTAAAAGATTGATGTCAATCCTTTGACATTTGTGAAACAAACGAATACAAAATACACTTTCAACCAAAAAAAACAAAACGCTATATACTCCAAAAAAAATAATAGCTTTGAACTGACATTTGACATAAAGGATATCCTAAGAAAAGGATAAGAGGTATTATTGGACGCATACGCTCTTTGCAGATCTACGAATGGCAATAAGTTATATATGATCGAGAGCAAACTGAGCGTTTGCGGTTGATCATTAATAAAGTGCTGTAATAAGTTGATTTGTATGTGCAATGTGCATCGTGGCCCTCACTTTAATATGCGATGAGTAGACAATTGGTGAGCAGGGGACCCAAAAATATAATAAAAACGTTTGAGACCAATAACGTCTGCATCGACACCAGAACATGTGGAACAATTGGATCAATAATGAAAGCATCGATAGAAAAGATTGCAGCTTTCAAAGTCAGGATCAGACGTAACCATGTGAACGTAAAAAAAAGAATTGGCCATTTTTTATAGCTTTGTAAAAATATTTACCGTTCGCATTTAATCGTAGTTTTAATCTCAATTCTTAAATAACCCCACGTTGGGCGCCATATTTCCATCGCGAATTTATATATTTTATCACCTTATTTTAAAAAAAAATTTCAAATCTATAAAACATAAGAAAAAATACTTCATTAAGCAAGCACAAGAAATAAGAAATCAATAATGATGATAAGGAACATAAAAATCGAATTCTGCTGATATCGAAATGAGATGTTAAACGTAGCAGCCGCTGTCACATTTTTAATGGTGCCCCCATCACCAAGCTCAGCTTACTGTTGATAAAGTGCGTTTTTATCGAGAAGGATATGGTTAGTGTTGAGAAGGATATGGTCAGTCTTCAGCAAGGCTTCTCTCTTTAATTTTCTATTGAATTCTTATCTTTTTAAATTGTGGGAAATCAAACGACCTACAAAAAACATTAGAAAATATACGGAAAAAACAAAGAACGCTGTGCAAAAAAAGAGGAGGGGGGGGGGCTGCAAACTGTGTTCGACATATCTACGATTTTTGATCAACTTCTTTTTTTTTTTTTTTCATTTTACGTAAACCACTCTTGATTTTTTTGTATAGTGTTAAATTTCCTACAATTTGTAATATTCAAAACAGGGAATTTTTAGAATGTTTCTATCAAAAGCCAAATAAGATCTCGGTAAATAATTGACATACAAACATGGTTAACTAGTCAGAATTGTATTAAATTTAACGCTCTACCTGAACACATTTGCCGTAGAACGTAAGGAAAAAAATTTCAGAGAAAAAGCGGAGAAAGATCGATTGGTCCTCGAGGACCAAAATATGAAAACATTTTAATCAACCATTCCCGAATAACATCCTAAAGTTTCATTAATATTTTTCCACCTAATACTACCAACCGATTAATATATTTTTCCGTGAAGGCAATATACAATTGAAATTAAATCCTTTCATTTTACAAGAAACTTCTACTAATTCATTTCCTAATATTCTATACTAGTATCGTTTGCCCTTAGGAAATTAATTTAATATAAAACGAACTTAGTTTGTATTGTTTCAATAATATATTTTCGTAAAAAATTAACAAAACCATTTTATAGCGCAAAAAAGATAAGTATGTATACATAAACGTAATATACATAAACCAGCAGGAACTTTTATTCATTCTATCTGATTTTGGATAAAATTCCTTGGAATAGAATAAATTATTCATATCTTTCGGGCGAAAACAGACGTAAGTATTTTTTTTTTCCTCGAAAAAATGAACAAGCGTTGTTGTATTATATTGGTGTATCATCTATACCATACTACAAACTGACTGCTTTAAAAGGTTTCAATTTAACTAAATGTCAGAAGCAGAAATTGAATTTGAATCGCAATTTGCTTCCATTTTATTTTTTTATTATTTTTTTGCTTCCATTTCTTCTTCATCCTTTAATGTGAATCTAAAATCCATTGAACTGAATGATAATTCATCCTTATTCGCTCATTTGATAACTTTTTAATAAAAAAAAAATACTTTTGTCTGAAATTATTTCAGCCATTTTGTTTCCAATTTTCTTTTTAACATTGGCAACTATATGATATTCACATTTTTCAAAACATTTTTTTCGTCCTATTCTTTAAATTATTTTTTTTTCTCAACAAATCTCTGATTTTCACAAATCTGTAAATCTCACTTGACAATGTGTATAAAGTTGTAGATTTGTCGTAAATCATTTTACCAAATTGACTCGTATATCCTTTGAGGCGTAACCATTTACAAGGAACAAAGAATGAAAAAAAAACTATATATATATATGTAATCCTGTATCAGCCTAAAATGTCCTAAAAGCTCTTTGTGTTCCATTGTGGATTTGAATAGGACTTCGAGAAGTCAAACACCACCCCCGCAGAGATGAATGAAAAATAGAACAATAAAAAAAAAAGAAATATGACGAAAAAAAAAAATGAAGAATTGCGAAATAAGGAAAAATCCTGTGTATATATGAAAGACTATAATTCGAAAAGGAACACTCTATGGTCTGGGCAAAGGGCATAAAATCATTATTTCTTTCTTATGATTAAAATACGTCATATCCAGATGCCGCCCAATATATACTTTTTTATTGCGATTTTCCGGCTGATTTAATGCTCTTAAAGGACCTTGCCGTCCTTGCCCCGTCCACACGACATCATCGTTTACTTTTCTTTTCCAACGACAAAATTTACTACCACCACCACTTCTCATTCTATGGCACCATCATCATCATTCGTATAATATTCTTGACAAGCTATAAGCTTTACGCATTTAGCTTTGGGTACCGTTTGCCTTGCCGGTGCCATTTTCATCGTCCCATGAAAAGAATATAAATTACACAAGTGTTTGGCTAACAAAATAATATAGGAAGGAACACAGCATGGCAAATAAGGATCTTACATTGTACAGTATATTGTTGTATATATGGGAGTCTAATGATGACGTGGGTGGCGGCTTAAGGGGGATGAAAATTGTACCTAATTTACGAGGCGTTGCTATCCGCTGTGCGAGGGGTTTATCGGAATATAATATTGAAATAATGTGCTTTTAATTAATTGCCTCGGCATCATATTTTGGATGTTTAAGATATTTTGGATTTAATGTATTTTTAGTGGTCCGGAATGGCGATTTTGCCACGAGTTTATCGTTACATAATTTGATGTGTAATCAGGCTTATTATGGTTTGGTATTTTTAAAAAAAGTATCTGAGGAAAGATATGATTAAACATAAACTTTTACTATATGTAGTTGCTTTGTATAGTTGTCGTAGCTTGGTAGTTTGTATATCTACAATTTCAGCTCGACAGTATATGTCATTGTTAAGAAATATTTGGCAACTACTAAGTTAACAGAATTAATCAAAATGGCGCTTTTCCGCGCTAATTGGGTTTATTCGGAACAGTTGTTCTACGAAACCGCCATCTTACCTACCTAAGTTAACAGAAGCAAAAGCACTTATGGGTTTTAAAAATGGTTCTAATAGCTTTTTGTTTGGTTTTGATTATAGTTGTATCCTTCGAATTTTAATCAGGGTCGCCAAGGTATTTAATGGCATCAAGAGTTGAACCTTAGTATGCGTTCTAACCACGTAACGATAGTTAAAGTATAGTTGCGAAAAAAACTACCAGGCGATATGAGTACAACTGATGACTATACCCAACCCAGCTAGACGAAATTCAAAATTATGATTCACTTGTGTAATTTGCCGAGTCGTTCTCTCAAATTTCTTATAAGGCTTCCGTTATAGTTGTTAATTCCCTACTGGACAGTCTCACAGATCAAAAATTAATGAGTTTATCATAAGCAGCCATTCATCTAACCGGAAAACACGGGAACGAATATGAAAAGCTTAGGATGCTGTCATCAAAGATGTAAATTAGCGGATTAGAAGTTTTGGACAGCAGATCGTTTATGAAAACCAAGAAAAGAGTCGAAGCCCTAGGCAAACCATTATTTATTCGGTAGAATAAATCCGACGAGGAAGAGATTCATCAACACTTAATCACTGGATGCAATAATTTTCCATTAAAAGAGCTTAATGCCAAAATCTGTTAAAAGTTTTCAAAATGTCAAGCGCAATTTTACAAAACGATGTAAAGATTGATTGTACTTTTCGGGGAAAATTTAATTCACTATCGAAGTAAGAGTAAGAGTTTCTCAAGAATTCATTGAAATAAAGCCGTACCCGAAATGTAAAGGGTATCGTGGAAAGCATTTTTGACAAAATGAGTTTGAACGATAAAGATGTAAAACTGACTTTCACTAATATTGAGAAAAACGGGATCTTTAGTAAAAGGATCGATAAACTTTATTTGAACAACCTCAGTTCTAGTAAATAGACAGGATAATCAACTGTGTTACAAGAAAAATATGGTGATGATATCCAAAAAGCTGCCTGCCGTTTAAAACGTGGTCGAATATCAAACCATCTCGATACAGTTGAATACGACCGCGACGGTACAAAAACCACAATGCATACACACTTCAAGAGGAGCCGACACACCCGACACCAACCGTTATTTGAATGTGGATATGACGTGTTTGATAGGCAAGATCTTGCTAATGAGTCCCGAAAGGTATTCCAACTACTAAATTGAAATTAAAAGGCATTCACCTATTTATCTAACGATTAATGTGACCTTTTCAAACTGTCATCGTCGAGTGAGAAAAAATTCACATTGCCTCAAATATTGAAGATAACACAAGAATTTAGCAGCTAATGAATCTTTCAAAATATAAATGGGATAACCTTAGCTTCACGGTAGTCAGAGTATTTTGTCTGTTTGTCTAACTGGGTGAGTACTGGTTTAAGCTAAGTGGAGAAGATACAATGATTAGCAGGAACAATTTTTTCCAATGACGACAACGAAGGAACGAATGGACTGTAACGATAGCCCTAACCCTACGACGTAAAGATTTCTATAAATTCTGAATATTTATATCCGTTTCTTAACACAGCACGTATTTAAATTGTACTTATCTATATAATTATATAATATTCTTGAACTTACTGCGCACTTTTGATTCCAAGATTAAATTCATTCTTGCATATGAAGGTGACCATAAATAGTAAACTTTATCGAACTAGCTACTTGAGTATTGTCCTTTTTTGTCTTGCTTTCTTGAACTCATGTTGTTTAAATACACTAGCTGCATAACCTGGAACACGTTAGTAAATATTATAAAATTAATAAAATATAATGTGTGTATAAAATTTCTTAATACCTACATACATGCTCACTATTTCTTCTGCAAATCCCAAACTGACCATTGAAGGCAACCTCTGCTACTAATTGTACATTGTGCAACAAGATAATGCAATAATGCCGATAATTCAAGTTATTATTGATAAATCAACAAAACAAACGCCAAAATACTACACAACAAATTAAGAAATATATAAAAATCAAAATTTATAAATCATATTTGTATGTACCTACCAACCTTCCTTTATTGCATTTTTTTGGAATTGTTTGGTTTTGAGTAAAATATACATTTATAGATAACTTTTGCGTCGTGTTTTTTTATATTTTGTCTTGAAATTATTTTGTTTTAAAAAAAGACTAACGGTAATTTTGTTTCCTTTAAACTTTTACGTTTTGCTAATTTATTCAAGAGCTCCTAACCTTTTTAAAATTTAAATTAAAAAGAAATGTCATTTTGGTTCTCGTTTCAGGTAGCAATACATTTTTTTTCCTCATACAAATGTCAGTCCACAAGTGTGTGGAATCCATTGCACCATTAAGGTGAAAACAAAATAAAATAATCTAGTTCATGTTAATATGGAGTAATCGAGCATTATTTTCGTTTTATATTTGAGTATTTTTTTACACTATCAGATCTTATTCAAATGGAGCTTAAAGCAAGCATCAGCAGATGAAAGAAGATTTGCCAACACATATAATGTGTCCCACTGGCTCATCACTTAGTGCAGGTGTTAGTTGTTAGTAAGCACAATGCAACAAAAACAAAAACACATGCACATAAAAACATGAAAACATATAAAGACAAAGAAACATTTAGGATCGTGGAGCACTGGTTCTGAAAATAGTTTTTTAATTACTTTTATTTACTAATTACTAGTATTTAAGTGCCCTGCACATGAGACGCGACCAGCATGAGAGGTTGCTGGCAGCGGCGAATCGTATGTACATAGGCAAACAGATAAATTTGAGATTTAACTCGTGCGAATTTTCGCCGATATGTGGAACGCGTCCTGATGTTGTGGATTGTGAATTCTCGTTCGACAATTCACTGAATGATGGTGTTGGTCGCGGAGAAAATATTAAAATTAACAATTGTCTAATTTAAACTAATTTATGTGGTTTTTTGTGTTAATATTTATATATATTGGATCGTTTATTAACTTTATCGATAAGTGAAAATTAAAATAAATTGATATTCGTTCCTGGAAGTACCTTAAACTATTTATTCGCATTCACTGGTCGCAGCTCATGTGCAAGGCAAGTACCTTGCTCTTGAAACGCGACCAGCGAGTTGGTGAACTAATGTCAATGGTTTTGATTTTTTATTTACATGAGAGAATGTTGAGTCTGATTTATTTATAATAAAAAAAAAAAATTTTAAATTAAAAAAAAAAATGAGTGTTTTTTTTTATTTTCCGATCGATGAGTTGAATACGTCCAAAGCGAGCCTAACACTTTCAGTCAAACGAAGTCCGTCATCGTACACATTATAATCAGTCATCATTTAAAATCAAGTGTTTTTTTTTATGTCAAAAAATGGTTGAACGTGTTAGGTTCGCTTAACACCAAGAGTGCATTAAACTAATGTTATGTATTAAATATATTTTTTCCACTATTATTATTTAACGAAGCTAATACAGAAGTGATGTAGACTGCAGATTGTAAGACAAAAGTTACGTATGTAGTTTCTCATTGGAATACTTTTGGCATACTTACTCATTCGCAATATCAGGTTTAAAAGTCAACTTTTCCATATTTTTTGGGACTGTTTAAAGTTCACTTTTACAGCTTTTTGGTCGTCCTACAAAGGAAAACTCCGTGCCCTGCTACTTGTTCATTATTTTTCAAAAAATCAAATATCACTTAGCAATTAAGTTGAGACAATATTTTCTAGGCTCTATTTTTCTTAAAGAATCCGTTTTTAAATGCTGATGTATTAAAAAACAAGCCCTTAATATATTAATAACTTAATATAAAATAGTAAATTAAAACAAGTCATTTATTTCCCACAAATACAGTTTTTTTTTTATACACTAAAACATTTCATTCTTTCAATTCTTACAAAATTACATAATAAAATAAGAATACCTTAAAAAAGTAGAATCTCTCATATAAGATTTTAATTAATTTACTATTATTTTTTATTCGATATTAAAAAAAAAACAGTCATTAAAATTATGTATATTAAAATTAGAAATTTTGTACAACCTTATAAATTTCAACTTCTATTTTCTTAATTTTGTTGGTTTGTCATATAAAAATATAATTAAATTCTTAATTATAAATTATAAAAAAAAAAACCTGCAACAAAAATGACTTTGTTTGTGCATTTTCTAGAAAAAAAAATGCATTATTTTCTTATGGGGCGTCCTCTAACATTGATGACTAGTGAATAAAATTAAATATTTACATAATTTAATGATTAAATAATAATTCCTAATTTTTATGAATGAAAATAAAATTGTTGTATGGAAAATAATAATAGCGCCTATGAGTGTGTTTGTTTTTATAGATGGATGTTTTTTAAACTTAAAAAAAATATATTTTGTTTTTCATTTGGCTTAAGTTTAAGAAAAATAAATTAAATTTTTCTTCTTAATTTATTGTTTACCTATCTATTAAAAGTTGATGGTTTTAAATTTGTTAAGATAAATTATCATTGCCTAAATCACATTTTTTTTGTTGTTGTTGGGATATACCGATATTTATGTAATAATGTATTTTAAGCTTAAATTAATTAAGCAATTTAAAGTTAAATAAAGAAAAGAAAAACAAAAATTAAAAAATAAAAACTGATTACCATCATTATGATGGTAATTGCTCTTTTTCTTCATCAACCACACTAGGTGATTGCTTGAGTAGTGAATAATTGTCACGTTGATGATGCGCCTGCATCAATTTGTGTTGATGCTGCGAAATGAAACTGCTGCCGCGTCGTATAGAACGACGACCCATTTCGAGTATTTCCAATGTTGGATCACGGGAAAAGACGAAACTCTGATAGGCACGGACGAATATGTAAATGATGGCTAATGATCCTGAGACAATCATAAAATAAGCTGCAACTGGAATCATAAATGGAGCGAAAACTGTTGCCAAGTAAATCCAGCGACGAATTGAAGGTGTTAGTTCAGTAATTCCCTATTTATGAATTGGAAACATTTATTAGAAAAAATATAATTTTTTGTTGAATTCATTTTAGCTTACTTCTTCTAACCACATTACGGGAAACATAAAATCACGGAAATTTCTCACTGGATAAATACTTTTGGCCTGAGTAACTTTTAAGTTTAATTGAATTCGTACTTTGCCTTCAAGTGGAACACCGAGTTTCTGTGAAAAAAGAAAATACTTTTTAAGAAAAGAACTTCGTTGATAATTTTGGGAAAAAAATACACGTTATATCTTAACAAATATGAAAGTATGCAATGTCATATAGTTAAAATTTAATGAGAAATATTTTCCTGCACAAGCTAGGTAAGTTATTCCACACCCACAACCAATTTTTCAAAATTAATATTAGAGTGCTCCTAAGTTTTGCAAAATAATATCTAACTTTTTAGAAACCTTAAGTTTTGGATCTAGAATTATTTAATCGATAGTAATATTGATTGAGGTTGTCGTGCATTAATAACTGAAAGCAAATAGAAGCCAATATCACAATTCTACGCCATGTTTTTTTTGCTTAATAACGTGATTTTCCCAATTAACTCTTACCCGTTTATAACATACATAAATTATTTCATTCCTTTACGAAGTTTAACGAATAGCAGAACAGTGAAACCGTTGCTTTAATAACCATTAAACTTCCTATAAACTGTTACCCAACACATTCTTCCACCAAATTATAGTACCCATGTTAACTACACCACTACTCATATTTAAAATAAAAGTCCAGTGAATTAGTAAATTAATTAACAATAACAATCTATGTAAATTATATAAAATTATCTTAACTAAATAATAAAAAATAACGAGTTCCAACCAAGTGCCAAATCTCCAATTTTCTTCATTTTAAGTTCACAAAGAAGAAGTTCTATTATCCAAAATACGCACCAAGCCAAAATATTTACTAAGAAGTCTGACAGGGTTCAATATCAACATTATTGTCTTCATCGGGACCAGCCAGTCTACTAATCTTCTTTGTTTTATAAATAAGGATTTTATCAAATATGACAGTCATGGCCAATAACGGTTTAAATAATTCTGCCACTACTTTTCGAAATAATAGTCGGTCAACAATTTTCGTTGTAAACAACAGAAATGGCTAAAAATCATTGCTGGGCAAATTAACTTTAACTCCTTGAACGTAGTCAGTCCCATTTCTACTCTTATACCCAAACCTAATCATCTCAAACATATAACGGAGGCGAGAAAAAGAAATCAATAATAATTGAGGAAAACTTGACAGCTGACTGACTGCATAATGTTTTTAACTTCCCTGCACATCCTTCTATTAAAGGCCTTTTTCTTTTTTAGCTCGGAGCAGAGCAAGGAGCAGAGCCTGAGCTTGTACTCTGAGCAGAGTACGCCCCAAGCGATCTGATTTATTTATAAAATTCACTTGAGCACCTTACTGTCATATAAGTAGAAAACATATCACAATTTATCAAGTAACATGAAAACTACATGAAGTTGAAAAAAACCAGATCTATTTTTGACAGCACAGTGCACTGCTCCAAGCTTAAAAAGAAAAAGCCTTATGGGTAATGATGTTCATCTGACAGATCGGAGGGGAACATTTCGTTCGGTTCTGACATAAACTTCCGTTTGCTATAGTCCGTAAAGTTTTTTTTTATTTGGGGATGCCAGCGCCATTTTAACGAAATTTGTAAGTACAGCAAATAATCCTTCATGATAGTAGATACTATTCGTGTTTTTTTGCAAGTCCATATAGACTTGTGTGAAAAAACGACATTTAGGTACACGTAAATACAACAACAACAGAAGTCCATATCAAGTTAGCTAGCTTACGATAATTATCAGGCATTAGCTAAGACCATATGGACTTACTGCATTACCGACACAACTACATTTGTATTATATGGGAACGTCAAATTTCGTCGGTAATGGTGTGAGCACAATTCTGTATGGACTTGAAAAAAAAACACGGCTACTATGGATTCTATATACAATGGTTGCAATGCAGTGGCGATTGGATGGTTAAGTAAAACTCGTTGCGTTGGAATTTCTTCTATTATGGATTATGGTCGAGTTTTTAGTATAGAAAAGAGAACCTATATTTCATTCAAATCATTTACTAATACGAGCTGATTCAAAATTGAATTCACGAGTTCGAAAAAGTGAAATTTAATTTAATATTTTGCTGACGATATGGTGCTTGAGAGCATGCTTTTGACTAGTGGGGACCCAAACGAGTGTTAGCTGTCAAACGTTCATCTCGCCGAACTGGCTATGAACCCTCTACTGATGTGTTTTGCTGCTGCTAACGCCATCTTATTGAGCCTACTTTCGAAACTTGGTGGTAAAACGGTTTAAGCGACCTTAAGCACAAATAAAAAAAATTTAGTCAGTTCCTAAAGTGTTTAAATTTTTTAAACTCTGGCTTGAACAACTCAATATATGAATAAAAGAAAGAAAATGAATAAAACAAGAAAATGAGACAATATACAGCTTACACAAAACCTCCTTGCTATCGACAACTTACGGGTTGAATTTTAAAGTATGTTTCATGTGCAGTTTGATTTGGTTTTAATCCCTCGACGGAGTCCAAAAAATCCGGATGAGCTTGATAAAAATGTGGATTCGATATGTAAACAGGAGCACCATATTGACAAGGGCTAATATTTTGCAATCCTTTTTCTGGTTCATAATCATCGGCATCAAAACACATATTTTCAGGATTTTTGGTTGAATCACCATATGCATTTTCTGGCAATCTATATAAATCAGCATCAATTCCTAATTAATAATAAAAAAAAGAAGAAAATTAAAATCTGTCAGAAATTTTAATTTAAATATAATTTCACAGCACGTGTCTTCCAAGAACTCGATTGCTCTGCTACCTTACCATCTTTTTTTACACCTTCACTGTATTGCAAAGGAATCACTCTGCATAAATCTTTGTCATATATGTAAACTGTATTAGCTTTGGTTATATCGCGTGGAGGAAAAAATGATCCCTCTGATCCTGTTATGCTAACGCAGGGCTTCTCCTGCCATGTTGGTAAATGATCGAGTCCATTAAGGCGAGCAATGTAGCCAAATTCATCCATTCCTGTGTGACCCGTTTTGATTGTTGAGACTTCTTCGAGTGTACCATTGCGCTAAAAATTAAAAAAAAAATTACTTAGAAGTTTTTACTCTTGTGTAATATAAGAGCGACCAACGAATGAACAAATGGATTAAAAAACAACATCAATCGAACGAGAATTAATTTTAAAAGATATTAAAATTTTAAAATATACAACTTCATCCCTTACATAACTTCCACATACGATCCACATTCAATTGGCAGCAAATAAAATATTGCCATGTGAATGAAACGTCAAAATTAAAAAAATATTCGTCCACTCGTTGGTCGCTCTCATTTGAACATTTCTTTGAGTAAACACAAATAATTTTGAAAACCGAATAAAACGTATTTTTTTTGTATTTCGGGGTTTTCGAACAGAGATGGATCGATTCTGATAGTTAGTGGTGGCCATTGTTGCTCTATCGTACCGATTTGACAGATGCCACCAAAACAACATGGTCGCCACACAGACTGTCAGTTTAAAACCGTTTGCATTAAAGAACTCTTTATTAAAATTATTTTATTTGTCAACTTACTCCAATGAGAAGTCCCATTCTTGCCATTGGACGCATGTGCCGCGGATAAAATCTATGCGCCAAACTAACCAGTGCATCATCATATCCAAATACTAGTTGATCAGCTGTCACACTAATAAAAGGCTCAAACTTTGCTGCAGTAAGTACCATCGAAATAGTTCTTGAAAGGAAATATCCTAATTTTGGACTCAAACTTGTAAGCGTCTGCATAGAAACATAAAAAAAAAAACAATTATTTAAAAATATTCAAAAGTCAAATTTACAAAAAATAAAAAAAAAAACTTACCAATAGAGGAATGTTTGGTGTAATAATTTTTGTATTTTTATCAATACTCAGTTCAGGAACAAATTGTAAAATTTTCTTATGCTGATATGACACTGTAAAGTTGTCATAAAAGTTGACATTAACCTTTTCCATGTCTTCCCTGTTAGACGATAGATAATGATGAAAATAAATTACATGTAAATATTTTTAAGTCTAACAAATGATACATAAATTGACACTTAAGGTGTCCGACCTCGGACGTTTTGACACATTCAGTATGCAGTTTGATGAGTGATGAGAGAGTCTTTCAATATAGAAATGACAATAATAATAATTAATGGTTAAAATAACCTCGCCAATGATGATTTGAAATAAAGCTCAGGACTTGAACTCTTAACCCAAGCATTCCAAAACGTTTTCACATTTTATTTTGCCTTCTACATGACACATAATTTAAAAGTGTCATAAACCTCTTCGAGTGCAACTTGAATGTCAAGATCAAAAGAAAATTCCTTTCGGTTTGTTGCCGTTGGTACGAGGCATGTTATGTCAAAACATAAATAAATTTACGTTTTTAAAGAGATAAAAACAAAAGCTTACTACAAAGCAAGTGTCAGAAAAGAAGCACACGCATGCGCACCCAACTTAACAACAAATGAAATACATTAAGGCGAAGCATCGGATTTTGACCTTTTAATGTATAGAAGCTTCATTGCGCCGCACTGGCTTTCAGGTGTTATGAAATTTTATGTAGGGAGCGGTTGGTTTTAGTGCTTCCTTAATGTCTTTTTACTTGTTGTTTTTTTTTTGTTTGGTAGTTTAAAAGTCTATGAATATTGTTAGTCAGTGATTAAAATCAAAATATCGTGGCGTCTACTGAAACGTTTTATTTCGTCAATGTGAAGCACAATGTAAACGAAGTTTATAGATTTTATCAGAATATTTTTGATTGAATCATCAGTCAGTTAACTATTGCACTGACCTGGGATGACGCTTAAAATTTTGTTACATAAAATAATAAAAATATGATCATATAAGTATTCTATAAATGGTAAACATTGCAAAATCATTTTGTAGAAAAAAATAGATTATAAATGCATAGATATTTCCCAACGGAAAATATTTATTTTCTTGATGATTAATTATGTTAAGTCAGTAACCACATATTATATGTGTGCACAAAAAAAAAATAATGAATTTAAACTTACCTGTATACAAATGGTCCCACTTCTTGAAGTCTTGGTTTCTCGCCATTTAAAAAACCATTCGGATTTGTTACATTATATATGTAAACTCTTGTTAATCGTACTACACCCGGCCGTTGCCAGTAATGAAAACTTAATGTATCATTCCATAATCGTAAATTCTGAGGTTAAATAAATAAGAATGTGTGAATAAAAAAAATATTTTAAAGTCAATATAATGATAAAAGATAAACTTACCTTTAAAATAAAATAATCTAACCATGGTATTGTTGATAAAACTATACCTAATATTAATGTAACTATTCCAATAATTATCACAGCAAGTCTATCTGAAAAGAGATAAAATACTTTATGATACCAACAACTGTTTTGTAAAGAAATTATATTTTGTTTTATAATTTGAAAATATCTATACAAATCGATGATTAACAGTTTGTTTCCGGTTTGAAAACATAACGATAACAATTATTAATTCACTTATATTATAAACAACAATCCTTGAACAATTAAACAATAATGACATTTTTGATGACGAAATTCAATATGCTTTTAAAATAACTTTTTTCAGAGACTTAAACTTAAACGCGTATTTTTTTTACAAAATATTATTATTTTGTTTAAGGGCCAATTTTTCATTCGCCAGATAAACAGGCAGTTAGCTATGAGAAGAATAAAATTATCTGACTCTTTAACAGTCTGATAACATTGGTGGATTTTTCAAGCAATAAAAAAGAGTCAGTTATTTATTCTACAAAATAACAAAATAAACTACATCTAACTTCATAGTGTTAGAGTAAGAAAATTTCTTAGCTGCCTATAGGGCTATGTGGTGAAGTGGAATAGACATACATTTATTTGTTTACTTTCAGGTTTCTGCCACAAGGCCAGAACATTATAAATTTTGTTGACGAAACAAATAATATATTATATATTGATAAAATCAGTCCTATAATTGACTGTCTGTGATTTCGTGCAACCCACTCCAGTCATGTATCTAAATTGTTGTCTTTTGTTTCTGTGAGATAAACCCAACAAGTTTCTTTTTCATTGCAATTTTCAAGCATTGAAATTCTGAAATTAAAACAAAACTATATTTATAATACACAAATAATGAATATTTGCTCACTTCTACAATGCTTTTCCAAATCCCGACTCAGAGTCCAAATCAAAATAAAGAATTCAATGACAACCATGTTTGATATTCTATGGGAGAGGCCAAACTTAAAACGCCACAGGTGTCAGTTATTTAAAGCTGTTGCGGTACTTTTTTGACAGTCAAAAAATTTATTCCTAGGAATAACTTCTTAACTGGCTCTGAAACGAACAAATAACTTTATTCCACAGTTAAGCTATTTATACCTAAGAATAAGAGCTAACTGACTGTTGCAAAAACGACTTTTTTCTCTAACTGAGGAATAAGTACTAACTGACTGTTTAACTGACCATTGAAAAACTGGCCCTAAGTCTATTAAAACTAACTTTTCTTAAATTCTAAAATATATTTAAAAAACGAAAAGAAAGATTTTAACTCTTGTTATTTAAAGAGGGTATATTACAACTTGAGAATCAAAAGAACAAACCATTTTCTTTTTTCAAACAAAATGGATTATTTATATTGAGAGAAAATGTTTTCTGTTTTATTTTTATGAATTTAAGAGATTTTTTATGATGTTAATTGTTATCATTAATATATATAATAATTACCAAAAATTGATGTTTATTCTAGAAGAAAAGTACATTTAATTTGATTTTATTTATTCTTTTATATTTAGTACTTTATTGGATTACACAATATTATAATTAACAAAAGTCATTTAAAAATCATCATTGAAAAATAAAGTTGTATAATTAACCTTACTTTGAAAATAAACTATTTAGCATACATATGCTGCTAACGTTTTTGGAAGTTTTTTTTTTGATCTAACAATATTTTTAATAGGTGTTAAGAAAACAATCGTTTATTCTAAAGTAAAAATCATTAAAACGCTTTTCCGGAAGTAAAAACATTATCAAATACTGTGATGGAATCGGCTAAGATGATTTGTGATAAGTGACAGTCAAAACTCAAAATCTAAACTTTTCGTCTGCGTAAAGAGATCATTACAGTCATTGACGTATTAAATATGGACCGCCAGTAGCCAACTTCACGCGTGTTCAAACATAACTAGGGGCGCCATCAACTACTAGCATCAGGGAATCTGCATAGCAGTGCTATGCTTGTTTTAATTAATTATTTAATTTTAATATAATTTTGTGAAAATTGTTATCAAACTAGTTTTATTTTACAAAACAAATCCACTCTACATGGCATTGAGTTACTTGCATATGAATATGTCATTGTTTTATTTTAATTTTAAAGGCGAAATTAGTACACGTATTTAACACTAAAAGATAATGGCCCGTTTTGGCCGCTTTTAGATGCAACAACTTTTTTTGGCCGTTTGTATGAAAATTTCACTTGACTGGCGGTCCATATCTAGTACGTCAATGATTACAGTAATATCTAAAAAGCGATCACACAAAAATTGTGGTTGTCATCTGCACATGAAGTTGACGTTTCTTTTTTATTTGTATGGCAACGTGACTAGGGTCACCACACGCATACAAAATGTTACAAAATAGATTATAAAATAGGATATTATATATTATTAGCCCAAGTACCTGTGATGTTTGGTAGAAGAAATTAAGAAAACCCAGAAGGAATGACACATAATTTTTATATATGCACATACAATAGGTCGAACGAAAGGGCAACGTTGATTAGGATTTTTAGTACATTCGTACTTTAAAAAATTTAAATGAAACACTTTAAATTCTAAAATCTAAATACACAAACAATATATGAATACAATTTCACATTCGAGAAAGCCAACAGTTTGTTGTTTCTTGTTGCATTCCACATGTTCAGTCGTTAAACAAAGTTGCACGGATTGAAGTCGCGTTTTTGAAAAGTGTAAATTAAGTATACTTACTCTTTATTTATATATTTTGTAATAAACATTAAAATCAAATTTGTTTGTATAGCTACAGAAAAATTGAGTCGTAACTGTACCTAAATCAATAAAATTGTGATGTTGGACAATTTGCAAAAAACAAAAGACATCGTGAGCAGATTTCAAAAAAAAACTTGCTGAACAAAGCAAAAAATAATGGTAAGGGTAAAAATCAAAATACCTTTTTTGTTAGATCTTCCGTACTTTAGCAGTTTTGTTATTGTTTTTCATTCAAATAATTCAATTTCAAATTAACATATTGTTTATTTTTATTATATCTTTCTTCCTTTTTCAGACATACCAACATGACTTTTTTTTCAGCAAAAGTTAATAAATAGTGCCAATTGCTCCAATCAAGGAAGTATGAGTTTACGGACCTCATCTCTTTTTCAAGAATGGGATTCAATTAATTTTCAGCTTCCTAAAGAAAGAACTAATTTTATGTTTCAAAAGCTCGCAATTTCAAAAGAATATAGAAATGTGCACTTTATCGCTTTTAAATTCACAAGTAATATATTTAAAAAGCGTGTCACTTTTAATTCTAAAAATTCACCATTTTAAAATAATATTAAAATGTGCACTTTAAAATCACTTTTAAATTAAAAAGGAACGCATTTACACTTGATCTTGAAGTGTTTCACTTTTAAATTAAAAGTTAGCCATTTTGAACTGAGTTTTAAAGTAGACACGGGAAAACACTTTTGATTTAACTTTGAACGTTTTAAAAAAACGTGAAAGTGATCACATTAAAAACAAACTGGAAAACTTTATATTTAAAAGTGTTTTATTTTGAATGAAGAATTTAAAGTTATCGAATTTAATTTGAAAGTATTTGACTTCAGTTTTTCCCTGAGTGTAGGTACCTATCTAAATTTTTGAATATTTAGCATATGCTGTGGATTAAAATATTTCAAACTCAAACAAGAAATACATTTTTGATTCAACAGTTGTATACCTACAAAAAAAAAACATAATAAAATACAATGCAAAAAAAACATAATATTTAATTCAATATGCCTTAATATTGCAGCTTGCGATCGGTTAAATAAACCTTATAAAAAACCTCATTTCTTTTTGATATTATATATTTTTACTTCACGCAGCAAAAATAACGATTATGCACAATGTGCAAACGGAAATGCTTAATACAAATGTAATACTGTTTTCTTTAAATCAAATTTGATTTAATTTATTTCTGCTGACTTATCCAGACCAATTAAAAGGAATTATTTATAAATTGAAGACAGCACAAGTTTGCGCCTCACTTTTTAAGCCTGTCCAGATATCTGCAATTTTTTTTTTCAATTAAAAACATTTTAATGCAATCTAAGGAATTTTCATTAAAAAAATCTATAAGTGTTTACGAAAATTCCAATAATAAATTCGAAAAATAAACATCAGTTTATTTTCTATTTCTATAAGTTATTCATAGATAAAGTTTGGGATCATTAAATCATTAACTATGCTGCGTGGTGTTCTTGACTGACTTCCATACAAAAAAAAAACAATTAATAGGTATTTATTTTCCACACCTCATTATCAAGACCTTCATTATAAAACTCTATACGATAAATGACACTTTAAATCGCCTTCTCAAAGCTCCTTAAATTTCAAAACTCACTGTCACAACCTTGAACTGCAGCCCCTTATCGATATCACTTGACACTTAATTGGCATGATTTTTTTTGCACAAGTTACTTGAGATACAATTACAAATAAATTTTTTATTTTACGCTGCAAAACATAAACCTTTTTTTTATTTTGTTAAAAATGAATTTTTTCGCAGGCATGCACAATTAGCCGAAAAACGTATGTAGATTAATCAAGTGAAGCCCAGTGGACCACAAAACGGAACCCTAAAAGTCTTGTTTTATTTTTTTTTTACCACAAATATTTTAAATACACATTCACACTTTTGTCATGAACGCACACGTCTCTTAAGGTGATTATTCATTCACCTTTTTTTTGTGGTTATTTTTGTAGGTATTTTATATGTTCGTTCACACGTCATAAAAGATACAATCTAAATAATGTATCTTTTAAGATAATCTCGGTCTAGGTCAGACAACCGGCCGGCTTAATAAAACAAAAAAAAAACAAAAAAAAACTTTCACAAAAATCTGCAACACCAACCTGCATTTCCCAAACTTCGAACAATTGAAAACATAGCAATATATTCACAATAACGGCAATGATGTATTTTGCATCCACACGGTGGTGGTATATTGTTTTTTCGTGGCACTGTAAAACGACGCATAAACGAATGCCGACGGGCTATTTCCTCTTTAATTGTTAAAGTCATATTGATGTCAGGAAATGTGATAGGAAATGATTAATTAGATAAGAATAAAGGACAACATTTTTGTTTTAATGCAAAATAGGATAATAATTAGAATCCTTGAGATACTCTTGTACGTGCGCGTATTTTACAACGGAAAAACAATTATAATAATTTTGATTGTTTTAATGTTCGAGTAATTATGACTGATCGCTTCGTTTATTGAATAACAATGAGTTGAATTGAATGAAAATGCAAAAAATGCACAAAAAGACAGTGTAATGTAGGCAAAGAAATTCGTTCAAGAACTGCCGAGTTTTGAATTTTTTGTTATTGTTGTTGTACATTATAATGAAATACACAATCGTCCAAATAAAATGTAAAATATAACTTAATGAATATAAGGAAACGTTTGCATTATGTTGCGCGCGGAATTATTTCGATGAACTTTGTGGTAATTTTGGTTTCATGTTTATTGTGACGTATGTAAATTGATATGATTTAAAAGAAAAATTTGTATTCTGATGTTTATGAAGAATGAATCAAAGAAAATCAATCTTATTAAAAAAAAAACAATTGCGTGCAAATTTTTACTTCAGAGTTGCATTATACGACTAGACAGGTAAAACCAGTACAAAGAGATAACAATCGAAATTACATGATACGTTGACAAAAAAAGGCCCTTGAATTTCTATTTCTCTGAGGTATTTGTTGACAGAGGTATTTGTGGACAGAACAAGTGTTTATAGTGAATTACCCTTTAACTACAATATATACGACTTTTAATTTCAGTACCCAATAACTTGTCCTAACCAAATTTTTAACCACAACCACGAGGCGAAGATTTCATGATTTACATAGTGGAGTGATTCTCGAATGGTCACTCAATGAATCTATTCTGTTGAACGAAAATAGAAATTTTTTTCAATAGTTCCAATTTTTTAAGCACACAAGTCCATGAAGCAACACTCCGAATGTTTCCGCAAAAGTTTAGTAAGAACTTTTTTTTTATATATTCGATCGAAATTTCCAAAGATGTGTAAAGATCGGAAATGATAAGAGTGGTACACGCCATGTCCCACGCACCCTGTAGAAGAACAAAAACGGTAACAATACTTGACTTTTTCGAAACAGATACTACTGAAAACTGTATAATTTAAAAAACACTAACATACTGCGAAATTTAGAAGAAACTTTAAAAATCAAAACTCTAAATGTAATACATATTCTCACAAGTAGTTTCATCACCAAATCACTCCGGTCGTTATAAACGAACCCGACAAAGATTAATCAAATCACATCAAGTTAAAAAAATGTTCATCCGACTGAAACATGTCGTTTTGAGAAAGTTAAATTGATCGAGTGATACCTTACGTTCAAACATTTCCACATACGTGAGTGAACCTTCTCAAACATTTTGAAGAAACATGTTTCTTTTCTCAGAATTCTGATAAAAGAATCATCGCAAATTGTATTACGTTACGATGTGTTTGTTCTCATCGAAGAACGAAAATAATTCATTCCATGCCTGGCCTACTGTCTGGAATCTCACTGCTGGCAAAGTTGAACCGCTCACTCTAAATCACTTCCTGATAGGATGTTCCAGCTCAACCTAGGCACTTGATAGTGATACCAACAACAAAATATGCCTAAATAGAAGGGATTGAGGTTTGCTCAAAATTCAAGTGGCGCATCACTTCTGAAAATGCTGTATAGTACTCCTTCGCTCGTTTCGTGGTATCACAACGGACCTATCTAAGGTCTAAGTGTGTCAGTAGTCTTCCTGACAGCCACATAAACCTAACCTAACCTAAGGCCCAGTTTTTCAGTGCGATATTATTCCAGTATTAGATTACCCTCGAGTTAACGCTGCATGAAAAAAATTTATCTAAGTTAACTCTGTGTTAACTCGAGATCTCAAACTGAATGAAAAACGTTTTTCCAGCAGCGTTAACTCGAAGTTCAAATAACCCTTAACTAGTTTCGCTCTGAAATACTAGGCATAAGAGCAAATTGTTGTAACCCCTTGATCAAAACTCTTCGTAACTCGATCGTCATTATTCTTTTCTCACTTTATGGATATTTTTTTCTGAAATTAGTACAATAATACATAAACGTATAACAGTTTTCAAAAATGTTATCCAAACTTCATTCCCTACACAAGAGTTCCATGAATTAGACTAAGCTCATATAGTTAACTTATGACGTGACGAATAAACCTTTTTTTGCCAAACTTAGGTTTCAAAAAACGTATTTCTATATTTATGTTTGTTAACCACGCATTTCCAATTATTCCTTTCTTAAACAACAACAACTTTCGCTCACATGGCAAAATATATAAGTCCATTCCAATACAAGGCCACTTTTATTTACTTGAAACTCAAATTCAATAAAATTTGAATACCTCTCGAAGCCCGGTTCTTTCGGACTCATGGCCGACATACCTAAGTATTTACATCTTAACTTCTTAGTAGCTGCAACTAGCACAAACATAATCAAAGACTCTCAAGCAAAGCTACACCTTGATTTTAAATTTGGCAAACTAAAAGCTCACAGCTTCAACCAAAAATTTCAACCACTCTTAACACTACAATCTTGTTAGTCAATTTGACTGTAAGCTGTTTCTATACTAAGCCACTATAAGGCCATTTGATAAATCTATAACCAAAGTCCTACATCCCCTTATATGTCTGAGTGTGGATCGCAATGCTATGTGCATTTACAGATCTATACTCTTCATCCACCCGGCTCCATCAGTATGATCGTAGCAATAAAATATGCTAGAGAAGAATTACATAACTTTTGGTGCAAGCCATCATCATGACGATTGCACTAGGAGGATTTACTTTTCATTTAGCAGCTGTTTTTTTTTTTTTTTTCTTTCTTAAATTTGTTTTTGTATACGAAAAAAAAAAACATTGCCATTATTTCAATGCATGAAAAACCCAGGGGACAGAGCTTGTTAAGCTGGCTTTGTCATTATTCTCGTTTACACTGATACCATACCCTACCCCAAGTCGAATCTGTGCCAAGCCAACTGACTGAAACAACTGCATCTTCATGAGTTCTGTCTGCTAAAATCAAAGCAAAAGTGGTCTGGAAAAATATATATTAATAATTGTGTTAAGTAGTACAAACATACATATATATATATATATGACTAAAGTAATGTGTAATCATAAAATTCAATGTTTACACTATTTACACAGACGACCAGTTCAGGCTAGAGATCAATCAGCTCAGCACAAATCAACTCAACTTCACTCAGCCATGGAAAGATGACATTTTTGCACAATTTTATATTTTTATATTTTTGTTGTTGTTTTCCATAGTTTTGTAATTTTTTTTATTAAAAACCGACTTTTGTAAAACATTAAGTTAAATCAGCAATGACTTTTGTGTGACCCTAGTAGACGATTTAGTTGTCTTCGTGTCCTAAATGTTTACCATGGCATGACAAAATGTAGCCATACCATAATTAAATTGTATCAGTCAAAATCGCATGCAATGTAAGATTTGTCTTCAATGTAAATGGCAATTTAAATGAACATAAAAGATGTGACATTGTTCTTCAGATGTTAAACGAATAGGTTATGTACAGTGAGTCGAGGATTTAATGTTAGAAATTTTGTCGAAATTTGTGATGATGGACTTGATTTTGTAAGTGGTCAATTAAAAATGCATAAGCCTATATAATTGAATTCTTTACCGAAAATTTCGAAAAATATGATTTTTAATAAGAACTCATAATACATTTATATGTAATTAAATTATGCGGTAGAAGTCATCGAGAATTTTTTGTCTTGTATTTCATCATTTTGCATTTAACAGCTTGGAAATTGTTATTAATCAAGATTTTATTTCACAATTTATTTGTTATTACTATTTATAATTTTTCCAGCCGCCTCACGACATTCCTCACGGACTTCGGAAAATTTCCGATGTTTACGAAGCACGCATGTAGAAAGTAATGTATTATATTTTTTAAGAAAAATATTTTGTTTCCACATTTTGAACTTCGTCCACCATCAGGGGAGTTTATACCGTTCAACATGTGTGACAACATGGTATGACCACATCAATCTTTGATGGTCAGCAAATTTTTAGCAACCACCGACCGTTTGACATTTTGTGCTTAATTCGTAGTGGCAAGGTTGTCAAAAATGCATTAGCAACAGTAAATTTAGAACTTTGGTCTAAAGCGACCCGTACCCGAACCTTTCACTGTCAATCATTTGACATCAAACATAATATAGTTAATTGTAAAAACAAGGCTGTATTAGTGCATTTGACAGCCGAAAAATAAAAACGCTTTTGGTTTAGCATGAAAACAGATCATATGTGTACGACGACTGACGTGGTTTGATTGACCGTGTAATGTTTGCTTTAAACGATCAAATTATTATTCAATAATTTCAATGTATTCGTAGAACTTTAGGTTTCATAAACATACAATTCGACTTGCCAAAATCAAACCACTTTTGATTTTGCATAATGATTGATCAAATAGATTGATGTGTGAAAGGGCATTTTTGATACAATTACAATGCGAGAGAAAGAGATCGGAAATAATTTCAATAATAGATAACAACTTGATTCGTTTCGATGAACGTACGGAGAAAATAATTTAATGTCAAAGCGTGTAAGGGAAACTTCAACATGCACGTACTTAAAATTTGATGTCAATCATTTGTTCGTGTAGTAAAGCGGACCTTACACGGTTAGTCATTCGACATAAAATTTCGTGTAGCTACGTGTAGATTGACGTTTCCTTTAAAGGATAAATCATTTTCACATCAAATTTCGTTTTTGTTCATATCTTCGACTGATATAATTGAATACGTCATTCTATCGTGTAAGGGTCGTTTAAGAGTCGCTTAGCGGCGCTGTTGACATTGATGGTACTGGTATGTGTCACACAAGAGCTATTAAACGTTATATCTTGCGTTTTTTTCTAATTTTTTTTTTCTAAAATTCTTTGTACAAAAAAAAAATAAGTTATTAGACCGAATAATAACTCTTTCGCGGTGCTATGTCATGCCGACCATATGAAATTCATGGAACTTTATGTTTAATTTAAAAAAAAACACTGCTGGTGACCCCTAAATCTTTCTTCAGGATGACTTCAATACAATGTTCTGCACTATTGAAGGTATAACTTGAGATCCTTCTAACTGCAGTTTCTTGTTCATATTTTCAAGGGCCGATTTTTCAATCGTCTGTTAAACAGTCAGTTAGCTATTAGAAAAATAAGATCTGCCTCTTTAACAGCCTGATAACAATGTCGGATTTTTCAATAAATAAAGAGAAGCCAACTATTAGCTATTCCACAGAATAACAAAATGAAACTATATCCAACTTCATAGTGTTAGAGTAAGAAAGTCCCTAAGTTTTTACTAGATGTAATTTTTGGTTGTAGGCCAGCTACAGAATACCGATCCAATTCTATGATTGGATATAGTTAGTCTTTCAGTGGTATCCAAAAAATATTAGGGTGTTGTGTTAGCCGCCATATTAAATAACGTGTTTTCTTAAATGACTTAAGAATGGCTATCGGATCAAATTTAAACATTTTTTCGAACAAAAATATGACTTTCTTTTTTACATGCTTACAATATTGCGTCTAAAGTTTTTTTTTTTATTTTGAAAATTTAAAAAACTAAATTGGTATACGCTATAAAAAAAAATCAACTTAACTTACAATGAATGAACTTGATTGTACTTTTATAAATAAAAAAAATAAATTTGCTTCTTTTTTCTTGAGTAAAGTTCTAACTCACTGCACATTGAATGCAATAATCTCAAGTTGCATTTTGCATAAGACACGCGCATCACGAATATTAACAAAAGTGTTATTTATAATCAGCAGAACAATTGTAATAATAATGTATATATGTATATTTTTCAATGAATCCATATTTATATATCTGACGTGCTTCACTTTATAGTAATGAAGATACTTTTTGTAATAATATCTGAGTTTCTTCGATGCACATGATTCTCTTTCAAAGAAATCATATAAAGTTCTATTTTGTATTCTTTAATTTCACCTAATTAAAAAAAAAAACAGGTTAAGTCCTCACAGCATGAGTACAAACACTTTGCACAACAATAACGACCTTGTTCACGGTTGTCACTCTGGGCAAAATGTATTTAATGTAATTAAAGGAAAACCTTCAAGGTCGAACATTTCTGCGGATATAACAGCCTTCCATTTGACTTGAAATCTTATAAGCTTCACTTAAACCCAAATAAAAAAAAATTATCTCTAGTAGGTTTCTGCATCTTATGGTATGGTACTTCGTCTCTGTCTGAGATGGGAACCAGTCAAAGAAAAGGTACGTGCCAATTTGAACAAAATATTTAGACGTTGCGTTCATGGGAGGTTTTTAAGTCATTCGCTCTATCATCGGTTTGTCGCTCAAAAACCAGATACAATCTCTGATGCATGGAGATGGAGACAGCATGAACAGCTTTTTTTTTTAACTTTGCGGGATCCCGCAGAGCTTAGTTTAACTAAGGTTCAATGGGCAAAAAATGACGTCTGTCTGTCCAATTAAGGTTCTTGCCTAGTCTGCGGAAATTATAATGGGAAGTAATTACAAAATTTAATCGGTTCCGCCCATCACTGTCTTTAAGTCTTATATACTCTTCTGAGTATTAGGTTATTTTCATTTTTTGACAATGGTGTTTTATAGAATTTTTGTTTACAGAACTGGAAAGTCGTCAGAAAAAACTTGATTGCATTATTATATGGATATAATATAGATGGATGTGAAAATAGTTAAGTTGAATAGGAAATCATTGCTAATTTTGATGTTTTTATGACAGAACTGAAGTGATATTTAATTACGTATATATTTCAGTTTATTGTGCTGTCATATTTGTTAATATAATTTGTTCTTATAATTTTTTTTGACTTGTAAGTTGTGATGCATTAAATTGTCTAGAGGTTATCATTTTTTGTCTGAACTTTAACACTTTCTAAATTAAAAGTACATACGGACCTATTATTTTTATTGACCACATTAAGGATTAAATGATTTGTTAAATTTTACTTTAAGGCATTAGTTACTTAAAAAAACATGACGTACAACTGAACTGTGGATGTCTGTTTAGCGTAGATATTAATTTTTGAAGTGAACTTTAAATTTCATCGTTAAATTAATGGGCATATTTAATATATATTTTTTTTTTTTATTAAAAATATGAATTTACTTTTACTCTAATAACTTTTGATATACCTATTTATATCAAAAGTTTTTTTTTTATAAGAACGAATAAATGCACGAAAAAGAAATATAGGAACATATTGGTTTGGGGCAGTCTGTAGTAAGAACTTCTAAATTCGAGACTGAGTTGTTTGGGGCAGCCTATAGTAAGAACTTCGAAATTCGAGACTGAGTTGTCTCGTAACTCAAAAATTTTGATTTTACAAGAAGATATTTTTTATTTACCTATTTCCTATACTTTGTTTTATGAGGTATTCTAAACTGGCAATTAAGAGATTACCTGCAGTTATGAGAACTTCCTACAGTAAGTTTTTTTTTTTTTTTTTGAAGTTGGTATGAGTGGCATAGTGCCAAATTGAAGTGCCGAATAATAGAAATGTGTCTGCAAAGTATGACCCTTATTACACCAGTCCTTTTTTCGTGCGTGACGTGTTTCGTCTTTCTGACAGGTACGTACTTTGGTGATTAGACGGTTCGTTGATATTTGCCCGTTTCCATTTGTCATTTTGACGCCGGGAAGCAAAGTTCGACGCCGGAAAACGAAGTTGTGAAAGTAGTGGTAGTTTTTTTTGTTAAAAAAAAAAAACAAATATTATTGTTAAAATATCATTGCTAATAGTTTCTTTTCAATTGTTGTTCACATTTACAACAAAATTTTATCAAAACAGTTGCAATATTAAAATAATTCAATTTCACTTTCCGGCGTCAAACAAGAAACGTCAAAGTTCAACCAGAAAAAGTCTTAAAATTTTTATACGTTCCTTCGTTACTTCTTTCCTCCTTCGTTCTTTATACGTTCTTTCGTTACTTCTTTCCTCCTTCGTTACCACACCCCTCACCCAAAATGCCGAAAAGACGTATGACAAAACGTACGAAAAAAGGACTGTTCTAATAAGGGTCTATGTCTTAGTTGAGTACACAACTCGTACCTCTTTTTACGCATCCCAAAAAAGTACAAAACTGGGTAAATGATTATTATTTAGTTTGAATATTACCGAATCTAATTTTTAAATATTTATGTACTTATGCTTTGTAACCATATCGGTTTACGATGACAGTTCACACTAAAAACACTGCAAATGTAAAAATTAGATTCGCACATATATCTTTCAAACTACAAAATGTCAAATGTATAGCTTCTGGTGACAGTTCGTACTCAATACACCGTAAATGTCATAATTGGATTTGTAGGAATCTGTCAAACTACAAAATATCTGATGAAATTTATCACTGAATATCGTGCAAATGTATTTGTACAGATCTGTCAAACTACAAAGTGCAATTTTTTTCATTTTTGCTGATGACAGTTCCACTGAATACTGCCGCAAATATCTAAAATTGTATTTGTACAAATCTGTCAAACTGAAAAGTGACAAATTTATTCAGTCTTACGACAGGCCCCGTTAGTGAACATATTGCAAACATCCAGGATTAATATTTTCAGTAATTATAAATCGCAAATTAAGTTTCAAAATGTTCAGTAATAAGTCATCTACGATGTTTTCTATCTGACGAGGCATGTAATAGGGGTGATTATTTGCTGATGACATTTCTCACTGAAAAATCTGCAATGATAAAATTAGATGCGCGCAAATATGTCAAAAAGACGAAAGTTTTAAATTTATTACTTGCCTATGACAGTTCGCAAACCTTTCGTGTTGAGATTGAGATCGAGATACGTAAATATCATTCGTACCAACATAATAATGTAACAACAATAATTTAGTTCGATACTCGAATGAAAGCCAAAAATCTATCGGCACTCGGAAATACGAGTGGTAGATAATCTTTAAAAAATTATAGAACAAGTTTTTGAGAACCATACCAAATAAACTGAACTAATTTAATATTAACAACCAAATAAAACAAACTAATTAAAACACCCATTCATATAATCAATAAACTCATTACCGCTCCTTAATTCTCAATCATTCTGACAGAAAAGATCACTTTGCTAATATTTTTTCTAAAGACATTCTCCGCATTTAGAATTTTAATAATTAATCACAACGTCCATTCCGCCAAAACAACTTTGAATCGGAATTCGTTTTAAGAAATCGCAGCACCCCGCAGAAATTGGTTTTGCACAGCTGAACAAATGAGCCACCACTCTTTGGCCATGAAGTGATATGTACCATCATATATACGCATACAAAACATATACATATTACATATTCTGTACTTAATACTAAAACTCTATGATTAACCATTGACTAAAGTAAAATGCTACTTTATACCATGCCATGGCTAGTCAGACTATTACCCAGCAGCACCACATGCAAGTAAATAGCTTCAATGGTGCTCATTGCAAAATATCAAAACAAACTGATTTCAAATCAGCTTAAATGTGTACATAGCGCAAGCCAAGATCGACAAATACAACAACAACAAACTCCATTAATCTATAGTAGGTTTTTTTTTTACTGGCCAGATGCTGATGCACTTCCATATTTGAGACGAGATGCAAGAGCTTTGATTAAAACCGGACTCTTCTATCGAATGACCGGGCCTTTTCAACAAAATATTTGTATATGTTAACAGAACTGTAGCCCGCCAGAATTGGCAATTACAACATGGATGGCGATGGTGGTGGTGGCGCGACAATATGCTTCAGATTTCGGTACAAATGTCCGTCCGTTCAAAGTTGTTGTGGAGTATCTCTAATTAGTGTCTGCATTGATCACTTACACCGTTAAGGCCGAAGTCAGGTTGAAGCATTTTGTGGTTCACACTAGTTAGAATAACATACTGCTCAAAAAAAAAAAAAAAATATTTTATAACTTTGAAAATTAGTTAAAAAAAAACATCAAAGTTATATTTTAAAAGTCTTAAGGCCCGCGTCCACTAGAGATTTAAAATACCAAGAGTATTTTTCTAGTATACCTACAGTATTGAGAGACCAAATAGAATTTCTGGGCTTTGAAGCTTCTGAAAAGCGCACAAACCCAACCTAACCTAGACCTTCCATTGATAAAATACGAAGGAATTAAATCCAAAAAAGTAGTGTCGCATGTGGTTGGTATTTCGGACTCTCAATCCAGAGGTTCAAGATGCCGAAATTTCAAAAACATTCATAGATTATGGAAAATATTAGTCAAAATGCTTGTTTTGTTAAAAAAAATCAATTATTTTGTTTCGCACAGTGTAAATTTATAAAATTGATTAAGAGAACGTTTATTAAATTTACTTACTGTTATTGATTTTGGCTCCTTGTGATATAAGCATCGACAGGGGCGTTGGCCTGCTTCTCATATGTGCAGTACCTCCTCCACCACCACCACCACCCAGCCCAAATATGTGATCCCTTGCACTTCGTCCATATCTAAGATAGTGTTTTTGTAGTCCCATACTTTATTTCTGAAAAAAAAATTAAAAACATATATTTATGGCAATTCGTCCGTATTAAAAAAATAAATAATCTATCGAGGGCAAAAAGGCAGTTATTTTATTAACGGCCTCTGATCAAGATCAGTGTAGTAGTTAAGAGAATGAAGTTTTGAATTTTATTGCGGCTAAATAGAAAGAACCATGATTGAAAACGTGAGAGCTCAAATAGTTCAAGTAAATATTTCTATGTCAATAAAATTGTAACTCAAAGCACTTGTAAAGGTAAACATAATTATTTGAAAGACAAGTTTTTTTTTTCAGCGAAATATTTTTTATTGATTTAGATTTTTATGATTAAGTGATAATTGAAGTAATAATAATCTATGAAATATTTTTATGAAAATATGTGGTTTTTGACCTTGTTAATGAAGACCATAAATATCCCGGTAATGATTAAGGAGAACGTTTTTTTCTTTACATTTTATTATATATTTTAAATATATTTTTATAATAAAAGTTTTTAAAATAAAAGTTGAAGTTAACATCTTATTAATTTATAGTAGGCCGTTTAAATTTTGGTATAATAGTAAAGTTAACTGACTAAGCAAATCAGTGAGTTTTTGTAATCACACTCTCGTATTGTAATATTTACCATTTAACAAAGTTTCGCCAAAAACTTTTACGAATTTGAGATTTAAACTTATATATCAGGCAAGAGCATATAGAACCGGAATGGAAGACAACTGTATTGATTATTGTGTATCTCTTTGACCGCATTTTAATGAATGCAAATCCATAAACGATTTTTTTATTAGTTGGGTTTTTATAAGTTATTATGTGTGTTGAAGTTTCTAAGTCTGTCTGTGGTCAGTTTTTGAAATGTATTTTTCTAACGGCCTGATTTATGTGGTTGTTGCTGGTGAGGGGTAACTTCAGGGACAAGAATCCATCCGGTCCGGCTAGTTGAGCTGCGCTGAGCAAACATGCCAAGTCCCTGAACTAGACATTTCTACTACCCCTTTTCATTCCCAATCCATTTTAAATAATTCTATCTCTTTTCACAACTCTATACCCTTACTCCATCGCCTCCTTTTGCCACGCAACAACTGATGGAAGAACAATAATAAAAAAAAGGCAACCTGAGTGACTCCCCTGAGGTACATCAGAATAAATAAAAATAGATACAATTTTTTTACAAATTGTAAACGACATATCTGACATATGTACTTAAATTCGTATGCAGTTCAGGCTGGAAAATTCTGCAATAGTCATCAATATCAAAAACGTCATTTCCAATAAAGTTGTATATGAAAGATGAATGTTGACATTAATAAAAAAAAATCATTGACCCGATTGCCAAATTCAATTGTGTATTTCGAATAAAATGATATTATTTTGCAAATTCTTTCGAGTTTGTGTGTAAATTCTGATTCAAATCATCCGTTTTTTAACAAATTCATTATCGAAAATTGATCTTGGTTCACTATACTTTGAATTATATCTGAAGTCAAAACAGCGCTTAACAATATTTAACTAAATTCAAAACCAGGATCTGATGGCAATATGGGATAACTGCAATTATTCCAGAACAATGTTTTCTTGAACTTTTCTTTTTAAATCAATTATATATTAATATTATTAACTCAGTTGAAAAGGATTATCAGGTTGACGCTATCTAGACGGATTTCAGTAAAACTTTTGACTCAGTCAACCAAACTACTTATTTAGAATTTAAAAAAATGGATTTCACTGCGCAATGTTGAATTTGATCTCTTCTTTTCTGAATGGAAGAAGCCAAAGAGTAGTAATTGAAGTTGAAGATACATATTGCCATTCAGAAGCACCTCAGAGTAGTCACTTTAGCCCGTTTCTTTTTGTAATACTTATGTACAGTTTTGAAACAGTGCCGCTGCCTTAATATTTGCTGATGATCTTGAACTATTTTGAAAAATCGATTGCTTTGAAGGTAATTTAAGACTTTAAGGCCCCGTTTTTTTAGTGCGAGATCATCCCAGGGTTAGAGTTAACCTCAACTTAACTCTGAAAATAAGTTTTTCGATTCGTTTGACAGCCCGAGTTAACTCACAAAACTGTCTGAGTTAAGATTCGATTAAATAAAATTAAAATTTTTGACATTATGCTGAAATGTCGCTAGCACGACTATATTTGCTTTATTGTGTTTGCTGTTTGTTTTATTTTTTCATTGAAAATGACATGTTTCGATAAAAATGCTAGCATTAATATGCCATTTCCAATCAGAGTTTGTCCTGTACTGAATAACTGTTTCGTGACTCAACTCGAGATTAATTTATTCTCGGGATTAACTAGCTCTAAGGTTAAGTCAGGGTTTAAGCAATACAATAAGAGTATATAACATGAGTCATGACATAAATCAGCTTGTCTACATGGTATTTACTTTTAAAAAAATCCGACAAAACTGGATTTTGGTGGACATCTTTGTTTTGATGTCTTATGAACAGTAGTTTCAATATCAGAGCAAATTTTTTTAAGGGGTGAGGTCAAAATTTTGAATTGTGTCAATTTTTTGAACTTTTTATAAAAAAAAATCTTAAGGTATGACTATTATAATATATTATATAAAGAAATGGTGAAAAGCATCGAATGAATGACATTTGTATAAAGGAAGAAGTATGGCGAACCTTGTTTTTCTGCCATGGTTTTCTTATCTTTTAGATGGCGAAGTTAATAAAGAAACCAAGGGAGTAATGAAAGTTCACACATGTGTTTACACGACATGTGAGAACGCTACACTAGTTGTTTATGGTAAAACCGCAGACAAATAAAATACAAAAAATTACTATTAAAAAAGTGCACTGTTGTGAAAAAAACATTTTTTTAACAATTTAACAAGCAATTTAATAAGTTTTTCTCGCAATTGATTGACAGTCGATACAAAGTCTCAAAACTTTTTTTGTAGAAAGAAGTTATATGAGCTACAATTTTTCCAAAAACGTTTATTGTTTCCAAGAAATTAACAAAAAAACTTAAAATGTTGACCCCACCCCCCACCTTTTTTTTTAAATATGATTAAAACATTTAATTAAGAATTTCTTACAAAAAAAAAGAAACAAATATACTGGCGAAAAAAACATTTTGTTCCGATAAGTCGACATGAATTACGTACAAATAACAATTAAAAACAACATACATTCTGAGGATGTTTATTTTTTAACCTTGAATATAAGATTCCTTGATCTGTTCCGTTTTTTTTTTTTTCAATCAAAAAATCTGAGTAGGATAAGCCTTACACTAGCACGAAGGTCATTATACTTATACCCATCATGGACTGTTCTTAATGTAATCCCCTTATGAAGGAGAAATGCATCACATTCACTTTTTTTTTTTCTTTTTAAGATGCAAACTGGTCTGAGGCCCAGTCATCCATCCAACTACCAGGATGACATAACTTCAAACTAAGTAGGTTGCAGTAACACTTAACACAAATATACACACATACCTACCACACATGGTCACCATCGGAGACGAGATTCATGGTAACATGGATCATGTGTGGTTTGTGGAACTTTGATGCATCTCACGAATATGTTTTATAGTCGTTCTCGCTTTTATAACTATTTTATTGCTTGGATGATGAATTTAAGCTCGTGTCTTCCTTGAATATTTTCTATATAGGTGTGTGTAATGTATATAGACATTCTTATCAAACATCTCTCAATCTCATGCATTATAGTGATGCAGTTGGGAATTCCCATATTTTGACGTTTTTAGAGGTGTAAACATTCGCCCCTTGTCTGGACCAAAAAAAAAATGCAATTTTGCACTTGTGTGTGAAGTGGTTGCAATCACAGGTTTTTTTTTTTAATTTTTTTATACCATAGAGTCTATAATTTATTTGTGGAAAACCCAAAGGAGAGTAAATACACTGTTTCAAGGATGATTGAATTTCGTTGACAATACATATTTACTTTTTAAATGCAATTTTGTTCAATATTTCGATGACCGGTTAGGGGCAAGTGAAGATACATTGTTTGATGCATCATACTGTATAGGTTGTTGATTTGTTAGTTTAAGTTCTTAAGCAAAAATAATATTATAAAAATAGAAGATAAAAATTGAAAATATTAACAACCACCTTGTTAACCAGACGTGTTTTTTTTTACTTTATCTATTTTGTTAGCACGACCGACGCACAACGTGATTGAGGGTATTTATTGCTTAAGCTTTTTGTTTGGAATTTATGCAAATTGTGTGAAATTTATTGCAGGGATTGCCAAGGGCTGGCTGAATATATTTATTTTTTCGATTAGCGCAGTTTTTAGTTGCCATTAAAATGTGTTCACAATTAAATAACTAAGACTAAGACAAATCATAAATGCTATAGGAAATGCCAAACAGTCTTTTAAAATGATAATTATAATAAAACCATCATTATTCCAAAAATGTTTTTGTTCTAAGATCATCATTTAAAGACATCATTTGTAGAAATATAAACGTAAAGTACAAGACAATAGTAAACTTTTTAATATGTGTCCAAACGAACTTAGCGAATTTCGCAGATTTATTTTTTGTAATAAAAAATTCACACGATGATTTATTTTCTTATAAGTACACCCGCTTTGGTATACTTAAATAAAATGATAAAGATCGTTTAATCGTTTCTTGTAGATTTTATATTTACCTCACGGTTAACGAACCAAAGTGACAAATTTGTTTTCATGTCACAATAAAAAATACAATTAAATGCTTAAAGAATTAAAATAAATTCAAAAATGGGAAAAAAAGAAACATTTTACGTAGAAAAACGGCCGCATTCATTTAATTACTGACGAAAAGGTAACCAATCAAACACTCTTTAACTGGGTAGGAAAATGTTAATAATTTTTTTTGGAAAGATGATACTCTATTTATATTTTCTTATTTTTAATTGCGATTTTAGTTAGTTGAGGTTAAAAGTTAAGCTATATATGATTGTTTTAATTGTTGGATATGGGTGATTCTCCACTAAAACTAATTTTCGTGTATTAAAGTATTAAAATAATTAAAAATATCTCTTGGTTTTTAACAGCGTTACCAGCCGCCACGTTACATCCACTTTTAAGTTTTAAATATTTTCAATTAATTTGGCATAAAAATTAAGCATTTTCCTCAAAAATATCATTTCCGTAACGTGTCCTCACCTCGTTTCAACACAGAAAAGGTTCTTTTTGCTGTTCATAAATTAAAAAAAAAATCGTAAGATGGCAAAGTTCCACTTTCAAAAAATAAGAATGAACACAATTATATAAACAAGAATATGTAGTCATTTTAAACAACCTAACTGGAAGATTTTAAACACGTGGCTTCAGATATTTACATCATTACCGTACATAAAATTAAAACGCTTTCAAATTCGAATTAACGGCCGTCATTTGGTTTAATCCAACATAAATCAAATGAATCAATCATGTGTTCTTTAAATTATATTCGAAAATACAGGTAAAGAATCAGTTTGAAGTGTAATTTATAAGTGAGTGATTGTATTCATTGTATGTTTCACAAGTTCGTCATTTCCCGTGGATAGTATAACCTTTTGTGTGTAAAATATATAAAGTTGATTTTGTATCAATTTAATAAAGTTATGCTGCACAATTATTCATTCCAAATTTGAAAAAAAAATCATTCTATATTTTATGTTGATAATGTAAAAAAAACATCGATTTTCCTCATTTCCGTAGCATCATTTCCGTAACCTGCAACGTAATCATTACCGTAAAATGCGAGTTACAGTTATGACGATGTGGTTACGGAAATGATTTTAAATATGTTTTAATTATTATTTGTGTGGATTCCTTCATTCATTTATTCATAGTATAACTACAGAACCTTAAAATTGGTTAACATATTTAGATGTTAGGACAATAGTAGGCCGTAAAATGGTGTCATTTCCGTAGCAAAAAAATATGATAAAAAAGTCTTAAAATCAAGTGACCAGACTTTTAAATTATCAAATTTGGCATATTTTACAATAACAATTTAATCTGCATAGTTTTTTTTTTCTTAAATTAAGATAGGAGTCATTTTCAATGCAAAAAAGGAACTTTTAACAGATATAAAATGCACCCATATATAAAATGCGTCCTACAAAGTATACGAAATTCAAACTAGGGATACATTTTTCAGGAGCTTACCCCCCCTCCTAAATACTCTTGAAGAAAACTTTGAGACTAAAAAAACATTAGTTCATTAAATTATGTATTGTTTCTACATATTTTGTTGAATGCTTAACTTCAATGCCATATCATATTTAAATGAAATTTATTCAGCTCTTTTCAAATTATGGCAAAATTTGTAAAAACACTTTAACACCAAACCTCTGTTACGTGCATTTTAGCAGAAATCTTGAAATGCAGATATGTTAACAGAACTGTAGATAACGTACACAAAGTTTCATCAAAATCGTAAAAGAAAACTAAATCTTTAATGGATGCCTACCGCATGCAATGGTTTTAGTTGGTCAACTTGTGCATTGCAGGAAATTTATTTGCTTTTTTTTTCAAAGTGACGAAACAATGGAAAACCAAGATTATTTTAAAAATGAAGTCATGTTCATATTTCTGGCGATGGGTTTCAGAGTGAAAATTAAATTTCCGAGTCAGAAGATGAATAGGCTGAGAACATCCTCAAGATACCTTAAAAGCACTGAATATGATTCTGAAGATGATAGCCTTTGCCTAGTTTGATCGTTAAAAAAAAAATAAGAATGTGAAGTATGGGACATAGGACTCGATTTTTATTTGGAGCTAAGAAACTTTCGGAGAAATCGTTATGGTTTAGTACCCTACTGACTTCTTTTTTTATCTCTTCACGGATGAGTTGCCATAATTGTTACATTACAATGAAATATTAATAATATACTGCCGCTAACTTCGTAAAGACAATTACTGCAAAATTTTATTTTTTGAGTTTATGACATACTTATCGTCAGGGTATCGTTATTATGATGTGTTATTATTTTATATTATATACCAAAAAATAAAGCACAACTTGAGCTTAAAGACACATATTTTTTTTGGTATTTTTCCGTTCTTTATTGCGGTTGGCGAAACAATTTTTCCTTCTTCATCTTCGAAAAGTGAAAATGTAGTTAGGGCCTTAACGAAGTTAGCGGCAGTATAGTCAATATAAGGCATATTTTACCAACAACATATTGGTTCAACATACATCCCTGAATTTTAAAGCATTTATTTTAAATGGGACTCTCAGGGTGCATAACCATAAATTATAATACTATTTCACAATAATTTTACCTTTTTTATTCACAAGTAGTATATTCACGGATATGAAAACAGTTCTTTACGGGAGAGGAAGGATGGGTACGAGTTGACTACCTATGTTTGTTGTGAACGTAAAACAAAAAACTATTTTGTTTAGTAGAAAATAATCCCATTTTTGCAAAAAAAATAAAATTCAGGTATAAAAATTGCACACTGCACAAAAAGCCAACATTGTCAAAAGTTTATGTTTTTTTTTTTTTTAAATAGGTTTAAAAGAAATTTTATTTATTTTTATTCTTGGAATCTGTTTACTCTGCAAAAAAAAATTGGTTTACTTGACTATAGTGCGTTCTACAAGGATTAATTTAATTAAAATCTATAGAGCTCGTTCATGTGCACATCGGACCTAAATCTAAGTGTGCCAGACTTTAATCTAAATTAAGGCAAGTTATGCATTCGTAGAAAAACAAATTTTTTGAGATAACAATGAAACAGAAGTCATGACATTACAATAATAGAGAATTAAAAAAAAGTGGGTGCGGAAATTCTGTCTGTCTACAGCCTAAACTGCTAAACCGATTAGCTTCAAATTTGGTATGCAGAGATTATCGACCATTCATTAGAGAGAACATTAAAATTATCGTTTTATCATAAAAAAAACAACATTTTTTTTTCGAGTGAATTGTTGGCAACAATGATAAAAAAAATCAAAAAAGTATACCTACCTCCCATAGAACCATATAACGACTATCTCGTTAATTTATTCACCGATTTTGATTAAATTCGCTATTCACAAAGTTCTGCATTGACTGGTTAATATTGAACACAAATACTTCAAAAATAATATTTTTTGTATAATTTTTTTTTTTTATTAAAAATCACTATTTTTTAAACTGGTCCAATTAATTTCCAAGTAGCAAGAAGGTAACTTCCCACAAGAGCAAATTCGGGAGACCCAGTCGTATGCCCTTTATTTAAAAAAAGAACAAGCCTTTTGTTAACGGTTATATGGATATCCGATTCCAAATAAATCCCTTCTCCATGTTATTCTGCATACCCAAAATATCAAAAAAAAAAAAAAAACATTTGGCGAAATTTATTGTGCAAGTAACATATTGAAACACAAAAGCCTTTTTTTAATTTCAATATTATTCTTGTTTTTCTTTCATTTTTCATATTTCTAGACATAACCGACTTTCAAAAATATCTTGTTTTTCACAGAAAAGAAAGGTCTATTTGTTTACAAACTTTTATGAATTTTTTATCACAAACTTATAAGATATCAGCAAAGTTCTGTTTAAAATCGAAGATTCTGCTTCAAGATTACATGAACCCCTTTAGAACTGAATTTTTTCAACTCGAATATTGTTCGAACCCACAACTTACATTATTTTATTTATATAAAATGACTGCTAAACGAATATTCTTGTATTTACCATACAATTATAATTACTCTTTAAGAAATTGAATCTTGATACAATCTCCAAATGATTTCAAAACACCGAAAAAAGGTTGTGCACCCCTGCCACCATCAATTGTGTTAATATTGCTTAAACAAAGAAATTATATTGACTTAGAGTACTTGAAGAATTATAATTGAAGAAGCAACAGAGCATAGTCAATTTAATTGCCCACCAACACGTGGTATTTAAAATTGTTAAGTATTGTAATATGCCACAATAAATGAAAGTTATTCTGTAATATAGTTGATTTCTAATTTCAAGTTCATAATTATTTGTTACAAAATTTTAAACAAAAGAACAAGTAAAATCAATGAAGCATGCGATATGATAGCAATTTTTATTGCTACTGGAAATATCATATCCTTGCAAGACAATAAAGTTCTTGTATTTACGATGAACCTAAAAAAAAAAAACTAAAATTAATCTGTTGATGGTCAGAGCACTTTAATTTTGTATTATAAATTCATTTTAAGTCATATCCATTCATATAATCTAATTGTAAGTGGATATAGTGGATAATAAATATTAAAAACCGATTTATTCAACGATTTCCCTTTTTTTATTTATTATTACTCATCATTCGAATTCATTTACTTTACAATGCCGATGGACTTACTTACTGTGACTGCCTTGTTTACACGTTACCCTTAATTCTTTCAACATTCTTTTGAGAACACACTTTAATTTGGAGGCCTCGATTAAAAGCCCGTTTATTGATGGGTACATTCGCGTGGCGTAATACAACTAACATGCCATGACTGGTGAGGAAGTCAATTTCAAAATATTAACGTTCCAATTGACTTGTTCCACTGATGTCTACAATGGATAAGAAAAGTTTAGTGAGCAGAGTGTATCATCCTGCATTAACCTTGAAAGCCTTGAAAATTAAACGAATTGTGTAAATAAAGATATCAGAGATGGAAAATTTTTGTTTAATATTTGATGCTGTAATGTCTCGGATGAACTTCCTTGAACGGATGAAATACAAATTGGGAGTGTCATGAGTACAAATTTATGATGGTGAACAGACGTTTTCGATATTTTTCGATCTCAATAGTACGGTTCTCAATCTGTCACTTTATTGTTGGTGGCGACTTTAACGTTAAACCTACTCAATTATAGGATCCAGGCTAATAAATACAAAAAGTTATGGTCTTTACGAAACCAGGGTCGCAACAGAAATTTAATCCTAAGCTTGTGAATAAAAGAACAAATCGGTAGACATTTAAAGTTAAGCTGAAAAGTTTTATAGACCTAAGAACCCCAATGGAAACATATGAAGAAATTAATCATAAAGTAGAAAAATTTATTTCCGAAAAGTTCAACAGGCTGCAGAAGAAATTACTCCAACTATTTCGAACATGAGAAAAACTGAAAAAATACCATGCCAAAAGAAGGGAGTTGTTATTGAAAAATTTGAAATGGCAAACTACGAAATTCTTGAGCGCTAAGACAGTATTTAATCGCCTAAATAATGAATTTAAAAAATCTATGAACTTAAAAATTATTCAATTAGTAGATTACTTACAAGTTTGATGATGGATGCTTATACTGATTACATTTTATGGAAAGAAGGCAACCGTCCGAACATGTCGCAACAATAACTCTGACCATAAAAGAACAAGACGGGAAAATGGCGACCAAATCGCAAACAGAAAGTCTCTTTGCAGAAGGAATGACGAATTAGAAATTCCCTTCCTCAAGCTTGTGAGAGCACTAGTTGTCAAACAAAAAGTATACCGGATATGATCTAATTACTGCTCAGGTTTTTGCAAGAAATGCCATCAATAACTTTGAGAACATTTCAAAACACAATAAATGCATGCGCGAAAATCCGCTTAGTTTCACTGTTCCACATAGTTGGAAAAATGCAAAGTCTATTGTTATACCAAAGGCAAGGAAAGACACAAACAGAATTAAAATCCTACAGACTAATATCGCTTATACCAATTATTATGACAAACGTTTTCAAAAAACCTCTCCTAAACAGGATAAGCAAAATAATAGAAGAACGAAGACTAATACCAAACTCTCAGTTTTGGATTTAGGAATGAACATTCCACGATAGTAGAAGTACATCGTATTACGGAAGTTATTGAAAAAACACTTGAAGAAAAACAAGTATATGTTCCGAATTTTGGCATTTGGGACTTGAGTACAACCTGCACATTGACCTTCCCAGACAGTTCTATGAAACACTCAAATCATATCGATGACTTAGTTCTCAAATGTTTTGAGTGCATCAAACTTGATTTTGAAGGAGAGATCTTTAAAGTTTTGAAGTTCCGTAAGGCTGCGGCTGTTAGAATAATTTAAAATCCATTTTTAAGAGTGTCAGGAGAAAGATTTGTGTGTGGTGAGTATAGAATGGTATAATTATTAACTAACTCATTTTTGACAAAAAGTGCACTTAACACATTTGTGCACTAAGTCATTCGTATAACCGACTGAATTTTTTGAATACGTTACCAACAAGAATAATTGGAACTTATAAGAACTTATAAGAACTTATAAGAACCGTGTGCCACAAGGAAGTGTCTTAGGACCAATAATGTATTTGTTATATTCGAGGGATTTCTCAATAGACAAACAATTTTATCATGGCCACATTTACAGATAATACTGCGATGGTAGTGTCTGTGAAATGCATTGTGAATACAAAAGAGATAAATTGCAATATGCAGTCAACAAAATGAGGGACTGGACGCAACAATTGTTAATCAGACAAAATGAACGCATTTAAGGTTTACTAATAAAAAGAATAATAATCTTTTTATTAATAGTAAATTAGCACCTTACTGCAATACGTCCAAACACCTCTTGGTATGACTTTGGATGCAAAGTTAAAATGGAAAGAGCACATCTATAAAAAATAAGAACTAAGCTTGAAATATAGAAAAATGTATGTGTGTCAAGTTGGCATTTACCACTTTCAATTTTCAAAAGTTTAACTATTGGATTAATTGTCGTGAATTTGTAAATTTGTCGTGCAACTAAAACATTTGTCGCGCCACTATTTTAGAAAATAACCCCTGGTAATGCTAACTTGACTGTCAAGTTAGCACTACCACCCCAGAAAAAGGATTAAATGTAATCGAAAATTAAAAAGGATAATGGAAATGGAAAAAGGATAACGCAAAAATTTCAGTTTTTTGCAACTAAAAAATTTGTTGCGCAAGCAACAAAAAAAATTGCGCGACAATTTTTTTAGTTGCACGACAAATTTACGACATATTCACGAAAATTAATCCAATGGTTAAACTTTTGAAAATTGAAAGTGGTAATGCTAACTCGAAGCTGGAAGCTGGGCTCGAACCCAGACGTCTGTCGTGATAGTCCGACACACTAACCACTACGCCACAGGGCACTAGAATAAACATATAAAGAAATAAAAATAATTTTTCGATCTTTCATAGATTGATTCTAATTCTCGGTGGTTTTCGTGCGGTCAAGTGTTTTTTGAAGAATCCCACCTATAAAAAAAATTCTCATTATACTCACCCAGTTCAGACTTTTTACCTTTTTTTTTTGTTTTTATTTTAATTACAACTATTTGGGTTTTTATAATTTCGAATTTTGAAACTAAACTTTCATCACAATAAGTTCATACAAGTTTGGATGGATTATTTTAGCCAACAATATCACGAAGCAAATCAATAAACTTAAGGGTAATTTTAGTTCCTTCTTTCTTATTTTGTCATAATGAATACTAAGACAGCTTAGGCGCATTAAAACTAAAAAGACTCGAAATAATATTTATATAGCACAAGTAGCTCAAAATAGTAATTTCACACTTCTTAATTAACACTTAATTCAATCTTAAGTTGGTATGCCAATTAATGACTTCTTTGTGCCTCCTTTATTTCTTCTTTACTAGGTATGTTATTCAAGAACTTAAAATCGACTTGAAGCATTCTTAAATTCTTCTTAAACTAGCATTTCTTGAATCGCTGCCATTTTGTTTCTTTAATACTTCTTTAATCCATATAAAAATTAAATCGATAAAACGGAATTTTCGCTGTTTTCTTTAATACTTCTTCAAGTCTTCTAATAATGGTGTTATTAATACCGCCATCTGATGCGGTATTTGCATCATCCTTGTGACGTATTTTATATAGATTTTTTTTTCAAGAAACGTTATGCTTCTTAAAGAAGGAGTAAAGAAGTACCTATTAAAGAAGAATGTTATTCTGATTTAAGAAGATTTTAAGAATAAATTTAGCTTCTTAATTCTTTCTACCGCTCACTTGTCCCTTTTATCTACTGAACAAGAACTTAAATCCTTGTTAAAGAAGAATATGTATATGTAACGCCTTAGAATACTTAAATACTTCTTCAAGAATTTCGTGCTAATTGTGAATGAAAATACTACGTACTGCATATACAAACATGGGATTTTTTTATACAGGATATCGAGCAGGATATTTAATATTTATTATTAGCAATTGCGAAATCAAGTTATCGTTTAAGAAATGTATTAAACAACAACATGCGGTAATCAATTCGTATGTTTTAAAAAAGCTATATCTGTTAATCCATACATATTTTATCCTGCTCTATTTAGAGACTGCAGAAAAGGGGTTTTTGCCTTTCATGCTTGTTTAATAAACATTTATATTATCTACAAAATAAATCCCCGAAAAATTGCCAATCATGGAAAATTTAATTACAACAATAAATCGTGGTGACACAGTTTTATCTATAGTAGCTTACCAAGTTTGCATGTCAAGTCTTTTATTTAAAATAAAGTTGGTAGAATTATTAATCTTACAACAACCCCCATAGTTCAAATTTATCTGATTTTTCTATTTACTTCTCGCAGCTGCACTTTTATCTGAGCTCACCTTTGATAAAGTATCTAAGACAACGATCAGACATCGATATAAAAAAAAGCCCCACTCTATAAACACAGGTCATCATAAATCAATGCAATCTTCGACCTAACCACCAAATTCATCATACATGCCCTCATCTATAATGTATGCGCGCGCGATTCTCTCATGTCATAGTGTATGATATATAATTGCAAATAAAATATTATTAATAATGATATTTTTTGTGTTATTTCATAAATTACTACGCTTTTACAAGCGTAGAGGAACATTGTCGGTCTGCATGTAGGTATCTAGATAGAGCTTATTAAACACGTTTCTTACAATTTATTTTTTATTTCTCTCTATCTCTCTCTGCATGTCATACTCTTTCGGTATTATGCAATCTGAAAATGCAAGTCAAAAATATTTGCTAGCCATTCGATAAGGTGCATTCACATTTAAGATGGGAACGAAAAGAAAAAAAATTTGCAATAATTGTGGCTGCCCCATGTGCCAGCTGTTGCTGAGGCGATGAGGCACCCCCTTGCCAGCACACATCCCCGTGATGTATCGAAATCCATGAGATTTGCTTTCTTTTTATCTCCATTTCACTAAAAGACCATTGCCCGAAGCAGTTAGTCGCCATCATCACCATCAACGTCTCTGAAAGCCAGTTTGTTGATTATTTGTTGTTGTTATTTCACTTTTTTTTTCTCTCAGATAAAAGATATATTTATATCTTTTTTCGGATTTATTTTTACCATGCAGCACGATAATTGTTACAACTTTTTGATGCAGCGCAATGCACTAAGAGTTTGTGTGTCTTGAGATCAGGAAAGGTAAGACTGAGAGTCGGTCACGATAACTAGGTTGGTAGGTGAACAATTTTTGTGTTGATATAAGGTGGTATGGCGGGACGAGTTGGTTTTTTTAAGGTATGTAGATACACCTGTCTTCAATACAATACGACGAAACTTGATATTAATATTGACAGGCAGAGCGCGCACAGGAAAAATGGTCAGACGAGAAATTTTAATGGTACAGTCAAGCTCTCACGTGTGCATTGAGATTGAGATGAATGTATGCAGCTGGAGGATGGATGGCTAAATTTAATATCGAAGGTCATCTTTGATGTATATGTATGTATATATAGTCTGAGGACAGTTCGTTAAAGATGTTTTTGTTTGCAAAATAAGAGATAATAAAAATCAGGCAAATGCATTTTTATTATAAAGATACTCCACCAAAACAACAAATTGGATCAAAGGTTTAGCAAAACTATACAACCTTTCAATAATAATTAGCTGATTTTTTCCACAGAAATATGTAGCGATGAATTTAGCATCCAACTGTTATTTTAATAATAGAGCCATAATATTGTGTCTTGTTTTATGTGCAGAATTGTATGAAGCTATTTTCAAAAAAAATATCTTCTTAATTTCTTCTCATAGGACCAGAAAACAAAAGTTCCCATAAATTATTATAACGTACATTATTAGTTTATACATGAATTCTGTCCACAAATTTTAACATATAGGGATGCAATTTTTCGGAGCAATTTATTTTCAATAAATGTTGATTAAGATAAAAATACAATTAATAAAAGTAATTATAAATATTTAATTTTTATAACGCCAAAAATATGTATATTTGCACAATGATGATTAGAAAAACAACCGTAAAATTCACTACGAAAGTTGCATCGATATTGAATTAATTTTCATTGGAATATTTGAGTATTAAAAAATAATTTCCGTTCATGTAATGAAGGTGATATTTTGATAGAAGTGCGACGAAATCAAGCGGTTAGTGCTGTGAAGGTTTTCAAAAACGTATCCCAATCTTTAAGAATCAACGTAAGCTCGTGACCGAAAGAAAAAAACAGAATTATTTATGACAAAAAATGCAAAAATGAGAGTTTTTCGTTCTGGGAAAATGTTCTTTTTTGTGACGATTAATAAATTTAAATATTAAATTCAAGAAAACCACCTAAAATATGGAAACTCAAAAACAGAAAACAGAAAATTTGAACGACAAAAAATAAACTCAACTGTAGAGTCATCTGAAACCTTGCCTTTCTAGAAGAAACGATTTCTTAATATTTTATGGAACAATTTTCCGTCACAAGTTGCGAATCTGGAAGTTCAAATATTCAAATATATTGTCTTAAAAAGTAGCATACCAAATTGTTACTTCCCCGTGCTTACAATTAATTTTGTTCATCTCGGCATTTGTATTTGGCGAATTTTCAATTGGGCTTTGATTTAACTCGCAATTTATTATTTCGCAAGCTACTTTTGCGTATTTTTATCTCACTTACTGTTGTGGGTTGGCCAGCGAATTTTTCTTTTTTATAGTGTGAGCGAAATGATAATATGAGTATCTTTGATTGAAATGCATGTTGCATTATTAATGATTTAACAAAAACAATTGTTCTGGATTTCGAACTACGATTTTATAATGGCGTTTTTGAAAATTATACGGATATGATGAGAATGCAATTTTTAAGGCACGTAAACCTCATAAACGTTTTTGAAAAAACGGACCAGTCTGTTTCGTCCCATTACCCTGTGGTTCTTTTTCCCCACTAGAAAATTTTAACTTAAAATATTTTTTTTATAAAATAATATGATTGATTTTTTTAATTAAATTAAATGCATCATTAACCAATGCATTGGTAATCGATAAGTATGCATAAAATGCAATGCTTCTGCTTGAACATTATCTGAAAAGTATTTTTTTAGTAAAATGTCAAATTTCAAGTCAATCCTTTCTGTCCATTGGTCCGTCTTATATTCCGTATTTATAATAAAAAGCGAAATAACAAATAGCGAAATAACAAATAGCGAAATGATAATAATAATGCGGAACTAAAACTGGTAGGATGAACATTTTTTGGCGAAGTGATATTTTAGAAAAATAAAAACTGGCTAAACATAAAACTTGCAAAAACAGTTATCCAATTAATCAAAATTGGCCAGTTTTTCATTTTGCTAATTGCATTTGCTATTTTGAAATTTTTGTTTGTTTTCCCTTAAAAAAAATTATTGGGAAAATTTTTTACTTTGTATTACTTGGAAAAACATAATTTCGCACTTCAATTTCACCAATTTTAACTCGCCATTTATTTAGAAAATTCACTTTTGGTTAGCTCTTTGCTATTTCACTATATTTTACTAAGCAAAACAACAAATTGCTGTTCCAGAATTACTTATTCTATAACAAAGCGTGAGTAAAAAATCCAAATTAAAATACGTGAAATAAACATTGTAATATGAACAAAATTTATTTTGAATAATGACGATTAGACGTCGTTAAACTATAAAAATATAAGGACGAGGACATACTTTCAATTAGCAGTCTCTAAGGCAGTCATAAGACGTATTCTCTCACATACTGTTTTTATAATTATTTCTGATAATAATACCAAGGTTTTATTTTGAAAGTTTGTATTTTTATTTTTTTTAAATAAAATTTGAACTAAGGTAATTACTTTCAGAACTTCCGTCAGATAGAAAACAAATCTTTTACAACTTACAAGAACTTAAAAATACAAATGTTCGTATGTAGGTTAACACAAAAAGTAATGCGAATTACGCAATTCAGTCGAATCGACGTTTTTATCTTCCGATAAAAAGAAAGATATTCACTGCTTGGGTCGATCCCACTGCAATGTCCAGGTTTATAATCAAGTACATTTAACTAATGGATAATATTGTCATATGCTATTATTGTCATTTGTAATTGAAACAAAGAAAACAAGCACAGCTTTGAACATTTAGCAAACGAATTTCACAAAAAAAAAAGACAATAAAAATATTACATTCACATGTATAGTCTTCTAATTTTCGTCATCTGTTCATCTTCCATAACTCTTAAAAATATAAGACAAACAAAGGACCTATTTATAATTCCACATGACATACCAATGTAAATTTTACTACCAAAATATGACGTTCCGCAACATTTATGCTACTCATACGACTATGTAACATAAATTTTAAACAATGCAGACAAGAAACCAATTTGTATGAAATTTCATTTCGACACATTAACACCAAATGACTCAATGGACAAACAGTGTAATTACATCGTCTACCCCCAAGTAATGCGCAGCCATTGAAACACACAAACAACAAAAAGTTCAATCGATTGTCTCAGTAGATTGAGTTATTAATATGAATATTCTATTGAACATTGATTCATTGAAATCAAGATTCCATAAAGTGTAGTATTTAAAATAAGACAAAAAAAACAATCATTAAATAAAATCAACCAAGTAGCTATGTAAGATAAAATCATGCAATTGCTAGGTAAGTGTAAGCATTGGCCTCTGTAATACTCTTTAATTAACCGTCTCTATACGAGAAAAATAATAAACATTCATACTTCAAGAAAGACCTTGCAAAAATCTTTAACACTTTTTACTCAAATATGCAATTTACAAATCGCGTCGGGATGCACGTTAAACACAATTGGAGCAGACAACAACATTGCTGATGGCGGCACTCCGTCTTTTCTTATATAATAATAATGAAAATGAAAATAAGAAATAGCAAATAATCAAAGTAGCATGAACACTTTTCTTCACTCCAGATATTGGTAATTTTATGTGGAAAATCAAATAGTCGGTACTGAGCTGGTGTGAATCGGATGAATGCACGCGCATCGTTAAGTGTACGTAAGTGGAAAAATGCTTTTGTCAAAATGTATAAGAGAATAAAGAAATTGCAATTGAAGTAAATTGCATCATTTGACACAGTTAGACAGTTACAATTAAATATAAGAAAATGAGAGTATAACGATTTCCGTCTTACTTAAAAAACAGAGTTCGTACCTCAGCTCTTTTGTTTTATGTGGCGACAGATTTCTATGAGTGAGAAATCTGATGGAATCATGTTTAATAATTGGTCTGACAGGTTTATTTTGGAAGATTTGAATAATCTACTTATCAGCTGGACATCTCTGGCCTAAAATTATTTTAATTACTGAACATTAACCGTGACAAAAGAAAACAAAAATGCAATTACGCTTTAGCACTTAAACAAAAAAGGAAAAAAAAAAACTACAAAACGTTTATATACAATGGTAATTATTTAAATGTTTATTATTCAAATTAAAGTTTTTTTATTCAGCTTAAAAATGATATGCTAATTTATGCATCGATTTAAAGTAATTTTACATTAAAATAAATTAATCACAGATATGTATTTATAGAAAACTTATCAACCCAATGACAAACTTTATTGTGTGTTATTAATTTTATTGTGATTAATTTAGATCAATATTAATCCAATTATACTCACGCAAATGTATGATTAGATCTGCTATTATATTACAAAGGAGAAAACAGTAGGAATTATTTGACGCAATCAAGTGATACAAGACACATAACAAATTGCTGTGACAATTAAATTTATTAAATATAGGTGACATTGAAAATATTTCCAGACCTAAAAAAGAAACTTTCGATTTCATTGCTTAGCAGGCGTAGAAATGCCGCCAGCAACAAAGAAGATCATTTTGTCTGATAGCTACGCGATAAATACCGCCTAGAGGTATCTTATAAAAGTGGAAAGAATTTATTTCGATTAAATTTAAGTAATAGAACAACATGTATGTAAAGCAGTAAACAAAACAAAAATTTAAGTTTTATTGATTCCATTGTTTGTGGGTGGAATATGAATTGACTGCAGAGCTTTCATGGGGAGGGTTTTCGTTTATTCAACAAATGAAGGTATGTACAGGTACTTATCTTATCATGAAGTTTTTTGAGATCGATTTTCTGTTTAATGACGATGATGTTGTTCTTGTTCTAGTTCCTTGGAAAATACAACAATCGTAAAGTTGTTAATGCATTCATTTAAACAAAAATTAAGAAGAAGTCAATACGGTTATCAAAATAATTATAGTCCTGCAACTAATTTGAACAAGAAAGTAGCTAGCGCAACATGCAGTCGTTGCAACCACTTCTACAAAAAAAAAATGAGTAATGGATATTTTTTATTTATATATTATTTTAGTATTTACTGACAATAATTTCTTGTAAGTAGAACAGTTTATTTATTTATATAACCATCTATAAGTTGCAGAAAACTTTCTTAGACTTCTTAATAAAAATCATACTATATTATATATATATTATAAAAAGAAAAACATATTTCTAAACAATTGTATTCACAACAATGCATTTGAAAATATCTCGATTTTGATTTGTTAATGGAAAAAACAACAAATTTAACAGCCAAAAGACTGGTTAAATAATCAATGAATTACTCATACTCAACTTCACTTCGACTTCAATGAGTAAAATGCATCTTGATTTCTTGAATTAGATAAATCCGCAGTTTATTCAATTCAGAGTATTGTTAAAAGTGTAACTCCTAGGTTTCTTATCCATTTCAACCAGAACAGAAAACTTTATCTCTGTTTCTTTTTGGAATAGCATCTCTAATTTATCTTAAATGGAAAATGTACGTCACCCGCATAAATAGGATAAAAACATACAATGCTTCAAATGGAAGATTGTTTATAAATAACAAAAAGAACAAGGGTCCAACTATGGAACCGTGTGGTACATTTCCCTTTATCAATTGAAATAAAGCTTTCTTCGCTTAATAAAATTGCTTTTGTTATTTCAATGACGGAAATCGATTTAAATAAATAGCTGATTTTAGTTCAATAAATTGAAACACTGAAGAATCATAAGGGAAAGAGAATTTTGATAAGATTCTGTCCGGAGGAGTAGGTATCTTGATAAGATTCTGTCCGGAGGAGTAGGTATCTACCTATGAATAACAAAAACATCATAAATATTAACTTCTACGAAATTAAACACTGCGGAAAGAAATAATCAAAATTAGTTCTAAGAACGATTGAGATGCAAATTGGGTCATCAAATTATTAATTTGACTGTTAATTGTAAGAACAATTATTTCCATATCTTTAACTAGTACTAAATTAACTGCTAAGATATATCAATGTTCTAGCATAAATTTATACTTAAAACATTCATTTATTTTCTGCTCTTTGAACCATTTAACGTAAATTCTTGCTCAAGCAACCATCAAAACTTTTAAGACAATTATTTGGACAAATATCTCATATAAAGAAATTCCAAATAAAAAAAACACGTATTCAATTAACCTGAATGCATTGGAAAAATTTGAAAACATTACAGATTTAAGGCTCACTTATTCTAAATGTTTCAGGATGAGAATTTCAATCAATAAAATCAATCGTGCATGAAATTTTGATATTTTATAAAACTAAATTTTACCGAATAGTTTATTTTTATTTGTTATTTGCTTTTGTTTTATAGTTTATGCATGTTTCAATAAAATGATGTATTAAATTAAGGTTTGACAGTCTGTCTAACAAAAATACAATGAAAGAAAAAACAGCATCTCAAAAAAACTTAAGTCATTGAAAAGTGATAAAAAGAACTAACAGCAATAAAGTTCATTGAGTTGTTGGCACATAAATCGAATAGAAAAAATAAAAAGACAAAAAAGAAAAAAAAACAACAAAATGTGCGTTACTAATAAAAAAAAGCCATCTTCTCAGTGGACGATAAATAAAATGGAATTGAGGTTAACGTATGTATCCACATTAATAGAATTTCGTAGTGCGAGTAACCATATGTTACTGGGGTTCGAATCCTTGCCATGGCATGTTCAAACATAGTATTCTTTGAATAAAAATACGATTATAATTTAGACAAGCACCACAAAAAAAAAAATCTTATGATCGGCTTATTCGCCATGAAATAGCAATAATTCCTCCCAAATAGTAATCGTGAGCACAGGTTGTTGCTGTTCAATTACATATACTTCTCGAAAACAATAGAATCGATTCATACAAGTATTTACAAAAACTACCTACTGAAGATTAGAAGCAATAAGACTATCAGGGACCACCGCACAGGACAAAATAAATTTTTTTGTTTGCCTTTTTTTTCTAAAAATTTAAAGTTTTAAAATTAATTTGTCCGAAGTTATAATTCTCGTTCAATGTTATTGAAATAATGCATAGTTTTAAAGTACCTAATGAAAACTAAAAAAATTATTGAATTACATTTTGTTATTTTTTAGAAAAAAAAAAAAAATCAGGTGGCCAAATTAGCATTTCATAATTTTTAAGAAGATAAATAGACTAATTTCAAAGACTTTTTTAAAACTTTCTTCCAAAACTTTTTTTTGTCTCCCAATTAACTAAACAAATACGATTATATATCTAAGAAAAAATAGGCAAACAGACGCTGTTTTTTATATATTTTTATTTTCATCACTTGATATCTTGAAAATTTTAAACCTTCATTAAACTTATATCGAAAATCATTGGAAAAAGTAAAAAGATAAAAAGGGACAAAAATACAACTGTCACTTAATTTAAATTAATTAAAAATTCGAAATTAGTGTAAAGTAAACTATTCGCTAGGATTTCTTAAAATGCTTTAGAAAAGATTTTGAGAAGGAATTCCCTTTAAATATATCGATTGTTTCTGAGAAAACTATAGATCCCTTTAAATAAATCGATACTTTCTGAGAAAACTATAGATCGCTACGAATTATATTTACAGACAAACACATACAAGAAAATGAGCAAATAACGATTCTATTCTTACAAACGAAAAAAAAAAGAGTTCGAAACTCAGCTCTTTTGTTTCATGTCGCAACAGATTTCGCTGAGTGGGCATTCTACTGAAATTTTTGTTTAATAATTGATTTGATTTATATTGATGGATATGAATTATATGCTCATCTTCTAGATATATCCTTGGCTTAAAATTATTTTTAACTAGGTACCAACAGAGAAGTTTAAAATGTCTATAACGACTGTCTACAAATTAAAAAAAAAAGTGAAATGCCACAAATTATGGATGTATATCCTTTTTAAACTCAAATACAAATATTTTCACTCGACTGAGAAAAACAAGACTAACAAAGTGGTTAAAGCAAGCTTAGGCAAGATTAAAAGTAATTATATAAGGAACAGGAATAAAAGAAAACACTCTTCTTCAAAAACTGGTTAAACATAGACTATATAATAGATAGAAGATTAGACTTGATCTAGAACAAAATAATCTTTAAAACTGCCAAAAACACTTCTACAATCATTAAATCGAGATGTGATGATTAAACGTATTTAAATATGTCTAAAGTAATTTCATCTAGAGAGCGCACAAAAAATGCCAAACATCGCATTCAAAGTGCAAGAAAGAAAGTGCTATGAATTTATAAAATAAGCTTATATTTTCATTTTATTTTATTCCAAAATTCATATTAATCTTACCAATAGATCAATACGAATATTTATAATTAATAAGAAAAAACTCGATATCTTATCGATCAATAACCTAATCTCTCTTCCACATTCTTCTTATTTACCAGCTGGCAATAATATATGGGACAAGGTCATTTCAAACACAAATAAATCTTCATAATTTGCAAAATACCTACCTACCCAACCTAAATGACTAACCAAATGATTATGAATCAATTTGTAGTCAATATTAAATGTCTTATATTAATTTATTAAAAGTGTGACTGTAAAAAATAAATAAAAGAAGAAAACAATAAAACAAAACTAATCCGCATTATTCATGCCTACAAAATCTGAGTTCAGGAATCCCCAAATTATCTCAATATCATTTCTTAAGATTGAAAAGATATACATAAAAATAAAAAGCGAAGAGTGACAAAATATAATAATAAAATCATGTCACGCAATGTAATAAAATAACCAAAGATTCTCTAAATTAACATTTTTAACAATTTTTCTAGAGTCATGATCATGTCAATGTCAATAAGACGTACTTTTAGGTTTTTATTCTCAAAAAATTCTTATTCAGATGAATAAATAATTAAAAACAACAAAATTTCCATTTTTGAAGTTAAAAATAAATTTAAATCTTAAGTTCATCCAGTAGAAAAATAAAAATTAAAACACATACAGTTAACAATATTAAAAATAAATACCAATAATTTGAATAACCTTCAATATTTACAAAAAATAGTCACAATAATTTCATAAGCGAATGACCGGACTTATCGTTGATCATAAATAAAATATTATTTTGTAACAAAATAAAAAAAAAAATTAACTGCAAGAATTTCCTCAAATTTAGTCAGGTTCCTCTTTCGATGTCAATGTCAATGAAATGCTTAAAAAATATATAATAAAATTTTCTCCCAAAGAAAGATATAATTTTGTGCAAATTTTATGTAAATTGAAATACCATCGATCGTCTGATAATCATCAGATCGTTATACTATGCCTAACTAATCAATTTTATTATATAATGATCGAAACGAAATACGGATACCAAAAAATTATTAAAAATTACAAGAGGCCATACAAAAATTGGTAATAAGAAAATGATGATTTACAAAAGATATATAGTTTATGAAATGAAACAAAAAAAAAAAACAAAAAATATCAAAAAACCGAGAAGAATTTTTTTTGAACAAAAAAAAAATTAAATTAATAATATGAATTTAATAACACTTAAAAAAATCCTTTAAACTTACATCAAAACTAGCTTTGCAGATGACTTGTGTGCTTATGTCTTCAACGGGCATTCCTTTCTGCAAATTTTCAAACTGAAAGAAGAAATATCTCCTTCGATGTATCCTTTGGATTGAAACGAATCGCCTATTTAATTGTCATTGTGCCCAAAAAAAGATATTTTATCCTTTTTTCTAAACACATTCACTGATATTCGATTTTTTTTAAATTTTCACTCAAAAACTGGCTTTTTGAAAAACCTATTAATTCGCAAAATTTTTTCACTCAAAACTTTTTTTTTTCAGGATCAAACCACAAGCGATCAAGGAAGATCAGACTTTAAAAAAATATACGAATTTATAAATTAATTTCAAAAAATCTCCGAGATCGTTTAAAGTTGTCTTTGGATATTTTTTTTTCCAATTTTATTCTCAACAGAAGGGTAGGTATCCGTATATTTACAATAATTATCAAAAGGAGCGCGCGCGCATGAGCTAAGCGTGTCTGTTGATCTAAAGTTATCGCAGTGTAATGTGAAAAGCTCATATGAATGGACCCGCATCTAGATACTTTTAACTTAACTTAACTACCACTAAGACCGGAGTGCGGATAGTTCCACCACCTTAAGTAGTTTTAAAGTCACCGAGTCTTTATTTTTTTTTATGTTGTTTTGTTGTATTTTTCTTTGCGCATTTTCCATAGCCGCTTCTTGTGTGTGTCATACAATCTGTGTATCTTTTGCAAGTTTTTCTTCATGAGATACAATTTTTTTTTTATTTTGTTTATTCCTGTTGAACGATTTCGATCGGTTGTTTTGGGTTAATATTTGCAATTATATTCTCTTATACGGTAAAGCTGTGCATTTTTTTTTTGTCTGAGTATATTTTAGTATGTGAGTGTTTTTTTTTTTTTTTTTGTAATAAGGGGCCTTAACTTTGGTTTTGTTTGATTTTGAGAATAAACAAATTTTAAACTGTTGTTCTTCATCGTTTCCGTTGAATAGAAAGGTGGGATAATGTCATGTATGATTATTGTTTTGAATAGAATATGTGTTTATCATGCGTCGATTGACGACGACACGTTTAAATGCGTCATTGCATTATATCAAATAGATTAAAGGTTAAGTTTGGGAGGAGATTTAGGCAGGGATTTATTTTGTTTACCTTATGAACTTTAACTTCATAATTGTCATTCTTAAAATATAATAGGCCTTCACAGAGTAGACAATACTTATAGTTTGTATATTAAACCTGATGTAAAAGCATAAGGAAATAAATTTGAGTATCTTTTTTTTTTATATATTGACAACAAAAAACAATGGAAACATACAGATGAACTCTCAAGGACGTCAAATTGATTTCTTGGATAAAGGGTCATTAAAATAAGAGTTCTTCGTTTCGTCTGATGATAATTTTGTTTTGTTTTAACCGGTATGTTGAGTCGATTATACTTTAACTCAACATTGTCTGAAAGAAAATTATTCGAAAGAGAATGTGCGTATCGAGATGAAGATTCTGTTTTTTAATGACAACGGGAAAGTCCCAAGTGTAGTATAAACATATCCATAGGATATGCAGAATGAATATATACAAAAGTTGCATTGTTTTTTTTTTATAAATGCTCTAAAAAGGTATATCTTTATAGTGCATCTCGGAAGAGACATAAATAATTATTGCAATGTGACCTTAAGAGTTGGATGACTGGGTTTTTTTTGTTTAAATGGTTGTTGGTAGATTTTGATTTCCAAAGAAGACTGTGGTTAGGAAAAAACTATGACGTCGAGAAAGGATAGTCCTTGGAAATAAAATTATGATATTTTAGTGTTTTGGTATTAATTAAAGGAATATTAAACGGAAATTTTTAATGAAGTTGTTGGTAATTTATAGTCTTTCGCATCGTTTCGTGTATTTAATTGAAAATTCCCGGAAAGGGAATTAATAGAAATAATTGTTGGTTAAATGTCTTTTAATGATTCTGTATTGGTGTTGTATAAGCTTTCAAGCGTCAAAGGCACTTCATGTTTAGTACCGTTGTCAGTTAACTTAAGGGCCTTGCGTGGAGGGACAGACTGTATCCGAAGGGCATACTCATGAGAAAAATTAGCAATTAATTGTGTAACATTTAGTTAATTTGTATCAAATGTGATGCATAAATGCCCGAAAAACTGTGTATCAAATGTGATACATTGGAGTCTTTTTTTCCAACAGAAAATTCTGGACAAAGGGGTGTAAAAATCAATTTTGTTAGAAAACAGTAAAGTATATTGTATGCTTTGATCATATATGATTCATGAACGCCCAAAAGGATGAACAAATTGATTGCTGTGTATGAAATGTAATACATTAGACAGTGAAGTTGTATAATGAGCGCTTAAAAAAATGTTCTTGAATATAAGGGTACGAAACAAGTCAAAATCATCAGATTGGATTAATATTTCAATTCGGTTCCTCGACTTTACAAAATTTTTAAAATTCAGTGATGGCAATTTAAAGTTTTCCATTGTCAAAAAAAACAATACTTTTCTGCTAAATTACACAAGTAGCACAAAATACTTATGAAGAATTTAAGAATTCTAAAGCGTTATATTCTTCTTTAAGGAGGATTTAACTTCTTATTAAGTGGATAAATGGTGAGTGTGGGCAGTCTGATAAAAGGAATTAAGAAGCTAAATAAATTCCTAAAATCATCTTAGATCGAAATAACATTTTTCTTAATTACTTTTTTACTCATTCTATAAAGAGTTTGACTATAAGTCATTGTATATATTTATTTGTTTTGATCTTTTTTGTTTTTTATACTTCACATTTACTATTTTCAACTATTTTTTGCTTCTTCCAATAACTTTATTTATTTATTACTTAAAATCAGTTTTTTTTTGCCATTTCGCTTGAGCGGGTTTGACTGTACCTGTGATTCTTCGAGTTTCTTATTCGAGTTCTTTCGCATGGCAGATGGCGCTATTAATAATACAATTTTTAGAAGGCTTAAGGAATAAATTAAAGAAAAAACAAATCTGATTTAATACATCAAACAATACGAAGCCGGCTAATTTACTGTGCACAATTCACTGTATGGATAATTCACTGTGCACAATTCGCTGTGGTACACAATTCACTGTTGCGAAATTAACCGAAATTAAATTCTTTTTTCTGATTTGAACATGTCTGAGTTATATTAATTTAATCAGTGTTTAATGAGAAAATTGTTGACAAAGGCGCCTGCCAGACGACTGAACAGACTGTTTTATTATCCTTTCTGATCTGATCCAGATTGGATTTGAGTCGCGAAATACATGCATACAATAAAATTACAAGATCCAGCTTTGTTTCTAGATCTTGCAAAGTTTCAATCCGTTCCGGATCAAAAGGGATAGTAAAAACGGCTATATTCATTAAAATAATTTGAAATAAAAGCATGGAGGCCAGTTCACTGTGATGGACAATTCACTGTGTGCATTTCACTGTCGTGTGTTCGAGCACAATGCACACAGTGATTTGTCCATCACAGTAAATAGCCCGCCACAGTGAATTGTGCAGAGTGAATTATTGTCCTCACAGTGAATTGTGTTCCACAGTAAATTGTGCACAGTGCGAATTAGAATAGACCGCAAACAATAAGTATGACTTAAGAAGTGTAATTACGAAATTATACTATATTGTGCCATTTTAAGTAGTTCGGGGTTAGTTGGAACAATTTTATATGGAAGTCTCATTAAACCGAAACCATGACAATATAATATTAATAACAAACATACAAACAAACAAAATATTAATAAATAGAATTATATTTGCGCTTTTCAATTAAATTGCGATAAAAATATAATCACAATACAGAAAAGAATGATATTGTTTCAAAAGAAGCAAATGCAAGTGTTCTAACTTGCGCCCTTTTGATCGCGAAAGTCTGTGGTTAGTAGAACAATATTCTCTAAATAGAAAGTAATATCTATACAATATATATGTTTGAGAAAATTGAATTCATGACTATATTAATTCAAAATATTTGAAATATTATCGCTCTTGCTTTTATTATACAAAAAAAAAACTTTACCCACACCTAGTTGATGAATATATTATTTTTTTTATATAACAGCCTATTATATAAATTAAGTATGCACAAATGTTTTTTGCTGTTTAAACATCATTTCAACTCGAACTATGTCTCGTTAAACAAATCTCTTCTTTTTTTTATGATATTCACAAACAAAATATAAACAAAATTCATTCACAAGAAAAAAGAGTGGCGCCCAACGTGGGGCTCAATGAAAGTATCAAATAATTTGAAGAATTTTCCTTGTCCATTAATGACGATTAATTTTAACTTCAAACATCGTCTGGCGTAACTGCTGATCCAGCGTAGCTGTTGATGGTCTCAGAGAGTTAACCCTGGCTTAACCCCAGGGTTTCCTTCAATAATTTTCCAACCCGCGATCGTATATAAATTCAGTGTTCGGACTATCAATAATTATCTCATCGTCAATACGCAACGCGAATATACCAACTTATCACTGAACTTTAGATTTTGTTCAACTGCAAACGCTTAGTTTTCTCCCGAGTCCTGACCAGTATATCATTTCCATATAAAGTGATTCGAAAAAAATGTTTGTCTTATGATACGCCTCTCATTTGTTTACCATCATAATTTACGACCAATCACATATTATGCTTAAAAACTTTCCGCTGCATATCATTTCTTTGATAATTATCATAATTATTATACAGTACAAAGAGTTACAATAAATGAAAAACCTTAATATATCAATAGAAAACTGCGATGTTAAATAGTTTTTTTTTTAAATACTATAATTAACTGGCGTTTATCAAATATATTACAACAAATGAATAAAAACAAAGCATCATAATTATCAGATTTTCTTCAATTAAATTTTGTTGTTTTTTTTTCAGGTGTCCTAGGACTCCAGTCCTAACCTAGGCCATTGAGAAATCAGTTTATGTTCACATTGTAGCTAAATATAATTGAAAAGCAATTAACCCACTTTTTGTAAAACTTTTAATTGATTAACTTTAAAGTGTCGTCAGATGAAATAAATTAATCTGACGAGTACCTTCAAATATGTAAATTAATTATTATTCATAAGAAAGTGTGACGAACTAAACAATCTTTATAAATTTAAATTCGAAGAAGGTAAACTAAATTGGGTGACGCAGGGTCTATCGATTTTGATCATATGGCTGGAATATGTTGATGTTCGATTTTGAAAAAAATGGCGGTTAAAAACAGTTTTTGGCAAAATCTTCCTTCATACTTATTAGAGATAAAAACACTTCATTCCTAATATAAACCTAAGATAATTTTCTACATTTTATGTCTAATAAGTTTTTTTTGTAAGATAAATAGTTTCAGCGCATGAACCCCGCAAAGTCTACTCCAACACTTACAGTGGGACATCATTATTACCTATTAGACTTAAATTTAAAAAAAAAACTTAATTTTTTGTCATTTTTGAATAAGTTTTTTTCAATTGGATTTTATTTGAATCAGGATAACCAAATCATAACTTTACATAGTTGCATATCTTACTATTTACAAACATTGAAATTAATTGAAAAAAAAACTCAATATTTTACCTCGAGGCATTTCAATGAATTTTCTTCGATGATTATTTTATTTTAATGTTTGTATGTATATATTTAAGGAATAAATATGACAGGTTATATCTATGCAAATTAAAAATAAAAATATTTATATCTTGGATTTATCTAACCTAAGCCAAAAATAAATGTCTTTTTAGTTTAATATGAGCTCCCACTGTGAGTGATGATTGCTGTGCTCATGCATTGAAACTATTTATCTTACAAAAAAGGTAGAAAATTTCCTAAGGTACTTTAGCTGTTATGGCCCTTAAACTAGTATGAAAGGGCGGCAAAGATACGAGATGGGAAAATAACACCTAGAAATGTTTAAAAAATGTTATTTTTTTGAATCTCTTTCAAAACACTCCAGGTACCACTACTTTATGACTGAGCTATAAAAACTACTAAAAGATATACGTACAAATTATCATAGATGTATAAAGTCAATACAGCTACTATACTCAAAATAGTATAATTTCGACATAATACTTTTTAATTAATACTTAATTCAATCATAATTTGGTACTCCAATTACTGGATTCTTAATACATTCTTTATTTCTTCTTTAATTAGTATTTTTACGAACTTAAACTGTTATGTTCACTCTTTTAAAAACATTCTTAAATGCTTATTTCTATTTACAGGAAATCTTCTATTTACAGGAAAATCCAAAATTCGTTGAAAATAGCATATATGAAGCACAAAAAACAAAAAAGATCAAAACAAATAAAAAGTAAACAAAATTAAAAAGATGTTTTTTTGCCATTAAATGTCATACTTCTTAAAAAAGGAGTAAAAAAGTATTAAATAAGAATATTATTCCCATTTAAGAAGATTTTAAGAATAAATGTATCTTCTTAGTTTCTTCTATAAAACTACCATTTTGTGTCTTTTTTACATATACTTAAAAAAAGAACTTAAATCCTTCTTAAAGAAGAATACGTAACGCTTTTGAATTCTTAAATACTTCTTTAAGTTATTGTGTGCTATTTGTGATACAGTCCAGAACGCGTGATGGAAAAAATGGCTCGGAGCCATCGAATGTGGTGATTAGCTTGTCGACTTTTATGACGCAAATCATATTGAACTGCAACAGGGTATTTAAGACGTACATTAAAATCACTTGGATATCACAGGAAGATCAAACTGACAATCAAGTGAGCACATCATGAAACAATAGCAGTGTAGAAAGTCCAGCGATTGTGAACTCCTTCGATATATCGTCAGAAAAAAAAAAGAAGAAAAATATCAATCACAAATACAAATTCCGAAAATTGAAAATCCAACAGACACTTTAGTAGAAATTTTGAAGAAAAGCTGATCGTTATGTTAAGTTTGATCGTTATCTTGATTGATTTGACTTTATATGAATGCATAATTTGTCTATATCAAATAAATTATAAATATTCACAAAGCTTACAACTTTGACCCCTGATTGCAGTTATATCTGTCCGACGACAACTATAAGTACTGGATATATACAATGACATCTGAATGTTGTAATGAGCTTTGTATTCTAGACCTAAGTTATTGTTGTTCAGAGTTGTTCCAACTATACTTCAAGATCTTAAAAGATTGATCACGTTTTTTTTTTTTTTGTTTGTCACCAGTTTCTCCGAAGTAACTATATGGATATGCATACCCTTTTCAAGTTATTGTTCCCACCTCAACTTAATTTAATCAAAATTCACAACATCAAATTAATAAAGCAAGGCCAACCGGATATAACAACCCTTTGAAAAAATTCACATACAAACTTGCCCAGTGTTCCTTGATGAGTTTGCGTCTAACTCAAGTATGATTAGAAATAGAATGAACTTTGTGTGATAAACTTTTTAAGTTATGTCATCAGAAAAACCATAACTCTTCACAAGTTCAGATTATTCCCGCTAATGGCCAATGTCAATGCCAATGCCAACTTCAATAAGAAAATAAAAAAAAAAGTGTTTCATCCATTTGTTTATTTTAAATAAATAAAAACGATGAGTTTTTTTTTTTTTTTTTTTTACAAACCTTTATCTTGACGCGGGGATATTATTTCGCAGTTTTCACCTATTTGAAGTTCAGTAACTTAGTCTTTACGTTGAAAGTTAAAAAAAAAAATTATAATTATTATTTACAAAGCAAACACATTTAATATTTCAACGAACGATTTAAATACATCATATGGTTCTGTTGTTTTGACTGAGTTTTAATGGTTCATTAGATTTCATAATTGACGGTAATGAGAATAACAAATTAATTTAAATAAGACGAGACATATTAACATCTGGTTAAGGTGATATACATTAAAGTTATGACTTAATTATTGTTTTGTTAATGTTGAACATTATTAATTTTTTTATCGGGGAATGATAAAGCACGTTCATCTTTAATCTCAGAATTCTCATATTCAGACTTTGAAACTGTCAAAAATTGAGTATCGAAAAATTATAATATTCAAAAAATAAAAAAAAACATGATTAGAAAAATTTACGATTAAAATAATGTAATGGGTAGCTAGGTTACAAACACGTGTTTTTTTTCCTTTCTTTCTGAGGGAAAAGAAGAAAAACAAGTGGAACACAAATGAGAAGGAGAAGAAGAAAAAGAAGAGGGCAAAGCAGAAGAAGAAAGCGAAAAAAAAGCGAAAAGGAATACGAAGAAGAAAAAGAAGAAGAAGAAGAAGAAGAAGAAGAAGAAGAAGAAGAAGAAGAAGAAGAAGAAGAAAAAGAAAAAAATAATACGAAGAAGAAAAAGAAGAAGAGGAAGAAGAAGAAGAAGAAGAAGAAGAAGTAGAAGAAAAAGAAGAAGAAGAAGAAGAAGAATAAGAAGAAGAAGAAGAAGAAGGAGAAGAAGCAGAAGAAGAAGAAGAAGAAGAAGAAGAAGAAGAAGATGATGAGGAAGAAGAAGAAGAAGAAGAAAAAGAAGAAGAAGAAGATGAGGAAGAAGAAGAAGAAGAAGAAGAAGAAGAAAAAGAAGTTTAAAAGACGAAGAAATAAGAGGTAGGGTATTTTATACGGAATAAGTTTTCTTCGATCGTTCGACCAATAGGTATTTTGCTCGAAAACATCCTAAAGTAGGCCTCCGAAATTTGATCACAGTTTCTTCATGTTTGGAATCTCATCATTATGATGAATTATAGAATTTTTCTATTAATAGCACAATTTCTATAAATAACACAATTGGAGGTAAATTGATGAAATATTAACATTTTTAGTGCAACTAAAAAAATTGTAACGCTAATTTTTTTTTTAAATAACCCCTGGTAATGCTAACTGGACAGTCAAGTTAGCAATACCACCCAGAAAAAGGATTAAATGCAATCGATAATTAAATAGGACTGCACAACAAATTCACGAAAAAAAAATTTTAAATTATTTGCACTATCCTGTTTTAAATTCGATTAGATTTGATTCTTTTTCTGGCGTGTCTAACTTGACCGAAAAATTAGTTTTTTAGGGTTATGTATTTAAAAAAAAAATTCCGCGACAATTTTTTTAGTTGCATGACTTATTTACGAAAAAAAGCGACAATTATTTTCGTTATCCTTTTTAATTTTCGATTACATTTAATCCTTTTTCTGGGGTGGTAGCGCTAACTTGACTGTCAAGTTAGCATTACCAAGGTGTTATTTTCTAACATAGTCGCCCGACAAATTTTTTAGTTGCACGACAAATTTACGACAGTTAATCGATAGTAAAACTTTTGAGATTTGATAGTGGTATATTGCTAACTTAACAGACATACATTATTGGATAATTTGCATTAAAATTGAAAAAGAAAATTTTTTGATAATGATATTTAAATAACTAACCCCTTAGTCAAGGCACATCTGTCATGAAAAATATTTTTGTCAGCAATAATAACTTCAATTAAACTATTCTATTCTATTCTGAAAATGCTGACAATTTTCACTTACATAGTCAAGTAAATTTATTGTTTAGGTCAACAACTTATGTCTAATTATAAAGGTAGTTTTTGTGTTTGACTCCACAAAACCCCATATTGCTTTGAAGTTGGCATTATAGCAGAGGTCAGTTCCTAAATTTACATAGATAATTCAACTTATTATTTTAATTGAATGGAATTTCTAACCCAAAAGAAACTACATTTTCGACCTTCTCATAAGCAATTCACATAGTTTTAACTAATCATCTGCGTTGGCTATCATTGTACTTGCTCTACATTATGATTTCTATAAAAAAAAAACCAAAATGTATATGTATGCTTCTTTTCAAAATCTTAATTTGGCCATATGCAGGTAGATAAATTAAAAAGTGTACATATTCAAGTATACAAAATATTATAATATCAAACAAAATATAACCATTTCTACAATAATTAGGTAAGTGATATACCATAAATCTTACAGGGCCAACTTCATACCTATTGTAAGGTCATTTTGTAAAATTAAACAAAACCTACAACAATTAAAGTACAATAAACGTTATATGTGTCGACAACAACAAACAAGTATCTGAATTTAATAGTTCAACATTGCATACCTTTTAGAATTTCATAGTAAAGCATTATTATAGTTAGTATCAAATGTTTTTTTTTTTTTTGTTTGAAGAGGTATTTTTAATGTTGCCTTTTATGCATGTGAATTGCAATTTTTGATTCAATTATATTTTTAACTACCAAATCAATGTTGAAAACTTAATAACAAGCTATTATTAATTATTATACAGTATTCTAGGTTAAGTTGTTAAGTTAAGTTGGATAAAACTTATAAAGTGATAAAATTTAATAAATGTTCTATAAGAAAAACACCCTTGACAAATCTATAACAAACTTCAAATTCCATGAGAATGGAAAAAAATCCGCGCGCACGAAAGGTTTTAGTTGTAAGCTTTTACTTATTTTACTTGTACAATAACATACGACATATCTAATAAAAAACAATTCTGAATGAAAAGACATGGGTTTGCCTTGTGCCTGTGAACTTAAGAACTGTAATTTCTGCAATGGCAGAACGTCCGATGCAACTCCTTAGAACGTCAAGTGGAACTTCTGGAACTGAAGTCCAATGAAAAAAACGTTGTGTTGCATTTTCCGACTTTAGAGGGATCGAATGTGGAGGAAAAGCTAAGGACATATGCATGAGTCTTTTACAAACAACAGATTCTAGAGCAATAACAATAACTCGAGTCTTTAGAACAAAAAATAGTATAACGTCAAATGTAATTGTAGCCCGTATTTTATCATCGCACTTGAAACTGCGAAACACTGGAGTATCCATGCATCTTGACTATTCAGACGCCGCCCATGCTCTTAGAAGACGATTGCAGAATTTTAAAAGAGATATTAGCCAAAAAAAAACCATACAATTAAAACAGAAATCCGAGGACTATCAATAATTGTGGCTGGAAAAGCATTTTATTATGACAATAATAATTTTTTACGATGTGGAGATGATTGTGGAATGACATTCCTACAAGAGCTGATAGAGAAGTATCCGAATACGTCAGAGTCAAATATCGAATCAAGAAAAAAACTGACAGCTAAATCCTTTGATGGAAAACAATCGCATTTTGTACTGGCGGAGTACAATCTCGCACTTCAATCCCGTACTAACACTAACGCTTCCACTATTTTTAATCAAATTTAAAACACTTAGAAACTATTTGTTAATTGTTTAGTAGCAAAAACTAATAAGAAATTTTAGTCCAAGATGATTTTTCTTTACATTTTGTGAAAGACCGATGTCTTTTCCTTCCAAAAATCACAACTTTTGGTTTGTTTACCAACAAACGATTTCGTTTGACGTTTTTTGATGCCTTAGAGTGAGAGAGAAAATAAATATATATATTTCTATATAGCCGTTTGCTTAAGAACTCTATAAAGATAGATGACAGATCGTTGGGGTGCGTTCCGGGTGAACACATAAATGGCGCAAACAACAGTACGTCACGTCACGTAACGGGGAAAAATTATAGTATTTGATTGTAATGCAGTCTGCCACAATAATGGTGGATTTACATGTCTCTGCACCTGCAGAACTGCAGAAAACTAAAAAGAGACAGATGTACATCTTAAACCCTAAAGACGAAAAGAGTACACAGATACCATCTGGTTCGATTTTCTATAACAAGTTGCTGTCAATATGAATAATTCTGGTAAACACCACAATGTTGTAAGAAAAATTCTTTTACATTTTGTTTTCAGAAAGTGAATACATTATCAATTAAAATTTGATGGAAAATATATTATTGTAGTTCTTAAATAGGTTTATTTCCTTTTACGTATTTATTTCACGAAAATATTCAAGTTTCAAACTTAATACCCCAAACTTAATAAAATGGCTTGGTGCTGTTAAATAGGCATTAGTAAATTATGGATGCAGACGAAGTTGCTATAATTTATATACCTATAATTTCTAATCTTCACCTATAATCTTTTCCATAATTTGTGTACGAAGATCTCTGCACTTTCGTCTTCTCTCTCTATCAAACACTCAAAGTTTTCCATTGCGTTTCTTCCTTCTCTCTTTAGTTTTCTGCAGTTCTGCAGGTGCAGACATGTAAATCCACCATAATATTAAGAATTCTAGTGTTTTGAAATTGAATACTGAAATTGCCGTATCTATTCAAAATAACACGACATACACATATTCGACAAAAAGTTTTTGTTAAGTTTTATATAATTTTCAATATTTTTTTAATATTTTCGAAAAATTATTTTAAAAAATCCATTTTTTTAAAAATAACTCAAACGATTTTGAAATTTTTTTTCGTAAACTCATTTAACTTTTAGTCAAATTTCATAGGATTTTTTCAAACTCTCAGGTAATTTGCCACAAGAGCAAGTTTGTGCGACTCTGTCGTTTCCTTTATTATTATTGCCAAGAAAACATTAAGTTAAACTTCAGCACCTCATACCTTTCTTTAATACTTTTATTGACCTTCTCAATACTTTTATAATTTTTTTAATACTTTTATTGACAATGAATAGCCATAGAAGTAATAAGAATCCCAAAACCGAGACAAAAAAGCCTAGCGACGAATTTCTCTTGCCAGTTATCTCCAAGATATATTTTAGAAAGTGCTTCTTAAGTGAATGCTCTCAAAAGTTTAGAAGAAAAGTTATGAATTCCCGCCCATCGAATTGATTTTAGGAATTTTCAATCGCAATTGATCAGGTTTATCGAGCTTATATACCTATAGAACGGTTCCGAAATGTCAAAGTCCCGCTTAATGTACGTATGAGGTTGCGACGAGAACAATATGTTAGCCTTAGGCAAACTTACATCCCTGCGTCTAGCCGTGATATTATCAGACAAGAATGTCAAGGATTATTCATGTCCGGCTCCAAACGAACGTTCATACTGAGCACATCCTTCGACCGACCTGCGGCAGGGCCAGAAAAAAACCACCCGTGACCTTTAAATGCTAATAAAGCATTCAGACAAAGAGATGGCTTTCACTATCATCTTGGAAGCCATCGTTTGAAACAGTGTGCAGGGGTGTTAGTCTACTAAACGCAACATCTTCTAAAGACTTATAGGCATCTGCTAAATACTTGATATCGTTACAGAAAAACAAGAAGTCGAAGAGTTATAAATTTCTGCGGCAACATTCAAGTGAAAACAGATTTCTCTCTGGTCTAGTGGTAAATATGGTGGAGTGAAATAAGGGCCGTGGAAATAAGGCCCGAGGGACTTAATTCCTACTATAACAGGAAATAACACCCGCGGGCATTACTTCATTTTTAAAGTGGCAATAAGACCCTCTACAAAAAAAGCATTGAGACCCGCAATACTAATCAATCTCAAAAATAACACCCGCAGATTTTGGGAAGGAATTAATGTCTGTGGGCGTTGTTTCCTTTCAAAGTATGAATTAAGACCCAAATCAATTAAGCAATAATATGATTGTTCTCGATCCTGATCATTGCAGTCCTAGGTGCTGAGACGGGTGCAGTAAAACAAGGGCCGCGGAATTAAGGCCCATGTGCCCACTATAAAAGAAAATAACGCGGGCATTGATTACTTTTCAAAGTGACAATAAGACCAGCCACCAAATAAGGATTTAGCCGCGGTACTCCCCCCCCCCCCCAAACTCGCACCCAGTCAGGGAGGTTGAAACTGTTGGGAAATAACACCCGCGGATTTAATTGCCATTTTGGGAAGGAATTAAAACCTGAGGGCGCTGTTTCCTTTCAAAGTGGGAATTGAGACCCGCGGGCCTTAATTCCGCGGCCCTTATTTCACTGCACCGCTGAGACGTAGAACACTTTCCAAATTGGATAAGTAAGTGTAATTCGTCACTTTTATCAAAAATTCTTCGATTAGTTTTCAATTCATTGAATTTGGAGTGATGGATGCTGTTCGACGAAGAAGGTTCAACAAGGAACTTAACGATTTTTACGGTGACATTAATTTAGTTAGGGATCTAACATGAAATATCTAGTAGGATTTAACTACTTCGATTGTTGGATTTTGCTATGAAATAGGATTGACTGGAGAGTAAAGTAAGGCTATGAAAACGTTTACACCATACAATACGGAATACAAACAATTTAATTGGTCCTTTATCCGTTTTCTGAAGTCATAATGGATTGTAAAACATTGCAGCTTAGAATTGGAATCTAAGCATCTACAGAAAATTTTAACATAATTTGTAAACGTTTATGAAAATGTTTGTAATTGAATTCCAATGTCATTCTTAAGCCGAGAAACCAAATCTAAATTAAGACTTTATTTCTTTTAAAGAAAATGATGAACAGCTACGTTTTAATTGCATCATATATACAAAATTTACTGAAGTTTTGAACAGATTCATTTAATTATAATTACGAGCTTTTGCCAACTATTTCATCAATGTTTTTATTTTTGCAAGGTATATCCGATCATCTATGGAGTTTTTTTTCCCAAATTTTAAACGCACATCTCAACCATTAAACTACTTCCGTTGTTTTGCGGTCAATCACCTATCTTATGATCATATTATAGCACGTACCAAACTATATTTTTTCAATGCGAAAAAAAAAATTAAAATATGTATTTGAGTTATTTTATTCAAATGAGAAAAAATTTACCCGATCAAAATAATCACAATCACGTTTGTGTCAAAACAGAGAAAAAATTAATGGTTAAGTCCAATATTCCACACCTTGTCATCTTGAAATTGTACAACATACCATTCCGATGATAAAGTATTAACATAATGGTTTATTATTATTAAAATTTCTTACCTACAATTCAATGAAATCATTTATCTTTTATTGTTATAATATGTGAACTTTAGGACGACATTAGAAAACTTTCCAGCATTATCTATGTATTATATAGAAACTGTCTCAATTAATAGGAATAAATTTGAAGGCTTCTATAACTCCAAATCAAACGCAAATTTAATTGTTGTATTTAACTTGTGTAATTAAAGCTTAGTGTCAAATTTAGTTGATCATTTATTAAAAAAATTAATAAATATCTCAATAAAGTAGAAATGCATTTAAAATACATATGAAAATGACAACTATGTATATTAAATTGTGTCTTAAAAGGTTCGAAGGTATCATTTTACTAAGCAGGCCTTGTTGTCAATATTATACTATTGTGGTTCATTGAAAAACAGAAAAAAAAACGCATGTACTTGACGCATATTATAACTTTACAATGAAAAACCATTATGGATATTGTGGTTGACGTCTCTGATGGCAACAAGCTCAAGCGTTCGGAGGCTGCAGCGGTGGCGGCGAGATCTACAGAAGCTATAAGTGCTGTTGCTGTCACACTATAGGCTTTTGTTGCTATCGTAAATGTTTTGTCATGTTTTTGATTTAATTGCCCAGATTACTGTTGTGAATTTTGATTTATGTGTAATATATATGCTTTTTGACAAGTTGAAATATTTTTGAGTAATATTTAGTTGAGGTTGATGAAGCATATACTCATACACATTACAAAGGTCATGAAGGTCAGAAGTTAATTGGTTCGATATTGAAATGGATAAAAGTGTGATGATATTGTCGTAAAATTTGTTTTAAGTCCAAAAGCCAAAAGGATGGCCCTTATCAGTTGGAGAAGTCAAAAAATGCTTTGGGTGTTTCAATAGTACCAATTTTTTCGAGATAATTCTATTTTATCTATTTTCATTTACCCTATATGCCTTTTTGCTATCGATGTAATTAAAATGTGACGTCTTTTATCAGAGCGGATGAAAGTTAGCGAAATTGGATAGTGCCTATCTTAAAAATTGTATGCCAATTAGATGTAGCTTGATGCGCAAAAAGAATTTTTTTAGCATTTTTTATGTCTGTTTCCGATAAAATATATATATTTGCGCATTAAAGTGCATCTAATTCGCATACAAGTGTTAATATAGGCAATAAGCATTATTCGATTCGGATAACTTTTGTCCGCTAAGATAAGGGATGTTAAAATTTGGCTGTACAAATCGATTGGGATATCAACCTGCTCTACCCAACTGTTATAGCAGTTTGCTACAATTTTTGTGTTACACTGTATATTAGGGAAGAGAAACTGTGGGGTGGACCTGCCTTTTAAAAAAAATATACTGTAGTGAGAAAATTGACTGCTGTAAAAATAAAGATACTCATAGACACCGCTTTTAAGAGCTTGACTCAGCGAAATATTCTTGTTGAAATAGCCATACAACTTTGGCGCAGTCGGTAGGAACACAAAAAAAAAAAGGAATAGAAACCGGGCGAAGCTTTTTAAGGTTGAAAATCGATGGCACTAAGTGATAAGTTAGTGGAAGATGAATATGTTAGTTATTGGACGAAGTTTAACATACGAAGAATTCCTAGCTCCACGACGAAAGATAATGAGTGTTTTAATATAAAGATCAAACTTAATTGTCATACTCAACGTCTATCCTGTGAAATTAAAAGTGGCTTAGTATCGTATAATGGTGAAAAATTCCGTAAACCAACGCTATATAAATCCAAGGAATGAAAGAGCATTTGTAATAACTTGATTATTGAATACAGCAAACAACAATATAAGAAATGTTTGCAAAAGTCAAAATTTCAAGGGAATGATGACAGCTATTTACTGGTAAGACATTAATTTCATATCGGGCTTACACATGCATGGATTTACTGGCGCCAGTAGCTACTTTCACGCCAGTAAAACTCAACTTGCATTTGTAAACTTTGACGGGCGCGCCAGTGCTTTCCATGCATGCAAGGAAACAAAAAGTTTGGAGCGTACCAACTTTACTGGCGCCAGTAATATATTTTTGACAGACAAAGAACGGGGAATCCCCTTTTAAGTATGATGTGTTGTTGTTGTTTCGTCATTTAAAAAATAAATGGAGGGCCTGGTCGTATTTTAAATAGATTTCCAAAGTTTTTTTTTAGTTTTTGCATTTGGAAGAAAAAGTTTTTTGCACTTCTCTGAAAGTGTTTTAGAAAAGTATGAGACAATCCGACCCAAAATGATTAATATAAAAATAAAAATTTTAAACGAAAGTTAAGCATTTTTTAATGATTATTTAACCACCAATCTTAATCCGTCTGTTTTTCAGCAATCACTAAACCGATTTACACAGTTCATATGCTGTTGGATAGAGGAAATGTCAAAATAGGTCGTTGAGACTATATTTCTGAACAGATGTCCTCAGTTCCGAAACTTAAAAAATGAAGGGAAAATAACAATTTTCAATTTTTAATAAAATTAGAAGTTCAAATCTATTTTTGCACATAAAAATATGGCCATAGAATGGGATAGTTTTTTTTTGTTTATATTTGAAATGTCAACGTATGTTGAAATGAAACTGGCAAGGGAAATTTCAATTTATGTGTAAACCTTTACTATTGACTGGCGAGGTTACTGGCGCCAGTTAATTAATTAATGTGTAAACCCACCATACTACCAGTCATACTGCCTATTATTTACTAAATTCGAGAAAATTTTGTTTAAACCAATTTCGGTCTTGTGTAAGAAAGCGTGTCAAAGATTTACACATGAACTCCATAATTCTTGTAGGAATAGAAAAAATATTAAAAGAGTCGTAAGTGTGCGCAGTCGGTAAGTGGTGCGCATAGTGATTTTCTCGAAATCGAGTTAGAGCTGTATTTACCCTAGTTGAACAAAAGTATTCCCTCTGAAATACACCCCACATATGGGAGACTAAAAGTTTGATAATAATCAGAATTCAACAAAATTTCTTCAGACAGAAAACTGTGGATCGCAAAAACTTGTTAGACATAGTCAAATAAATAAATTAGCAAAAATGTTCAAAATTTTACTTCTCATGATATAAAGCCGAAAATAATAAAATTTTATTAACAAAAACTAGACAGCAATTAAGAAAATTTGTATTTTCGTTCGCAAAATTAGAAAAAAACACTACAAATCCAAATTAAAATGTTCGAAGTTGTTTATTTAGTTCTTTAATGTGTTGTGACATTAAACTTGTCTAAACAAATTCGTTTCTTACAACATTTTGCAGTAGTTACTCTTTCAAATAAGAAAAATCATTCCCAATCTTTAAAAATTTAGAAGCGAAATTTCCGCTGCAAAAAATAAACAACCAGCAGCTTTTCAATAAATTATTATTATTATACAAACTAATTTCATTCATAAATACTCCACTAAATAAATTTTAATTCGACTATTTTTAGTCTTTTTATTGTTTTTATTTGTTCATTCTTCAAACTAATACTAACATTCATACTGACCCAATCAATCAAAAAATATATAAAATGTCACAGTTCTTATTAAAACTAATTTAAGATTAAGTTCAGAATCAACAAGACATAACTTACATTGAGTTCACAGCATGTTTGTCAAATTTATCGAGCATTGTAATTATTCTTCAATGCAAATTTCTTATAATAAATGTTTGTATGAGTAAGTTACTTGTCCCAGAAAAATTAATACGTAAATTCAATATAAAAAAAAATACACCTAATTGTTTTTAATAAATGTGATTTTTACATTGAAATGACAACATTTATTACAATCAAATAAACAATTTAAGTTTACTTGCAAGATAACAATCTTTTGAATGATACGATCATTTTGATATGAAATATTGCATATTTTTAGGCATGAATTAAATAGTAAAACCATTCATAGGGTCTTTTAATTGTTATCTTAAAGATATTCGTATTAAAAATAAAGTTCAACTACTTTGGTACGTAAATGTTAAAAAAAAAATACAATTTTTCTAGTTGACATTCATACCGATAAACACAATTAATAAACTAATAAACAACAACATGTTAATGATATGCGTAAACAAAACAATTATTTAATTCAGGCCAAGATATGGATATCAACTAAAATATTAATCACTGCGGTAATATAGACAAGTTATTGGAACAAGTTCTATTAAAAGCAATACATATATGATGGGTGTCACTCAAAAATGCCTTATAGGATAGTGTGATATGACATTTAATTGATATTTCTATCATTTTTAATTGTGATGTCTTTTAAAGTAGGTGTTCTTAATGAAGGGAGGGCTTCTTGTAATTATGAATGCCGACCCCGGAAAAGGTTAATAAACTAATGATATGATATAAAAATTAAACTTTTGTTTTTTTCCAGCTATTCGAAATGATTGCGTATACTTGTTGTAATGTTAATTCAATTAATGACTTCGTTTGTTAAGGGAAGTTTTTTTTTAATAGGAAATATACAGATAATTATGATTTAATATGAAAACAAGACATTAACAAGTTGTATGTTCAATTTTCTATTGGAAACAAGTTGTCGAGAATTAAAAAGTAAAGTTGACAATGAGTTGCTATTCAAGGGTCGATGTTTTACTACAAAATGTTCGTCAAAAATACCGGAAATTTTATAAAAAGGACACAAATGCTCATCAACAAATGGTCATAAATGTTGAAATATTTTGTTAAAGAATTACTTTCTTAAGAGAGAACTATAATGGATGGATCAGTGCAGACCATTCCGTCCGTAACGAGCAAATAGCAATTTACTTACAGACGTAAACTTTGGTCCTGTTTCCATTTTACGGACGAACATTTGATTGGATTTTGTCCATTATGGGTAACTTGTTCATTTGGCAGATCGTATGTGATTCTTTCGGACTGAAACACAAAACTTTTAATTTTTTCAAAAAAGTTTTGAATAATGTCAAAGAAACAATATTTTATTAAGCGTTTAGCAGCATATAATTCCGAATTATTTGAATATTCTGTTCCGACTTTCTTAACTTAATGAAGAAGAAGGTGGTGGGCATTCACGATGCAATTCATTCAAGGAGGGGCTCTACGAACTTCAAAATGAAGGAATGTTTTGAGTGTGAAATCAGAATCGATGAATTGTGGTGTAATAAACAGACACAATTGTCGAATAATTATTATAAAACTATTTGTTTCACTTACAGAATTAAATGTGTACAAACACTTTTTTTTTAATGAAAACAAACCAGCTTCTCAAGAAACCAGAACTATGACGGCCAGAATTATTTAAATAATCAACACAATTAAAAATTTGTTGTAAAAAATGTTTTCAATGTTTCTAGACTTTTTTAATTTGTTTTAAATTATTTAAATACTCAATTTAATATTGATTCATTATATCCCGAACATTTACCATAATTGTGATTGTTTTTTAATTACCTTTATTTTTTTTTAATGAAGAAAAAGTTTGAGTGCGTTGGAAGTGTAACAAAAAACGTTGCACGCGTGCTTAAAAAAAAGCAAATCACTTACCTATCTGATTTGAATTCTTAATAACTATCTCGTTTCTCACGTGGCATATCTTTGTTTGACATATGAAATTATCATTGAAGGGAAATAAAAATTGCACTATTGAATCATATTACACACGTGTTGTAAAACTACCGATGTTTAAGAGAATTTTCCGAGGTTAATAACAATAATATTGAACAGAGAAATGTTTAACTTTTAACACCTAAATTGATGCATCATATCAAAAATTTTAAAACCGATCAGTTTCTCTACGATGATCGATTGAAATACCGATTTTTCTAGATAACACCATCCCCCAAGTACACGCAGACTACAATGCGTATAAACTCAATCACACTTCTTGCCTCATTGATGTGTGAACCAACAAGCATACACGAGATACAAAAGATATATTCTTGCGTATAAAATATCAAAGATACAGAGATTCAGTCAAAAAGCTAGAATCAAACATTTATTAAAATTAATTTATTTTTGACCAATTGATCTCGGGCACGATCTTTTAGTTCAATGTTGAGGAACATATGGAAAGGGAATTTTTGCAGCATTAACAGTTAATTCTAGTTGTTGTTGTGATAATTAATTTCCGCTGGGATAGCATAAATGGAGAAGATTGGAGAAGTCGTATGGGTTGTCTATGGGGTAATGAAAGTGAACTTTGTTCTGTGATTCAATACACTCGTTTGTGTGTTCTCGTTGTAAAGGGATATCAATATTTAATTGAAACAAAAATAGAAAAAAAAATCGACTTTAAAACTAAACTTAGTCTACATACTGATATGTTATCATCAGCCAATTCATTATTAATATAGCGATTTTCGCAACTCAACAATTTATATTTTGATTTTTATTCATTATTTTGTTCAATAATTTCACAATTAACATTCGACAATTTTATATTTTGTTTTTTTTAAATCATTTTTATCGATTTCGCAAATTTCATTTCGCAATTTGTTATTTTGCAATTTTTATTAAATCGTTTGATGTTTGAGTGTTTTTTTAGCCGTTTAGTTGTTTCAGCAAACAGCGCTATGCCATTTTATCATATAGCTGAAAGATCGTTTTGACGTTTTATCATTTCGCTGAAAGATCGTTTCGCCGTTTGATTCTTTTGATCGCTGAACCATTCACTAGCATCAGTTTTTTAGATTTATCTCTTTTCTGAGCCTTTGCTCAATTCATATTTGTATAATCATTTTTAAATGTTTGCAGTGATCGCTTCGTCAGGCTTTAAGATTTGTGTTTGCTTATTTTAATAATGTATAATCTTGACAAAACCTATGACACTCTTAAGTCCAATAGAATTGTAGACAAATTTAGAGTAAATGGATTTTTGTAATTTCATGAGGTGAAAAAATTGCGAAAGAATTGAATGCCAAATAAAAAAAAGCTGAGCATAAAATTGCTAAAGAAAAAAAAACTACAATAAAACAAAATGCCAAGTAAAATTAAGCGAAACGCGAAAGAGTCTAATAAAAAATGAAAAACAACACAATGCCAAATTAAAAATATGCTATAATTCAAATAGCTACCTAATCAATCTTAAAACTAAATGAAAACTGCGAAATGAAAAATGCGAAATGATTATTTGTCATATCATTTAAAATACGAAACGTAAATTGTAAAACGTGGAATGCCAAACAAAAAATGCTAATTAATTTTATGGCGAAAAGAAAAACGGCGAAATAAACCACCGTCAAACGTTAATTTGCTGAACAATTTTGGCGAAACATTACCATACTCTCATTTTTTATTACATCGACTATCTTTTGAACGAGTGCACCGATTTTGACCAAAATTTGATGTTATGGGACTATTGCTTTAAAAAAATGGAAAAGTTTTTCTTCCCCAAAAACCGATAATTCTGTTTTCTCAAAAAAAAAAAAAAAATACGATCCAATTTTGATGAAATTTCATATATTGAATTGTTGCCGATTGTGATGTCTTTCATATATATAAATACTTTTTTTTCATAGATTAAAAAAAAAAAAACTTTTTCAAAAAAAAAAAATATTTCAAAATATAAAATAAAGATTATTTAATCTTTATTTTTTTTAATCGGTCAAATGAATTATCCAGTCTTCAACATGAAAGTAACTCGCCACAAAAGCAAGTTTGTTGGCTTTGACAGTTGTCCGCATAGCTGTCAGATTTGTTTTCTATAAAGTTGCTTTGAGAAGCAATTTCTAATATTATGATTGTTTTTATTGTCTAATATTTCTTATTCAACCCCCAACCCCCTTACGACATCATATATAATGCAAATTTATATTTATATTGCATCCTCTTTATAAAGTATCTAAAAATATACAACTACTTGATTGATGCACATCGGTTAATTTCCCATATCGAAAAATTTATTGTGCAAGGTTTAACTTTGCCTTCGTTACGTATCTGATATTATGCCCAATTAGACTCAACGCGTCACGGCCAGCCGCTAACTTCATCCAAAATACCAAAATTAAATAAAATAACAAAACAACATATTTTCCAATTCATAACGAGATTTGTCATCTCGTAGTCGGTGGCGTCCGACGACGACATAACGTCAACGTCCTCTGTACAGTCCTTTAGTCCTTAGCACTCTCACTGGATGGTATATCTACTCATAGTTGTTAAAATTGCCCTAATTTTATGCTTTGTTATGATGAAAATATCTAAGGGGTTTGTGCATTAGTTACACTTAGAGGGTTAGTTACCATTCTATCATCATTTGTTTCAGATATTATATCTGGTATGATGCAACAACAACAACAACAATAGTATGCGTGTGTGTTTTAATATGAATTAAAGGGGTTCATTTGATATCTATACTTTGGTGTGTAGGTAGTTAGCAACTTTTATTCGAAATTCTGAATGAAAACTTTCAATAAAAACAAATCAGTTCTGGTCACGTGTCAGCTATCATATATAGAAAATGAGATTAGGAATCATGGTTAAATAAATTAATGGCATCAGTGAAGATATAGAAAAAATGTTGAAAGCATCTGCTGCCATAGCACGATCTTTGATTCCGAATTAAATGAGTAGGCAGTCATTTTTGTATGCAGATTTTAAAATACATTTATACATCAAGCATAATTTTTTTTTTTTTTTTCAAATTTTACCCACAACCATTTAGGGAAAAATCAACGGATTTTTCCTCTGTTCATGTCAAAAGCAGTTTTACATCAACGAGGATAATATTCCTATTCTATCTGCAGGTTGGTTGGTATCTAGAAATATGAATTTTCAAAAAAAAAATCCAACCCAAAAAGACGTTACAGAATATACACAAACATTTAATTAAAAGTCTGACGTGGAAAGACTTCCTCCACTGGTTGGATTGGCCGGTCCATCAGAAATTAGCTCAAGGGCGTGAAAAATGAATTTCTGGTTAAAATCCAATAAGTTCATTTTAATAGGCATTTCAGAAATTTTGTAAAATAAACTATATTTACAACAACAATAACAACTTCAGTCAGTGTGTAAATAAATGAAGTTAATTAATTTTTGCAGAAAGAAAAGGTTTTCGCATGATTGTGGCTGAATGGTCGTCAATCAATCAGTGATGAAGGTAAAATTTATAAATGTTTGTATAGCTTGTGGGCATGATGAGTTATAATATTATACCAAAAAAAAAAAGGTTGGAATTAGCAACAGAAATATGTTAAAAATCAAAAGAAAATCGTATTTTGAAAATGAGTATTTTTGGGTTGTATAGGTAATAAGAGGAAATTGATTTTTTTATTTATGATAATTTATTTATAATTATTATTAAGAGATTTTATCATTTAATTTTTTAATATGTTTGTAGGTAAGTGAAAAAATGTAAGCTTCTCTACACAATGAAATCGCTTACTTGCGGTTATTAATTAAATAAATATTTATAGAACCAAACAACAATTAAATCAAATAAACTAAGGGTTATTTTAATTTACGATTTCTTATTTTTATAATTTTGGAAAAAAAAATGTTAAATTATAATCTTTTTATTAATTTTAATGAACTTTTTCGTTCACTTTATGAAACACGTTAATATTAATTGATTTGATAGATTTGTTCAATTTGTCGATCAATCATTAAATCAAGATTGTTCTTTTTCTTTTTTTTTTTTTAAATAATAATAATTTTGAACTTTATATATTTTTATTTCCGTCGTTATTATTTCAAAGTTTATGTTTGAAGGGATTTATTGTTTTATTTAATGAAATATTTGATAGTAAATACAATTAAAAGGTGGCGACAGAATTGTGAAGAAAAAGCAATTGGGCCACACGTATGACTGAATACCCTCTGAATTCTTCAAAGAAGGGGCGAGATATCGGGACAAGATGCCCACGATTTTTGACATTTTGCTGTATTGAGAATTAAACCGATCTTGATGCACAACTTTTAAAAACTTTTAACGTCGGCTTGCAGATTCACACGATCACCGGCATAGTATATAGACTTCAAAATCTTTATATCGTCACCAAAAACAAGAATTTTAGTATTGCAAACAGGATAATAAAAATTGGACCTAAGTAACTATACCTTGCTATACTTCAGAATTGGCACTAAAAGGTTTCAAACAGGATCTATTTTAGAGATAAGAATCTATTGAATTAACAAATCCTGTCCATCCTGTTAAGCATTCAAGCTCTTGTGTAAAAAGGTAAGTTTGTTGTTAAAGTTATGACGTTGACCGCTTTCACATTAATCTTGTCTTGTTGATTTCAGATAATATTTTTGCAGAAAAACGACGTACCATTGCAGACCACTTGCTCAAATAGCTTCGGAATTCATGAGAATTTGGCAATAAGTCTGTTCAGTATCTAAAATATTACCTTTTTGGAACAGAAGTGTATATATATAGTTATTAGTTAATGACTTCTTTCATAAACTTGGACTTAAAAGAAAGCTTGAAAAGAAACTGAAATGGAGATACATTTCTTCAGGAATTCCATCTGGGCCTGATGAAGACAAGTTATTTAAGCAGTAAACAAGAAACTGTAAAATTTTGTTCACGGTCTATCGGAACGTTGTCAAAAGTAACTTCATGCATTAACATCAATGTATTACAAATATCAGAAGAGCTTGTTCACGGGAAGTCATTATAGATAATCTTTATTGGATATTCTTCAGACTTGTTTTTTATTTTGAATTAATAAAATTAAAAACCTCTTTGTATCAAGCTTTAAAGCTTTATTTCCCTTTTGCAGTTAGCAGTCCCTTATGCAAACGCACCCTGAATAATAAATTGTAAGTAAAAAGCAACATAAATACATGCATTTCATACTGTTCCGACTGTCGCGTCGTCGTAGTGAGGTCAAAAATTAACCGAAGTTTACAAAAAATAAATCATTTTTTTTGCAAAAAAATTATCTTTAAAAAAGTGTTTGATATTTTTTTTTTGGAAAATCTAAAAGTTAACGAGCAATTCGATTATTAAGGTGATTAAGTCTATTTTTTAATCGTTTTTTTCTTTATGACCTGTAAGGTACTACTACCACAAATATAATTTTTATATCGTTTTGTAGATAATACAAATTGCAATAAAAAAAGTAGAAAATAATTTTTTTTTATAAAAACGCACGCAAACTTAGAAAAACGCAAGATCTTAAATTCAAGATGGCGGCTGCTGCACAAAACCAAATTAAGAGCAAACTCAGTTTTATATTCAGAATCAACCCCCCTATAAAACTGCATGCAAACTTGGAGACATTCCACACTTTTGTCAGATGATTATCCATTGGGCCTCCACACACGAGACTAATTCATCCGGGGAAAAACAGGTTTTCTAGGAGAGGGAAGTGAAGAGAGCAGTATGAAACAGACTAAAATCTTGTAGAATCTTCTCCGGATGAATTAGTCTTGTGTGTGGAGGAGGCCCATTGACTGTACTATTGCGCTGGTGGACGAAGAGTTCGCTTTAAAAGGGTGAGGGTCCAATTGTAAAGCGATTTTCTGTTTTCAGTTGCGTTGAGCTAGTGGACGATGGTCGTTAGTATTTTTGTTTTTTTTATATAAAAGTTGTACAGCACGAATTGAATCACCCCCTGTGTATACTTAAATGATTAAGTGATGTGTTTATCTTTATATACAATACATTTATAAAACTAACATTTTCTATTTCGGTTTCAAACGCCAAATGCCATAAAATGGTGCAAATTTAGATTATGATCAACTTACCCCATATCGTTAGCCTGGAAGTACCGGGAGTCCGGGAATCGTTGTAGAAATAACTGATGCCGGGCATACATCGCAGTGGAACTATCGCCTGATTCTGATATTTTATCTGTAATTTAAAAATAAGCATTGCAATAAATTAAAGTAGCGAAAAATTAAAACTTCTATTATAGTTTTCTATATATATTTTTTTTTTGTTAATACATGCTTCACAGTCCAATGTATCTAATTTGATACAACTCATTCAATTTGTAGGTACCTACAGATTTTCTTTTGATTTTTGTCCTAAATCTGAAAATAACGGACAGTTCCATTGTTCCTAAAAAAAAAGTTCGATCAATTTTGATAAAATTTTACATTAATTAAATGTTGCCAACTGTGATGTTTTCCATTGAAATAATTTTATTGGGAAAAAAGCTTATTAACCGGTACCTACCTGCCATAGAATCGTATTTGTTTGTATCGACTATCTCTTAAACGGCAACACCGATTTTGACGCAATTTATTATTCTAAAAGCTCTGTTAAGCATTTTAATACCGCAACCAAAAGTTTTGAAAAAGTATTTTTCGAAAAACCGATAATATAATTTTTCTCGAAAAAAATACGATCAGTTTTGATGATGAACGTTGTTGTCTACTATAAGCAAGCATTTGAACAAAAGTTTTGAGATAACAGTCAAACATAATATTACGAGATAAGACGAAAAAAGTAGGTCCGACTGTCTATCTGTCTGTCTGTATCGACACCTACAGCCTTAACGGTTGGATCGATTTTCGTCAAACTTGGTGAAAAGTATTCTTTGAGTTAAAATAACGGTACCTACCATTAAAAATAGGATCGGTTTAGATAAAATTTTATGTGAGTGATTTTTTGCGATAGGTGATGTCTGTCACCTAATTTTTTTTTTTTTCAGAAAAATCTTATTAACGGTACCTACTTGTCATAGAACGGTACTTTTTTGATACCGATTATCTTTTAAACTTATGCACCGATTTCAACGAAATTTTATGTCCTAAAAGTTCTGCTTAACCTCATTAGTACTGCAATCAAAGGTTTTGGAAAAAAGTATTTTCTAAAAAGTTAGTTTTATTTAAATTCCATTTTTTTCGAAAAAAAATCGGATCAATTTTGATAAAATTTTATATGAGTGATTTATTGTCAATGGTGATGTCTTTTATACCTTTTTTTTTCCGGAGTAACTTATTAACAGGATCTCTCATAGAGCGGTACTTTTTTGATATCGATTATCTCTTAAACGGCAAAATCAATTTTTGGCAAAATTTGATATTCTAATAGGTACGTCATCAAAGCTTGATTAATACTGCATTCGAAAACTTTTAAAAAAAGTAATATTCAAAACGTAAGTTTTTTTAATTCTATTTTTTTGTACGAAAAAATAGAATTAAAAAAACTTACGTTTTGAATATTACTTTTTTTAAAAGTTTTCGAATGCAGTATTAATCAAGCTTTGATGACGTACCTATTAGAATATCAAATTTGATCAATTTTGATAAATCGGATCAATTTTGATAAAATTTTATATGAGTGATTTATTGTCAATGGTGATGTCTTTTATACCTTTTTTTTTCCGGAGTAACTTATTAACAGGATCTCTCATAGAGCGGTACTTTTTTGATATCGATTATCTCTTAAACGGCAAAATCAATTTTTGGCAAAATTTGATATTCTAATAGGTACGTCATCAAAGCTTGATTAATACTGCATTCGAAAACTTTTAAAAAAAGTAATATTCAAAACGTAAGTTTTTTTAATTCTATTTTTTTGTACGAAAAAATCCGATAAATTTAAATAAAATTTTATGTGAGTGCTTTGTTGTTGACGTTGAAAAGTTGACGAATTTTCCAGCTGTTTACACTAAGGTTACTTTCTTTCCGCAAAAGCAAGTTTGCGACCCAGTCGTGCCATTTACTTTAATATACCGAATATTTTTTTAACGGCTACATCGATTTTTATGAAATTTAATTAACGCCTGATTCGTTCAAATTCCTTTGTTATTTTATTATTTTATTAATTTCCTTTGTTATTTTAATATTTTTCAACGGTTTCCTAGTTACAATTGAAGTTTAAAAAGTGATCAAATCGGACGTAAGTGTGTTAAGCCTGATTGACTATCACTATACCTACCTATAAATGCAAACAAATTTTGGAAAAAATATTTTTTGAAAAACTATAAAACAAATCCGGATAAACGATTTGGCAACCATAGTATTGTAACCTTAGATATTTTCGAGTTTTAAACAGTAACAAAGCTTATTGCCACAAGATCAAGTTAGTTCTGCCAAGTCGTGCCCTTTATTTATTTTTGATGTAGGGGTGTCAAAATTGAATTGTGCATGGGAAGAGTGCCAAGGTTCATGTATAAAAGTATCAAATGTGATACATGCGACGCTGAAAACAGGGTACAAATTGAAAGAATTGTTTCAAATTTGATATATTTTGGACAGTTAAGTTTTTAAATTGGTAAGATACATAGGTACATAAATTTATTAGGTATAAAACGAATTGTCCCTTGGTTAATTTCTCACTTTCTCAGACAAAAAATATACCTTCATACTACTGAAATACAAATACTTTCAATACACACACAAAAATCATCCGAAAACCAAAAAAAAAGGTATTCATAAATCAATAATTAATTTGCCTAATTTATCCAACCTTACACAGCATCTAAATGACTAATTACTTCAACCAGTTGACAAGCAACATTACATGAATGAATATCTTGCACTATCGCACGTTCAAAAACACTCGTCTCAAAAGTTAGATCATAAATTTTCGCATTCATTACACATGAGATGATTTTTTGAAAATATATACATTTCATTCACTTCGGCCCTATACTAAACATGTTTCAAATTAAAATTAATTTGTGTTTCTAAATTGATATCAAAATGGAAAGGGTTGGTCCTTTAGGCATGTATTATGCAGACAATAAACAAAACCGTTTTAAAGTCGAATCCGTTTCACACGTTAGGTAATTCAGTTCACCCCTTTATTTTTTGTCATCATCCGCAAAGAAATAAAAATTGTTGTCACCTTTATTAATCACAGGAGGGACACACACACAAAACATAGACATTTCAAAAAAAAGATTGTCATAACAAGACCAACAAAATCAATTTAAGGGTCGAAGGACATTTTGGTAACATAATACTCCTGTCGAAGTCAAGTAGGTCTACACATATTTTTAAACATATGAACATTCTTTTAAGAGTAAAAATTCAGATTCAATAAAAAAAAAAACAAAAATCTTCTGATATATTGTGTTCCATGTTGAAGAGTCCTTGCTCGCATGTAAATCGTATGCAATCATAAGGAAAAGGAAAGAGTTTTTCCAAGTCCTGCTGGTAGCACATGGACAAATAAATCGCGCAGTGTTTGTGTTAACTCATTTTTAATTTTTTTCACAATTTTTTTTTTTTTTTTAGTCCTGAACGAACGCTGTGGTTTGGATGTGGATCAACCCTTTGTAGATGTTCCGCGATTATGCTGCAGACATGTTGATTTTTATTTGCTCCATTTTTATTTCTGATATTTTTCTTGATCCCCCATCCCAGTATAAAAATGGGCCATGGAAAAGGGTTGCATTTGACGCCCGTTGATTGGGGAGCTGGTATATAGGTACGGTGCGGGACTGCTTTTTGCCATACAGATAATAAAGGAACCGCATTTGGATTCTGTGTGCACATCGCGATGGTCATAACCAGAGTAAACGAATATAAAGCTGGAAAAATATCCCATTTTACACATCGCTTGATATGCTCTATCATGCATAAATCAATGCCAGGATATTTGAATGCAGAAAAAATGATGTTGGCAAAACAAAGCAAATAAAAAAAAAATATCCAGAGAAACAGAGTAAAATTTTGGTTGATGGTTGAAATAATAAAAATACACCCGCCATGTTATAGTTGTATTGGTTATAGTTATACATACCCTCTGAAATCACATCACAGGAAAAAAAAGGACAACCATATCGAGAAAAATTGTGAAATATTGAACAATTTTAGCACAATCCATTGGATGCATAAAATTAATGCAAATTTGTATATTAAAACAACAAATAAAATAAAATGACATCCAGTCTATCTATATTTATATTCAATATCTATATCTATATACATAGAAATATTGAAAATTTATTTTGTTGATGTTTTTGTTTTAAGTCTGCGAATGAGAAGTCATATACAAATATTTAGTTTCATAGCAGGAAAGTGTAAAAAAGTTATTCTTTGATGAGATTTTTTTTTTCAAAATATTGTTATTATTATTATTTTCATATTTTCTCTTTTTTTTAATGGATTTTATGTTTATAGTTCTGAAATTGATGAGCGGTTTTACAAAAATCATTGAGCACATCAATTTTAGTTTTCAATAATATTTTAATTTATTTTTTATATATGTACATGTATATAAAAAATAAACAACATTTTCTATTTCATTTGATTTCACATTGGAAATAAAATATATTCTGTATGAGATAGTTTAATTTGTTAATTTTATTTGTTGATTTATCAGGTTTTTTTTACTTGCGATTATAGGCACTTTAAGGCATGTTATGAATTCGGGAAAAAAAAAGTTTTGAGATAACAATCAAACATGACATTACGATGATAGCGAAGTCCAAAAAAGTGGGTCTGGAAATTCTGTCTGTGTGTCTGTCTGTAAGTCTGTCATTTGCACTTAAACGATTGGGCTGATATCCTTAAACTTGGTATGTAGGCTTTTTATGGTAACCGTCAGGGGGGTTTTCGGATTTTTTTTCTAGGCCTAAAAATAACGGTACCTAAAAAGTTATTTAAAAAAAAAGTCGATTATTTCAAAAACTGGTCGTTTGATTTTCGTAAAAAAAAAATCTAGAATATATTCTATTATTTAATAATTACTGGCGTACCACGATTTTATGGGAAAACTCAAACCAGAGTTATAAGTTATTTTTTAAAGTATTTTTTTTTAATTTATAAAATTATTTCATATTAAAAATTGAAAGACTTCAACATGCCAGAGAAGTATGCGAGACTCATTTATGCCTTTTAACTGTTAAGTCCTAGCTAACCTGCCACAAGAGCAAGTTTGTGTGACTCAGTCGTGCCTTTTATTTTCTATTAAATTATATTATGTGAATTTGAAAATGTTATTTTTTTTGCCAGAAGAACTAATGATTCTAATTTTAGTTGTGGGTTCCTAGTTCTATAAAATATACTGATGAATTGATGATAGCTGCATTTTTATTTAGAGGGTTTTTGAGAAAAGATGTGTTCAATGACAATAATAAAAATTTATTCTGGTAGAAATGGGATCGCTTAATATTTAAAATTAAAAAAAGTGTTGTTTTTAAACCAAGTTTATCATGGCACCTGTCAGATGACTGGACAGAACCCTAAGCGGACCAACTAAGTTACATGAGCGGGATAACTATGCTACACAGAGTGGGAGTTAATGTCCTTTCATTTTACGAAAGGGACGTGTAGGTACGGTCAAATACAAAATAAAGTGCACGAACTTGCTCTAGTGGCAAGTTTGGCACAAAAATTAAATAAAATTTAATTAAAATAAATTTAATACTTTTTTCAAATTTTAAATGAAAAATATGAAAGTAATCATATGATTTCTTATTACAAGTGCTAAGACTACTTTTTACAATGGTTCAAGTCAAAATTCAATTATGCAAAAAATTTTGTTCTAAATATAAGTTTAGCAAAAAAAATACATTTACAAAATCATTCGAGACGTTTTTAAATAAATCAATTTTTTACATAAGTAAACCGATTTCAAGTGCTTAATTATAGCTTTTATTTTATGCACAAAAATAAAAAAAATAATTTGTATTGAATTTATAATAAAAATAAAAGTAAAAATTATTAAAATTAAAACTAAGCACTTTTGCTAAACTTCTTTTCGGAAACATGTTAAAATCATAAATAAATAAAATAAATAAATAAATATCTATGGGAGGTACCGTTAATATGCTTGCCAAAAGTGTTTGCTTTGCATTGAAAGTAAATTAAATAAAAACCCCCTTAATTTTGTTCAAAAATACGTTGAAGTCGTTTTCGAGAAAATAAAGCTTCTTTTAACCGTAAGAAGGTACCGTTAATTTTAAACTAAAAAAATTTAAATTTCTATTTTTTTGAACTTATATTAAAAATCAAATTTTTAAATTTCTAAATCGAATTTTGAAATTACGTCCCACCAATTTGAGACATAAGATTAATAGAACAGAATTTCGGACTTATGTCTTAACGAGTTATGTTTCGATAACCAGAGTTAACTCTTACTTCCTAAGACCCAGTTTTACGGGATCTCAAGCTAATCTAATCCTGGGAATAATATCGCACTGAAAAACTGGGCCTTTAAGAATTTTAAAGAAAAAACTAAATTTTTTTGTTTCTATCGGTTGCAAAAAAGAATTATTTTCTATTTAATAGCCAGAATTTTGACAAGCAGAATTATGAAACCATAATTTCGACCCGCTTCCATTAGCTTTCTTGCAAACCAGTTTTAAGACTTTGCTGAATTACATGCGTGCAAATTTCTCGCCTTAATGGTCTGGCAACCCTTAAATGCCAAAGCAGTAAAATAATATAGAATTTATTTTTTTTTCCAATAAGGAAGGATGTAAATATGTTAACCCTTCACTTAAGCTTTTTATTTTTGGAAGCGGATATATCGTGAAAACGTTTCTCACTTTTCAGAGAATTTACTTTTATATGGCATGAGCTTATATGGCAATATGTTATTCATATAAACATCACACATATAAAAATTAAATATTACAATTTTAAAAAGAAGAAAAATTCAAACACTTATGTATACATGTAGGTATGGGAAAAAGTTATGCATAATAAAAGGATCACATAAATGTAATATACCCCTAATTAAAAACCACCAACTTTACATAAAAGTCAAAGTCAACCCTAAATGATACATCCTGTCAATCATTTGCATCACTGAACTGTCAAATAATGTCATAATATTGTTTAATGTTTGCATTGTAACTCTTTTTTGATTAAAAAATATTTTTATATCAGGCAGATATTTGTTTTGGTTCTTGTACAATATGCAAAATTCGTTTTCATGTTTGCTTAAAATTTTAATAATGTAAGAAAGAAAATGAAATAACAATTGTTCAAATAAAATTAAAATGACAGATGGGTGTGTTTATATGTTTTTGCTTTGCGTGAATAAGACCAATAAATTTGATTACAAATTTTCTTGAATTTATTTAGTCCAGTCGCTATATAAAAATCAATTAATTATACATTTTTCTTTCACGATTCATGGGAAGAGGTCATTAGGAGCCTATTTGTCGTTTCTGGGGAAAATCGGGCTTATGCTCGATCAACCATTTTGAATGAAAAAAGTCTAATTTTAAGTATCTCGAAAACTGTTAGTTTGACAGAAATTTAACCCAACACGTATTTGTAGAAAATTAAATTCTTTATCTTTTATAAATAAACTTTTTTAATGTATCTTGAATATTTTAAAAATTATAAGCAAATAAGAATTGAAATTTTACTTGTTGTGTGTTCGTATAGTATGAAAAACAAAAAAGTTTCACGACTCCATACACATTTTTATTTGTATTAAAGAAACAAAAGTGTATTTAGAACAGATAAACAATTTAATTTCCCACAAATGTTTCCTTGACTAAATTCTTGTCAGACTAACGGTTTTCGAAATTAAGATTAAGATGTTAGATTAAGACTTTTTTTTTAAATAGTTTGATTTTCCCGAAAAACTACAAATACCTAGGTCCTAAATCGCAATGGCCCCCCTTCTTACGAATTACAAAAGAAAATGTACAGAAAAAAGGATAACGCAAATAATTTCAGTTTTTTTGTCGGTACAAACAAAAATTAGGGTGTTAAGCCTTAATTTTTTTAGTTGCACGCAAATTCACGACAAAAAAAAACTGAAATTATTTGCGTTATCCATTTATAAATTCGATTAGATTTGATCCTTTGTTTGGGGTGGTAAGCCTTACTTGACCAAAAAACTAGGTTTTTGGGGTTATTTAAAAAAAAAAATTGCGCGACAAAATTTGTAGTTGCATGGCTTATTTACGACAAAAAATAGACAGTTATTTCCGTTATTCTTTTTAATTTTCGATTGCATTTTCTGGGGTGGTAGTGCTAACTTGACAGTCAAGTTAGCATTACCTGGGGTTATTTTCTTAAATAGTCGCACGACAAATTAATTTTTTAGTTGCACAACAAGTTCACTTAATAGTTAAACTTTTGAAATTTGAAAGTGGTAATGCTTCAGACAGCCATCTTAGTTTTCAAAATCTCGCTTGGCATATATGTATGTACATCTGGTTTTGATGTTTTCGATGTAGGAGTGTACAAAATATTATAATTTGGATATCAAACTTCTTAATTCATACTTTATTCAATCTTGAATTGGTAAGCCAATTAATTGCTTCTTTATTTATTTCTTATTTTACCTTTGCCTACTAGGTATAGTCATTTTTCAAGAACTTATAAACACAATTCTTCAATATAGTAAGTACCAACAAAACTCTCTATATCTTTTTAGTCAAATTTATTGCGACCAAAACACATAAATAAGTACGATTTTTTTTTAAGAAAAGTTATATTTCTTAAAGAAGAAGTAAAGAATTAGTTAAAAAGGAGTAAAGAAGTATTAAAGAAGTATTGAAGAAGAATGCTATTTCGATTTAAGAAGATTTTAAGAATTAGTTTAGCTTCTTAATTCCTTCTATTGGATCGCCCACTTGCACCTTTCATCTCTAGAACTTATGTAAATCTTAAATTCTTCTTTAAGTAATTTTGTACTACTTCTTCATCGACCCAAAAGTTTATGCATCTAAGGAAAGTGTGAACATCCTTACCCCAAACAAATGTTTGTCTGTATATTTGATAATATGTACCTATGTGTTTTCATTTTTATAACCAAGAATAAACTGAACTCAAATTAAGCTATTATAAGATGGTAGCATTAAACTTATTTATAGTAAAGGGTGTTTTTTAGAGGTATAGAACTTTAAATTGCAATAAAACAACGATGGAATATTCGATTGACATGATATTTTATTAATTCGAAAGATAATCTTGTGGCATTACATTTTAAATATGATTTCTGGCATATGACTGCCACGGCTGGCTCGGATGTAGTCCAATCTAGACGTCCAATATTCGATGACTTTTTCCAACATTTGTGGCCGTATATCGGCAATAACACGGCGAATGTTGTCTTCCAAATGGTCAAGCGTTTGTGGCTTATCCGCTTAGACCAATGACTTTACATAACCCACAGAAAATAGTCTAGCGGTGTTAAATCACAAGATCTTGGAGGCCAATTCACAGGTCCAAAACGTGAAATTAGGCGGTCACCAAACTTGTCTTTCAATAAATCGATTGTGGCACGAGCTGTGTGACATGTTGTGCCGTCTTGTTGGAACCACAGCTCCTAGACATCAAGATTGTTCAATTCAGGAATGAAAAAGTTAGTAATCATGGCTCTATACCGATCACCATTGACTGTAACGTTGTGGCCATCAGCGTTTTTGAAGAAGTACGGACCAATGATTCCACCAGTCCATAAAGCGCACCAAACAGTCCGTTATTCTGGATGTAACGGTGTTTCGACAACACTTGAGGATTAACTTCACTCCAAATGCGGCAGTTTTGTTTGTTGACGTAGCCATTCAACCAGAAGTGCGCTTCATCGCTAAACAAATAAAATGGACATAGTGCGCGATACGTATTCCGCACAGAACCATTATTTTCGAAATAAAATTGCACAATTTGCAAGCGTCGTTCAGGCGTGAGTCTATTCATGATGAATTGCCAAACCAAACTGAGAATAAATCACTTGACAGCTGTTAAATCGGTCGCCGTCTTGAAAAGTAATGCCAACTTAAAGTTTTATACCTCGAAAAACAACACCCGTTACAATCCCAAATCGGTTAAGTTTGAGTATTTTTATACATTTTCATACTGATTAAGTGGCTGATAGATAGATAGATAATATTCATTGTTTCAAAGAAAATTTACATAGTTAACAATTTTATTCTTAAGTCATTGCACAGCACAGATATAATTGCTATTTTATTTTATAATTTTACAATACGTAACAACTATCGATTAGGTATATCTTAAACTGATGTTATATTCGTTTCTGGGAACCTCTTTCAATTTTTAAACATTTATTACTTTTTACTTTTTTTACTTTACAAACAATGTGTTCAACATTTTGACACTTTAAAAAGAACATCTAAAATAACATTTATTAATTGCAACATCCGTGTCACCTCTTCTTAATGTCCTTATACACAATAAATAAATATAACCCGAAGCAAAATCACACTCGCCGTGCAAATTTCACACACCACCAACCCAATACAATACGAAAAAGGGTTTTTCAATTTCTGAAAAGATACGATGGAATTTACGACCCCACAAGAGTCCCATTAGAGGTTAAAATTGTTTGTTTGCAAATAGCACAAACAGCATCCTTGGTTGGGTTGTCATTCACAATAAAAAAGAAAAAATATACAAAAGCAAGTCAATTTATTGCATAACATACAAGATAAATATAAATTTCGTCCTTCTCGTTGTCATTTTCACACATCATTCATAAAGTTTTACCTATATAGGTGATAAGGTATTGATATAATGCTCGCGCATTTAGTTTTTTTACAAATGACACCTTTTAGCAGTGTCTGACACGCACAAGTGTTAAAGATGGGCACACAGCAGGACTTTGACGATATAACACAAAAGGACTATACCACGTGAAGGTATATGATTGAATCTATAAGCTATCTCGACAAGGTAGATACATCGTCCTTGAATACATAACACGTTTATTTTATTCCACACATTATTTGATTCTCTAACATATCTATAAGGATATCTTTATGGATCCCTGGTGTAGGTATGGTATAGCCTATAATAATGATCTTACATGTTTGTCCGGAGGATGGGGGTGGCAAAAGTAAATTGCACCCAAATTGACTAACATATCGATTTTCATATAATCATGAAAAATTTGCTGTCGGTTCGGGCAGCATTGCTGCTGTTGCTACTGCTCCTTGGGAATGTAAAGCTTATCCCTGAATCAGAACACAATCCATATATACCATCACATCTCCGCTGGGCACACATATAAATACACTTTGTGTCACGATGTGGAAAGAATACGATAAAAGATTATACGTGGCGACATCTGTTTCAGACATCTTTTAATAAAATTTTCATCTTTATTACTGAAAGATTGTTTTATGCTCTATGCTCTTCTCATGCGAGAACAAAACGATTATTTACCCTGTGCCCTGACGCAGATTGGTTTTGGTGGAAGAGGGTGGTATCTACTCTGTATCCAGTTCCATAATATAGATTTACCTCCTCCTGCTAGTGCTACCCAGCAAGGAGGGAAACTCGATCAAAATTTGTGTCCTCATTTTCCCGTTGTTTTTTTTTTTATTTTTTGAAATGGAATTGCTTTCACACTTTAGTGAGCCCAGATTTGTTGCAAAACTTTTTATTGCTGGATGATTTGTGGAAGGATAATATCCAGTGTTAATGGCTGTGAGTGGATTTTATTATATTTATGACAAAACGATGTGATGCCAAATTCCACCATTTATACCGCACACAATTTATATTATTGAATTTCAGAGTATTGAATTGAAAGTTCACATTTATATTGATATATTGATATTGCATTGCAATCAAAGCGATATTTTATATATTTATGGAACAAAAAATTGGAAATGGATGTTTCAAGGTAAGTTTATATATAAATGAATACAGTTAATTTGTAAATAACATTTTAAAGGGAGAAAAGCACAAGATAATGTTATATTTTAAAACTAAAAGCAATTATAGCTTTTAATGTCTTTTAGTCAGTAAAGGAAATGCCATTTCGTGTAAATGCTCAGCATACACTCATCAATAACAAAAAACACAATTTTGGTATCACACTTCTTAATTCATACTTTATTCAATCTTGATTTTGTATATCAATAATTGACTACTTTAATTCATTCTTTTTTTAGGCTTTTTTATTTAGGAATTTTTCTAGGTTTATCTAGGAATTTTTTTCAAGAACTTAAGTTGGATTTGACCATTTTTTTTCAATATGTTTTATTTAATTTCCAAAAAAAATTTGTTTTCAAAAAATATCTTTTTTTTTAATTTTTGTGTGCAAAAGTTATCAGGCACTGCAGGACTATCTGAATATCAAATTTCATCAAAATCGTATAACAAATTAACGAGACAGTCAGTATCTATAAAAAAATGGTTCTATGAGAGGTACCATTAAAAAGTTTCGATTGAAATGTTTTTTCTGATGAAATGAGGTCTTTCGTTGCCAATTCATGTGAAATTTTATCAAAATCTATAATATTTTTTTCGAGAAAAATTGGATTTTCATTTATGGTTATGCGGCAGGTACCGTTGTTAAAAAAAAAAATAGTGGCTCTGACAGCTCCGAAAATCCACGGCCTAGTGACTAAGAACTCTCAACCAATCCTTTTGTGTGCGTTGTTAGTTCTACAGGATTAGAGGGGACCTACAATTTTACGTCGAATCCGAACGACTAAGATGAGAAGCACTTTTCAAGACAATGATATTCTTGGAGGATTTTTCACTTCCTCACAAGAGGCAGTGCCCCTGAAAAAAACATTAGATGGTATCGAAGCTGGAAGCTGGGCTTGAACCTAGACCTCTGGCGGATAGTCCGACTACCCGACTAACGACTACGCCACGAGGCACTACAAAATAGGCTAAAGTAAAATTTAATTTTTTCCGGGTATACAAAATAGGGCCACCTGCAACGCTGTCCTTCTATACTGCGCCGCCGTCCCATTGGTGAGCATTGGTGTCCATTTGCCCTATCTATGTGACCGAGCCCATCTTAGTCGTTGGCTTTTCACTTTTGTGACAAAGTCAGTGTCGCTTTACTGCCCGTACAGTTCATTGTTATATATCTTCTTCTCCATTCCCTATTTAAGCAGATAGGACCATAAATCACACGGAGAATTTTTCTTTCAAAGCAGCCTAAAGCGTTTTCATCCACTTTTAGTAATGTCCATGCTTCTGCACCATAAATAAGGATCGGGATGATAAGTGTCTTATAAAGGGACACTTAGCCCAAAGAAACAGCGATTGGCAAGAGAAATTCTTCCTTGTATCTCAGCACTGGTGTTATTCACTGAATTGATAGCGGAGCCTAGATTCACAAAGTCTTTGACTACAAAGTCCAAGACGTCGGTGTTGGGTGTCCTTTCTTGTTGACAGCATATATTCGGTGTTGTCTTGATTCACTGTTAAACCCATCTTCTTGGCTTCCTACTCAATACTCACAAAAGCACCACTGACATCTACGCTTTCCACGATCTTCCCATCATGAGTCAATATTGTCGGCGTACGCGAGTAATTGGACGGATTTTTGAAAGATTGTGCCTTTAGTGTTGACGTGAGTATTTTGTACTATTCTTTTAAGGATGATGTTAAAGAAGTCACATGACAGTGCATCCGCCTTGTCTAAATCCATTCTCGACATCAAAGGTATCGGTGAGGTCTTAACCGATTTTAATGGAGCAGCGTGAGTTCTCCATCGTCATCCTGCACAACCGGACGAGTTTGGTAGGGATGCCAAAATTAGACATTGTTCTTTATAGCTCGTCTCATATTTCAGCGCGGCCTTGAAATCGCTGAAAAGATGGTGGGTATCGATTTGAAATTCCTGGGTTTTTTCCAAGATCTGCCGTAGTGCGAATATTTGGTCGACTTTCCCGGTCTAAAACCGCACTGATATGGACCTATACCAGTTTATCACCAGCTGCAGTAGTTTTATTACTCTTAAGTTCAGATATAGCTATCTTCACTTCATCTTGGTAGGTTGGGTGAAATTGTTGACTTGCTTTGTCTAGGTGGAATGGTGTATAGCAGCGGAATTTGGTTCATCATCGCGTGCAGAAATGATTTTCAGCACTGACTGTGATTCTACTATATAATGTTCTCATGATGGTCCTTGCAGGTTCCGGTTCGGGCCTTGTATCGTTGTTATTTTCTTTTTACCTTTTGGTAAAACTTACAAACTTCATTCCTGTTATGACATCCCTCTATCTCCTAGATCACGCGCTTTTCATTTTGCTTCTTTTTTTCTTCTGAGAAATCGGTGTTCCTCTCTCCTCTTTTGCGCGTACAGAGCTCACGCGCTGCTCTAGTCCTTCTTTATAGCGCCCGGCCACTTTTTATGTCTGTTGTTTGGCTGCATGTACTTGCCGACATTCTTCGTCAGACCAGGGTTTTCGTTGTGGGGGTTGTGTTAATCCGAGCTAATCAGAAGCGGAATCTCTAATTGCTTCCTGGCTATGTTTCCAATGCGTTGCTTGAAAGTGGCGGCATAGGACTAGTTAAGTAACTCGATCGGAAAAGGACTTGGCGATCTCTTGCAATTGTAGCCGGCCGATTTTGAATTTTCTCACAGTATTTCGACGTTTTGGCTTTGCTCTGGATATCCGTAGCATTGCCTCGGCTACAACAAAGTAGTGGTCCGAGTCAACGTTGACTCCTCGAAACGTTCGGACATCTGTGATACTTGAAGAATGCCTCGCGTCGTGAATATCGAGATGCGGAAACTGCGTATATTAGCTAGCAGGAAAGTCGATTAGCCTGAGTCCATATTGCTGAAGGTGGTGTTGTTCAGGCTATGCAGGCGATTATGCCACCAAAAACGTCTTCTCTTCCTAGTTAGTTTGGCGTTGAAATTACCTAGGCTAGGACAATTTTAATGTCATAGCTATAGGGCATCGCTCATATGTTTTGTCCAAGAGCTTGTATAGAACTCGTCCTTGGTGTCCTCATCTCTCCTCTGTGGGGGCATGCGCGCATGGCGCATATCAGGCTAATGTTGGCAAATTTAGCCTTGATGTGAATTATTGTGAGGCGCTCGTTCACATGATTGAAACTCAAGACGGTTGAAAGGGTTGAACATATTTTGCGTTAAATCTATTTGCTGTTCGGTTAAACTTATTTGCTTTAGTAGATATACCTATGTAATAAAATGTGCGTATATTATATATTAAATTGTGGTCAGATGGGTAAATGTTATAAGTCACTTTTTGTAATTTTACGTGGAAGCATTTTTTAAAGTCTAGAATTTGATAAAAAATTACAAAACTATTTTCTTAAATTAAATGTTACCAAGGGGAAATCAACTTACTGATTTTTCATTTAACTTCGAATTTTGAAATATGCTCTCACATAAAATTTCAAAAAGTGACTTAACATTTAGCCATCTGATCACAGAAATTAAATAAATACGGAGACTGTATTTTTTATAATAAAAACAAAAATAACTTTTATCACAATAATTGCTTAATATCTAAGCCCAAGTCATTTTAAATATTTTATTCTGCACTTTGACTTTCCAAATAACTTTAAGAGGTTTTGCATGGATGCCACAAAGTTAAATAGATATTATCACTTTATTTAAGACTCTCCAGTCTTCAGAATTGGGTAACTGATAGAAACAAAAAAGAAACACCATTCAACCAAATCTCCCTCCTATAACAATCCCTATAACGCTATTAAATTGGTACTCATACATACATATCTACAAAATAAAATATTCATAGTTCCTTTTATAAGGAAAGGAAAGGACGACTAAAAAAAAAATAAACAGGATATAGGAAAAAAAAGATGACTCTTGAAACGGGACGGGATAGGATTATAGTGCTTGGCAAAGCCACGCCTCTTCTTATTCTCTGAACAATATTCACAGAATGAAAATGGTTCAAGAAAAGGGTGGTTGGCCAAAACACACACACATACAACTAAAATAAAATCCTTCACGGCAGTATAACAAGGATAATAAAGACTGTATAGGATAATGGAGGATTAACAAGCTTCCTTTTTTTTTTGTTATTTTGCTCCTATTTGGTGCACATTTTCATATTGGAATTTTATGGAGTTAGCTTTTTGCAGTCTTCTGTTAGAGGTCTGAGATAAGTACTTAAGTTCTTTGTAATGGGACAAGACAGGTGAGTTTAACTGTCTCACATGTCAAGTCGAAAACGTCTCATTTTGATAGTTCATATTATATAATAGGTATATATGGAGGTAGGTTTATGTGGTTTTGGATCGATAGAGGGCGCCTATATGCATTATGATTATAAAGAAGGTAACTTTATACCCGCGAGGTATTTATGTATAAACTGAAGATGATGTTATTTTTAATGTTCTGAGAAATAAAATGAAAGATTCTTCAGACATCAGTCACATTTTTTTTTTTTTTGAGATACATTTTTTTAGTCTTGAATTTCTTTAAAAAATATTGAGAATTTTTATTTAAGAATATAAGTAGGTATAGCAGCTGAAATTGGACGAAAAAAACTTTTAATTTTATGCAGTTAAGAATGTCGATGTCTTTACAACATCGAAGAAACAAAGGAGCAACTTGACGAAACTATCCAACTGTGGGGTTTTACTAAAAAAAGTAAAAAACATAGTAAGAACTCCGAGTCTTCGATACCATTTATGTATCTTTATCCGAGACTTTATCGGATTTTCACAGGAACTTTGATTAACTCTACTGAAAAGATACGACAGACTTTCATCATTTTTTCAGAGTATAGTGAACCGAGTAAATCGGTTGAAGCTGCAATTTCTAGCAAGACATAACCGCGGCTCAAATCAACCATTGCCACGTACTTAGGAAAGACGCTGAGAACCCCCATCTAAAAGGCACTTTCATACAACGTTCCGATACAATCGCGAAAGAGAGGCAGGCCCAAGAATTCCTGGAAAAAAACAAATGCAGCGACACCAGCATTCGGTTGGCCTCAGACATGAAACAATCCAAAGCCGGGAAGTTTGCCAACATTTTCTGAGGTCAACCCAACAAACCCTACAAGCAGATCAGTAGGTGAAGTGGAGAAGTGGCAAAGTTGTGATTCCAAACGAGATTATAGCATCGTCAGAAAAGGCGAAGAAGAAGAAGAATCATTACGATTACTGGTATTAGTACGATAACCCGCATAAGCAATTCTTACCACGAAAAATTATTGGTTGATAACTAGCATAAGACAAGCTTAAGCTTTTTGTGTGACTATAATATGATTCATCATTGGCTCCATTTCTCCAGATTTAGAAATCTAAGAATAAGAATCATATATACAAATGTCATGTTACCAGTAATATCATGAAGAAGAAAGATAAGAACTTTCATGACATTTTTGCTATCTTATTATGGTAAGAGCTTACTCTCTCAAGAATTCCCTTTTCGGAAATAAGAGAATTCACAGCATTCATACCAAATAAGAAAACTTTTTACGCAGAGGTAATTCAAGTCCTTAGAATTACGGATTTACAGAATTAATTATGGAATTAAAGAATTTCACAGAATTACAGAATTTCGAACCGAAATTTTCAAAACACACAAAATGTTGGTCTCTTACTCAATGCAATATCAGCAGCTATACAAAATACTAATAAAAATTAGTTAGGTAATGATCTCGGCAGCAGAATAATAGAAACTATAATCAACCTTTAACCCCTTGATCAATCTGTACAAGAATCAGCTGCAAATAGTGCTGTGCGGCTTAGTCAAACTGGTTGCTAGGTTGGGCCAGATTCTGTATTAAAAAACTATGAAACGTTTTCGTTTATGCGAACAATTTGCTGAACAGTTAACTCGAAAAATCAATCCCATATATGAGAATGTTTGATCACTTTTTAATATACAGATTCTGAAACGAGGAAACACAACATGATGTACAGATCCTATACAAAAGTATTTATATACTGTCAACAATGTATAAAAAGACTACACAGCATATCGGTTAGACTTTAATAGACCATTTAGAACCTCTTTTTTCAAGAGCGAAGACTAGTAAGAAAACCAAACAAAATTTGTTGAATCGACGATATCCATCGTCCATCTTTACCAAGGGCGATGCTTTGAAAATGGGCAGTGGTGTTTTGCGAAATGCTTCTCAGAAACCTTACCTAGCTCAATGAGGCTTCTTTATTACAGCAGCGTCTTCCAAGCTAAGATCATGGCAGTTACAACAAGTTGCAATGCTGTATCTCATCGAAATTAATTTGAAGCTTGTAGCTTGCTGCCGGGATAAGCTTTACATTTTCTTGGAACCCAGCACAACTGAAAGATCTGTTCGGTCACTTGCCACAGTGACATACGAAAGTGAAAAAGTTGATGAACTAGCAAGAATATTATCATCTACCTATTTATCTGTCGCTCACAGGGATTATACGGAAAAAAAGTGTTCCACATAAAGAACGAGAGATCGAGGTCACTTGCCTCCTTAATCACAACCAGGAAAAATGGGCAGATTTCAACAAACAAAGGACAGTTAGAATCATTAAATTGAACCAAAAAAATGAGCTACTAACAGCAAGAAGACATGAGGACACTATTCTCTTCCTGTTTCACTGCTCAACCTTCTGCCGCCTAAGAAAATATCTAGGAAGATTTTTTTTTCTTTAGGAACTAGAAGAATTTTCAAGCATTTCAAGAAACAATTTACTGAAATTCACATAAAGACCTCCGGATGGTTAAATTATTTATAGGTTTTCCATTGGATGATGGTTAAATTATCCATAAGTTCTTCTTCCTCTATGAAAGTTATAGTCCCCGGGATATCTCAACGGTTCTACATTGATTTTAGTGTGACAGAAAACAGTTCAACAGCTATTCTTGATAAATGACGAAAATAAAAATTACACTTTGGAAGAATTCTTATGTTTTGCCAGAAGAATATGGACTAAGGACCAGAATTATTAATTGAGAAAAGCAGAGTCGTTGATAAACACTAACAATTGGACCGATATCATTGCACACCTAGTCTTAGTCTCCAACAGAACCAAAAAAAAAAAAACATCAGATTCAAGAGGCAAGGACTATCTCCTTAAAAAAAAAATGTTGCCATTTACACAGAGTCGACCAGCAGTGAGCACAGAAAACGAGGACTGTTTTCAGTATAAGTATCAGCAATAAAAAACAACGAAATAGTGACCGTCACCTCGAAGCCTGTCCATCCTTTAAAATATCACTGACCTAGAGGCCGAACATGAAAGGTTGAAGAACTTGAAAGAAGTCTAGCCAACCATCTGGAAAGTGTGGATCTTCGTAGGAACCAATGAAATTTTAAAATGATGAAGTCCTATAAAGTGGAACCCAGAAAATTCTGTTTATCAAAAAATAACGTTGCCAATGACACTTCGTGAAAAATATTTCTGGTCACACAAAATGTTTTATTTGTGTGCAAGTGGCAGCTCTGGAATTTGACAGCTGTCACCTAAGATTGTCCCAATAGGGCTTTTTAACAGGCAGCTATATTCTCAGAATTCCGTAGAGTTGCCTCTTTCACACTACAGTAGTTCTTAAGGGTAAAATTCTGTTCGCCTCCAATTCGTTTGGGGTGATTTTTTTGGTTTGACAGACTCGTTAAAATCTGAATGATTTCAAATGGAGGACTAATGCGTTATCACTGTGAAAACCCATGACAACGGGAAAAGATAAGAACTGACAACTGAGTTGGACGACGACTTGTGATTTCAGCAAGATGACATCACCTGCACGCTGCACCACTGTTCATAAAACAATCGATTTATTGCGGCCTGGCCAAATCATCTCACGCAATTCGGATGTCATCTAACCACTAAAATCAACTTCGGCCAAAAACAATTCACTAGTCTGGAGCGATCAAATCTGGTGATTTTACTGCCCAGTGAAAAAATGAGATATCCTCGTAATGCCTCGAAACCTCTTCTGTCACTGGAACGTGACGTATCCAGACAAGCAACTTCATTCATGAGAAAAGAAAGAATTTCATTTTCAATGCAATGTCCCAATTTTTTCTATCACTACTGTTCGTCCTGGCAGTTAAGTCAACCTGAAGTCAAACTCCATTTTTTTTATTATTTCATTCAAAGAAACCCTCACTACTCTCCGACATTATTGCATTAGTGTGTGTGTCGCAATTGTGAAGAGGGATGAGAAATCTTTTTTGTATTTTATTGTGTGAATCAGAAAAGAGGGACGTCGTTAGCGCTCCCTTTTATTTGGAATTACACGCACACATCCTAAAGTATAAATAAAACTAAACGTACTTATCCTGTGAGGAGAATTTCACACACACACACTTACGGAATTGAAATTTCATTTCGTACTGTACCCAGTGTACACAAATAATACACACAGCATCCCTTGATTGGAAAATATTACTCACAATCACAACCTACCACCATTATATTTCAAACAGGACGACTTGCCGTCAATGCCGTTAGTTGTTCAACCCATTACGGTTGCCATTCAGTCCAGTTAAGATCCTTGCTTGCTCTGGATGAACACATGTGAATGCATTGCGGTAAAATATAGTGTTTCGTCCTGTATCTACAATATTAATTAAAAAAACATAATTGATCCTATTATTTGAATAATTTAAGTGACTATTATTCGGTGTGTGGAAATTTTAATTTAATTGTGTTTTAAAAATGTCAACAGCATTTATGGTTGACAATATTCTAAATGACAAGGATGCCACTAATGTGGATGCCATCCTATCGGATGACAGTGAAAGTGAAAGTACATCTGATTTAAAAGATTCGATCTGTGATTCGCCACATAATGGAATTTTAAGTAGAAATTCATCGGTTTCATCGCACGAGGATAATTTTAATATGTCCTCGGAGGATCACAGTTTTGTTGCGGGACGTAATTCGTATCAAATGATTCGTGCGGCATCGTCGTCGGGACACAGCGAAGAAGATGGTGATCGCATCGAAATGTGTTGTAATATTTGTGGTAACTTTGGTCAAGTGATTGTTGATACGAAAAATATGTCCAATCATGAGCTGCTTAAGCGTGAAAACGAATTCAAATGTGATAAGTGTTGTGGTAGAAATTTAAGTGAAATTCGAATTTCTAATGAGGACGACACAAAGGAGACCATACTAAAGGATAGTAGTACGAAACCGATTCTTAAATTTAGCGTATCTGCTATTTTGGGAGATACCAGGGAGGGCGTTCGAGTTAGAAATGGTAAGAATTAATATTTTGTTATATGTACCTTTTTTTTAGATAAAAAGTGATATTTCTGAAAATAATGTCCTCCAAGATATCAAGCAACATAAAAGTGGAAAAGAAGGTTTATACATTTTGATTCAGCACTTTTTCTTGTAAGACTACAGTCGAATCTTTGTTCATCATTCTTTAATCAAGCTTAAATCATTTTCTTTATTTTTCGTTGAAATCTCTTCCAATAAATATTTCAAAATAAAAATGGAAAAAGTGCATTTCCCCAATCAAATTTGCCCCGATATTTCTAAAAAATCATCAAAAAATTCTCTATGTGTGATTTTTTAGATTATTCAAAAAATTATCTGCTTAATCAGTGCTTAATGAAGCACGGTATGAACGGATTTACAGTCCTCCGATTAAGAAATACGAAGCGAATCGTTTTCAATTCGATATCTGCTTTTTACCCACCTAGAGTTGTTTAATTATTTAATTCGGAGCGCAACCTTTCAATCCTTCCAATTGGCAGCTGACTTCCACAAAAATACGAAACGAAAGAAATAAAACCAAAAATAGTTTTTCATACAAAACTTCATTTTCGCCTCTAAGAACGACTGACTTCGTATTCCCGAATCGGGGGCCTGGTAACAAACCTTGCATACGATTAAAGTACAACGAACCTCGGATCATATAACAATCACCTATCCAAAAAAGCAATAGAATGGACCTAAAATTAAAATATTGCAATATTTGTCAGTCAGTTCTGGGAATTTTGAAAAATCACTTCTGCAATCGACAAGTCGAATTTCCCCGTCGCGTCGGACAGATTGAATAATAAACTCAACTCCAATAATTGAACTCACGGCTTTGCTGACGAAATTTTCAGAGCAGCAAGATATGAATTGGTAATGACAATGAGCATAGTATACACCAACTCATCTGAAAAAATATGGTTGGAGGAAAGCATGTCCGATGAATGGAATCTCAGAATTTTTTTGCCGGTTTTTAAGAAAGGATGAGACTCTCTGAACTACGCTTACTACAGAGACATCTGCTTACTTAATTTAACAAAAATTTACACTACGAAAGATCTTGGAAAAGAACCCAGGAGTTTAAAATCGATACCTTTTTAATCGATTTCAATGCCACATATTTAGACAAAAACTATGTAGAGTAATATTGGCAAAAATTTTACCGGTGATTTTGATGTCAGAAATGTTTTTGGGAAAAACGCCGCGTTGTCATCAAATTTCGCCAACATATAAATTTTAAAATAAAATAGTGCAGGATCCTAGCGCAAACAACAGTGGTACTATCCTACAAAGATCTTTCCAATTATTAGCATACGATATTCACATAACTGAAAGAACAGAATTATTATTAGAAAAAGACAACAGCGACGTCTTGGATAAAACGTTACCATATAAAGCGAAACCTTTAAAGGTATAGTAAGTAAAGAAGTAAGTGTCTACCTAGGCTCCGCTACAAATTTAATTCAACAATATCAGCGCTGAGATCATCAGACAAAGAATACTTTACCAATCGCTGTATCTTTGGGCTAAAAAGACATTTGAGTAGGAAAGACCTCTTTCGAGTTCCTTTGTAAGACCCGTATCGTCTTCAAACTGCATGGAGCATATACTAATGAAGGTTTGATGACAGCTTTGGGTTTTTTTTAAGGTGGTTTTTGATCTCGTAAGCACGAACGGTTTGTGGAGAAAATGATTTAACAGCAAACTTTGCTGGCTGTACAAGGATAGGATGGTGCCGGGTGCGGAGACCAAACCACACGCAAGAGGAGGGTGACTAGAATCAACTTGTTAAACTATAAAAAGTTTAATTAAAAATTTAAAGAAACAGTTTTGTTTAATTTCATGACTTAATGCATTTTATAGAATTTGTTTAAGTAAATAAAGTAACTATATGTCTTGTGTCATTTTGCCATGGTAAATAAAGCGTCCCACATAGGAGTATTTGACACAAAAACCTGGTCCAAATTAGTTTTGCCTTCTAATCATTTTTCAAACGAAACTTACAATTTTATCCGCAAAAAGCCGCAAACTTTCTACAATACACTAGGACACTTCTGCTGCTTTCTGGTCATACAAATCAAATTTCCCAATTATACCTACAAATATAAAAATTTTACTACAAACTGTTTAAATTAACAAGAGAAGGTAGATATTTTTATAAACTTGTACCACACAGTGTTGAACAAAAATTATAATTATTTTAATTATACAAACTTTCTCTTTAAATATCCATTATTAAAAAAATAAAGATAAAATTATATCTACATTGAAAATGATCTCATCAGAGAACGTTCAAAGAAAGGTACCAGATATTTTCGCGTTTTTTTTTTCAAACCTTCGCTTTTAAATTGTCATTTTAACGCTTTGTTCATTCTTATAATTAAATTATTAATACAATCCAATGTTTGACATTTATTTGGCTATCGTACGGCACCTTTATAATTCGCTTAAATGCTTTTTTGAAAATTGGCTTTTGGCCATGTTTTCGTATCAAATACTCCTATGTACGTCGGTGGAAATTAATCGTCTCTTTTTTTCCCATACATGGTATGTTTTAACTTAATTTTTTGCTAGAATCACTTACTTTTACATGAGCTCACACAAAGATCTACAATATGTCATCATTATTTTTATTTTGGAAAAAAATGGACTTGTGCCGTTTCAATCGTGTCTACATGTAAATTTTTAAAAAAATGTTTTTTTTTTTTTTTAACTACATACTTTGATAAAATATTTGTTTTGAAAGAATTTACAACACGTTGCACTGGAAATAAGCGAACACAAATATTTAGTAATTAAACAATTTAATAAAGTGGCAACCACGAAAAACGGCCATCGCTACTCAATATTACGATTATGGAGAAGACGGAAAATATAGAACCCCAATTCTGACTGTCTGTACATACAGTCTAAACGGTTGGGCAGATTTTCTTGAAAATCCTTCTTAGGCCGTGTGTCAACACCGTCAAAATGTTATCCATTGGGTAAATTATGACACTAGTGTGGTGAGTATAAACTTCAAAAATTTAGCCTGCTTTGGAGCAGGCTTAAATTTTAGCCAGAGGATAATTTTCTATGCTTATGAAAGAGTGAGAGAGATAGTCGGCGTAATGTGTTTGTTTTGATTGTTGCATTGTTTTCATTTGCATTCATTTTTGTTTGTTCGACTAATATCGAATTTTTCGTTTGTGTTTTATATAACTCTAATATTTAACGAAGAAATAATAACTAACCGATTTTTTACATTTCTATTCTGTAAAACAGATTTTTTATTTTTATTTTGGAAGTTCAGCTGCCAAAAACCAGCGTGACGTTTGTTTTGTTGGATTCATTTCAATTGCATTTATTTTCGTTTGTTTTTATGTTGACGTCGAATTTCCAATTTGTGTTTTTGTGAATTCCGCTTAATTTAACTGTGTTATGAACGAACAATCACTTAAATTAACCGATAATACTTTTTTTTACATTCCTAGGTACCTATTTATTTTGAAACAAATTTGTTGTTTTTTTTTTTTTTTGAAGTTCAGCTGCCAAACCAGTGTTCTGTACCGCGTTAAAACTTCCCATAATTTTAATTATTTTACATAGTAATTATATTTTATTTCTTTAACGAAACACAATTTAGAATAGCCACAATTATGAAATTGCAAATTATTAATAAATTGGTTTTTGAAATTTCAAATTTGCGTTTTTAATTTTTTTGTAAGGAATTATATAGTACGGCAAATAAAGAGAATTTAACCTACAAAAGATTGGGTAGTTCTAAATTTTTAATATGTTACTAAACGCAAAACAAATAGAGCCACTTCATAAGCATGTTTTATATACATTATTTTTTTAATCAATCCTCATTCCATTATATCTTTCCCATAATAAAAAGTTTTAAATCAATCCTCATTCCATTATATCGTTCCAGTAATAAAAAGTTGAATAGGATAGTTGAAATTTAATTCTCCAAAAGATTGATAATGAAAACTTTCCCACTTAAATCAACCATCACGAACTTATTGCGCTTTAAAACACAAAGAAACTCAATATTGAAATTTGAAAAGAACCAACTTTTGGGTTCTTTTAGATGAATCATAGATCGTACAAATAAACTTTCTATATCACACTTGTAGAAAATTTTGTTTTCTACAAGTTTTGTTATTAGTTTTTTTTTTTGATAAAATGTACAAGAAAGAAATTATAGTCGAAATAAGCAAAATAGTGACGATTTTTTTCAGTTTTTCATATTCGCGAAGGGGCGGAGAGGTTGTGGTTGTAGAAACTGTATTTTTACATCAGCCAAACATCTTATAACTACAACATATAAATAATTTAGAAATACCCGACCATTTTGTAGGGTAAACACTTCTTTTCTCTGTTTATTTTCTGTTTATTTACTGTACCTTCTATTAGCTAGTCTCAACAACGAAGAATTGTGTAAAGATATCAAGAGAAAATAAAAACTTTAAACGCCGATTGTTTGAGTTGCAGACTTTTTTTTATAAATTGACCTCAAAACAATGTTACCTATTCAATTTTCCGTAGCAAAGTTATAAGAAAGAGATTTTTTTTTAATTCTTGTGGGGAAATTTAAAAAAATGAAGCATGTGTTAAAAAATCCCATTTAATCCAGTTGACACACTGAAAAGTTAAACAATTATTCACCTCCTCTCAAATGTAAAATATTAGCCAGTGGATAAAATTTTAACGCTATTGGCACACGGCCTTAGTACAAAATATTCCTGGGATAATACGCCCGACTTTTTATTTTTTTTTATTTTTATCCTGAGCCTTTGAAGATAATAAGCGTTGCCTATACTTCCATTTTTTTTTTCGAAAAAAATACGATCGATTTTTTGGAAACGGTATATATAAGGTTTTTTATCGAATTTTTTTTCAAAGAATCTTATTAAAAAAGCTTAGAAAAAAGCATTTTCTGAAAAGTTATTTTTTTTAACTTTATTTTTCTCGAAAATAATGAGATCAATTTTGGTAAAATTTTATATAAGTGATTTGTTGCCAACGATGATGTTTTTCATCGGATTTTTTCAAAGACAAGAATTTTAACATTACCTGTCATAGAAGCGTGCTTTTTTGATACCGATTATCTCTTTAACGGCTGCACCGATTTTGAAGAAAAATTATGTTTCTGCTGAACGGTTGCCAGAAAAGTAAGTTTGTGCGAACAGTCGAGTCTTTTGTCATAACCTTGTTAGAGGAGGAGGATCGTATTAAATTAAATATAAACTATGAAATATAACAAAGAAATTAAATAATTAATTAAACAAATTCTATACACTAATATTAAAATTAATTTAAAAAGTTTTTAAAGTAAAGAAATGTTTTCTTTACTTTTTGAATTTTTTTTTTTGTGAAAATTCAAGTTCAAGTTCAATAAACTTTTCACTGACACAATGATTTGTTAAACTTATAAATCAATTTGTTGAAATCAGTAAAATATAATGTTTATATTAACGAAAAACTAATAAAATCTTTTTTCCAATAAATTAAATCATTGGGACAATAATATGGGTTTACTATGTGCTGTGACCATACAAATTTTTTTTAAAAACATAGGTATACAAATTGCTCATTGATATCAGTTCAGTCATACACATCCATGATACTGATACATTTTAGAACGTAAAGGTTGGTTTCTACGTACCTATATAAAAGTTGATGAATGAGTGATGACACCAGATGACCGATAGACATAGGTTAAGGTTTTATGTATATAATGTCTCACTGTCTAATCAATTTATTTGAGAAAAACAAACACGCTTCTTCTTTGTAAGGTGATTTATAATGGTGGTTCCAGTAAAATCTTAGCTTTTTAAATGTTTATTCAACTCTGCATGACATTACCAACATCTTGTCAAGCTACACACGAACTTCCTAAATAACATTAATTTTTAATCTTGATAAGAGTGAAATCCCCTTTTGCTAATATAACAAACAACAGATATCCCACGCATCTTCAAATGTGTCATTATGGGAATCCCATTATTTATAGGGATCTAAATTCACAGTAAATAAAAAAAAAAAACTGTAAAAAACCTACCAGTAGACAAAAAACATATTTCGAACACGAGTCACACAAGTTTTTTTTTTTATAAAAAAATACACTCAATAGAAAAGGAATAATAAATTTAATGATAATAACAGATATAAAAATAAAGAATCAATTGATCCTTTCGTCCAGCCCACAGGCTAACAATATAAAAAAAGAGACACACGGCAGTAAGGATTTGATTAGATACGCCCATTTTTCGCTCATAAAAAAAAAGACTCATGGTAGCTTCCCCTATTTATAACCAAAGGACACGAATAGACAACGCAAAGATTTTTTCCGGTCAAAAATTCGTATGCGAATCTACTGAATCCTTAATCACCAAACAACCTCATATAGAACGAACATCTAAACATGATTAGAGATATGATGTTTTTACAGCCTTACCCTCTATAAAAGAATACGAAATAAAAAAAAATCAGTTTGCCTTTTTTTTCATCGACTCAATAAATCTGGGTTACGTTAAATTTAGGGCAATCTGTTTTTTATTGTTCCCACTGGAAGACTAAAGGTCTGCTAAAGGAAAGGAAGTAAAACAAATTCAATTTCGATTGTGCGTCATTTTAAGTCGTAACACTGAAATATACAATGAAAACACAAGCGGATAAGTTTATATTTTGAGGCTTGTTTATCTTAGGTGTTAAGGACTGCTTTGTATATTATGATGGGATATCCTTTTTGAGTTTAACAATTGAATGTTTTTGTTTTGGATTTAATATGAAACCTTGTTTCAAAACTGAAATATGAATTGGTTCTTTGAGTAATTGTTATTTAAAATAAAAGATAACAATTGAAGGGTTATACATTACATATGATTTAATCATACGAAGTAATGGGTGAATGAATTTTCAAATGTTTTTCTTTAAATTATAAGGGTTGTTGTTTTAAAATTGTATTTTTTTAAGTAATTAGAATTATAAGCCTGGTATTATATTTAATCGAAAATAGAGCCTAAGGCCTTTCGTCCACTGGCAAAACGCAAATAAACAAAAAATTACGTGAACGTTGTGTGAGCATCACTTTACAATCGGACTATTGTAACTGCGAATTCCTCGTCCACTGCAACGCATTTTTACCTAAGTTCCTTAGGCCACTCCTGTCTTATCTCATCTCTACTTGCTCTATAGGTACCTACTATAAGGCAATTCAATGGATTCTAGCAAAAAAAAGTTTTGAGATAACAATCAAAAATGGCATTACGATGATATACAAGACGAAAAGTGGGTCCGGCAATTCTGTCTGTCTGTCTCGGTACCTAGGTATAGTTTTCAGGTTAATACGCCCAGAGATTTTTGTAGGTAACTGTAAATCTAATAGTAACGGTATAAGTACTTGCATTATAACGGTTATCAAAAAACTCGCTCTTCTCGGAACGGCTCTAACGATTTCAACCAAAACTCTACAAAATTTCTACAAAATTCGTTTAACGGTATTTTTAAGTTTCGACTATCTCGTTAACGGCTGAAGCAATTTGAACGAAATTCAATACCGAAATTTTCGTAGCTATTTTAAATAACATGGTTTAAATATTTTTGGCAAAAACGTTTTTGGTTAGTTGTAAATAATTTTTAAAAAAACTGCTTTGTGAATTCAATATTTCAAAAACCAGTTAACGGATTTTTATGAAATCAGTTTTAAGATAAAATAAATCAAGTTTAAAAAAACTTGCATACCTTCAAATTTTTTTTTTTTAAATCGATTTTTTTTAAAACCGCTCCAACAATTTTGAAATGTTGTTTTCGTAAACTCATATTTAGTAAAGAAAAAATAAAGATCGAGTGAAACTGCAACTTTTCACTTTCGGCATGTGCGTCACTGACCAACTTCTGTGTTTCGGCCACATATATTCGATATCGCCAGAAATAATTTCCTGTATATGACACACACGGCGATGCAATAAATTGTTTTCCCCCAGACAATCACCTACAGCAGTGGATGGTATAATTCTCAAATTGACTTCCATTTCATAAAAAAATTCATGAGACCATATTATGTGAAAGATTGCAAGGTTACTGGGAGAAGTGATTGCCCAGCAGCATCACCGTCTCCTAGTGACACAATTTTTTATGAAGACGAAGAGGAGAAGCAAATAAACAGAGACCTCTGGAAGAATCAAGTACAATCTGGACAAAGCTGGATAAGATTTTAAATCTAGCATGAAAACTGCTCTGTGCCACACCATTTCCCAATCGAAGTTGGTGTTCACCAGGGAAGTGTCTTGAGTCCTTCGCTCTTCATTACCGTCCTTGAGTATATCTACTTGAAGGTAAGGTAAGAGACTCAAAAGTGACTCAGTTTTTCTTTGCTGGCGATGGAGCTATCATAAGTGAAAATGATTTATCCTTGTAACGAGCAAAAGCAACGAGGGCATAAGTGCCAAAAAAAAAGCGAATATCTATGCTCTCCACTTTTTGATCAATCGAGGCCTATTCCGGTCATTTATTTGAACGGATCTATGATCAATAACAAAGCATCCAGTGATGACGGCATCAATCATCGTCCAAGCGTTAGGGTGGATGAAGTGGCGTGAGAACTCTGGCATCTTCTTCAGCAACCTAAGCTGAAAGAAAAGCATACGGTTTACAATGTTGGACAAAATAAAAAAATTAAGAGGAGCAGGAAGAAAAAGAGTAGATCGAATCAGAACTTAGAAGTAAAAAGATCCGGAGAAGCCTCCACGTCAAAAATACCATCGTTCATAAAATACAACACGACTAACTCAGCTGGTACTGTCATGTATTTAGGAGAGATGCCCCCCCCATCCAAAAGGCACTTTCATACAACGTTGCAGTACAATTGCAAAAGAGAGGCTGGCCCAAGAATTCGTGGAAAAAAGAAATTCAGAAACACCAGCATTTAGTTGGCTTTTAGATATGGAACAATTCATAACCGGCAAGCTTGCCGAAATTTTCTGACGTTAACCCGACGAACCCCACAAGCAAATCAGTAGGTGAAGTGGAGAAGTGGGAATAGTGTGATCCCATTCGAGATCCTAGTATTGTCGGAAAAGTTGAAGAAAAAGAATAAGAAGAAGAAGAAAGAATGCTTTACCCAGTTAAATTTATATCTACTCTAAATAATTTATCAGAGTTGTTTTTTTTACAAAGAAGCGTCTCGAGTCCTTTGCTTTTTATTTCAGTTCTTGGATACTGCTCGAAGGCAAAAGAATGAATCAGTCACTCAGTCTATTACGGCCACGGGCTGTCTAAGTCTCTCGAGTTCAAAAAGTTTGAACACCTCTGATCTAATCAAGAGCCAAGGATCTTAATTAAGTCAAAATCAAACAAACTTTATAATTTGGTTTGGTATCCATAAATATTAAATTTTCAAATCAATTCTATACAGATTGTTAAAACTTCCTAATTTATTGTCTGCTCTTATTGATCTTAGATTACTCTATCCTAACACTTACAATTTGCCTCTTCCATACATAAGATTCTCTTCACAAAACCAACAAATAATCGTGTGGGTATATATAGACAAATTAATAATAATTTTCAGGACTCATTTTGGGGTTAACTGTTTAAATCAGGCGGCAATGGCAACAACAGCAATTTCCATAACCAAACGTAAAAACTCCAGACATTTTGGCTGGGGGGCTGCTCTATACAGCCAAGTCAAATGGGGAATTCCTTTCGCCCGATGACAAAATGTACCACATGAGTAAAAAAGGGGTTTAACACCAAACTTTACTGTTTGATGTTAATTTCTGTAGAAATTTATAATGGCGTATGATGGCTGAATTATGTGAAAACTGTTCGTATATAAAAGTGAGAATTGTTTTTGTGTTTAAGAATCAATGGAAGTTTGGGGTGGTTTCACATTTTGAATGGAAAATTAATTTAAAGCTGACTCACACAAAAGCTTTGTCGTCCTTTGTAGTGTCAAGGAAAATAACAATTATACAAAAGCTGGCGCAAAGAAATCCTTTAGGCATAAACACCTATAAAGAGAGCAGAGACGGTTAAGGAGTATTTTGTGTGTTAAATTTTGTATAAACATATATGTATGTGCTCATATGTTAGGGACACCTTTATGTCGGCACTAATTTTCAACACAAACGACGCCTAAGGAGCAATCAAATTGTTCAAAGAACAGAAAGCGCCCTCTGGTATTCAAGGAGATGGTTTATAATAAGGGGGGATTTTAATACGATTAGACAGAAACAATTAACGAATTAACGCGTTCTTTGAAAAGTTTAAAGTGAAACAGTCATTTGTGGGTGAGAGATGATGGGATAAATGGTTAGATGAATGCGTGTGGTAGTTTTAACGTGATTCGTGGTTTTTGCGTTCGTTGAGACTGATTAATTATCACAATTTTCATAGCCACAATTTTAATAAGCCGGTGGCTTAATGACTTATCGGCTGACAAGTGATTGAATTTATAATGTGGCAGTAGTTGGCAGTTTTTTAAGTGGTTTAGTGGTAAGGTAGATTGAATTAATTGTTATATATTGTAATGAAAATGTTTTTAAAAAGTAAAGCCTATGGATATTTAACAATCTCAGTTTAAAATGAATTTTGATAAATTGATACAATAATAAAAATAAAAGCCATGCCTGAATAGCACGAACTTGTTCTTGCAGCAAGCTATACCTTACTTTGAAAATATCTAAACTGTTTATGCTAACTGTTGTCGATTGATTTAAGATTGTAAGACAAAATTAAATGAAAAATGAAAACATAAATGAATAATTAGGTAGACAAATAAAAAATAGCAAAATTAAAAAAAAAAAATTACGACAAAGCCGAATTTTCAACTTAGCGAAACAACTTTAAAAAAAATATCGCTAACAGAACGGGAATTTGCCGCCTTTTAGTTGTGAAAGAAAAAAATTGTCGCTCTTGTTTTTATAAAAAATTAGTAAAAAAAATATGTGCTTTGACTTGACTCCAATTTTTATGAAAACTTCACTAAAAATAACACTATCAAAAAATGATTTGGTGGTGATTGTGCCATTTTTTGATAGTGTTATTTTTATTAAAGTTGTCATTTTAAATTGGCGTCAAGTTAGCGAAACACATATTTTTTTATATTAAAATGTTTTTATACAAAAGAGCGGCAACTTTTTTTTCATGACTATTTAAGTAGCGGAAAAAAGCGGCTAATTCTCCACCAAATTATTTATAAATAGTCTAATTTTTAATGAAGTTGTCGTATGAAATTGGCGTCAGGTTAGCAAAACACATATATTTTTTTTTTAATAAATTCTTTTTTAAAAAAAGAGCGAACATTTTTTTCTAATTAGTGGGAAATTCACCGCCTACTCATTTTTTGATAGTTTTATTTTTAGTGTTAATAAGAAATTGGCATCAAGTAAGCATAACACATTTGTTTTTTAAACAAATTTTTTTAATAAAAACATGAGCGACTAACTTTTCTTTCACAATTGATTAGAGGCAAAAAAGCTGCAAATTCACTACCTAATAATTTTTTGATAGTTTTCATTTTCGTGAAGTTGTCACATAAAATTTGTGTCAAGTTAGCGAAACACATTTTTTTCTAATTAAATTGTTTTTATTAAAAATAATAGAGGCAAATCTCATCTTTCACGACTAATTAGGAAGCGGCAAAAAGCGGCAAAATGGACACCAAATCATTTTTTTAAATATTTAGTGGTATTTTTAGTGAAGTTGACATAAGAAATGGACATCAAGTTAGCGAAACACATCTTTATTTTTATATTTAAATATTTTATTAAAACAAATAGCCGAAAATTTGTTCTTTTCACAAGTAATTAGGTAGCGGCAAAAACCGGCACCACCAAGTAAATCATTCTTTGATAGTATTATTTTTAGTGAAGTTGTTATATGAAAATGGCATCAATTTATTAATAATTTTAGTTTTAGTGAATTTGTCATATGAAATAAGTTAGCGAAACACACTTTTTTTTAAATAAATTCTTAAGTTTTTTGATATTTTTATATTAAGTGAAGTTTTTTTGCTAATTTGACTCCAAGTTGGCAAAACACATAAATATATTACTTAAAAAAATTAAAATTCAATGTTCGAATGAAAAAAAAGCGGCAGTTTTTGTTTCGCTCACAACTAATTAGCGGAAAAAAGTGTCAAATTCTTTGGACAGCTTCATTATAAGTGTCTAGCTCACTTGACGTCAAGTTAACGACGAAATACATGGTTAAAAAAATTTAATTTCCACAATTAATTACGGGAAAAAGGGGCAAATTTCCATTATGTAAGCGATTTTTTCCAAAGTTGTTTTACTAAGTTGGTGGACATAAGTATTTTGGTGGAGACTTTTATTTTGATATCTTGAGCAAATTCTACAAAGTGCCCGAAATTCAAACCGTATAGCTAGATTATTTAAGAGGGAAGGGGGGGGGGGGAAGGGGTCAAATTTCGTTCTTTTTTGCATAATTTTCAAATATGAAGTGTTTGGTAAAAATGTGGTGAACGTTATACTTGTAGTGTTCTCAGTATAATTGCATTTCAGAATTTTAGGTGAAAATACACGTATTGGAGATTTGGCTATAACTAGAAGCGATTTCATTTAAATTTGATTCGGCATTTAAGTGAATAATGGCTTTTTAAGGTTTTTGCAATTTATCACGTTTTTTCGAAACTGATTGATGGTACGGTAAAAAGTGTTAAGACCTTTTCGGTAGAGAACTATAGATAAGGTATTTGAAAAACATTAATTTTGATCTCTCACTTCCCCCCCCCCCTTTAAAAAGAAGCTACCGTCTGTAATTCTGGTACTTTGTAGGATTTGCTCAAGACATCTTAACTAAAGTCAGCACCAGAATCCAGCTTTTTCAGATTTTTTTAGAAATAAATATTGATTTTAATGGGAAGAAGTGGTAGCATGATTTTCCAAAAAATCAATGATCTAACGTTTTTTTTTCCTAAAGACGAAAAACATATTTAACTAAGCCCCTGATATTTCTTTTGAAACACAAAATAAAACTAAAATTGAACATTTCACTGGCTTCCTTGTATCTTTCGAATATTTAAAGCAGGCACAAAATAAGTTTTAAAAATGTAAATAATATTTTGGTAACATATTTAATCACGAAAATATTCTTATAGTTCTCACATAACAAATTTCCTTGAATTTCATTTATTTCAGAATTTATACAACCCCAACATATCTGGCCTTATATACAACAAAACTTTATACAACACACACAATTTCCACATCCCGCGTTCCTTACGAATAGCAATAGTTGTCAGCCACAAACCACATCGTCACCTGGCAGCACAATTAGTGATAGCGACAATCATCCCAATAGCAACAGCAACAACAACAACGGCAGTAGTCATCTCCACAATGACAACAATCAGAGTGGAGGAGGGTGTTATGGTGAGGACAACCGAAGACATCAAGGCGCCACTACGGAGAAGCAAGTGATAGCGAAACCCATGCCAAGTAGGCCGACACCATTCCTGCCACATGGTTTGAATCATCCGCATTTGCATTCCCTGCTGGCGCACTGCAGAAATCCCTACATGAATGGTAAGTGTGTGTAAATGTTAAGGGAATGAGAACTCTAATCCGTAATTAACACATTTTACATGTCCTTTTTGCGTATACACAGTTGGAGCTCAGGTCTTTCCACTGCCGCCAGGACAAGGATTCCCATGGGCTCATTCTACACGCGGCAAACCAAGGCGTGGTATGATGCGACGTGCTGTGTTTTCAGGTAAGTGAAAATCTTTAAAGGGGTTAGGTATATCAATTTAATAAAAAAAAATCTTATATCAATAGATTCCCAACGGAAAGGTCTGGAAAAGAGATTCCAACAACAGAAATATATCAGTAAACCTGATAGGAAAAAACTTGCTGAACGACTAGGACTGAAAGACTCACAGGTATGTTTCTAATGTGCATCCCATTTGAAGTCCTTTTATGTAACCACATCACGAAGTTAGCAAGTCAATTGACGGATAATATAGAAACCGCCACAATTTTTCTAATGGCGTCAAACTATATAAGTATAAGTACTTCTATGCATTGTTAACAAGGACAATTTCTTTTTTTTTTTCAACTCAAGTCCTTTTTTTTTCGCGAATTCGTGTGGGGTACGAAGCCATGCCTCTTTATGAACAAAACAATAGAGTCGGAGTTGCTCTCACTTATAGGCAAGAGGTTGCGCAGAATATATCTTCGGAAAATAAAACTCCGCCCCGCGAATACCTATACCAACAAAGATTCATTTTCGATTGTATTTGAGCAAGTTTTGTAAGGATTCATTAACTGTTCTCTCTTGAAAAGCTTATCTGGAGGAAAGTTAAAAGATCTGATGCTGGTTTGCTTCCATTTTTTCCATGGAATACATTTTTTGGTTGTTGTTGTGGTTTTATTTTGCTCCTTTTCGAGGACCATCCCTATTATAAGATGCGCAGACGCTTTCTTTGTAGATTTCTTGTACAAATAAAAACAGAACAGAATGCCAAACATTTCTATCTTAGAATGTAAGTAGTTTTTTTTTTTTTTTGTAAATACAAGAAGGTGGTTGTAGGGTTGGTAGGGACTAAGATCAAAAATGGAACTACGTACCTACATAAATTAATTGATGTTGTGTGAATGTACAAATGTATAGTATAAATCGATTTAGGTTATGGAAACAATTACTTAAATGAAGCACTTAAATGAAGTGAAAATAGAGACCATAATTCACAGAAAAACTATGGAGAATGCATTTTTAATTTTCTGTGAAAGCAATAAATTATTATTCTCACTATGCCATTTTCTGTTACCCACAACTTTAAAGATCCTTAAGACATGTTAAATACCCTCCTTTTTCATAATATCATTAGTTTTCCCACTTACTGATTCAACATAGGGTTTTTGCCAGGTTGATCTCAGAAAACGTCAGCTAACCTCGCCGTTTTTGAGTGGTATCAGAGTCGGCCGTGTGTAAATGTTAAGGGCCCCAAAAACGAAATGAAATAACCTCCCAAAAATTGGTATGAAAAACTCTTCATTTTCATACCAATTTTTTGGGAATGAAATAAATACCCAACATTTGGAAAAATTGGAAAACTCTTTCATACCTTTCATTGTGGGTTAATTTCAAAACGAAATATATGTCCCCAAATATTCAACAATGAAAGAAGTGCCCAGTGTCATGTAGACTGAAGCATTAAGTGAGGTATATTTGGGGGGCTTCCAGCTTCTTGGAATTCTAGGTCTAAAAAAACGGTATACCTGCCATATAATTAAAAGGTTGTTTTTCTTGAAAACGGCTCTAACGATTTTGATTCAACTTGAAATGAGTGATACGGAATTAAGAACCATTCATATTCATATGGTTTATATCATACCTCCCAGAAAAAAAATAAGTTAACTAATTTAAAAATTATATTTTACAAATTCAATATTTTAAAATCAAATTGATGAATTTTTACAAAATTTTGAAAATTTTTACCTACCTACCTAGTTTCCTTAAATTCGCATATTCAAAATTTTTCGTAAAGTTTTAATTTAAAAATGTTGTTTATAAAATTTTTTTTTTATAAACTATGGATGTACGATTTTTAATAGAAAATTGTAATATAAATTGCAATGTATAAAAATGTAATGGCTTGATTTTCTGGGAGAATTCTGGGTTGCTTGAAATTAATTTTAAAAGTTATTTTTTTTATTAATTGAATTGTTTTTTATAATTAAGTAAGCTTTTTTGTATTCAAGTTTTTGGGTATGAATGAATAAATTTAGGGGTTGTGGTGCACTGCGACCTTTAGATCTTTTGTGCCCCCTTTACTAGGGCTGGATGATTGACTCATTCTACAGCTCTTCCTCCATCTTAATATCTTTAAGGAATGATAGTATCTGGAGTACTTGTAGAGAGGGTAATTCGCTCTCCTCTATTTGTGTTTTTGGGTAACTTGTCTTGTAACTTGTTTGTGCATTTTATATTTTATTGGAGTACGTTTTCAAGAAAACGCTGGCATTAACGGAACTTAATTTGTTTTATTATATATACATCTACCCAAAAAAAAATTACCTAACTGACTTTGAAAAAAATTAAACCTTATAAATATGTACAATCTCTGAAGAAAAAAATGGGAGACCAAATAAAAACCATGTGTGTCAAGTTAGCATTATTTTTTATATATATATATATAATATATAATTTTCTAAAGCTTAACTATCGGATTAATTGTCGTGAATTTGTCGTAAATTTGTAGTGCAACTAAAAAATTTGTCGCGCCACTATTTTAGAAAATAAACCCTGGTAATGCTAACTTGACTGTCAAGTAAGCACTACCACTCCAGAAAATTGATTAAATGTAATCGAAAATTAAAAAGGATAATGGAAATAATTGTCGCTTTTTAATCGTAAATAACTTATGCAACTAAAAAACTTATCGCGCAACAATTTTTTTTTTAAATAACCAAAAAAAAACTAATTTTTTGGTCATGTAAGGATTACCACCCTAGAAAAAGGATCAAATCTAATCGAATTTAAAAAAGGGGATAACGCAAATAATTTCAGTTTTCTTGTCGTGAATTTGTCGTGCAACTAGAAAAATTGTCGCGCCACTATTTTAGAAAATAACCCCTGGTAATTATAACTTGACTGTCAAGTTAGCACTACCACCCCAGAAAAAGGATTAAATGTAATCGAAAATTAAAAAGGATAATGGAAATGATTGTCGCTTTTTTGTCGTAAATGAGTTGTTTAAATAAAAAAAAATTGTCGCGCAGTTTTTTTTTAAATAAAAAAAAATAAAACACGCGTTTTACGCTCTTAAAATTTTATTGTTGAATGCAAAAGACCAAATTATAACCTTTTAATTTATTTTACTCTTGTAAAATTAAAACTTTCCATTTTTTTAAGTAATTTTAGTTTGGTCTTTTGCATTCAAAAATCAATTTTTGAGAGGTACCTAACTTTTTTGAAAAATTTAATTTTTTTCAACTCTATCCAAGAACTTTTTTTGCCGGATGATATGATGGAATGGTCGATGAAATATTTAAGAAAAACACTTGTTTTTGTAATTTTTCTCCCTTTCGATGCGTTTATCTCGGAAACGGTTGATATTTGGAAAAAAGTAACCAAAACAAAAATTGTTCAAAATTTGATGGGCTTTTGTTTATTTAAAAAAAAAAATCGCTACGACGCACCATTTCAGTGGTATAAGCCTCCTTTTGCGGGCTTTATACTCCTCCCCCTTCTCCGTCTTCCCAGGGATCAGGACTTTTTTTTTATGTTAACTACTTAAGCAGCTTGAACAATATTTGGAAGGAATGGCTTACTGGACTTCTATACATCAATAAGTTAAAATACGTTCCTATTTTAAAATAAATCTAAATTTTACTTGCTCGAAAACGATTTAAATCTTGGTAACAAGATTATGGAAGTAGCAAGCGGCATGTGTTGCATTATTTTGAAGACTTGATAATATAAGCCAATTTTGAAAATAACTTGCTGTGGATAGTGTGTTACATGTTTTTTGGCTAAATATGAAGTGTTTAAGGTAGCTTACAAAATTTGTTTTAACAATGACTCAGTCAAACTTTATTTTTCTTGCGAAACTCACAGTATTTATTTTTGATTTTGAGATTGCGTTCAATAGCACGGTTATTAAAGATAACGTATTTGTGACCACAGTAGTAAAATAAAATGTGGCCCAGGGTATCGATTTTCATAATTTTTCTAAATATTGCTATATCATTACGTAACCCAGCGAGATAATTTTGTTTCCTACTATTCCCAATATGGTTATAACCGACCCTATCACCTGGTACCCACCCACTGGATGTTGAGTTTCGGGACATCCTGTATGTATATGTAGGTAGATATATAATTATGTATTAGTATACGACTTTTTGTTCGCATCAAAAATGTATCTACCTCAGAAATTTAAAAATTTTGTCCGCTAACTTCAGTCTTATATTAGCGGAAAATTTTATAACAAAAACAAAAAATGCTAAAAAATTGTTTTTTTTCGCGTCAAAGTGCATCAAATTCGCATACAATTTTTAAAATAATATATGCTTTAATCAATTCCGCCAACTTTCGTTCGCTAAGATAAGAGATTTTTTATTAGGCTAGATAACACCGAATACCCGAACTGGAATCCCAAAATAAATAATCTCAACATTAAAATCCCAAATTGATTTTTTTTTTAATTCACAGCTTGTGAATTTACAGAATTAAGCTGAAATAAGCTTTTCTATTTAAGCCTATTAAGCTTCATGATTCAATTCGCAACTTTATATGTCTGTAAGTGATAAATCCGTTTAAATACTTCATTATCAAATGAAAATGTCACAACACAACGAACTAAAGTAAAAAAAGTACCTATACTTTGTAGTTTTAGCTGAATTCGTATTCTAACTGCCCTCGGTAAATAATATTCTCTCCTTTATAGCACAGCTTGTCTCTAAACCAAATAACGATTAATGTGTAACACATTTTTCTGACATTTTTCCCTTCTTCACATAAACGAAGGATATTTTTCTTCTTTTTTTTTTCCTTCTAAAGATAGAGTGCGGTCCTTTGCAAAGTGACTTTTTTCTACCCCCATTTAGAAGCTGCGAGCTGGAGACATATGTTTCCTAATGAGATGTCTTTTGCATTCACTCTGTTTCGGGTTAGAAATCAATTCAACCCCCTGAAATCGGATATTATGATGGAGAAATAAGATACATACGTTGAATGAATGACTTTACTAATTGTTTCTTATTGAGTGTGCAAATAAAACTCCAAACAATGCAAATCAGGGACATAACCACAAATTGATGACACATCAAATATTGATCAGATTTCAAGGACGCGCATATTGTGCTCATTCCCACAGGGACTATTTACATAGCTATTTGCAACAAAATCTATACCACACGCACATAGATTATTATTGGATTGAATAACCAGTCCACTTGAGTCCTCTTTATCGACCCTCTCTTTATACAAAAAAAAAATCTGTATTTAAGGGTTTACCAATGGCTTAACCATGTTAAGTCGAATATCAAAGAATAAATCACTTGCAGTCAACAAATACTTTTTAAATTCAATAAAAAAAAAGACGACAAAAACAAACGAGAGCAGCAAAAAAAAAACACCCAATGAGGGTGTTAAGTGATTTAGCAGCCCAGCAACAAAGGAAGCAGCAGCCGCCGCCATTCATATCCCTTTGGCTAAAACCCAGCCAACCGCCCACATGCCACCAGAACAAATCTTTTATATAGATATAGGGCGCCGGGCGTATTTTTTTTTTCTACTTTTTGGCAAATCAAAAACAGACGACACTGTTTTGGACATATTCTAAGGCTTTAGGTTTTTCGATTGAAGTCTCTGCGGATAATTTTGGTGTATCGTTACCCCATTCGGTAAAGATTGTTCATCGAAATAGAAAAATCGAATTTTCATTTCGTTTCGGGGAGAGAAAATCATTTTAAACGATGGGGTTTCGCCAAGACGATTATTTAAATTAGATTTAGTTGAATTGGTATAAACTGCCTGCTGCTTTCTTGGCATTTTGTTGGTCCTTACGGTGGTATATTTTCAATTTTATGAGATTTTGCGCCTGGAGGCATTTTTATTCGAGTAATACTCGGATAATTGGTTTGGTTTAGATGGGAATTTAAATAGTCTTTGAGAGGAGTTTAGATTTTCTTTTCTTGGTACATTCATTGGGGGTGTTTTTGAAATTGTAAGATATTCATATAATTCAAAAACAGGCAGGCAGGGTAATCAAATTCATTTTAATTAATACTTATTTGATTATTAAATTATTATTTCAGTTCCAGAAACGGTCTTTTTGGTAAATTTTGAACTTATTTTGAATTTATCTTTGTGTTAATCAGTAACATCTGATTATAATGGTGGATATTTTCTATTTATGGTATTCAGTAAAACGACTTTAGTGGTGGTTTTAAGGAAGCATTAACTAGTAATGGAAATTAACTTTAAATAAGCGATAGATTATAGCTTTGTAAAACATTGGTGTATGACCCATAAGTTATGACTAGTAGATCGATAACTTTAGGAATTTCATCAGAGTTATACGTTCCAATGACGGAGTATAATATTAAACCATAGTCTTACACTAAAATTTGATGTGGCATAAGCTCGGAATATTGAATTTTGTGTTTTGTCTATCGCAGGCATATTGTGAATGTGCATTTATTGCTAAAAATGATAATAACCATCACTGAAAATAAAATCTAGGTAGGTACTATTAACGAAATTAATATACGTCCAACAAAAAACTTCTTTTGATTCAACACAATTTTACAAAAGGAAGTTTTTTTGTTGAAACAACAAAACGTTTTTGTTATATTTGTTTATTTTACAGACATCTGGTTTAATGATTTTGTTTATTATACTGGGGTGTTTGTTAACGGGTAAAGAGGTTCTGTTTATTTAACCAAAAGATTGTTGTATTAACAAAACTACTTTTGCTTTGTGAATGTGACAAAAAACAATATTTTTGAAGAAATACTCTGTTAAACAAAATGTTTTGTTATATTTTGTTGATATTACAAAAAAGAATGCATTCTATAAAATTAAATTGTAAAATAAACAAAAACATTTGTTGGTACAACAAAAAATTTGTTGATTTAAAAAAAAAATTGTTTATTTTATATAAAATATATGAATTCACAAAATTGAATTAACTTAATGTTTTGTTAATTTTACAATTTTTTTTGCTTATTCAACAAAATTTTTATCGTTTAAAAAAGAATAATTTGTTAATTCAAAATGATTATTACATAAAATATTGTTAAGTTCACAAAATGTTTGTTTTATCAGCAAAAATAATTGTTAGTCTAACAAAAACATTTGTATATTTAAGAAAAAACATTTGTTAATTTAATAAAATAAAAATTGTTGATTTCACAAAAGTATTTTGTTAATTCAACATTTTTGTTTGCTAAATTAACAAAATATATTGTTAATTTTACAAAAAAAAATCATAAGAACAAACCCAGTCTAAGTTGAATCTTGAAGAGATCCACCAAGGATAATTAACCAAAATACCTATTACTTAAATAACCAAACATTTCTCAGATTGACTGCTATAGGTACCCTTAAATCTCGAAGCGTGTATCGAATTCGGTTATCTTTACACCTTAATACTCAAGATTGGTATTCTCAACGGAAAACAAAAGAGAAACTTTTCGAACAAATTGCACCTCTATTTATCATGTGTTACTGCTAAAAGACGGTGTTTTATCCAGCAGTTTTGTAATTTTTTTGTAATTTTTATAACTAGCTAATACAAAATTGGACAAACTTATTCAACAATTTTGTTTAAGCAAAAATTGAAAAATTGACAAAATTAAAAAAAAAATTGTTTTATTTTTACAAACATTTACAGAATTAAAAAAAACGCGATTTTTTTCTATCAATACGTACTTTCTACAAAATTCCTAAAGATATGATTTTGTTTAAGTATTTGACAACATTTAACAAAATGATAAAAAAGTTACCGAAATGTTTGTTGCTTATACAAAAATCTAGGCTAACGGATTTTAGAGATTTTTGAAGTTTAGATAAAATTTTACAAAATAGTCTACGAATTTAAAAGGTTTTTGTTGAAGACGAATATTTTTTTTTAGGGGAACAATAGTTTATTGATAATGAATGAATTTTTGCCATTGATCTTAGAAAACTTCGGTAAGTTTTCTTGTTTTGGATTATTCCATATGTCAACTAATTGACAATTAAATGCTGATGCCGTTGCCGTAGCATTTCTTCTTCCATGATTTCTTAGGCCTGCCTCTTCTTTTAAGCGATATTTTTTTTTTTATGAATTTTCACCACGAGCACGGGTAATTTCCAACCATAGGAATCGAATGCACGCTTTTGGTTAGTGATCTCTTACAACAAGAAGGATTCACTACCGGGATATTCTCACCCGTTCCGCAAGTCCTGTCTGAACACTTTTTGAGTATTTTTCGCATATCCGTTTTTTTTTTATTTTAAACCAGCAAATGATCAGCTTCAAGTGCACTCAGTCTACCTCTTTTAAAGCCGCATTGTCATTGTAAAACAACTCCCTGAAGAGCTCTCGAAAAAACCAAAACTCTAACAGGTTTCAACAACAATAATGCATTTTGTTTTTTATATCCAAAATCCATCTCAAGAGATTTACTTGTAAAAATGATGAATCATCTGAATTGCACCGTTTATCAAAACGAATTGCCCTCAGACAACATAGTAATAACTGCAATACTGACCGCAATGCAGCATACCCTCTATGTGTATCATATAGAGCAACATAGCAGCAGCACTTCAACCCCATCCATATGTTCTTCAAAGAATGAACGATGGCCAAGAGCCCCTCTATAAATGAAGGCTTTTATTTATTATATGAGTAGGTATATTTGACAATGTGAGGATAGAGGTGCATTCGAGGATGTCCTTTACCAATCGGGCACTGATGCTCAACTTATATGCAACACACATAGACTGTACGTGCTCCAAATTTTACTGCCGCACCATAGCATGGATCATGGATAACAATATTCACGTTCTGTGTTTTTCCTCAGACTCCGCATTCGAAATATACGGAACGATGTCCCCTCGTTATGCACATTTTATTTGCGGCTTTTGTTATGCCACAGGACATTTTCGCAGGACAACACCGCAGGGTTCATCGTTGAATGGTGATGGAATAAAGTGTTAAGTGTCCGGCGGCGCTTGCATTTGACTAAAGAAAAAAAAAGTTTCGATTCGGAACGCGATATTGAATCTAGTTCCGCTTCTAGGAGTGACTATATAGGAATGGAATTTTGGAATAAAAATGTTCAGCTAAGAGACAAATAAATTGAAACCCATTTGAATGTCCTTTTTGTTGAGGAAGGATCTTGTTTTTATCATTTTTGCTGCTGCTATACTGCAGTTTGCTTTGGTTAAATTTTCACTGAAATCAGATTGACAACCGCAAATGCATATGACAAATCATTTTTCGAGCTGTCATTCCAGCCCAACAGCTATGTCCTTCGAGCAGGATTTGGTTCCGCATTCATATAGCACAATAAGACCAGAAGTCTTAGTTTGGTTTTTTTGTTATTCTGATGATGACTTGGTATACGGTGACAACAATCAATTTCGTTGAATATAATAAAGTATAGGCGCTTGATAAAATAAAAAATAAAATTAAGGACATGGAATTCTTCACATACCAAAAAAGAACAATAGGGAGAATGCAAGTGGGAGATATGTGATTGCATGGATGAATTATTGCACTTGAGGAGGCTGTAAATGATTCATCGTTATGCATTTTGTAGTCATCATTATTATGGTCGTGTTATCCTGGTTGTGATGAAGAGAAAGTACTTTTTGAGCGCACCTTTGTTTATAATGGAGCTCCATCGTTTTTTTTTAAGGCCTTAACGTGTGTGGGAAAAATAGTTCAAGCGCATATTTCATAACATCTTTATTAAACACACTTGGGTTTAGCAATGTAGAATCAAAGATTTTCATGTATAATAAATCTATGTATGGTGTCTATAGACTTCTTGGGAAGTTTTATAAAACCAAGAATAAAATAATGTAGACATCGAACTTGGTGTGAATGAATTAGTTCAATCAATCAAATAAGGGCACTGCTTCACTCACATCAACTCTGTAATTTTGATGAATCGACATATCTTAAGCTGGCCATACACGATTGAGCCACTTTGGCTCGGAGCTATTTGGACCGAGGCCATAGCTCCAGTGTCCACACACAAAGAAGCCAAATCTTTACCGAGCCAATTTATTTCAATAGCATAAATTGTATATATAAAAACATTTTAAAACCGGTCCATTTGAAAGGCCAAACACATTCGAGCCATTTTGACATATTTTATAACACAAAAACTACAAGCTTAATATATGGCAAAACATGGAATTTCACCTCTTTTTGAAATGTCAATCTTGACTCCGACTCGAGCCTGCTCCTGAGGAGATGGAGCTCCTTGAAACTTGAAGCAATTTACACAGAGCCATTTTGCTCCATGGCACCATCGTTTACGTCCAGCTTTGAATATTCAGCCGTCCGCCATTATAGTAATGAGAGTACTTTCAGGGATGTTATATTTTTTTTAATGATGGTGATTATTCATATATCGAATCATACGCGAAATAGTGTCATGGCCACAAAATACTAATTTACATACAACATTCGCGTTTAAAAGAAAAACAAAATGAAAATAAAGTTGTGTATTTGTTTTCCAATATTTAAGTTTTACCATTAGCAACATTATTTGATATGTTAAAATCAAATCAGCAAAACTTTTATAGTTTTTTTTTGTAAAATTTACTGTATTTTATATAGAAGCACATCCCTGTGTTTTCAAATTCTTCAAACAAAGGCAAAAATTTCCCATAAAGAGCAAAAATGTTTTGTTCAATGGCCATACATTTATACCCTGAAAAGATTTCTACATAATTTGAATATATTTTTAATCTTAAGATAGGTGTTCAACTCGTACCCGTTCTTCCGCGCTCCTCAAGAAAAATTTCCCTATTCGATGAAATGGGGACGCTTTTTATAAGCTTTGTCTGTTAAACCGTAATTTTTAGTAGTTTGACACTGTCTCAGTTTAAGCACGCACACGTACATAAAAGAAAAAAAAAAGAGGGAATAGTCTTCTAAATGTCTATGATTTATTTTTTTTTTTATTCTATGAACAAGGCGCTTCATCTGCGAAAAGTTGAATACTTGTCTTGAGACATAGCAATGTATTGATTATTGATTTGTATCAGACAAAATTTGTGTTGCAAATATATTTATTTTGTTTAAGGACAAATAAAGCGATCCACAGGTCATCGACACGTACTGCTCCTTCTCCGCCCAAACAAATTAGTTTCTCCTCCGTGAATACGTGGTGAATAAAAAAAGGAAACAATGTTTGAATGTGTTGTTTTTTACAATGGAGGATCCTCCTCTAATTTTGCCTAGAAACTTTTGTACCACCTTGGTTTTGTAATGTGTTAGTAAGCCAACGATTGTCAAATAGAGCGAGCTTCTCTAGAGAAATAAAATTTACTGTCGATGCAGAAAAAGGGGGGACCGGTCGATTTTTTATTATCTTTATTCTATGCTCTCAAGCAATTCTTTTTTGTGCGTTGCTATATTTCTACACGAATGAAGGTATCAAATTTTAATACCGATTGCGAAAGGCTAAAGTGAAATGCAATTTTTTAAGTCAAATGATAATTTGCCAAAACCATGGCGTTAAAGTCTTGGCCACAACTAATACCAACGCCACAACAACGTAAGTTTTTCAAGTAAGGAGAAGCGGACAAATATAACTTGCGACAGCTTTACCTTCACGGTAATGGACTTATGTCCATCAGTTGCACCAAAAACATTTGTCATCGAAGTACTAAATTTGTTGCCGGTATTTTAACTGTATACCTTATATATGTTTCAACATCGTTAGGCGGTGAATAAAAACAAAAAGAGAAAAATCTATACCAACCCTGGATTTATATTCACCACTCGTGGGAATTTTTGATTCTAGTAAATAAGAGGAGTGTACTTTGATTGTGAAATATCAACTGTCCTTTAATTTAAAAAACACTTTAAACATTTATTTGGAACGAAATGGGACGAAATGGGAAAAAAAACACTGGCATTTAAATATTTAACAACCCAATAAATATTTAAAAGTGTTTGGAGCAACAGATCGTCACAACAAGTTAAGCTTTGTTTAAAATTAAAGAATTAAAATTGCTGACATTTTCCGCTTATAGTGCAGTATATTATTGTTTGTTCGCTAAGCGACCTTTACACGGTCAGTCATAGGAAGTCAGTCATCCACACATATAATCAGTCATCAGGCAATATCAAAAGGGTTTTGATTTTTCGTCAAACAAATGCACGCATACAGACTTATTTTTAAAAACACAATATATATTACAGATTGATGTCAAATGACTGACCGTGTAAAGGTCGCTTTAGACTTACACACATGAATACATTAGTTCAGGTCCTTGGTTTTGGGCGATATGTAGCTAGGTAGATACATATAAAATTCCGCATTAATATTATAAAAATCCGTATGCACAAAATTTTAGTGAAGCTATTTAACTTTTTTAATAAAAACTCGAAAAATCTTTCTTTGTCTCAATTTCATTTTCCCAAAAAAAAAAACAGAATTGTTTTTCAAAATTAAAAAAAAAAAAAACAAATTTGATTTTCCTGTTTAAGCACAAGAATACTTCCGCATAACAAAACAATTTTTTTGTTCGCATTCAATTACCATGCCAGAGAAGAGGATATAACTTTTTCAATTATCAACCATTTTCCATTTTAACTTTTCCCACTTGACGAAAAATACAATCAAAAGAAAATCTTCAAATTAAAAAAAAAAAGAGTAAACAATTTTAATATAAAATGTTTTCCCATTATAATTTGCCAGCAATGTCTGTGAGACAAAAATATAAATTGAATAATCATAGGAACAATGGCAAGTTGAAAAAGATAATTCAATTAATATATATATATAGAGACACACATACCAAAAGGATATGATTCACAGCACAGCCTTCATTTCTGTCGTCTGTTTTATATCTACTTGGATGGATGGATGGATGGACAGGATTCAATGTTCCAACAGGGTGCAGATAGGATATCATTCTTTTGTTATTGTTTCCATTAATTTCATTGAAATCCATTCGGTTGTAATAAATTTGCGTAACAAATTTTGTCTGCACAAAATTATGTCACAATTCCATCGATCATCCTGAAATCATTAGCAGGATATTTGACTGATTCAATTTGTCGCAATTGGTATGATTTCTTTTTTCTTAATCAATCGTGGTGGTGATGATGGCGTGATAGTGATGATGATGATGAGAGTTAATAGAAATGCTGGAGGTAAAATTGAAACGGCTACCGCATTGGTCACGCACGAAATAAATGAATTAATTCAGAAAAATTAAACCAATCGATCAAATTCTTAATTGTCCGCAAACGTTTCTTTTTATTCTGTTTAGTTGAATTTTTTTGATTTCTGGATGTGCGCATATTATAAAATAAAGATACATCTCGTTCTAAGGATACACCCTCTTGGGAAAAAATAGGATATCGAAAGTTTTCGGAAAATCAACACGTTCGATCTGCGTTAAATGATAATTGGAGTGATGGTTTTTAACATTTTTTCATAAGTACGTTCGAAAATGTAAATTACAAATGTCAGTGACGAAATGAAATGTGTTGTACCCAGTTGAATTAGAATGGAAAAAGTTGTAATTATATAAATTGTGTCGGTTGATTTTGGAAAAACAATTTGAGAGACAAGCAAATCTTGTCTCTACACCAAGGAAGCATCTTGAGACCTTTGCTGTTTATTACAGTTCTTCCATGTCTAATATCTTGAAGATAACTGCCCAAAAGTTAATAATTTATTCTTAGCTTACAATGAAGCCATCGTGAGTGAAAATCCTATACATTCTTGCAATGAGCATTTGATAAATGGGTGAACGTTTCGAAGAAAATAGGCACCGCATAACGGCAAGCAAAATAAAATGCTTAGGCCGTGTGCCAATTGCGTTAAAATTGTTGTTAAATTTGATCCCAGATAAATTTGATCCCTTTTTATTTGGGTAAATAAAATTTAAGCCTATTGCCATGTCAATTGAATGAAATAGGATTTTTTTAAATATAAATTTCCAATTGCGATTCCTTGTGTTCAAGAGCCTATCCAGAAATGTTGACTAATGTTTAAATAGTTGACTAATGACTATTATTAACAATAGTTATCTAATAGTTGTCGTTCCTTTAATACAAAATTGCTACGAATTTCATTCAAGTGTGTCTCAGTACTTATATAAATGCATACACAGTTTTTCACAACAACAAGAAGCTTTCCAGATCGCTTTAGACACAATCGATAAAAAAAAATCAATAAAGAACGCGGCCGATAATAAAAATATGTACAAATGAACGCAGCAAAACAAATGTCAAAAATTATTCATTTGCTAAAATGTTAACGAGCTCCTGACTCATGAGCAGGTTAATTTTTGACGTCTGTATTCACCTCAGTATAGTTTCAAAATTTAGCCATTTGATCAAATTTAACAGCAGTTTTGACGCAAATGGCACACGGCCTTAAGTGTCAAATTTCTCGTTCACATACGCTAATTCAAGACATTTACCTGAATACCAGTAAGACCAAATAAGCTGGTATGATGTTCTTGTAAATACAAGGGGGTCTCTTAATCCTTCGAGAAATCTAAACACGGGACCCATAAATATTATGCAATAAGTCAAAAATTAGGTGTAGACTAGGCTGATATTTTAAAATATTTTTCAGTAGTGCCAAAATTAGAAAATATATATTTTTTTTTTGTTAAATAGGGACGGATCGATGTTGGTAGTCTGATGTTACAGCCATGTTGTTTTGGTGACATGTGTCAAATTTGTTGTTAATTGTTAACTTAGTGATGGCCATAAATTTTTTTTTGGCAAACCTTTTGAAAAAAAAGAAGTAGGGGAGGTACTGAGAAATCCAGTCAAAAGTACCTAATTTTCACATGACATGACACTCACTGGAATAAAAGTTTATTGCAGGTCGTAGATCGTCTTTCTTTCGAGTTAATTTCTACAGAAAACAAGAAATTTAAAGTGCCGTAGGTCGTCATTAATTCTAGCTAAGTAACATTAGTGCTCTTAAACAGAAAAAGGCCGTTCGCTTCCTTGTCGTAGCACAGATATAAATATGCTGGACAGAAATTGGGCAGCTTTGATGAAGGCAATTTGTACTCGATTATAAGACGAGAAATATTGATTGGTGTCAATTATTTTCAAGAACAATGTTGGATCAAGATACATGTTCTATCACCGAATTATAGTCAACAGAAATGTTTCGAACAGAAATTTCTTTGGCAGGACTTTATAGAAGTTCGGTTTAAGTTAATCTAGTTGCTTGAAAAAAAAACTTAAAGAACCATGGGGACTGTTCAATATTTTATAATGGCGGAATGGAATCCAAATTTGAAGTGGAGGAAGAATTGATAAGCGTATAGATTCTGGTTTACTACTTGATATTGAAATTTCCAAAAACATTTCCTAGATAACGTTTTAAAGATTTAAAAGATTTTTTCATCAAATTCAATAAAACAAAATTAAATAAAATTAAAAATGTTGATGCCCCTAAGTTCTATTTCACTTGAAATTGTTTTCCTATAATTCGTTGCCGAAACAACTCACCAACAGATATAGAAAAATATTTCCATCCAAATCATGGCTTTCAAGCCCCGGGATCTATGCGTGCATAGAAAACGCAAAGTTTGTCCAAAAACTTTGTCGGACGGATATCCTGATATGAAAATTACAGAACCCTCTCTCTATATACTCCCAACACTGTTTTAGTCTCAAAATTTAGCAACACAATAATTACAGGACAATAGAATTTGCAAGTGTGTTCCACTCATTGGACGAAAAAGTTTTTGCACCCCCTTGGTGAACGTACATTTGTTCTCTACCCTCACCATATTCCTATACCCAGGCTAGATGCTGTGTTGTATAGTCGCAATTCGTTAAATTATCCTTCATTGCCGTGAATTTAGAAGAATCTGCTACTGACAGATACGAGAAAAGGCGGGAATTGTTCCCAAAGCTGTTTGTGAATTATTACTGGGTGTTATACTGTGTACAGGATAATATTCTCTATACAACAATGACCCACCACCACCATCAGCATCAGCTATCGCATAGAACCCGCTTGAGAAGTTTGAAAAATTATAACTTTTATATATACAAACCAAACGCTGGCTCATGTGCCGAGTTTATCCTTATAAACAACTGGAGGCTATTCAGTGGTGGTGGGTTGTATTTGATTTTAGCTTTTAAGTAGATTGTAATCCTTATTGTTGTTCCAGTTTCAACATGGTATTTCAGTGTGAAGAATTTTTCCTGTATAAACATTGAACGCTTGCTAATACTTAAGGAACATAAACATCTCATGGTATATTAAGAGTAGGTATTTAATTCAAGTACATTACAATTGAAAATGCATTCGACAATCTTCTTTTTCTGTTTGTGTAACCGCACAAAACCCAGTCACGTGCCACCATTCATTCCAGCTAACTATAAAGATTAATTCTGGTCATTGATTTTGTTTCATTCGGCGATGTGGAGGCGACGATAAGATTAATGATTATGAGGCTAAATTGTGTCTGTTTTTGATTGAAATTAATTATTTGAGTGGAGAATGGGATAGAATTATCGACGAGGAAAATTGTAGCAATAAATGTGTTAGAATTTATGAAAAGACTTATATTTGTGCTCTTTATTTTTTATATTCTCTTTTACAATTGCTTAACGTCTTCTCTTTTTTTTTCGTTAAAGGTTAAAATATGGTTTCAAAATCGTCGCATGAAATGGAGAAACTCTAAAGAACGTGAACTTCTAGCCAACGGTGGATCGCGTGACCAAACACTCCCAAACAAAAACAATCCCAATCCAGATTTATCAGATGCCAAATGTGATCGAGCATCATCGGCCTCACCGCCTCCAATGTCACCAGAAAATTTGTCATCTGGCGCTCAACAACGACCACATTCAAATGCTGGCTCATCAGAGGCGATTCCATCACCACCTCCACTCAATAGTGTGGTCAGTAAATTTCCTCAAAATATTCAACAACTTTCTCCTCCGCCCTTATCTAAGGTTCAGTCAATGAACCATGATCAATCACCCGCTGTCGTTGCGTCAGCCGTTGCTGCAGTAGCCGTTTGTGATTTTCAAGCGAAATTCAATGCAGAAATGCAAAAACATCTTTCAATGGATAGGAAATTCAAATTTGAACCCTCCGATGTCCAACAGCAGCAACAACAGCAACAACAACAACAACAACAGCAACAACATCAGCAGAGGCAAAGAATGATCAGTGATCTTTATGAAGGTGCTGCTGCGGCTAATCGAAATATTCCGTTGGGTTTGAATCAGCATTTTCAAAATACAGAATTTATGAAAATGTACTACGATGAGTATGACTCGAATTCAGATAGTGATGAAGAGATAAGTGTGACGTGACGGAATTAAATGTAAAAAATATTAAACTTTGTAAATAAAATATTATTAATTTAAGAACAATTTTAAATGCAGACTATACACAAAGTTCACATAAAGAGTGTGCTTTCTGAAACAATTACTTTTAGGTTATAATTAATTTTCTTTTTAATAACAAAAATACAGCGAATGTAATTTAAAACATTTTTTAATTGTTTATTTTTGTAATTTATTTAATTTATTTATTTTTCGTATTATGTAAGGATGATTATTGTAATATTTATTAACAACGTGAATTTAAATATGTATAAAAAAAAACATAATAAAATGACTTAAGTGTATTACACATGAAAAAGTATGTGAATGTTATTTTTTTATGTAATTTTAGACGCAGAGCTAGCGACCGATTAACTACGTTATTTCATTAAGGCCAAAACTTTGTTCACAGGTTTAGGTCCGACGAACACAAAAATGCTTTTTTTACATTCCGGTGCCCTCAATGAGTCCCTAATTTTTAATCTTGAAGGTGGTAAAAAAAGGTGCTCATTCACCTAATCTCAGCTAGGCTCATCTTTTAATATATATTGGATCATTGGTTCCGTAAGAAAATAATACTGTAAGACATTTAAGCCCTGAATAATATGCTTAAGACGCTCGTATGTATGTAAGGAAAATGACCTCATTCAACTTATTTCAGTATAAGGCTGAAATTATGCACAATTAATATGATGAAAACGAACGTCGGTCAATGACTCTGAGGACATAAAAACTAATGCTCTGAGATTTCAGATTTTTGTTGTCGAATAAAACGCAAAAAGATATTTTTGTGTGTATCATTTTATGTTTGTTCATTTATTAATTGGCGAGAGGGAGATAAACTGAGTCCACACTAACTTGACAAGTTGACAGTCTCACACATTGTTGTGTATGTGAAATCAAATGAAAAAATCTCACTTGAGATTTCAAGATTTTGATCTAGACGTAATCTAGATTTGATTTTTTTGACCAATGAAACACAAAATCTTAAAAAGATGAGAAAATAATATATCTAGATCAATAAAAAAGCACTTTTTGCGACCAATGAAGAACCACATAAAATTCAGTACAAAATGGAGCTTTTTTTCGTTGAAATCAAGCACTCAAACACCGATGGAAAATATTATGTTGTTACTGCTTATTAAATCTTGAATAACCATTATTTCTGCCTCATACTTTATAATAGCTTTTTCACTAACGTGTACCCTCATAGCAAACTTTTTAAAATATATTACTCACCGCTTTTGACGATTGTACAATTTTCATCTTTTCATCATTTTTTCTTGCTTGAATAAAAATTCTGTGAGATTGAGAAAAAGTTCAAGTTTAAGTTTGAAATGACAATTTTAATATACAGCTATATACTCACAAACTTTAATTTGCAAAAATATTCTCATTGTCCTTACATATTTTGTCTTTTTTTTCCCATGGCATGAACGCATGAACTTAAACAGAATTGCAGAACAAAACGATTCTTATTTTAAAACATCAAAAACACAATTAAAAATGTTTTTTAAGACATCACTCATTGAATATGATTTTATTGACATATAAGGTGTTTAATAGTACAAAGGTGTTTCGAAAAAAAACTAAAAAGCTGTAAAAATGTCTCCACAACACTTTTTATGTTTTCTTTTTCCATTAACCATCATTAACTTTTCAACTTGGAGGACTTGAACGCAAATGTTTTAGATTCAAAAACTTTTTATACACCTACAAACTCGCACCCACACCAAATCCTATAATGATTAACCCCCCCTTGGTTTTCAGGGGGGCAGAATGCCACTCAAATACCTCATTTAATGTTTTAGAGTTTAGGTGTCTACATGACATTGGGAACTTCTTTCAAAGTTGAATTTGGGGATATATTTCGTTACGAAATAAACCCTCAATAAAAGGTTATGATCTAAGTCCCCAAAAAACCATGATAGAAGTCCCCAATTCTTTCAAATATTGGGTATTTATTTCATATGGAAAAAAAAACTCATCTATATATAAAAATTATGAGGGTTATTTCATGTTGCTTTTGGGGTTATATTTCATTGGGGGATGTTTTCTGAGATCAAATTTTCACTAACTCAAGAGAAATGTTGATTGAAGGAAGAGCAGGTTCAACCCAAACTGCCAAAATAAATAAATTATTTTATTATTTTATTTAAATAAATGTGTTAAAATTAGTTGAACATTTACCGCGTCATTTTGACATTTTCCATTGAATTTTTTTTGTTAGCAAACATCGAATGCATATTATTGCATAGGTATACTTATACCTAAGTACAAAGTAGGTATGTAATTCGTGTTATAATGCTAAGCGCTCTGAACGCTCAACGCTAAAAATAGCTTGCTGCTGTTATAATGGACATGTCCATGTATTTTTATCAATCAATAATGCAAAACCTATTCATTAAAATTATTTTTTTAAAGGAAGTATAGGTAGGTACATTTAACATATATAGGTATTCATCGCTGAACACGGGTCATAATATTTATCTACATACATCTTTTATTAAATATCCACCGCCCATTATATGCAGATAATTGGTACCTAAATCAGTATCTATATTACATAACTATACCTACTTACACCTACAATATATAATCTTTTTTGCAAAGCGACTTACCTAGAGGCAGTTCAATCAAACTGTATCTATTGTTAAAAATTAAATTCGAAATGGATTATTTTGCACACGAAGCCGATAAACACAAAAAGTATCAAAACACAATGATAAATAACGGAAATTAAGCAACAAAACAAAAAAAAACTATTGAACCCGAAAAAATAACACTTTGAAATAAATTTGGACATGGTAATGAAATTAAAAGGAAAGCCCCGGCAACGCATAACAAAAACGCACAAATTTCCCGAAAGATAACACAAGAATGGAGATTTTTGCAAACGAAAACACTTGTTACACTTTCTTTTTATATTGAACTTAACCTTACATTTTCAATGCATTTGCATAATTTTGATATAAAACACATGCCAGACAAAAGACGACTTTATTTTAAATTAACGACTATTTTGAAATCAACCGACATTTTGAACACACCGCACTACCACACCGACGACGACGAATCACGCCATCATACCAGAAAACGAACATCGAAAAAATTGCAATCAATTTTTTTTTCTTTTGCAAAAAACACTGCTTTACATTTATCAAATTGAATGAAATTTTTTTTAAATCAACACTTTAGATATTGAAAAACATTTATTTCGTATTATTTAAACCGCACATTGAAAATTAACACATAAATTTAATACTTTTTCTAAGCGATCACCGACGAATGAACCGAACAACAAAACGCACTTCACTAAACTGAACCTGTTGCTGTCATCGTAGACAAAGTAATAGATTTGATAAACATCGAAAAGTATGCAATATTGATTTGAAATTTCATTTGAATGGATTTAGTTGGGTTTGATTTTTATTTTAAAACAAATTTTTTTTAATAACAATTTTTTATAATTATTGTTTTAATGGTTGGGGAATTTGTACAATATTATAAGAATAGGAAGTTTGAATTAATGTGTTGTCATGCTGTTAACAAAAATCTAAACTATCCTTTTCTCAAATCTAAACACTAGTTCTGCAATACTGATAATCTCATATAAATTATTTTATCATAATTATAATATGGTTTATAATAGTTAAAATAGGTTTTTTTTTTGTACAAATATATGTTTTTTTTTTCTTAACAACAATCAACAAAGGAATAATTAGAACCACTACAGATACTGTATGGTTCAAAACAAAAATTCTTACAGATAACATAAATGATGCACTCAATTTCTGCTATGATTTTAAGTTAAGTTGAAAAGAAATTTCAGTTGATTTTTTTGCAACAGGATTTTAAATCTTGTTTTGTCTTAAACTATATGTAAATAAATATCTATAATAGATTTTCTTTGTTCTAATTTATTCATCATCAATCCGCACAGTGGGATTTTCGAAAGCATGTTTTTGTGAATTCACTATTGAAGGATCAATGGGAAAATTTGTTGACATGCTATTATTGTTGCTGCTAATTGTACTTATTGTATTTTTGGATGGTTTTTGTGTAATATGCATTACACGATTTTCTTGGACTGCATTAATGATGATAGAAATGAGCAGCCCCAAGATAATGGTGGAAGAAGCTCCCAGGAAGGAATACCACATATAGCTGATTCGGAAAAGTGGATATGATCTAAAAAGATTGATTATTTTTTATAGAACAACCAAACATTTAGTTGTACATTCGTTATACATACGTAAAACTGTTATATTCAGCTAAAGGAATAGGTGTTTCTGACGTTGTAGTGTTCACAAAACAACTACAAGCTTCAGCTGCTAGCGGAAGTTGGTCCTGTTTAAAATCGGCAATTTGTGCAACGACACCAATGAAAACAACAACCAGAAGCGAAATTATTCCACCATAAAATGCACCCTAAAAAAAGATGTGTTAAGATTTTTGACTAACATATTTGAATTTCCAAAAAAAATTACCTTTGTATTGGCCTGTTTGAAAAAGATTCCTAGAAGAAACAATCCCAGGGTAACACCACCAATAAGTCCATTTAATGTTAGAGTAGCTTGTAGGACTCCTCCGAGTTTCTCAACAATGAAAACTAATGCAAATGAAATTGCGCCATATCTGAAAAAAGAAATGAATATTAGGTATAACGCTTAATTTCTCCCTATGAAACAACAAAAATTATATTCTGATTTCTTTCACGACTCAAATTAAAATTAAAAAAAAAAGAAAGCTATATGATTGCTATTTATTCAGTAACCGACGTTTTGAAGACAGATGGCGTTGCTGTGGGGAATTACCCTTACCATCGTGAACTACTACATGTCAAACCATGAATGAACTTTTGGAACAGGGATGTTTATAATCGATCACACTTACCCCAATGACATCCACTTGGCATACAAAGCTCCCTTATCAGGTGAAATTTTTATATTAAGTCCATTTATTAGCAGATCCTCACACGTAACAGCTGCAAGTGAGTTCAAAGCTGAGGCAACTGTTCCCAAACTAGCAGCAAAGATTCCAGCTACAAATATTCCAGCTACTGAGTAAATATGTTCATAAACATTCATTATGTAATATGGTAGCAATTGATCTGTTGCGGTAATTTGTCCAGCTGTTAAGGGATCACATCCTGAGTAATGAGTGTAGACCATAAGTCCAGTGTAAAAGTTCATCAAAAAGACGATGACAAGTCCTTTTTTGAAAATCAAAGTTTAGAAAAAAGTATTTTATAAGAAAAGTATAATTCTTACCAAGTATTGAGAATCCTAAGGCAAGATTAGCTAACTTTGGAGATTTCAAAGACATACACTTCTGCACTGAAGCTTGATTCGTACAGAACAATGAAGTCCAGTAAAAGAAACCTCCAATTACAACGGAAAAGACTGTATGCCGTTCTGTTGGATTTGGTGAAAAGCTGATAAAACAAAAAAGAAAGAAGTTTAATATGTAAAATCTTTTGAGAAATATGACTTACTTAAAAAAATCCAATCGATCACCTTCACCAGCAGTGTTAAAGATCAATTCAGCACCTCCTGAATAGAAGCACCCAAGAATAATAATAAGTACAAGAGAAAAGGCTAAAACTACTGCTTGAAAGGTATCAGCAATAACAACAGCCTTCATTCCTCCCTGGGAGGAATAAAATACACAAACAAGATAGATGAGTATAACAGCAATTCTTGTATTAAGTCCTGTTGCCTTGGAGAGAGCAATTGCTGGAGCCAAAACAGCTACTGCAGTATAAAAACACATCTGAAATAAAACATATAATTTAATCATTGGAGTCATTGAATAGGACAACACTTTACCTGAATGACATACAGCAATGCACCAAATAATCTTATTTCCTTTCCAAATCGTATACCCAGATACTCATAGCAACTTGTTAGTTCCATTTTAAAGTATATCGGGTAAAAAATCTTCACAGCCACGGGAATCACAAGTATCATTGGAATTACTATTGAAATCAAGATTGTTTTAGATATTAATTTTGGTGTGTTTTAATTGAACTTACCAATTAAAACATATTGCGTTCCTTGGAAGTACATTTCGGAAGGATTTCCCAATAATTCAATTGCTGTTATAAAACTCGTTGTCAAACTTAAAGTAACTGGAAAAATTGACATTTCTGATCCTAAAAGGAACTCACTGGATGACGAACCGGAATTTTTAAAGAATCCGTAAAATATTCCTACAAGAGAATCAAAAATATTTTAATATTCTTTTAAACTTCTGTCAAACCTACCTATTCCTAAAGATATGGCAAGCATTGCTAATAGCACCGTATAATCATAACCCGAAAAGCCAGGTTTATGTCCTGGATCATTGCACTGTTCCTTTCCAATATTTTCTTTAGGAAAAAATAATTCGGTAAGAAAACTCATTTCTTTAGCTTCGGTTGACGTAGATACCACATTGTAGTTCTCAGTATTGAAAACAATTTCAGCATTGTCGATAATTTTTGGTATACTATTATCGAAGTCAGATTGAAGCGGTACGGTGTAAGCGTTAAGGATTTGACATGTAAAGATGATGAAAGTGACGTACGATATTCTCGTTGGAGGTGACATTTTGCGGTTATATTTTGTATATGTCTGGAGCAAAGATGTATATATATGTATGTGGATTTATATTCAATTTCGATGTAATTCTTTTGGTTTGAAATAAATTTGGGTTTTAAAACTTTATAGTTGTAAAAATAATTTGCTTGTTAGGGGCGAGTTATTTACATCTCCGGGATTATCACAAGTTATACATAAAAAGATGATTATTAAGTAAGACAACCTGAAAGTAAAAAATAAAAATGAAATTTAATTAATATTAAAAATATTTAAAAGGATAGATTGATATCTAGGAGGTTACATTAATCTGTTGGACATAAACGTTTGTACTTCATACATGTGCCGCGATTAAAAAATCCCAGAACTAGTACAAGCAATTAGTTTGTTATATAACCCCTTCAATATCATTTTGCAAGGCATCGTTCGAAACTCGAGTGTCAATCAATGAGGCAACATCTTTTCAATGTCGATACAAGTGCTCTGACAGGTGCCCATGACATTGATATCGTCAGTATTCAAGTTAAGTGGTTCTAGTGGATTCTTCGATTGATTTGTTCTAGAATACATGGCTAGTGTGTGGTAAAAAAGATTCAACGAAAACCTAAGTGGTTTATACAGTGACATGGATGTAAATGACCTAAATATGTCAATGACCTCGAAGGTTAAGTTATGTAGAACGAATCGTCAACAAGGCATCCAGACTATAAGAGTATAGGATCTTCGAAGCCACCAAGGAAAAGAAGATCTCAAGAAACTCGATGTGCAAAGAGGTGACTAATAAGAGGGAGAGAGAGAGGGAGAGAGAAGGAGAGAGAGAGATAGAGAGAGAAATCTTGGTACGCAAATGTAATAATTGAACTTGTAGAATTAAATATTTGATTAAGTCTAATTTGTTTTTCAGCAATTGAGTGTATCTTTAGAAAACTAGTATTTAAATGCCGGTAAACAAAATAATTTAAATGATCTTGTTCATAATCGAATTTGACTAAGCACCGGAAACGCATGGCTTATAGCTTCATAAACATTGACAATATAGAATTGTTGATCAATTTATCGAAGCATAATATATCATTGTGTCAATTATGTCTCAGACAGACGTAATGATGGAAAGTTACTTTTTTCTTAATAAAAATCGGTCTTCTTTCGTTTTCATTTAAGAAGATTTATCTTTTCGAATGGTTTCGAACTATTTTGAAGTTTTTTTTTTTATAAGAACCATCGAATCTTTCCAATTATAACTATATGCAACTTCTGTAATTCCACAGAAAAAAAAAATATATGGAAATGATCTTTCATCAAATTATTATGAGTGTCGATTAATTTCACTTTATTTCCTTTTCCCCATATACTAACCAATTATTTCTAGAAATAGTTTAATTCATAGTTAGTTGATTATATATTTTCTCATGTGACCGCAGCCAGTCTGTACGCTCGAAGAGGTGTTGTATACTTAATTAACATTTCTTGTGATGGCTTTAACAGCAGCAGATCGATTGGTGAGATCAATTTGGTTTGAGCCGGCTTTTTGCAAATTTTACAGGTAATATATAGATTTTTTTTATTTTGGGTATTTTATTGTGCGAAAAAGAGCTTTAACAATAATATGTGCGTTAGTGTTTAAGTTGACAGCAGTAGGAGAGGTTTCGAAGATCTTTTGTGACCAGATATAACAGTGTGAAGTGTTAAGCTCTTAGCTCTTGAATGTGATACTTAAGAGGGGCAAACCTAGACAGAGCCGAAGAAAAGATCTTAGAAGATTTTTATTCAGGCCAATATATGTGTTTTAGTTGGAAACAGCAAGTGAAGTAGCTAGCATCGTTAAGGATTTAAATAAAGTGCTATGGTTTTTGAGATTACAATCGTTCGTTGTTTATGGAGTGAAATACATACATATGTCAGCTTAAAAAAATCTTAAAAAAATGTCTGAGATAGTGGTCCTTAATCAGTGTTAATAAAAGTTGTTAAACATTTTTAAAAACGCCTCCAAGAAAGAAAATTATTTTCTTTTTGAAAATGTGAGTTAGTGAAAAGTGGTATATTTGATTGAACTGTGCATCGCGTTGCCGTCGTCAATATCTAAGCTCTAACCATTTAATACGTGATCGAAATGAGAACGTTCAAATGTCCTTTGATCCTGTGACAAATCTATGAGCAAAGTTTTTTTCATTCCATTGGAGCATTTTACAAACGCATCATTCTGCAAAAAAACCCGGGAACAAAATTGGATTGCAGAACATCGTGGAATAAAAGTTATATGATTTAACCTTTTAGCAATAAGAAAAAGGTGAGAGCATTAATAATAAAATAAATATTACAACTCTGCAATAAATATGCAGCGTTTTAATATAATTTGTATACAATTTTTTTTATTTATTTGTCACTATACTTTGAAAATTATAAATTTAAATAGAACCTAAAAGAAATAACAGTCAATTAATATCAATTTGTATGACAGTTGAAGAGTGTAATAATTATCACACTTAATTTGTATCATTGTAATTTTTATAAAAAAAAGAAATTTTTCGTTCTATACTTTCCGTTTTGCAGTACGCTGCTGCTACGAAATATAAGGTGAATCGGTCGGATACCCGTTCAAGTAGCAGCTTATACCACTAAACGGAAAGTGGAACTTAAAATTTCGTTTATGATTTCGATTTCGTTTTACATCAACAGCGTACCAAGCTTTAGTTTAAAAAAGTTGCAATAATTTTTATCTGTGTTTTGTTATTTTGATATTTCACAGAAATTTATCGCATCGAAAAAACTCAAAAGCTTACAATTGTTTGACCAAATCTCTCCAATTACAATTACGATTGCAAGGTGTTCAAATCAAACACACTTTTTGATTTACTTAGGTACTATAAGAAATCTCTTCCAAATCTACTTGCAAAAAAACAAAAAAAAAATTAGAAACGTCAAATAAAATCTTGTTTTCGTGATTCAAAGAGATTTCGATATCTTTTCGCTCGAAATCTAGATTTTGATTCAGTGGTGAAAAGCCTACTTTTAATTCTCCCACTTTAATCCAAGGATTTGACCATAGAATAATCAATAAATAGAACATCATCTAAGGAGGCTCCAGCTCCACACACTTTTGAAATTATTATTTATTATTTGAAACACAAGTAACTGATCTTTTATTTTGGTTTCTTTTAACATTAATTACAGTTCATTTTAATTTCATATGAGCTCAGTCAGAGCTGTTGTCAAAATAATTAAAAAGTCGTACATAAACTTGTTAATGTGTATTCGTGAGCTATTTACCAAAAATTGTGTTTTGCAAAGAATTTCTCAAGCCTCTGATTAGGGCTCGAGATGTGGAATAACGTGTTTAAAAATAAAGATATAATCAGCAGCCTTATGCTCCATTTCCGCCAGTTTGCATCAAACTGTCACCAGGGTTAATTTCAAATAGAAAAATCCATTTCCGTTTTTTAGTTTTAAGATCTCACTTTTTCCTTCTTTTTTTAAACTGATGTCTATTTATACTTACTTTCGACACTAGTGATAGAAATGGTGAAAACGATCAGAAAGCGTTGAGCCATTTCCGAAATGACATCGTATCACCGGTGAAATAAAACGAATTTTTGTATGTGTATTTGGAGGTTTTGAAGTTTTCAATAAACGATAGACATAGAACATAGATAAACTGTAACTAAGAAAACCCTATGTTGGTTAAGTAATCAAGATCATTTCAATGATCATTAATTATATTATTGTAGCTCAATGTCATTTCATAACAATATTTTCACTGTAACCGGAATATAGAAAGAAATTTTAACCATAATTAAAAATGAAAATTCATTTAATTGAATACCTTTTCAAGATCACCCAACACTATGTTTTAATCTATAATCGAATCGGTAATTATTTAATTAAATAACACCTTCTATTGGTGATTTCTATAAACGTTTTAGTAATCAATTAAATAAAATTTCTTTAAACAACAATCTTACACAAAATATACTCAAACCCATAGATACACATTGATCAATAAATGATCATGATGAGTAATAAAATAATATTGGTTGTGGTTCTCATCTGGTTTTCTCTTCATGTAACTAGAACCAGGAATGATCGAAACTTCCTTTCTTCTCCTGTTGTTCTTGTTGTTGTTTCAATCAATTTGTTTACTTAATAACGATTCATAAAGAGTGTTCATTTACACACTTTCTTAATGAGGCAAAACAACTTTTATTAATTATAGGAGGGCAATATCATGACCTGAAAATTTATCTTAACTGAAGTGAAGCATTTAGTAAATTTTAATTTATTAATGTGTAATACATATCAAAAAGCACTTGAAAACACGTTGTTAACTATATAGTGTGATACATTTTCGGCCCCTCTTTCTCTCAAAATTCAAGTGAAAATCTCGATGGCCCTTAAGATCACGATTAAGTACTGGTTTTCTATTTTAATAGCTACTGTTATACCTAGGCTACTGCATACCTTTTGAGATACTTGACTTTTTTTTTTTAAATAAATTATAAAAGTCTAGTCAGGTTTTGTAATAGCTTTTACATATATAAGTGAATCCAAGCAGATCAATCGAAGTTATCTGGTTTGATTCAGATATCGGCAGACTTACCGGCACGATCCGGTTGGACGCGGTAATCAAATATGCATCACATTGTTTTGTTTTATAAGCCGTTGTTGTATAACAACGCTGGCTGTCGACAATTATTGCTGTTTGATTTGTCATAAAAGTACGATTCTTTTAAAAAACGCGACTAGGGCCCTTGTTGAGATATACGTTTATGTAAAAATCTTAGATACTTTTTTGCACGAGAGTTTGAGTTTGTTTTCAGTTTAAGTTTGTTTCTAATTTTTAAAGTGAGCAGATATGTTTGATTGATTGTTTTTTTTATATTAGGCGTTAGGCGAGTAGGTACCTTTTGTCTCTACGTAGATTGAACACAAAAAATTAATTAATATAGTGACGATGATGGTTTTTTGAAAAAAACGTTCAATTTGTGCATACAGGTCCAGAAATTCCACAGATATAAATATGTTAAGCATTTCGTCATGTTAAAATATAAGTGTTTTTAATACTTTTCGAGAAGCGGAGAACTTAATTATGAGTATAATCGTGGGAACTATTTTTAATGAATATTTTTATCTTAAATCGACAATTTTTCTTGTCCACATTAATTAAGGTGCTTTGTTATTATTTTGTCAGCATAAATCTTGTGACTGCATAAATTTTTAGAATATGTTGTTTTTCTATGTTGTTCCTGTCCGCGATCAGTTTTTTTTCCACTATAAACGCCGGAAACATTGAAAAACATCAATTTGAATTTTGGCTTTAAAAAAAAAAATTTGTTTTTCATTGGTCCTTTTAAAACTGTAAGTTGTTAATGCAATTGAAAAACGCCATTTTAATTTCTAACAACCGAATAAAAATTTCAAAGTGTTTGAAGAAACTGGGCATACTTATACGCCCGAATGAGCTTATCATCAGTTCTTTGCCGTTTCAACTGCCAAAATAGTTTGTAAAAAACTCATGGTTTGGTCACCTTGAGTTATAATCTGACAATTAAGAACACAATTGATATGACAGACGCAGTCGTTGAAACAACATGGCTGCGAAGACTGTCAACATTTACAGATCTTTGTTGGAAAATTCTTTATAATCATCAATTATTTTATTAATTAAGTTTAAATAATTTTGTATACTTGTTTGTTTATGGGCAAAAGTTCTTTATAATTTACACATTTAATAAATAACTATTTAAATAATATCTATGAAAAAAATGTTCTAAAATTGTTAAGATCCGATGACATATGTATCTATACTATCGATTTTGTGGAATTATAGGCGTTGTTAATATAGTGACTTTAAATTTTAAATCCTAATTTAGTTTTTAAATCCAAATAAACAAATTTTAAACCTGGATTTAACTTATTTTAAACCCGGATTTTACGAGTTTTGTGTCTATTAGATTACGTTTTTTTTATTGAAATATGGAATTCAAATTTACTGAAATCTGTTTTAAATCCAGAGTGAATAACAATACGGTAATACGATTTCCAGATTGAATAACATGAAAAGCCGAATGGCAATACGAAATTATTTGGAATTGAAATTGCACCTAAAGGTTAACCTTTTGAAAATCCCAGAAGGTTTTTTTTTCTAATCTTTTGTATGCAGAAAGGTTAAGAGTGTTTTTACGATTTTCATTTATAAGTAAGCTTGTTTTATAAAGACAGTTTACGAATTTTGTGTTAGTGGATTTGTTGTTCAATTAATTGTTAGACAAATCTAAGTCTAAAATCGAAAATTTAAGTAGATATGTGAGGGTATACTCTTTATTTTATTTCAAACAAAGTTACTTATTGAAGTTTCGACACTTGATTCAACTTTTTTTTTAATAATTTTTTGGAATTATATTTTTTGTTTTATAATTTTTACTAACGATGAAGTGTAGTACTAAAAAACCAAACTATGCATTTACTCCTTAAAGAATCGATTCAATGATTTTATTGATATAACGATGAAAAAAAAAGTACCATATACCTAGAATCTAATGATTGCTCGATATTTTTTTTTTCAAGGTCTGAAATACAGATATTTGATTAAAGTAAAAGTAAAATTATCGTTCAAAGTAAAGTAAAATTATCGTTCTTATTGTGAAATATTCTGGGATTTTTTTTGTTGCTTTTTAAATGAACGTAAATTTAAATTTTCTACTGACAGATTTATTAAATACTAACAACATTATTCTTGTGATCTTTTTAATTAAGAATCAATTTTAGAAGTCAAAACATTATTAAAACGATCAACCATCAAATGAAAAGTAAATCACTAAACTATTATCTATCGGGAAAAAAAATTGAAAATAAAAATAATTTTTACTCTACTATTAAAGTAAATATTATTTATTTATCCAATTTTCACATTTCACCTGACATATTTATTAAACAAATTTTTGTGTGAATATGGATAATTGTAATTCACATCACTCAATTTAAATAAAATTATAGATTGATTAGCTTTATCTAATCAGCACATTAATGGCAAATCAAATATGGTAATTTATTAGACCAGGTGTCAGTTCACACTTTCAGAGTCAAATTATGTTTTGTACTCACTTAATATTTAAAAAAAAAAGCGTCGTATCCTTTAAACAATAAAAATGTCCGAAATTGTATCTGCAGTATCGTGCCGCGATTATTTTTGTATTTCATTAACTTTACTTAAATTAAATGTCTCATGGACACAAAACAGTGTTTTTTAATCACTTAAAATTTCACGTTTTACACTTCAAAAGGGTTTTGATTTTTTTGGGGAATATCCTTAGAAGGTTCTCTCTCCTTTTTACCGGAAAATAGAATTGATTTTTTTTTTTAACCTAAACAGTTAAGAAAACTTTCGACGAATGAATATCTTTCTGCCATCGACCTTCTTTTTATATATAAACGAGTCTTGGGTGCTGTGAAGAATGAGAAAAAGATACTATCATCGGCTCTGACAAAGACTGTGTCGCCAAAAGCAAATTTATCCCAGAAGTGTAATAGCGCCAGGCAGAGTATCTATCGTGATAGTTGTTGTATCTCAGTATGTAACTCACACATGCCCACCCAGTTATTCTATATGATATTTTTTTTGTATATGAGTGCAGTCAGTGTATCTAGAGCTGGACTTGGAGAGTAGCAGGTCGAAATGAATTTGTCACAGCCTGGTCAATGGCCAATCAATAATCGCTTCTAAAGTGTGTAGTGTGCACTCTAAACATTTCTTTAGTGGTCATAAAGTTGTTTGATAGTTTTTGTTTGTTTACATTTTATATTTTCTGTTTTTTATGGGAGAACATTTAATTTCTTTTTTTTTATTTAATTTTTGGGATGATTGGTCAGATCAGAATAAAAAAAACTGTCGAGTATACATATTCCTTGATCTTGAAAATTTGTTATCATTTGTTTTTTATAAAAGAAAAAAGAAAGATACAGACTTTAGTTAAAACAACGAAGGCGTTTTAATGTAATTTATAGGTTTTTGTCTTTGATATTACTAATATTTATTGTTATACGATCACATCTCTTTGATGGTGTAAAGAAGTCATTTAATGACTTATCTATTACAAGTGTATGTAACATTCAATTAAAATTGATCGATGTAGATATATAAAAAAAAACTTTTGTTTCTATTTTATGTCGGCATTGTGTAATAAAAAAATTATTATTAATAGAAATATGTTATATGGAATAAAGGTAATCATTAAAAATTGACCCGAAATCTTTACTCAGAATTCCATTGTATTTCATTAAAAAATATCATGATGTAGGACATTTATTTTGATTTTCTAGGAAGATGAGTAACATTAATTAATGGAAAACTATTCTAATAGAAAATTTTTTTTGAGATGTAATTTTTTTGATTGGGAAATGTATCATCATCAGACATCAATATAAAGATCATTTTTTTCTTTGAATTTACACTACTAGTTAGTATTCTGATATTCATTCAAAGTGAATGTGTATTATTGTCGGTAATGTCCATAATGCAGTGTGGTATTCTTTATTCACGTCAACTGAATGATTTGACATTTCAGATCCGTGGTTGAAATTTCATAACATCTTTTATTGATTTTCTTATGTTTCTGGCTGCCAATTTTTCCGTTTGTTGATTCTCTTATTACAATTTTTGAAAACTGAACAAAATTCCGATATTCTCTGTATTTGGTTTTATTGTTTTTTTAATTAGATAATCAACAAATGCAGAAGCTTTTAAACATTTTCACATGAACATGAAACTGTTTGCATAAATGTCAAATTGGTTTAGGATAATGCAGTTCACCTAATGAATAGCAAAACTAAATTAGGCAGAGCGAATGGGAATCGAATGGGTGAATTAAAACTACCGTTCGTGAATAGCAGAATATGGCATTAACTGTCAGTTTTAATGTGTTTAATTATTACTATTATCAAATTTAGTCGTGTTTTCTGCGAGTCCATATAAACTTATCGAATAAAAACCACATTAGCTGATAGTCTATATGGACTATACGGTTTTTATCAAATGTAAAACAAGCTAAATAAATTACATCTGATGAAGCCGGAAAGAAACGGGAAACGTTGGGAAAATAATGAATCATAGTACTGTTATTGACTGCATATTTTACGAGAATCATTAATCCCAAATTCAACAACAACAAACTTGGCAATGTCGTTTGTATTTTTTAGATGTAAATACAGTTTTTATTATACATATGTAATATATTCTTGGAATCCAATAAATGTTCACTTAAATATTACGTTTACTTTAAATTAAGAAAGATTCCTGACAAAGAACATTTAATTTTTAAGTAAACATTCGCATACTTTAAATTAAATTGTAAATGACGCAAAATATTTCTGGCAACAATGTATTGTAGATATGTTTCATACGATCGTGTGTCAAACTGTCATTTTTGTCTGATATATTTGCTAACACTTATTTAACAAAAATTAAAATGCAATGTCAAGCTTTATTTTATATTTTGTTGCCAGAACCGCTTTAAATTTGAACAAAAACGGGTCAACATCCTGAACAGTACCTATGTTTTATGAGTTTGCATCAAAATCAAAATACATTAGTAAAACAAGATAGAAAGGAAGATAGAAAATTATTGATTGATTGATTGATTGTAAACTTATGCAATTTGTGTTGCAACTTGTAAACCATTTTTTAATGATTTTTAAGCTATGGAAAAGCTTACCACTAGGTTTTAGCCGTTCCCAATCTTAGATTTGTTACTTCTAACCACGCGTTTCCACAAAAGTTAAATCCAATACTTTTCATCCGCAATCTCATCAATCAACAATCCAGTTTTTTTCTATTCGGCAAATTATTTCCAGCCTCACTTTTAGTCATCTGTCAAAAATCAAAATTGATCATGGATTGGATATTGGATTTGCGGTCACCATTTGATTATCTGAGGCCGATATTCGTGTCATGAAAAATGTGCAATGAAGCCACCGGGTAAGGATAATAAGTTTCGGTTGTTTTTGATTTAAGGGCCAACCATAATAGTCATAAGCAAACGAAAGCTAATGTCATAGTTCTACGTCAAGTTTCCTTAAGTGCCGCCATTACCTTCAGTCGACCATAATGGTCGAACGCACACGCAAGCCAATTTCACATGTATTTGGCTGGCTGTCAGATTTACGTACGTAAACTGCGCTCTGGAGCGCTCTTTACGTACGGAGGCAAAAGTGAACGAAAACTTGCCGAAACTGAGCAATCCGACATTATGTGCGCACTATACAAATTCCTTGTTCTCGCTAATTTCGTACGGCACCGTACGTACTCATTCTTCTATTATGGTTCTGCCTTTACACTATAGCAGACGTTTATGATTTTTTAGTATTCACTTTAGGTGTTTTTTTATCTTCCACAGCTTCCACAGAACATTTTGATTAAAAAAAAAAATCGAATTTAATTTACAATTATTAAAACTATAAATTGACTCATCCTTCTAGGTATAAACATATGTATAAAACGGATATTACCAGTTTAATCATGTTTTGAACTCCTGATCAAACATGAGTAACACTTTTCTTCTTTGAAAATAAACATCACCGGGTACCAAATAATCCGGTTGTATGTGGATTGAAGTATTTTTTCCTTATTACTTTTTTGCGATGTTTTATGAGTTTGTAATGAAAGCATACATTTTTGTTAGCAGGAGTTGTCACAATACGCGTATATAAACAATGACAATTAATTATCCCGTTCTTACAAATTTTTGTACCTAACAACAGATATGTACATTATGCGTGTTTGAAAATTTTAAATAGCTTGGTCATTAATTAATCAAACTCATGGGAATAATAATCAAATTTTTTTATTATTGTTGATATTGCTCTGTTAACTATTAACTTCTTCGCCAATTAAAAAAAAAGTATCTTATTAATAGTCGGGGTTACAAAGATTATGTTCATCGAATCCAATCGGAAAATTTCAAAGCAATTGCGTAGGTTAATTCTTGTTTATTTATTATTTATTTATTTTTATTTATTTATTTATTTATTTTTTTTTTTCTTCTTATAACAATAATAAGTAATATACAAATTATAATTTTTTTTTTTTTTAAAGACTTTTTGTTTTAAAGACTTTTGTATGACAACCAGAAGGGAATTTTAAACTTAAGTTTCGTATAAATAGTAACGTAAGATTATACTGAAATTAACATTGTTACAAAGTTAAAGCTAAGGTTTGAGTTGAATATACATTTGGGTAATATTTAACTAAATTAAAATAAAATTTACAATAAGAAGTCCATAAGCCATGTTTTTTGGTATATTGACTTTGTTTATACGTAAATAAAACTAGAACATATATCCATGTGGACTTAGCTGTAACTCCAGATAAATATCGGGATTTAGCAGTCCCGATAAAAACTGTATTACCGCTACAACTACATGTATTTTATATGGAAACGTCAAATTTCGTCGGAGATGGTGTAGGCTAATCCTCAATGTCGTTTTATTTTGACAAGTGACTTGAGAAAAATGAAAAAACGCGGCTATATTCACGCCTTGTATTCTTTCATTCATGGGACGGATAGATGTTGACAGACTATATGGCAGCCATGTTGTTTTGGTTGTTTGGCAGGATCTATCAAATCTGTGGATCTATGGACTTGCAAAAAAACACTTCTTATATTCATGTAGATTTTTCAGTAATAAACTGTTTATCAAGACTTAGTTAAATGCCGATAATTCTCTGGAGTTATCTAATAGCATATGGACCTATGTTCATGTTGTATTTATATGTAAGTTGATGTCTTTTTTTGCACACAAGTCTATATGGACTTCCGAAAAAATATGTCTAATAAACAACAGATTTGATAGACAGATCCTGCCAAACAGCCAAAACGACATGGCCGCCATATACTCTGTCAACATCCAAATTATCCAAACTTACAAGTCTTAAAAGAAAACCCACATCTCATGTTGGTAACAATTTTAATGTTTACAAATTATACTCGTATATAAATTCATAAGCGTGAAGGCCTTGTGTTGTGGAAAAATTCCCAGCCAATTAGTACGTCATCAAAATATCGACACACAAGTTTAATTTATGTATCAAATTAACTTATATTAAATTTTACTAATAAATACAAAAAAAAACTTTGAATTTTAGCAAACCAACCAATAACTCACCAAAAACTTGTTAATTGAATATTTTCATAAACAATAATATTTTGGTTTCGATATATGTACATACGATTATGTACGTTATCAATATTGTTGTTGTTATAATTATTTTTATTCATTTTCTTTTTTGATATTATCATTTGACAAAGCCGATCAAAAACACACAAAGTTCGCACCTAATAAAGCCCTTGAGAGAGCATAAGTTGCGACTCACATTTTAATGGACAATGTACAAAGTAAACATTTTAAGCCCAATATTCAGCTTTAACCGATCCAAAGCAGTTATAATCGGATCTGCCATAAGACACACTCTTTAATTCACTTTCAAATAATTAAATGCTTACCATAATTGACTAGCGGCATATTATAATTTGGTGGTGCGAACACACGACCGATAAAAACGAAAACAAAAACCGATCGATAAATTAACATAAATTTAAATAACTGGTTGCACTGGCCCTTAGTCTGGACTATTTTTTTTTTTTTTTTAATTTATTTTTATTATCCTACTTCTGTATTAATTTGTCTGCTCATCACCGCGTTTCAGCTCCGCACCGCACTTGAGAAGGTCTTCAAATATACCAAAACACAATTTAGTTAAGCTTGGGGAGAACACGTGACACTTTTCTTTTTTATCTTAATGGCGATCAATACCACGTGGTGGCTTAAAAGAAGCGGCATTTGTTTCAAACACAATGTTTAGGTGAGAATGCAACGGACTATTAATGACAAAACTCTGATGTGTGATGACTTTTAAAGACAGAAAAAAAAACAATTTAATTCTCACTGGGATCGATTTATAATTTTACGAATTGAAGGTGAAAGTTGAAAATTGAAGTGTATGTTCAAGGACAAACACAGTTTTTTTTAAATACAGCGTAAAAAGTTAAATGCTGTAACATATGACAAAATTAATAAAATAATTGAATAAAATACATACAATAAAATTTTGCCTACAAACATTTACATATTGAAAATTTTACAAACCTATGCAATGTACATATATGAGCGCCCAGGCATTTCAAATGGGACTTAAAAATGTTGTTTAATAAAAACTATAACAATACGTTCAACCAATTTTCCTTTTTTTTTATTGACACTTATTCATGGAGGAGAAACCAACTATTTTTTTGGTAGTGCGGAGAAAGAGGTACGACATGACCGCCTGCATTGCGCAACTATAGCCTCGTTTTTTTTGCAAGTACGTTTAGATTTGTCGAAAAAATAGGAATTGGGAATAAGCCCACACCATTACCGACGAAATTTGACGTTCCCACATAAGGGTAGAACTATAATGCGCATGAGCTAGCATGACCTATTGTCAAAACTAAACGAACTGTTTCGTCATGTTTATACAAACATGATGAATGCACATATAATGAACATGTGAAACAGTGAAGATCACTTGTTTTTAGTTTCTTTTAATTGTGTTAAAAATACATAATTTATTGATTTATTTATGCGACAGATAATTTAATGCAAATTCGTAGTCTTTTTTTTTTTGGTAAAATGCAATTACATTTTTGTTCGGATTGTCAAATGCCCACAGCTGTCAAATTTACATAAATGTAAGAGCGGTTCAGATCGCACAGCTCATGCGGAGCTCATGTTTAACGAAACTCAACGAGATGCGCATATGTCCCTTGCCTTATAGCCAACGCCATCAACGCGATTGGACGTATTAGATATGGACAGCCAGTAGCCAACTTCACGCAGGAATCTGCGTATAGCAGTGCTATGTTTGTTTTAATTAATTATTTAATTTTGGTGGAAATTGTTATCATGTTATTGACTTCTTTACATATGAATATGTCAGCGTTTTCATCGTTTTAAATTTTATGGTGAAATTAGTACATTTAACATTACTAGATGTTGGCGATTTAAGGCCGCTTTTAGCTGGAACATATTTTTTTCTCAGTTTGTATGAACATTTCAACTGGCGGTCCATATCTAGTACGTCAATGGCCAACGCCATATGACTGTGTGTATTCGCTCATTTACACATGCGATGTTGACAGTATTTTACTTTATATAAAGTATATCCATGCATTACAAAAACAACAATTACCTTATAGCGAGTAACTTTTACTTCTCCTTGTTTCCCTAGTTATTCTTATTGATAAAATATTCATAGCAGTTCTGAGTTTTATCCCTGAAAGTTGGTACATACATAAGTAGCGCGTGGTAAATAAGTAGTGCCAATTTTAAAAACGAAGACCTTATAAGCGATGTTATCCTGAACCGCGTTTTATTGAAAATTTATTACTCTACTTAGATTTTTCTAGGAGGATTCCCAAATAAAACACACCTAAAATGTAGATATGCAGGGTAATGCAGTAAGTCCATATGGACTAAGCTAAATCCCGATTCTTATCGTGAGTTAGCTAAGTCCATATGGACCAATGTTGTTGTTATATTTACGTGTAACTGATGTCATTTTTTTCACATAAGGTTAGACTTGCCAAAAAACACAGCTATAATCAAAAACAGCTGACGAAAAACTAATGTGAGCAAAGACTGTTCTGATGTTCATAAAAATGACCATCGAGTCAAATGGCCATAGAGCCAAATGGCTTTTATTGTGTTTTTAAACACTCTGTATTAAAATTTTATATGTTTTTTTATTGTGAAATAATATAATTAATAATTAGCAAATGATGTAGATTAAAAAAAAACTTTTTATTAATTATGCTACTTATATTTTGTTGATTTTATTATCTAACATCAAAAGTATTATTTTTCTATTTTCAGCGTTTTTCTGGAATCACTTTCACTTTGCTCTGGTGTACAACTTATTGGATGTGTTTGTCAAAACTTCTCCTGACACCATTTTTCTCGTTTTTGGAATATTGTTATGTTCAATATCATTATTAATTAATCCGCAATCTGAATCTGAAAAAAAAAAGAATTTATTAATTTTTAGAAAATAATAAAAAAAAATTACACAAATATGGCTTTAATATTTACTTAATTGAATAATTCATTAGGAAAATAAAAAACCTATTAAAAGAATAAAAATTCGTTACTAAATATTTGGGATTGCTTCATATAAAGCTTTCATTATATTAAAAATTCAAAAACCTTGGTGCAATAAATATAATAATTGTCTTTCAGACAGATAAATGGGTTTTCCAGTAAGAACGTGGACGTTCACAGTCTCTGATGGCCATGCTGCGTGCATTGCTATTTAATCTTTACTTGTAGTAGGGCTTTTTAGGTAACAACGATATACATATATCTTTCTCGTTCGCAGAGCAGTGTCAAAATCAGCAGTACGTGAATGACAGCTGACATTTTTGTTATCATTGTTGACAAACTAATTGAAAACAAGGGCGGAAATTTTAATTTTGTGCGCGTAAATTTTCAATAGTGTGTTAATGAACTTTTTAGTCACGTAAATCTCATATTTTACAGAAAAAAAAAATTATTTACAAAATACTTTTACAAGATTTTGAGTTTGACAGTTTGAAAAATGCGCGATACATAATTTCAATCTGTCATCCGCGTAGTGTGAGTTCTCATTTATTTTTTGACAACATGGTAAAATTCCCTATTGTGATTTACCATCAGTGAATTAACAACAGAAGGCGTTTTTTTAACTCGAAGCAGTGCACTGAGCTGTCAAAAATAGATCTTTGTTTCTTTGTAAGCTACAGGCTCTTAGAGCGCTTAACTTATGTTTCTTTTTTCGATCAGAGCTTGCTCAGTGCGCGCTATATGACCTCGGCCAACTTCATGTAGTTTTCATGTTATTTGACAGATTGATAGTTGATTTCTATACTGATATGACAGTGAAGTGCTGAAGTGTATTCAATATTGAATCAGAGCGCTCGGGGTGTACTCTGCTCAGTGCTTACTCGAAAAGCTAAGGCTCTACTCCGTCCTCTGCTCAGAGGCTAGATTTACAGACGCTGTCAAAACAAGAATGACCCTGTACTGTCAACACGGACACATCTCTATTGGGAAACCAAAATAAACTTCTAACAAATTCTCTATATAAATAATACATAGTGAAAAATACAAAAGACCCTTTATAAACATAAAACCGTTATTCAATATATGTATGATGCATGTAATTGGCTAAACAAAAAAGTCGAAGGTTTATAAACAAACTTAAAATGACGAATGATTGCTAAGATACTTCTTTCAAAGTTCTTAAATGAAATTTATTATCCTTCTTTGTCAATTAATTCCTCCATTCAACGGAATTAAAATATACACAAGGAAGTAAACAACAGTATAAATTATTTAAACATAAAATGAAATCGCAAATTAGATGATATATCTACCAACATATATATTATATCGCCGCAACATCAATTAGAATTCTACAATTTAAGCAAGTTAGTAAATTTTACAATATATCGTATATTGTGTTCGCATATCATCAAGAACCCAACTTAAATGAATGAGAATAGATCAAAGCCCAAACGCGACTTAAATGATTCAAAATGATTTAATCGTAAATACAGTTAACAAAATTATTCACCACAAATCCATTAATATAAAACGGTCTCACATTTTACAACATTCGCCGTACTGTGACAATTGTTTTGAATGAATGGACAGAGCATTATAAAAGTATAAATGATTTCCCTTCAGCATGTCATTTTTATCCCTTCAGCATGTCATTTTTATAAATGCTTTTCAGGTTTGGACCTTTGTCATTGCATTGAAAAGAAGGGGTAAACTGTAACACTGTTGGGAAAGGTTATTTTATTATTATATGTAACTAAAACAACAAATCCCTAAGCTTGGCTTGCGCAGTATAAAAGCTAAGACGTAGTTTTAAATATGATTACTGATTACAATTCTATTAGATGAAACCTGTATAGAGAGGCATAAACATTGACTTAATTATAGGTACTATGACTACCAAACCAAACGTATTTATAATAAATCTCAATTTGTGTAATGTTAATATTAATTAACGGCAATATTATTCACTCGTTAAATCCAGATGTTAAATTAAATCCAAAAATTAATTATTTACTTTACTCATTCTTAGCCAAGTTTGTTCACAGAAAGTAACACATATAAAAAACAAAGTTATCTAAAGGAAGCAATAAACAGAAATGGTTTTTATATGAAAATAAACGAAAGAAAGAACGACTTACATCCGGATTTAAGATTTAAACTACTAAATAAAATGGCCGTAAGTGTAAAATCGTTATTGGCAAACAAAAATTATTAATTAAGCAATGCGAAAATAAATGAATCAATGTGAAAAAACGACAACAGTCATAACACAACAACACCTAAATACAACAACAACATAAGTCCATATAGACTTATGTAGCTAACTCTCGATAATTATCGGGACTTAGGGCCAGTTGTACAATCGTGGTTCAAGTTTTTAACTCGCCGATTTCGACAGAACCACGATTGTACAACTGGTCCTTAGCTAAGTCCATATAGATTACTGCGTTACTGACACAATTACATGTGATTAAATGGGAACGTCGGTAATGTTGTGGGCTAAGTCCCAATGTCGTTTTTTTCTGACATGTCTATATGGACTTGCAAAACAAACGCGGCTAATATATAACTTATGGGACTTTCCTTTGTTAAATACAGATTGCAATAAATAAATTGATTTATTTGGTGACAAATGGAACACGCGATTACAAAATGATTTATTTTTGTCATTGTGTTAAATGTAATATTGACCAAGCTGACAGCTGATTATTGATTTGGTGGCAGTACAAGTAGGGGTAAATCCTGCAAAATTGATATGAAATAAAAAAATAAATTAATTTATTTGCCATTAACTGTCCAAAACTGATCAAAAATAAATTGATTTATTTTACCAATGGAAAGTTCCATTAATTTAGGTGTGCAAATTTTTTAAAAGGGATTCACCTATAATCTTCCAAACTCATGCAAATTTAACTAGATTTAGCTCATCGACTTGTACTCCTCCGTCTCCTCTCGTTGAAAAAAAATTTTACACGCGCTTTCTTATACGTAAATACGTGTGAACAGCTAAATGCAAAATTGTATGAATGTATGGTCTAGCCAAATTTGTCAATTCCATTTAAAATGCACGGGCACGCATAAAGAGTTAAATCTCTGCAGTTTTGAAAGTTTGTAGACAAAAGTGGGTGGAGCCACCTGAGTTGATGTTCTATTTTATTTATTATTCTATGCTCTGATTCAAGGTTCAAGCATGCGATAAGATAATAAGGTTATTCAAATAAAGACGTAAAACGACGTAAATTATGTATTTCACCGTCACCGTAAATGAGCTTTCAAAGTTTGTTTGGGAACATGCAAACTTCCATCATGAATTCGATGTAAAGAATGTAAAGTTGCCATTTTTGTTGACATTTTATGAAAGCGGGAAAATTAAATTGCAAATCTTTGCCTTCGAGGACCAGTTGTACAATCGTGGTTCAAGGTGGTTCAAATTTTAAAAACACTGATTTCCATAGATACTCTATCAAAATCGGTGGTTTAAAAACTTGAACCAAGATTGTACAACTGGTCCTAATCCGCGGTCGGTGAGTTAAAAACTACAACCAATGCTTATTTGATGACAGGCAGATATTCATCGTGTCTCGTTGATTTTCGGTGGAGCGAAAAAAAAATATTTAAGTGGAATGTAAATAATTACGCATACCAATAAACAATTTAATAGTCAGTTTAACGCTATCGTCGCCTTAAGTTTTATACTTAAACTCGTGTTTAACTTCACGGTTAAAAGTATCCCCGGGTTTTTAGTGTCAATTGTGACAACTCAAAGCAAAAAAGAGAAACAAAAACAATTTTTCTTTTCTGTCTGTGTGTTGATGAATTGTTGTTAATTTTTTTTTGGCAATAAAAATAAAAGGGGGAGTTCACACTCAACTGCAGACATGACCAGCGCTGCATGACAAACGCTTGTTAATTTTCGTTCTTACTAGTCAATCATTCAGTCAACCACCATAATCATCAGCAGAATATCAAAATGTTTTGAAAACCATCATGTCTCTCTTGACCAGCCACATGATGAAGCGTTCACACTTTCAAAACTGAGCTCACCACGCCGCGCTTGTCATGCCTGCAGTTGAATGTGAACCCCTTATTGGTAAGCAAACAAATTAACCCGTCTATAAAATTTAAACCGCGTGTTTATATAAACGCGTGATTAGCGATTTGTTATTGGTAAGGGCCAATATAAATAGCTTTGCAATGCTCAAGTGGGCGAAGGGCATAAGAGTGAATGTGAAAACAGTTTATTCGATTCACTTTTTTTGAGTTACCAGATTTAAGCCCCAGCCCTGAAATAAAGAGATTAAACAACTTTTATAATAAATTTTAATTTAACTTAAAAATATTCGGTACATATATTTTTTCTTTCTATTATCGTGTAACCTGAACCTTAAAGAAAATTCAAATATGAAAATCTACTACATTTTGTTTGGCGTTCTAAACAATTTTGATAGTCGGTCCAGTTGTCATGTTCCTTCCAGCTGTCAGTTAATAAAAAGTTGACAAAATAAAAATTACTTTTTTCATCAGAAATTGTATTTATAATTTGATTCACAGTCCTTATAAATAACATTAAAATATAATTTTAATACAGAAGATATAAACAACTAACTTAATATGAGCGTTAGCATAGTATGTACTGCGGGTGCCGTCCCGGTACGGAATGAAAAAGGTGAAGTTATCAGCATCAATCCACTTTTTAAGCCCCTACTTATGTTTTTCCTATATCAGGTGAATTGTCTATGCAAAAAGTTAAAGTTCAACGTTACATTTCTGGAAAACGTCCAGAATATGCTCGGGGAGACTCCTCCGATGAAGAGAGTGACTTAGAAGATTTTATTGATAATCGCAAGAAGGCAGCCGCCGCAGCTGCTTCGATTGAACAAGAATCAGCTGCCGCCGCAGCAGCAAAATCAAGTTACGCTGACCAAGATGAAGATAATATCGATGATCCTCGATTGAGACGTTTGAAATCTCGTTATGTTGATGAAGATCCAAGTGAAATTCGCATGGAACGTCATCGTCATATTCATGAACCAGAAATCATCGAATCTGAATCAGAAGATTCGGAGCCAGAAGATGAACCAGAGTCCACTAGAACTGAAAATGATAATCAAATGGGAACTTCAAAAAAAATTACTTTAGCTTCCGACAGCGAATCAGATGGAGATCTAAGTGATACAGAGATTGAGGTCAGAAGACAGACTCTCAGACAACGAATGTTACAACAACAGAAAGAAGAAGAGGTAAGTGCTGAATTTTCAAAAAAAAAAAAAAAAATTAAATTGAAAATATTCGTATTTGTAAGGTTCTTCAAAAAGAAGAAGAAAACAAATCTGAATCATCAGCATCGGAGAGTTCCGAGTACGAAGAGGAAAGCGAATCTGAAGAAGAGAATGAACCCCGATTGAAACCGCTCTTTGTTCGCAAACGTGATCGCGCTACAGTAATAGAAAAAGAACGAGAAGCTATCAAACAAAAGCAAGTCGAGACAGAAGCCAAAAAAGCGGCAAAAGAACGAAGACGTTACACTCTACGTCTCGTCGAGGACAGCATCAAAAAAGATCTGGACAGAATCAAACCCGATGCCGTGGAACCCCACATTGACGATGTCTGCACAGACGATGAGAATGATGAAGTTGAATACGAAGCATGGAAATTAAGAGAGCTCAAAAGAATAAAAAGAGACCGCGAAGAAAGAGAGAAGCAAGTTCCAAAAAAAAAACTTAAAATCGAGGCAATCATTTTTATAATATTTTTATTTTTATTTTAGTGCGGAGCGTGAAAAATTAGAAATTGATAGAATGCGCAATATGACCGAAGAAGAACGCCGTCAAGAACTTCGTCAAAATCCAAAACAAATCACCAACAAAGCTGCCAAGGGAAAGTACAAGTTTTTGCAAAAATACTATCATCGTGGTGCTTTCTATTTGGATGAAGAAAATGATGTGTTCAAGCGAGACTTTGCTCAAGCCACACTGGAGGATCACTTTGATAAAACCATTCTTCCCAAAGTTATGCAAGTTAAAAATTTTGGAAGATGTGGCAGAACAAAATATACACATTTGGTAGATCAAGATACAACCAAATTCGATTCACCATGGTACGCTGAATCAACAAGTAACATAAAGTTCCATAATGAGAAGTCAGGTGGAATGAAGCAGGTGTTTGATAAACCTTCATTATCCAAAAGAAAGAAGATGGAATAGGTAAGCTTAGCATAATGTTTAGCTTTTTTTTTTTCAATAAATAAATAAATAATTTATGATGGCGCAATTTTTAAACAAGCGTCTATAACCGGATTTACAAATATAAAAGTATGTAATAAGTTTCAAAGGTTGTTTTTGAGTGTTCTATATTTCAAATCGCAACTCAATTTGCATTTGAGATGAAAGGTAAAGTAAGTCAGTCAGCCTAGGAATCATAAAAACGAGGCGTTTATCATCGCCATCAAATTTAACCCCAAGGGCCTATAACACAACGTGACAAGTAAAATTCGACAACGTGTAAAAAATTCTGTTACACAAAATTACAAGTCCGAGTATCCGTCTACAAGTGTCACGATTCAATATGACAAGTGGAAAAGTTTTTGAATTCCTCTTTTCTGTAACAGAACGTGACAATTGTATCAAGAAATACATGTTTTTTTTTTATATGCATTTGACAGCAGCGGTGCGAGCTAACTCGCCACCTTCTGCTGCTCTCGCCATGACAAAATTACATTTAGAATGCGATGTTTAAATGTATGCAAACATTTTGGTGCCTCACTCATGTACACTATACGTGTGCACATCACCCGTTCCTTTACTCTTCTTCATTGACATTGTCATACACTTCCAACTGTACTTTTTGTTACAAAAATGAGAGAATAAACATCGAATTCAAATAATATTTAACTAAAAATATATTTTTCATTCCGACTGCCGAAAAAAAGTAAAAAAAAAAAAACAAAATTGTAGTCGTCTTCATTGGCAAGTCCCCTCAAAATCTGTCAAGCATAGTTTCTGACCGGGTATAAAAACGATTTTTCTAGAAAAAAAGCGACCTGAGCGCCATCTAGGTAGTAAATGAAATATCCTAAGTTTCACGCTACGGCATTATCTATGTGCCAGTGAAAGTCCCGTCAAAATCGGTCCAGCCGTTCTCGAGATTAGCCAGGACAAACAGACCCAGACAAAAAATTTAAAAATGTGTGTTTTGTTATAAGAGCCGTGTATGCTTTTATATGCGTGTAGTAAAATACTGTTATTTTGATATTACAAACAGACACTCCATTTTTATTTATGTGTATAGGGCTTTTTAGGTTAACAATGATATACCTATGTCTTTCTCGTTCGCAGAGCAGTGTCAAAATCAGCAGTTCGCGGATGACAGCCAAACATTTTTTTATAATTGTTGAAAATTAATTGAAAACAAGAGCGGAAATACTAATGTTGTGCGCAAAAATTGTGAATAATGTATTATTAAACTTTTTAGTCACGGAAATTTAAAATTTCACGGGAAAATAAGATATTAATTACAAAATTCTTTTACAATATATTGAGTTTGACAGTTTGAAAAAAGCGCGATACATAATTTCAATCTGTCATCCGCGTAGTGTGAGCTGTCATTTATTTTTTGACAATATAGTAAAATTCCCTACAGATAACTTTTTGGAAGATGTTGAGTTTGACAGTCTGAAAATAGCGCGATATAATATATTTAAATCTGTCATCTGTGAAGTGTGAGCTGTTATATTTTTTTTTTTTGAAAAGGTAAAATTCCCTATCAAAATTTCTATGAACGGATTTTGGATATTGGATTTTCGGTCTTCTTCGATTATCTAATGCTTGCGTTCGCGTGCACTACTATTGTGGTTCGCATACTTTTCTGTTGTTGTAATTTCATGTTAAAACACAACTGATCGACCGTATAGCTGAGGCGGGGAAATAAATCTGAAAGTATCCTAAAATTTTTAGTATACTCACGAAGCCAAGGAATGACAGACAGATATTCGTGTCATCGTTGATGTAAAGTGGAGCCACCAGGTGAACGCTTTGACATTTGAAAGTTATTTCATTTGAAAATATTTTTATGGATTTTTTCAAGTACCTGGACAACTTTCTGATTCCCGTTAATTTGTTTAATGTCCGTCGGGCTTCGACCCAGCCAGTGCCAAAATCCAGTATCAAAATGACACTCAGTGCCTCACTCAGTTCAGCAATATTTTGGGTAGAACGAAAGGGTGTACTTTGGCACTGAATTAAAGAATTGTGTTTAGGTATATTGCACGCTCATGACGGAGAAGACGGAGCAAATTTATTAAACGCTATAAAACTCTCCTAAGCTAGGAACGATCTAACACTGACTGCATTGACGTATTAGATCTACTACGTCAATGACTGACTGGCTAGAACTTACGAACTTACGCGTAGAACGAATTTGACATAAAATGGGAAATCCCCTAATAGGCTTTGAATTAAAATTAAAACAAAAAAGAAACTATATATTACAACCAAATTCGATTCACCATGGTACGCTGAATCAACAAGTAACATAAAGTTCCATAATGAAAAGTCAGGTGGAATGAAGCAGGTGTTTGATAAACCTTCATTATCCAAAAGAAAGAAGATGGAATAGGTAAGCTTAGCATAATGTTTAGCGTTTTTTTTTTCAATAAATAAATAAATAATTTATGATGGCGCAATTTTTAAACAAGCGTCTATAACCGGATTTACAAATATAAAAGTATGTAATAAGTTTCAAAGGTTGTTTTTGAGTGTTCTATATTTCAAATCGCAACTCAATTTGCATTTGAGATGAAAGGTAAAGTAAGTCAGTCAGCCTAGGAATCATAAAAACGAGGCGTTTATCATCGCCATCAAATTTAACCCCAAGGGCCTATAACACAACGTGACAAGTAAAATTCGACAACGTGTAAAAAATTCTGTTACACAAAATTACAAGTCCGAGTATCCGTCTACAAGTGTCACGATTCAATATGACAAGTGGAAAAGTTTTTGAATTCCTCTTTTCTGTAACAGAACGTGACAATTGTATCAAGAAATACATGTTTTTTTTTTATATGCATTTGACAGCAGCGGTGCGAGCTAACTCGCCACCTTCTGCTGCTCTCGCCATGACAAAATTACATTTAGAATGCGATGTTTAAATGTATGCAAACATTTTGGTGCCTCACTCATGTACACTATACGTGTGCACATCACCCGTTCCTTTACTCTTCTTCATTGACATTGTCATACACTTCCAACTGTACTTTTTGTTACAAAAATGAGAGAATAAACATCGAATTCAAATAATATTTAACTAAAAATATATTTTTCATTCCGACTGCCGAAAAAAAGTAAAAAAAAAAAAACAAAATTGTAGTCGTCTTCATTGGCAAGTCCCCTCAAAATCTGTCAAGCATAGTTTCTGACCGGGTATAAAAACGATTTTTCTAGAAAAAAAGCGACCTGAGCGCCATCTAGGTAGTAAATGAAATATCCTAAGTTTCACGCTACGGCATTATCTATGTGCCAGTGAAAGTCCCGTCAAAATCGGTCCAGCCGTTCTCGAGATTAGCCAGGACAAACAGACCCAGACAAAAAATTTAAAAATGTGTGTTTTGTTATAAGAGCCGTGTATGCTTTTATATGCGTGTAGTAAAATACTGTTATTTTGATATTACAAACAGACACTCCATTTTTATTTATGTGTATAGGGCTTTTTAGGTTAACAATGATATACCTATGTCTTTCTCGTTCGCAGAGCAGTGTCAAAATCAGCAGTTCGCGGATGACAGCCAAACATTTTTTTATAATTGTTGAAAATTAATTGAAAACAAGAGCGGAAATACTAATGTTGTGCGCAAAAATTGTGAATAATGTATTATTAAACTTTTTAGTCACGGAAATTTAAAATTTCACGGGAAAATAAGATATTAATTACAAAATTCTTTTACAATATATTGAGTTTGACAGTTTGAAAAAAGCGCGATACATAATTTCAATCTGTCATCCGCGTAGTGTGAGCTGTCATTTATTTTTTGACAATATAGTAAAATTCCCTACAGATAACTTTTTGGAAGATGTTGAGTTTGACAGTCTGAAAATAGCGCGATATAATATATTTAAATCTGTCATCTGTGAAGTGTGAGCTGTTATATTTTTTTTTTTTGAAAAGGTAAAATTCCCTATCAAAATTTCTATGAACGGATTTTGGATATTGGATTTTCGGTCTTCTTCGATTATCTAATGCTTGCGTTCGCGTGCACTACTATTGTGGTTCGCATACTTTTCTGTTGTTGTAATTTCATGTTAAAACACAACTGATCGACCGTATAGCTGAGGCGGGGAAATAAATCTGAAAGTATCCTAAAATTTTTAGTATACTCACGAAGCCAAGGAATGACAGACAGATATTCGTGTCATCGTTGATGTAAAGTGGAGCCACCAGGTGAACGCTTTGACATTTGAAAGTTATTTCATTTGAAAATATTTTTATGGATTTTTTCAAGTACCTGGACAACTTTCTGATTCCCGTTAATTTGTTTAATGTCCGTCGGGCTTCGACCCAGCCAGTGCCAAAATCCAGTATCAAAATGACACTCAGTGCCTCACTCAGTTCAGCAATATTTTGGGTAGAACGAAAGGGTGTACTTTGGCACTGAATTAAAGAATTGTGTTTAGGTATATTGCACGCTCATGACGGAGAAGACGGAGCAAATTTATTAAACGCTATAAAACTCTCCTAAGCTAGGAACGATCTAACACTGACTGCATTGACGTATTAGATCTACTACGTCAATGACTGACTGGCTAGAACTTACGAACTTACGCGTAGAACGAATTTGACATAAAATGGGAAATCCCCTAATAGGCTTTGAATTAAAATTAAAACAAAAAAGAAACTATATATTAGTGATTACTATAGTGTAGTAAAAACGATCATAATCTCACAATGAATTCAAGACCAACTGGTCTCAAAGGCCTACCAAGTGAAAACGATATGTTGCCATTTCCCAAAATTGAAAAACCAGAAATAATTGGCTACTACAGTATCGATACAAATCGTGAGTTCCAAAACAACGCCGAAAACCTTCGTTACTTTCGCATGCCGGAAACATATCCATTAGATCTCAACGCAGGTTACGAATTTGTTAAATCCAGTAAATCATGTGTTCAAGATGAGGGTTTGGAATTCTTATTGGCCTTCATCTATCACAATAAGAGCGAATTATTGTTTAAAACAAATTCAACAGCCGCTAAAGCCGTTGAAGATATTGATTTCATTTGTAGTCGAGGTTCGCTTCGTTTGATGATGAACACGCCTTTTGAAATTCATGACGACTGGTCTATTGTGGCTACCAAATTCAAGGGTAACATATACCTTTTTGAAAATGAAATTCCTTATAAAAAGGAACAACGTATGAACCGTAGTGAAGAACAGGCAAAAATGTTGTCCTATGGGTACAAGTTTGAGCAATATTGCATGACATCTGACCCTCTTGAGGCACCAGACACAAGTATTCCTGTAGACGAATCTGAAAATTTTCATGTTGTATTCAAAACAATGATCTCGGGTATGAATGTTCTCTATGGTGCTGAAGTCGATGGTGTTTTACCTGACAAAAATACTGTCAAAACAAATGTAAACAACAAAACTGATTTAAAAGCATTAAAGCTCGTAGAATTAAAGTCTTCTATTCGGCCGAGTCATCCAAAGCAAGAACAAATGTTTATAGACAAAAAGTGTCGCAATTGGTGGTGTCAGTGCTTTTTGGTGGGAATTAAAGATCTAATGCTAGGCTATAGAAATAATGATGGATTTGTCGATGAAATCAAACACATGGACGTTCGTAATCTACCAAAAATAGGAGAGGTGTGTGTGTACTATTACATATTTTATTATGTTAAAAATTTCAACATTTTTCTTATCCTGTTTTTAGGGTCTTTGGTCTCCATCGCACTGTGCGGATTTTCTTTTAAGATTATTACAAAAAATTTATGAGATAATGAAGGAGGTAAACTGTCCATATACAGTATATGAATTTTATTTTGATCGTAGATCTAGGATAGTCAGCTATCGGATTTATCCTGGGAAATCTTCGCTCACATTTCTTCCAGATTGGTACATTGAATTGTTACAGTAAAAAAATGAACTTAATGCCTCTTGTTTTTTTTTTTAATGTTAATTTACTATAATTTTATCTTATTGGTGTCCAATTGGAATAAATAGTTTTTTTTATACGTAGGATCTTCGAAGTCACCAAAGAGAAGAATATCCCTCTTGAGGAATTTAGGTTGTAGATAATTCCATATTTTTGTTTGTTGGAAGTCCATACAAAAATTGGAACTGATGGTCCACAACTGTATTTTATAGATGAGATGAACATCTGAAGTGGAACTTCATCCACGTACCCCTCCATTGAAAACCTTATAAGTTTCAACGACCATCAAGAATGATCAACGAATGCTACAATTTAAAAGTTTAAAAACATTTATTAGCATAAAATGAACAATCTAAAACTATTTTCATTTAACATTTTCTTGAGCCGGCGTTTCTACAATAAGTTTCCCTTCCCGACCAAATACATACAATATATCTTCGTCACTAGATACAGAGTGATCCGATTCGTATTTTTTATAATAAATTTTTGATTTCGAATCGAATTCGAATGGAAATTTTTTCGCATTCAATCTGACGAATCTGCAAGAGTGTTTTTTGCCAACAGTTTTGATAAAATATTCCCTTGTTAATTTAAAGCAATTATTCACCACATTTTCTTTATGGAGATCGATATTGGTGGGGCAATATAAAAGAACTTTAAGTCTGTCTTCTGAATCTTGATTTTGAGTTGATGGTTCCGTTTTCTTCGTTATAGGGCTAATTAAACATTTATTCGTGAAATCAGGCAATCGCGGTTGGTTAATGATTGGGAGTGCAGTAGAATTTATTACACTTGTTCCTAAGAAGCCGGTCTCATTGCAATTTGGAATTTTCGGATTTAACTGTGATTCGGTTTTGGTGTTTCTTAAAGTGGTGTCCACAATATCACGTGTTAAAAAATCTGACTCTTCAGAAGAAATGAGAATTGTTACTTTAGTTTTATCACCATTTTCTTCGTGAGATTTTGTTTGTGATAACACATTCTTCGGAGGAGTTATTTTGGCAATATTTTTTATAGATTTTTTTTTTAACTTTGCTATCAAGTGGCGCGGAGGGGAGGCAGAAGAAGAAGAGCTACTTGACGCGCAGCGCTTGGGTATTTCCGATCGTCTTTTCATACGTCGCGACCTTGTTTTTCGCATTGGGCAAGATCTTGGTTCAAATGTTGTTGCCTTTAAGGGTATAGGAGGCGTTGCATTGTTATTTTTTTTATTTTCCTCAGGTATTTCACTAAACCTGCGAAGCATAATTTCGGGCAGATTGACAGGATGTTTTTCATTCACGACTTTATCCAAGTCTTTTTTCAAATCAAAATTATACACACCCTGCTTGTTTTTTATGTGCTTCTTTAATCCTTTAACGTAGCAGATCTTCTTAATGGTCGTGGTAGTGCAGCTTGTTTTCCTTCGACTTGATCGTATATAATTTGCTGTATCCAGAGAATGCAGTGAATCATCATCGGAAGCCACATGTACCTGACGATGGTGGTGTTCCTCAATATGGACAATATGTTCATCAAGTAATGTTGAGTTGTTTCCGTCACGAGAATTATCCAGACGATTTTTCTCAATCCATGGAATAACTTTTTTGTTTATTAAGTCTAAATCGAATGTTTCCAAAACATTTAACATACCGGATGCCTTCCATTTACGTTTTTTTTCTTCAACCAAGGCAATACTTTCATTTGCAAAGTCTTCAAAGTCATAAGAACTTGCACTTGTTTCAAAGTTGTCCACCTTGACCAAATCCTTGCATTGGTTTTCATTGTTGTTCGCAATGTTCGTGGCGGCATTATCATCGCTAATTTCATTTATATCTTCTTCTATCTCATAGTATTTTATATCTACCTGGTTTTCTTTGTTACAACATGACTAGAATTAATTTCTTTTTATTATTTAATTTTAATTTATGATAATTATTGCTTGTTGAAATATACCTTCATGAAAGTAGCCCAATCTTTAGATCTTTCCAAAAGCATTTCATCAGAGGGGAACAAGCCTGGTGGCTCCATTACTAAAAATTAAAATTAAAATTAGTAACTTTGATTTGTAGAATATTTTTGTTTTATTTTTATTTCGATTTTTGTTTGATAAATTTAGCGATGCAGAAATTAATTTGTTTCTTTTCTTGCCTGTTTGATATTTGATTTGAATCAACAACTAAACTATTGACATACACCACAAGATGGAAGAAATACGACCAACTGCAATAATTTATAAGTTTACACGCCACCTGACGGATATATTTTCTACCTCTATTGTGAGTAAAATAAAAGATGACTGATGTCGAATTCCTTTTACAAAAAAAAATTGATCTTAAAAAATTGACTTTTCTCTCAACAAATAATTTAAGTGTTTAAATAAATTGATCTTTTTTTTGTTATTGTGTGCTTGTTGTTTGACAGCCGGAATCATAAACACTCAACTAACGTACCAAAAACATCAAAGGTTTTAAGTATGCGTGCAAATACGTGTAAATCTTGCTTCCAAATAAAGATTTAAGCAAAATCTTTTGTCGAATTCCTTTTACCAAAAAAATTGATCTTAAAAAAATTGATTTTTTTCTCCACAAATAATTTTTCTCGACAGTAAACGGATAAACGGTTAGTTTTTAAATAAACTGATCCTTTTTTGTGATTGTGTGCTTGTTGTTTGACAGTCGGAATCATAAACAATCAACTAACGTACCAAAAACATCAAATCTTTTAAGTATGCGTGAAAATCGTGTAAATCTTGCTTCCAAATCGAGATTTAAGCAAAATCTTTTTTAAATCAAAAAATTTCATTTCCCCTCAAAAAATATGACGTTTGACAGTTTTTTTCTAAACAAAATCAATTTTTTTGTAAAAGGAATTCGACATGAATTAAAACTTCAACAAGGGTGTGCAAACGATTTCCGTTTAATATTTGTGTGATTATATTTAAAATGCAATGTAAAAAAACAATCCACACATTATTGACTCGAACCCCTCTTGTCGAGATCGTCAACTTTTTTGTTTGTTATCCGTGACACTTGTAATTGGTTTTTTGCAATCCGCTCTTATCGTGAATGAAGGAATACTACTTATGTATACGTCATCGTTTCACAAGAAATCATTTCGCGTTTGACGTATACGGTGACCCAGTAGTGAATTTCGTTGGCTAAAGAACATATTGGCATTATTTAGTTTTGTAATTTGATTATTTTTAGTTACTCAAGACATTTTATGTCTTTTGTCAGCCTTTTTTCTTTTCTTGTGTACTATTACCTTGCTTCAAAACACTCGCAAATTTTGACAAATTCCTCTTTGAAAATATTCGGTGAAGCTCACGCTACTACATTGTGTATGCGTTTCAGAGAGTCATGACTCAAATTTTACAATCCTCGTTTACCTCTTTTCTATCCATAGAGCACAAGAGCATTTTGTATGCATGGCATGGTAAAGTATGCATTTTCTCGGTAATATGGGAACGAAACTTTTTTTTATATATGTCAACATATCTATTTTCCTCTTATGAAAAATCATTACTAAACTTTTGATACAAGTTGAATGTTCACTTGAGCCACTGTGTAGAGCGAATATTGTGTTTCAGGCTTAAAACGCAAGCACTTCTCCAAGAAGAGCACCCTATAAACTGTCAAAAATTGACATATATCATCATACTCCGGTATTTTCATGTTTACAAAAAAATATTATCCAGTGTGAAAATAGCTATTTCTGGAATCATATGGAAAATACAAAAAATCCATGTGCAAAACAAATGATTATTTAACGATTTATTAAATTTCATAACGGTACATTAAATAATGATTAATTTGATTAACAATTATGGCTGAATTTAGTGATGAAGTATGTTAGCAATTATTACGTCTTTAGAAGATATGCATGCGTAACTTTGTTTCTTTTATATTTATTCTTAAGATTGAAATCTGCCAAAATGTTGGACCCCACGAAGTTGCTGCTTCAGTTAAATCCAAGGCTGTTGTTAAATTTTCCGCTGTCCAAGTTCCTGTTAAATTTAACCGTCTCGAATGTAATACCGATCTTAACTTGCCTCCATCCAATTGGTTGACAACTTCAGACAGTAGCTATGGGCTCCATAAGGCATTATATCATTCCTCTGGTTTTCCAAGGTAAGAATTAGGGAGTTAAAAAGTAACAACAACAAATTTTAATAAAATTCTATTAGCTTTCGCATGGCACACATGTTCCCTGATTGTGTAGGAGAAGTTGATGTTGTCTCTGATGCAGAAAACATAAAAAAGCTTCTTAAGCTGCCATACTCTAGAAAAAGCGATGTTAGTATGATGGTCCACAAAGTGGGCAACACCTTGCTCCTTGACGAATTTGACACCCAAAAGTATCTTCTGCGCAAGGCCGATGACGATTGGGGCTGGTTAAAAACTTTTATTCTGGAAACTATAGTTTCCTGTAGTGGAAGTGATCGGAATTTCTGTTTGAAAGACAAAAGCCGTGAAGCGATTCAAACTAAGAATTTACTGTCAAAATTTCTCTATCACAGTTTAAAAAAGGCTAGTGGCGCTGAAGGAAGCAAATCGGTTCCACAGCCTCAGAATTTTACACAAATCATCAACAAGCCATTGCCTATATTAGGACCTGTGCTTCCTGAACCCAAAATCGATGAAAACGTTCCCGATCCAAATTCCTCACATGAATTTAATCGCAATGTGGTATGGACATTCGAGGATATTCGAATGCTTATTGGAACTGATATGCCAATCTTTGGTGGTCCCAATAGACCATGTATAAGCTTACGTCTCCGAGACATGGCGAAACCAATCAATGTACTAACTGGAATCGACTACTGGCTAGATAATCTTATGTGTAATGTTCCAGAAGTTGTTATGTGCTATCACTTGGATGGAATTGTACAAAAATACGAAATCATCAAAACCGAAGATCTACCTTATCTTGAAAACTCGCAATTTGCTCCTCAGGTAGTTCGAAATGTTGCACAAAACATTTTAGCTTTCTTGAAAGCCAAAGCCACAAAAGCTGGTCACACTTACTGGCTCTTTAAAGGAGGCAATGATGATGTTGTGAAGCTCTACGATTTGACCACTCTTTGTAAAAATGAAACCAATTGTGATCCGAAACATGAGAATCCATTTACCGTCCCCGTAGCGATGCTTTTATACACTGTAGCTAGAAACATGAAGAATACATCACCTAAAGTCTCTGCAAAAAAAGCTGGATCTATTCGAGCTCTCCTTGACAGCTGTATAAAGTTGTTGCCGAAAGAAAAATACCCTCAAATTGTAACTTCTTCTCACTACATTCTTTCGGATTTGCACATCCCTTCAGGAATTGATCCAAAATGTCCCAAATTTGATAGTTCTGACCTCGATTCCGATACCCAGTCTGTATACGAAGATGATAACTTTGACTATGATACATTCGACGACGAAGTATTGGACGAAAGTGGCAATGTTGCTGTCAAGAATATATGCGACACTCTAAAGGAGTTCCATTTGGACAATGCCAAACGTCCCAGTCCTCCATCACCGCTTGTAGCAACTGTAGAAGAACGATGTCATATTTCTTTACAACACATCTCCGATGGAATATCTTGTCTACAGTACTTCAACTGTAATGAGGAGCAATTTATCAAAGAGAGTGAAGAGCGAGCTAAGGATGAAGAGAAATTGCGTATTCTGGACGAGGAACAGAACCCAAACATGGCTAAACCTTTTAAACCAATTCCACTACCATATGAGACTTTGTGTGCCAGTCCACCAGATAAAAGTCCAGAAATTGAGGCTCTATTATCAATTGTCGAGGAAAAGCCAACAAAGTCCAAGAAAAAGAAACTCCGCAAAAATAAAAGCAAAGACATTAAAGATGAAGCCGGACCATCAATCAGCATGCAATCCTCGGCGATTGTTGATGTTAAAACCAGCAAACAAATTGCCACGAATTTTAATTCTCAACTCTTTGGTTCGTGGAATGTACATTTGAAATTGTTACTTTTGGAGAAAGCCTGTTTATCCTATGCAACTTTAGCTGAACACAATTATTTGGCACAAAAGTATGGTTTGTGTTTGAAAGCTATTTACATGGCTTATAGGTGTCAGGAGGTTGTTGTTAAATACATGTCTACAATGACCTCACAAAAGAGTTGCCTCCTCGGAAGAGCAGGAGATTGTTTCTTGCAAATTGCTAAAAGCGGTGATTTGATTGATGATTATTTGACAGAGTATGGATCCGAAAATATAGTCGATGCAGTAATTTATGGTGAAATTGAAAAGGATCTTAAAAATGATGGTAAGTAATCTATTAACATAATATTTACTATCTGTTCCCACTATTTCTGTTTACTAATTATTATCACAAAAAGATTTGATGATAATAGTGCAAGTCACTAGAGATCAATCTCAACCATGTCTACGACAATAGTGTCTGTCATAAATCGTCCTGTTGATTCTGCGGGAATCTCTACTAGATTCCCTAAAAAAAGTTGTATCATTTATCTCTTGGAGATTATTTCCATTCATTATATTTATTTTTGAACTCGTCTTTTTTAAAAAAAAAAAAGCACATTTAAACTTTTTTCATAGTAAAGAAAGATGTGAGGTGGTGGATTTAACGCTGATCTCTTGGTATACAGTTTTTATATACAGCGACTGTTACTTTAAACCCTTGCTTTATTGCAGGGTATCATGTATGTATATGATTTGAAAATATAGTGCGAAAAAATTTAGAATAATGCTTAAAACATCGGTTAGGGAAAATCTAATTGCACCTGAGATTTGTGGTTCTTATTCTAGTTGTTCTTAGAATCTTTTTCAGTTTGTCTGTGTTAAATATATATTGATTAAAGCTGGCAAAAATACGATCCAGGCAAGCTGAGTATTTTGTCGATAAAGATGATAAAGAGAGAGTGTGAACGTTTACTTCGGACGTACAGTGAAATACCGAAATTGTTTTTTTTAACCGCACTACAAGAATATAGAGTGCTTTACCTAAATCAATTTTCTCCCCTTGTTGTTATGCTAAGACTTTCAAAACTAATGTACATCGGTATCTCCTCTACTACATTTACTCTACCATTTCCCTAATTGATCGCACTGTGTAAAATCATTATAAGGGTATTCATAACCCCTTGAGATAGGGAGAGACGTGTTCCCTAAAGTGTTCCCATACCGGCTAGTTTGGTAATGAGCAAGCTACCCAACGTTGCCTGAATGAATCTTGACATAAACTTCAATCTTGACAAGAAATTAATCGAAAGAACGCCCCTTTTACACCAAGTAAGGGGTGTATTCTTTGGAGGAATGTTAAAATGAAGACGAGATAGAAGGAGAAGGAGAATCATTGTTTCCATTTATTAACTTAACAATAAACACAAAACTTAAATGTGAACGCATGCTCTCAAGAGATGGTAAATCAATGAGTTGGAGTCTGTTGTCATAAGGGAGGAGTTCCTATTCTAACCTTGACTTATAGCAGTCATAATGAGGTGACCAAACCTGGCAGCCATAATCCAAAATTGGTCGGACAAATGTTGTAAAAAGTTGTTTTACAACAAAGGGATCCGAAAATTGCTCTGACTCTCGTTTTATCCAACCAAGAACGGAATAAGTTTATTTGCTATATTATTAATGTCCTGAATGAATTCAAGTTTTTTATCAAATAAAACACCAAGAACAGAGACATTATTAACATTTGATAGAAAATTACCATTAAAACTATAATTGAACGTCACTATAGAAGATTTTCGTGTAAAGCTTATAGTTTTACATTTGTCAATATTAAGAAACAGAAAATTACGTTTACACCAGTTATAAAAAGAATCAAGATCACATTGGAGCTCTTCACAATCGTTGATATTTTGAACAGACTTAAAGATATTAACATCATCTGCATAAAAAAGACAATTTGAATACTTTAGGACGAATGGTAAATCATTGAAAAATAAAATAAAAAAAATAGAGCTCAAATGACTGCCTTGTGGTATTCCGGAATTGACAGAAAAATTATTTGAGACACATCCATTAAACATAACCGAGTAAGACCTATTAGACAGATAAGATTGAAGCCACATTACAAATTTATCGTGGAATCCCAATTTTTTCTTCAGAGTTACGACATTCCATGATGTGCTGATAAAAAGCTCGTTGTCAATTATTTGTAATCTAGTTTTGTCCATATTCAAGTCAGTTGGTTATTGCTGAACCATGGCTTCTGAACAATGAGATTTGATCTCCGAATATGTCGTAGTAGTTCTAGATGGTTTTCACTTAGTAACTTCGCTTGACTGTACATAGCAGTGGGCGCTACAGTTGGCTCCTTTCTTAGAGTTCCTCCGATACTGTCTTGATCAAAAAAAAAAAAAAATCTGCATTAGTCGTCTATCTCTCTTATCTCCTATAAGTTATTACCAAAAACCCTCCAAAGGGGATTACCCTAATCTAAGCTTTTATTAAAGGTAAGACCAGGAGTTGGCATACGCTAAGAAGGGAACGCATCCACAAGAAACCGATTTAAAACGAAAACTTTTCAATACTATGTTTCTAAATATTTGAAAAAAATATATCATAACATTATTATTTTTACAGGCAATGACATTATTGAACCAACAAACAACGTTGAACAATTAATGTTGGCCAGCTGTCAGTGTTATGAGACTGCCTTACTTTGCATAAGCACATACGACGAAATAAATGCCCAAAATGAATTACTTCGTCGATTAGGAAATGTACGAAATGAACTGGGACTAAAATATATGTACTGGGCCCAAGGTATAAATATTGAATTATTTAAAAAAACTCAAAGAAAATACAACAATAATATTAAAATATTTGTTTAGAGGAATTTGCAAAACACATGGAAATAATTTCCAATAAAAACAAAGACAAAAATGAAACTGAAGATCAAACAGATAATAAAGTCAAAAATGAGGATTCTCTTGAGAAAGTTAATCCAAAACCCGAACGACCCTACTATGAAATCTTGGCTACAAAATCATTCGATTGTTTGTCCAGAGGCATTGTGTCTTTTACCATGGTGCAGGATAATGTTAATTTAGCATTTTTATATTGCAATATGGGACGTTACATGCGATTCAAAGCACATCTTTTTGTAACTGATGAGCAGTATGTTTTTAATGTTTTTTTTTAATTTGGATAGTTGTAATTAAATTTTTATTTTACAGATTTAATTATGTACTTAAACAAAAATCTTTATATCATGAAGCATTTAAATATTATGAAAAGGCGAAAATTGTACTTGGCACACGCAAATGTAATCCAGAATTGTGGGATTTAGTTAGTTGGGAATTATCAACAGCAATGTTTACATTAGCCAAACAATTGCAAGATTGCAGTCCAAATGTAAGTATTATATGAATATTTAGTAGATTAGAGATTTATAAATTATTTATATTCAGACAACACCTGAATTAGAAAAAGAAGTAATCGATTTACTTCAGAAGTCTTTAAAACTCTGCGATACAGAAACACCTGGAGCAAAACAAATTCTATACACCTATCGTTCTGGTGTTTTACATAAAAGGTATATTTTTATATTATTTAACTGATTTAGGGGGAAATTCATAGTAAAGTCGAGATTTTTTTATCAGCTCGTGGGAGGTGAGAAAAATCATAAGCATTTCAATCATTTTCATTATTCATAGCAAAAATGAAGTAAACACTAGCGTAGGTAGAGACAAATCTTGACTTAAGTAAAATTGTTTCTCAGCCAAGCACTTTTTACGAAATTGACAGCCCTGATTTGAGTTTATAGTTAAATTTCGTCTCAATTTTGAAAGAAGGCTTTTATAAAAGAAAGTAACTTTCAGGAACCTTTACTTTTTTGCCGAACTTAAAAAAGGCATACATAAGTTAGAAAACTTACAATTGCTGATTGAATAAGCTGTAAGCAACTTTTGTAACAGACGGGTCTTGTTTATACCGTTACGCACCGTTTCTAGCTTACATCTTGCGTATGATGTTAAATTTACTGTAAGCCTTTTACAGAGTTGTTTATTTATACTAGTAAATTTTTAAAAATATACTCACACGAGTTACTTACGTGATTAAAACTCACATTATGTTGTAGTAAGTAAGTTAGTAAGCAAAATTTAATTAGATCAAGTGTTTTTGAATCAATACATCTGTCGCGTTTCGGTATTAATTACGGATGGAGAAAGACCTGTTAGTCTTTACTTTACTAATATTTCAAGAAAGAAAAAATAGAAAAATTGTGCCCAGCTTAAAGCAGAGTGTACGTAGAATGTATCAAGAGTTGGAAGAAATATCTGTACCGGCTGATGAAGCGAACCAGGTTTTTCAGAAACTACGACATGCTATTATTAAGAAAGTCGCAACTGTCCTTAACATTGCCACTCAAAGAAGGACAAATGCTCAGAAGATTTGTTCAACAAATTCGTGTTGATGACGACGAAAGTAAGAAGTATTGCGAAAGACTCTTAAATAAACAGTTTCGCAGACTATACTTTCCGACAGCCGCACCATACATCGAAGAAGTGCCCAACATCACAGTCGAATAAGTCAGTGCAGCTATGAAGAACTCCAAAAATGGTAAAGCTACCTTCTGAGTTCTGAAAAATCAGTGGGAGACATCGAAATAAGATGGCTAATGGTTTTCTTCTTAACCTTATAAGCGGCAACCAAAAATTCCTAATCAGTAGAAGAAAAGTTACGGTTAAGATTAATACGAAAAAGTGCGACAGTTCCCGTTCACTAAATCTGATGTCACATACCATGAAGATCGTTGAGCGGGTATTGGATTGTCATTAGCGACAAATAATATGGTTATCTGATGGCCACTGCGGGTTTCTTTCGGGTAAATCAACCACAGACGCCATTCAAAGTGTAAGAGACGGTATGAAAAAAAAATAGTGATTCCTCTAGCGATTTGCATACTGTGTTTGTTGATTTTGAAAAAGCATTAGATAGAGGAGTTCGAGAAATCTACTTGCGGATGGTCATGGATATGTATGACCAGAGTCAAATTTGGTGTACACCAAGGAAAAGTCTTGAGTTCTAGATTATATACTTAAAAATAAGCTCGAGGACCCAAAAAAAAAAAAAAGAAAAGTTATTTGCTCTTTGTTGACGATGGAGCCATCATAAGTGAAGATCCCTCATTTTTGCAACGATCAAGAGCGTATGGATGAACGTTTTAGAGCAAAATGGGTATCGAATAAACGCCAAAAATACAAAATACTTATGCTGCCCATTTTCTGATCAACTTAGAATATAGGATTGTTACTTTGAATGGAATAGTGCTACTCTAGTCCAGAGAAGTTTAAATATATGTTAGTTAGATCAATGATCAATACCGAAGCATCTTGTGATGTGGCAGTGGCGTGAGTATTATCTTCTGTAACCCATTTTAGAGAAGCTTGCCCGACAAACCCCATAAACAGATATGTGGTGAACCGGGAGAGTTGTAATTCCATTTGAGATCGTAACATCGTCGGAAAAAAAGCAGAAGTTTCAAGTATAAACATATGTTTGATGGCCATAACCATCTTCTCCCTAAAGATTTAGGAAAACCTGAGCATTTTTTTTTCCTGGACTAGAAACAATTTCAACCAATGAAAAATGACACTAAAATGAAACTCTTGCTAAAAAAAATTGCTGACACTGAGTGTCATTTTAACACTGGATTTTGGAACTGGCTGGGCAAAACGGATTCGACATAAGTCAACACATAGACATAGGAATATTCCTATACTAATCGCAAATACCTGATATGAAGATGTTGCATAATAACTTGAGGACACCATAACATTGATCATTGTAAATGCTTATAGAATCACTCTCAGCACCGAAAATTGAAGTTTTTTTAAGACTCCAAAAGACTCGTAAGCGACTTAACTGATGTCTATGGATTCCGCCCTTACTAAGAATAATGTGTTTGTTTGTTTTTTATTTTGATAATGATTCTTAAATATCGATATATTCTTTTTAATTTATTTACAGAATAGCTTCATTTTATTATAACCAAATGAGATCAAACGTTATAGATATTGCAACTTTGTCAAAAACATCTTTACAAATTTGTAAGTATCATTATGAAAAAGCAGCCAATATTTTAGATGGATTAAAAGAGGCTAGTGATTACTTAATTGTACAACTCGAACGGATATCCCTACAAGAATTTCTCTCTGAGAGTAAGTTTCTGTTTTCAAAGTTCCTCATAGAAAGTAACATTTTTGTTTTTTATTTTATTTTTAAAATTCAAGTTTCAACTAATTTAAATCATAAAATTAAGCACATGCAAGTCGGTCTCGAGTTGTGCCTTCAATCTAAGGTCGTATTAGAATATTCAATAAATTCTTCAGGTGAAAATCAGACAGCAGACGAATTTCAAAGGCATTTGAAACTTTTCGAAAGTCGATTGCAACATGCATTAAAGACACTCATTAAACTTCTCATCAGCGGAAGAGATCCAAAAAAGTTGGCAGATTGCTATAAGAAAATGTATATGGAAACATTGAAGAACAAAGCATCATCATCTGACAAAGCTAATGAAAATCTAGCAGCATATCTTTTGGAACTTACCAACAAATTGATTCAAATTGAATCAGAATACTCAAAATGAGCAGCTATTTTTTTTTTGTTTTTTTGAAAACATATCAATTGGCTGGTATGTTTTTCTTTAATTCAGCTTTAATACATTTACGTTATTAAACAGTTTTAAGAAAATATGTAAATTTATTATTGTTCATTTTTTAAAGATAAAGATATCGCAAGTGTCGCTTAAAGTAGAGCATTTATTTTTGTTATGAAGTGAAAGCGTTGCATTATTTAACATAGTGACATGGTTTCTATAGGAAAACAATGAAAAAAATTAAAAGACAACATTTGCAAATAAAAACAAAAACAAAAACAAATTCAAACTGGTTTATTTACATCACATGCTGACACAAACATTTTGGATTACATCCGCGTGTACCCTGTGTTTCTCAGTCCATTACCGCAACCACATGCACTTTTATGTTCCGACTGACTTACTAATGGTAACCTTTTAAACAAATTGTAAACTGATCGTGATCCATTGTCCAATGGAATTGCAAAAGCTACCGTGCTTAGGGCGAATGCAACAAACAAGAATGTGAATACCTTGAAGTAGATTAATTTGTATGTTTAAAATTTGTAACGGATATTATTTTTAAACAAACTCACTGTAAGATTGGCCATTAAGACTGCTAGTTTGATACTGACGCTAGCCGAAAATAAAAATTTAATTTATTTTTTTTTTACTTACAATAATATATATAATTTTGTTTTATTGCATATGGACGTGCTTTTGGAAAAAATGATTAGAAATATATTATAATATTTATGAATGCGCTATGATTAGGGTAAAAGCTAGGTTGAATGTTTTATTATTGTGCAATGACATTTTAATTAGAATATCTGGCTTAAGGTATGCAACGAGCTGTTTAGTTACAGTTGGAGCTTAAATTAATGATCATCGATTTTAAATTTTTCTTTTAACAAAATAATTTGTTTGAATTTCATAAAACTTTGAGAGAAATATTTCTTTTATTTGCATAAACTATGTTATTATAAAATAACTATCAAATCCAGGGGCACTGCCATTGGTTGGAGTTCGCTTCTCAACGAATTAGCGATTTTTGGATGCACTCTTTTTTATGAACGAACGGAAGGCTCAGTTCTTCCTCCAGTTTGATTTTTCGGATCATTGTATTTGAATGATTGTATTTGAAGTGAGATGTTTTTGTCTCTATTTGTGCATTACTGTGATGATTCTTAGTTTTTTCCTACTCAAGCTGATACAAGCTGTAAACCGTTTTGGGTATAATTTACTGATAGCAAATTGGATTGTCTCAATTTTTGTTTCCTATTCTGTGTTCTTTGTATTTGTTTCTAATCGAAGTTCCATAGAAATTGTGGAGAATATGACGTACGGTTTATGGTGTTTCTGTTCCTGACTTTGCCAGAGCATCAGCTTCCATTTTCCTCAATCCAAAAGTATGTCATGGTACTCATTTGAGGTTGAAAAATTTATTTTTGACTAGTTGAGTTCCTTAAAACTTTTCCATGCTAGTTTTGAGACATCATGGGTAGTTTTTTTCGTGGTTTATCTGCCCACATATTCTTATAGAGACACATGTCCCTTCAGCATTTTTCCAGTAATGCATTGAATATGGAAGTTGTTTTTAGTTTTTGAGCACACAACCGCACCATAAGTGATTGGTTTCACCATCATTAAAGATGTTTGGTTTACACCCGCATGATTCGCCTGCCAGTCTCTTACATTATTATAAAGGTATAGTAGCTTATCAGACAAATCGTTCAAGAGTATATCATCTCATCTCATCTCATCTCAGACATTTGGATTGTTATTAACCTTAAGTCTTGTATGTTATTTCATTGTTCTAATTAGCGAGAAAATTGTATGGTAATAAAAGTAAAACTTTCAATAGTAGAAAGCTCATGTATCTATTTTTTAAACGTTTACTGTATGAGTTCATTAGACTTTGTTTTATAATTTGCATGAAACGATACAAATTTAATAAACTTATCCAATTTTCTTTCGGAACTTCTAATCTTAAAAAAGTTCAAAACAAACTGTTCATAAATAATACCTACATTATAATCCTTATCCCTACGATTATTTTAAACAAATCGTGCCTAATTGACTAAAAGAAAATAGTATAAGCTGATTTATTTACTATAATATTACGTCAATAAATATAAGGTATTGGAAGAATATCACGTATCTATTGGAAATAGAATATATTTGCATTTTATATAAAAACAGGTAAATTTTAAATTTACTTAGTTAGTTCACTTCATCACATTCAAAATGAAATATCTTGTAAGTAAATCGATAAGCTAAAAAAAAAGGATATTTTTGTTAACATATTGCTGTTGTTTAGATTGCTCTCGTCGCCTTATTTGCTGTAGTTGCTATGATTTCATCTGCACCAAATCCACTTTTGATCTATCCAGGAGGATTATCCTATGGCTCTTATCCTTATGGGGTACAGTATGGAGGTGGTTATGCTGCTGGACAGGGTCTTGTCGGCGGTACCCTTGGAAATGGTAAGTCTTAAAAAAATGTAAATTCTATTTTATGTTATTAATGTAAAACCTTCATTATTAGTTGGAGGCTTGCTCGGAAACACTCTGAATTCCCTATTGGGCTCACCAGGTTATGGTTATGGCGGCTATCCATATTATGGATATGGATACTGAAAAATATAAACAAATGGAAAGCTTTGAGTAAATCCAAAAGGAAAACAAATTATCTTTCTTTTCAGTTGATTTTTCTTTTTGTTTAAAATAAAAAGGATCATCTTAATTATTATTGTTATTTAATTTACTATGTATTGGGGGAAAGAAAGTAGATCGGGAATAATATGAATAAGAAAATGCTGGTTTGTAAAAGGTCAACCGTCAACTTTAACTGGCCAAAGCAAACGGAAGCTAATCCCAGAATTGAAATAATCGTTGCCTTCTGATCTTTTAATTGATAGAATAGAAGGAAGTGCTCGGGAGTAAGTTAACGCTGTCCGATTTTTATTTTTAAAATTTGAACGCGAGCTTTCTGTAAGCAAAACTTATGTAAACTTGACGAAACAGAGAAATGCGCTATATGATACAAATTTCTAGTTATGACTCTTTTACAGACGGATCCATCTACAGCATTATAGTTCCACTTTAACTATTTACTTTTGTTCATAGAATTCAAATAGATAAGAAGTCGACAAAGAAAAATAAAAAGTGTAATTTAAAAACTATTTAGCCGTAATTTTTTTAGAAAACTAAATTTACTATGCAAATTTATTTCGTTTTATTTAAACACATAAACCATTGACGTGGACCGCCAGTCGGTTGAAATTTTCATACAAACGGCAAAAAAAATGGATCTGTTTTGTAAAATAAAACTAGTTTGATTACAATTTCCACCTAAATATATTAAAATTAAATGATTCATTAAAACAAGCGTAGCACTGCTACGCAGATTCCCTGCTTGTAGTTGATGGCGCCCCTAGTTATGTTGGAACACGCGTGAAGTTGGCTACTGGCGGTCCATATCTAATACGTCAATGATATAAGCATTTCAAAAATGGCCTCTTTTAAATCTTGTGAACAAGTCCTTTTGTGTGAACGCTTTCATTTAAAATGTCATTTTAGATGTCGTAAAAGTTTAAAATTGTGTTTTTTTAATTTCAGGAAAGAAAACAAATAGCTATTATGCAGCAGTTAATAGCAGTGAATTTTGTGGATTTAATACATTTCAGTGTCAAAAAAATCATTTAATATCAATTAAAATTCAAGACGGAGTATTGCTAAAATTTTAAGGATATAATTAATAGGTACGTACATATTATTTAAATTATTCTTTATAGTCTTAACACTACTTTGGGGTTTAATGGGATGACTTGATGCTCACGTACTTAAATGCGTAAATACTAAATAGGTACATCTGCGACCGGGTATAAAGTTGAAACATTAGCATTTCTCCCAGATCATGTCCAATCACGTCTGTACCTACATTTCTGCACAAACTTTTGTCATTTCACTGCATTTTAAGTCAAATTATCATTAGGTTGGGAAGAAATTTGTAGTTTTGAGAATTTCAGCAACGGTTACTGTAAATATTACTGGTCTATAAAAGATAATAAATTGTGTTGCTAGAGAAAAGGTTCAACTAAGTAATAAAGTTTAAGACCTAGTTTTTCAGTGCGGTATAGGGTTAAAGTTAACCCTTCAGATTTAACCCACATATTTGGCTGAGTTTTCTCCGGCTATCAAACTGACATATTCCCATCAGAGTTAATTCGAAGTAAACCCAGGTTAGGGATGGTCGCACCGAAAACACGGTGCCGCAACAGGTTGTTGGTTTGAAAGGAAACCAGAAAATAATAATGTTACAAATGCGGTTCTTTGCCTGATAACAAAAATACATTCGTCTGACCTAGAGCACATTGTCAGGGTGCTACCGAGCTATATAGGACATCCGAAGCTATGTGGAATGTCCGAAGAACCATTTTCAAAAAAAAAAAAAAACTATTAAGATAAGGAAACTGTCCTGAAAAGTCCCTGATTAACAATATGAATGTGACAGAAAATACCTATTACCTATCTCGGGCTGTGCCAAGGGATTAGGCTCTGTTGTACCTGTTAGGTGTAAAAAGATTGTAAAAAGTCACGAATTATACTGCATGTGCTAAGGATGCCTGAATTTTGCATGTTTTCCAGGGGCTAAATTCCGCAAGCGTGAGTTTTGATGTGCGCACGAAAAAATGTGTACACAGTCTCATTCTGATTCCGCAAATTTGCCTGTGAGTTTCTTGCGTCAGTTTTGAATAAAATTTCTCACCTTATTCCAGATCGTGAGCATAAAATTCATAAAATAACAAAAATAAACAAAAAAAAATAGTCAAAAAACAAAAATTTATTCAGCGCACTTAAATACAAAACATTTTGCACAATCTCGTGAATAAGCATTTTTGCAAATGGGAGTGTGAGTTTTGAAGAAACTCACAACAAAACTCACGCTTGCTGAATTTATCCCCTATAAGTAAATTTTCCTTTTCCATTTGCGATACGAGGATCTTAGTAATCAAGCCAGTTGCCGAGATCACAATTGGAACAATGTTCACATATTTAGCTCGATACATAGCCTTCATCTCGTTTGCCAGCTCAGTGTATTTCCTCAATTTTTGTACTGTATGTGGATTGGACATTATGGCTCAGGGGTATTGCAATATCATATATGGTGATCTTATTCGCAAGTTTGTCGAAGACAACTATATCTATTCTGTTTTGTATATGGGGCTAAAACTCTTACGGGCGTGCAAAACACCTTTAAAGATCGGAAACGACCTAAAAATTATACAGCTTTCTGGCCAAACGACCGATGATCTGACTCTGGATTCCATTATTGCAAATATATAAAGCTTGACGAACAACTTATACCAATATCATATGATTTGCTTTCAAGGAAAACAAAATTGGTGCGTGTTGTCGGTCTATAATAACGGTTATCATACTTTTCAAAGTCGAACCCGGTACAGAAAGTTACCAGAATCATAACTCAAAATTAAATTTTTTTTTTTATTTGCAAGTATTGGTTTTGTGTATAAACAAAAATGGAGGTTTTAAGCAAAACTGACATTATTGATGTGCGTATGTGCATATGTTCGAAAAAACGGTTGTCTGTTGAATGAATGAATGAATAAATTTAGGGGTTGTGGTGCACTGCGACCTTTAGATCTATTGTGCCCCCTTTACTAGGGCTGGATGATTGACTCATTCTACAGCTCTTCCTCTATCTTAATATCTTTAAGGATTAATAGTATCTGGAGTACTTGTAGAGAGGGTAATTTGCTCTCCTCTATCTGGTAACTTCCCAGATGTTTTATTCTTTTGTGCATTATCGCCCCACACTTTCCTAGAAGGTGATTTGGCGTTTCTTCTTGGTCGTCACAGAATCTGCAGGTTGCACTACTGGATATACCTAGGATGTTTAGGTGTCTTTTAAGTTTGCAGTGCCCACTGAGGAAACCCGTTATGATTCTAAGCTTGTTTCTACTCAGGTTTATACAAGCTTTAGATCGCTTTTGGTTATAGTTCCCAAGAAGCATTTTGGCTTGTCTCAGTTTGGGAGTTCTTTCCAGTTTTTGGATCTTTTTGCCTCCTCTTCCGCTTTGATTTGATTTTTTATCACATTTTCACCTATCGCGTAATAGGGTTCCGGCCCAATCATGGGTGCCACTGCCCCTGCCTTAGCCAAAATATCAGCTTTCTCATTTCCCTCAACTTCAACATGTCCTGGGACCCAGTATAATGTTACAGTGTTGTTTTTGCATTGAGTCTGTTGACTGTTCACTGAGCTAACGCTTTGACGGATTTTCTTCAAACATTTAGTATTTTGTGTTTAGTATTTTTTTTTGTAGTTCCCTAGAAGCCGAATTCCCGAACGCGTACCTCTCATAAAACGATTTAAGTTTTTCAAATTTGCCCGAAAACGGCAGTTTTTTTTCCAAATTTGTGTTGTTGAGGTACACTGACTCAGTCCTCATAAAAAATGCACAAATAACAATTTATTGATAAAAAGCTTCATTGTACCTACCTATCCGGTATAAATTCATTAAAATTATTTCAACAAAAATATAAAAAAGTTCAAAAACAACAAATGCGATTAACAAATGGGTACAGAATAAAAACATTTTCTCTAAATTTTTTTACAAAAACATATTTTATCAAAGACTCATTTACTCAAACATAATAATAATAAACAACCAGGAAATTCAGACAATTCCACGAACAAAAATATAGAGGCAAAATTAGTGCGTATACGTCCGAGTGTCCCTGTAAACTCAATACAAAAATATTAAGTACAAGATAATTTTGTTTTAGGATGAATCGACTATAAAAGAAACATGTAAATAACTGGAATTAAAAAAAACCTCATCTGCAAAGCGATCCTTACTTCATTACCAAGAACACGCAAGTCTACAACAAAGCCACCGATCGGGTTTTAAGTTTTCCCCATTATATTAAAAAGAGCCATTTATTTTCTCAATGGTTGACAAAACTAAACCTCTAAACTATTAAACCATTGCCAAACTCTCCCCCCAAGTTCTTTAAATGTATATGACTCCCTTTATTTTACTTAAACACTAAACTTAAAACTTAAACTGATGCAATCTTTGCTTCTTCTGGTGTTCCCCAGGGATCTCATGTACTTCTCAAATTTCTCTAAATTATGTCCACAACGACATTTAAATAATTAAAGTTATTTCATCTTCTCAAGGTTCTTGCCTTCTTTAACTAGACGTAAATATAAAATATCCCTTGTTACTAAATCACTATTTTACCACATATACATATGTACGTTAAGACATTCTCTCGAGTAAGCAAAGCCAGATGTGGTCTGCTTATCGAACTTATTTCAAGCCACTAATTTTCATAGATGCAAAGAAACAAAATTTTTGATGTATACCAACTTTTAACAAGATTCGATAATTTTTTTTCCTTAGCTAACTTACGATAATTATCGGGACTTAGCTAAGTCCATTTAGACTTACTGCGTTAACGACACAATTACATGTGGTTATACGGGAACGTCGGTAATGTTGTGGGGGGCTAATTTACAATATCGTTTTTTTCACACAAGTCAATATGGACTTGCAAAAAAACGCGGCTAATATTTTTGTTGGAAGAACTATAATCAACACTTGTTGCTAGCATTATATCATTTCATTTCATGATAACAATTTTCTTCTTCTCTTTTTTGTTCGACGATATGTTAACGATCTCGAATAGAACCACAATATTCCTACTTCACCGATTCACATGAGGATCTGCTTGTGATATTCGCAGGGTTGACCTCTGAAAACTTTGGGCAAAGGTGAACTAGCATGCAAAGGTGTACATTTTTGTTTATTTAGGGGATTAGCCCACACTTGTAATATCTATTTGACGTTCTCATATAAAGCATATATGTAATTGTGTCGGTAATACAGTTTTAATCGGGACATAGCTAAGTCCCGATAAGTATCTGGAGTTAGCTAAGACTTATGTTGCTTTTGTATTCACTATTAAACGGACTTGCAAAAAAAGACCAGCTTGTGTGTCGCTATAGGCTCACCTTGTTGGTTGTTATTTTACTTGATCGTAATTTATTCCTTATTCACCTCCATACGACAAGCAGGATTCACCACATGACAGGAATATTCTGACTATAGTCCCCACACGAGTTATTTTACTCGACTATCTACACATTTTTATATTTATATTCGTTTTTAAGACACCTTTTGTGTCCAAACTTTTCTCTGCGTTAAGTAATCAATCGAATACAAAATTAAATATACTTCGAATTTAACTTCATCTATAGAACCACTTGGACAACAAACAATGCTTAATATCTAACGATAACGACAACACGAAAATTAAAACAATTCTCGTGTTTTCTTCAGAATGTTACATAACTTGATATACCAAGTAACGTGTATTTTTATGTAAACTGCAGCTCCGACATTTTACTATCATTTACTATCATAGAAACCGAAGTCGGCAATGCAGCTCATAAATAAATCAAATTTACTGACTTTTTTCTGTACAACATAATATCTATTCATCTATTATCACTTTGTATTGGATGACAAGTAAGTTTGCTTTAGTTTTAGTAAGTAGTCAAGTAAAAAAAAAGAAGAAATCTTACCACATGCCCAGCCGACCCACGCTAAAACTTTAATAAACATTTCATCGATAATGTTCTCTATGTGGTCTTTGTAAGATAAAACAATATTACCGTCGGCTTTCCGCTAACGCATTTCTGGCGATAGTCACGTTTTGAAAAGCCTAAATTAAGGTATATAAAGAACATCTCGAATTTCAAAATTATTAGTCTCATTTCTTCGAAACGACAACATCAACTAAACCAAAAAACACAACATGAACAAGTTCATTGTAAGTTTAACTTCTGAGAAAAAAAAACATTTCCATGAAGCTCTCAGCTCCTAAATTCGATAATTTTAATAAGGAATTTTATTTCCATAGACTTTTGCTCTGTTAGCTTTCTGTGCCACCGTGACTCACAGCCAAGTAATTCCTGGTAGCTTGCCATTGAACTATTGGTCTGATTTAATTGTCCAAAATGGAGGTGGTTCATCATCAGGTGCCTCTGCATCGGCAGCTGCTTCCTCAACATCCTCCAACCAAAACAATCAACTCATCCAAAGCAGAATCAACCCAGGATTAATTGCTCCATATGGTGCACTTCCTGCTCCAATTCTTGGTGCCAATCCATGGATCCCACAGGGATACACAACTCCTTACGGTGCCCCATGGGTGCAACAAGGATGGCCCGTTGGTGTCAACCCACTACTTGCTCCAGTTCCAATCCCAGCCTACCCAGGTATTTTCTAACTGAACTCTGACTGACTCATCCAAAAAACGGTCGTTTATGAATTCATTTCATTAAATAGGTCTTGTTTTGTAAAATACAAATCAGTGAAATAACTGCGGAATACACAAAATCCTTAAAACCTGGTGATATTAATGATAATAAAAACCTACTTTTAGAAGCAACTTTTTTTTCTTTGTCTTAACAAACTGATGTGAAGATTATTATTTTTTGGTGGTAAAAATAACAAATATCTCAGATAATAAAAGAAATACCAACAAACTGCGTTGACGACCAAAGTGACATGCGCTTTGTTAATCAGAACGTGGCTTTAGGAAAGAAAAATCAAACGGAAGCAAAGCCACCATCGAAGCACAGTACGCCATAATATATTCAATGATAGAATATTATGTGCTTTGCTATCGAAGTGCTAAAATGATTTATGCAATAAAATTGAAAAGCGATTTTTTATAAATCAATGTTGGTAATAAAGTTATAGTATGCATTCGGTTCGGTTTTAACTTTGGTTAATCAAAATCATCATTATTTCGAGAATAGGTACATAATAAATTATTTGGGTTTTATTGAAAAAGGTACGTTGCATAGTATCCAGTAAATTAAACTTTGCCATGAGCTGCAAAACCGATATGACTCGACTGTTTTATAACTGTCGGAACACAGCTTGTATAAAAATGCACGTTATATTTAAAACAAAAAATCTTAACGAACACGCCTAATGTGGGTAATCAATATATACGTGTTCAACATCTAGTTATATTTAGGTTAAGACAAGAACATTTTGGGGGTGTTCGCTTAGCCACGATTAAAAACGGTATTACAAAACCTTCAATTATATTTAAGCAGGGTTATCAATAAGTTTATATTTCGAAGCGCTCATAAAATTTGCTCCATCGGTCGTCTCATTTGAGCAGGAGCATTATATGTAAACAAAATTCCTTAATAAATTAAAAAACAAACTATCCATCCCTTCTCAGTCAATTTATTTCGTTGCGACAGAACATAACTGTGAGCAAGTAAATCCAAAAATGTTTAAGCTCAGTTTTTTGACAGCAAAAGTGAGAAATTTTTCTGAGAAATTGTGTTTTTATTTATGAGCATAAGAAAAATTCGGACACTCGCAGAACCACATGTCCACATTAGGACGGCATAAAAACTGGAAAAATCATTTTTGTGTAGAACTGTCAAAAAATAAAGCCTGTGTTTATATTTTTGAGCATACGAAAATCTCAGACACTATGCCACATTAAACTGTGTCTTCACGATCTAGATTTCATAGAATGCAAGATAGCATTCTATTAAAATTCCCTATGGACACCACAAATAGTATTCTATGAAAAATTTCTTGCAATATATTGCTCAGCTCATAGCATGCTAGAGATAGTCTTCTATGAGCTGTCATTTTCATATTGACTTTTCTGTTTTCTTTGTAATTGGACTAAAATAGTATGAAATAGTAAGCTATCAAATGCCCACCATACATTTTATAGCATTCTAGCAATCTTTCTTTCTATGGAATGTGACAGATATATGTATTATAGATAGTAGTTTTTTAAGGGCGCAGCCATCTTTGATTTGGTAATCTATGAAATCTTGCTCATGGAAACACCGTGTTAGGCATACAAACTAGAAAAAAATAGTGTTTGTGTAGAACTGTCAAAAGATATAAACTAATAAACTGTTACACTTAAAACAGGTTTGTTACACTTAACAGGTCTGTTACACTTAAAACAGGTTAGTTAATTAGGTTTGAGATAATAAGAGTTAAAATGGAGCTCGAGTTTCCCGAAAAAAAATTAAAAAAATTGACAAAGGCTTTTAATGGCTCCCTCCAACGAAATCCAAAAGGAAATAGTACAATTATTTTTTTCCCGTTTAAAAGTCTATTCCGGTTTTTTTTAAGAAATATATTCCCATAAAATGAGGGGACTTTATAAAACATCCCGTACCTACCATGTGTTAATTATTTTGAAACAAGAGTTACAAATCCAAGTGGTTTAAATTAGGTTTATACTACTTGTCCGTATAAGAATGTAACTGATTAAAAAAGAAGAAAAATCTCCATGACGATGCTAATTTAAGGTAGAAGGCGGAAAATGTCAAAACTCATGAAGTAATAAAAAAAAACTACAATAAAATAAGAACCTATATGCAACTAATATCGTATACGCGACTGACAAGAAAAATTACGAGTGACCAATTCAAAACTATGTAATTTCAAACTAATTTTATGTCAACACATTTGCGAATTTTCACTAAAATACAGGTGCTTGTGGTTTCAAAATGGGTGCATTGTTGGGTATAGCGGTTTTAAAAAAAGTTGAAAATCAGTCGCCTTGTATGGGAAAGAAATATCCGGCTTAGAAAAAACATTGAGCTGCACACTTATCTATTTCAATATGACACGCTTTGTCGACATTATGATGGTTGGTGCTATGCTTGACACAAACAGCGCAAAAGCAAATAGTGAAAAAACAAAGAACTTGTGTCAAAGGTCAACTATGAAACTAAAATCGTGTGCTAGTAAGGCCGGCAAAAATGATTTCAAGGGACCTGTTCGAAACCAGTTTCAAACTTATTTCAAGTCAGTCGAGTCGTGTGTTCACTTCAATACATACATATGTGCAAAGAAAGTCTTAAAGAAAGCATCCGTCAAAACAACGCTCTAAAAATATCCAAATATTAATCATTAAACAACAACAACATTTGACGTCAGACATTCAATTATCCAAAATTGGGATGCTTCTTTACGTTTTTTTCGGTCATCTTGGTGAACTTTAGAGGAGATTCCTAGATGAAGCGGTAAAGTGGGAGATTTTAGGTGCCACTGGATTCCATTAGAAGAAGGTTTTTCAACTCAAGATCGACAAATTGGTTTTGGACCACCCTTAGAATGAAAAGAATTCTTACAGAAATCTCATTTTAGTTGGGAACCCAATGCCGTGTTTTCTTATACCTGAGCTTAATTACTCAATGCAAGCCTATACTAAATATTATTTCAATAAATATTTTTTTTCAATTGCAATTGCTTTCCAGATAAGAAACCCAATGACATTAGCAGTCGTATACAAACACGTAAGCATGAAAATATTGATTAACCAAAGTGGTTATAATTTTTTCCCAGCATGCTATTGTGAATATTCGAATTATTTGTACTATGTAACAACAACATAAAAACGGTTAGTCTCAACAATAAATCCCCAAGAGAACAGATGTTCCAGTAATTATTCCAATTGATTAGAAAATTTTTTAGTGGCCCAATATGATAAGACGATGCATTGGGCCTATTGTCACGTAAATCGTTATTCACAATATGCTTCCTATATAAATGCACTGCATTGATTTGTTATAGCATAGTTGACCTAGTGCACTTGTATAGTTAGATACTTATTGTTAAAAAAACAAACAAACTATATTCCAAAATGTTCAAACTTTTCGTAAGTAGCTATTAAAAAAAGTAACGATTCTTTCAAGGATGAAGTTATTAACGATCATAACAATCTTTTAGGCTATCATCCTTATCGTTGCTGTTTGCTTGACCACTTCTGCTCACGGAGCTGCCGTAGCACTCAAAGTTGATGCAAATCAAGTGCAAAATCTTAATTCAGCTCTGCTTGATTTCTATGGCTATCAAATTGGATACCCACTTTTGGCACCCGATTATGGTGCCTTGACTTCATTGTATGCTGCTTCATTGCCACCACGTAACTACATTGGTCAATCTAACCCAGGTGCGTTGTTATAAAAAAATATGCTGACATATTTCGCAATTGTACTTATTTTGCTGTGTTTTTATTTTTTTTTTATAGTTCTGTTCCGTGGTCCGTATTACGATCAGTTCATTGGTGAATCATCCATTGGCATTGTAGCTTTGTAATTTTTTTTTACAATATAGGGCATTAAATGTGCTTGCTAAGAAACCTTACTCCAGTGAAATGTTTTTGCAATAAAAAAATAAAACTGGACATCTAATAATTAAGTTGTTAATAAAGTACTGTGATACCTATAGTTTTATAAAATATTATTGGTTTGTTTTTTTTAAGTTGTCTTTTCAGAAAAATGGTTTAACAAATGGTTTCAAACAAATACCTAAGATTTAATTTTTACACAAGATTGTCACCAAAAATTGTTTATAGTTTCCACTTTTTCTATTTGCTAAAATAGTAAAATAATTTTTTGAAACGCAATTCTAAAAATGGGTTTAAAAATCTGTCTCTCTGCCCAAATTCTAACGTTCTGATTCGATTATCTATAGATTTGATATCTAGAGGATTTGCACGCGAGTTATCTTGAAATGTGCTATGGGGGTTTTTGAAAGGATAGTTTTACCTTTCAATAGAAAAATATGGCTTTTTAGGTTTTACTTAACAAAATGTCTTAACGGTTTTTTGTTTAAATGGTTTTTCTTATAGCTAAAACATATGTGAAGCCACTCTAAAAGTCCATACAGGGCCGTTTTTTATAACTTACTCGCGAACGCCTGCACTGATTTTGATTAAATTTAATGGGTGCATAGAATTTGGACAAACATTTTTTCCCAAATCATTACTTCACCAAGTTCGCAATTAATTTTGTACATTCCGAAATTTTTATACCGCAAATTTTCATTTTGCTTTTTATTTAACTCGCAAAGTTTTCACTTCGCGACACTATTTTCGCGTTGTTAATAGCTTATATTTTTTTTCGTTATATTTGTTCGCCAATTAAAAAGAAAAAAATTGGCAAATAACAATGTATTTATTTGTTTCGCAGACGCATAGGTTGAACTAAAAAAAAAATTTTATCTTGCAGACGACAACATGCCATGTCCATAGATTTCTTGTAAACCAATTTTTGTAAGGGTTTCTAAATAATAATTTAGTAATAATAATAATAGTCCAAAAAATATGTATTCTGTATCTTAATTGATTAGAAATGAAAATTAAATAAGTATGAAAAACTGGTTTTTCGTTAGGTGCAACGCGCAGTCAATTACCAAAGCAAATGAAGTGCACTTGTTAATCAGTTTTTTTTAGAAACGGGATGCAAATATGAAACGACGCAGTACAATTTAATTTTTTATTTAGCTTAATGTTATTTAGCTTCAGATTGTTTTTTTTTTTTTTTTCAGTTTGTTACATGTTAAGAAATTTCGGACGAATTTTATTAACATGTAGTAAATCGCAAAAGACTATACCAATTTAAAGCTAAATAACATTAAGTGCAATAATAAGAAACGAGATAAAGGAAGATCGGGATAATGATATGCAACATTAGAATTTGCAAGACAATAAATACGAAATAATGTTTTGTCGAAATTGATATTTTAATGAAATCATAACTAAGATAGATCGCGGTGAAACGAGTTAACGATCGTTCGTTGTTTAAGTGTTGCTTTCTTTATATTTTTATAAAGGTATAATATACAGGGTGATTCACCTAAAATGTGCAAAAAGATAGAGCGAATAGGTTGAATTGAGGCAAGAAACAAATCGTATGGGAGGTGGGGTCTATCTCCCCCCGTTTAGGCGGGAGGGGCAGTTTTCTAAACAATTGACTTTAATCAGAACAACAAAATTAGTAAAATATAATGGTTCAACCTACAATGCCATATTATCATCATCATCATCATCGGCTCGACAACCGGGGTCCGGTCCTGGCCTCCTTCAACAAGTCTCTCCACCTATCCCGGTCTCGAGCCGACGCCATCCAGTTGCGCACCCCAAGGCTCCGGGCGTCCTGGTCTACGCCATCTCTCCAGCGCAAGCATGGTCTACCACGCTGTCGTCTGCCATAGAATGTACCACAAAGAACTTTCCGAGCAGGTTCCTCTTCGCTCATGCGAGCTAGGTGCCCTGCCCACCGAAGTCTACCGAGCCTAATTTTTGTCACTATATCTGCTTCAAGGTAGATTGCGTACAATTCATGATTGTACCGTCTCCGGAATCGTCCTTCCTCACATATGGGGCCAACAATTCTCCTTAAGACTTTTCTCTCGAACGCGGCTAAGAGGTCAGAGTGCCTTTTGCTAAGCACCCAAGTCTCGGATCCATATGTGAGTACTGGCAGGACCATGGTCCTGTACAGCAGTAGTTTTGAAGTTATGGTGAGATTTCTGGATTTGAAGAGCTTTGACAGACTGTAGTAGGCTCTGTTGGATTTGAGAAGCCGCCCGCGTATTTCTTCTTCTATATTGTTATCGGCTGCTACTATTGACCCAAGGTATTTAAAGGATTGCACCACTGCACAATGCCATATTATACCTTTTTGAAAAGCCAGAAAAAAAACTAAAAGCACTTTTTTCCAAGAAAAACACTTTTTTTTTGGTTTTCCCAAGTTTGACCTGCTCAGGTAATAAGAGCATTGAATTTTGAAAATAAAAATAATAGTTAATTACATAGAATTTTGAAAAAAATTAGTTTACATTTTTTTTTCAAAATTTCTAGTTTGAAAATTGATTTTTCAAAAACAGTAAACTAAATCAACTTTATTTAAAAAGAATGAAAAAGAATAGACGTCTGGCTTTTCAAAAAGGTATAATATGGCATTGTAGGTTGAACAATTGTTTTTTAATAATTTTTTTTCTGATTTGAGTAAATTTTTTGTAAAATTCCCCCCCCCCCCGCCTAAACGGAGTGAGATACCCCCCCCCTCCTATAGGATTTTTTTCTTGTCTCAATTCAACCTACTCACTCTATCTTTTTGGCGCACCTTAGGTGAATCACCCTGTAGACAGCATCTGTAAAACGACGATCTTTCGATCGATTTTATTTTACGCGATCTACACAAAAACTTGCAAAACCCATTTTCGACAAAATAGAAATTGTCGAATATCTTAGCAAAATGAAAAAATTCCAAACAAAAAATTTGCCCGATTAACCCGATTTTTTTTTATTTAAATATTTTCTTTTAATATTAGATATTTTGAAATTAATAATAAACTTTGATTTTACCATAAGCATTTTTAGTAACCGTAGTAATTTAACAATTTTTTCTGTCTGCAATGTTTGAATTGAAAGTTTTTTTAAAGCACAAATTGAACGATTTAATGAAATTTTTCACAAAATGTTTCTACACATTAAGACGATTAAATATAAAATATCTTTTAAAAAATTTAATCACAATCAGTCCGTTCTTTGTTGATTTTGCATTGATGTTTGATATTTTTAAAGTTCTCCACAACCCTAAACGATTTATAATATTTTAACTAATAACGATTTTAAAATGGGATTTGCAACAATTTTTTAATATTTCTGTGCAACGGTTGCTGCAAACACGAAAATCAATGTAAGCACAGCTACTCACGAAACAACGGTTTCTTCAACTTGGCCGTGTTGCTGCAACGGTTGCCTCGTGTGTATCTAGCATTTAAAATTTTGAGTGGTAACAGGTGAGAAATTAAAAATCATTATTTGCTAACGACGACGTAGTTGTTAAATGCAAAATACTGTCTTCTTTTTTGTTGAAATTTCTTGAAATTGTTTTTATTTTGCTTAAAAAATCAAATGAGTCGAATGTGAACACCGTTATTTGATGGGGTATTCGATGTAAAACGATGTTTATTTTTCTGGAATTTTTTTTTTACCAATGAAAGCCACCATTGCTCCAATAATAATTAAAATTTTACAACGAACGTTTTCTTGCAATAACATAAATTGCATTTTATTATCCCCTCTGATCTGAATCTGATCTGGATTGGATTTGCATCACGAAATATACATGCCAACGACAACAACAACAACACAAGAGCATTGTGTTTATAGATCTTGCAAAATGCCAAACCGTTCCGGATCAGAAGATATAATAAAAATATGTCTGTTCTACAAAATACAACTATTCGCTGTATCAGGGTCTTGTAAAGTGCCTTGCACATGAGCTGCAACCAGCGAATGCGAAGAAATAGTTTAAGGCAATACCAGGAACAAATATCGATTTATTTTAATTTTTACTTATCGATAAAGTTATAATAAAACGGTTCAATATATAAATATTAACACAAGACACCACATAAATTAGTATAAATTAGACAATTGTTCAGTTTAATATTTTATCCGCGACCAACAGCATCATTCAGCGAACATCAGGACGCGTTCCACATATCGGCGAATGAAAAATTCGCACGCAGAACCTCAAATTCACCTGTTTGCGTATATACGATTTGCGGCGGCCGGCGACCTCCCAAGTGAATAAAATTTCAAAATCTGCGACCATTCACAGTTCGCGATTCGCTGGTCGCATCTCATGTGCGGCACTTAACATGGTAAATAATATAAAATTATGACGGTTTGTATTTTGAATCATCAGTTATAAATTATAATTCTAGCAAACTGCATTAATTTGAAAGTTTTTTTTTTGGTGCATATGCTAGGGCGATGAATGAAAAGTTTGCGTTACATTATTTTTGAAATGTGAGGTGGGTAAGATTTAAAACCTTGACTCAAAACCGTTATCAATTCAAATTAGTTTTTGTAATTATTGTACGTATGTATATTGTATAACGTTCATCACATTGTCGCGTCGGTTGATTGTTGTACCTTAAAAGCAGTTAAAAGATTGTGTCCGTAACTAAGCTATTCTTTATTTGTTTAGCTCGTTCCATACAAAAGTGAATTTTCTTCGACCTATAATTATCTACCGGGTGTACTTATCTCTTCCGTCCAAGGACATGAAAACGCTGATATACCTTAAAAATATCTAATATAATATGACCGGTAAGGCGGCTTTATTAGCACCACTGGTGATTTGATGGGTTATCTTATCTAAACTAAAGGTGGACCCAATCATTACATCGTTTCGGAGAAGGTACATTATTGCGCTCGATATTTCTAAAGTATAGAGTTTGGTGAAACTTCTTAAATTTTTTTTGTTGGTGAATGTAATTTAGTAACATAAACTGCGTGATTTAATAAAAGGTGTATTGATGGTGGTGTTAGCTGAAAGACTACACATAGAGTGACTCGGATAAGATGAGATAATTCGCGGCGCAGGAACATTACTCCTCGGGACATAAGTCCAAAATGCTTTTTTTTTAACTTATGTCCCACTTTGATGGGACGTAACACATAAGCCCAAAATCGAATTTTGCAATTATGTCCCTTCAATGTGGACATAAGTCCAAACAAAAGAATTTTTGACTTATGTCCCGAGCAGTCACAGTACCTGGGTCGCCCACCAGTATTTCTAAACAGTTGAGATTGGTAAGGGGAGGCATGATGCCCCCCCTGCGACCCCTCCCTTAGCCCACTATAAGATTTGGGGTGGGTGCAAGTTTTGTATTGAAATTTTGAACTTATGTCTCACTTCAAAAATAAAATTTGTTGGACTTATGTCTCACTTTGGTGGGACATAATTCCAAAATTCAATTTTGGACTTATGTCCCATCACAGTGGGACATAAGTTAAAAAAAAAGCATTTTGGACTTATATCACTCGGGCAAAGCTTTTTTATTATCTTATATTTTAGAGACGTTCATTTGCGTAAGAAGAATGAGTTTTATTTTAAACATAACTTACCATCTACTATGGTTGTAAATTATTGATATTTGAAAAAATATTGAAATTTTGTACTTACTCAACAATTCGATTAATTAATAAGTTATTCAACTTCTCATTCTCACTGATAATTTTGAACCTGCTTCCAATTCAAAACTGACAGCTATATATTCAATTACGAGTTTGGTATGTTTCGGCAAATTAACGTTTGGCGGTGGTTTATTTCGCCGTTTTTCTTTTCGCAATTTCTTTTTTTACCATTTTGTTGTTTGGCATTCCACGTTTTGCAATAAACGCTTTGTTTTTCAAACGATATGACCATAATCGTTTCGCATTTTGTTCTTTTGCTGTTTTTTTGTTTGGCAGTTTTTGTTCAGCTGTTTTTTATTTAGTATTCAATTTTTTTGCAAATTTTTTGTTCATTAAATTACATGCCATAAAATTTCGCGAAAAAAAATTGTAAATTCAATCAAACATGAAATTACGATCGTAGAGAATTTGGAAAAAATTGGGTCCAACAATTCTGTCAATTCCTAGGTACCTATATGTATCTCTAAAACACTTAAACCGATATTGGCTTCAATTTTGGTAGGTAGTTTTTTTAGGCTAACCCGCCGCCGGGAACCTACATTATGACCGTCAAAGAAATTTAGTTAATCAAGTTTTTATTTAATTATGAACAAAATAAAAAAAAAGATAATCTGCTCATTAAATATATGAACTAAAACATTTCACATCAACCTGGCAGTTCTGTTAAAATTTTATTCAACAATTGGAAAATACCTGAAATAAAACAACCAAATCAACAAAGGAACACTCAAAAATGAAACGACTCAAAAAAGCCGATCATCATCAATTAACAGTCTCTCATTTTAAATCCATTCTTGAATTTTTTCACACGTTGTTTACTCAGGTGAATTTTGTTTCTCAACAATACCGCTGTATTTTACACTACATTTAAAAACATTCAATCCAGCACACAACATAACTGTTGCTTCGTTCCAGATTTTCCACTAGTAGTAGTATCTCTGTATAGTGGTAGTTTTCACTCGTATGTTTTTATATCGCATTCACATTGTTTTGTATGCGTATACAAATTGTGCATGTGTAAAACAAAAGTTACCCCAATCTTCAATCCAAGTTTGAGTGTTCGTCTAGCTAAAGAGTCTGGCTAGACTTCAATTTTTCGTAACGTTTCAGTTTTGAGTTGTTTTCCAAACCGTGCAAATGTGCATGAGGTGTTAAACAGTAACGCGCGCATTAAATTAATATATTTTCAACTTAAAAAAAAAAAGTGAACACAATTTTTATTCTCTACACCAAAAAACCAGTTTTTCGTTCCTCACAATTTCTCTGACTTGGGTGAAATTTTTCGTGGCTTTTCCTATACTGTGCTGTTGTGTGGTGTTCCCTTCAAACGTGAATTGGAAAATATTATAAAAAGAAAACTAGCGTTCTTCTTGGATGTTGAATTTATAAAATAATAATTAAAACGGAAAATCTATCTAATCCAACAGAGAAAAAGATATAAAATATCTCCCCTGTGCAAGATCAATGGTGTGGTGAATTTGTGGTCAAACATTTTTCAATTTGATCTTCTCCTGAATAAGTTGTTTTTTTTTTTAATTCCGTATAAAGATCGTTTTAAAAACAAATTTGGTGTTAATTGAAATCCGGTATATCGGTTTTGTAGTATCAGCGGTGATATTTTTGTCTTCTTATTTTCGAGTGAAAGACAACAAGATTTGAGTACATTTCTTTTTTTCCTTTGGGATTACCTGACGTAAATAACTCATCACACTGGATTTAGGATATTACGAAGCTGTCAAAGGTAAGTTGAAATGACCAACTAAATATGTTATGCCCTATGAGTTGAGTTGAGGTGAAGATCACCCAGCAGAATGAATAATGAAACAATGGATACCGTGATCGTGAACGTTATTGTTTTTGTATTTCTTTATAATTTTTTTTTTTTTGCTAATTGACGACGTGGTAAGAAAAAAGCCAATCAGAGAAAAAAATTCGCTCAACATATTAAATTGGCTGGGAAAAATGTTGCTGATGTAGGCAAAGCACCCAACGAACCACACAGCGAAACTCAAATAACATGCTAAACCCGCCGAAAACAAGACGCAGCAGAAGTAGTCCACCACAAAAAAAAAAATAATAACCAGCTAAACAGAGTTTAACTGAAGTCTTTCAGCAGCAGACATTGGCGGCGACGTGGTGCGACGACGACGGGTTTTGGAAGTCAATACTGTAGCTCGCTGCCTGCCACCAACATAGCGGCGCACAGCCCACGGATGTTGCGGCGGGCGATAGAGGTCGCCATCGCCGCAGAATAAGCCGGTTGATCATGTTTTTGTTTTTCTGTGTTTTTTTTTTGTATTTTATTGGGGCATTCCTTGGGAGGTGATCCATCGTCAACTTTATGGATGCTGCTTGATTGTGTATAAGTGCACACTGAGTATATTAACTGGCCGCGGTAGGTCAATGTATAAGAGATGGGAAATGTGTTAACTTATGGGCAGATTATTAATTTCAATATGACGTTGATGAGGGAATAGATAGGTATCAAGTATCAACCTAGGTACATAAATATAGTTTCTTTTGGGGAAGGTTGTTTCTTTTATCAGGATCGATCGACTAGTCAAAACAGACCATTGACCGATTTACAACTTTAGCAAGTTGAAAAAATTTCAGAAATAGCGTTTTGTAAATTGTGGCCCAAATATTGTCATAATATAAGTTTGTATTGCTATTATTTTGACACCATTTAAAGACTATGGTTAAGAAATTGGCTAAAATATAGCATACCTCAATTAAGACGAACTTCACTCTTTTAATTAAAAAGAGTGAATTAAATGATATATTAAACTATGGAACATCACATAACGATGATAGAAGAGACGAAAAAGTGGGTTCCTTCTGAAAATTCTGTCTTCTAAGATTTGTGTTTTGTTCGACTCATCATCGTTTACGGAAGGTTATTGCTTTGAGAACAACCTGACGATAGCAGCTCAAGTAGGTATGCTCTGAGCATTTTTCTAACCTCACCTTGGGGCATAGAGTAATAAATAAATAGAAAATCAACTCAGGAGGCTCCACCCACTTTTGCCTACAAACTTTCAAAACTGCAGAGATTTAACTCTGTATGCGTGCTCGTGCATTTCAAATGGGACTGTCAAATTTGGCAAGACCATACATTCTTACAATGTTTCATTTTGCTGTTCACACGTATTCATGTATAGAAAAGTGCGTGTAAAAATTTTTTTCTCCGGGAGGAGACGGAGGATTACAAGTAGATGACCTGTGCCTTGGGGTTAACCTAAATAGCGACCACGGACCACTGACCAATCGAAAATTATCCCCCCATTTTTCATTAAAATATGCTAATATTTGCACTTCCAGAAATTTCCAATAGCAAAGCAAATCGCTTTTGAGAAAAGGAAAATTCAAATCCACCATTAAAATTAAAACATTACCTACGTTACGATCGTATGCGTTAATTTTATTTTCCTCCTGGTTTTATTTTGCTCTATGTCTGAGTTCAACTGGATGCTGGTTGAATTTGTACGTTTCCGTTTGTTTTTGTTGTTCGATCTACTTTTAATTCTTCGCGCGCCGGTGATCTCAACTAATGCTAAAGCAATTCAAGCAAACCCAGGTTAAATCGGTCCCAGAAGTGTGAATTCGTACGAATTTGTACGAATTTTCTCAAAATAATGTTGTTTAATCTGTTTGTTTGCTTTTTTAACAATTTCATTTCTTTCTGAGCTGATTTTTGACACTTCTCACAAATGTGTTCTGACTTCCACTTCTTCAAAAAAAATTACACAAAATCTTGTTCCAAACAGTTCCGAATGGATCTAGAAAAACTGAATGAATACCAAACCAAGTAAATTGAGTACTGTTCTTCTACCGAGAACAGTTTTGAACAATTTACTAAATATAACTTATCTGTGTACAAATTATAATGTCAAAGCACTCAAATTTCATAAGATAACTAATAAATGTTACAAATTTCAGCTAACACTTAACTGGAATCAACTTTCCAGAAAATTTCAAGGAATCCTGATTCTTACCCCTTTTAGAAAATATCTTAACTCCTGATTAAAAAAATTGCAAATAGTTGTTCCATTCATTTTTGCGTAGCAATTTTACAATAAATTCCACAAAGTGTGCACACTTGTGCCAATGTGTTCAAATGTGCTAAGTGGCTGGTGCATGAACCGATTTTGGTGTGGCACACGGAGTGGATATGGTATCAAAATATTTTGATTTTTCGTATCATCGCAGTGTGGTCAAATGTGCATACTTCACTCCAATGTGCACACTTGTGTGGTCAATCTACCGGTTGCCCGTCAAGGTGAAATTTAATAATTAAATTTTTTTTCTTAAATACAAATGACAATCTATACTGCATTTGCATTCCCATTCATTTCCTATCGAATTCCTAACTTATGATGTAAAAAAGTCAAAGGTGACGTAATGATATAAAGCACTTGATGAGACTTTATTCATTAAAGACAAATTGTACTCAATGAATTACTCAATTACTCATCGAAATCCCACAGCCACACTTTAACAGAATATTTTTATATTCATCGATCGAAGTAAATCAAAACGAGGATCGAGAGATCGGTGCTGATTTCTTTCCTAGAAATTTATGCACAACGTGTTTAAGCCAAGCCACCATAATCGTCTTCATTTGGTCATATTTATAAATTCGGAAAAATATCATCTCAATTCACTTGAAAAATAACACTCAACAAGATTACATAACAGAAAATTATAAAATAAAAATAAATGACGGTATTTATACAGGTGAATTTAATTTACCGTGCAAACACTATTGAGAATACAAAAATGGTGAATGATGTCATACAAAGGTTATTCAAAAGGTGGTACGCGGCAAATAACAAATAAAATTGCATATGAATGTATATATAGCTATCTATGTTATTTTGAAAAGGAATTTCATTTAATAGGTTTCGGCTAAAACGACAAAAAAGAAGAAAACAAATAAAATGTTAAACAAACAAACACAAAACTGTAATCACTCCAATTTGAATTTATTGTTTATTTTGGTGTGGAATATTTAGAACAGTGTTAGATTTGTAAGACTTTTTTGTTGTTTTGTAGACAAGAGTTAAATGTGTGACCAGCTTTTAATTAGGTATGCTTTAAATAAATTGCGAATAGACACAAATTGTTGAATATCATAATTTATATTACGCATTTAAAAATAACAGTATATTTTAAAATATAGAAATATGTAAGTATATGCATCATTTCTGAATATGTAATTTATTAAAGCTCTTATGTAAACGGTTTTTGAAAAACGAATAATAACTTACTTTCAAATTACATTGAATGAATGGTTAAATTCTAATTAATATTAGATTGGTGTCTTCAATTAAAAACATATTGTATTTATTACATTTGCAATTAGGTGCTGTTGTTTCTTTCGAGCTTACTTAACTTATTAACCTGTAATTTCCAATTGTATAGATAATACCTTTAAACGTTTTTATGAATTCACAGCTGCTAGTTTTAACCAAATTTTATAAAGGAAGAGAAATTGTTATCATATACCTACACGTAATAATGTTTGATTCGATAGCAAAATTTAGTGTTAAACAGCTTTTGAATATTGGTTTTTCATTTGAGAAATACTAATAGAACACCAAGTCTGGTAACCCCTGGCTTTTGTATTAAAGGTTTGCCAGGTAAAAAGTTATTTGACAACAGATATCTTTTGTGAAATATTTTTAAATCGTCTGCACAGCATAGCATTACAAGACAAAACAAAATCTTGCGCCAAAATTAATTGAATTTCAAACTTGTTCAAATTGTTTACAGAAAATTTCTAAAATTTACGAAACTCTGTTTAAACTCAGGAGGGATTTTCTATCGAATGCTTTTTCAAAATCATCCAACATCGGTTTTCTGGATTTATTCTAATTGGCTTCGAATATCTGATCAACGATCTTTATGGTGTGTGACATTGACATCAATTAAATAAACAATAACTATCGTTATTTCACTCTTGTAATACGGGTCAGTTGTAATTGAGAAAAAGTGAGCCATCTAGACGCAATGTTTTACATATTTTTCAAATTATTAGTATTATGGCCTCGTCTCGTAGCTTTTTCTTACCCTAATAAAAAAATATCGACTGTGATATCAAGCAAATTTGTGGCAAACTGTCAGATTGAAAGCACCTCATATTTTTTCCAACCCGTCATACATGCTCCCCGTAGTCTCTGCCTTAAATTTGACAGAGAGTACTTTCAACTTCTGAAATCCACTTAGAGACCGTTTTTTTTTATTTCTTCTGTGAGAGGGACACAGTTAAGCCATTGTTTCATAGAGCTATACACTCTGATGCTTTGGCCTTATCACTATACCACCATTTTTATTTGTCCCGTCGCAGTCGTTAGAAACTGCATGTCAAAGGGTATAATTAAGTCGTCGTTAGACCTCCCAACTTGCACGCTCATTCAAATCTTCACCCACAAACGAAAGATCATTTTTTGTGGTTGTGGAAATCTAGGCGAAACGTATCTCGAAAAAGTAATACTCCATACCATTCCTAGCACCACAAGTTTTAGAGATATCAAACTGTTCGAAATAGGCAAGACATTATACCAATCTATTGCATTGCTTTGCTGGCGCCCTACATCTTCATATTATGTACATAATCATGATTCGTTATAATTAAATAAAAAAAAGTAGTGCCAGTTTGACGCCAAGCTCATGTGTCGTGTTTAATTGAAATTAACTTTAATTTTTTTTTTGTAGATTACTTACGATTGATATCAGTTTTTTTTCATTGACAACCAATTTGACAGCTGACAGTTGATTTGAATATAGTTTGATTTGGCATCATTTACATGTGGTACTTTTCCTGTATTACCGTGATTAAAAAAAACAAAAAAAAAAACAATTCCACAGTAATCACTGTAAAAACATATCCAACTTTTATTGCGTTCATTTATTTCAATTTAAAAGACGTTAATTTTAACTGATGTCAGTGGTTGGTTACTGGTTACTAACTTGCAAACCTGTTAATGATTACCTCAAAGAATGTCAGGAATAAAATAACCGCATTGATTTGACTTTATTTGTGAATAAAATTGACATGAGTTCGAATTCGTTTTACTTGTATTCTTAATACAATTGAATGGTTAAAAAAAACAAGCTAAAAAAAAAAAAAAACATTCAACCGTAAAAATAAAAACAGGCTTAAATCGAAATCAACAACGACCTTGAGAGTGTAAAAAAATGAACGAATGTTCGCTCGCTTGTTTGCTAAGTTGGCAATAAAAACAAAACTCACAAAACACAATTCACCCTCTCAAACAAAACATGTTAAAATGTCAAAAGATATAAAAAAAATTTTATAAAAGAAAAAAAAAGAAAAACAACTGGTGAATAAAAAAAAACACTTTTTTTTCAAATCAGCATGACCTAATCAGAATGGAATTGAGTTCTACGAGGTATTATACCACTGCACTGGTTCAGCGACTTGAAATCCAGATTATAGGCTTCGCCTTAACACGACCCATGTTGCGAACGTTAATTAAATTGTCTTCGATAAAATAATAACACAATAAAAAAAAACCTACGATCTGACATAGTTTCATTTTGTTACCAGTTTCTGTTCGATTGGAAGGAGATAGGTCAATTGGCAGAAAAGTTGGTTAATATATTCAAGTTTGCTCATACATTTTATCAGACTTCGTCTCTTACCTGTATTTATGTTAAATCCATTAAAAAAGATATACTTTCTGCTTGTCTTAAGCAGGATTTTGTTTATGAAAAGATGTAGTCGTTTATTTTTTTTTATATATTATTTTCTACCAATTCAAATCACGTTTATTAAAATTATCCAAATCAAGTTATTATTACTTTGGATTCAGGAATTTCGCTTGTAGAATTCAGTATGGCACATCTTTTTGAAGACAAATTGAATTTAAAATTCAAAATGCACACATTTTTGCCAGATAAAAAAAAAACAATTTACGATTTATGGTAGTGTTTTTATGTCTCTCTGGCAATAATGGCGAATTTCGATTTTTTTTTGTTTATAAAGAACATCTACATATTAGATTTGATTTTTTTATGAAACATAACCCAAAAATAGGTGTTATAGCTTTTTGATTGTTATTGTCATATGACATAATTTATAAAATTTTAGTCAAAAGTTAGAAATGGTTAAAGATAAAGAATGGTGTGGGATGTAGATTTTTGAGTCACAGAAGGATTGAAATTGAAAAGATGCCAATAACACTAAATACTGAGTTTTTTTTTTTTTTTGATTTTGTTTCAGTATCTTCCTAGGTATATAATGTTAGCTATGTATTTAGGTGTAAACATGGAAGGTTTATTATATCTTAATAATATTTATATCTTAATTTTATTTAACCTTAACCAAAATTTGATTTGGCGATAATTGACCCATTTCCGGCATAACATTGGTTGAAAGTAGCTCCCAAAAATTATAAAATATCGCCCAAATCTTACAAAAACAATTTCTGTACGATTTTTATTAGATGATATGGCCTTTCATTATTTGGGCTATATAAAGTTTTGGGCTTAACTTTTTGGGCCACTTTGTTTTTTTTTTTTTTTTTTTTTTCGGGCGGTAATATTTATTATTGGGCGATATTTCCAAATCGATTTGACACTTTCAGCGAAAAATGGTCCAACTAGCTATACATTTTTGCCATATTATAAAAATTATTTTTATTGTTCGGCCCCTGCAATTTTGTTTGAGATTATTGTATTGTTTTAATGAATTTGATTAAATAAGTCGTATGAACAATAACGATGGAACCTTTTACTCGTCTTTCGATCAAACTTCAAATTGTATGCTATTGGAAATTTGGGTAGCTGAACTTTTTCTTTTCATATCCATTATCTCATCTATATTAAAGTCATATTTAGTGCTGTTGAAATAGGTAGATTTCAACAAGCAAAAATTGATAATCCATTTGCGGAAAAATATCTATTAATTCAGGGGTCTCGCAAGGAAGTTATTTAGGGCCATTACTGTTTTTATTATTTGTTAATTATACACCATAATTTCATTCCTTACACTTTTGAATTTAAGTGCTATCCTAGGATAAGATGTGGATCAAATTGTTGATGACTTGATCATTGGTACCAAGAGAATCAATTTATCATTAACGTATTTAATTGATTTAGCTGTTTTGTATGATATTTTTAAATTGTTAAATTTTGAAAGAATCTTTTTCTTATTAAAAAAAGTGGTCAGGGGACTGAGATTTTGCTACCAGGAAACTGATAAAAAAAAACAATTATATATTATAAGCAAGAAAAAAACTGCGATCTGCACAAGTTTGATTTCGCGTATATGTTTCGATCAAATTTATATTTATAAAAAAAAATCAGATTGAATGAATGCAATGGTTTCAAATTATTGTCGGGGACAGAAAATTCCATCACCTAAATATAGATTTTGATGCAATTGCACATTAGTGAATCTAACCATTTCTAAGCGAGTTACTGGGTATTTTTTTGATTGAGCCAAAATAGGTGTATTGAAAAAACTGAATAAAAAAGCTAACTAACAAAATAGTTATTCAGAAGTGTGAATGAACTACCTAAGCACTATGATCGACAGAAATTATAGGTAGCTATTTTACGACGCGGCGGCAAAGCCAATCATCAGACTTCTCTAGTGATGCTAGTCTAATATAATTCAAAAACAATTAAGGTATTTGATTTCTCCGTTAGAAAAACTATATGAAGTTTTTTTTTAACTATATGACTTTCTCTATAACGGCTTAAGCGATCTTAACCAAATCTTGTATTAAAACAGAAGTAGGCTGCAATAATATCTACCGCTTGAATTTTGTGTTTATATAATATTTTGTTAGTTTTCAATTAATTTAATATTGTTACGTAAAAAAGCAATCAATTTACAAAATATGAATTTAGCAATTAAAAAATGAAACGTTAATATATTTATATTTTAAATGTATCTATTTTTATCGACTTAGTTTTTGCTCAATTAAAATGTTTTTTTCATAGCATCTGTTAATTTGTATCTGTAGGTGCTACATTATGAATTTTGTATCTACACAATGTCTGTTTTTATCTGTATGTCCATGTTGATGAGAGAGCTTAACCTTCTGTGTATCTTTCTCATATTCCCATGTATAATGTTTACTCCATTCATAGTAAGCTTAAGATCTTGATCTACAACGAAAGAGATAATTATTGTCATATAGATATGAGTTAAGCTATCTGTTTTTTTAAAAAAAACTTCTGACTGTTTTATTGAGTTCTGAGATACTTTTTGTCTTATTTGTTCTGTTTCTGGTTCTTGTTCCACGTTTCATCTGTATTCGTGCAATTATATTTGCTTTTATTTTGTTACTCAATTCTTGCTTTGTGCATTTAAGCTTGAAAAATTAGGTACTGACGTACTGTATGTACCTATAGAAGGTATGTTTCAGTAATGCTATTTCTTTTTTTTTTTTTTTTTTTGGAGGGCGAAAGTGTGTGTATGAAGAGAAAACCTAAAAGAATTAAACGTAAAAATAAATAGAGCGAGTTCACTTAGCGTGGCATTTTAAACCGGTACCTATATTGTTGTTGTTGTATTTTTAAATTTATATTTTATGATAGGTATTTTGTTTTTGCTTTTAAATTATGCAATTAGGCAGAGGTTCTTTTGTTTTTTTTTTTGTATCTACATTTTTTGCAAAATATCGTTAACCGAATTGATTTTTATCGCGTGGTAGTGTTTAAGTTATTTTCAAATCAGGCTATTAAAAATTTTAAGGTATTTTTTAAGCAAGGCTTGTTACAAAGTTTCAGTATTTTTTATTTAAATATAAAATTAAATTTATAATTAAAATAAAGTACGGAAATTGTTTAAGTTTCGACAATAAGTCATTGTATATTAATTGAGATGGAACATAGAATGTAACAAAAGACGTGATTCACAGTTTTCTCATGAAAATTTATAGTAGATCGGTAAATTCTTCTCTATACAACTATAAAGATATTTTGAATAGAAAATTAATTAAAACAATGGGCCGTTAATAAAATGTTGATAGGTATACTTATGTATCCAGCTAACGACAATGATATCAAGTATATTTATCAGAATTACTTGTGATATTTTGAGCAGAACTGACTTAAAGACTTTAATTTGATGCCATGACTAAATTTTGACACTACTGAGGTGAAAACAGACGTCAAAAATTTAACCTGCTCAGGAGGTCGTTAAAATTTTAGCAAGTGGTTAATTTTTGACATTTGTTGCGTTCATTTGTACATATTTTTATTATCGGCCGCGTTCAATATTGCATCTTTTTTATCGCTTGTATCCAAAGCGATCTGGATAATTTTGTGTCATGTGAAAATCTGTTTATGCATTTATATAAATACTAAGACACACTTGAATGAAATTCGTAGCAATTTAGTATTAAAGGAACGACAAAAATTAATTAAATTAAATTAAAGAAAATTTGTTAAAAATAGTCAATTAAAATAATTCTATTTATATTTAAAATAATTCTATTTAATTGAATTGATTTTATTCACCCTAATAAAAAGGGATCAGATTTAACTGGGATCAAATTTAACAACAATTTTAACGCAATTGGCACACGGCCTAAGGACAAATTTTTTTAATATTTATTGTGATTGAAATTCGAAAAATGGCTTTTTTCTGTTGCACCAAATATATAAGATGTACCAAAAGTCTTTTAGCGTTTGAAGTATTTTCAAAGACTTGTCGCTTCTGTTAGAGCAGGGAAAAATGAGAGCGGAAAGTTTACCAAACGCAAAAGGGATTAAGTGTCATAGAGCCAAGTTATTAAAGTTCTAAAATATCTCCAGCTTTTCATCAGTGAATTGCGGCCTCTGAACTTGGTTACCAGGCTTCATTTCTAGTACAATTTGAATATGGTATTGGTGTATAGATATAGAGGTCTTTATATTTGATTGAGTGATGTTGTGGGTACATTTAGAACACCTTACGAGTTGACAGTCTATGTTGCTCTCGAACAGACTCTCGTATACGCTCAAGAGGTCCTGTGTCGACCAGAAAGTATAGTTGAGTTAACGCTAAACTCGTCACCTCAAACTTCCCGAACTCTAATTGAGCATCCAGACTTTTGATTTGGTTATTCTGAGAGTGCATTTAGCTGCAGACTCTTGCATTAAGAGGTCAAAAGTGCTTGCTAAGTTATTTCTTCTAAACGCAAATCATAGTTGATGCAATGCATGCAAGTCTGTGAAATTTTATTAACGGTTTAAGGTTTGTAACTTTTTTTTTCTGAGCTTTTTACCAAACCAAATTTAGAATAGGTCTCACTATTGCAGTACTTATAGAGATATTTCTTCTTCAAAAATTCAGCTGCATGAGTAAAATTCGACGGAGCCTCACTTGAATCATTCCTTGATGTTAATTTCTCTATCTATAGTGTGATTCCGAGCTATTTGGCTCTTTCGTATACTGACCAACCATACTGATGGTAGATTTAATTGAGAAAGAGTTCTTATTTTCGTAAAGAGACTTGTTTTGTTATATTTTAAGGTGTTGTTTCCAAGTTTCCAAGACCACATCAGTATGTGCTTATAGCTTTCCGAAGTAGACCACCATACTATTGGAAGGATAGAATTTTTCTATTGTCAGAATTACTAAGCCATAATCAATGATCTTAATCTCGCTCTTATTAAGCAGTATCAACAGCACGATCACAACTAATCTCTACAATAGTTAGTGAAGAGATGACCCCTCCTTGGTGTCATCTTAAAGTGGTAAAGGTGGCGTAACATTTATTTTACTTAATAAGCTTATCTACTATCAGTAAAGTGGAATTAGTGTAAATAATCATGCTTCCTAGGTTTTAATCTATGGAATTTGACTTAATATTGTTTGATATGTTCTATATAAGAAAAATATCCGATTAGAGGTGATCAATTGCTCAGCGGGATAAGTCTCGAATTATCTGGTGTTCAGTGAAAGATTAAAAATTGATGAGTGCACTGCCTCTTCATTCAAATAAGTTCCTTCTTATGGTGTGGAATTAAAACTGAAAATGTAAAATCTGAATATTTTCTCCTCTAATAAAAGTAAATTTTTTTCTTCAAACAAATAAAAACATCCTTCTTTAAAGCCCCACCTACAATAAAAGACAGCATTAACTCATTCTCATTTATAAAATTAAATATCTTCTGCACGTAACTATAACAAGATTATCATGCATCATTGGCCTTTACTCCCACACAACAGGGCAGTTAAACTTTCAATCTCATTCAAAACAAATAAAATAATTTTATATGCACGAGAACATATTTCAAAATTAATTTTATAACTCCTATTATATGTCCCATTCGTGCCGTCATTTTATGATCCCACATTACAGTAAATGTCCAACTATTAACTAAGATTAGTCAATATAATCTCGAAGGGTAATGACAACATCAACAACGGGTACCACGCGCGATCCTTCTTCCCGGTATTTATTGCATGCACGCATATCTTCCCGATTTCTAAATGCTGAACATCTTGATGGACAAATCTAATAAAGGCGTCATTATTTGTTTAGTCTTCTTCCAAGACCGTAATAAAACAAAATGCAAATTCACTTTGTTTCCATCATGCGATGGAATTAAATAAAAGTCTGTCAAGCGCCCACCATCAATAAATAAAATAAATACGCACAGATACTCTATCTGTGTCCGTATGGTAGCGCATCGGATTGAATCAATTTGATGCGCAAATCAGTTTGTTAACCTATTCCAGTTTGTTTTTAATTAAGAGCCGATTAAATGTATTTATTTCCACCCCTCTTCCTTCATACTTGTATCTATTTTATGTGCGTATATTAAGTCGTATGATAGCGTCCGGAGGACAATTTGACGAACAAAAGTGCAAGAACATTTTAACTCGTTCGCAACCTCGTAACTTAGATGAACTTAAAATCTAATTAAATTTAGCTGACTTGAGTTTGTTTGTTTTATTAAGATATACAATTTTGTGTAAGTATGGGACAGCCGGTGCGGCAGCAAGTCACACTCACTAACACGAATGAAATCAGGTTGACGAAAGATGGCGCGTATCGTATCTGGATCGTCTTTCGTTAACGATGGGTAAAATCGCAAAAGACCTCCACTTCATACTCAATACCGACTGGATGGATGTAGATGTCGTTGATATATCGTGTCGAACCTCGAGAGTGTTATTGCATTGACGTTTTCTGTTTGTTTTTAAATTTTATGTTTTCACTTTTTTTTTTGTCTCCTTCGTTCTTTACGATTTTTTTGTTTTATGGGAAGGAAGCCATATAAAGGATTTTTCTTCTCAACTGTACGTAGGCATAGTGTTTCCGGCAATGTTTATAAAAAACTAAAGGTATGAGTGGAAAACAAAATGTATCATTACATACAACTCTGCAGATGCATGATAAACAAAATGTTCAGACCATGAACCATATACATATACCAGAGATGTTAATTTAAGAGACAAAAATATACCTTACTTGGCTTGATATGGTATTATTTTTTTTCGATCGAAACTATTTTTTTAAAAAGGCCCTTCCCTAAATTCGTTCCGGTAAATTTATTTTGGAAAATAATTTTATTTTTTCAAGTTTCAAGCATTTTGACTCACAAACTGTCAATAAATCACTAGAAATATTGCAAAAAAACATTATGTGATTTGGTGATCTTAAAAAAAACTTAAGAATTTTAAATAAATATACGAATTTTTTTCCAAAAATTTACTTTCATCCGCACCAATTTAATTGCGAATTTGATATTTCAACATTTGATAAAAATAAGAAAAAAAAGCGGTCCAAGGTGACTTCCTTGAGGAACGCCTGATTTTTCTCGACAAACTTTTAAATACATTAATTTGTATATACATATGTTAAATTGAATTGTAATAGTGCAGATTACCAGACCGATAATGTAGCCTTCCCGACGGATAACAGAAAATATTAGCTGGTCAGTGAAAAGAAGCCGAACCAGTTCTCGGGAATGATAGAACAGAAATTGGGCGACAATGGTACAATGGATAGAGTGCTTGCTTGTTAACCCAGAGGTTGTTAGCATGGTTTTTCTCAGCATGGGGTATGCAATGAAAAATAAAAATCAACTAGCTCTCTATCCATTATACCAAAACAATTCTTTCCTATCTTTCTACTCCTTCTAACTAGTGTCATGCAACACCTGTTGCATTTAAAAGGCAATGTGTCTTACAGACACATACAGCCCTATTCTGTTAAACGGCGGGGGGAACGTTTCCTGAAAATCAATTCAGCTCTATTCTGTTAAACGGCAGGGGGAACGTTTCGTGGAAAATAAACGTTCGAAGGGAACTCAGTTCAAAACACATACATATGTCCACATACTTTTTAAAAAACTACACACTTAAATAAAAAAATTCTTATGTTATTTTGGTTTTCTCACATCAATTGTTCCCAAAATTTATTGGAAACCTCGAAAAAATCGCGGCACTATTTAATTGTTTCAATTTTGTTAGTTTTCATTTTTCAAAATTTTTTTGATTTATTAATGTGACATTTCAATTAAAATTGATATTCGAAAGATTCGAATTTAAAATTGATAAAGTAGTTCCCGCGGCGTTTAACAGAATATAGTCGACGAGTGAACGGGAATCGAAAATGTGAATCGAACGTTCGATTCCCCGTTTAGCAGAATAGGGCTGATAGTTAAAATATTATTATTATTATTAAAAGAGTTGTTAGTTCAATCTCTTACACATGCAGATTTTCAATTTGTTAATAAGTTTTCCGATTTATTTACCATAGATTATTTATCTAAACATTTTTTAACAAAAATTATAATAATAACCATTATTTCAAGATGAAGACGGATGAACAGACTTTCTTTCATTCTCCGTTTCAGAAAAAAAAAAAAATAATGATTGGTTAAATAACCTGGAACATTATTAGAGGGTTGAGTTTAAATCTCATTTCATGATTAAATTCAAAAAGTGTAAGATGCGAGGAAATTTGCATTCTTTATGTCCTTAATTTTTGTTGCCTTATAATCAACATAAACATGTTCAAATAAACACGTTGCGTTCGTCCCGTATTTTGAACACATACAAAAATCGCAGTTGTTGAAAAAATAAATAAAATGTGTCAAATCGGTTTTAGTAGACTTTTCGTCGAAAACCGCGTTTTCGGCTCGGTGTGAAAACCCTTTTTTATCGGGGCTATGGGTAGGCTTTAAAAAAAGCTTTCTAATTTTAGCTTAGCGAAGTTTATAACATAAAGCTTTGATACTTTGTTATTTTCATTGGATTGGATTAACAACAGAGCGATTAAATATTTTTTTTCGAAAATACTATTTTGCAATTACATATTACAATAATGATAAAAATACAAAGTCAAAAAAAAAAAATATAAATAAAATCCTTATTTGTATTTTACTGCAGTTTAAGTAAATAAAGTTAATGAATTAAATAAAATATTATTTCTTCTATAGAATTTTCCTTATGAAATCAAAAATGTCTTTGCACAGCTTTTAATAAAAAAGAACTATTTGTGTATGATTTTAATATAAAACTGCTGTCGAAGCAAATTTCGAAATTACATTCGACTGTTTACTAAAGTTTAATAGTTAAACGAATTAAACTAAGAATAAAAACTGTTTTTCAATTATCTACTATGTCATGTAAAAAACACCATGCTAATAAAAATCAAAAATGAACAATCACCATTTATGTCATAAGCTTAAATTTGAATAATCTTGCTATAAAATAAAACAGTTTAAAAAAGATATCGTTGTGATAATGCTTGCTTATTTTTTAAAACGGTTTTATAGCCATTACACAAAGCACTCTTGTCGCACTTTAAATTCAGAAAAATATAAAAAAAATAAGTCTATGACACCGTTATCGCTTAGCTAACGCAAATCTCAATTGAAAAGCTCAAAGTTCTGACTAACAAATTGCTTCCATTATGGATGTTGTAGGTTGATTCATTTTTTTATATACTTTTTTTCTATCTACACGTGGCTTAGTTAAATAAATAATATAAAAAAAAATATTCGTACGTATTCTTACGCACATAACTCTCTATATACATGATCCCATTTGGACATAGAGAGGGCGAAACACAGAAGCCGGTTTCAGCTTAGTTAGGTGAGGTAATTTTTAAGTTGACTGATTTTTTTTTTCTAGATTTTTTTATGGATTCAATGTTGTCGTCGGATGTTGGCTCGCATTTGGAGCTCGACGAAAGCGAGTACAATGACCGTTTGAATTGTATAGTAAATTAAAAAGAAAAACTTTCGCTGATTTATTATTTGTTGTACACGTCTTTGCTCAAAGTCTTTTAAGAGCCATAATAATTTGTTGTTGTTCACTTTTGAATTAACAGTTGGGGGAGGGATATTTCGACAAAAATCAAATGACATAACTTTGGGACAATTTTTTTACGACAAAACTTAAAAAAGTGAATCGCAATTGAGTTTATTTTGTTTTAATAGTAAGAGGAAATGGAGAGCGATAAATCTGTTAGCGTTTAGCTTTAGATAATCCTTAATGGTTTTAGATTTGTAATTAAGATTATTCAAATACAATTATTGTAGTTTTTTTTTGGCTTTTGCTTAGATGTAAATACATTGACATTTTTGTCTTATTTTGCTTTCTATTTTTGGATAGTGATGAGATGGCTTTGAGTTCCAAGTAGGCTTTTCAGTTTAACAGAGGAAATACAAGTCTAAGCTCATCACATAAATTAGTGCTCAAAAGAAAAATATAGCGACAAACCTTAGAAATATACGTCAAGGTCATACATACATATAATATATACTACATATGTTTACATTAGTTTTTTCATTGATAGTTTTAAGCTTGCCACTTTAAACTAATGTTATTACTTTTCGAAGCAATTAATTTAAAAAAAAAGAAGAAAGACATAAAACACGATTTTTCAAACGCTTTCGTGATCTACTAATTATATACAAATATGAAATCGATACTATAGTCTGTGTTAATTTTTAGTTAAATAAACATGTGTACATATAAGTAAAGGTATAGATTTCCTGTCGCAATATTTATTTGAAATGTCTTTTGTAGTTTTTATGTTATACAGGGTGCTCCAGAAACACTCACTTGATATTGTTCTTCTATTAGGCCTTTGAAATGAAAAGACGAACAGCCCAGCCTTATTCTAATATTCACGTGGATCGTTCATTCACCTCACCCATTCGATTAACTTTTGTCCTACCTTTTCATTCTGCTATTCGTTGGATGAACTACATTATTCCAAATCAATTTGACAGTTGTTTTCTGTTCATGTGAAATTTTTAAGAATTTTTAACAAATGTTTTGGTTGATTATTTTAGATTAAAAAAAAAATTGAAATGGACAGTAGGTCAGTAGGTATTGGATTTTTTTCAACTTCCAAACAGAATAAGTGAAAAATTCATTAAGAAATGATTCACTTTCACGAATTGCTGCAATAAATGCAATAAATTGGTCTCGGTCTGTTGTTCTACCCCTAAAATTGCTAATAATCTATTATTTACAATATTAAGCAATAAATTTGTCAGAATTGTATGGAATGAGTGCGTTCACGTGAATAAGAGAATACCACACTGTATTACTGATTTTACTGATGTAAGTCCACATTCACACCGCATAATAAACAGAATAGAAACAAGTAAACAGTAAAATTCCCCTTGTTGAACAGCAGAATCGGGCTGAATGTTTTGCTATAGGATCTTTGAAATTTGCTTCCATTAAAAAACAAAATAACTGAACTCATCCATTCAACGAACGGTATCCCACTTCACTTGCAAAATTTGACATTCTGTCGCTTCGTAAAGAAGTAACCATAATAAAAAGCAAACGGATGTGAATGTAAATAATTCTACGTCAAGTGTCCTTCCTAACACACTGGCTTACTAATGGGCAAGAACGCTGCTCTAGTTTTGAACACGCAATTTGGAAAATTAATGTCCCATCAGGCGACCTGTCGTTGAAATCCATATTTTCGACAGGACATGGGCGCTGTTGAAAATTTGGACATGCATTTTGATGTTTCTTTTATGTGATGTGCTTTTTGCAGAATTTGTGTTGTATAAGTATAATTTCTTCAGATGTTTGTCATTTTCTTTCATTTTGAGTGTACTCTGTATCTTTTGATAGGAGAAACGGGGCAAAGAGACGCATGTTTTTTTTACTCATTGTTCGTTGATATTCAAGAATGAAATGAAACGACAAGATATAATTTGCCCACCGACCGAATGAAAATTGGGTAGTGGATTAGATTGTTTTTGAGTTGTTGCTTGTTGGGCATCGGCATGCCTTGTGGAGTCTGTGTGCCATCAATTCATTGAGTCGCCCATTATGGTCGGATGCAAACGCAAGAAAATTTCACATGTCAAATTTACGTAGTTAAACTTGTACTATATGGAGCGCTCTTTCCGTACAGAAGCAAAGTTGAACGAAAACTTGCCAAAACTGAGCAGTCCGACATTAGCCGTGTTTCGGTGTGAAGTAATTTAGCCAGCTCAGTGAAATTTTACTTGTTAATCACAACAAAAACTAAAATATAAAAATATAAAATATAAATACGGCAGTAATCAAAAGCGAACATAAAGTTGATATGAATGGTTTAACTGTTGACGTATAGATGGCGCTGCAAATGAGTTGGAGAAAAATATTCGTCTCTTATTATTTGGTCGCACTGCTATGGGCTTGGCAGTACCTACTTTGGAGTGTGTCTGTCACACAATATTAAAACTATTTATTTATATGACTTATTTTTTCGAGTTCCGTCGGAAGCCAAACCGTGGAAATCTGTCCTGAAATTTTGTGCTCACGGCCTAGTTTGACATTTCTTCTATCTATGGAAATCGTTTCAGTGATTGCTGAAATACAGACGGATTAAGAAGTCTTAACTTCCTTTTAACCTTTTTAACTTAAATTTAACCTTTCCGGTTCGGATTTCCGATAAATTTAGTTTTTAGCAACTTATATTAGTGCTTGTCTCTGATAAGCATATTTTTCTGAAACAATAAAATTTATTTTCCGTATTGAATATTTTTCTCCAAACCATTTGCAACGCCATCTGTACATCATCATTTTCAAAACTTAAAATGAAATGACGGACTTGTATAAGAGACACTCAGATGAAAATCCACAATTTTGAAGATAGTTGAATTATTTTGCATCAGCTTTCGGTGCAGATATTTCTTCTTAATCTCTTAATTTGAGGATATTTTTTCTTTGATTTTTTCCTTTATTTATTTTATTTATATTTAGCTTTATACAGCTTGCACTATTTGGTGCAAGTGATTTTGTGAAAATATAAAAATGGCTGTCACTGGTGAGCCTTTTGTTGAACTTGGTCGAAAACGCATTTAATAAAATTTTAAAAGCAAATTTAAATAAAGAAAAAAAAAAAGACTAGTGAAATTTTTTTCCTCCAAGGCTCAAAATTGAACATTGTAAACAAACAAGCAGCTTATTTCTTTCTTCACACAATAATATCTTTGAATTAAAGACAAAGGGGTCAACTAAAAAGCCTATATAGAAATCCAATATTGCTGCAGAAGCCTCTCTCTGTTCTTTTGTAACCACTTAACAACATTAAAATAAACATTCCCCAGAGCCTGACCAAGAACATATCAACACCAAGAAAATATCATTGTCTCCAGCTTAAAGTACACGGCATAGAGAATTGACTCAAGAAAACATTTTAAATTCGCCATCATGGACACTTTTATACGTGTCTATAGGCATGGCAAACGTATTAGTTACACATGTTCATGAAATTCAAAACTGAAATTTAATTTTTATTATCGTATAGTTAAAGAAAAACCGCAGTCCAAACTATTGTCGGTGAAAAAATACAAAAAAAAAAAAAAAAATACAATTTTGTTCAAGTTCAGAATTTTATCAAATCTTACAACCTCAAAGATATCCTCCAGTCGAGTCTGCCGCCATGGAAGTTAGTGTGTTCTCCTTTCAAGAAATTCGTTTCCACTTTGATGGATTTATGCAATCAGCCATTGCTTCCGGTGTAATTTGAGGTTGCTGCCGTACTTAGTTCTATACACGATATACCGTGTATAAGTATTCTTAAAATTTTTATATCTTTTGCCTTTAACAGTCGGAATAAGTTTATTCAATTCGCCGGAAGGTAGGTAGGTACTCCAAAGATATATTGTCTGTGGATACGGATTCTTTGTAAATAATCCCATGTGTGTTTTCTTGAATTTCAAATAGAGCAAGACACATACTACACACATAACTGTAAATCAGTGAAAAATGGGAAAAAAGGAAAGGCTCTTTTTTTTCGTTTTATTTTGTTTTCAATTTGAAATTTGTTTCGGTCCACGTAACTCACGAATACATTGTATGGGACTTGAAAAGAACGAAGAGACTGCTTAATACTTTTATTCTTTTTTGTAAAAGATTTATTTTGTTTTTGGTGTGTAGGTTGAACAGAGTACAATTGAGGGTACATTACTGTTTTGATTTAGATTTTGTTTTAAATTAAAGTTGTTATGGTTTCGGCGAAAAAGATTTTCTTTGGAATTCGCGTGTAAAATTATGTGCATTGTTTTTTGTCTCCTTTTCATTTATTACTAAGTAAACCAAACGATTCTGAATTTTTTTCTGTTCCAACTCTTAGGCTTCAGTACAAAGGAAAGTCTTAAGTAGAGTTTATATGCATTACAAATTACAACATTTCAAGTCAAAGATTTAAATACCAGTAGGTACCCTGGAATTTAAACTGCTATTGCTCAACTTCTATAAAAGCAGTTTTTCTTAACAGAAAAACAGATAAACATTTAAAAGACGCCACGTGCCACCCGCAAAAACAAATTGATGGTAAATTAGTTGAGCATTTTTTCCATTTTATAAGGATGGTCTTATTTCCAAACTAAATCTGGAAATAAGGCGAAAGAGGATATTTTTTTATGCGTAATTTCCATTTTTACTTATTGGCTCTATTTTTTCAAATTTTCGGTGTAATTTCCAAGAAATCTGGCAAATTGTTCTTTTAAATTTTGGGTGTTTTTGCCAAAATTATAATAACGCCAACATTTTTTGGCATTTTTCCAAAAAACTTTTCCAATAGCGTGATTTCAGAGAGCCAAAAAAAAAACTTTAATTAAATAAAAAAAAAGTAAATTTTTGCAACAAAATTTTGACACCTAAAAGGCTACCTATTGGTAAAAATGAAGCTTGAGGTGACAAATACATTTAAGTTCTGTTTACATTCTTTTGCATTCATTGAATCTTTTTATATTGTTGGTAAATTAAATTTTTTTGTGTCTTTTGCATTACTTGCATACCTTTGCCGTCGTCGTTTTGTTTTTGTTATTTTGTTTTTTTTTTTTCTGTGCAAACTTTTATTTTAAATTGCATGTGCATAGTCACCAACTATATTTTTAATTTTAAATTATGCTCAGTTATTCCATCCGTCAAAATGTTGTGCAACATTTATTGCATTTGGTTCTGCTTTGCATTGTTTTGCAGTTTTCTTTTTTATTTTATTTGTTTGCAGATATTTATAGTCAAAATGTTGTGCAACATTTATTGCATTTGGTTCTGCTTTGCATTGTTTTGCAGTTTTTTGAAGTTTTCTTTTTTATTTTATTTGTTTTAAGATATTTATAGTCAAAATGTTGTGCAACATTTATTGCATTTGGTTCTGCTTTGCATTGTTTTACAGCTTTTTGAAGTTTTCTTTTTTATTTTATTTGTTTGCAGATATTTATAGTCAAAATGTTGTGCAACATTTATTGCATTTGGTTCTGCTTTGCATTGTTTTGCAGTTTTTTGAAGTTTTCTTTTTTATTTTATTTGTTGGCAGATATTTATAGTCTTTTTTTTGACAAGGCTGGGACACTCTAAGTCACTAAGACTCTACTAAATCTTCAATAAAAAAATCCCACTATTGATGTAAAAGAAAAAGAAGATAGATTTAAAAAAAAAATACATACTTATAAAATATAGGCTTGACATTCTGACAGCTTTCAACCCCTCTTAACACCGTCTATCTTAAAAAAACAACAAACAACCTATTCAACTCGAATGCATTTATTATTTTATTGAAATGTCTGTCTCATTCAAGTGTCGGGCGCCACTTTGAAATTTTATAAATGAAATTGAATTGACCAATTTATGTTAATTAACATCAATTTTAGAACAGTTTGATTAAATATTTAAGAACAATTTACTATTACAATTTATTATAACATCAAACAAATCTTAACAACGAAACTCAATAAATTTACACTGAACTGGTTTTAAATTAATTCAACTACAGTCCGAGTTACATTTTTATATCTAGATACATTGTTATAAATTTTTTTTGTAATGGCATTTTATGTGTTTATTTATTTTTATTTATTAGCACATATTTTATCTAAAAAAAAATAAAAGAACCATAAGACTGTCTTGATAAAAAAAAAATCACCACCAATGGACTTGACTATTGAAGGCGAATTGCGGCAGAAAAAAAAACAATCTTATGAGGTGATACTCGTATGGTTATGTAGATGCACTTGCTTACTATGCATAGCTGGACATACCTTAGTGCAGGCTTTGTGCATTTATGCATGCGCCTGACCGCAAACGAACACTGGTCCCAATAACATGACACTTCGGCTTTCAATTGATATAATTCTAGGTTTCTAGTTGTTGGTCTCTGTTCGTCACAAATAAAAAAAAAAAAAACATAAAAAAAAAAACAATCTTATACAAACAGTCTTGGAGTAAAAATAAAAATGCAACTCAAAGTTGCATTCCAATGAAAATAGATTTTTCTTTGGCTTTTCCCCTTCATGCGAATATAATCATAAGTTGGCTTGGCTAGTCGCGCCTTGCCATGAATAATGGCACACCTCAACTCAAACGGGTCGAAATGATTTTTTTTTGTATTTCCTATTGAACGAAGTTCGAATGAAATTTATTGGTTAAATCTCGAACTAAGCTAAGTTAGTAATTATTTTTTTTATGGCATCATATATAGATTTGTTCCGTAGGTATGTTGTCCGTTCCTGAGTTATTTCAAATTAAATGCCTCATTATAGTTATTAGAAATATTTCTGTTTTTTTTTTTATCGCGAGCCATTTAAAATAAATATTTGAAATTTAAATGGATTTCTTTAAAAAAAAACGTACAACTATTTTTGTAGTTTTGTTTTTGCCTCCTCAGGAAGTTGTGTAGCCGCAGCTTAAATAACTGATAAACGGAACTATCAAAAATATTTGAAATGTGTAAATTGCAAGCTTCTTACGTAAGTTAAAGCCTTTTATGGCGTTTAGCTTTTAGGTATGAAAACAGTTGACGACGAGATAAGGTGAATGGCATGTAATTTTCTGTTAAAGTGTTATTGTAGATAAATTCAATAATAACCTGATGACGACAGTTGAATGATACGATTTCAACGGAAGAGTTACATTTTTGTATCGATTGCATCGAAGGCTTGTTATTCGAATGAAAAACACTTGAGACTTAAGACTGTCATCGAAGGCTAATTGATTAGATAAAAGGTGAATCATAAAAGTGAAGGTTGCTGTGGTTGTAAAGTGAAATGACATTCCGCAATAAATTTTATAGACTTGGGAGAAACTTGTTGTATACCAAAGGAATTTTTTACAGGAATTTTCTAAAAAAAAGTTAAAGTTGCGACAGGAAGTTTGATGATGACGTAATAATACTATACACCGAGGGCTTTAAGTACAATTGTATGTTTGACTCCTAACTAGTTAAAAAAAAGTACTGAAGTCAGTCCTATGTTATTCAAATTAGACCAGTCTTGGTTAACGCTTCCTGAATTGAATAGAATTCAGAAAAGAGCTTTGAACAACTGAAATAATTGTACCGTCGCGTCGCCTCGTAGTGTTTCCTGTCTTTTTTTAATTTATTTTTTACTTTAGAATATTTTGAGTACAAATTGTGTGCTTCTTTTTCACTTTAGAGTCTGATAAAAGCTTTCTCTTTGACGAAGTTCATACCGGATTCCCTTAACCGACTTGTTTTTATGTAAGTCTAATATGTCTGGTTCAGGAACAAAGTAGTGTAAACGCCAAAGATTCAAATGGATTTACGTAAAACAAAAAAATATGTGAAATGATCCAAGATGCTTACAATTTATTTCATATAGGCTCAAAATATTGGTGCAAAAGGCGGTAAAAGAACAAATGGCATGGAGGAATGCCCCGTTTCTTTCTTACATAACGAAGTAGGAAAGAAACAAAATACTGTATTTGTTCATATGAGAGCGACCAACGAATGGACGACTATTTTACTTAACTTTTACTTATTTTATCTTACTTTTAATTTTGAAGTTTCATTTATATGACAATTCCTGCGAACAAGCTCTGTTAAGTTATGTACGACCGTACGGTTCGCGTACACTGCAATCGAATCATTGGCCGATTTCGGGCAGAAATAAGTTGGGCGACTACTTCTGACGCTCGTCTTCATACACTAAAACCGATATCGAACGAACTATAATACACAATAAACAAAAAAATACAAAACAATTGCATACAATTGTCTGCAAATATTCAAGATTTTTTTATTTTTTTTATCAATTTTTCACAACCGGCAAACTGACAGAAAATCCAAAAACGTTAATCGCACACCTTTAGACGTCAAAATGCGTCGGTTGACTGTGAACACCGTCATTGGACTCAGGTGAAATCAACCAATTATTATGCTTGAGAGCTAAATACAACACTTGACATTTGACAGAAGGAATATGGAAAACATTTTGAAAAAAACTTTACTTTGATTTCTTTGTTTTTATTTTGATTATCTCTTTTAATAAACAAGTCAACTATTATAGTTTGCTGTACCAAATGTTAAAAAATTAGACGCCATGTGTAGGAATATGGCGTATGTCATTTATTGACAGCTAGGTGATAAAAAAGTACCTATGACCTGTTTTAATATTATTAAAGACAGTTTTAAATTGTGTGAGCTGCACTCTAAAATCAAACAAAAAAAATTAAATTGTTTCGCCACAAGCCATGTTTAATAGATTAACCTCTGTCACTTTTTATACAAAGAAAGTTATGTAGTATACCATAAACTGTATAAAGATCATTGTAGTGCTTACTTTTTCAGTCCAATTACCTAGAAAACACAAATGACAAGCTGAAAATGACAGTCCATATAAAAAGTCTTATTTATCTATTTACTTTCTTGTTAACGGTTCAAGCAATGATTGTAAAATGGGATCCGTAGAAAGTGCACAATAATAAAAAGCATATCAAAGAACATTTTTAGTTTTTCAAAATAAAATATAAACAAAATCCGATTATTCATTTGCATTCCACATATTTCACTCAGCCAGAATGCATTCTTAAACGTTCACCTAACTGCTTTTCATTGTTGGGTGCGGCGCCATTCTTCTCTCATTATGACAACATCGTCATGTCGAACTCAATTCAATTAAAAAAACATTCCCATATAATATTATTCTCCTCGCTCTTGAACCATTACCATGACTAAAACTCCCACCATCGGAATTTATGAACGCACTTCAATCATTCATTTATATTTAAAGTTATAACTTCACAATACACAAAGTATCAACACACAATTCAAAGTGATTTTTAACAATGGGCACCTTTGTATTCAATGACAACAACAATCAAGCAGACTGAAGACAGTCCGACGACAACGTCGACGACGACCGACACGATCCGATCACCCGGCATATGGAATATTGCCAATTACAAAAACCAAGTGGTGTTTTCCGCGCCCATGATATATTCCGGAATCCCCCCATCACAGCGCATACTGGCTGTTCTACATTATTTCTTTAATTTGAATACAGATGACACTACCTGAATGGAAATGGTTTGGTTATTTTTGTTGAACGTACACATTTTCGCATCGGGTGCGTTCAGCATACAAATTACTTATTTGAAGTTATGCCTTTTCAAAGCGAAGGGCAAAAAGAAAGTAAACCTTTATATCCGTGTTGGTTTGTTTCGTGTGAAAGAGGTGAAACCTAATCGGGGGTTTAGAGAGACAAACGTGTTTCCAAAATCAAATAAAATATGTCATGCTGAGTATATGTATAAAATTTATCATTATGACGTTAGAGTGCGTTCACATACCATCACTGATTGAATGGAACGCATTCAGGCAATTAAATTACTTGTTGTTCAGTAGATAATTATTGTTTTTGTTTGATATTGTATGAGTGTTTCATATGAATCTTGGACTGAAAATGAATAAATTACCTCTGAAGATATTCTTCGGACTTGCCACAGAGAGGGTACCACGCTCATTTGGATGATGGCTAATATATAATTACCAACTTCTATGGGTACTTGAGAATTATCGAATTAGCCGTCATATAGACTCACAGAAGCATGATGTATTGTTATATATAAGTAAAAATGTCTGTTTTGTCTGGGAATTTAATTTTTAATAGCAGCAATGATTTGATGCGTTTATTTCTATCATGGGAAGCAATTTGTAATGCCTGGGTCGGTGACCATTTAACTTCCAAAATAAATTGTACAAATTATTCTTTAATTTATAAATCATTGCCGTCTCTCTTCGGCTAAATAAACTTTTTGTTTTATTATTTTATTAAGCCGTGAATCAGATACAACGTGCGTAAAGAAAGTTGTTTGGAATTGGAACTTTCTCATTATCATTTTAGTAATTTAAAAATAACCATTCAAGTTTATTTGCGATTTCTTTCTTTTTATTTAGATTAAATTTTCTTTTGTCTGTAAAATGCTTTATATCTTATTTTGTATAGCATATTACAGTAAAAATGTATCTGATTTAATGATGTAGGTGATTTAATGAAAACGTTTCTTACTTCATAAGGATACAATCAAAATCGCATAATATTTTATCGTTGAGTAGTTTTTGGTTTTTAAAATCTTAGTTGATACTTGCATGAAACTCTAATAGTCTAATGATAACTATTGGTAAAAGTAAATTAATCAAATATGTAATGCGGAGTTAAAGAAACAAATGCATTTGATTTTATATTTCACCAATTATATCTAACTTCATCACACACTGTTAAATCTAGTTAAATTCAAATCTGTGATTGCTTTAGAACCAATCATAAAAATTCTCAGATCTTGACAAATACATTCACATATGTAGATATATCAAGTTGTGTGTGAAGAATTTTTTAAATTCGTTTCCACTCTGGTTCCACCTTCTTTTTGACATGAAACTGGGATATTAGGACAGTTCGTATCTCAGTGTCAGTCAAAATCATTTTATGGCATTCTGAGTGCGTCGTTGTTGGAAAACAGGATGAAATAGATAACAGCAAATCTATTTCAGTATATTCATGAATTTAAACCCAACAAAGAAATTTGTTGGAAATAATTGGTTAAAGAAAATTCAGCATTGTAGTTTGCGACTTGTCTTAATTTCGTTCGACTTAAACGTCAAAAATCTGGCACATAGTTACCAATATGAATTTTTACCAACTATCGATTCTCGAATTAGTAAAATTAATTTTAGCAATAATTATCTATACTCGAAAGTAAAAGCCGAAAGTATTACATGGCCCAAGGTAGCAATATAATTTTTGTGATCCGTTGTTGACAGCCTCCAAACTGTCATACTGTTAATATACTGTTCGACTGTATAACTGTCAAAATCAGTTAAACTGTTTTTCTTGGTTTCTGAAAAATTGCAGTTTTGTTCTTAAGATTAATTGATACTCACTTTTTAATGAAGCGGAAAAAAAAGGAAGAAAACTATAAATTCACAAAAGCGTTGAACTTCTGGATATTACTTTTCAATAAGGATCTTATAACTTTCCTTAAAACACATTGGGGAAGAGCTGTTTGTTAAATAAACAAATAAAAATAGTACCATTTTTGTTCGCTTATTGTATTACAATAACATTTGTCTCACTTATCATATAATAATGTGTTAAAAATAGATTCACTGTCATTCATTATCTTCCAACTGCCATTTAATGCGATTGCAATATTCATTATATGCATTGACACAATTTCAATTGTTTTTCTTTGATATCTTATCAAATGACTGAAGCTCAAAGGTTTATAATATGACATAAATATTAATAAATCTATTGACTTCATATAATATTTATATAATTATTACAAAAACAACAACAACAAGAATGACATGTAATTTTCAATTGAACAAATTGAATTCAGATCATCGACGATAATAAGACAACAACGTGCGTAATTAGTTTATTGTTTTCAGTTCATTTTTAATCGAATTCAATTCCTTCATTACTTGTATAATATCATGATCATCATCTAACTTTATAAGACTGGGTTATTATTTTGTTCGTGGCATGTGATTGTATAAACTTCTTCTTTTTTATTTTATATATTTTTATTGTGTGTGTTAAGTTATGTTTCAAGTAATTGAGAATTCTAAAAGCAATAGATATTTGTAAAAAAAATTTACTATCATAAATTTTCATTGCTGCCGACATATGTCTTGTAAAAACATTTTTCATGTACCTATCTATTTACTAGTAGCTGAAAAGAACATGTCATATCAATCGACACGATTTAATTAATATCTTAAAAGAGTGGTGTTTAATAATGGGCTATATATGTATGTATGGGAGGGGGGGTTACAACTCGAGAGATGGTGTTCAAAAACGATTTGTTTTAATAGCTTAGAATAATGATGATCCAATGTTGCCAAGGAACTCACCCTTTTTTGTGTGTCTGTTAAATTATAACGTATAGTCTAATATTGGGTTATTAAACTCAAGCATTTCAAATAATTAATTATAGCGCCAATGTCAGAGCACGTACCGCAATCAATTTAACATTAAACTGGAGGGCATAATAATTTGTTTTCACGCCTATGCCAAGCTTAAGCAGTATTCAATGAGTAATAGAATTTCAATGTCAACGATGCTAACATTATAATTCTAATAGAACACAATGTTGTACAACAGGCTATTTAACAAGAAAAGGTACATTTTAGGATTCTTACGAAATATTCAGTAATAGGATACGCAATTTCTTTAAGAATAAAGTCATTACATTATCAAAGCATACGTTATTAAATATTTTCTGAATTAAAATTCATTTACTATTACTATACTAACTAGAGTTTTTTTCTTTTTTACTTTCAGGTAAGAATCATTCAATGAATTTAATGGAATTGTAAGTTTTTTATTTGCTCAATAGGGCAAGTATTGGTTTCGAGGTTTTAATCAAACCTGACATTACGATACTAGAGAAGCCCAAAAAAGTAGGTTTTGTCATGCCGTCTGTCGGTCTGTCGGTGCGGATGTGCGGATATGCGGATATGCGGATGCGCCGAAGTGCGTATGTGCTGTTTGTGCACCGACCCACCAGCCTAAACGGTTTGACAGAATTTCTTCAAACTTCTTATAAAGCACTTTTTGGTGATTCATTAGATGTGAAATTCGATTTTTTTTTTGCCCGGCTATAACGTGTACCTCCCATATAACGGTTTTAGTTTTTCAAATTTTTCTCAAAAACGGCTCTAACGATTTTGATAAAACTTTTTGTACGTTATATTTAGATTACTGTTAATATAAATTCAGGTTTTTGGCTAAAAATGCATTTAACGAAGATTTAAGGTTAACAGTTTTTACAAATTTGTTCATAAATTGATAACGACTTAACCGATTTCATTTAAATTTAGCATGGAAATTAATTTGATTATTTAACACAAAATGGCATTTAAAGTTTTTGGCTGAACAAACGTGTTATAATAGCTTACACACAACTTGGTCTCACGTTTAGGCCATTTTCTGATATTTTTCTCCTCTTTGAACATAATTAATTAAATTGAATTCTTATTCAATCCCGTAGTTGGCTTCAAGAGCAAGTTCGTGTCACCTAGTCGTGCATTTTATTTCATAATAATATTGTAAAATTCTTCATAAACACACAAATTATGTTCAGTTTCCACGTAATTGTCTGTATCTTTGATTTCAAAACGTCAACACGCAGTTTAAAATATTAAAAACAAAGCATTAACTATTAGATCCATATTAGAATTTAATTCGATATCAATCTCTGTATATAAAAAATTTCCAGTACAGGGGTTAGGGGGATTGTCCATCCTGTTTTACAAAACCTGCAACTGAAATAAAAAAGAAATAATGGCAGAGTTGTATCTCTCCTTTAATTTAAGTATACAATACCACCAAAACCTTTCTTTTTTAGTATAAAGACAGTAACATAAGGCGTTTTTCTTTTTGAGCATCAACAGTGAACAGAGCCTGAGTAGATCGAGTATTCTTTGAGCAGAATTCAGTCCGAGCCGAGCGCTCTGATTTATTTAGTACACACTTGCGCACTTCAATTTAATATATGATGAGATATCATCTCACAAGTCACAATCCGTCAAATAACATGAAAATTACATGAAGTTGGCCGTGCTCAGGCTCAATTAAGTACTCCGTTCTCCGTCTACTACTCTACTCCATCATTTTATATTTTGAGGTCATGTAAGCCCGCTCCGAGTAAGCCCTGGACTGGAATATAGATTTATTTGTCACAGCTGTAAGTGAACTGCTTTGATAGCATGATTAATCGTGTCCGATTCTCGATTGTTAAGGAAATTATACTATGTCTGAGATCAACGAAATTAAGGTGTCGTCATACATCACATACAATGTATTAATTTGACAATTGTGATGTATTAATTCTGTTTCATAGAAATTTTGTATGATATGTATACTGTCATACATCAATGTATGTAAAAAGAACTGATTGGAAGTATTCCAATAATGTATGATTCTCATAGATTTTTTTAATACATTGTTTTGATACAACAAAAGTTTGTTAAACGAAAATATAAAAAAGTAATTTTTTTTATTAATAAATCAAATATAAGCGATATTTATATCACTTTGTAGGTTTGTATTAGCCGTCGTATGGTGGTATTTACTTATCGCTATTCATTTTAGTATGATCTTCGTAATCCTGGACATATCATGAGCAGAACTTAAATTTTTTGTTTAATCTTGGTACAGAGTTAGGATTTCGTTAAATATTACTTATGAAGGTTATTAATAATTTACTTTATGACTATGAGCGAGATCTTGGAAATTAATTCGAAATCAAGTTTTGTCGAGTCATCTTAATTTGTTTTATTAACTTCTATTATATTATTACCAGCAAAAAGTAGGTCTTCATGAACGAAAATTACATCCATTTTGCGTTATTATTAATTTGCGGCAATTTTTGTTAATGTAAGATAATTTTTATTAAAACACTTTTATTTTTGCTTGATTTCAATTTATTTTTAATGAACAAAAAACCAAACTTACATTCAAGGCGAATAAAATGTCAACAGTATGAAATGTCAAAATAAATACATAACATACAACAAAATCAATTTAATACATTAATTCCAGTGAAGTCTATGAAACAGAAAATTGTATGTGATGTATCTGAAAATGTTTATGTTGTATGTAATGTATGTGATGTATGATCTATGAAACAGGTCCCTGGTGAGTTGATTGTGCTGCAAATTGCTTACGATGTAATTTTTTGCTTGAATGCTTCTTAGGACCTTTATTCTGATTCGATCAAACATAGTCACTCCCGCTGTCATGTAAGCATCTTTATATCAGTTGCCTTCAATTTCTCTCATGTTTGACGTGAAGACTTCTTCGAATCTTCTCAATTTTAATTCGATCAAACTTGATATCACGATTGAAAGATGCTTCGCTGTTGATCATAGATCCAAGTTTTATTTTCAATTAAAGTGTTCGCATTTGGAAAGAGCTGTTCGGTTCAAATATATGTCTGGAATAGGCTTGTGTGGATAAGAAAATGCAAAGCATTTTTTTCCTATGCGGCAGTAAATTTCTCTCCAAAGCATCCACTTATAGATGTAGTAATCGCTAAAAGAACTTATCTTATGATATCTTTGGCAAAGAAAAAATAATTGACTCACCAGAGACAGATGATCGACAAGAACCACGTTGGACATATCTTTTTTGAAGCAATCCATTCGAAGCTGGAAACTCCATCTCAAAACTTCTAAATTTTCTTTTGTTCATATTTGATTAAATTGTAGTGTTTGTGTAAACTTGCATTAATTCTATTTTATTAGAAAAATGCTGTAAAAACATGTTGTTTAGAGATTTATTCTCAAATCAGGCTTCTAAAAACAAACAAAACATAACTTTTGCTATTCGAGTATTTAATCTCGTATTTAATAAAGGAAAATATCCCTCACTCTTTCCTCAAAAATACCATTCAACTCACGTCCTTCCCTTGGCTAAGAACGCACCTGAGTTGAATACAGACATGTTTCAAGTTGGTCTACAAATCTTTATGACAAATGGCTAGGAATATATAAAACACATTTTTTTGTCAAAACTTTGTGAAGAAAATATTAATAAACACTTAACATTTCAAAAATTGTTCTATTTTGTTTGCTTTCAATAAAGTTTATGTAACCAATTGTATTTAATCCCCAATACCTAACATCATATTATAAAGGTACAGACAAATATCAAAGAAATAAAAAAAAGCACTTAACCTGTACAGCAAATATTGAACAAACTTTATAACACAAATGTGCAAGAGTTGAGACTCTTGACTGATAGTATATTTCCATCAATATCTATAAAGTGACAATCGAAATGAAAAAATGTGTTTTTTTTTCTTGAAGTAATATTTGTTCAAGTTTTTGTATGTAAAAAAAAAAAGAAACTCAAATACATTTCCAATCAATTGTGACATCATCAGATAAAAGCCACAAAATTGTCAAAAAATATATTATATTGTCACCCCCTATTTTTTTTCTTGCTCTGTAATTGTACCTTCAAAAAACATTTGATTTATATGACATCATTCGAATGGTATTAAAATATGATTTCTCAAGATTGTCACAAGTGTCACAATAAACAACAATAACGATGATCATATCATCATCGGAAAAATAACGAATTGGTCTATAGAATACTAAACCATAAAAAAGTTTCCTTGTCATGTTACCATGTGTTGAACATATTGCCATATGAAATATTTTGTGTTGTCATTATATTCATATAACCGTAAGGGTGCGAATCTTGACAAATAAATAATAATTTCTTTGAAAGAACGCAAATTACATAAATATTAATCAATGAAGCGCGAACATACATTTTAATGAATAATTTATTTGGATATTGTCAACGATTCTAAGATATTTAAATTTCAGAAGAGAGACAGTGTGTGATGAAAGTAACTCCTCTGTCCGCCCGAAAAAAAAAATCGTCTATTCTTATTTTGAATATATTTTCTAACTTAAAATTATTTATGAATAACATTACATATTGTGTTTTCAACTGAATACATTTCCCAAATACTGTCATAAATCTTATTTTTATTAAAGAATAGCTCATACAAAAAATGTTATCCTCAGGTGGAACATTGTATATTCGAGAGCAGTTATGCTTTTTATGAAAATAAAAAAAAAATATAATTTTTTATTTCAGATATATCGACACATTTTTCTTTACAATTTTATTAATTCATCTGCTCAGACTATTGATGATAGGAGGCCTTTTTATTTTTGATTCAGATTTAGATAAATCTAAAACGAATTTATCACGTGACTAGAGTACCTGGTCTGCATCATGTATTCTGTTGTTAAAATTTGTTAATTACGAGTTGATTAACTGTGGTAAAACTAATTTCGAAGTTATTTTTGTATACGTAAAACTGTTAGGGATTACATTTATTTTATATAAAAGGTCCCGGCAAACAAAAAAACTAAAAAATTTTTTTGCTAAATTAATGATAATATTTTGTTTCTAAATGCGTGGAGATTATAAGCTCACTTAACATAATAGAATCAACTAAATAATGTTGCAATTCCCGATAAAATAAGCAATTTAGTAAATCCTATATATGTTTCAGCCCACATTTTCAAATACTTGCTGAAACATTGATACAATATAAGATTTTATGAATTCATTATGTTTTTGGCATTACCTATTTGAATCCTTTCCATTATTTTACATTCCTTCACTCATTAATTTTTTGCATTTTTTTCGATATTTGCATTGTTTGTTTTCCTTTGCAGTGTCTTACATTCTATGATTTTTTTAGACTTGCATTCTTTGCAATCGTTTGCATTTTTTTTAGACTTTTGAGTTCAGGAAAGTCTGTTGGATTCTTTATTTTTCATTCTTTGCAGTATTTTCTATTCTTTGCAGTGTTTTGTTTCCTTGCTGCATTATTTCGCTTTTTCATGATCTTCTGCATATTTTTGAGTCTTTTTCATTCTCTGCGTTACTTTGCATTGTCAGGGTTGTAAAAGAATGCAATATTTGCTTTCTTTAAAATCCTTCCTTAACGGATTCTTCATAAATTTTTAAGTCAAAGTACTAAATATAGTGTAATTTTTTTTATTCCGTTGATGGCAATACTAAAATAACTGCAATATTTTATAGCTTTGTGCATTGTTTGCTTTCTTTTAAATTTCTTACATTCTTCGCATTCTTTTCAATTCCTTGCATTTTATGGAGTTTTGTCCCATCTTTGTAGTCTTTTGGTTACTTTAACGTTCCTTGTAGTCAATTCCATTCTTGAATTCATTATTCTTGCGTTCTTTTGAATCCTTTACGGTCCTTTGCATTGTTTGAATTCATTTGCAATGTTTAATTCTTTTGCATGTCTTCACTAGCTATGTCCTTTAAGTGATTGAAACTTGTTTTATTGATTCCTCTACAAAAGCGAATCAATAAAATCAGTCACAAAGTTAAATTCCATGCAAACGTATTTACTTTTCAAATTATGCAATTTTACTTATGGTACCTTTGACACATATGCTACACGGTTTGACAGGCTTTGTTCAAACTTCGTATTTACATGTTTAACTTTTTGGAGGTTCCCTAGAGAAGAAGAAATGGATTGATAAGCAGAATCGAATTGAGCTTATCATAATATTCACAGTGGTGCCTGAACCCTGAAAATGTCCCTTCACGGTACGAAATCCGTGGCAAAATCAAATAATAGTCCAGTCAATAAGTCACACTACATTTAATACTACATTTTTAAGAAAAATAGTTAAAGCTGTAACTTGCGACTATTACTTTTTTTTTAAAACTGATGTTAAGACTTTTTTGTAGGAACACAATGAGGAAGATATGTACCAAAATACAGTTTTTCCCCAATTTTGGTGAAATTGAATTGCTTTATTGACAGGACAAATTCGAATTAACTTGAGATTATAACAGACCAGAATCACTAAAAGAATCTGATGATCAGCTTGGCCGCCGTAAGCTGTAATTCCTGCCCAAAAATAGTTTTCGTGGACACAGGTTGTTGTTGGTACATTCAAACACTTCCCAATGTAGCTACCAATATTGTTTTTTTTTTATTTTCCCCCATTCAGCGTGTCTGAACTAATTTGAAACTTTCCAAGAATCAAATCTGTGCGTGCTAATATATTTTTTTCGAGTAAAAGACAACAGTTACCTACTTTAATATGTTTCATTACGTAATGTGTTTCATTAAATACAAATGTGTTTCATTAAATAAAAATAACATAATCTACAATAATTCAAAAAAATAACCAACAAAATCCAACTGCCAGTTCATTGGATGATATCACATTCAATTTGTCTCAACTCAATCGTACCGAAGTAATAATTTTCCAGAATTCCACACAAAAGTCGTTGCAATAAATCAATTTTCTGAAGGTTACACCCAAATATGGCATTTAAATTTGTTCCAAATGATTTATATTATTAAAACAGAATAAACGTTCTCAAAAGATTAGCTTAAGTGTAAACCGTTCGGGTTCATAAGTTATAGCAAGAAATAAAAATAACAACAATGTGTAGGTATATCTCCCATTGTATAAAATTTAAATGTGGTACAATCGAACGAATGAACGAAGAAAATAATGTGATGTCACCCTTGGGATTTTGATTTATGCATTTGGTGTGCTTACGGCATTTCAACGATAGAATATTATCAAATTAGTTAACGCTTCGATTGTTCATGACCGCATTCAAATTGAACCGGTTTACTGCATTGATTGACAGAAAGGATGCCATCTTGTAAATAAATAAACGTTAAGATTAAAAAAAAAATGTCTTATGTCAACGGAAGAGATTGTGTGAACGTATTTTTACACACATGTCAGTTGAAATTTGTATTTTTAAATCATATACAGAAAAGTTGAAGATATACAAATAAGATACTTCCTACTTTTACAATAAATGTATAACTATACAGTCCTTTGAACTGTTTTAATTGTGCATCAAGCATCATGCATTGCTTCCTTCAAGTAATTTGTATCTTCTTAAGGTGCTCGAGCATCATGCACGTCATAAATATAAAAAAAAACACATGCGTGGCTAAAGTGCAAGCTGTGAGCTGACAAGGCGCGATCGGCGATACAACACATTCTATTTCGGGATCTCTACTGTACATTGTACATCATGAAACAGCAACACCCCGTTGGGGACATTTTAAGTGCTAAACAACGACGACGACGACGTTCTTGCAATGCAGCAGCTCGAGAGTCGGGAAGCATTAGGGATAATTAATGCAGCGGCTGGTCCTGCATTATATCCAGTAGCACTTGTGCTATAATTAGATCATCGTTGGGGTTTGTTGAGATTGAGACTCGCGTGAACTATGCGTGATGCGTAATAGGCAATGCTGAAGAATGTTTACAGCAGATGTCTGTACAAGACTTGGTGGATAGGATAACTTTGTGTTTGTTCTTCTATTTGGGTACAATGATGTTGGTTTTCACACTGGAAGAAGAAGTTCAAGGGCCGACTGTGAGGCGGTCAATGTCACTAGATGTTAGGATAGGGACTTGGAACTTCAGATTGGATAGAAAGTGAATCTGAAGAAGATGATTTTCTTGTTTATTCAGGTGATGGAAATTATGATCTTTAAATAAAGTTTTGTTTGTTTACTCAATAACTGACAAAGATAGGTTAAGAACCGAGGCTAGGTTTTGCTTTGAAGTAATAATAAGTGTCTGATCAAAAAATAAATTTGATTTGGTAAAGACGGTAAAATTTTAAATGATTAATTGATTTTACAAGAGAAATAAATCCATATTGATGTTGGTATATGACAATGGCGATCGAAAGATTATTTCATAATAAACATGTGATAATATGAATCAATTTAGCTTGCAAAATTGAATCGGATCATTTAATCCAATTATAATTTACAATCTACATGCAATTGAATCCGGATTTAATTAATCAATGTAAACGTGCCTGCAAATATTGAAAAGTTATTCGCGATACAGATTTAACACAGTCGCAGGCAACAGCAATCAACAAACTGATAAAAAAATGTGTAGCAACTACATTGCCAGCACTAGGGCAGCACCGACATTTTAGCTATTTGACATTTCGTGTGTCAACCACATTGCTATCAACGGCTCCAGCAGCAGCACCAGTACCGCCATTTTAAATCTTTGACATTTCACATAAATTCTATGTCATGTTTCCGTTTTTCCTAACCAAGATTATGGTAAGAAGCAAGAGCAGAAAAGTGACAAAATAAAAATAGGAAAAGACCAAAATAAGGCTTTAAATATTTCTTGCTTTTCGTTACTTTATCGCAATTAATTTGTAGAGTGCTACTTATCCAGTTATACATTAAGATCTTGTGCCTTTAAACCATTCAAACGGAAACGGGTATGCGCCTAAAATTATTCAACATTTTATAACATAACAACAAATTTAAACAAAAGTTGTTTAACAGTTTTTTCGTTATCAGATAATAATTGCCTGATAATAAAAAGCTTTGTCTTCATTTCATGGTGTCACACATGAAAATTGTTTACTTGCTGATAAAATATTTTTGTATGGTGATTTACTATGATTGCTCACACCAACAACAAAATAACCACATATAGAATTCAATTGGTTTTATGATAAAAAAAGAAATACAATTTTCGGTCTCAGTAGTATTCGCAATAAATAATTACTTATCATTAATTTTGGGGATTCCTTTTTGTTACTAAAATAAAATTTAATAACAAATTTACAATTTTGAAGTAATAAGTTTTCAATAGAAGCTATTTGCGAGTCTGATGCAATGCAATTATTAGGTACTTGGTTAGATATTTTTATTTCCACTAACCGCTGATTGCATAAACAAGTAATTTGAAATTAGAGATATTGATATTTTTATACAATGTTAAGCAATGAAATTTTTTACTTGATTAAAAAATAAAAATAGAAATAACGTTGCCAATAAAAATTGGTTTTAGTTCTTGGGTTTTTTAAAGCTGGAAAATAAAATAAATACATTTAAGATAAAGGGGTTTTGTTTGCCAGACATTTATAACATCTTGCTAGAATACTCCCAACAATAATATTATTGTAACATCCCTGACGACAGCTTCTTCAATTGTCATCTATTGCACTAGTGATGATATTTGTTTTAAATGTCATTCGCGAATCGTTCTAGAACATTATTCTAATAGGACAAACTTTTTCGATTTGTTTTAAAGAATCCAACCTCTATTTTTTATTGTTCGGAACTTTTGGTGGTCTAATTGTAGATTTAACTATCTCTTATTGATGAAAATATATATAAATAAATAAATAAATAAAGACCCGTTTGCTGAAACGATATTTAAGCATCTATGTTCTACATAAATCCTTAAGTGACAGTTTATTCAAAGGAAAAAGTACTATTTAAGAATGTATGTAGACAATAGATGCTTAAGTTTCGTTTGAGCAAATGGCCCTAAGAATCGTAAACTATAATTTTGCCACAGTAATGCAGCAACTGCTCTACTGTATGAAAAACTTATTACGGTTTTTATAAGCGCCCCCTAACGGAAATGGAATCTTAAGCATTACTTAATACATGTATGTTCAAGTGATGTAGAATTATTGTAGAGAGTTGAAAAACATACAAATCATAACCAGCGCGCGGTAGCGACACTTCAGTTTTTCACGCTAAACTTGTCCACATTTCATTGGAGAGAAACATTTCCGAAATGTAACTGAAATTTAATTGCATTTGATACGCAATGAAATTCAACTGAAATGAAACTGCATATAAAACTGCTATGAAATTTCCCAAATATATTTTGTGTCGAGTATTGATGAGTTATTTGTTAAATCTTACAAGCCTTTTCATAAATTTTTTAAGAAGTCATCTTAGGAAATCTGCGGCTACTGATAACAATTATAACAACTTATGTGCAACTTAAATACGATAGCAACTAAATTAAAGCTATAGTCAACTAATTCGCAACTGAAACGTAACAACGTATAAAATAAAACTGAATTACAATTGATATGCTACATTAACTTTTGGTATACAACTAAAATGCAACTGATCACAAACAGATATGCAACTGAAATATAACTACATATGAAATGCAACTAAAATACAACTCAGTGTTATACAACTACTTATGAAAATCAACAGAAATAAAACCAAATAGAATACAACTGATATGCTTTGTACTTTCAATAAAATCAGCGACTGAAATGCAACTCCTATTGAACTCAAGCGAATAAAGCAACTGACAAAAAATTAAATGCAATGCCATAGTTCAGGGTTGTAAAAGAATGTAATATTTTGACTGAAGCCATTGAAGTTAAAATGAATTCAGTCAAAAGATTGCATTGATTGATTTTACTTTGATTTGACATCATAAAGATTGCAATCATTTTACTCGCCATTAATTTTACAGCAAACATGCAATCATTTAAGAATTCATGCATTCTTTTCATTCATTGCATTCTTTTTGGTATTTTTTGTTATTATTTTGCATTCTTTGTTATCTTTTAATATTATTTTTTTTGTTATTTTACAAGATTACAAAGAATCTAAAAGAATGCAAGGAATCAAAAAGAATGAAAGAAATATAAATGAATGCAAAGAATGCATGAATTCTTGAATTCAATTGATTGCTTTAAAATGAATTGGTATAAAAGTTATTGCAATCTTAAAATCAAATGAATGGCGATTGATGAATTAATAATTTTTAATGACTGCATTCACAAATGAACTAAAATGAAATAAAGGTTTATTTAAGAAACATTCATTCCGAGCTTTGTGAGTTTTGTTTTTAATAACTAAGGGTTTTATTCTAATGTTTGGAATAATGGTATCTAAGCATTTCTCAGCTCACTGATTAAGCAGGTGTAAATTACTTGGAAACATTTTACATCTTGCTAATTAGCACATTCTTAAATGCTTACGTGTTTATACGTATGTATAGTCTGCTATAGGTATCGTTTATCTTCTTGTATCTTTCCTGATAACTAAAAAGCTTTAGGCGATAAAATTCGTATTTTCTTGCCTTATCATGTGCCCAGTACCTGTTTTGGCTAAGTAAAATGATTAATTTATTTCGTTGATGCTTTAATACCAATACGAATGTATTGCAAAAACAAAAATATCTACTAATTTAATTACCTGTGTTAAAATATAAAATAAAAAAAAAACACCTTCCTGCCTTATGCTTCTATATGTTTAAAGCAAATAATAATATTTTGTGATAAGCCGATGGGCACAAAAAAAAAACAACAAGCTTTTTTCTAAAAATTAACATTGCAAAGACGACTCAGTGGGTAATTGGTTAACATTCAGTTAACACCGAATTTATTCAATTTTGTATTTATATTTCGTTAAGTAAGACGTGATTTGGAATTTAGTTCTTTTTTAAAAATACAAATCAACTAAAACCTATAAAAAAAAAACAAAGTGATGCTAAGACTGTTTTGAATTCATAAATTGCAAAAAAAAAAAAAAAAATTATCAAAAATGAAATCGAATTTCAGTCGACATGACTACAAGAAATATGCAGTCTATGAGAAAAAACTTGTTGTAAGATTGGGTAGGTTATGGTGAAAATTTATGATTTTTGGATTTAAAGGTGTATTAGAAAAATTATAAATTACCTATATAAATTGAAACTGAAATTGGGTGAACTTTTTTTAAAATTTGTTATATAATGTTGATTATACCATGGTGAAATATTTGAATAAAAAATGGCTTATCTATCTCAAATAAACGATGTGTAATGAAATAAATACGAAAAGTTTACCACAAATAAAAAGCATGAACCTCAGAGACTGATATATATTTTGTTAATCTAATGATAGTGTTTTGTTGTCGGCTTATTTCATTATGAATGAACTTTGTATTTGAGGTTTAAGTATTTTGTATTAAGTGCTGATTCATTTTGAATGTAAATAACTATTGTCTCAGTTTTGTTTGTAGGAGGGTATGAGATCAAACTTAAGAATAACTGTATGTCTGGTTTATGAGTTTATTTACTTTGAATTTGGTAATCTGTAGATTTTCTCCTAAGTGACTTTCTACGAAAAACTTCTTTTCCTTCAAACCGACTTCACCGATTTAGATAGTCTGCGAAAACTTGGCTGCTATAATGACCTTCATCATGCATCATTCTTTAACTTTTACATGGACTTGTTTCCCCAAAATCCAACAGCTTTGGCTCGTTGGAAGGATCCGCATTCCTCGGTTCAATATAAAGCTCAGGCAATGATTAGTTTTCTCTATAGGTTGGCCAAAATATATAAGTTTTCACAGATTTAAAACGAATCGAAGAGCATGAGAAACTTTGACAATAATTTAATGATGAATTGACACAGTGTATATTCTTACACGATACACGAATTATTCATCTGCGGCAAACTTAAAATGTTAAATTATGTCTAAAATCATTTTCTTATACTTATTCAGGGTCAGGTTTGAACCCTTTAATAGAATTTTTCCAATCAATTTCTCATAAAAAATCTCTTCTTTTTTAATATCGTGTTTTATTGAAAAATCAATTTACCTAAGTGATATCTATAGTGAACTCAATTTTCCATGCATAAACTACAATGCCAACATTGTAACTCGAGCGCAAAATGTCGGTTGTTCCAGAACAATTAAAACTGGGTATCAATTTGAGTAAAATTCTATTCTCAAATGATTTTCAAAAAATGAACGCTATAATGTGCCACCAGGGCTCATTTTTATCTCCGACTCTCTTTCTGATATTATCAATGAACTTTGAAACTTCTTATCCATTAAATTGTATCTGCACTTAAAGCTGCCTTGTCTTCTTCTTAACAATTTTTACGGAACGTCCTATATGATAATGTCTTTTGGCCTTTATCTTTTGGAGTTTATCGTGCGGCTTTGCTATTGATCATAGTATTTAAACTTTTCACACATGGAAGCACTGTTCTGTTGATAGAAATATCCGGAATAAGCTTGTCTAGATCTGAAAATGGTACCCATTGCGTCCCAAATGACCAACCAAACCATACAACAGGTAATCGTTGCAAGGATGTAGGATTTTGAATTATGATCGTCGCCAAAAAATAACCGGATCACTTTTTGGTTCGCCATCACCTTGTCTTCAAGTTAGATAACCAAAAACTGTAATGAAGAGAAGAGGACTTAAGACGCTTAAAATAAATTGATTGGGTATTTTGCTTTGACTATACTACGAACATCTTACCTTTGTTTTGACTTTTTTTTCTATTATTTTAGGTTCACCCCACCCATATTAGATCTCATAATTTTCAAATCAACCAAAAATTCTTAAACCCTAGATAGAATCTAAAGTTGAAGACGACAGTCTGGGCCTAGTGTCTTATACTTTCAACCATTTTATTTTGTGTGTGCTGCTATTTCTACAGATCGAGTAGAAATAACGACGGAAGACCTCAAATTTTCTTCCCATTCTCAACGCCTTTATCAGGAAGAAATAATTTTGATAAATCAATTCTTCACAAGAGGCAGTGTCCCTGAGAAATAACTTAGGGCTCCAGACCTCTGGAGTAAGAGCCCAACACACTGACCACTAGTTAGTATCTTAACTGCATTATATTTCGCGTTGCAGGGAACTAATTTCACGGGAACAAACTTCACCACTAGTGGAAACTAATTTCCTAATTGAGGTAAATTCCCACTTTGAGTGGGAAATAACTTAACTTTTTGGTGGGAAATTATTTCACTCTTTTGGGCGACGTTACACTTTTCATACAAATTGAACATATTGCATACCCAAACTTGCCTTACCAATCTCAACTGTTGTGGACACCGGGAACTAAAGTCACCTCATATTTTAGCTTTATATCTCCTATAATATAAAAATTGTAGATGGGAACTTACTTCACACAATCTTTAGATGAAATTAGTTCTCACCTTAAGTGGGAATTTACTTCACAAAAAAAAAATTAAGTTAGTTCCCATGTGAAGTTAGTTCCCTGCACCTCGTGCTCTCTTCTTTTCCTTCCATAAACCTTTCCGTCTGATGCAAAAGTCCACTGTTGATTGTGAGTTTATAATCCTTAAAAAAAAGATTAGTGGCCTGACTTATTTTATATCACACATTCCTATTATGTATCAATCTTATCAGTTATAAATATTTCCAATTGCACGTATTTCAATAACAAAAACTACATGAATTGTTCTTAGATTGCGGAAATCCCCTAAACATTCTTGAAGTTTTTTTTTATCTTTTGAATGACTTTGGACTAAATAATGGAAAAAATAATTTAATCGAATTAAAAATTGTATAGAATTTTGCACTGTTCAAATTTTAAATGAAGGTACCTTTTCTTCATACCATTATTATTGATCGATATAATTTAAATCCAAAGCTATACTGTGCTATTAACAATTATACAATAAATTGACTTCAATAAAAAAAAAACTTTTTATTGATTTATTAAGTTTATTTGATGTTCGTTGGAAATGCAGTAAAAAGTATTGAGGGTAATCTTTATTTTTGTTTTTATTTGTTTGTTCTTTTTATTTTATGTACTTTTTTTTAAGTACTTAAAATATGCAAAAGCGCCATGAATACAAACAAACTAAAAAAAAGACCATTTCGCCATCGGAATGAAAAACCTTCTTTTTTGACTTTTTTTTTTATTTGTAAATACAAGTTGTGTTGAATCGTTTAATATTGAAATGAAAACCGATAGATACCATAAAAGTGAACAAACAACAACTTAAGGTTGACGCTTCGCGGAATGCAAAATAACAAAAGAACGACCAAAGGCATAGCAAAAATTGTTTTACAAATTGAAAATACAAAAGGGAAAGAATGGTAATAGGAGAAAAAAAGAAATTGTTAATTCAAATACCTTAAAAGTTTAAATCTAGATGCAAATGAAGACAAATAAAAGGAGTTGCCAATGAGGGTGGGTTTAGGTTAAGGTTTTTTTTTTTAGAATGTAACAATTAAAGTCATTTTTTTTTTCTTAAAGCTGAAGATTACATATCATTTGTAAAACAAAAATAAACACAGTCACATAGAATGTAACCATCCCTTCTACTGAACTTTCAACCTACCTTATAGGTGACATGATCCAGGAAATACTCTTTAGACTTAAGTCACCACATGCTTGAATTCACTTATTAAATCTGGTTGTCTACAACGAGTAGTGTCGCTTAGAATAGTTGTTGGGAAGATTAACATTGGACGCAAAAAAAAGTTAGAGTCAGTCAAAGTGAAGCATGTTTCTTGTTGTACTAAAAATCTAAGTGGTAGACGTTGCAAGAAGGAAGCAAAAAAGAAGTTTGCCGAACTTGTACAGAGAGTATATGTATCAGAAATTTCAAGAAATTATTTGCAACAGCTGCTCATCCAAATCTGGCTTATCAGCAACTATGCGACATGCAAACATTGACATAAGCGCAACTATTTTCAACTGCCCCTTAAAGAGGGAGAAATGCTAAGGAGATTTGTTCACTAAAGTTATTTATCAATGCATAATGCAAATTTTTTCTGGATAACGACAGAATTCTTAAAAGATTTTTAAATGAATAGTTTGTCATACTATAGAGTCCAATAAACAAAAAAGTTAATTCACAGTAGAAGAAAGAAAAAAATTTATTGGACCAGACGAGATACCCCCTGAGTTCTGCAAAAAGATTGGAGGCGACTGGTTAAGTCAAGCTGACGTCACACGCCATGGAGATCGTTGATCGGGTATTGGATAACCAATGAATTTTATTGTACACCAATAAACCGCTTCGATTCATTTTCTCTCTATTAGAGTTCTTGGCTAATTCGTCAAAGAAAAAGTGATTGACCTAAAAGTGATTCTTTGCTGAAAATCGAACCAACATTATTGAAAAATCTGCATCTACATCCCTTCAATGAAGTTTTAATGTATTGGTGAACGTTTTGGGGAGAAACTCATAGAAGCAGGAGGCTTGATGCTTGATCGATTTAAAAGTAAAAAGATTCGAAGAATTTTTCACGTCAAAAATAACATTATGAACAAAATACAACATCACAAACTCTGCTGGTATTTTCATTCATAATTGTACAAAGAAGCAAATCTGAGAAACCTGCGGCCAACACAGCGAAACAAAGGAGTAGATTCGTTGAAGTGGAAGTAAATTTTGTTCATTTTTGTTCCTTTTTCTTGTCTATTAAGTAACCTATTATTAAATTCGATCTATAAAAATTTGCAGGCTTTTTACTTCGTTCGGTTAACGTTAGGTTACACTTCTGAGTCAGGCGTGTTTATTTTTTTAATTCATTGCATTTTTTTTGTGAACTTCAGAACCGGCATATTCTATTCAGCCCTATTCTACTATTCACGTGGATCGTTCATCCAACTCTCCCATTCGATTCCTTTTTGCCCTACCTTTTCATTCTGCTATCCGTCGGGTGAACTACATTATCCCAAATTAATTTGACAGCTGTTTTCTGTTCATGTGAAATTCTTAAGAAGTTTCAACAAATATTTTAGTTGATTATTTTCTAAAAACCAAAGAAATAGAAACAAATTAGACTTTTTTTCCACTTCCAGAGAAAACTCAAACAGGAAAATTCGGAAAAACATAAGAAAATAAAAAAAAAATATTATTCAGCTGCCGCAAGAAGTGTGAGTTGATAGGTATATATTATTGAATCGATTGTTGTTTTAGGAGTAAAAATGTTAATTATCTATTATTTATAATCAAATATTCTAAATTATGCAATAAATTTGTTTTTACTTACATTTTGCGAAGCACTACCTTGAAAGATAAATCAACGATTGAGCAGATCCGCAACATTGTATTTGCGGATCTAAATTGTATGGAGTGAGTGCGTTCACGTGAATAAAAGAATACCACACTGTGTTACAGATATTATTGATATAAGCCCACAGTCACACCGCATGAATAGCAAAATAGAAACAAGTGAAAATTCAAGTAAAATTCCCCCCGATGAATAGCAAAATAGGGCTGGTTATTTTCCAGTGGATGTCGGTACTACAGGTTATTGAAAAATGAAATTTATATTGTTACCATTGTTTGAGGAAAAATCTCTATAATAATATCCCCATTTTCTTTTAATAGTTTAAATTATTAATAACCATTTCTTTATCTTTCATTACAGCATCACAATATGAACCGGGTGGTTATTCCCTTCAAGTACAAAACCGAAGTAATCCCAACATGACACAACGGGATGGCATCATAAAATTTGAAAATGAAAGAATAAAAACACTCCAGGAGGAGCGTCTACACATCCAAAAGAAAACATTCACAAAATGGATGAATTCATTCCTTGTCAAGGTAAGATTAAAAAAAAAAAAAAAAAAAACTGAAAGATAAATCACGCGATCTATGTTCACCTCTATCATTTGCCATCAGCTACAAGTTTTTCCATCTCTATATTTTTCTTAAGTGACATTAAATAAAAAAAAATAATTTTCTCTTTTTTTTTTATTATTTTATCACGCATGCGTGTAGGCAAAAATGGAGGTCGAAGACCTTTTCACAGATCTAGCCGACGGTATTAAATTACTAAAACTCCTGGAGATCATATCGGGGGAGAAGCTGGGCAAACCAAATAATGGACGCATGCGTGTTCATAAAATCGAAAATGTCAACAAGAGTCTGGCATTCTTGCACACCAAGGTAAGTTGCATTCTCCAAGTTTTATTTTTTCTTTCATATAGACCGAGTATCTTATAGATACAGGTATTCTGGTCTTTCTTCACCTTTTGTTGTATATCTTGTGTTGTTTTCCAGTTTGTTGGATATTAAAACCTGTTTCTGTTTTTTTTTTTTTTTTTCTAAAGTTAGAGAGACCCTATTAGCTTTAGGCACCTTAGTCATGGTATCGAAGTTATATCAATCAAACAAAAATAAAAAAAAATGAAAGGAAAACATTAAAATTAAACCACAATGCGGCGCGCGGTAACAATAATCTTGATTAGGTTTTGTTTTGACATTAAGGTAGCTTAGAGTTCAAATCTAGATGTAGATAGACGATATAACGACTCACGATACAAGTTCAATTTTCTGCAACCATCTACTGGAAGTTGTTGATCCACTTTTGATCAGGGAATTCCATTTCCTTGGAGGCTAACTTATTTGTGCATATATGCTTGTTATTTCCGTTCTTGTGGAACGTCCTCGATGCAATGACGGTAGAAGATCAAAGGTATAGTACTTAATTGCAGGCAAACGTTTAAGGATACAATGTTGAGATCAGTGATATAGAATGAAGAGGACACAATCAACGATGAGGAATTTCAATGTTATACTTCAATGATTTAAGTGCATGGACTGGTTGCATTTTTGTTCATTAACAATGCATTAAAAAGATGTAAGAACTTGTGATTCTTTTAATGGAATTGTTTAAAGACACAATTTTCCTAATGCAAGTCATCTCAATAATCACTAGAAGAATATCGCACCTGCGAAACTGGTTGATGCTCGTTAACCAATAAGTCTATGTGAAATTTTAAGACTTTTTCTGGTTGAACTTTGACGTTTCTTGTTTGACGCCGGAAAGCAAATTTGAATTATTAAGAATATTAATTATTGCAACTGTTTTGATATACATAATTTTGTTGTAAATGTGAACAACAATTGAAAAGAAACTATTAGCAATGATGTTTAACAATAACATTTGTTTTTTTCAACAAAAGAAACTACCACAACTTACACAACTTCGCTTTCCGGCGTCAAACTTCGTCAAAATGACGATTGGAAACGGGCAAATATCATCTAACCGTCTAATTACCATAGTACGTACCTGTCAGAAAGACGAAACACGTCACGTACAAAAAAAGGACTGGTGTAATAATGGTCAAGGTTAGTGACTGGGTAGACATTAAGTTATTGAACGCATCCTGAAATATAATCCAAGATTGACAACCTTTTCAATTTTCAAATTCAATTTATTTTTGTTTCATGTATGTTTCATGTATGTACAATGATAAAAATTTAATTGTGAAGTAGAAATACAAATAAGGACAATCTTTAAGAATAAAATTAGTGTTGATTGTCCTATCAGAATTTTATCTACTAACATTGGGTAATATTAGCTTTTCTAAAGTTTTTATACATAAGTTTACAATTCAATAGTAAGAAAATTATAAAATTATAATCCATATAAATTTTAAATACACTCCTCGTCAACTGAATACGCACAAACATTTTTTAATATATTTTATCCATTTTTTCCAAACAGTGATGGTTATTATGCCATCTGTTGATGGTAAAAATTTTCGTAACATATAAATAACAGAATTTCAAAGTTTTATCCAAAAACAACCGTGAGTTTTTCCTTCAACCACTTCCAAAGTGAAACTTATGCAAAGTAGAAGTTTTTTTTTGAGTCAACTGAATAGGTACAAAAATTAAAATTGATATTGGAATGGAATGAAACAAGTTTTTGTTTAAGTTTAGTAGTGGGTACTTCCACCTTTATTTTTAATTACTTCGTAAATTCGATCCGGCATGGAATCGTATAGCTTTTTAATGTAATTTAACGAAATTTCGCTCCACGCTAATTTGATTGCAGAAATTAAGGTTTCTTTGTCTTCAAACTGACGACCACCCTCATAAACTTTGCGTACTAACCATCCCCAGACATTTTCTATGATGTTTAGATCAGGTGAGTACGGCGGCCATTGAAGAAACTGCACTTGTTGCTCCTCTATCCATGTTTTTACTATGCGCGCTGAGTGTGTAGGCGCATTATCATGTTGGTAGGTCCAGTTTATGGGTCCAAAGATATTAGAAAATTTAGGAAAATTTCTTTCCAAAATTACTTTATACCCAGCTGCTGTCATTTTTGATGTTACAACCTCGAGCTCAACTGTTCCATAATAACTGACTGCTCCCCATATCATGACACCTCCTTCACGACTATGATGGCGCTTTAAAAATCTTTTTTCTTTTCTTAAGTCGTGAAAATAGAAGTTTAACCCATCAGGGCCATCGAAATTAAACTTTTTTTCATCTGAAAAAACCACGTGATACCATTCTTTTTTCCAACTCATGTGAAGTCTTGAAAAATCTAATCGCAACATTTTCCGTCTCTCGTCAAGTGGTGGTTTTTTCTTAAGTTTCATTCGTTTAAGATGGCTTGAGTTGTTGATTACTCTTAAAACTGTTGAGCAACTTGCGTTTACGCCGACTTTTTGTTTTATTTTTGCCACAGAATCAGAAGAATTTGATGCACATCTTAAAATTCTTCGTCTCTCAGCTGCTGTTGTTGCTGTTTTCTTACCTCCCTTCATATTTTTGCCGTACGCATCTTTATTTTTCAAGTAAGAATAAACTACATTAAAACTTCGGCCAACTTTATCAGCTATTGCACGTCCATTTAGGCCTTGGTCTCTAAGTAAATCGATTTTAGCTTTTTCAACACTGTTAAGACACGTAGATCTACCCATTTTTCTTAAAATTTGAAATCAAGAATTAAATTTTACTGAAAACACTAAAATCGTTAATTTAAACTGTCAAGCACTCCAAAAAACTTAAAAACAACGAAGAAAATGGCGTTGTACCTATTCAGTTGACTAAAAAAAAAACTCCTACTTTGCATATAAAACACTTTGCAAGTGGTTGAAGAAAAACTCACGGTTTTTTTTGGATAATTCTTTCGGAATTATCTGCTTAACATCTTAAGGGAATAGGTAGCATCAACAGATGGCATAATAACCATCACTGTTTGGAAAAAATGGATAAAGTATATTAAAAAATGTTTGTGCGTATTCAGTTGACGAGGAGTGTATTTCATAGAAGAATCTTCAAATAATCCAGACATTCTAAAACTTTATCTTCACTTTGTTAACTTTCCAATAAAATTTTGGTGAACTTCCCAATAAAACGCACCTATACTATCGAAATTCTAAGTAGGTGGTTGCAAATGGAATTCCTTCTTTATTGCTGTGTAAAAATTAATGAGATTTTGACATTGACATATATAACAAAAACAAATAAAGGTGCGTTTACATCAAAATATTACTTTCCTGTAGAAAACCCTAAAATTTTAAAATACATACAACTTTTCATAGAGATACATTCAGTCCAAAATACAATAATTATTATTGTCGTTGAATTAGTAAAAAAAATACCATAATCAGATAAAATTTATATGAAACAATGAAAAGTGAAACTTATGCTCACCGTTCATGCGAGTCTCTTTTAAAACACGCTCTACATTGATGAGTTATCTTTCGAACATTTTTGTTCGTGTTTTCATCAGATTAACAGTGAAAGGATAGCGTGTCATAACTAAAGTGCGCATCCAATAAACGAACTCAAGAGAGGGTGGTGATGTAAAACAAAGTTTATTTTTTCTATTTTTTGTTCCTCAATGTTATTAGTTCTCTAACAACAACAACATAATTATCATCGTTATACATATGTACTTCTTCTTAAAAGATATTTTTTGTTCACACCATTCAAATGTTTATCGAAAGAAATTGGGTTGACACACATTCCAAATGGCCTCGTCTAGTAGATTAGAGAGCTAATTAAAAGCTGTAATTACCATAGATACAAGGAGTTCTCTATATACAACAAGCACAATGTTGATGACTTTACAGAAAAGCAAAAAAAAAAAAAAGATTCAAATATTGGCAGAACTAAAAGCGAAAACTGACTGTGGGAGTAGAACACTTATTTTTGCCGACTTAACGCTGTTTTATTTGTTCAATTGAGAACAAAAATTTCATTTAATTCTAATTTCTTGTTTGTTTGTCATTTAATTCCTATTTGACTTTATATCATAGGACATTTTTTTTTTTTTTTTAATTTTTATTTTTAGGCGGTTCATATAAAAAGGGGCCTTTTTTTGCTTCTCATTCCATTTTCTAGATTTATTTTTTATTAAATTTGATTCAATTGTTTGTGGAACACTTGGGGTTTTTAGTTACTTCATTTTGTTTTTATTAACGTAATAGAAACGTGAGACGAGAAGTTAACAGTTTAATTAATAAAAACGAAAAATGTGTTTCAATGAAATATTGATTTTTGCGAGATTGGTAATATGGTAGAGAAGGTAGTATGGTAGTAAGGAGAAATTCAGATTGAGATCGAGACAAGAACAGAGAATAATGCTATTGTTGAAAAATAAATTGCTGACTTCTTGTTTTTTAAGTCTACATTGAAAAGAGTTTGGCATTTCAATCGAATCGCAAGTTATTACTTTTCAATTGAAAATGCATCAAAAAAACAAGTTGGGGTCAAAACTCGGTTTCCAAAATTTTGTATCTCAAAATTCTGTAAATCTTTAATTCTGTACTGGCTCAGGCAACTTTGTTGCTCCACTTAGGGTCTGTTCAATAGTCAGACAGCCAACTTTGTCAAAGGCCAGAATAAATAGGAAATAAATTGATAATTCTAATTCATTCTGAAAATTTTCCAAACATTAAATAAATGTTATTGCTGCAATCACAAAAATGTTCTGAAATGTATTTAGGTGTATAACATTAAAAACTTAAAGTTTACCAAACTCAGTTTCAAATATTTACACCTTAAATTCAAAAGGTAAAAGCTTTGGTCAACGAGAAAACTGATTTTCACAGAAGTTCTGTTTTTATTATAGAAATTTCGTCGATTTTGTTTGGACAGCAATAAGAAATCACACAACATGCTCCAAAAGTGATCCTTCTATTTTGGCAGTTGATCTTCTATCGTCACTAAAAGTATACCATTCCTACTATATTCCGCTGTCCCATATTGTACAGCTCCCGTGCTTCACCTCTTTTGGCGGCAGCCTTTTCTGCGCATTATACGAAAGTTTATCCCCGTTGAACTATCTTATGAGCAGTTCTGTACTAGTTTGTTTCCGAAAAACAAGAACATATAGAAAATTAATTTGCAACTTATGTCGTTTTCGGTTGGTAGCCCAGAAGCGTTCGGGAGCGTCCAGAAACTCTCTGAAACCATTCGCTTGGCTTTCAGAATGACAGTTCCTCTCCTGGAAAGAAGTGTTTTGTCTTCTGATTTCTGAATTTTAATTCAGAATCAAAACCAGAATCACTTACACATTGACGCCTTTAAACGTCAAAACAGTTTCATTTGTCAATTGTTCTGTTTGCGTATTTTATATTTTTTTACAAATTTAGTAAAGTAAACATAGTTATTGAAGTGAAAAATATAATAAATTGTTTAATTGCAATTTTCCACTCAATTGCATCCCCTTCATCATCATCATCCTCAAGTGAAGATGACGATGTAGTTGCAGTTAAATTTTTACTGAAAGAGTTTGACAAATTAGTTGCGACGCGTCCATGTTTACAAAAATGCAAAAAGTAGATAGAGAATTTGCGTTGACATTTCCCAACTACAATCACACACATAGGTACTTTAGAATCGAATCAGCTGTTATTACTTGTTCGCTTGGTATCCCGGATCGGAGAACTCTTCGGGATTACCACAAGAAAACTATATTTTTAATTTGTCTTGGTTCGACATTTCACCCTTCAAATTATGTTAACAAAAAGTGAAAGTGGATTCTCAGTACTTATGTAAATGTGCATTAACTCCTTACAGTTATGAAGTCATTAGAAATATCTTACGTAACTTAAATTTCTTGTTAAATGACGTCAAACAATTTAACATTACACCAAAGAAAAGCACGTTTTATATTATGCGACAATGCATGTCGTGAAATACCTTTTTATATTCCATAAAATAAAATGAAAAGAAATATTTGCTTTTATTACATTTTCAAAAAGGAATTGTGAGTGAATTCATGTCATACGATTCGTATTACATTTAAATTAATTTTTGTTAGAAAAATCAAGTCTAACATGTTTCTATTGTTAGAAATATTATACAAATAAGGGGTGACAATTTGAATAGAAGTTGTTGAATAATATTTCCATTTTCGTTCTGAGAACAAGAAAGAAACCCAAATGTTTGGTATGCCTAGATTTAACTTAATTCATATAAATGTTTGAAGAAATTTACCTAATATGTGCAGTAAGTGGGTACACACGCAGTAGTCCCTGCTTAATTGTATTTTAAACTTGATTGCGTATCTCTGAACCACGGATTGGAATTTTGTAAGATACAAAACTGAATGATGTGTTGTTGATTGCGTGTATTTAGATTAAATCACAGGGCATAATAATGTGCAGCTTATGTTTTATGTTTGTGAAACGTTCCGTACCCAAATGTGAGAATAGCACCCGGCCAGCTTTGAGTCAAGTCTCCTACGACGATGTTCTATTTATTTTTATCCTGTGTGTTAGTTCTAAATCGTTGCTCTGCGATGTTAATACAGGGGTTAAATAAATAATACAGAGGTTGAAAATACGACTAAAAACACCATAATTGAATTTTCTTTGTAAAAACATTCTGCATCCAATATTTTCTATTACTTGTCTTCAAAACAATTTTCTTACACTGTATGGTGAAGAAACCATAAATTATATAAAACAAATATATAAATATCCAGTAGGGATTTCTATTTAATTATATTGAATCATAAAATATTTACGGTGTTTTAAGCAGCACGGCGAGCCATAAAAAACGCATAAAGAAGTTTTTTTAAGCAAAAAAAAAAAAAAAACAATTACCTTGGTAATCTCGTTCCATTGCCACTTCCAATTCAATTTAGCTTATGACCACGCAATGATCGTGTCGCTGCTTCTTGATGTTTATCCTTAATCGATATAGAAAATAATAATTACCCTATAACTTTGAATCCGATTAAAATATAAATCCACACAATAGACGCAGCAGGTGATGGCAGTAGCAACAGTAGTACAGATATACATTGGTATAGAATTTGTATTACCACTATACTATGCACAGTCAGTGGCCAATTGATTGCCACGCAAATGGATTTTAACGCCGCTAAATGGTGTCTGTCGAGATTTCTTTGTAAACAATCAACCTTTCACGTCCCGATGTTGCTGCATGCTGCCGGTGTGTTGGCGACGACACGATGACGACGACGTGCAAGGCGCTTTTGTAGGTCGACTTCAGCAATTTGCGTCTTAGCATTATATATATACCTACATATATTTATTACGGCCACCATTCGTCTGCTCTGGCTCTGGGTTATGTGCGCATGAACATTCGATTTGTTTGCAAGGAAGAATTTCTAGGTTAATCAAGGTTTGAAACTTGAAAGTTACTCTAAAGTCACAATCATGCCTTATTAAAGGGTGTTTCATACACTCAATTCATTTTAAATTAAATGTCTTAACAGAAAATGTCCAGATGATAATAACAACAAAAAAAAAAATGATAATATGTGAATATGATATAAGAATTTCCTTAAATCCTAGTTACCATCCTCTTCGTCGTTCTTCCTATTGAAAACGAAATTGGCGTCTCTTTGACACCATTCGAATTTGTTTAAAAAAATTTCATTTCCTTTTGAAACGAAAAACTCGCACTCCAAGTATTGCTCCTTTCTATGTTACCCTGAACTTCGGACGTACGGAATGAAATAGGTACTTTCTTTAACCGCACTGCACTAATGTGGAATGCTTTACACATATCGCTCTTTATTGTGCTGTTAAGACATTCAACACTCGAACTGTTTAATATCATATTCAAGAGTATTCATAACCATTTAAACTGACATTAAGGAGTCCTACATGATACTTAACCAAAACATTCCCCACCAAATCAGATAACCAAAATCATGCAGAACTGCATCGGACATTCTATCCTGAAATCCAAGTTAATTGATCAAAGCAGATTAGAGCTACATCTGATATCATTTCTTTGGCCTAGTGTAAGCTTTCCGGCACTATTCGAACCAACTTCAAACAGACTGAGCCAAAAAGTGTTTGGCTTCGAGCACCGTCTACAAAGCGTGTTTACAAACAAAATTTTACATTATACCCCATTTTAAGCTTTCCATTTTTTCCAATTTGTTTGCCAATACTGAATTCTATACAGTGAAGTCGTATTCCGTACGCGAGCACAATGTTTGTCTTCAAAGATGCCAGTCCTATTACGTAATCGAGAGTCTTCGGTGCAGTGTTAAAGTCCTCAAAAGGAAAAACCTATAAACAACTGTCTTCTTGTAGTTTCAAAGGAAAGAAAGGATTTTTTCAACCGTCCGTCGCCCGCTTTCGGGAATCCTACAGTCTGCAACGAGTTGCTACATTTTCATCTGGAACACTCTTTTTGTGTTGCCTTGACGGCGATCAGACAGGAATGCTTCCAATTCTTTAGGGTGCAGTGGACATGATAACTTAGAACTGTTAACAAGTTGAAAAACTTGCCTTGAGCAGGCTCGAAGCTGGGTCACCTTATGCACGATATTGCACGCTTTTTGTCTGGGACATAGAGCTCCGTAAAAAATCTTGTCCTATCCGGCATATTTTCCACGACCCCAACGCTTTCTTCAAGGGTATTTACCATTTTCGTTGACAAATTAACGATATACATGTTAAGCTTAAAATAATTGGCAAGAATTGAACGCCATCCGATATAAAACATTCAACTTTTTGTATATTAAAATAAAACTTAGTCGCATGCAAATTACAAATCTTTAATTGAAAAAAATGTAAACCTTATTTAACAACAGGAACACCCTGTTCACAACCAATGTATCGCATTTTGTTTCCTTTTACTGGTTATAACCGTTGTATTTTTGCCTTTTCTTGCAATCTATAAGAATCTTTTGTTACGCAATAATAACGACGGAAAGATAGACTTTAAATTTATTCAAGAACCTTATTTTAAAAAAAAAGAATAAAACCTGACTTTAGATACAATCAACTACAAAGAATTAAGAAACCCGAAGTAAAAACACACCTGTGCGAGTCGCGTTACAAAAAAAAAACCGTGTGCCACATTTTTATGGCCCGGTACCAATTGCAAAACTTCTCTTTTTCTTTTCCTTGCATCAAGAATCTGAATTCATGTGTTGGGCTGTGTAGCTGCGACACGGTCTCAAACAAATTCCAATCAATAATCGCTCGGCTCTCCTCCTTCAGCTATAAAATTGATTTTATGGAATTATTATCCGTATATATTATTAAGCTTGTGCACCTATAAGCTATAGCATGGTTTGTTTCACTTGGGATTTCAACGCGAACGCAGGAATAATTTTTAATGTGTTTTCAGATTCTTTGCATTACGGATTACATCTACTGCAAGACTGATGCTGCAGTGGTCAACTCGAAACAGGTGGTTTCTATAAGATTTTGTATATCGCTTCTTTTTTTTATTTAAACTCGTAACGAATTTGTCTTTATGGTTAGCAAAGTATGGTAATAGGGATTGGTTACAATGTTGCAACTTATTTTTTATGGCTATAACTAATGCCGGGGTAATATAGGTCAGCAAGACTGGAATAGAAATGGAGGTTTTATTTACATTTATTAATTGAATTTTGTATTTATTTTTCGAAAGAAAATATGGTTGGTTTGAATTTCTGTATGTGGTTTTAAAGTTGCCAAGCTGTCTCTTGTTGTTGTTGTATTCAAATAGAATTCTTTGAGATGATTCTTCAAGAATTTTGCGTTTTTCTTTACTTGTGATGAATTCCTAGGGAAAGATTAAAGGCCCAACCGCCCAACGATCAACAAGTTCATTAGCCTTTCAACTAGACTTAACTTCAATACAATTGAAGAAACTAAAAAAGGAACAATTTTCAGTCTTTAACTTAATGTTTTAAAGTTTTGGCTTAAAAAATTTTTCTTCAAAGCTTCACTGACACTGGCACTCAAGCACAATTCTCAATAATTCGGGTCTTAGAATGGAACCTTGAGGAACACGGGAAATATTCGTGCCAAAAGACTTTGAAAAGACAAGCAATACCAAAAGAGTAATTTTATCTCGACCAGCGCCTGCCAGTCAGTTTAATTTAATTAATTAATAATGCAGTTTAATTAATAATGCAGTGATGCTTACTAGACTATGTAGAATTTGTTTTGCCAAAAATTCAGTTGAAAAAAAGAAAGCCAACTTAGTCATTCTGAATCGCAATACCGGCTTTTAAAAATTTAACTGTTTGTTATTGAGCACATATCATCGCTGAAATGATCACTAATATGCTCGATTAGTCAATAGATGAGAAATGATGGTCGGAATATGTTTAAAATGAACAAACCTAGAGAAACTTCTTGATTCGATTTGATTTGTTAAGAAATACATATGTCATGAATGGAAACATTTGCAATTGCTTCTCGCCTTTCTCAATTGAAATAGTCAGTGGTATTCTGCACTTGAAAGTATTCAACGGATATACTCGCACAGCAAGGACATACTTTGAAGTACAGAAATTATCTCTTTAGCCGCACTACTCGTTTGTGGAATGCTTTACCCAGCTCATACATACATCTCTTACGTAAATTTTCAAAACGATCCCTTTTGGTTAAAAATGTTTACTGACCTAAATGACCAAAATAGGGAAGGAGCTGTAAAATGACTTATCTCCTTTCGTTGTTTCTTATAATAAAGAATATTAATTCATTGAAAGAATGATTTGTTGTTTGGCAAATCCAGGATCAATTTGTGTTAGCAATAAGTTATGAAACGAAAGAGACCTTGCAGCTGCGTTTTAGGATTTTTGATTGACCTTGACCTCAAAAAGTAACTATAGAAAAAAATTTAAATCTGCTTATATTAACTTACAAACATTTTTATCAAATTTTCACAGTTACTATATAAAGTCTAGGTAATATTAGCAATAAAAGCATTTCCATGCAACCAACTCATACACTTTTATTTAACAAAATGAATTTTTATTTTTTTAGGTTCGTCTTGAATCAATTGGTGCTGAAGACATTGTCGATGGTAACCCCAGATTAATCCTCGGTTTGATTTGGACAATTATTCTTCGTTTTCAAATTCAAGAAATCGAAATTGATGTGGTGAGTTTAATTATGTTTTTATCATAATTTTTATTTAACGAAGTACAATAAGCTTGTTCAAAGAAAAAAAAAATTAAATAATAACAACAACTATTGCTAGTTGTTAATTTTTATTTTATTTTTAGTGGAAAATTGTTCACTTATTATTTACCATTGAAAATTTATATTCACAAAAATATTTACATCAATTTTGTTGTTTTTTCCAGGACGAAGAAAACGAATCATCAGAAAAACGTTCAGCCAAAGATGCTCTTTTATTATGGTGTCAAAGAAAAACACACGGTTATCCGGGTGTTAATATTCAGGTAAAAGAAAATCTTTAGTTCTTGAAATAAATTTTAATAATGTATTCTTTCCCTTTAAGGATTTCACATCATCATGGAGATCTGGTTTGGGTTTCAACGCCCTCATCCATTCGCATCGGCCTGATCTCTTTGAATACAGTACAATTGTTAATTCGAAAAACTCAAATATCGATAATCTTAATCATGCTTTCGATGTTGCCGCAAATGATTTGGGTATTCCAAGGTGAATTTTTAACTCTTTGTCTATATTTAAAAATTCTTCAAATTATGGACTTTGTATGGTCTGCGAGTGGTACATTTTTCGGATGCGAGATTAAGCTGGCATTCAATATTGCTAGGAATACAATTATTGTATTCCCAGTAAAATTCTTTCAAGAAGACTGCCTTACCTAAGTGCCTAGCTCACGAACCGTATTAAGTGCCTTATTATTTCTGTGAAGATCTTGTATCAATGTATTTTTTTCAGTTTACTTGACGCCGAAGACGTTGACTGCGTGAGACCAGATGAAAAGTCAATTTTAACATATGTCGCATCATACTATCACACATTTGCACGCATGAAAAATGAACAGAAAAGTGGAAAACGTATTGCCAATGTAAGTACCGATTCAATTTTTTTTCCGACAATATTAACAATCTCGAAAGGGATCACAACTCTTCCATTTCACCGCTTCACCCTTAGAACCCGTTTGAGGAGTTCGCTAATATGATTTGTATTGGTTTTATGGTAGAACAAAAACAAAAACATTGTTTCACTTGAAAACCAAATAAGTATTTACGTAATTTATCCTCCTCAATCGATGGCTGATCAAATAAAGCTAAGACTAAGTCCAGCTTACATTGATTTCACACGAAACTAAACTCTCAAAGGTACCAATCTCATTTGATTTATCAACCCCAAGGGACATAATTTCAATTCAATTCGATTTTTTAAATTCTATAAAATTCGTTAAAGAAACTTCCATTTTTCTAACTTCCAGTTTCCTTTGCATACTGTTATCTCCGAACAAGTTAAACGCTCCCCGAGGGCTATAAATCTTCTACTAAATGAGAAATACCACCAATTAATTTGTGCCTGTACTTCAGAACTAACGACACCTCTTTCAGTTATACATTATACATTGCAAATATTTATTTCAATGACCCTCAATTCAAACAGTAGGTATACCTTTAATCTCCCACGATTAACGGTCCACTGATTTCGAAGACTTTGATTTCTTTGCTATGCTATGTGGGCGCATGGTGCCCTCCAATTCCGTTCGTATTGGTATCAATAACCATAAATATCATGCTCCAGTTAATTGATGGTATTTAAGAGTTGTATCCATTGGATTCACACCGTGTCCAGCAGACAGTTGCATAGACACTCACTGCAATTCAATCGCTTATTCCGATTCTCTAATTTATAGTTGAAACATATTTTTATTTATTTTTATTATTTTCCCACCAACCAGATTGTTGGCCAACTCATGGATGCAGATCGTAAGAAAATGCATTACGAACGCCTGACGACAACTTTACTCAGTTGGATCCGGAATAAGACAATCGAATTGGCGAAACGTGATTTTCCCAATTCCCTTGAAGGCATTCAAAAGGAATTATTATCATTTAAGGAATACCGAACTATAGAGAAACCAGAAAAGTAAGATTTTTTGTCTTTGGGAATTTCCTAAGTAATGATTTCTCTTTTTTATAGATACAAAGAACGAAGCGAGATTGAAGCGCTATATTTTACCATCAACACCCTGCTTAAGTCATTGAATCAGCCACAATATACACCGCAGGATGGACAACTGGTCAATGACATTGAAAAAGCCTGGCAACAGCTTGAAAACGCCGAACACAACCGAGAGGTGGCGTTGCGCGATGAGCTGTTGCGACAAGAAAAGCTCGAGCAACTCAACTACAAGTTTGAGAAGAAATCTGTTCTCCGCGAAGGTTACTTGAAGGAAATGATTCAAGTGCTGTCTGATCCGAGATATCTGCGACAAGTGGACGCAACGCTTAAGAAGCACGAAGCGATATCAGCAGATATTTTGGCGCGTGTAGAGCGTTTCAATGACCTAACAGCCATGGCGAATGAATTGGAAAAAGAGAACTATCACGGAAAGGAACGTGTGAAAAAACGAGAAGCCGAGGTTATGGACAAATGGCGGAAACTACTTGAACTTCTTGAGAACCATAAATTCAACCTATCACAAATGAGTAACCTAATGAACCTGCTGCGTGAAATCGCTAGCACTCTAGAGGCTATCAAGGAACTTCAAGTTCAGTTTGCCTCCGAAGACGTGGGACCTCATTTGCTGGGAGTAGAAGAGCTACTTCAAGCACATTCACTACAAGAACTCCAAGTGAACACACTTGGTGAAACACTTAAAAAGTTTACACGACTAGGGCAAGCCTACAAAGATCAGAAAGACGCAGCAATTCTCATGCAGAAGCTGGCAGAACTGGACAAAGCTTATCAAGTGTAAGTTTTGCAAAACTCATGAAATGTTCAATTTTTGATACGTTATTTCCTTTCACAGATTACTGACACTTTGCTCAAAACGCCGAGCATGTCTGGAGGAAGCGAGAAACTTTTACCACTTTATGGAAGATTACGACAACGAAGAAGGGTGGCTGGTGGATAAGCAGAGAATTTGTAAAACAGGAATCTCAGCTAAAGATCTGCGTGCCGTACTTTCCCTTCAACAGAAACACAAAGCTCTCGAAGATGAAATCAAGTCGAGAAAGCCTAAATCCATGCAAATGGGTGACGCCGGAAAGAAACTGATAACAGACAAACATCCCAGATCATCGGAAATCAAACTCAGAATAAATTCCCTGCAAGAACACTGGAAAGCTCTTGAAGATCTAGTTGAATTGCGTCGAAAACAGCTGGAAGATGCTGCTGAAGCTTATCAATTTTACACAGACGCCAATGAAGCTGAGTCGTGGTTGAATGAAAAAATGGCTTTAGTGAATTCAAAAGACTACGGAACTGACGAACCATCGGCACAGGCCTTGCTACAGAGGCATCGTGATTTACAGGGTGAATTAAATGCCTATTCTGGAGATATCCTCAACCTTAACCAACAGGCAGAGAAGTTGATAAAAGCAGGAATCTGTACTTTAGAGGTAAACCTAGGGAACATATTTTAAATAATTTGTATCATAACAATTCGTTTCTTCTACAGCTATCAGCAGAACCAGAACAGTTGCCTGAGGTCGAGCAAGAGGAATTGGTTAACGAAACCCGCCTAGTGCCCAAGGAAGTGTGGGAAGAGGAGTTTGTCGAAAAGTTGGAGCACAAGAAAGTCACCGAAACTAAGCTTCTGCCGCATGTAAAGGCTCTGTTTCCCTTCGACGGACAGGGCATGAAAATGGACAAAGGAGAGGTGAGTTAAATTTTTTTTTTTAAAGTTTATATTCTTAACTTTCCATAATCTTAGATAATGCTGCTCAAGAATAAGACAAACAATGATTGGTGGTGTGTTCGCAAAGACAACGGCTCAGAAGGCTTTGTCCCTGCAAATTATGTTAAAGAGATTGAACCCATACCAGTTGCTTGTATTGTGACGAAGCCTGAAAAGGTCAAAGTCAAACAAAAGGTCAAGAAAACCATCTTAGTTCGGCAAGTTGTGCCTGTACGAAGAATCAAACCGTCGAGTGTATCTCAAATCAAACCATTGGTTAAACGACGCTCGTCGACTAACATCAATGACAATGCTGACAGTGTGGAAAAGCGTCAAAAACGTATCAACGTCACTTACGATGAACTTCAAGAGATGGCACAGCGAAGACATGCCCTTCTTGAAGATTCCATCCATTTGTTTGGATTCTATCGTGAATGTGATGACTTTGAGAAGTGGATGAAGGATAAGGAAAGGATGATCAAGTCAGACGAAGTTGATGGTGTTGAGAATGCTAAGAGAAAGTTTGAAAAGTTCCTAACCGATCTTTCTGCGGCATCGAAACGTGTTGAGGAGATCGACACAGCCGTTCAAACTTTCACCCGACAAGGTCATTCTCAGTTAGACAAAATCTTAGCCCGACAGAAGCAAATACTTCAGATCTGGCAGCGATTGAATAATGCAAAGGCTGAACGTGAAAAGAGTCTGGAAGGTGCTTCGAGTGTGGAACTCTTCAATAGGACATGCGATGAAGCTAAAGTTTGGATGAGCGAAAAGATGTTACAGCTAGACACAGCTGTAATCAGTCCTGATTTAAAGACTGTCCAGGCTTTGCAGAGAAGGCATCAGAATCTCGAAAGAGAGCTTGCTCCAGTTGAAGAAAAGGTTAACCGTGTGAACTACCTAGGAAATTCGTAAGATCTTTTTAGAATCGCTTTCATGTTTATCAATACTAATTAAATTATTTACAGAGTTAAGAATGCTTATCCAGCAGAGCGAGCAAATGTAACCGCTCGGCAGCAAGAAGTCACTGATATGTGGAAACAAGTCCATGCAAAGGGAATCGAGTTAAGAGCTCGAATTGAGAATGCAGTTGGACAACAAATTTTCAACAACAGTGCCAAAACGTTATTGGCTTGGATTGATTCTGTGAAAGATCAATTAAATGCCGATGATGTCGCTAGAGATGTTGAAACTGCTAATAATTTGTACAAGAAGCACAACGAATTGGGCGAAGATATTAAAGCTCACGATAATGAATTTGGTGAAGTCATTAATTTAGGACATCAGTTGACCGATGGAAGACCGAATGTTGCTGAAACAGTGAAAATCATTGAACGATTGAAGGCCGAACAGGATGCTATCCACAGAGGTTGGGTAGAGAAGCAGAAGTGGCTTCAACAGTGCGTGGAGTTGCAAATCTTTAATCGCGAAGCAGACAAGATCGATGCCACGACCAAAGGTCATGAAGCTTTTCTTGAATATTCTAATTTAGGAGTAAGTTTAACTTAATCTCTTTTTTAGAATTTTACTTAAAATTTGTTCTGTTGATAGAATTCTTTAGATGAAGTTGAAGCAATCTTCAAGCGTCACATTGATTTTGAAAAGAGTTTAATGGCTCAGGATAAGATTTTGAAAGGCTTCTCCGATCATGCTGATAAGTTGATTGGCAATGATCATTACGATTCTAAATAGTAAGGAATTTTGTGTGGCAATTCAGAATCATATAAATATCTTATAACCTTTTGTAGCATCGATAATCGAAGAAACCAAGTTCTAGCCAAACGAAAAGCCGTCAAAGACCGTGCTTTTGAGAGGAAACGATCTCTGCAGGCATCAAAAGACTACCACAAGTTTGCTGCTGAAGCTGAAGATCTCAATACTTGGTTGAAGGATAAAACGAAAATTGCGGGTGATGATAGCTACAAAGATCTATCGAACTTGCCGAGAAAACTTCAGAAGCACAAAGCTTTTGAAAGAGAACTTCGTGCCAATGAAGGTCAGCTGAGGAACGTTAACAAAGATGCTGAATCATTAGTTGCTACCAAGAATCGGGTGCCAGAGGTACAAGCTAAAGTTAAGGATCTGAACAAGAAATGGAAGGATCTGCTAACGATCTCAGAAGACAAAGGTGAGTTCAGGGTTTGAAGAAGAATAACTTTTTTTTTTATAAAAAAAAATCTCTCTTTCAAGGTCGCAAATTGGAACAGGCATTCTTGCAGCGAGAACACAATCGTGCTATCGAAGATGCCAAGAAGAAAGTCGATGAACTGGACAGTGCTCTTAAGAGCAAAGACGTTGGTCATGATTTGCGTAGTTGCAAGGATCTAATTAACAAACATCATATATTGGAATCGGAGATTACTCTGTGGGAGCAAAAAATTGAAGAATTAGTTTCTTCTGGAGAGGAAATGGCTCATGAAGGTCACTTCAATGCAGCCAATATCAAGGACGAAACCAAGGATATACAGAACCGCTTCCATTTGCTAAAAGATCCAATAAAAAAACGTCGTGGTGAACTTGAGGAGAGTTTGAACTATCATAAATTTGTGTTTGAACTGGATGCTGAGATGCAATGGATTAATGAGCATATGCCAGCTGCTACATCCAAGGAACTTGGACAGAATTTACATCAAGCTCAATCATTGTATAAAAAACACAAGAAACTTGAAGCAGAGATAAAGGGTCATCTACCAATGATAAATAGGGCTCTACAGTCTGGACAAACGTTGGTTGATCAGAAACATCCTGAAAAAGAGAAGGTGAAGAATCTCTGTAACAAACTGGAGAAGGCTTGGATTGATCTTGAAAGTAATGCCAATGATCGTGCTAAAAAGCTGGAAATGTCTCTAAAGGCACAGCAATATTTATCAGAAGCCGGAGAGATAGAATCATGGTTGGGAGAGAAAAACAACGTTCTACGATCAACCGATTATGGACGTGATCGTGATTCAGCAACGAAACTTTTGACTAAACACAAAGCCATTGAACTTGAATTGGATACATATTCAGGAATCGTAACAGAAATGGGTCACAATTGTGGTGCCATGGTTGCTGCTGGTCATCCAGATGGAAAGATATTGGCCTCCAAGCAAGCATTGATCGAGAAAATGCTAAAAAGTTTGCAGAAATTAGCCACACAACGTCAAATGAGACTTATGGAAAGTTTATACATGCACGAGTACTTCTTGGAATCGGCTGAAGTAGAACAATGGATCAGAGAGCAGGATCAAACTGCATCGTCGGAGGATTACGGTCAAGATTATGAGCATTTGCAAGTTAGTATTTAGATTTAAGTTTAACATGATTTAGTTTGCTAATCCTTTGTGTTTAGCTACTCCAAAACAAATTCGATGATCTCAAGCATCGTGTAGAAGTTGGATCTGACAGGGTTGACCAGTGTGAAGTACTTGCTAAAAAATTGGTAGAAACCGAGAGTCCATACGCATCAGATGTTGAAAAACGACAAGAGCAGATGAGGTTAGTAAAAATCAACAAAGCGTAACAATTTGTTTAATTTAATGTTCTTGCAGGTCATCCTGGGAAAACCTATTAAAGCTTCTAAATCAACGAGAGCAGAAACTCCACGCAGCAGGAGAAATTCATCGATTCCATCGCGACATTGCTGAAGCATTATTCCGCATTCAAGACAAGAATGCAGCTCTTTCATCAGAACTTGGAAAAGATTTGAATTCGGCATTGGCTCTTCTGAGGAAGCATGAAGGATTCGAGAATGACTTGGTTGCATTGGAGGCCCAACTCCAAGTGCTTGTAGAAGACTCAGTTCGTCTTCAATCCAAATATCCATCAAACGCAAGTGCGATAGCTCAACAGCAAGACAAAGTTGTAACAGCATGGAACGAGTTGAAAGAGCGATCTGGTGCAAGATCAGACAGACTGGCTGCAAGTTCCGATCTCCAGTCCTTCCTTACCGATGTTCGAGACATCATGTCATGGTCATCAAATCTGAGAGCAGCTCTGCAAGCTGAAGAACACGTAAGTGATGCAGCTGGAGCCACTGCACTGAAAATCCAACACGATGCAATCTATGGTGAAATCGAAGCACGTGAAGAGAAGTTCCGCTTCCTAAATGAGCTAAGCGACTCCATGGTTCAAACTGGACATTATGCAGCCGCTGAAGTGGAAGAAAAGTGCTCAGCCATGTTGGACGAACGTCAGAAACTGCACGCTGCTTGGAACAAAAAGAAGATAATGCTCGAACAGAAGATCGACTTGTTCTGCTTCCTACGCGATGCGAAACAAATTGATAATCTGTCCAGTTCACAGCAGGCAGCACTCACAAGTTCTGATTTTGGTCAAACTGTGGAAGATGTACAAAATCAAATTAAGAAGCATGATGAATTCGAGCGGGTTATTCAGACGCAGGAAGATAAAGTGGCACTTTTACAAGATCATGGACGTAAGCTGATCGAGCAGCGTCATTACGATAGTGCCAATATTCAAGGAATTCTCTCGGGAGTCTTGTCACGTCGTCAAAGAGTGAAGGATCTGTGTGAGATGAGACATTATAAGCTCGAAGATGCTCTGCTGTTTGCCCAGTTTGTTAGAGATTGTGCTGAGGCTCAATCATGGATATCGGAGAAGAAGAAGAAGCTAGAAGCTGATGAAGCCAACTACTCAGAAGTATCCAACTTAGATGAGAAAATTAAAAAACTACAGAAACACCAGGCATTCCAAGCAGAGATTGCTGCCAATCAAGGAAGAATCAAGGAAATCCAAGAAACTGGACTGATTTTGATTGGAAAGAAGCACGAGTCATCGCCAGAAATTAAACAAGCCATCGAGAGTGTCGTTTCAGCTTGGAAGAGTTTGCTTGAAGAGTTAGATAACCGTGGCAGAGGCTTGGAAGAAGCTCAAGATATACTGGAATTCAACAATCAACTGGACAAGATCGAAGCATGGATTCGCGATAAAGAGATGATGATTCAAGCCAGTGACACTGGGCGTGATCTGGAACACTGCAATGCCCTAACAAGAAAGCTCGATGATGTAGATTCTGATATGCGAGTTGATGACCAGAGAGTGAAACATATCAACCAATTGGCAGACAAATTGATTCATCAAGCAGAAGTACCTGCTGAGACAAAGAACATCGATAAGAGAAGAAATAACTTCAACAGCCGCTGGAGACATCTTCAAGGAGCTCTCGGTGCCTATCGTGCTCTTCTAGGAGGAGCAAATGAAATTCACGTCTTCAACCGAGATGTTGATGATACATCAGACCGTATTGCTGAAAAAGCACTTGCCATGAGTTCTGAAGACACTGGTCGTGATCTGGCTGCTGTTGAGACTCTAATTCGCAGAGAAGACGCCCTGGAGCGTGATATGACTGCAGTGAAGCAGAAAATCAGTGAACACGAACGTGATGCAATGGATCTGAAGAAGAAGTATCCAGATCGCTTACAAGACATCGATAAGAAACTAGATGAGCTGAAGAAGTCATGGAACAATCTCCAGGATCTCAGTATCAAACGTCGAGACGTACTCAATGACGCATATGATGTGCATAAGTTCGTCTCGGACGTCAAGGAACTGGAATCCTGGGTTAATGACATTATCAAGAAAATGAATGCAGCTCAAGCACCAATGACGATCACAGAATGTGAGACTCAGCTGGAGCTTCATCAAGAGCGAAAGGCAGAAATCGATGGTAGAGATAAGGCGTTCTTGGATTTGAAAAAGCACGGCGAAAGTTTGGTTAGTGTGGAGAAATCAAACGATGCTAAAAAGTATCTAAAGACATTGGGTGATCTTCACAAAACTTTGCATGACGCATGGAATGATCGTGCCAAGAGGCTGAGAGAGGCTCATCAGCTGCAGCTATTTAAGTCACAAATGGAACAGGTTGAAAATTGGTTGGCTAATAAGGAAGCGTTCCTCAATAATGATGATCTTGGAGACTCATATCAAGCTGTAGATCGGTTGATTAAAAAGCATGACGCATTCGAAAAACTTCTCGAATCCGACAACGTAAATGAGCTTGAGAAGTTTGCCAAGTCGATTTTAGAGAGCGATCCTGAAGATGCTGCAATCATAAGAGATAAACTGTCATATGTTCTTAAACGCAGACAAAAACTGATCGCACTGTCGCAGGAACGTCGATTTAAGCTTACACAATCCAAACAACTACAGGAGTTCCTTCGTAGTTTATATGAAATCGATCGTTGGTTGGTACAAAAGATGCAGATCGCTATTGATGAGAATTACAGAGAACCAAGTAACTTACAAAGTAAGATCCAGAAGCACACCGCTTTTGACAGTGAATTGGTTACAAATGCGTCAAGAGTAAAAGATGTAATTGCCGAAGGTGAAGGTCTCATCAAAGATGATCACTACGCCAAAACTGAGATTGCCAAACACTTGGAAATGCTCGAATCCGATTGGGAAAAACTTACCCAAGCTTCTAAAGAAAAGAAAGACAAACTTAACCAGGCATATGAGGCACTAACCTTCAACCGAAGCATGGATGAGTTCAATAACTGGATGGATGAAGTTGAGTCACACCTGTCAAGTGAAGATTACGGTAAAGATCTTGTGGCCGTGAATAATTTGATCAAAAAGCACGAACGTTTAGAAGCGGATGTCACTCATCACAATGAGATCTGTGATCAAGTGAAGCAGAATGCTGAGAAATTCTTACAAGCAGATCACTTCTTAAAAGATGAGATTCACGATCGAGCGATGGCTACAATTAAACGCTATAGAAGTCTTCATGAACCAATCGCTATAAGGCGGGAGAATCTAGAAGATTCCTTGAATTTACAACAGTTTATGCGTGATGCTGAAGATGAACTTTTATGGCTGACCGAAAAAGAAGCTATTGCTGGATCCTCTGATCTAGGAGCCAGTTTAATTGCAGTTCAAGTCCTTCAGAAGAAGCACCAAGGACTGGAAGGCGAATTACTTTCACAGGAGCCTTTGATTCTCGCACTTCTGCAACGTGGACAACAGATGATGCGAGAAGAGCATTTTGCGAGAGATCAGGTGAAGTCCAAGTGTGACCTGCTTCAATCGAAACTGGTGAACCTGCGAGATTTGGCCAGTATACGACGTCTACGATTGCTTGATGCTGTCGAAAGTCAGATGTTCTATGTTGAAGCCAACGAAGCTGAAACCTGGATTAAAGAGAAACGTCCTATTCTCGCTTCACAAGACTATGGACGAGATGAGTCATCAGTACAATCACATATCAAGAAAATAGAAGTTCTCCAGCGAGAACTGCAGTCATTTAACTCATCCATTGAAAAAGTCAACACACTGGCAACTAATTTAATTGAAAGGAACCACTTCGACAGCCAAAACATCAACACCAAGAACTCATCTGTAAGTGCACAGTACCAAGAACTCCTGAAACTCTGCAGGGAGCGTGAGTTGCGCTTGGCTGAGTGCAAAAAACTCTTTGAATTCCTCCGAGAAACAGAAGATCTGCACGAATGGATTGGCGATCAAATGACTGTTACTGCTTCTGAAGATTATGGCGAAGATGTCGAACATGTTGAACAATTGATTCTGGCCTTTGACTCATTCATATCAAATCTGACAGCAAATGAAGGACGAGTTCAAGCATGCCTAGCACGTGGTGAAGTTTTGATCAAAGAGAACAACCCCTATCGGTCTTCTATTAAGTCAAAACGTGATGAGACCAAGCAGTTGTGGGATGAACTTAAGGATCTAGTCAATGCCCGCCAAGATGCTCTAGCAGGAGCCAAACAGGTGCATGTCTATGATCGAGCTGCAGATGAAACCATCTCTCTCATCAATGAGAAAGAATCTTCACTAATCTCTGAAGACTATGGACAGGATTTGGAAAGTATTCAAGCTCTCAACCGTAAACATGCTGTCTTTGAAGCCGAATTATCAGCTATTAAGGAGCAAGTCGACTCAGTTCTGGGAGAGGCTGCAAAGTTAGGAGAAATGTATCCTGACGCTAAAGAGCACATTGAAGTAAAACGCGATGAGACAATCGAAGCCTGGGCTGATCTAAAAGAAAAGACCGAACTACGTCGTGGTAAACTTCAACAAGCCGAACAATTACAGTCTTACTTTGATGAGTACCGAGAGTTGATCGCATGGATAAATGAAATGCTGGCAAAGATCACCGCCCCCGAGTTGGCTTCAACTGTCGCTGGAGCTGATGCACTTTTATCCAGCATTAAAGAGCACACAGCAGAAATTCATGCTCGAGACGAAACATTTGCCAAATTCACTGCAAATGGACAGAAATTGATCAAAGAAAAACACTTCTTAGCGCACGAGGTTGATGAAAAGATCCAAATTTTGAAGCAGCGTCATGATCTGTTGGAATTAACCCTCCAACAACGAAAGGAAATCTACGAACTTAACTTGGACACAAGACTTTTCCTCAAAGAAGCTGAAATCCTAGAGAACTGGATTTCAAGTCGGGAACCACTACTAAAGGACTCGAAGTTGGGTGAATCTATTCCACAAGTTGAGGATCTACTTAGACGGCATCAAGATTTTGAGAAGACTGTGGCAGCACAGGAAGACAAGTTTAATGCCATCCGCCGTATAACCCTCCTCGAACAGCGATTCAAGAAACAAGTTGAGAATGAAAAGGTTGCAAAACGAATGGAAAAGGAGCGACTAGAGAAAGAACGTCTGGAGATACTGAAACAAAAAGAACTGCAACGTTTGAATGAAGAACGAAGACGCACCGAAAAGCAGAATGAGAACCGTGCTAACGGTGTCGCCGAAAAAACTCCCATATACTCGTCACCAATGGTAACATCACCAGTTGCCACTCCTCTGCGTAGTCCCTTCGAAGAAGAGTACTCAACACCAAAGACCACTGCAACTGGCCCTGGAACACCAACGTCTGGTGTATTTGGCGATCGTCTGCGACGTGGATCCGATACAACCGTCAAACGAGCTGAAAGTATGAAAGTACCACAGAAACAACCTAAGCGAACCCCTTCATTTACAACCCGTCGACGGGCTCAAAGCTTCCGCAAGAACGGCGGCAAGGGTGAAGGATTCAATCTGCCACCAGTAGAAATTCAAGGATCGCTCGAACGTAAACATGGTCTTCAGTCTGGAGGTAAAAAAGCACCAGTCCGTTCATGGAAGCAGTTCCATACAGTACTTTGTGGACAGCTTCTGTGCTTCTTCAAGGATGAAAATGATTTTATTCAACAAAAGACAGCTACAGCTCCAGTCAATATTTTGGGAGCTAAGTGTGAACGTGCCGAAGACTACACGAAAAAGAAGTATGTCTTTAGACTGAAGCTTCCCGATGGATCGGAATTCCTCTTCGAAGCTCCCAAACTTGAATCGATGAACGATTGGATAAGAAAGATCTCCTTCCATGCTGGTCTTCCACCAAATCTACAACTTCTTAGCTATGATGAATCTGTTAGGGTGAGTTTAGATTTATATAAAAACAAAAATAAAACAACATGCTTACATTTTTATTCCATTACAGCAATCAAATAGCTTCCCAGACATCAAGATCGCTAGCCACATTGACTCACCCATGAGTTCAAGAGCTTCATCACCTGATTCACAACGTCGCAGTAGAAATGATTCGATAAACAGCAGTTTGTCAGGAAGTAGCTCAACAACGCCACAAATGAATTTCCTGCAAAAACAACAACAACAGTATTCACAACAAGCCAGCGTAAGTTGATAAAGATAAATTTTCAATCTCTATTTATTAAATATCTTTTTTTTTTCTTTTGTTTTTAGATACCTGTACATCAACCCGCCTCCCCGACTGGATCCTACGGATTCACAGAACAAAAACCTCCAATTCCACCAAGAGGTGCACCACCACCAGTACCACACCGACAAAGTACAGATAATTTGGTAGTCATGAGAAATCGCAACAGTGTCGGAAGTGGTAGAATATAGATTGATATATATATATCATGATTTGAGTTAACATTTGTGTTTTAGATATTACAGATGCCAATGCTAATTATGGTAGTATGTCAAGGCTACAACAATCGTCAACACTTCCTGCTGGATTAAGTGGCGTTCCAAATGGTAACGAAGAAATACGAGGTTTTACTATGGAAACAAGGCATTCAGGTGGGTTTTAATTGATTGGTTAAGAAGTTTTAATTGTTTTGTCCAGTGTGTAAAAGAGGATCTTCGAAGAAAGATAATTTTCTGCTATGTTTCGTACAAAGGTTTATTGTTTTCTGTAAACTTCTGACACGGGCGGCGGATATGTTTATCTTAAGAATTCTTACAATTTCTAGCGAAACCAATAAGGTGCTAATAAATTAAATGATGCTTTTTGCAAGAGAGAGTGAATTGGTGAATAAGGCGTCTTCAGCTAAGATTAAAAGTCAAGCTTCGACGCCATTCAATTTTATAAGAGTCAAAACATATTATGGAAATAGATACTAAATAGCATCTTCAAGTGATGGCATTTGCCGATATGATTACCTTCATTGGAATAACTAGGCAAGTGTTAATAATGCGTTTGTCATCATTAGAGCAGAGCCGAAGCTACCTGAGACAGATCTGCGACTATTTCGGTGTGGAACAGTAAGTGATGGGAAAGAATGTTCTATTGTTATCCTATTTCTTGCTGACGTTGGTACCTACAGCGGAGAGACAGAGCATTAAATGAAAGCCGTTTGAAAAGCGTAGTAATTCGGACGGCAAGTAACATTAGTTGATGCCCCTCAAATGGGCATCACAATGGGTCTACATTGACCTAAGTTAGTTGGGGCTGAGCTATTGGCTCTCCTACAGCAACCCGCAAACCTAACCTAACCTAACCTAACATTAGTGGACTTAATGGAGTGTGCCAATCACTGCTGTTGATCGGTCTAAGAATAAACAGAGGCCTAGGAAACGCCAGTTGAAGAGGACGATAGTTTAAGCACATCAGAAGTATTTTATCCCCAAATGGTGGTGCGGATCTGGATGTTAAAAGCAGAACTAATGAATTTTCGAATCCAATGGCTATCAAGTGAATTGGTGGCACTTTTCAATCGATCTTTTCGTTGTGCCAAAAATTGTTGGGCATGACTAATCAAGTGTGGTTGTGGACATCGACAGAAGCAGGTATAAATTAAGATGGATTAGCCACACGAATCCCCAGAGAACATATCGGGTTCAAACCAACACAACTTGAAAATCAGTAAAATGTTTAGCTTCAGAACGTGAAGAGTGAGAAGTATTATTTGGTCCCTATGTCCCGACTAAGGTCACCATGATCAGACACCGATTCTAAAGCTAATAAATCCACATGTCATGCTGCGAACCAGGGTCATATTTTTCTTCCTTTATCCTTCGCTATCATTCGAATGACAGCTACACCTGTGCAGATAAGACCTATGGATATGATACATGACTAACCTTCTTTCATTCTCATGTGAAGTCCAAGTTTGATCTGCTTCGGCTTTTTTTTGTTCAAAAGAAAAACTTAATATTTCCCTTGTACAAATTATTTCTATTGTTTTAAGATTCCCCATTTCCTTCCTTTTTCAATATTTATATTTTTATAAATTTAAAACAGAAAATCCACCACCATTGCCAACAACAATGCCCCCACTAGGAGGACACCAAAGAATTAGTACATTCGGTACACAACACATCAACAACAACAACCAACAGAATTATCAAGGACATTTCTCATCGCCACAAAAACGATCTTCATCATCAGCTTCGAATCGAACCGATCTAAATCGTTTCGAAAATAGTAATAACAGCAATATAGGAGGATCTGGTGGTCAAACTAAAAGAACAAGTGTCCAAACATCAATGTCTTTAGGTGGTGCAGATGGTAATAATGGCAATAATGCAAATAATATTAATACAACCACAACAACAACAACCAGCCGAACTGTGTGGCACTATACGCCAGATAATAATTCAGTGGCAAATCCAAGTTACATGGGCATCAGTAGTGCTGACGTCGCTGGTTAGATATTGTTCTGATTCTAATATATTTTTTTTTTTTAATCTTTTTACTAAGGTCTTTAGTTTTTGGTGTGTGTTTTCTCTTTTTCTTTTGATCCTTGAAAGATGATTGTAATCATTTTGGATTAAATTTAGTGAATGCGTATTTTGTTTATACACTTATATATTGATTTTGTAGTTAGAAATTAAATTTTAACAATGTGTATTTGGATTATGGATATATTTTGCACGAATATAACGTTTCAGGTTAATAGTCTTTTTTAACAGGCATATTGATATAGTACTTCCATTCAATTTGCAATTTCTGGCTGGTTTTTTTGTTTCTCTTTAAGGCTTAATTAATTAACAAACTTTATTTTTTCAGGTCAATCGGTGAAATTGACCCGTTCATACCTTAGAACCAGCGCTCAAGGTATCTTAGACAATGGTTTATAACAAATAATCACCATTAGAACGAGCTTGTGTATATTTATTTTTACCCAAGAGTTACTAAATTAAATTTTATATTTATTAATCTTACTTTAAATTTAAACTTTTCCTTATAAAACGATCTTTCGTAAATATACCGCTTTTAGATTATTTAAAAAAAAAAAAAAATATGTAACTAACTAGTTCCCTTTACCCTTTCTGAACCCCTAATGCTGCATGTTCTTAAAAAAATACATATATTTTATATGAATCTGTATTTAAATAATATTTGTTTTATAAAATTTTCAGGTTGGGGAACAAGTCGCTACGAAAATGCACGACCAGTATCCTTGCAACCAGATTCTATTAATATCTCTCGTGCATCGGCAGAAAGTTCCAGCGAAAGTGAGGCACAATCGATATCATCTGTTTCCGGTGTCAAAGGAAGCAAAAGCAAAGAGGAACGCCGAAGTGGTATGTTCCGTTTATTCGGACGTAAAGATAAAGACAAGGATAAATCGAGGAGAGCCAGTCAGCCACCACAGTAATTGGTTATTTTTCATTGTTAATGCACTCTAAATGAGTGTTAATTGAAGTATAATTTATTATAATTATTTCTTGTATTATTTTATATTTTGTTTGTTCTTTGTTTTATTTAAGTCTTTTATAAATATTATTATTATTAATATACAATCAAAGTTTAGAAAAGTGTCATTTTTTTTCGTAGATATTTAGTTTTTGTGTAATTTGTTGGTCACAACATTAAAAAAAAAAAACGAAAAAAAAAATTATATAAAATTGAAAAAAAATTGTTAATAATTTTCACGATATTCAAAATAAATAAAAATAAAACACCAAATTTTTTATTAATTGTGTGTTTTTCTATTTGAAAACTGAAAAAAGAAAGTAATTAAAAAACTCAGTTAATAATTTTTCTTAATTTTTTACTTATATTTAGATATAAATAATAAATATGAAAATGTGTCTTTTAAGTGTTAACTTTATAATAATATTCGAATGATATTCGTTTTCTTTTTTGTGTTTTTTTTTCTTTCTTTCTTTCCGTCTTGCGTTTCTTGTAGTTTCTTAATCCATACGTAAGATATATATACATATGTATAAGTGCATAAATAATTTTTAAAATTAAAGTAAATAATATTTTCTTTTGTTATTATTTAAAAAATATATATATTTTGAATTGATATACATAATTTAAATAATATATTTCAATAAATTTATCTGAAGTGTTGTATCATAAATGGAGGTGTGTTTTTTTTTCAAATAAAACTATCAATATACTTTCGGGAAGGAATAAAGTAGGTACGTATGTATGTAAACCAGGCGTTTTTTTTAAATAGGTGCGATGGACATCATAAGTGACCTGATTCGTAGTAGTTATTAGTGTGTTAAATTTCACGTCGAAGTTTTGGATTTAAAAACAAAACGTAGGAATTCTGTTATTTTTGGATTGGACTTGGGGTGATCGTGATTATGAAATCGAAACCAAATTCCCTTGTAGAAGCGCAAAAGTTGGAGGCTAGTGGTCCTATTGGAAATCATAAGCATTGTTCAAAAAGAAGAAGTATTTAAAAACATCAAATTATTCTTCTTCTTCATCAAAGGAAGTCTTCTAAATTCCGACCGGTGGCTGAATTCTCTTTCACAAACAAAACGAAAATTTCGATGGCCATTCACCTTTAAAGGTTTAGCCAATGTTTCTACACAATCGTAGTTGGATTAATTTTTGTATTTCAGTAGTGACCGTTGTAGTTGACAAGCGATTTTTTTTCCAATAAGTGAGTCGAAACGGAAAAAAAACGCACTCGTATACCTAGGTACGCTTTTCCTATCCTATACCTAGTCGATTTCTACATTCCAATTTTCAACGGATAATTTAAACTTATTTTCTTGATTACGGGCTTAAAAAAGAACTTCATCTTTTTATTTCAATAAAGAAATTTTAAGATAATAGATGACGTCGGAATCTTGAGCGATTAAAATAATACCTACTACTCCTACTTTATTTGTTTTTCATATTATTTTCCCCTTTAATTAACTTTTTCTTTAAAATTTTAAAAAGTTTTCTCATCCTTCATGACTTTTCAAACATTCAAATTTAACACACTGTCAACAAATTTGCTGCCAAAAATAAAATTAAATTAACTGTTATAATTCCATGCAAACTCTTTCTTTTTTCTCTTTTATTCGAACAGACCATAAAAAAAATAAATTCACAATCCACTTATGCGATCATACGAATACGATCTTATGTCTGCCCAGCCAGATAAGATAAGTGTGTGTACATTTATTGTATGTATGTACATGAAAACATGATATGATACATATATAACATACATGTTTCGGTTCGGTGCAATTTATTAACAGTTTGTGTGTTTGTATTCTTTTCTTTATCGGAAAAATTACCGTCTCTTTTCTATTTGACTGCACTACTTCCAGCGAAACTGGAATTTTTGGAAGAAGTTAAGGAAGAAAATTAGTTTAGTTTGTTTTGAAGTGCGGTGCGTGAGTGTCGTCTCTCGTTTATAATATCGTGCGCGAAAAATACCATTGTTGTCGGGGAAAAATATAAATTTTAATTGTTTATTTTGTCACTTGTTGTTGATAATTTATATCGTAATGTGCCGTGTATTAAATTTAATAGTTTTTGTTTTATTTATTTCAGTTGAATTGCGAAAGTTTTATTTGTAAAAAAAATGTGTTCCTATTTCGATTTTTTTTTTATTTGTCGTGTCTCGTGCGTGGGTGAAGGCTCGATTTCTGCTTTTGTGTTATGCTAGCTGGGCAGTTAAATGCTTTTTTATTAAAATAAATTAATTTTGTGCAATAATTTTGAATTTACATATTTAATAAATTCAATCAAATAAATTTTTATATTTTTCAATTATAAAAATTATTTCAATCCAGAAGTACAGCCCAAAAGTATGTTATTGTTTGTGCTACGTTCGTTTTTTGCGTTACGTTGCGTGTTGTTTGTGTTAAAATAAATTCGGTTCGATTTTAGTTTAAAATTTGAAATGGTGTGTTTAATTTTTTTCTTTAAATACGCGCAATATAATTTAGCCATCATAATTGAGGTTTTGTCGTTGAATAATCAGTGCTTAGATATATTTTTTAAGAAACGGGCCAGTGCTTATTAAATGTTAAGAAGACAATCATAAAATGTGAAGTGTTGTCAACTACCGGATGAAAAAAGCGGGTTTACAATTTTATACAGAAAATTTGATTTTACTGGTGAGTTTTATTTTTAGTTTCTTTTTTTATTTTCTTCATTAGTTATTATTTTTATTATAATTGTGGGAAATTGGAGGCATATTGCACATTGAACTACATACTCACTGCCACGCGCAGCTTGTCATATTTTTGTTGAAACCACATAACCCTACTTTACCTTCTAGAAACAATTTGTACATAAGTAGGAACTCATGATGTGATAATAAGTATGTAGGTAGGTACTATAATTTTGTTGTATTTTGAAATACATACCGCATACCTAAATACATCCACAAATATTTGTTCGCTCCTTGCCTTCACGATGAGCATAACACATTCCTCTGTGCGTTTTTTTTTTATTCCTGTGCAACTAAAAACATTGTAGGTAGCACAAACGTTAAAGTTAAAGCAATACCACCCCAGAAAAATCATCCTCCAAAACCGTTTTAATTTCTCTTAATTCACCTGCAATGTTGTTGACCGTATCATGTGAAGCGTTCGCAAAACAGATCCTTGTGACATTTTCGAGTCATTTGGACGATACTCCATTCTCGATTCTTTCAATTTAGCTTTTAAACGATTGGAACTCTGTATAAGCTTTTAATTTTGTAATCAAAACTTCTCTGCTTACAATTTCGTAAGCACTCTTTATGTCTAGATCAAAAAACTCTAAAACGATCAATTGTTTTTCAATTTATAGTAGTATCGCAGTTATGCTTCTTACGGAATCCGGATTGTTTCTTCACCATCAATTTTTTTCCTCGTAGTTATTCACAATTTGGAAAAATTATTCTTTTTGTTGACCTTATTACTCAAACTGAAATAAAATTAAAACAATTGCTTACTAGATAAGATGCACCAGTACCCGGCCCCCTAACACTTTTCCTATTTTGTTGCTGTTTATTAAATACCCCGTATTGTATAAACTTATTTCTTTTTGTTTTTATTTATAATGTGGGTTGTTAAGTGTTGAACAAAAATATTAACTGAACATTATATAATTAATACCTACTTTTATATGAGAATTTATTTTAAAAACAAGTGCATTTTCAACAGTACCCGGCCACCGGCCACCAAATTTCAGTTCTCGGTCACTTTGTTTCAATTACCGGCCAGGTCCGTTTTTCTTTAGAAAATCTGAAACTGGCCCATTAAAATCAAACACTTTAATTAAAATATACCTACTTTTTTCAGTAATTTTTTCGGTGACGTGATATAGCGCCACACGAAATAAGACCACATTTCAGTTCTTATTTCGTCTTCAAAAAAGAAATAGCATCAATTTGGCTTTATTTCGTTCCGGTAAATGAAATTACGCCAAAATTGTTTTGTTGAATGTTTGAACAACAACAACAACTTAAAGGTGCTACCGCCAATTTTTAAACGAATTTTATTTACTCGTTTTTACGAATTTTATTATTCGTTTTTTCCATTCTTTTCATCAGTCCCCTTATTAGTGGTGTCGAGCTTTAATCCAATTTTATTATGAAAAACTTTTTCACATGCACATCATGAGATTCGAACCCACGCATTATCAGATTTGATCAGTCTTCGAAGTCGTATGCACTACGCATACCACCGCTTTGACCACTGACGTCACAGGTCGAGATTTTTGTTTTGTTTAGTTTTGTTAATAGAGCCAAATCATTTTATAATAAAAAGTATGTATGGAGGACATGCCACCCCTCTGCAAACCCCCTGTTTGGACCTGCTTTTGGAATAAGGGGGGGGGTTGCGAGTTTGGGTATATAGTGCAAAGTTTTTGGATAAAAAACTACCTATACCTATTGCGTGCATGTGGTAAATCACATTGTGGTCAAATTGAACACATAAAATAATGAAATCAATACGACAACTTCATATTAAGGTGAAAATCGTACAATCATTCAATTCGAAATCAGGGGGTTTCGCCCTTGATTTCTGAGGTCAACTGGGATGAATCTTACAAGTATTTGATCCTTAAAATAAAGCTGTATACATTGAAAGAGTGGTGGTCAGTTGAAATCATCAGCGTATTAAAGTATTTTTTAAAGAAAATAATTCTTAAACTCAAAAGATTGCTTGTCCGATATTCTTATAATCTATCAATCCGCATACACAGATGAAAAGCGCGCGACCCAGACTTCCTTTAAATTATCCGTCTGTTATACTTCAAAGCCGTACTACAGATATCATCAACAAATTCCATCTCAATCTGAAGTATTTTAAATTAAAATGTCTTTAGCATCACTCAACCAGTACGATGACGCCTTTCAACATGATATTACCATTCCTTTAGGTCTAATAACATTATACCAAACTGACATGCGTTATATTTATATATATATAGAATAACGAATCATTGTTGTAACAGAAAAGAAAAAATGAAACGTGAGTTATAAGGATATCATAGGGATATCCTTATTGTATTACACATGAATGTTGTCGAAGAAAGTGTTTCACTTCGTTTTGGTTAACATCATCGCAGCTCGAAATTGGGTTAACAGGACTTTCCTTTGATATCTCCCCATGTCGTCTTTTTTTGTCCTTGTAGAAGGAGCTAAAAACTATAACAATTATATTATATTATCAACGATGATGCTATGCACATGAAGAGAGATGATGTATAGTATAGAGTGAAAATAACGAGGACGCGACGGCGACGACGACGACTACGGAAGCTTTACATCCTCTTAACCCTGTTGTGCATAATATCCGTTAGAACTTTTGCTAACAATGGTGCACATCGAAAGTAATTATTATGCATTGAAAGGATAGGTTGTTGACATTAGCTTACCTCAAAAGGCTCAAACTCAAACTCATATCTATAAAAGTAGTTTTATTAAAACATGCAATTTTATATTTGTGCAAACATGTTTGAAAACATTCTGGCAATATACTTATTACTTATAATAGTTGCTACAACAATACATTGTGTTTAAGCCCGTATGATACTTCTTATTTTTCTAATTTTTAATGCATTTATAATGAAACTAGAGCATTACAAAAAATGTTCAATACGAATTTTCAAGTTGTGTTAGTGCGAACACCAGAATCACAAAAAATGCGAAAATGTCAAAAAAATACATTCTGGTGGCTTTTTTTTGACAGTTTCGCATTTTTTTTTGACATTGCAAACAAAATAATTGTGAAATGTGGCAAATGGACTATTTAGTTTTGGTTGCTTTAAATACAAAAACTTGGCAAAAACACAGTCTGGGAGTTTTACAATTAAAAATTAAGAAAAAGAAGAAAGGAACAAATAAATGTTCTTTTGATTTGTTTTTTTTTTTTTTTTTTTCTTTTAATATGGTTTACTTAGTTCTAACACATTTTCTCTTACTTAAAAAAGCATGCTGTCTCCTTTACGTTAGACTGAAAGTTTAGTACTATTTAATGCATTCAAAATGAATAAAAAAAGAAGTATCATACGGGCTTTACGGTAGGATAAAATATATCAAGTTGCTGTACTTTTTCATTATAGTGTGTCTGTATAAGTTCGTTTAATGATTAGCAGCTTATGAAGAACCAATGTGTGTCAAGTAAGCATTACCTACCACTTTTAAATTTCAAAAGTTTAACTATTAGATTAATTGTCGTGAATTTGTCGTAAATTTGTCGTGGAACTAAAAAAATTGTCGCGCGACTATTTTAGAATTTTAGAATTTACCCCTGGTAAATGCTAACTTGACTGTTAGCGTTACCACCTTATAAAATCGAAAATTAAATAGGATAACCGAAATAATTGTCGCTTTTTTTGTCATAAAAAAGTCATGCAACTACAAAATTTCTCGCGCAATTTTTTTTTTAAATAATCTTCGGATTTTAGTAAAATTTTATTTTTCAATCAGTTAAGTCTGCCTGGGATTCCTTCATACCACGACCTAATTTTCATAACCTATGACATTTCTTTAAACGGAGTTCCCATCCCTGGACAATTCAGTTATAGAGACTATACAAACATTAACATGCGCGACCTCATTCATGACTGTGTTACATTTCCTTGGAACCTTTGTTGGAACATGGCTCATGTAAATGATGAAGTTGAATTTTTTGAATCTCTTGTCAGTAGATTATTTGAGAGTCATGTTCCAATAAAAACCGTCACTTCTATTGATTCTCGTATCCCGTGGCTGACTAATTCAATAAAAAGACTAATTAAGGAAAGGGATAGATCGTATTCTCGCTGGAAAAGGCATAAAAGTGAAACAAATTGGAATATATTTAAAACAGCTAGAAATTCAGTCGTTTATCAAGTTAGAAGAGCAAAATCAGAATACTTTTCTTCAAAACTAAATGTGAATCTCCCTAGTAAGTTGTTGTGGAAAAATATTAAAAGATTTGGCATTCAAAGTAAACCAAACAGTAATGTCTGTTCCCTAGACCCTAATCGTCTTAACACATATTTTCTATCTCATGGTGCTTCTACGCAGGATGAAACGATTAATGTAAACAATTTAAACTCAACGAATGTTTTGAATAGAAGATCCAATGTGTCATCTTTTGACTTTTATTGTGTACTAGAAATTGATGTTTTTAAGGCCGTAAACAGCATAAGATCAAATGCTGTGGGTATTGATGGAATCTCGCTTAAGTTTATCAAGCTTATTTTGCCTCATATTCTTAAGATTCTAACTAATATAATAAACTCTTGTATCACGACTTCTGTCTTTCCAGCATCGTGGAAAAGGGCTAAGGTGAGCCCAGTAGCCAAAGCCTCTAGATGCAAGAGTGCTGAAGATTACAGACCTATTAGTTTTCTACCTTGCCTTTCAAAGATTTTAGAAATCATCATTCGAAACCAAATAAAAGATCATATTTCCGCAAACAAACTTCTAAGTAATGTTCAGTCTGGTTTTAGAGCCAATCACAGCTGTTTAACTGCAACAGTAAAAATGCTTGACGATATAAGAATTGAGTTTGACAAAAATAATCTTACCATCTTATGCCTGTTGGATTTTTCCAAAGCCTTCGATAGTGTAAACCATAATATTCTTTTAAGCAAGTTGGTTAATATGTTTGGTTTCAGTCATTTATCCACCACGTTGATAAAGAGTTATTTATCAGAGCGGACACAAATCGTTCAAATAGGAAATGAGAGTTCTGATCCATTATTAGTTGAAGCTGGTGTTCCCCAGGGATCGATTCTGGGGCCGCTATTATTCTCCTTATTTATAAATGATCTGCCAGAAGTCTGCAGAAATGTGTCTATGCATATCTTTGCAGATGATGCGCAGATATATATGTCGCGTCCCATTGGCCTTTATGAAGACTGTGTCTTTCGAATGAATGAAGACTTAGAGGCAATTGGAAACTGGGCATCAAACAATAAATTAATACTGAACCCTGATAAAACGAAGAGTATTGTTTTTTCAAAACACAAAATTGATGCCTCTTATTTGCCACCTATTTCATTGTCTTCTAAGACAATACCATATGCGGAAACTGCTAAGAGTCTAGGAATCCACCTTAACTCTCAACTGTGCGCTGCTGATAATGTTAATTCCATTGTTAAATCAATTTATGGAGGTATTAGACAGCTAAATGCTTCTTCTAGGTTTACACCTCAAGCTACTAGGATGAGACTCGCTAAAACTCTATTGGTCCCAATCATCAATTATAGTGCTCCTGTCTACAGCTGTCTTGATTCCGTTTCAATGAGGAAGTTGCAAGTAGCCTACAATACGATTGTGCGATATGTATTTGGTTTGCGCCGTTTTGACCATGTTTCTTTGTTTAGTAAACAAATTATGGGGCTGTCTCTTAAAGAGCATTTAAATTGTAGAAGCTGTATTTTACTTTTCAATATCATTAAAAACAAGGAACCAGCATATCTTTTTGATAAGATAAACTTCGCATCATCAAATAGAACTAATAATATTATTCTGCCATCTTTCAATTATTTGGAAAGCAAGAGATTATTTTTCTTTCATTCTATAAAACTATGGAACTCATTACCCTTATCAATCCGGCAGTGTAAAACCCAAAAAAGTTTCAAGGAATCTATTAACAAATACATTACAATTAATAACAATAATAGTTTGTTTTCTTAGCAATCTCTAGATCCTGTCTCTTCTGTAAAATTCTCTTCTTCTTCTGTGAATTTATTCTCTTTTTCTTTTTCTCTTCTATAAACTTTTTGAAATTATATAATTTTTTTTTTCTCTTTTTAAGTTAAATTTTTCATTGGATTATTTTATATCTTAAAATGCACTCTTGACCTCTTTTAATTAAAATGTAATGCATTAAGTACTAGTAATAAGAATCTTATTCTTTTTGTACTACCTAGTTTTGAATAAATAAACTAAACTAAACTAAACTAAGGCTTACCACCCCAGAAAAAGAATCAGATCTAATCGAATTTAAACAAGGATAACGCAAATATTTTCAGTTTTTTTTTTTTGAAGTGAAAGGATTATTTTTAAAAAAATTAACGCGACAAATTTTTTACTTGCACGACAAATTCACAACAAAAAAACTGAAAGTATTCGCGTTATCCTTTTTTGAATTCGAATAATTTTGATCTTTTTTCTGGGGTGGTAAGACTTAGTTGACCGAAAAATTTGGGGGTTATTTAAAAAAAAATTGCGCAACAAATTTATAAATTGCATATGACTTATTTACGGCAAAAAAGCGACAATTATTTCCATTATCATTTTTAATTTTCGATTACATTTAAACCTTTTTGTGGGGTGGTAGTGCTAACTTGACAGTCAAGTTAGCATTACAAGGGGTTATTTTCTAAAATAGTAGCGCGACAAACTTTTTAGTTACACGAAAAATTTACGACAAATTCACGACAATTAATCCAATAGTTAAACTTTTGAAATTTGAAAGTGTTTATGCTAACTTAACACATGAAGAACCAAGACTTTCACTTCTCAACCAGCATTCTGTGTAGGTTGGTAAAACGTTCAGGTATGAAGAAAGACACAAATTTGCATCTTAAAACCCGATAAGAAAAGCACTTCATTGTGACAAGTGATACCCTTCGAGACTTTGTCACTTCATGACTAGAAAACTTTTCGCTGTAGGGCCAAGTGCGCACTTGCACCTGTAACCACACAATTAAACAGTCACAACAAATTGGAACACATTGTTTTAAATAAAAACGAGCTCACATGCGGCGACCTAAAAATCGCCAACTCGTGCATGTAAATTTTTGCGATTTTTCAACTGCACTTACAAATATAACGCTGGGCAAGAACTTACCCCTTTGATCATAGAACATTATGTACTTTTATTCTAAAAAACAATTATTCTTCTTTCCACCAACCACAATTCTTCCCCTTCTTCACTAATGATCTCTCTTTATGGGGATTCGCGAAAACTTTCCCCCGAAAACGTCGGAAATCATACCGATTTTTTATTGTTTGTCGTTGCACTTGTTGGTTTAAAAAATTCTTAAATCGATTCTCTACTTCACGGCAGCGAAAAGCAGTGACAGGTAATCTCTTTTGAAAGAAGTATTCAGCGTCCCTGATTTGTGTATACCAATAAGTTTACATGCCATCTGAGTTGACTATGCTGTAATTCAATCACGTTGGTACAGTATTTTGGAAGTAAACGTTTCATCGGATCTTCTCACTCCATTTTCGATCAAGAGTTTCCATTCCTGTTGTCTTGCACAGCATCTTGATTTCAGCTACTGAAAATTTACTCTCATGCTTTTAGTGTATTGTTCAATCTTGTGAACAATTTTTAAGCGCTCAAGCAGTACCTAGAGTCTTCTTTTCAACTAAGAAGACATTTTTTTTTGAGTACGCCCCTTTGTCCTTACATTTAATGCCTCCTTATTTACTTACTGATTCATAACTGAACTGTAATAAATAGCAAAGGACTCAAGACGCTTCCTTGTTGTACACCAACTTTGATGGGGAATTCTTCGGTGAGTTCTGCAAGCCAATTGCTCGTACATATCCATGATCATTCTCAAGTATATTTTCGGAACTTTTTGTTGCCTTAAGACTGTCTATATAAGCTTTAATCAATCATCAATCTTTATTGGTGTTGTGTGATAGCAGCTTGATTGAAGCACACAGTTTTGTGTATCAGTTGGCGATGCGATTCTTGACCCATCTAATCCAGATTCTTCGTTCTTTTCTGCTTTTTCGTCAAAAAGCTTGAATTCACAGTGAAAGAAGCACTGCTATACGATTGTGATATCAAGCATTTCTTCGTTCGTAATTGGAAAATATAGCTTGGGAAACTGTTCATTGAAAGCTCCTTCTCAATACAACCGTCATTTGTGAAGAATTTTGTTGTCATCCCCAAAAGGTTAGTGCGAACTCAGTATGTCTCCCTCTCGCTAAATTTATAAATGAACAAACATAATATGATACACAAAAAAAAATATTTTTGCGTTTCATTCGGCAAAAAAAAAAAATCTGAAATCTCAGAGCAATATCTGAAGTTTCCAATGAAAAACCACATTAGATGAGTTGAGATGTTGAGGTTGCGCATTGCTTACGATCTTTAATGAACAAATTTCTTAGCATGTCTTTTTATTTGAGAACCAAGTTTATAGTTTCGCCCTTTGTATTGTTTGTATATTCCAGTTGCTGAAAAGTCTGGTTAGCATCAGCACCCGTTGTATATTCATCCGTACTCTGCTTTAGTAGGAAATTTTACCATATTGTCAAAAAATAAATGACAGCTCACACTACGCGGATGACAGATTGAAATTATGTATAAGGAATTTTACCATCTTGTCAAAAAATATGACAGCTCACACTATACAGATGACAGATTGAAATATGAATCGCGCATTTTCAAATTGTCAAACTCAAGATCTTACAGAAAGCAATTTGGAAATAATTTTTAAATGCGGTATTCTTTTTTGTGTGAAATTTGTGATTTCCGTGGCTTAAAAATTTATTTTAATTAGCAAAACCAACAAATACATCTGTATATACATATAAAAGGGGCTGAAATAGTGACGAAAACATTATTAACATTCAGGTTCTACATTTCCACTCTCCGTAATGATGATCCAGGCCTCCAAAGGTTTTTCATTTAGGCGCTGGGAATGCGAAACCTGAGTATATACAAGAAAACTGATAAACGCAATTTGACTATTTATTTATAGAAAACTTAAGTACCTTCCCCAACACAATGTACACATTGGCTCGTGTGACGAAAGTTCCAGCCATTTCCTTCAGCCATCCTGCGTCAAAGAGTCCTTCAGCTTTGGAAACACTTGCTGTTTTTGTTCTCCTTTCCCGTGCAGTTTGACTTCTTTGAAAGTAAATACCTGTGGGTAATATAAGATGTTACATTTTTTGGAAATATCTTACTTTCATACGAAAACAGTCTCTTCCAATATTTTCAATTTTCGATAAATATCGAATTTTGCTACATGGATCTAAGGATCTAGCATATTGGAAGAGTTCCATACTGTTGTTTATCTTTTTCCAATTTAATACTCTCCTTGAAGTAATCGGCTCCTGTTTCCAACAATTGGTAATTTAGTTTTATTCCTTTAGTTTTTTCTACCAATATAAGTGGAAAGACAAATTTTCTCAATGTTTATATTTATTACTTAAAATTACTAATTAAAATTTCCGTGACTAAAAAGTTTAATAATACACTATTCACAATTTTCGCGAGCAAAATTAATATTTCCGCTCTTGTTTTCAATCAATTTTCAACAATTATACAAAAAATATTCAGCTGTCATCCGCGAACTGCTGATTTTGACACTTCTCTGCGAACGACAAAGAGATATATCGTTGTTACCTAAAAAGCCCTATAGAGTAGGTACAATTCCTGATAAAAGATTTCTTCTTGCAGCGTCTGAAGACTAATTCGAGAGGCATGTTTTTCATATAATTATGTTATGTTATGTTATGAGGAATTACATTGACCAAGCTTCAATTATCACTGTTTTATCATGATGCTTCGCCATTTGCTTTGCTCCAGAAATTTCTGTTTTTTTTTTCTCTTCCTCGTCTAAATAGAACATTTTGTCACCAAAAAATGCGTTATGTTTATAATTTGACTTTCCTTTTTTAATTTTTTCATTCTTTAAACTAAATTTTAAATAAAACCATGATGAAACAAATACTTATCCTTCAAAATAAAAGAGGAAATAAAAAAAAGTTCTAATCCTATTAACGCAGGCACACTCTTCAAGTCTATAAGATTTCATTAAGTGCCAAAGGCAGAACCGCAATATAGATATATATACTCAAAGATACATAAGAAGATGCTTGGTTGTGAATAATAGGTTTTGTTCCGTTTTGGTTCAAGGAAACCAGCAGCAGCAGCAGCAGCAGCTGAAACAATTAGGAGTCTTCGAAAACAATCTTGAGCAAGACTGTCATCCATCATGTTGTGGTAATCCGATTACGAATTAGGAGCATCTTACGGATCATTGTTATTTGAGAAGATACGTATAGATATGCTATTATTTGAAATAAAATAAGAACTGATTCCTTAAAATAAAGGAAACCAAAGAAATTCAACAACTGATGGGAATAATATTATTAGCAAGATTTTATTTTTTAAAGGCAGTGTGGGTAATCTTTTGTGCGTATGAAGTATGATTTAAAGAAAAGGGTTAGAATATGAGGTTTTTATGGTGACAGTGTAGCTTTTAGCAGGATGGAGGATGTTTTAATTTAAAGATTTTAAAGATAAATTGAGAACATCACTATAAGAATGTTGTTTTCCAATTGAATGATTGTCTTCTTAAGAATTAGAGAATAGATTTCTTTTGTTAGATAAAGGTAAAGTTTTTTAAGATTTTTAAAGAAACATGTTTGGCACTGAAATACAAATTTCCACGACCAAACAAAAAGACCCTAGTCAAAAATTGCTTTTACAAAACATTCCCTACTCGATCTTGCAAATGTATGTACCTATCTGCAGTGGCGTACCGACCGGGGTGTGTGGGAGGTGTCTAATCCCCTCACGGATTTGCAGAGTCGGCAAAGTCGGCATTTTGAAAATTTCAAAATATTTAAAAGTATTCGAGTCATTGAATTCGAGATTTTTGAACTAAGTTGTGCAAGTCGGCATTCTTAAAAGTTTTTAAACTTATAAAAGCAAGAAAGTCGGTATTTGCGATGGTTTTTTAACTAAAGTGTACAAGTCGGCATTTGCGTAGAATTTTAAACTTAAAGCGAGAATATAATTTATAGTTTTTAAATCTATTAAATCAAGAAATAGTTATTTTCAAAGCTTGTAATATTAAGTGTAAGTCGGTATTTATGCAGATTTTTATACTTATAACAGCGAGGGAGTCGGCATATGCGATGGTTTTTGAACTTAAGTAAGAAAGTCAACATTTCGATTAATCCGTTCATGAGATAGCTCAAGAAAAAAATAACGGTTCTATGGGAGGTGCCGTTAATAGACTTGCCAACATTTTTTTTTTGCAATTTAACAAAAGGAAACCAGACAGTAATTTTTTTTAAAGAAAATCGTTGGAGCCGTTTTTGAGAAAATTCAACTTTTCCAATACCGTTATATGGCAGGTACCGTTATTTTTTGAGCTAAAAAAAATTTTTATTTCTCTTCTAAAGAATATGGTCTACAAAACCCTGCATACCAAATTTGAAGTAAATCGGTTAAGTTGTTTTGGCTGTAGGGGCTGATACATACAGACTGACATACATACAGATAGAAAGACAGACAGAATTTTCAGACCCACTTTTTTCGTCTTTGTTATCATCGTAATGTCATGTTTGATTCTTATCTCCAAAATTTTTTTTTGCACGAATGCATAACTTGCCTTATAAGTTATAAGTTATAGTACCTTAAATCGCAAGTAAAAATAACATAGTACGCTATTTTAAGAGTTGAATAGGTATAAGTAGCAATTATCATCAATATAATACTTCTGTAAAATATAATGCAAATAGGACTAATCGTCTGCATGTTTTGATACGTACAGAGAGACGGAACAACTTTTTGGCCCCAAAATAGCTGACAGTCTAAATACCGGTATACGTGCTAAAAAAACAAATATTGTAGGTACTCCCTCACACTACTAACGTCCTTAAGTCAATATAATGAAAACTATAAGATTGAGAAATATTATAGTTATAAAAAACAAAACGAAAGCTTTTTAATACAGTACAGCTTCCCAAGTAATAGTTACTGATGTTTTAATGGCTTATCTCACAAAAAAGTAGCTGTCGGAGGAAATCGGAACATATACAAACATCACAAGAATTTACTACGCGTTGCTGTGACTTTGACATTTTCGACGCATACTTTATTTTTTTTCGGAGACATGCCCGATCAATCAATCGGAACGGTAACCATGATACCAAATTCTTACTAATCGGTGACAATTTTTCTTCGATCGGTTACGATGTACGATGATAGGGCTTGTCAATGTAATGGCTTTTTTATTATATCTTTATGTTTTTATAATTTATGTTCTTCGAGAACATAAATTGGTGTGTTCATTTCTACTTAAAGCATTCTTAAATGCTTCTTAAATTGAGGTGTCTAAAATCAGTGTTATTTTGTTTCTAACTTTTTTAGTCCACTTAAAAAAGTTTTTATTTTTTGAGGTTTTAAGTCGGTTTTTTTTTTGATTCTTTAACACTTGTTAAAGACTTTTAAATATCAGATTGGGTTACTAAGTAGCGCACAGAAACGTTATGAAAAAGATTTCAAGACGCATTGGAGAAACAGGCATATTAAACAAAATTGATATTAAGGCCGTGTGCGAACAGCGTTAAAATTTTATCCATTGGCTAAATTATGACACTAGTGTGGTGAATATAAACTTCAAAAATTTAGCCTGCTCTGGAGCAAAGTAATAAAAAAAGGGAATTTTTTTAATTCTTGTGGGGAAATTTTAAAAAAGCATGTGTCAAAAAATCCCATTTAATCTAGTTCGCACACCAAAAAGCTAAACATTTATTCACCTCAACTCAAACATCAAAAATTAGCCAGAGGATAAAATTTTAACGCTGTTCGCACACGGCCTAAGTTTTTAAATACAATGATGTTTTTATTACAGAAAAGCAAAAATATTTGGCAAAAAGTCAAAAGTTAGCATTGCCAGTTTGAAATTTTAAAAGTTTCACTTTTGCATTAATTGTCGTGAATTTGTCGTTTTGTCGTGCAACAAAAAAAATTGTCGCCTGATTGTTTCTGAAAATAACACTTGGTTATGCTAACTTGACAGTCAAGTTGTAAATGTAATCGAAAATTAAAAAGGATAACGAAAATAATTGTCCATTAAAAAGTGAGCGAATATTAAACAACAATAACCTGTGCACAACAACATTATTGTAGCTAGAGTATGGGTACCTAGCTATTTCATTACTGTCAACGTCAATCATTAGTTTCTTTAGTGTCGCTCGTCTATTTACAATCTCATATTTATTCGTAAAACACGTTATTGATTTTCGCCTGGGCCAGGAATTGAACCCTGTTTTTTCTCCGATTTTCTTCTTCATTTTTACCAACGCTCTGTTGTCCAAAATTTCAATTCTGAAAATTGTTTCACTGACGACAGCACCCTCAGCTTCTCATATTTGCTTTAAGTTTAACAAATCTGTTCTTTGCATGTAGAGAAAAAGTGGTGACGTATGAGTATGATACGCTCATTAAGTGTCAATTTTGACATCATTGTCTAATAGAGAATTATGTCATTATCACAATCACAATGGGAGACGCTTGCATTGATAAAACTTTCCATTTTTGGTATGTACGTCACGAAACACCTTTAGTAAATTTTTCGCAAATAACGCTGACTAAGCCAAACACACTGTAATATAATAAAGGTTTTCTGCGGCTCTACGAACGATTCTCTTCCCTTGAAAAGACTGTTATTTGCATATGATCTTCAAAATCTTGAGTGCAATTTTTATGTCTGGACAGGTGCCAATAAAACGAATCAAGTTTCCTCAATTCAGAATAAAGCTTAAACAATAATAAGATAAATATCTACATCGGAACCATTTATATCAACTTAGAACACCGTTCTTGTCTTTATTTATTTTTATTTCTTTTCAAAGCAGTGTTCCGAAGAAATAGCCAGTCGAATTCCCCAATTCCTCCCCTAAAATAATAAAATTTCACTATCAGAGCCCAGTCATAGAGCCCAGCTTCGGACGTGCATTGAAGTAAAGAGATTCTTTCTTTAGCCGCACTACACGAATGTGCAATACTTTACCCGGCTCAATTTTTTCTCTCATGTGTTTCTTCTTCCATCTTTTATGCGATTTCCCTTAACATTCGCACTGTGCTTTGTGTCTAATATACCTCTGTTTTATCTTGCTTTAATTTGTACGAGTTAGAAATGTGTTTTACTTTTATATTTTCAACCCGATTAAACTAATAAAATACATATTTAAAGTTTAGCTTTTAGTTAAATCTCTAAAGTTATGTCAAGTGCAGTTATAAAATGTTGCCTACTCCGCTAATGCAGGTAAGATATACCTTCTGAATAATAATTTCCATTTCTGCTGAACTTACAAAAACAAGAATATTCAAAACTTACACTACCTTACGTAACCGCTAAGCCTCTCAATACTTACCTGATACGCAAATCTATATGCAAACACAATCTGTTGGTAGTCATAAACTTTGTTATTAAAAACAAACTTTATTCTCTTCCTTATATTATTTAAGTTCTCAAGCATTGATTTTAATTGCCCTTAGAAAAGTTTATAAGTTCTTTTGATGGCCTTAGAGAAAACGCTAATGTTGGAAAGATTGACTATCTCCTTATAGTATAAAGATGTTAGTATGGACGCCAAGCAAAATGGCATCACGTTTACGAACATAATCTTACTCTAAGGTTTTAATTATAATTCAATTTGCATAACAAATCCTTTTAAGCCTTTAACTTCTATCTACTGTGATGTGATAGCCACAAAGCAATGGAGAGGTTTTCAAGAAAAGACGATGGCGACAACGCAGCAGTAAAGTGAACAAGTTGATTTATCACTTTGAAAAACTTTTAATCATTGCTTTGCTCTTTTGCTAACATTTTATTTGATAAGAAGTCCATTGGTGTGTGGCGTACCTTGGATACCTTTTTTTGTAATCAATAATACGAATGTTTAATTGTCTTTTTTTTGGGTTTGGTTGTCTTTTTAATTATTCTGACCTTAAGGGATTCTTTAGTTGTTTTAATTTGTTTTTATGGTTTAGCCTTTGTGAAAATCCCTACGGTAGTTCACGTTTCAATGAGTGTATACGGTAACAAAATACAAAAATTCTCTTAATATCATCCTTTCAACGGTTTACACACTTCAAACGCTCCTCTTTTTATATACACTCTCCAACCACATTATATTGTGATAAAGGATAACACAAATCATGTCACTTGCCAAATATCAAATTTATCATTTTTATCCCGTCAATATCTCTTAAAGAAACTATAAATACATATTATATATGACAAAGTATTACATACATATAAGTATCCTTTTACAATGAATTTTTCGATGTACACGTACAACAACAATGATATCCTAGTGAGAGTCCAATAATCCATAGTACCACGTGAGTCGCGCACTTACAATAACCTAAACTCAACCTTAAATATATAAAAAAAAAAAAAAAAAACAAACAATACGTGTCTGGTGACACAGAAAGGATCCCTCAATGAGAATAGACCCTCCAGTTACACCAAAACAAAAGGATAATAAAAAAAAAAAAACACACAAAGTGGAGAAAATTATTTTATAGCAACTTACTCAACACTCCTTATTTCCTCAACCAACCTGTTTTAACATCGCTCTCTTTGTATTGAATTGCTTTTACTCTCAGTAAATGATTGAAACCAGAGATGGTATATAATCAAATAATAAGCTTTATCAAAACTTTTTTAAAAATAAAGCTGTCCTTTAATAAACGCAATGAATACAATTTACGATTGTATTCAATGACTTCATTCTCAGTTTTCAATAAATGAATGCTATTATTTGACAATCAAAAGATTGTATTCATTCATTCAGTCATTCAAATGACTGCATGACCACTGAATGTTATAATTTCTGATTCAAAAAGGATCTTACATAAGTTTGCATTTTTTGCACTTGGTTGCAGTAGTGTTTTAATTTCTCGTATTTATTAAAAAAAAAAAACTAAATTAATTTCGTAAAAGTCACAAAATTAAGTCATTGAATTCAGTCACAGAACTAACATATTTAACGTCGCATTAAATGCGGCGAAATATTTTAATTTCCTAAGTCGATGCAAAAAAAATGTTTGCCGTCGATGTGGCTGAAAATTACAAGGCGTACATTAGTTTAAAGCTCGAGTACAATTCTGATGTCTGGGTAGGTTCTCCAAAATCTTACTTGAGTCTTGTTTCTATATACTATAAATAAAACCCTATTTTATGAGATCAAACATTAAGATTTAGTACTAATTCCACCGGTCAAATAGATTTACAATTTGATTAACTTGACAAGAGGTTTTAAAAATTCAAAACACAGCAGCATTTCATTCAAAATTTTAAAACTATATTTTCTGCAAATCACAAAATGTATGTATAGTTTACCATCGAAATTATGCAATGAAAGTATTTATTTGGAAATAAATAAAAAAAAAAAAAAAAAAAAAATTTATATGGGTGATTCTACAAACGATGGAATTTTCGATGTTCGCGACAATAATTTGAAACCATTGCATTCATTCTTGCTTAAAGAATTCTTCAAAGGGTCTAATTATCAGTCCCCTGGCATGTCAGAATCCCGTTTGAACATGAAGAAATCATTGCTGCTGTTCTATTACAGTTCCCACACTAAAAAAATAACTATCATTGTAATCTCAAGTAAAACCTAATTGTTGTGAAATAGATAAATATTAGTTTAATTCATTTTATTGCTCTAAACATTTGTAATCAGTCACCTGAAAGATTAAAAACGTCAAAAATATCGATAACCTCTATACAGATCTGAGTCCCATCTTAGGGAATATCAAGTATCGAGTTTCGTTGAAATAAAATTGGGTTTACATCTCACGTCTGTTTGTTATGTCACTTTTAAGAAATAAATTTGTGTCAGGTTTCGTACGTGTGTGTCGTGTGAAGCTGGCAGGGCAAATGTAGCAGAAACCTAAATTTTTTTGCCTGAATTGATTGTTTATTAATTGATTAATTGCTTTTTAATTACCGCAAAATTAAATTTTTGCTCTTCTATTTTTTTTTTATAATTTTTCCTGCCAAGTTCACATAGCAACATGGCAGGGCACATTTTTATTTTTGACTAAATCAAATCAAACTCAATTCTATATTTAATTGCTAGTTAATTGCTCTGCAAAAGTGATTTTTTTTTTAACAAAATAAATTGTTTAAATTTTTTTTTTTTATTTTTTGCTCAAATTTTACAACTAATTATTTTCTGATTGTTTCACACAAAAAAAAATTCCTCGCATAGTTTTTTTTAAGTTATCCAGACAGCTTCACTTAAAGCTGGCAGGGCACATTTTTATTTTTGATTAAATAAAATTAAAATCAATTCTATATTTAATTGCTAATTATTTGCTTTGGTAATATGATTTTTTTTTTGTTAACAACAAATAAATTTGTTTACAATGTAGGAGAAAAGCCAAGTAGTGCACTGACCAACAAGCATTATTATTATCAGGCTGACAGGATATACTTAAAAAAAACGTGGAGAAAAAAACTTGAGTTGTGCAGTAATCAGAAAATAATTAGTTATGAAATGTGAGCCAAAATAAAATAAAAAAAATTGTAAAACAAATTAATTTGTTAACAAAAAAAAAAATTGTAAAACAAATTAATTTGTTAACAAAAAAAATCATATTTCCATAGCAAATAATTAGAAATTAAATATAGAATTGATTTTAATTTTATTTAATCAAAAATAAAAATGTGGCCTGCCAGCTTTAAGTGAAGCTGTCTGGATAACTTAAAAAAAACTATGCGAGGAATTTTTTTTTTGTGTGAAACAATCAGAAAATAATTAGTTGTAAAATTTGAGCAAAAAATAAAAAAAAAAATTCAAACAAAATTTTTAAACAAATTAGTTTGTTTAAATTTTTTATTTCACTTTTGCAGATCAATTAACTAGCAATTAAATATGAATTGAGTTTGATTTGATTTAGTCAAAAATAAAAATGTAAAAAAAAAAATAAAAGGGCAAAAAATTTAATTTTGCGGTGCCACCTTCACACACGTGAGTCGTGGATTCTCCTTTTTTTATCAGTCCCCTCGTGAGGTCTTACATAGGTATAATTTTTGTATATAAGTAGGAATATTTCTTAGTATTATACAGGGTGATTGGTTTAAGGTGCACCAAAAAGCTTGAGTGTGTAGGTTGGGTTAAGACAAGCAAAAAATCGTGTGGGAGGGGGGTCTTTTTCCCCCCTTTTAGGCGGGAGGAGCAATTTTCTAAAAAATTGACTTAAATTATTTAAAAACAACGGTAAATGAAACAAAGCCTTGTTATATCCTTTTGGAAAGCCAGAAAACTATTCTTTTATTTTATTTTTAAATTAAGTTGTTTAAGTGAACAGTTTTAAAAAAAATAATTTTCAAACTCAAAATTGAAAAAAAAATAAAAAAAAAAATTTTAATCTAATTTTGAAAAAAATTAGATTAACATTTTTTTTTTAATTTTTTTTTTCAAAATTTTGAGTTTGAAAATTAATTTTTTTAAAACTGTTTACTAAAACAACTTAATTTAAAAATAAAATAAATCAGTTGTTTTTTGGCTTTCCAAAAAGATATAACAAGGCTTTGTATCATTTTAGTTTTTAAATAATTTTTTTTCTGATTTAAGTCAATTTTTAAGAAAATTGCCCCTCCCGCCTAAACGGGGGGAAATGGACCTCCCCTCCCGTACGACTTTTTTCTTGTCTTAACTCCACCTACACGCTCAAGCTTTTTGGTGCACCTTAAACCAATCACCCTGTATTATTGGCTAAGTAAAACCATAATATATTTTCTGTTTTTTATTTTTTCAAATCAAACGTTTTTATGTTTTATGGTTAAAAATTGTAAAAAAAATCCGTCCCTTGGGCACAGTCCCCTGGTAATTTTATGAAAAAAGGGACTAATTCTATCCAGAGGTCTGAAATTTTTTTAGAAGATGATGATGCATTTTAACGGGGTTCGCCGAGGGTTTTGCTATGTAATCTTAAATCGATGATCTAACATAACTTTTTAACGGCGATATTGAAGTTATGAAAACCTATTTTAGAAGCACTTTCAGAGTCAATTAGTTCGAGGATAATGCTATCTTATCACGATAAATCATGCTGATATCGATGAGTTGTTTCTGCCATTTAAATTAATATTTTGATTTAAATAGTGATAATTTATAAGATATATATTTTTTTTATCAGTCCCCTGGTAACGAAATCTCAGTCCCCTAACCACATTTTTTTTTTTCAAAAAATTGCCATAAAATTGTTATTTTTCATTTTTTTGACAGGCCGCTTTCAAAATGTCAAAGGAAATTCTAACATATAACTAGAACTTATTTGTACGACTTAAAGCTTCCAAAAAAAAATTATGAGCATTTTATTTTCCTTTTTGTAGAATCACCTATATAATTATTGGTTGTGAAGTTGTCGTAAATTTGTCGCGCGAAAATTTTTGGAAATCAAAATCTAATTAACTTACCGAAACAACTTTAGAAAAAAAAAATTGCTAACATAACGGGAATTTGCCGCTTTTTTGCCGTTAATTAGTTGTAAATTTTAAAATTTTTCGCTGGTTTTTTTTTTTTTTTTAATTATGTGTTTCGCTAACTTAATGTCAAGTTAGCGACACAACTTAATTAAAAATGACACAATCGAAAAGTAACTAGGTTGTGAATTTGGCGTTTCTTGCCGCTTATGAGCACATTATCATTTTTTGACAGTGTTATTTTTATTAAAGTTGTCGTATAAAATTGTAGTCAAGCTAAGCGAAACATATATTTTTTTTTTAATATTTTTTTTATGAAAAAAAAAATTTGTTCTTTGCAACTAATAAGTGGCAAAAAAGCGGCAAATTCACCATCTTATTATGTTTTGATAGTATTATTTTTATTGAAGTTGTTTTGTTAATTTGACGTCAAGTTATATCGAAACACATTTAAATAAGTAAAATTAAATAAAAAAAATTATTTTTTTCTCACAACTTATTTACGGCAAATAAGCGGCAAATTCACAACCTTGTTACTTTCGGATAGTGTCATTTTTAGTGAAGTTTTTGACGTCAAGTTAGCAAAACACATGTATGGTTAAAAAAAATAAAAAAAATGAGCGGCAAAATTTTAAAATCCACAACTAAAATTAACGGCAAATTGCCGTTAAGTTAGCGATTTTTTTTCTAAAGTTGTTTGGCTAAACTGATGGACATAAAACTTACCACCCTACAAAAATGATCAACTCAAATCGCAATAGGTATTAAATGTAATCAAAAATCAAAAAAATTAACGGAAATAGCTAGTTGTCGCTTTTTTTGTTGTACCTATGTACGTCATGCAATTAAAAAAATAATTTTTTTTTTTACTTCCACGACAAACTTACGACAAAAAAACTGAAATTATCCTTTTATATATGCGATTATATTTGATCCTTTTTCTGGGTTCTGGTTTGTTTTAGCCGTACATGATTAAAAAATTAATTTTTCCGGGGCGCGCCAAATTTTCTAGTGGCATTTTTTTCCGCAATTGAAACGTTATGCTCGTACTGCGGAAATCCTTATCAGTTTACCCTATAGAGCCCAACTTTGGAAATATTGAGCTTTACCCGGCTCAATTTCTGCCTCTCATTATGATATGCAGGCATTCAAAATCAATGTGCATCAGTATCTCGTTTCAAATTCGTCAAAGCATATTGCTCTTCTCTTACGTTGTTTTTCAAGAAAAAAAACTTCAAGTAGACATGTCTAACATCAAAACGTGTTTGATTATATCCACAATTGGTGGATACTGTCGGATACTGTCTCATTTGGCAAGCTTCGAATTAGGTTTGGCATAATTTCCAACGACTTTTGTTGAAGCTGCATGATTTATTATCAATTGTACCTAATTGAATCCGCCGCTCGGACCAGCTTTGCCGGGCGCGTTCAGCGGCAACAAGTTACAAACTTTGATTTAATTTCGATGGCTTTTATAGCCCCTTAGCGAAGTGTAGAAGTCGATATCAGCTCGTTGTATTACCATCAAAGTATCCTGCATAGCGCTCATCATTTCCAAGAGCTTTGGTTAGAGACTCTGCTATAATCGCAAAGTTTGAATGAGCTGGCTATACCAATAGATTCAAAAAATAATCCCACACCGTATTTGTATCTCCCCTTGGGGTTAAGGATGTCGTCAATTCAATGGCTTTGTGTTGATTGTCGTGCTAATCTCTACGGCTAGAAATAGTAGTCTGAAATTTAAACGGTATAGATATAACCCCAGTGTAGTTTTATATTGGAGTCTGAATATTTTTGAAGAATTCCTCAATCTCATATCGGGATATGTCTGCAGCCGCCAGTTAACCCATTGTTTCCTGCAAATTCTTTTAACTACCATTACCATACCATACCGTTGTGAAGATATTAACCTTAATGTCCCAATTTTATTTTAAGCGTAGAATGTTCTTTGCCTTTGGAGTTAAGTTCCTGTATAATATCACTCCAAGGTATTTGGCATGATCAGCAACTTTTGTTTGCTGATCTTCAATTGACTTTCTTCAATTGATGACAATCTAAAAACTAGTATTTATTTTTTATTTGAAAAGAGAACATTTTCTATCTTTTGTGGATTCACAACTAAACTACAGTTTTTTGTTCAGTTATTGACCATAGACATTTCACTTTCTTCTTTGTTGTTAAAAGTGGTTCGGAATTTTTCTGTCGCTAGTAATGCTAACGCTAAATCATCTGCATATGCTTCTGATATGATTCCACTATATTCCGTCGGAATCTTTTTTATAAGGAATATAGTGATATAATATTTTTAACTTCTTAAGGCGTGGTTAGACCAAAGAAATAATTCAGGAACATTACAGCAACATTTCAGAAACATATATTAAATAAAAAAGAGACATTTATGAAATGTTTCTATTATTTTTGTTTAGTCTGGAAGCTTTTTGAACATATCTGTGAAATGTTTCTCTGTTTTCCATAATGTTTCGAAATAAATACAGAATAAAATTTTAGTGGTTATTGTTGTGATAATCTGAAAACATGACGTTGATGACAAAATTTTAATCACGAAACATTTTAGCAATGTTTCAGAAATGTTTCTTCAAACATTCACATCAAAAGAAACATTTCTGAATTGTTTCTTAAAAGTTTCTGAAATGTTTTTCAATAAATGGGAAACATTTCCGAAACATTTCAGAAGCTTTTTTAAACAATGTTTTTTTTATGTTTCTTTGGTCTGGACACACCTTAAGGTATGTTTATTTTAAATCCTTTATGTTTCGAAAACATCGCTGCATTTAACCTCTTTGAAAGTCAACTTGAACTAATGTTTTGTTTGGTATCCATTAGTGTCCTTTTTAGTCTGCTCAACAATCTGTTGTATTTTATAGGAAGATTTCTGCGCGTGCTTAAAACTAGGTCATATGTACCTACACAGAAATATTAAAAGAGCTCTCCCATTTTCCTGCAGAGCCAATAACTCTTTGGGAGAAATATTGTCCGAACTGTCGAAAGTCTTTACACCTAACACTTGATTGCAGGACACATTTATTACTGTGATAGCGTGCGCCGCGATAACAACGGTTTCCTTATTATTCTTCTAACATAAAAGTATCATCAGCTATCAAAAGCAATTTTCTCCTTTTTTTTTTCTTTTTAATAAATTGTTCTTCTCAAAGAGCAAATAAATTGGTGTATCCTTGCCTGGTGCGTTTGAGTAAATTAAAGAATTGTCCTTTGGGAATAAAACAAAACAAAAAAAAAAGAAAAGAAAAGAAAAGAAAAGAAAAGAAAAGAAATCACAATGCTCTAAGGAGTCTTTCATTCAAATTGTTGAATGTTTGCTGAATAAGTGATTTTTGTTTGTATCCTTTTCTTTATTTTGGAGCAAGTATATTGCGTGCGTGAAGCTAATACTAATATAAGTATAATATATGCATAAGTGTATGTGATTGTTTAGTTAAAAGAAAATTATTATTACCATTTTGTGAAAGTGAAAAAGGGTGTAAAAGAAAATACACAAAAAAATAAAAGAAGCGGGAAACAAAGGAAATGTGATGACTTTATATAAATTTTTTCACGGAACGAAATTTATTAATTATAAAAAGGTAAAATATAAAAAATGTTTTTGTTCCTTGTTTAAACTAAAATCAGTTTTTTTAAGAAAATATTTAATTGTATTGATTTCAATACAATATAAAGAGAGGCAAGGCATTTTACCAAGAAAAGGAAATGACCCTCATTTCCTTGACACAAAAAAGTTATTGCCCCTAATTGGGGTGGTCAAAACCAATAAACATAAAAGGCTATCGTGTGGAATATAGTATTCCCAAGAGGCATAGAATGGTCGGCTTAAATGGGAAGAAAACATATTTAAGTAAAGCCATTTAATCATTTGGTTTTTGCATAATTTTCGATTGGGATCTTATATTTGAAACGTATAACGTTTCATTATTTAGTAATTTTATGGTCACCTTTAGATGAGATAGGAAGGATATAGTTTTCATATTATGAATAAAATATTCTCAACTTTGGAGTTATAGTGTTAGTTAATAATATTTGTTTATTTAGGAAAAAAAAAATAACTTGGATTATCAAGCTTAATGACTTTTTGTTGACTTGAAAATTCTGGATTTTCTTTTGAAAACACAACTTCAATTTTTTTCAGTGTTTTACTAAAAAGTCATAAAAAATTGCACTTTAAACATAAAGCGCATTCAATTTCATAAAATAACACATTCAGATGTATTTTTTGGTTGAATGCTTTAGTTGCTTCACTGCGCTGAAAAAAAAAACACATTTGTTAAAATTCCATCGAAATTTTTCAGAGTTGTTCAAACATTAACGAAATGGCACTGGACAATGTAAATTTCTTCATAATTTTTACACTTGTAAAAAAGCACATTGGAATACTAACAACTGTTTTTTATTTCATTTCGATTTCAATACGCGAATTCCAATTCACAAAATCTAAACTTAAATCCGCATTAAATTTAAATCCGTACAAAAATCAAATCGCTTGCGATTCAAACTAGGAACTAAATTCCATTAAGGGACAAAGTGTCGATTTGACTTATTTTTGGATTGCGTCCATGTATGAAGTTTGTTTTTTCGGAAAATTAAAATATGTTTTTGTTTCACAAATTTTTAATCTCAATTTCGAGCTCAATTTGAAAAAATAAAGGTGAAAAAAACTTGCTTTTGTGATATCTACTGTAAAGCCATGGTTGGGTCAGTTATTCTAGGGGCTGCATTTATTAATATTTAATTTTATGCATTCCAAAATTTGATTTGTAAGAATATAAAATGTCAAAATTTAAATGTCAAATTTAAATTTGAAGGAATCTGTAAAAGTACAAAATGTAAAATTCATATGTCCGTCACGTAGCATTCCAATTTGGAATTTTTTAAGACCTTAACAATAGGATTAACTGTCGTGAATTTGTCGGGCAACTAAACAATTTGTCGTGCGACTATTTTAGAAAATAACCCCTGGTAATACAAACTTGACTGTCAAGTCAAATCTTATCAATTTAAAAAAAAAATATTAGCGCGACAAATTTTTTAGTTGCACGACAAATTCACGAAAATAAAATGAAACTATTTGCGATGTATTTTTTTTATTTTTGATTAAAGTTGAACCTTTTTCTGAGGGGGGGGGGGGGGCTTACTTAATCAAAAAATTATTTTTGTTTGGTTATTTGAAAAAAAAGCGCGACAATTTTTTTAGTTACATGACTTATTTGCGACAAAAAGCGATAATACCTTCTGTTATCCTTTTTATTTTCGATTACATTTAATCCTCTCTCTGGGGTGGTATGGTGCTAACTTGACAGTCAAGTTAGCAATACTCAAGTTAGTCAAGTTAGCAATACTCGCGCGACATATTTTTTAGTCGCACGACAAATTTGCGACAAATTCACGACACGACAAAGTGGTTATGCTAACTTACGGGAATAAAATTTTTTACTTGCAGTTCGCGCTGAATACTTAACAAAATTAAAAATCAGATTCATATAAATCTGTTATATTATAAAATCAAAACTGAATAAAAATTCGCAAAAAAGCAACAAGAGATTGTATTTTCAATTAAAATTGCGATAGTTATTTCATAAAATGTCAACATTTAAGTTCTTCTATAGATAATTTTTTTCAAAAGCCTTTGATTTTCCTTAAAAAAACAAGGGATATTTTATTTAAGATTTTAGTATTTTCTTTTTCTTATTCGTACAAAAATTTAAAAAAATTTTAAAAAAATATTACAAAATTCGTATTATGTACGAGTGAAAGTCTACCTGGAGTGATAGTTGCAATTCTGCTTTTATCGAGCAATCCGCAGATGAATGTTTGTATGGAAAATCCTACTTATCACTAAAAACACACTATATACTTGAGAGGCAACTTACTATGTTACTAAGGAGTTTAATAAAGCTAGTTTTCTCATATTTTTTAACTAATACCTGTTTAGGTACGACGTTGTTTTGTTTTCCGTTAATAGGTTTAACTAGAAATTTTATTTCCAGCGTAAGACTTGCACAATCAAACTTTATTTGATAATAACCTTTGATCATATTTATTTTGAATAGCATCCATCATTAGTCGTCAACTGATGAGTGCAAAGTGAGCATCCGCACGAGACGCCATTTTTTCATGGACTAAAGGCCATAATTTGAATCAATAATTCAACAAGTCCACTAAATTTAATGCTAAGTCTTCTACTTAGTTGAAATTATTTTTTATTTATTATTTAATATTTTCAATACATAGTATATAGAATTTGTATTATAACAAAAAACATTATTTATAACTTTAACCAGGCCACGGTTAAAGTTATATCCAACAAGATTGCAATCGTAATCTTGTTGGATATAGTTCACTTTAGCTTTCTGTCAAAAAAGTATTGACAAGCTGCTCACTCGTCGTCAACTGATGAGTGCAAAGTAACCATCCGCACGAAACGCCATTTTTTCATGGACTAAAGGCCATAAAAAGCTAATTTGAATCATTATTAATATCTTCAACCAATATCCAAAAAATCAAACAGAAAGGGAAGAAAATCGAATTCTGGTGGTTGCTACCTAACTGCTAACCCAAAGCTGTATTGATGTATAGCTTTTGATAAATGCAAATCTGTAATTAGATGGAGTTAAACCGATTGCTTGTTTGCCAAGTAAAAACTTTGTTTAGTCAGACAGTACCAAGCATTTAAAAACAATTTTTAAAATGTATTAAAAGAAAAACTGATTTCATTAATTTGTGATTCCTTGCGAAACTAATAGTTATCGAAATAATAACTAAAATTAAAGTGGGTTTATTTGACCACCCACAAATTGCAAACCAAATTCGGAGAACTTTTAATGGTTTGGGTTTCCTCAACCAAATAGCGTTTCACAATATTTTTCCAACTGACTTTGTATGAGCAATTTTAAGCAATTTAAAAATACTCATACGCCGTAGTGAACTTGAAAACAATTTTTCGTTCTTTTAAAACTGTTTTGAATTCATTCTTATATATTTTCCATAAACTTGGTAAAAAAAAGACAATGATGATGTTTAGGTATAATTCCGTTTGCGAATGCTTTTCACAAATCTACATCATAACTAAATCAAACATAAATCTTATGTTTAACATAAAATATTCTACACTATTACAAAAAAGGTATGTTTAACTGAGATATGATTTAGTTTCATGAGAAACATTTCAGTCAAATTCTCAATTTTATCCCAACAGTAAATTTTTTTTTTATTTTACTTTGTGATCTTTAATTTAAAGTTTAATCGAATAGTTACAGATTTTGATCTGTTTTTAGTTAAATTTACCTCGTGGTAGCATAATATAAACCATTTTTTTTATTCAAATGAAAAAAAGTGACATTTTAAAGTTTGTTTTTGTGAATTGTTATTGTTCAATTTTTGTAGTGTCAATAAAATTTTGTGTGAAACACCTAAAAAATATTTTTGTAAAGAAGTTTGTGCAAACCATATGTGGAACATTAAGTTTTAAGTTGTACTTAAAGGCTTATGAAGAGCACCACTTAGAAACACTGAAAAAATAGAATTTTTTTTAACTCACATTTTTACTTAACGAGTTTTATTTAGAACTTGTTTCAAAGTATTATACAACAGTGTTTTGTTGGCAGACATTTTGTTAATTGTTTAAGAACTACCAGATTCGTTCAATGTTAATTCTGAACTCTTGACTTACAATTGAAGCGGTAAGAAGATGAAGGACCTAAAACCTTGAGTAATCAAAATTTTAAGTTTTTTTCTAGAGCTTTTTGGATGAAAATCACTTAGGCCTTTTATCTTTAAAGCGCTTAAATTATAACTTCAAAATTTCTTCCAATTGTTAAAGACATAACTGTACAATAGAAGTTGGGGACAATTTTTGTTTATTCCTTCTTTCAGATTATGGGGCATACTTCTTTGGGTCGTATTTTAGATTTCTCCCCCCACTCCATCTACCCTACGCTTACGCGTTGATTCATGTCTTCATCAAAAAATCCTTTGATTTTAATTACCTATAGATTTAGATAACCTTTTATAACCGTTGTCAATTGATAGTTGATAGTTGATAAAAATATAAAAATTGCGTGCTTTGAAATTCTACTAACTTATAAACTGTTCAACTTTTGATTGATAATTTTGAATTTTCTTACAATTCACTATTGCCAGATTAATATTTTTATAACCAAACATTTCTTTCATCGATTTATAAAACATAAAATTTCATTTTTTATCAACTATCAACCATCAATTGAAAACGATAATAGGGGTAATAGATTTTTCGTACTAGGAAAGCACTACTATTCTATTCCATATATATGTTCCTTGTGAGTATCAAAATAATATTCTGTCAAAGTATTCTGTTTCTATTCTTTTTTTGCGCATAATCGGTACCCATGCATTTTCTTCCAAAACGTTTACTTATACATATCAACCAAGCAAGGAATAACTGATTAATTCTCGTGTTCTTATCACCTTAGCTTCAAACAGAAAGTAAAGATGAAAGAACCCAAGTTGAGTTACCCCAACTTCGATTGGTAGTTCTTCGGTGTCTTCTGCAGGATACCTTAACTTTGTTTCGACTTGGCCATACATATCCATGATAAAAGATTAAATTGTAAATTTTCGGAATTTCTGGTTTCCATAGGGCCATCCATACAGGGGACGCTGGTCTTAAAACGTGTTTATTCGACAAATGACCATACCCAATACCCGAAACACATATTGATTAGCTATAATTATTACAGACATTTGGCAAAAAAGATAACATACAAAAAGAACAATCAAAAATTCTGAAAAAGCAAAGAAACTGAGAACATATATGTATAAAGTTGTGGCCATAAGAGTTCTTTAACAAGAATATTGGTTTACCATAGAAAAATATTCGTTGACTTTAATTACCATAGATACCATATGATAAAAGAATCTGACATTTTCAAAAATGCTTTTACAAAGAAAAGATCTACACAATAATCATCTCTGGATGTACTGAAAATAATGATGAGGTATTTTCATCCAAATTTGGGTATTGACAGACCTTTTCTCTAATAGTATTTACTTTTAAATTCCCAGTTTAATAGCCATGGAAACAGTAAAAGTTTAAGTTTTCTTCTCTGCATATCTCAATTAATTTACATGCCATTTCTCAATATTTGTAAATAAGTATGCGAATTCCAGGGAAACAGTATTTCAGTCAATAGAATTAAATGAAAATTCATCAATCATTAATTTCAAATATTTTATTCTTTGTCATTTATCACAATTAGTATGTTGTCATTGGTATCAAAGCTTACAGCAATTCTAATCCCCGATAGGGTAATTTTTTAAATTATAAATATCCCAAGTTAATCGATTTTAATCTTTCTTTTATTTCAAATTTATATTTCCTAATAAAGCGTAAGAAAAATTCTTAATCTTAATCTTTTATTTTTATTTCATTCTGTCATGCCAAATAACATTCAGATCATTCACACCAAAAACGATACAAAATGTCGCATCTGTTCTGGAAGAAAAATTATGTCCCTTCAATTCTCCATTAATTTGATTAGGGAAAGCAAACATTTCGGGCTGTATTATTCTGTCAATTCTCTAGAAATGAGGAATATGAATCCATTTTGTTTTTATTGTTCATCTTTTCGGTTTTCTTTTATTTGCAATCATCTCATATAAGCTTTATCAATTGAATGGTTTTCGTATATATGATTTGAGGAAAAATCACGCATAAGGTTTCACACGATAATGAAAGAATTATGATCAAATATCATTTGGGTGGAATCGATTCGCCTAATTTATCTCACAATTGCATATATCTTTTTTCTTTGTCTTATTTTTTTTTTCTTGTGGAATGAACAATTTTTGACAGGATGACAAATTCAAAATCGATTGAAACGATATTTTGTTTTGGCTAAGAAAAAAAGATACCAACACTTAATGTCCTTGTCAAATTCTATTTGAAAAGGAATACGATGTTAAAAATACACATAATGCTTACGATAATGATGTTGGAGATTGCTATAACCATAAATTTTATGTTCAACAGCTGCTGCTTTCCAATGCCACTTGAGAGACTCATTTTTATTTAATGTGAAAACGCCTTTGGGAGACCAGAGTTTATGGGTGATTTCTTATTTTTTTTTTTTTCTCCACTTGCACAGCAATAATGTTGTAAATATAAAGTTGAACATTAAAAATATGTTAGGATAATAATGTTGATATAAAGATATTTTATGAAAATGAAGTGTTACAAAATCCGGTAGTAAGTGATTATAACTTAAGTCAAGTTTTAATTTGTTTAGCTAATTAATTTGGATGAATGAAGTATTAAGCATCAATCCAGCATTTGTTGTTTGTTTGTTTTTTATATCAAAGTCAAAGGGAACAAACTTCTTTATATTGACGGAAAAAAGTTAACAAAATTTTATTAAAAATTAATTAATTGGGAAAGATTGATTTTTGCTGTTAATAATTATAAATTTTTCAAGCAGTTTATATTAAAGCCATGTTAATGATGATGGACATCATATTTCATCGAATTTCACGTTCTTAATAGCCCTCAATCCACCTCAAAATAAGTCATTTGTCAAATGGTTCTTCAGTAACTTTATTGTGATGGTCAGTAAGGGTAAATTTATTAGTTTTGAACGCCGTCCATTCGGAACCAAGTCTCTTTTTCATCCGTTTCATCCTATTAAGTAATGTCAAAGTTACTATAGATTGTGCTTACATTATTTCGATGGTCGGTATAAGTTTTGAAGAAGTAATCTCCGACAGTTAAAATGACACACAAAAAAATTAATTTTTACTTGTAAATATTGCTTCAACCGACCAAAAGTCAAAAGATGCTATAATTTTTGAAAATGGCGTCAAATGTCAGTTTTGTATTGCTATTTGTAATGTAACAGTAGCGCAGAATATGATGTAGAAAAGTCATGAATTGTTGTACGTTTCAGGATTGCAGAATACTTGCGGTCATTTTGTTATGGGTTTCATTTCGTATGATTTTCGATCAATCAATCAATCAATCAATCAATCAATCAGTCAATCGATCAATCGCCAATTTTCTTTTTTTCATATTCCAAAGTTGATATGAACCGACAACCGGACGCAGCATAACCAAGTATCAGGCATTTATTTGAAATTCTTTAAAATTTTGATCGGATCGTCTTTAAAAGATTATTTTAGCATTCTTAATGTTAACAAAAATGATTTCTGTATACCTAAACCAAATATCATTTGTTGTTTCTTTTATAAATGTTTTCCAATCGTACCCGTACTGTCCCAATAAACAATTGGGTTCTAGCTTTTTTTATGTCCAGAATTCGCTTTTGATTGAAATGACTTTTACTTCACTGTCTAATGTATCATTTTTTAATTCACAACACTCAATTCAAATACTCTTGGAGAATGTTTTAAGTTATTTGAAGTACGAGTTGACACTTACTTTCTTCTCAATGCAATGTTTCGATGTCCGTCAAATTAGCATTATCGCTTTGAAATTTCAAAAGTACAGCTATTGGATTAATAGACGTGAATTTGTCGTGCAACTAAAAAAATTGTCACGCGACTATTTTTCTAACTGGTAATGCTATAATTTGACTTTCAAGTTAGCATTACCACTCCAGAAAATGTAATTGAAAGGATAACGGATATAATTGTTACTTTTTGTAAATAAGTCATGCAACTAAATAATCCCAATAAAATAATTTGTCGGTCAAGTAAGGCCTCCTTTTCGAAATTTCGATTACATTTAATCCTTTTTCTGGGGTAGTAGTGCTAACTTGACAGTTATGTTAGCATTTCCAGGGATTATTTTATAAATAGTCGCGTGACAATTTTTTTAGTTGCAGGAAAAATTTACAAAAAAATCAAGTCAATTAATCTAATAGTTAAACTTGTGAAATTTTAAAGTGGTAATGCTAAATTGACGGATATTTTGATGTAGCTATGTTCCTATTCCTTTAACTTTTTTAGTACTTTACTTTTTCGTTCAGTTAAAAATGATGCTCTTGAATAATCATTCCATTATTCTCCCACATTAACATAAAATTACAGATATATCAATGAGAATCAACTCCCCATGAAGCTTTTTTCGAAATGAGAACAATTATTGGTTTGCGAACTTATGATGCTTTTTATTTCGAAAATACCACACAACGTGTCAATAAACCATCTCCTTCGCTGTTTTTTTTTTTCTGTTTTACATGTTTCCAAAATTTAAATACATTTTTCTTTTCTTCTGACTTAATCTTGTCATGATTGGTCACTATATTTTCATTCAAAATTATGTAAGCTAAATTATCTTCAATGTGTTTTCGTTCAACTTTCTCGTTCATCAAAATACACACACAATATTTCGAATGAATAATATTCGTGCTATAAAAAAAAACCGAAATTAGATAGATATGTAGAAATTGACCTGAAATGGAAAAAAAAATTAATTGTACATTTTTACATTCACAAGATAAATAATTTAATTACAAATTTGTATTTGACAAAATTTTTGTCGGACTAATGGTTGTCGAGATAATAGTAGTAAGACTGTTTTCAAAATGGGGGCACACAGGCTCGATTTTCTCGAAAATCGACACATATAAGATCCTAATGACCCCCTCCAACGAATAATGAAAGAAAAATGTTTACTTAAATTATTTTCATTCAAAAGTCTATCCCGACTGGACTAATACTTGTTCGTCAGTTTTCGAGCGCCTACTTTGCGTTCTTCTTCTCAAATTAGAAAAATTGATTTCGTGAAAAAATTATTGTCTCCAGAATTATTTATTTCCCTTCAATCGTGTACGTTCAAACAATTTTCCATTTAATACTTCAACGTAATTATGGAGAAGAAACGCATTTTTTTTTGGGCATGGAAGTAGGGGTACGAGTTGAACCCTTGAGTTTTGTTTTATAATTCAGTCGGTGGTTGTTATAATACACGAATAGGAATATAATGTTATCGTGAAAGTTGATGTTGTCGTGGTTGTGTGGATGGGTTGACAATGTTTTTATATTTTTGTTAAAGGATTTACTGTTGTTTAAAAAAAAAATATAAAAATTAAAAAAAAATATTTTTTCTGTTTGGGAAGATATTATAGCAATCAGACTTTTTTTAGTTGAGCTGGTATATTGTAATATCATGTTTATTCGTAAAACACTAACTTGTTTGGTCTCACTTTGAGATGAACCCACTCATGTTCGTACAACAAATTGTTCGTCACTAAAAAAATGCTGTCTTCTCAGAGAATTGATAAACACAATTGAATCGACTTTAACATTTATTCTCAGTGGTAGAGTTGCGCAGTTAAAGTAACCCTAAAGATGGTTCCTTCAAGGTACGAACATGCTGGAGTTTTTTGTTTATAAGTCTGTGGCCAAATTTTAGAAGCAATTCATGTCTTACTTGGAAATTTCTAAAATACCTACCTTTATCTTTCTATTTCCATTGGAAAATTTGATACTATTTTAATAAATATAGTTTCATTTTACGAAATTAAATGATTAAATATTTTACTCAGTGTACGAAAAGATGGAAAATTCTTTGGGTCAATTACCAAATCAGATGATTTGAATCATTTTATCTGTTTATTCTGTTACGGCTGTCAGTCAAAAGCAATCTTACTATTTGAAGTACTATTTAGGTCTATATATACTCTATCTTCATCTATTTTCATAGATTGTTATATATTCGTATCTACTATGTATATCCCACGCAACAATATAAAACAAAAATCAAAAAATATTGAGTGCGTAAACATCCTAGCTAACACACTTTTCAACTTGTCTGTCTTAAGTGATGCCATCGAAGGCAAATCAAAAAAAAAAGAAAAAAAGGAAGGAACTCTTCAAACAAAAATTCAAGGAACTTTTGTCGTTCTTTCACGTTCCTTGTATTTTCCCCTATTATAAGTAGTATAGGTATCCCTATACACACCCAACATAATACCCGCTCAGAATTCTTCACTTACAATCCTTGTATACGTCTGCCATCAGACGTCTTTTTACAAAATAAATATCCTGCAAAATTTACTGCTCCCCAAGCTACCTTCTGCTTTCGGCCAACATTTTTTTAGTCGTAAACTTTCGAAATGAAAGTTTTATATTGAAAATTATGTACCAGAAGGGAGGTGGGAGTATGATGATGGGGCAATCTTCTTTTCACTTTTGAGTGCGTTCAAAAATTGTAAGAAAAAAAAAACTGATGAAGGGATATTGGTGATGACTACAAGGATCAGTAAACAAAGGAGTATCCTTAGTGCGTGTGTGATTATTGAACTTTTTGTGGCTTTCTTTCAAAAAGTATTGAAAATTCGAATTGGAAATTTCCCCAAAGTATTGAAATGTCACTGTTGAGTTGTATCTTGTTGGCAGTAGTGGGCGGATTGATTGGCTTTCATTACCATGGAGAGCCTGAAGTTGAAAAAATTTATAGGAACAAAACATGATTCGCATTGAAAATGTTTTCTTTTTATTTTTTTTTTCTAATAATTCAATTTGCATTGATTTGAAAAACTTTGTGTGGGGAATTTTATTTATGGTTATATAAAGAATTAAGTGGGTGAATTGATATTGATGTCGCAAGTGGGATTGAATTATAATATCTTTTTCTAGAATCGCTACAATCACATAATAATTTGAATATAAATAATTCTTAACAGGGTTCTATTTGAAGCCGTAATATGAAAATAGATTTTAGAATCACAAAGAGAAACGTAATTTTTCTGAGAAATTTGATGTATTTGAAGACAAAGAAAGAAATTCAAAGAAAATTGTAATGTAAATTATTAATGAACGATGGAAGAATTGATTTTGTATTACGTTGTCAATGAATATAAAGGTATTTGCTTTTGTTTGTGTTTTTTGTTAAATTATAGTAGCTTTTTAATCAAGGTATTGTATACATAATCCAATTAACATCAAAGAAGGTACTTGTACTTCATCTTAGTTAGAAAAGGTTTAAGTTTTGTAGCTTTTTATTATCAATTTTTTGGAATATAGATATGGGGCGGTTTAAAAAGTAAAAATAAAAGTTTGGTCAATTTGCTTGAATTTAAGTTAAAATCTGAATGAGAATAATTGTATGTAGATGAAACACAGATATGGAATTAATCAGAAGCAGTGTTCGGAAAATACTTTTATACAGTATCGTTATCGTTATTTTTTTTTTCAAAGTAAACGTTAGTATATATTGCAACGAGTATTGCAATCCGATGATTGTTTAAAAAAAAGTATATGTACACAATAATGTTTATGCCATTTTATCTTGTCATCGTAAACATCAGGCAAAATCAAAAGTGTTTTGATCAAAAGTGTTTTGATTTTTCGTCAAAAAAATCCACTTATACAACTTTGTTTTCAAAAATACTCTTTTATAGATTGATGTAAAATGACTGACCGTCTAAGTTTCGCTTAGCTGGATGATCATCCATAAAACATTTGTCGTGCAACAAAAAACATTTTGGCGCGATTATTTTAAAAAATAACTCCTGATGGTAATGCTAACTTGACAGTCAATTTAGCACTTCCACCCCCGAAAAAGGATTAAATGAAATCAAAATTTAAAAAAAAACGTCATGCAACAATAAAAAATTGTCGCGCGTTTTTGTTTAAATAACCACACAAAACTAATTTTTCGGTCAAGTAGGACTTAATCATCGATAAAAAATAGGATAACGTAAATAGTTTCAGTTTATTTGTCGTGAATTTGTAGTGCAACTAAAAAATTTGTCTCTCTAATTATTTTCTTAAAAATAACCCATGGTAGTACTGACTTGACACTTGTATGATGAAGTCTAATACTACACTACTTAAGTAGTATCAGTTATCAAAATTTTCAAATACATATTAAGGACAGCCGGCACTTACGATTATTTGTCAGTATAGTTACAAAATTGTAAATATTAACATTCGTGCATTTACAATTTTCCAGTCACATGTGCGAGGTTTTTTATTTAAATCCAATGTGTTCTATTTGTTTGCAACTGTTCAGTCGTCTAAGTTCACCACCACCACCTGTGTGTTTGTCATTTCCCGTGAATTTATTCGCGTTATACTTTTTTATTTTCGACTAGATTGAATTCATTCGCTGAAGTGGTAAGCCTTACTTAACAAAAAAATTAGTTTTTTGGTAAAAAAAAAAAATTCCGCGACTAATTTTTTAGTTGCGTAACGTATTTACGACAAAAAGCGTCACTTATTTCCGTTGTCCTTTTTAATTTTTGATTACATTTTATTCTTTTTCTGGGGGTTATTTTCTAAAATAATCGCGCGGCAAATTTTTTAGTTGCACGACAAATTAACGACAAAAAAACTGAAATTATTTGCGTTATCCTCTTTTTTCTATTACATTTGATCCTTTTTCTGTGATGGTAGTGCTAACTTGACTGTTAAGTTAGCATTACCAGGGGTTATTTTCAAAAATAATAACGCGACAAATTTTTCAGTTGTACGACAAATTTACAATAATTAAACTTTTGATATTTAAAAGTCGTAATGCTAACTACTTTTTCTTATTCTTCGCCTTCTTTAAGAAAGTTGAAGTAAATCTGGCACCCATGCAACTTTCTAATGAATTATTTCTCCAGCTGAAATTCTAACTTTATTTGTATACGGGTTACGGTCAAGATTACTTTATTCGTATGTAATGTACCTCTTTTTCAATTTCGAATAGGTAGTTTTCTATTGATCTTTCAAGAAATGAAATATGATGTGCAATTTTGAATCCATTTGCGTTTGACGCTAAACAGATCTGGTACTGAAACTCTGCCTTGTGGTAGACCATTTGTATTATTTACAACCTTACCAGTGATGTTTTGTGTATCGATTACAATCATTTTCTTAAGCAATCTATTGTCACAAAGTCATCTAGAACAACCTTGCACTATGAGGATAAAGCTTTTATAACTTTTCAGTACCTACTGACGTAATATTGCATCGTCCTCATTTCGGAATATTGAAATGAATCCCACGACTATACTAAACTTCTTTAACATATAAAAACAGATACATATTAAAATAAACCTGTTTTTTTTAGACTCAGTATTCAAATAACATCTTCTCCAATTTCTACATTTTAGTACCTAATTTCAAAAAGGTTACGTAATTTATTTTATTTTTCAGGACCGCTATTTTGCATCTCTTCAATTGGCTATAGAGTCAAAATATGTGTTGATGAATGACAATGAATGAAAAGAAAAGTTAACGATCCAATAAATTAAATCGTAAAAATGAATTCAAGTCCTTTTTTGTATTATTTTTGAATGCTACTTCTTCTATCTTCCATCTATCCAACCCTGCAAATAACATTTCTATCCTTCAAACCAAAAAAACAAACAACTTCTTTCCAATAGTTGAATTGCATTTCAAATGGAAACAGTAATTTCCTTCTTCTTAAAATCTTCTATTAACTCGTTTTGGTAATTGTTAGAAGTGCACCAAGTTTATTGATTTACCCTTTTTCAAGTATATTTTCTTTTGTCAAGAGTAACTCACTATAACGTCTGAGTGTATTTTTAATGAGTTTTTATTAAGGTCCTTAATTACAACAGCAATTATCCAATTTTTTGAATTTTTTTTCAAATGAATTGAGTTGGCTAAACAGTAGGGCAATAAATTTTTTTTATTGGCGATGTTCTTTAAATTGAGATTGGTTTATTTTTTTTTTTTTTGTAAAAGATATTTATGTACTTAAACTCATACTTTTCTTTCTTAGGAAACAAGAGAAAATTTAGAGCAATTAAAATGAGCAAATATAAAACATTTGGGGAAGGTGAATGAAAAATGTTGTCAAAGATAAAACAAAAACGGTCTTCTTTAAAATTAAGTCATGCGTGGAAATTATTAACAGACGTAACCTTAATGAAATTAAGACGCACGGTTGGTGTTTACTGAAAATGTTCAAATTTAATGCTGGTCATTCAAAAGGTTATTTTTTTTTGTGGGCGGAAAGAATCCCAAGAGGCCAATTAAAATATATTTTCTTAGTTAAACGAAAGAAAACATAAAGTTAAAAATAGTTAGACACAGATTTTCCATATTTATAAGATCTTAATTATAAGAAATTTGCTTTTTAGTGAAGCGGGAGCTCATCAGTTTTTTTTCGCTATACTTTTGGTTCTTTTACTAGGTCAACCAATAAGCTACTTGCTTGAATTAACATTTTTTTTTGTTACAATTGGTAATGGCACAATATAAATTCAGCTTTGTTATGATAAGTCGTATTAACACATATGCGGCTTTATAGTATGATATGACCAGACACCAGGATAAACCGCGAAAATAAAGCTGAAAAGACATCGGTTCGAGCTCGACATTTAAGATGAAATTCCTACTTTTTGTCTTAGTCCTCCTCTAGAAGACATTTTTCATTCTAAATATCATGATAAAAAGACGTCGTTCGAACCACATTTAAAAATAACAGTCGGTTACTGCTAACACTATGGCAAACTTCCAGCGACCACTATTGGTTTTCTGAAAATCTTTATCTCTTATTTTTCTTTTCTTTCGTGGTCATTGCTTGGTGTTTCTGCCGGCTCGATCTCTAGCTTGCTGTGTCCAGTTACTTATATTAAGTAATTGAAAATCTCATAATACTTGATCACGCAGCAGAATTAGAGGTCTGCCTCTGTTTCTCGTTCCTTCTTGTCTGCCTTCAAAGACTTTACGGGTATTCTTTCGCTCTATACGTGTCCTAGCCAAATAACCCCAGAAGTTTCTTGACTAGGCTCATATCTTTGCGTATATATTCTTTCCTATATATCTTCAGCCAGATTGCGTGGGCGGGAATGGTATAATAGATGGAGTGCTCGGCTGTTACACCAGAGGATGCCATTTCAATACTCACTCGGGTACATTACATCAAGACCAAAAGAGGGTTCATCTGTCTGATTCCGCAGAACCGGTTGAAATCGTCAGCATACCCAAGATATTGTGTAGATGTGTTGGACTACCTTCTCAAGAACAATATTAAAGCAGCTACATTTTTCAGTCTTCTGGTGGTCTTCAACGTGATTCTCTTCCAATTTTGACGAAAAACGAGCACTTACGTCGTCCTAATAAGTCTTATCAGTTTTACACGAATAACAAAACTAGCCATACACCGATTTAATTCTACTCTATTAACACCATCATTATGCGGTTTTGATATCAATTATATGGTGATACTGATTACCAGTATCGATACTTAACTCTTAATATTTATCCAGAATCTTGTGCAATGTGAAAATTTGCTCGGTGGTTGATTTTCGCAACTGATCCTGCATTAAGTCTTCAAAAACCGCAACGATATATAAGATCGAATATAAGGTCGATCGAACGTATGGTACTGTGGTTCCAATCGTCGCCCATACTTTCTTCCGACCAAATCTTACTGATGAGCTGATTTATTTTCTTTAGAAGAGGTCATCTTTAGCGCGTTTGAAACGTTCCGCTTGTACTCCTTTGCTTTGTTTCGACTTTTTTCTCGATTTAATCGAGTGAATGAAAATCTTGTTCGTTATCTACTTATAGGTTGTCAAACTGGTGGTGTTCGTTGTTATGGGATATTGGAATCCAGCCCTACAAAGTATCTGGTTGAAATCATGCTTCAAGATGATTAACATTGACTGTACCTAAAAATTTCTAAACTTCTACATCGCATCAAGATGTTCTTGTTCCTTTTTCTTTCTCCAAAGCCGGTGGTTTTCTTATACCTTCTTCTTTTAACGTAGAGTTGGCAAGATGGCCTTATTTTCTTTTGGTGCCATCACCTGTATGACTTTTGGTGCCATCACCTGTATGACTCGTTTGGCTGAGCACAGTTGGAGTCAAACCAGATAGTTGAAATGTTCTTCTGGGTTTATTTCATTAGTGGGGATTTTAGCGAGCTCCAAGAAGATGCAGTCAGCATAGACTAAAGCAGTCACTTCGGATTGGAATTTTTCGAAGTTAAAGTTTGCTTCTCTGAAAGTGTGTTTCGGAATGTCTTCTCACTTCTGTTTTATAGCAACATGATCGATTTTGTTGCAAGTTCGATCATTGGGTGATTGCTATGTGGCCTTGTGGATGCTGTGCTGCTCATCATAATGTTCTTTCAAGAAAATACTAAAATCAATCTTATTCTTCTTTGCCTCGACAATGTTATATGATCTCGAATTGGATCACACCTTTACCTATCCCACTTCTCCACTTCACGTATTGATGTCGGCAAGTTTCCCCGTTATGGATTGTTTCATGTCTTAGGCCAACTGAATGCTGCGGTGGAATCGGCTAAGATGATTTGTGATAAGTGATAGTCATCTTCTCATGAAATTGACGTTTCATTTTTATTTTTGTGTCAATGGGACTAGAGTTACCACATGCATACAATTTTTAACTTTTTTTTAAATTTTAGTCACCAAATCATCAAAAAGAATATTTCTTTTATCATATGAGTATACAACAATCGAAAATAAATGGTTAAATTTAGAAATATTGCATTTAATCACTAAAAAAATAACAATTTTAATTAATTTACTTGAAAATATGACTACGGCAACAAAGTTTTTCACAAATGTCACTGACAAATTGAACAAAGTTGAATTGAGTTGAATTGGTGGATGTGATCACCTTACGCAGAAGGAAAAATCAATTTGATCACAAATGATGATCAAAAATGTGACAATCAACTATCATCTTACGCGATTCCACCACTGGTGTCGCTTTCCCAGGAATTCTTGGGCTTGGGTCTCTTCGCCGATTGTATACCATTACGTTGTATAAAAGTGCCTTTCGGACGGGGTTTTCAGCGTATCTCTTACGTAAATGACAATACCAAGCTGAGTTTGTCGTGCTGTATTTTATCAATGATTGTATATTTGACTTGGAGGCTTCTTCGGGTTTTTTTTACTTCTGATCTGATTCGGCCTAGCTGCTGTTATGCGAAGCATCTTTATCTCAGTTGAGGCCAATTTGCTTTTCAAAATACTAAAAGCAAAAGATACTTGAAAAAAATGTATTCTGTATTTCATTCATAATTTGTTGGTAAAGAAACAATGTTTTGGAAGGCATATTGAAATATACAGGTAGTCATTTAAAATGGAACTATTTGGTCTCTTGGCATTCTTAAGCTCAAAAGTGAATGTTTATGACTCAAAAAATTTTAAAATGCAATGATATATGGGAACCTGTTGTATACTGTATATCAACTTCACGCCATCAAACTTATCCAAACTCAACAATTTTCCATAGTCAATTTTCAAAACTTTTTTTTAACATCTGGTTGTGGTTTCATTTTGCATGAACCATTTTACATTTCTCAACAAGGAATTTCGATAAAAATAAATTTCTTAAAATAAACGGCAACAAGCTTCCTCTAATCTAAAAATAAAACAAATCTATTTAACATTTCATGGGGAATTAAGTTTTATCGCCTCAATTTACTTTTACCTAGATTTCGTGATACCAAATTAAATTAATCTGTCACCAACATCTGAGTAAATCCTATATAAAGATACATTTTAATAGCAAAAAGATACCTACATTTCTAAAGGAAATGTGATACAAAATAAAAAAGAAAACACGTAACAATTTAAATATCCACTTTCTTGCTTTGATTTAACAATCAAGGAAAAAATATCAAATCTATTTATAGTCGACAACTTTTATCGTCTTCTGGATATACCTATATTTACCTGAGATTTAAATGTCACCTACTAAACGATTACCAAATTGTTCTCCATTTTGATTACCTATTTTTGGGTACTTCATTCTGTTAGTGAATTGATTGATGGTAAGATATTAGAATTTTTTTTATAAATATAATATAAAAATATCAATAGAATTCATGCGCTAGAAAGAAAATGAAGTAAATTTAATTATTTTAGTGTTAGGTGTTTAGGAAATGAGTTTTATTGGATGTTTGAAATGCAGGATCAAGAATGTAGATAAATCTATGCGTAAATTATACAAATACGACAGATTCTTAAAATAAGATTTTTCTTTCTTCTATTCCTATTAACAACCAATAATATAAATGTTTGAAAATTAATATCTTCTACTTCTTCCTCTTCTTCCTCTTCTTCTTCTTCATCTTCTTCTTCTTCTTCTTCTTCTTCTTCTTCTTCTTCTTCTTCTTTTTCTTCTTCTACGTCTTCTTCTTCTTCTTCTTCTTCTTCTTCTGCTTCTTCTTCTTCTTCTTCTTCTTATTTTTCTTCTTCTTTGTCTTCTTCTACGTCTTCTTCTTCTTCTTCTTCTTCTTCTTCTTCTTCTTCTTCTTCTTCTTCTTCTTCTTCTTCTTCTTCTTCTTCTTCTTCTTCTTCTTCTTCTTCTTCTTCTTCTTCTTCTTCTTCTTCTTCTTCTTCTTCTTCTTCTTCTTCTTCTTCTTCTTCTTCTTCTTCTTCTTCTTCTTCTTCTTCTTCTTCTTCTTCTTCTTCTTCTTCTTCTTCTTCTTCTTCTTCTTCTTCTTCTTCTTCTTCTTCTTCTTCTTCTTCTTCTTCTTCTTCTTCTTCTTCTTCTTCTTCTTCTTCTTCTTGTTCTTCTTCTTACTCTTATTCTTCTTACTCTTATTCTTCTTACTCTTATTCTTCTTACTCTTATTCTTCTTCATCTTCTTCGTCTTCTTCTTCTTCTTCTTCTTCTTCTTCTTCTTCTTCTTCTTCTCGCGCTGCAAGGAATGCTCATCATTTTACCCTAGAGCCCAATTTCGGACGTACATTGAACTACAGAGATTCTTTCCTTAACCGCACAACAAGAATGTGGAATGCTTTACCTGGCCCAATTTTTCCCTCCCATTATGAGGCTCAGACATTTAAAACTAATGTGCATCGGTATCTCCTTTCATCTACCCTTCAATTTTCCTAACCGCACGCACTGTGTTAAATCATCATAAGGGTATTCATAACCCCTTGAGTGCGCGCATATTAAAAAAAAAAAGCAACAGAACGTTGATCCAATGAATGTAAATGTGAATCTAGAAGATATTAGCCGATGGTATTAAGCAGAAAACGTTCTGGAATGGATTAATTGAGGATATTAGACATTAGTATATACCCAAACCCTATTGAATGACTACTTTAACTTGAAAAGCTTAGTGCGTGCCTCCTTTAATACTCTAGAGTAGCTCATCCATCTGTCAGTAAGTGGAAACTCCCAGACAAGTGGGAGAAAACTAAATACCAATATACCAATGAATTATAAAGACAGTTTACAAAATGTAATGACACACTATTAAAATAAACAACACCATCTGCGGAGTAGCTGTCTTTGCCCATTTAAGGTTGTCTATTATTGTAATAATTTATACTTCTATCATTTAGGTACACTATAAACTAAAACCACACATTTTGAATGTAAAAAGTAGATTGTCTTCACCCTTGTCAATCCATTACACCAATGAAATGTCTACTAAATTGCTATAAGTCCAACCTCTCTGTGACCTTCATAGAACTTCTTTTTTTTGTATTTGGCTTTCAAAAATTCTTTGAAAATACTTTAAAGAAATATGTCAATGCCAAATTATGGTGAATTCGTTATGTAAAATAATATTTTTGTAACATTCTTTCGAAAGCAAAACCCTTTAATCATTTTTGTTTTGTTAAAAAGGTCATGCCGAATGGAATTCGAATGAAAAATCAGTTTTTTTTATTTTGTATACAATTTAAGAGTTCTTTTCACAATGAACCCCATGATGGACACAACATCTGAATGTCAGATTTAGTGTAGGTGTTGCATCATCACCGTCTTATATTAAAGTTTCCAAACAAATTTCGACCCACGCGGAAACCTTCCCACGTGTAACTATATATATGTCCAGCTTAGCTATATGAATGACTATTTAATAGATTTAAGCCCTTTCGTGTTACAACAACTTTTCCCAATTTTGGTTTGGTATATTACTCTATAACTTATCGATTTCCTTTTTCATTCGTATATTTCTTAAGATTTAGCTTTTTGGGTTTCAAAAACTTCCTAAACATGGCATTCAATATTTCAACCTGATAAATACTTTCAATAGACACTCTTAATATACACGCAGCCATCTTTTGCCTTTTCAAATGCCCACCCCCATCATGGTCCTTCCTTAACCGAATTAAGAGTTAAAATCTTTGAATCCGATGCGTGACAAGAATTTCATTCGAAAAAATAAGCATTTTTGACACCACAGGAGCACACATGCTCCTATATGAGAGGGAGAATGAGGATCCGACCCAAAGTCAAGGGCTCTATTTCGTTGTCGACTTTCCTCGTAAAGACTTGGAAATGTTTACCAATTCAGGGTGTTAACTGTGGTTGCTGGTATTGAAGTTAATTCCAAATATTTGCCATGGGGTTTTCTATTTGGTGAACATTTTCAGTTCAATAAATAAAGAAATATTTAAATGAAAAATAAAAAAATATTTGTAGCCCCCATGTTAAAGCTTGAGCCTTTAAGTGTATGAGTAAATTTATGAGAAGGACGTGTGGAAAACCCAATTTCAGTAAAAATATTATTAACTAATTGTCTGGTAGAAAATTTTAATTAAGGACATAGTTGATTCTTATACAGGAAACAATATTACGTAGATGAATATCGCTGCCAAAATGTTTAACTGCGACTTGTAGAAAGAACAATTATTGTAAGAACCCCTCTCACCTTTCACGTAAAAAAGGTTCACCTTTTCACATCTAAAACGTGTCATATCAAATGTTACCATTTAATATTGAGAAACAGAGAAATAGATTTTCATCATGACTATTTTTTTTTGTGTTTACCTTTGTTTTTATTGACATATCGTAAAATTTCTGGAAACTGATTTTGGGTTTATTGCCTTTTTTTGTTTTGTTTTTTTTTTTGCGAATTTCGGTTGAGAGTTAGTTTGCGTGTGACGAGCAATCCTTTTTTTTGTTTACCTCTATACCTTTTATCATTTAATGTTGTTGACAGAAGGTGACTTTAGATATAATTGAATCAATAAATAATATACATAGATACATTTAGGACAGTATTATTTGATATAAGGAATGTTTAATAAATTTTATGCAAATGACATGTAGCCACTTTTAGTGTGGTAACATTGATTTAGGATATTTAAATTGTTTTATATTAAATTTGGTGATTGAAGATGATTAACATTAAAGAATTTAGTTAAGATTAAAATTGACTGATTTGAATGAAAAAGTAAATAAAAACTGAAAGGGTTTGTCGAATAAGTCCTTTTATATTCTTGTGATTGTTTTGTCAGAATTTATAAATGACCATAGTGGATTGAATGATAGTTATTTCGTTATTCGACAAAATAAAATTGACAGACGAAACCCACAGCAGATCTTTAATGAAATAGGAAAGTTGTGATCCCAATCGATATCATAATATCGTCGGAAAAGAAGAAGAAAAAGGTGATTCAAAGAAGTACTTTTCTTAGTGCCGAATATTTTTCTGCTGAAAAAATGGCATATATCCATACATATGTGGCATCACTGGGCTTACTCGAAAAAAGAGCGGTGAGAATTGTCCCTGTTTTAAATTTCGTGATAAAAGCGGACGCATCGATTTTTTTTTCAAATTCTTTACGGGGGAATCTCATAAAATGATAAGCCTTTGGCGATTTTGAGTTGGCCGAAATTTTAGCTCGATTGGATAACACTAAATGATAACGACGATTGCTCAAATTTTCAAAAAAACTTCCTTTTTCAATTTTTGAAAATTCCTTTTTTGAAGCCAAAAAGAAGCATCGGAAACGGTCCTTTTTTTCATTTCGGTTGCGTCCGTAGCTAAACCAAAAAGAGCTAATAGAGCTAAAATGTTGGCTCGATCTCAAAATTTGCAAGGGCTGGTCATTTTATGAGGGCCCCCCGGCACATTTTCGAAGAACGATCACCCTAGTGCTGATAGATTTAAATATGATCGGTTTCCTTTTAAAAACCTAGTCAAACCCTTTTTATCTAAAATTAATTTTTATGAAGTGCAACTCAGATGTGTTGGCCAAGTATTACCTTATAGCCAAACATGACTCAATGACTGAAACAAAGCACTAGGGTCCTTTGCGATAAATTTCTTCCTCTTATCATAACATTTATTGACTTAAGGAACTGTGAAGTGAGAGTAACAAACAAAAATATGTTCCATTCATTCAATTATTGCATCATAGCGGTTGGTAATTGTTGAAATTCCCTTAAAAAAAAAAATGCAGCAACTCCAGCATTCAGTTGGTCTCAGACACGGAACAATCCGTAACCGGGAAGATTGCCGACATTTTCTGAGGTCAACCCGACTAACCCCAAAAGCAGATCAGTAGGTAAAGTGAAGAAGTGAAAAAGGTGTGTTCCCAATCGAGATCATAACATCGTCGGAAAAGGCGAAATAGAAAAAGAATTGGTGGTATGCTGGTAATCTTTTCAGAATGAACCACAAGAAAATTTTGCGATGTCCAAAAAGATTGTATTCTTTACGCACGGATTTCAAAATATCTCTGTAGGTTGTAAGATATTTGCCAGTCATTGGAATTTCTTTGTCATCAGCATAAGCCACGATTCGTATGCTTATTGCTCTTTGTATCGTAACAATTTTTGAAAACTAGTACAAAGAGTAAAGGTGATATAATTCCCCCTTGTGGTGTTTCTTTTGTTACTTTTTTAACGATACTATATTCTCTCAGTTGTCAGTTTGTGGTTCAGATATTAACCATTGCAATAATTAAATCTAGAGCAGGAGTCTTAACTCCAAATTCTTCCGAAGCTGATTACATAGAGTCTATACATATATGTTCTGTTCAAGATGTACATTTTTAATATTTTTAAACTACCGTGTCGTTAAAAGTTTTTTTTTTCAAAACTTTAACGAAAACGGCTTTAACAATTTTGATGAAATTTCTTGTATGCGCCATATGCATACATAAAGTATTTGCAAAATAACTGCATTTTAGATTTTTGGCAATAAATGTACATAATGAGAATTGATATCTGCTGAACCGATTTTATTGAAAAAAGATGCCATCTAAAGGTTTCTTTTTTTTTCATCAATACATGTTTAGTTATTTTCATATTGATGCTTTCTATCTTACAGTATCTTTCAATTAATATTTTGTAATAAAAGTATGCAACAAGCTAGTTCGTCTAATTAAAAAAAAACATCTTTTGATAGTTGGGAAGATTTAATCTGAATTCTCTCGCAATAGTAATATACTAAGAGCCCAGAGCAATTTTTGGAAGTGATTGATAACCCAATGAAGTTGGTATCAGACGATAGCACATTAATTGGCATTTTCAAAAGTTAGCGTCTTGCAGTCCGAAGTTGGGGCATTTGTGAGAAAGACTACATCAACAGTGCATAACTTTTTTTATAGACAAAATAATTTTGTTAAGCACTTAAATTTAATTTAAAAGATAAGTGATCGGAAATATGGTGTTGCAAGACGTTTTTCAGCGGGCTTTCTGCTTGCAAGACGCATTTAAAAAATTGCAGAAAGCGCAGCGAAAAACATCTTTCAAACCCATATTTGCTATCAGTAGACAAAGCTCAAAAGTTTCTTAATTAATTTAAAAAGGATTGTCAATATTATTTTGTCTCCCGAAAAAATTGCATTGTTGCAAAAATGTATTCTCGAAAATACCCCCACTCTGGACTGCAAGACGCCGACTTTTAAAAATGGCAACTACTTATAGTCCATTCGAATCATACCAACTTTATCAGTTACACCCAAAAATTTTTGTGGTAAGTATAAAGTTTTTCTTGTAAAATGTGGAAAAGAGAATTTTGCTGTTTAACAATCAAAATTAAATTTTTATAAATAATATTATGTTCGAACTGTGATCAGAAGATATTAAACAAACGTGACGTCTCGAAATAGAAAGAAAAGCAAAATTTCTATTATCGTGGCTAGAAGGGTTCGAGTCGAATAAAAGTGGGAAACAAACCATAAAATAATTGAATTTATTAACAAATTAAATATATATCACTGACACTATGTGTTAAGGAATGAATATTTATCTGTAGTTCATTATTTTAAACCACTAACATATTTACACGGAAATACGTAGTATGAATCCGATTCGATGAAAAAAAAAACAAACTTTTATCTGTCAAATACTTTAATAATTCTATAATTCATTCCCTAATGAGTTTTTAACTCAAAAAATTCTTATGATTGGTTGGCCAATTTCGATAATAAACCGCACCCAATTTAAATGAATCGCCCCCTCATCGAAAAATTAACCACTCTGTGTTGTGCATCCGTGCGAATAATAAATGATTTCCACGAAAACAAAGGTTAGTGGCCTTTACATCATTGGATGCGTTTCGCCCAAATAGGTATATATACACGGTGGGCTTATCAATAAGATGCCGTGTACCTATTTTTCTTAGACGCATGATTTGTTTTGGTCGATGGAAGAGACCTTATTAAACAAATTTGCAATTACTGCTGTTAATTATATTGTTGGGAACCTTGTTTAAGGTTATGCACCAACTTAAAAGAAAGATTACCCCTGGCCAGGCTTTACAAGAAATTAAAAAATTTAAAACAATAACAAATTATTGTTTTTGGTTTGTGATGTATAAGTGAAAGATTTTCACGAAAACAAAGGTTAGTGGCCTTTACATCATTGGATGCGTTTGATAAGCCCACCGTGTATATATACCTATTTGGGCGAAACGCATCCAATGATGTAAAGGCCACTAACCTTTGTTTTCGTGAAAATCTTTCACTTATACATCACAAACCAAAAACAATAATTTGTTATTGTTTTAAATTTTTTTAATTTCTAATAAATGATTTCGTTACATCATGATATCCCATTGAATATATTTTCCTTTATTTTGTACGCGAAACTTTCACTCACGTGAAAATACCCCATTTTTCGAAAGAACAATATTCATATCCTCGACTTAGGGAAACTAAATTTTGATTACGTCAAAACGTATCAAATTTTCATCCGGTGAAGAGCCTTAAACGAAAAAAAAAAAATATGAAAGCAGTATAACAATACTGCAACAACAACAGCAACAAAAATAATCAAGGAAGTTTTTGAAAGGATGCTCGAATAAAGTGTTGCAAACTAACAAACAAGCGGAATGCAGGACTTTTATCCCCCCCCCTTCCCTACGTGTAGTTATATATATCCACTGTATCGTGTTTATCCTAGGATTTCTCACAGAGAAAGGATCAGCAAAGTTGGGTGTGTCATGTGACAACAGAGAAAAAGTTCTATTTTTTTCATGTCGAAACATTTTCCGCTGTTAAATTGGAAACTTTAAACACTATTTTGCAGTATCCTTCCATTTAAAAGCCATGCACCAGAAGTTGGTGCGGTGGATATTTAGAAAAAAAAAAAGTACGAGGAGGGTTGGTTAGAGGTGAAACACGTGTCGTCAGGTGTTGTGGAAATGTTCCTTGTAAACACGAAATGTAAACATTCATACATAAAAGAATAACCTGAAGCTTCAGTTAGCACTATGGGAACCTTTTATTTTCCTTTTTTTTATTTTGTTTATTGTGGAAGGATGTCATTTTTAGTGTTTGTTCAGTAACGTTTTGGTAGAATTAAAATTCATCCAGCTTAAGAGACAACCATTTTGTGTCCTTATCGTATAGTGAATGATGTGCTTTACATATGGTTCTGGAAATAAATTCTCTGTTTCCTTCTGGGTGTATATTTAAATTGGATTGCCTAGGATCTATCAATATATTCAAATGCTTGGGTAAATACAATTGAATTTCACACAGAATCAATCAAAAGAAAGGAAGAACAATATTAGCTTGAATAGTTTTGCAGCTGAATTTACATAAAAATCAAAAATCTAATTTTATGACTGCTTTTTATCGTAAGAATCCAAAACTGGACAATTTATATTGAAGGCAGGAAGTTAATTGATGCATAACATTATGAGGTTTGTTGCTCCAATTTTGCGGTAGATGACCGCATCAAATTCAATTCTCCAAGTAAAAAAATGTATGTCGATAATACCTCACGAACATATCATTTTATTCCATTTCAATATCTATCCGCTCTTATTGGTAAACTTTTCTAAGTATTAAAATCAAAATCAAAAGTAGAAATTAGTACTTTTATGTACTCATACCCAATAATGGATTTATTTGCTAAGCTCAAAGTTTTTTTTATTTAACACTTAATTTCATTATACGGAAGGATGCGCACCCAATAAGTCATTTAAGTTTATAGCCAAACATAAAACTAATTACGGTCGAAACTAAAGATATAAAATAAATATTGTAAAAGCATATTGGTGGTATGTTACAATACTGATAACGACATACAGGCAGTGTATTAGGTTTTGGATTTGTAATAAATTTTTTTTCGATAGAAAAGATCAAAAGGAAAGAATGCTGGAATATTAGTTTCCTTCTGTTTGTTGCAACTGATTCTGCCTTTAGTAAATTATTTCACGTACTTTGTATTGGCAGAATGTTGTGGAACAAAGAAAAAGTTGTTAAACCTGCACACTTATTCCCAAGATATTTTGAACAAAACCAAAAGAAAGACTTAAGCCTGTGTCTGTATGTTAACTTAAGATTTTACTTGCGATTATAGGTACTATAAGGCAAGTTATGCATTCGTAAAAAAAAAATTGAGATAACAATCAAACATGACATTACGATGATAGGTCATCAGTTTGTGTGTAACAGCATCTACAGCGATTTCCTTTTAATTTGGTATGTATAGGGTTTGTACACTATTCCTTAGAAGACGATTCCAACAATTTTCTTCAAAGTAATTAGAGACGTTTTTTATCTGATTGTCTTTTGTTCAGTTGCAAAAAAAAAAAAAATGTTGGCAAGCCTATTAACGGTACCTCCCATATAATATAACTATATAATATTTTTCTTGAGCTATCTCATGAACGGGCTAATCTATTTTAACCCAAATATTTTTTAAATCAAAATGACTTAATCAAGTTTTAATACCAAAATTTTGCAAAAGTGCTTAGTTTTAGTTTTAATTAATTGTTTATTTTGTTTTTTTGTAAATGCAATATATGGAAAACGGCTTGAATAGAAGAAATTGTTTTTTCTGCCTAAAATGCAAATTATTTAGCTTTAGCACTTAAATTTGGAGTAGGTACTTCAAATTTGCAAAAAAAAACTTTTTTATAAAAATTATTAAGTAAACGTCGATTTATTTAAAAAAATTGGAATATTTTTTTATGATTTTGTTCGTATTTCTCATTTTTTTTTAAATATTATTAAATTTATTTTTATTAATTTTAATTATATTTTTGTGGAAACTTGCTGCCAGATCAAGTTTGTGCGACCCAGTTGTTGTGGAATAACCTAGGTATAACTTTTTACCAGATTTTTAATAAATAAATTTTAGTAACTGGCGTAAAATTTTAAACGATTCAGCATTATACTAAAACATATTTAGCATGCTTAATCGTTTTAAATTTTGTATTTTTGTTTACCAAAATAATACGTTTTTTTCAAAATTTTTGTTTGAAGACTTATAACTTTTTGAATTTTACATTTCTGTTTAGCAAGTTCTCATATCTCAATGTGATTGTTTCGCAAAAATTCATTACGCAATTTTTTATCTGGCATTTTATTATTTCGCATAGAAAAAACAAGGCAACAACTGGTTTGGCATAACAGATAGAGGAAAGTAAACATACAGCTGATTTTGACAACATACAAATATTGGATAAAGATTTCGCGCGAAATTCATTAACACGAAAAGATCCAAAGGCAAATAATAAAATTCTGTACCATTTTCTGCATGAGTTACCTTGTATTGATCTTGAGGGTAAATTATTATCAGCAGCAATAGTACTTCTTATTGCATCTTGCACGATCTTAACTTCTTTGTTAACATCAAAACTTTGAGCGCGAATCTTATTCTCTAACAAAACATTTAGTTATGTTATTATAAATATTTTACTGTCCATTATCTTCTATGCCATGATAACCCAAGCATACAAAAATATAACGTACCTATTTAACACCACAACATCAAGTTTTCAAGCTTGAAAAAAGAACCCGTTAACATTAAATTCACCTTTGTTTCTTATGGATTCAGAAAACGCATGTTTTTTCCGAACTTTTTATAAAATAAACGACGAGAAAATTAAAAAATATATTTTGACGGTTGGCAAAAGAAGATTTCGCAAAACAATATTTCTTGATTCAAAGCCAAAAGAAATGTTGCCAAATAACTATTGCGAGACAATTAAAATATAATTTTATATTTACGGAATGAGATTTGTGAAACAAGTACCGTCCAAATGAGCCTCACAAAAAAAAAAAAAAACAAAAACAAAACAAACTATTTTTCAAAAAATTTTGCTGGCGGGTGATATTGTTGAGAAAAAGTTTTAAAGAAGATATGTTAAATTTCCCCGAAATTTTAGCCACCGTTTAAAAGATAGTCGTAATAAAATTAAAACGGTTTTATGACAGTTACTTTATTTTGTATTTTTTTTTTATAAAACATTATTTCCAAGTTTTTTATGTAATATTAAGTTAGGCTATTCGGCGAATAAATTTACAAAAAAGTCAGTAGATTCACAAAAAAAAAAAAAAAAAATGGTGCACACACCGTTTATTAATTTTTTTTTTGTTTTTTCTTTACTTTACCTTTGGAAACAAATCACTCATTCATAACAAATGTTAACAATATTGACAATTTTTTGAAGGAGAAAACTAGATGAATGGTTGAAGAAAATCGTACCAACTCGTTAGACTTTACTTTTCGATACATCTAGATCTAGACTGACAGTTAGAAAGATAGACAGAATTGGCGGACCCACTTCTTTTCTACTCTACCATTATGATGTCATGTTTGATTGTTATCCCAATTTTTAAACGAATGCATAACTTACCTTATTGTTAGGACCTACTTATGATATAAATAAGACTGACAATTTTTTTGCTAATCTTCAGTTTATACGATTCGATTTAAAAAATTATTGCCCGAAAATTTAAAACTGCACATTCATGATTTTGTCCATAAGGGGGACGATATAATATTTAACTACACAAAAATAATTGCTCAAAAATAAAAAAATCTTAAAGCTAATGCATTTTTCATAAACGGTTATAGAAACATTAATTGACTCTGATATTTGGTCTAATAGATCTGATAAGATAGGTACATATGTATATTGTATACCTCTATAAAAACTCAATAGATTTTGTTTTTAAAATAATCATGCAAGGGTTTTTTTTTATTCCATTTAATATTTGTAATAGATAGTACCTACATAGTTTTATAAACTGCGAAATTTTCAACCATTTGCCAGGTAGCTATAGTGCCTTCAGGGTAAGATTCCAGGAAATATGCTTTTAAATTGGATTCCTAGAATAAATACAATTTTAAATTGAATTTAGAATTTTACATTTTGAAATTTTCTGCTACTTCCTTTATTATAGGTTTGTTTTTCATAAGCTTTCAAATTAAATTAAACTACACAAACACATTCCGCTAAAGAGTATTTATGTATCTTTAGTTTTCAAATAGAGTTTGAAAATAGTCTAAGGCTATATCAAAATGTTATTTAAGTCAATCGTTATAGAATTTTATAAATAAAATAATTAATTTTCTGATGATTTTATGAAATATTTTATAAATTTTTAAGCTAAGATGGAATTGCATAGAAACATTTTCGAGTTTTATAAGTTGAGAAAAATCATTTGCTTAAGTTTTGGTTTATAGTATATGCGAATTGAAGAAAATCTCAAGTTAATGCTTGAGCATCTTTTCAAAAACTCTTTTCATAGCATAATTGGGCAAAGGTTTCCTGAATTTATTTCGAATTGAGTATGACGGCTATGAATTAAACCCTCAATTTAATTAGCCTTGATTGACTTAAATCTGCTAAATTGCAGATTGTGTTAAATTTTAAACAGTTTTCTAGTTGAGTGTTGATGTCTTTAACAAAACTGTACAATTTAAATTTTTAAATGTCGATTTTTCAACGTGCTTTCCAATTTAATGACTTAATTCTATTACCAACATCGAAATTTTTTTTCTATAAATTGATTTTGGCAAATGTTGCTGTCTTTTTTAAACTACAAGTCGTTCACATTTATGGTATACAATCAGGGAATGAACTAATCTGCATCATGTCCTTATGTTCAATAAAGTTTCAAATACTAACACAGTGAACAATTTCAGAACTTCATAATTTAATATTTCAAAAAGACGAAAATTAAATTGATTTCCGTTTTCCGATATCTATTTCCGATTTAAGCAAATCTTAAGGCAAAATTGCATATTGTATCCTTAATAAGTACAAAACCCACGTTGATCAAAAAATGAACAAAAAAAACGTGCCAAAACTCAAAAAAATGCTTCTCTTTATTTTATTTGACTTTGCAAAAAGTTCGTGACACATCAAAAGAGTTTAATCGTTTATTTTTTTTTTAGATTAAAGTCTGAAAAGCGTCATCGTAATTTTCGTCGTCAGAAATGATGACATATTTCCCAACATTATTCAATCCGTCGCGTCACGTCGTCTGCATGAGTAAAAAGCAATTTCCTGTTGCTTCTCTCACCAAAGAATCTAGATGCCTTTTAGCATTTGACTGTATATGCCTTAGGACGAATTTATGTATGTATATTTCCTTTAAGGATATCATCACCTTAACACATTTTGTATTTTATTTTGACAACATTTACCTATCTACATAACCTAACATGATTGAATGAAATCTTATTTCCCACAGAGCCAATTTATTTATGCCAAACACACAAAAAGTTATTGACTCTCCTTGCACTTTGTTTCTACTGTTTTATTATATCTTGCTATAGCACTTAAGAAAACAGGATGTTTCGTTGAAAGAAAACAACAATTTTCTTTCTCCATTTGTATTAGATTTGTCGTTTATATGAGTAAAATGTAATAAAATTTATAGGAAGCCATATTACATTACCGCACCAACAAAGTTTGAATAAGTCCATCCATAACACTCATGGGTATATGTAGAGATATTCTAAATGCCGTTATCGAAGACATTAAGAAAACTCTTAGAAGATACATTATACTATAAGACATCCTCTTAACAACTTTGTATAACATGTTGCTTATCCCCTAATGATCTTAGAACCACTTTGTAGGCCCAGACACAATTATTCAATCTCAAGATAGATTATTATGTAAGAGTGTCCTTCTTTGGGAAATTAAACTCATTATTAAGTCACATAGAAAACCTTTAATGTCTGTTGTGCCTGTGTTCATTCTATTTCGAAAGACTCTGGAGTACTGTTTGAAAATGGAAGTACAATTCAACTTAAGGATGCGAAGATAGTCGAGACTCGTGAGTATAAATATTTGATTTTAATCAGTCACATTGTCCGGTCTCTGAGATTTGACGGGACACTCAAATATAATTATACTGTAGAGCTATTAGTATAACGAATGATGGAAATCAAAAGACAGACTTTCATAACACTTATCAGTTCGGGCATGCTAAGTTGCGGCGGTGCACAGTGGGGTAGCTTATATGACATCTGGAATAAAATCAAAAAAAAAAAAAAAAAAAAAAAATAGACATTTTTTATGCTCATTGGTTAGGTGCAGAGAATTAACTTCACGGGAACTAACTTCACCACTAGTGGGAACTTATTTCACTTATTTTTAGTGAAGTAAATTCCCACTAAAAATGAGAACTAATTTCATCTGAAGATTGTGTGAAGTTAATTCCCATCTACAATTTTTATTACAGGAGATATGAAGCTGAACACATGTCGCGACTTTAGTTCTAACGATTTGATGACAGATGCTTTTTTTTACCTGGTTTACTTTAAAACCAACAAACTTCGCCTGTCTTTGTTTAATGTAAAGGGCTCTATGACAGAACGTTTAGAGTGCCGGTCTGCCGACCACAGCAGTTGTTGAAGATAGAGTCTTCCATATGATTTGGTCTTCCACAAGGAAGCTATTCTTCAGTTTTCTAATATTCAAAGTGTTTTTTTTATGGTGACGACTTTGAATTCTTTCCCAGCATAAAGAATGGACTGGATAATGATTCTTTAAGAAGACTTACCCCACTTGCATGAAACTTTTTTGACAATAGTGACCACAGATTTATCCATGAATAGGCACTATATCTACATCAAAATATAAACCCGTTGAACCACTACATTTAACGCTCAAGAATTCATCGTTTGGAACCGAAAATGTTCAAAAAAACGCTGTATTTAATTTGGAGCATTAGAATGTGATTTGAAAACCGATCAGATACAGAAAGCTGTTTGTATTGACAGCGAAAAAATTAGCGGCCCTACAACTAGAATTTTTAAATATTTTTCCAAATTTTGAAAAAAATTCGTGATTACCAACTGCAGTGGAGAACAATTTTTTTTTCACATTTTAATATTTTTATTAACGGTTGCCCATCTTATGAATTTATTTCAGCTTCTAATATATTTCGTCCCACTGTGTTATGTCGTGAGAATAATGATACCATGCTATAGGTATAATCTCAATAATCGCTTAATATCTTACTTGATTTTCCACTCCACATACACGGTGAATAATTGCCCTGTTGTATGCAATATTTCTTCTTCCTGCTAAAAACAAAAAAACAGACTTATTTTTTCTTTGTTAGAAGCAATAAATTTATTCAATTTTTTTTTTGTTCGTTCTAAGTTTATAAGCGCACACAAAGCGGAAAAAAGAAACATTAAGCATATGATTTGTGTAAACGATTTCAGTCTCAAGTGCGTTATAGCATGATGGCATCCCTTAACAATATACATATGTATACGAATATACCCAGGATATATACGAGAAGACTGGATATAATAAATAAAAACGATATTAATCCAATAAGCAGTTACAAGGAGATCATTCAAGGTTCTTCACTGTGTTTACTCGTGCTGCAATGAAGATGAACATATTTTGCATACAAAATATATAACTTGATTCATGATACTGACACTTGAGTCGCTGAAGTTAGCTTACGTTACTTAAGAGTATACTTGTTTTGAATTGTGAGATCTGTAGATATTATATAAATCCTTAGAGGGCAAATAATGTATTCATTAAAAAAAAACCACATGACATTTTGACAGCAGAAAAGTTGCAAAAAGTGTTTCGGGAAAAAAGGAATAAGCCTGAATGGTTTTTGTGATTCCTTTCAAATTTGGCATCAATTGCCCATACACGATATTCTAAAAGGTGGATTTTGGAATCGGTCTTAAAAGAACGGTGCTTTTTGAGTAGAAATTGTATTTGTTTTTGATGCTTAAGTTTTGAAAAAGTTAATTTTTCTCAAAGAAGACTTAAACAATTTTCAAGTTAGCACTCACTTTAAAATTTCAAAAGCTTAACTAATGAATTAAGTGTCGTAAATTTGTCGTGCAATTAAAATAAAAGGCACGACTAGGTCGCACGAACTTGCTCTTGTGGCAAGTTACCTTATCGTGCTACCGACCGGGAAATTCGTCGAATTATTACCGTCGACTATAAAGCACTCATCAAAATTGATCGGATTTTTCCCGGTTTGTTCTGTAAGAAGAAATACTTTTATCCACGTTTGACGAAAATCGTTGAAAAAAAAAATGTTTTTTGCAGCACGACAGTTTTCCCTCATCCTGTTTAATTTTCGATAGGGTTTGATCCTTTTTCTGGGGTGGTAGGGGTTACTTTATTGCCAAATTAATTTTTGGGGGTTATTTAAAAAAAAAAAATTGAGCGAAAAATTTTTTACTTGCACACATATTTACGACAATTAATCGAATAGTTAAACTTTTGAAATTTAAAAGTTGTAACGCTAACTGGACGGTCATCTTTCTTTGCAGTGTTCATGGTTTTCTTTTGTGTGAGTGTTTAAGCAAATCAGTCTTAAGGCGTTTGCTAGAAAATCTAGCCTTTGCTTGATCTTGCCGTAATCTTCTTTTCCAATGTCATAACTACTGCCCTTTTTTATCTGCATTCCGAATATGTCGCTCTGCAAGGTGTTGACTTAGTAAATCCACCTGATTGGGCTGTTAGCGCCAAATTCAGAACTTCGAAGGATCTCATCCGCTGCCGTCCCGATGGTGAAAGAAGAAAATGCATAAGTGATCGCATCATCCTGTCTCTTTCGTTAGTTACCATCAAAAACCCTCCAAAGGGGTGCATCTAAATCTCGAATTCAGGGGTGGAATCGGCTAAGGTGATTTGTCTGCGTAAGGTGATCATCACAGTGATAGCTAAAAACCAATCAACAAAATATTGTAATAGTCATCTTCTCATGAAATTGACGTTTTATTTTTATTTTTGTGGCAATGTGACTAGAGTTACCACACGCATACAAAACATAATGAAATTTTCAACGTTTTTTTTAATTTTAGTCACCAAATCATCAAAAAAAATATTTCTTTTACCATATGAGTATACAACAATCGATAATAAATGGTTAAATTTAGAATTATTGCATTTATTCACTAAAAAAATAAACAATTTCAATGAATTTACTTGAAAATATGACTACGGCAACAATGTTTTTCACAAATGTCACTGACAAATTGAACAAAGTTGAATGGAGTTGAATTGGTGGATGTGATCACCTTACGCAGAAGGAAAAATCAATTTGATTACAAGTGATGATCAAAAATGTGACAATCAACTATCATATTACGGGATTCCTCCCCAGATAAAATGTTTTAAGGAGCCACGTGAAAGTAAGACTACAAATTTAAAAGGCATATGCTATGGAATGGATGAAACACTTGTGTTTCCATTTCCCAAGTGTGTCTGTCCGTCCATTTGACATTTTAATATTTGCACAGATACCTACCTATATTTAATATTAAAGGAAATCGTTACGACACCATAAGTAAGAATACCCGTAATCGTGTGTTTTATTTCATTTGTACATTATGCAACAATTTCAATTTGAAAAGAATATTGAAAAAAATGTGAAAGGCCAAAAAAGGAAAATTATTTTTTTTAACAATTTTGTCCGCAGGACTTCATTTTCACACTTCTGTATTAATAAATCTTTAAGTATGTGTGTGTGCTTTGGTTAGAAATTTAATTTCGCAAGCGTTTTTTTTTCTCGCAGAAGACAATCAAAAAAGTTTTATTAAATTTTTGGAAATACGCCGACCACAACCATCTTTTTTGTTTTGTACAAAATTTATGATATGCTGTACGATGACAGAGCATAATAAATGTGAGCGCCAGCGGGATAGAAATGACTAAAGGCAAAATTTCATGTTACGTAAAATGTTTTTGATAAAGTTTCAAAGTGTTGGGTGATGTTTTGGGTGAGATTAATTTTGGTTATTGTTTTTTTTTTTTTTTCTTCAGGGTCATGTGTAATGTTTTACACTTATGTACCTACTTACATGGACTTGGAAATAATTTTGTTTTTTGGGGTTTTGTTCGTACACAATAAGAATATTGTAAACTGTTTTAGGTGTTAACCATATCAGAATCTTGGGGTGATAAGTATTTTAAGGACTGTAATAAACACAACAACATCAAAATTTAATTATACAAATATTGAAGAAAGGTAAAAGAATAGAAGATAAGTTTTTGAATACATAAATAGTGCTTATAAAAAGAGGAGAAAACTATATTGAAATATTGATCGATACTTAGTAACACTGGTTGTTAGCGCAGTCGGGATGAGCCATAAAGCTTTTCAATCTAGCACTTTATATTTCGAAAACCATTATATTGAAACTTAACTATTTTATCAAATACAAATATGTGAAAATTAAATTGTTTATCATTTCTACACACTTTTTTAATGTTAGTATCTTTATTAATTTAAAAATTTTAAACAAATAAAAATAAGATCTTTAATTTTCTATTTGAAGTCGAGAAAAACAAAAACAAAAATTTACACAAGTAAAATTTGAAATTTAAAAAGTTTAGCTATTGGATTATTTGTCGTAAACTTCTCGTGCAACCTAAAAATTTGTCGCGCAATTATTTTTGAAAATAAACTTTTATAATGCTAACTTGACTATACAAAAATAAGCGTGACAAATTTTTTAGTTGCACGAAAAATTATTTGCATTATCCTTTTTAATTTTCGATTAGATTTGATCCTTTTCTGAGGTGGTAAGTCTTACTTACTAAAAAATTAGTTTTTCGTGGTTTTTCAAAAAAAGAAAAATTGCGCGAAAAATTATTAAGTTGCATGACGTATTCACGACAAAATAGCGACAATTATTTTCGTTCTCCGTTTTAATTGTCGATTACATTTAATGCTTTTTCTGGGGTGGTACTGCGGTAGTGCTAACTTGACTGTCAAGTTAGCATTGCCTTACCAGGAGTTATTTTCAAAAATAACTGCGCGACAAATTTTTAAGTTACACGACAATTTAACCAATAGTTACTTTTGAAATTTCAAAGCGGTTGATAATGTTAACTTGACGAACATGTGTGATTTTGATTTTTATTCGTTTATAACTCTTAAAAAATAATTACGATACATTAAAAAAGTGTGTATAGAATAATAAGCAATTTAATTTTCCCTAAATTTAAATTTGACTAAATTTTGTCAGACTAAGGGTTTGACGTTTATTAAGGTCAATTTTTGATTTGAATACAGCCTGGCATCAATTTTATCTCAATTGTTTTACAATTATTATAATATATTTTAAATTCTGTGATACCTATTCATAAAACTAAAAATTAAAGTTTTTTGTTTTGTTTTTCAGATAAGACAGACAACATATTGAACATTTCAGTATATTTAATAAATGTAAGTTCCTCACTCTTTTTCATTTATATAATTTCTTATTTTAATAAAAATTTATTAAATATTCAAAATTAGTTATTTAAACCTTTAAAAAATCTAATAAATAAATTTGTACAGATAAAAAAAAACTAACAACTTTCCACAGTGCACAACTCCACACCCCATCTTATACAGGGTGATTGGTATAAGATGCACCAAAAAGCTTGAGCGTTTAGGTGGAGTTAAGACAAGAAAAAAATCGTATGGGAGGGGGGGTCTATTTCCCCACGTTTAGGCAGGAGGGGCAATTTTCTAAAACATTGACTTAAATCAGAAAAAAAATTATTTAAAAACAACGGTGAATGATAACAAAGCCTTATTATATTTTTTTTGGAAAGCCAGAAAACTACTCTTTTATTAAATTTTTAAATTAAGTTGTTTAAGTGAACAGTTTTAAAAAAATTAATTTTCAAACTCAAAATTTTGAAAAAAAAAAAGTTTTACTTTTAATTTTTTTTTAATTTCTCAAAAACTAAGATACATTTTGGCATCCGGTTTTCTGTTAGTTATTTACATAAAATTTTGAAAAAAATTTAAATATTTTTTTTAAGTTTTTTTTTTTAATTTTGAGTTTGAAAATTATTTTTTTTAAAACTGTTCACTTAAACAACTTAATTTAAAGATTTAATAAAAGAGTAGTTTTCTGGCTTTCCAAAAAAATATAACAAGGCTTTGTATCATTCACCGTTGTTTTTAACTAATTTTTTTTCTGATTTAAGTCAATGTTTTAGAAAATTGCCCTTCCCGCCTAAACGGGAGGAAATAGACCCCCTCCCATACGTTTTTTTCTTGTCTTAACTCCACCTACACGCTCAAGCGCTCAAGCTTATACCAATCACCCTGTATTTCCCTTTATTCGAATTTTTCTTTTTTATTTAAGTGCACTTATACATTGGAAACCGATTGATTAAGGAAATAAGTAGGGTAATTTTGTATATCAATATTAACCAATAACCATGATCAGATTTCTAAATTTCTATAACTTTTGCTAAGTATTTTTTTCGTTGATAACTTGATGTTATACCAAAATAATTTTCAATATAGTCTGTTCAGTTTTCAGTATTTTGCATTACCATACACTGTGTGATTATGAATTACCGCAAATTAATAGGCAGTATTCTTATGGTTACCATCTCCCAATTTAAAATAAACAAATCAAAATATTAGAAAATGTAAATAAATATGTTCGTCTTTACGGGTCTTCTTAGTGAGCTCCTTTTATCACTGTCAAGTTGAAATCAGATTTCATACACAACATTTTACTTTTACTTGTTTTTCGACGTCCATGTATCTAATATCATCAAAGCATTTCTACAAGACAATTCACTGTCCCTGTACAAAATTGATTTTTTTTACCTCTACTTCCAGAATTTTCTAATGTATTAAATTTGATTAAATTTTTAGTTCATCCTAGACGTAAATGAGTCACATTTGACACAATTTCTTGAATTATTGAAAACAATTTTGTTATATGACCAAACTAGCTTAAAAACTTAATGTTATGAACATGTAGAAGTCCTGTAAAATAGAGTCACATGACAGTATAGGGTAATTTGCGTCAAATCGGGTAGTTCTGATTTTTTGCAAACTTGGTTATGATGTTGGCCCAATGAATAATCCAAGTTTGTGATATGGAGCGCCGAACGCAACTTTGTGAAAAAACTAAAAAATAAAAACCCACGAAAATTTCGGATATTTTTCAGATTTTTGCGATTATATCCCTAAAGGACTAGTTTTTGATAGTATTTTCTCAGAACGTTGTCTTTTTGCAAAAAAATGCGAAAAAATGATAAACTTTGAAAAGCTTTATCTCGGAAGCTATTAAATTTACACTCTACTGAAAAATTTTTTTTGTTCTCGATGTGTGCGTCACTGAACCGACCACCTTCTTTGAAATGAACTTATATTTGGCGTTGGCAAAAAATACTGCGATATTTTTATGTTTTCTAGGAGTTTTTTTTCTAACCTTGGCTGTAATTTATGGGGCATATATTTGTCTTAAGTTTGAGTTACAATTCTCATGTTAAGGTTGTAGGTAAAAAAAAACCTCTTAAAATAATTGTTATGCTCGAACACTGTCGTAAAGTTTTTTTTTTTTTTTTTTATTCTTTCGATACTGTTTTAAAAAGTACTGAAATGAAATAGTAGTTGCGTTCCTCACAAAAATCTTAGTTTACCAGAGCAATAAGTACAGCTATTTGTTCTTAAGCCGTACTACACAAATGTAAAATGTTTTTAATAAATTTGTCTCTCCCATTCTATTTTTCAAAAAACAATCAAAATTAATGTGCATTGATATCTTCTTTCAACTATTTTTTTTATTGTCTTAATCCCTTCTACAATGTGAACAGATTGTAGTTATAAACCCTTTTGTGCGGTCAAAATAAAATAAAAATAAAACCCGTCAACATGTCGAGGTACAAAAGATAAAAAAAACAAAGTTTTTCAAACCAAGACAAATAAAAGATCCCAATTGAATTTTATTGAACCTAATTTCTTTTGTTACAAAGTATAACCTCAAATAATACTCAAAAAAAGTTCAATAGCTTTATAGTCGAAGAAACATCTTATTCCCCCTCTTTTTTTTTTGTCTTTGAAGTTTTCAAATGAACAACTTCAAAACCTACTCAAATATTATATTGTCATTTATTCGAAGCTATAATAAAGACAAACCCATATTAAACAAAGCTCACAAGACCATCACATCCAGTTAATGGAGTTCAAAAATGAAAGAGCTTGGATAGCCCTTGAGACATTTTATGCTTATAATCATTATATAGACAAACTGGCAAAGCAATCACTAATGGCTTTTGAAAAGAACTCTTTGAATGCGACCAGGTCAAGTCCCTAGAAAAATCATGTGAGTAATGCTTAATGTTTGGTATCACAATATTGTAAGAGATAATGGTCCCCAATGGATATACAATATAACAATCTAAGATTTTGATACTCCTTTTAAAGTCCTTCAACCTTATATTCACATCGCAACCTACATTATAATCATCTTATACCTCGTTCTCTTGGTTTTCTCCCAGGAGGGGTTTGTTCGGTAAAACTGCCTTTATTTTTATTTCAGTAGTCATTGCCACCACATAACAATAAAGGGGCAAACAAATTCAAATAAAATATTTGATACAAAAATGTTTGTATTTGTGTATATAATGTTCATATTAACCACACAAAAACGTGAAAGATTTAGAAAGTGTGGTCTTAAAAAGTGACGGCGGCGGCTGTGGTGTACCAATGAGGCTTACAAAGGACTTATTTTTTTTGTAACGTATAAGAACATTGTAATTCAATGAAACGAGTATCTTTACGTTACTTTTTGTATATTATTTGTTCGTTTATCTTTTGCACTCACTCGAGGATATTTGAAACAACATTCAATAGCATATTGCAAAAGGATTTCAATTTTATGCACGCTCTCTCCAGCCTGATGGGGAGAATCGTCTTGATTCTGGCAGGAACAAAAAAAAAAAAAACGTTCCTTGTGCTGGGATTTAACTTGGCTAACAAAAACAATCTGGCTCATCTTGTGTGAAAGGCATCGTCGGCACTCTGTTTGTTCTGATATATTTTTCCTTTTGTATTGTGTCCTTAACACCAACACACCATAACCATTGGAGGGTTATGGTTTTTCGATCGATAAGATTATCTTTGCAATTTATATTGAATTGTTTAACATTCAAGGTAAGTCAATGAAGATATTAAGGATCTCTTGGCAGATGTGTACCTACAATATGTTTGCATACATCCACATATGTATATCAGAAGAAACAATGTCCTGACAAGTCGTGTATAATATGTATTAATATTAAGTGTGTTGTTTTCTGAAAAAAGAACTTAACAAATATTTGATTTTGAGATTTTGCTTGAACACGTAACTTGAATATTAATTTTGTTATCAAATGAATTTCAAATTGCATCGTTGAAGATATTATATCAATTTTCTAGTATTGAAATTTCGATAAATTGATTTGTTTCAAATTTTTTGAAACATTAACATTTCACAATTGTTAACGTTAACATTTCACAATTGTTAACGAACACAACTTAAGAACTAAGTTCTTCATCTGAAATTGCATTTATTTTTACTTCAGGGAAATCTAGTTGGTTGTTATTTTTCTTTTTTCTTCTCTGAAAATTAATTCAAAAAATTATATTTCTTGGAAAAATTGATTCAGTTTCACTGGTTTTTCCGTTGAAAAGCTTTCATTTCGAAAACTGTATGTAATAAAATTGGGTGGGAAAACGTTTAACATAACTTTTCTACGAATAAAACCAACATCACATTTATACATGAAATTCTGAAAAGAAATCAATTGCTTATTCCGATTCCAGTGAAATCTACTTAAACTTTATTTCAAAACTACCAGAGAATATAATATTGAACTTCCCCTTTGATAAAAAGAATATTTTTTTCAATGTAATGTGCTTTCTCTAATCAAAGTTTATCATCTACCATAATCATTTCGTTTCTAATTCTTCCACAATTTTTCTATACCATGTTCTAATTTCAGGATATTATCGCTATGCATTTCAATTAATGATCTTGATTATGACTGAAATTCTTTAATTTCTTAGTTCACACTAAGACAACCTCGACATGATTTTCTGTTTCGGATCCGTCTACTGTCTGAAATGCTGATTTCGTTGGATTTTTTTTCCAGGGGGCCTAGCATGTAACTTGATACAATCGGGTTCATTCGATACAATCGGGTATACAGGTAGTCCTTTATTTACCTTAGCCGATTGAACTCGATTGTTTCAAGTTACGTACTGGCATCCCAGGATTTCGTTGGCCGGTATCTCTTTCATCTCCAATCTTTAAGAATATCACGTCGTTTGATATTGCCTTTTGATCTGGGTTAAGCGATAACTAAGCAAAGGGTTATGTAGAACGTTCTTGCTTTGCGTTCACCTTATTAAGCTTCCTCAGTCCTCATATTATGATTGTAAAGAATCTTCATCTTCAGCAAAGAATAACTGATTCCTTTTCGGTTCTTTTACCTAAGCTTCAAACAGATAATCAAGAAATGCAATAAGTACACGGTTAAAATTTGTGGATTATATTGTTCATATTAACCACATCAAGTTAGACTGATCCCAAATACGCAGGCGTCTGTTTTACAGACTATAATTTTATTACTTTCAAAGTAATAGAAATAGTATACTAACTAAAAATTTCTAATTTCTACTTTTAAAAAAATTAGTAAAACCATTAGCATAAAATATAATATAACCGTTGTGTTAAAAACTAAGTCAGAGTTATATTGCAGAATAGGACAATTTCCAGTATGAATAGTATATGTAATCATAACCACTTGTCATTAATTTAAGGACTGTCTCAATACAAAATTCAATCGTATATACTTCGAATATAATAAAAATTGTTTTAAACAATGGTATTTGGTTTAAAATATACAGTGGGAAATTGAGGAATTAAATTCAAAACCAATCAATTAAACTCTAAATCCATTGTATTATAGTTTAATTAATTAAAACTATGTATTTATATAGAATCTAATATATTTTTATTCACTCCATAAGCAATTCGTTTCATTTTTGATGAAATGTAATACCATGTTCCCACCGACCTGATTTAGCTAAATCCACTATGATTTAGCTAAATCATGTGATTAATTATATGATTTACCATACATTTTCATGATTTACATTTACGTGATTTAGACTCGTTTTATTTTAAATTACGTATCTGTCATCGTAAATCTTTATAAAAACAAACTATAACATATCTGCTTTTTACTCAGCGCTTTATTCAGCAACGAAAAACAAAAACAAAACTTTGAAGCCGTCAAAACAAATTAAATTTTAATGTTCCAAAAAAAAATATTGTTCTCGGTAAGTTTTCTTGTGTTTTAATTAATTGTTTATAATTAAAATCTATTTTAATCCTTACGAGAATGTCTCAAGACAAAACTAAAAAAAGAACGATTTTTTTCTTTTTTTTCTGAAAAAAAAAAACAATTTTAATCACTGTTGGCAACAAATTCAAATGAAATTTTATCAAAAAATTGGATTTATCGCTACCGTTATTTTAATACCTAGATCAAAAATAAAAAAAAACCTCCGCAGATACATATTTCTCTTAGAATACTAATTAACAAGTTTGAAGAAAATAATTTAAACGTATAAATAGTTGAAGGCAGAAAAAATTATCGTACTTCCTTTTTTCGTTTTCTCTATCATCGAAATGTCATGTTCGATTGTAATCTCAAAACTTTTTTTTACGAATGCATAACTTGCCGTATAATAACTGCAAAAAATAATAATCTTATTTCACTTCTTGCGAGTTAAAATAAAAACTACCAATTTGTTTTAGCATAATTATTTTAACAGACTGCGAGTTTTAATAAAACATATAATGGTAGTACGATTGTTTCAATCTGGCAACATCTGTAAATCCAAACTTGAAAAAATAAATTAAGTACGTAGTATTATTCTTGATGAAGGAAGTAAACAATGCCATCTAGTTATTTTTCGTTGAAGCTCAATTTATTTCAATTTCTTCATACAAAATAAAAACAAATTTCAGAAAGGCATCAGGCGATCATGTTTCTTAGTAGGCCCATACTTTAAAATTTTACGACGTATCAAGCTACACTTATACACTTAACACTTAACACTTGTGTCTGTGCATTCACGATGGGAGTATTTGTGAGCTTGTGTTGGTTCAGTGTTTACGATTTCAAATAAACCAACAACAACAACGCAATATGTGTGGTAAGTATTAAAATCTCACATATTTCTATACATATGTATAGAAATTCTATTACCAAATCTCAATTCGATGTGTGCGTAGACAAAAATCTCAGGTTAATAAGAGAAGTGATTTTTTTGCTCTTTTTTTTTAATTTGGCAAAGTATAATTTCTTGCTAAAGGAAGTTACTAGCGACATCTAGTTATGAAATCTAGTCATGAAATTCGATTTTTTTTCTATTTCTCCAAACAAAATGAAACCAATTTTCAGAAAAGCATCAGGCGATCATGTTTTATAGTAGGCCCACTCTTCTGATTTTTATTATATTTTAGATTAAGAAAAAGCTTCACTCATACAGACAACATTTGTGTCTGTGCATGCAAAATAGGAGTGTGAGATTGATGCTTTGATTCTATTATTTACCTAATCTTATTTAGATGTGTAGGCACATTAACAAAAAAATGTAACGTTAAGGGGGAGTGAACTTTTTTTTGCTTGCCGAATTGTAATTTCAATATACGCTGTTGTCAGATTTCTTGTTTTTGTTCTAAAAAACGTATAAGTTAGTCCAATAAAACTTTTTTCTTGCAAATCCACACTTTTAATAAGACAAATTTAATTGCTTACTTATGGAAGTAACTAACGACATCTTGTTATGTTTCTATGAAACTCGAATTTATTTCAAATTCTCCTACAAAATATAACCAGCTTTCAGAAATTCATCAGGCGATCATGTTTTGTAGCAGGCCCACTCTTCTGATTTTTGTTAGATTTTAGACGACGAAAAGCTACACTCATACAGACAACACTTGTGTCTGTGCATTTAAATGGGGAGTGTTTATGAGTTTGTGTGTGATCACCGATTTAAACTTGGGAAATGAACCAACAAAAAAGCAATATATTTTAGACGACGAAAAAGCTCCACTCATACTGACAACACTTGTGTCTGTGCGTTTAAAGAGGAGTGTTTTTGAGTTTGTGTGTGATCACCGATTTAAACTTGGAAAATAAAGCAACAACAAACTTGTATTTTTTTTACCAAATCTCATTTCGACGTGTGCGCAAACAAGAAAATATAACGTTAGGAGGAGTGTTTTTTGTTTCGTTTTGTTTTTTTTATTTTCTTGCAGCAATGGAATATCATTTTAACCTGTTGTCAATTTTCTTGTTGTTTTGCTGAGAAAACGTATATGTTAAGTCCAATTATTCCAATGTGGCAACATCTGCAAATCCAAACTAATTAAATGTGCTTGCTAAAGGAACTAACTAACGACTTCTAGTTATTTTTTGCTGAAACTCAAATTTCTGCATACAAAATGAAACCAATGACAAGAAAGGCATCAGGCGATCATGATTTGTAGTAGGCACACACTTCTCATTTTTATTAAAATTTAACCGCTACACTCATACAGGCAACACTTGTGTCTGTGCATTAAAATGGGGAGTGTTTGTGAGCTGGTATGTGTGAGCGGATTACAACTTGGAAAATAAACCAAAAAAAAAAACAACAACGCAATACGTCTTTAGTATTAGAATCTGACATATATGTATCTCTTCTCTATTTGTATTCTGTTCTCTTCGTTACCATGGTATGTGAAATGTGATGTGTGCTTAGAAAATAAAATGCACGACTGGGTCGCACGAACTTGCACTTGTAGCAAACCATGTGATTGAAAAAAAAAATCAGTTATAAATTATGTTCAAAAAGGAGAAACATATCAGAAATTGGCCCAAGCGTGAGACCAAGTTGTATGGTAGTTATTATTACACGTTTGTTTAGCCAAAAAACTTTAAATATATTTTGTGTGAAATAATAATTTTGAGAAAATTTTAACCGTTTTATGGGAGGTACCCAATATAGCCGGGCTTAAATCGAAATTCGAATTTCTCCTCCAGGGAATCACCAAAAAGTGCTATAAACGAAATTTGAAGAAAATCCGTCAAACCGTTTAGGCTGTAGGTCGGTGCACAGACAACCGCACATACGCACATACGCACATACGCACATACGCACATACGCACATCCGCACATCTGCACAGACAGACTGACGGACGGCATGAAAAAAACAAAATTTTTGGGCTTTTATAGAATAGTAATGTCAGGTTTGATTAAGACCTCGATTTTTTTTTTACACGAAACCAATACTTGTCCTATTGAGCAAGTTAAAATATAAGAAGGAGTTATTTTCGTGTTTTTTTTTTTATTTTCTTGCAGAAACTTTTAATACGACCAATTTAATATGCTTGCCTATGGAAGTAACTAACGACATCTTGTTATTTTTCGATGAAACTCGAATTTATTTCAATTTCTCCTACAAAATGAAACCAGTTTTAAGAAATTCATCAGGCGATCATGTTTTGTAGCAGGCCCACTCTTCTGATTTTTGTTAGATTTTAGACGACGAAAAGCTACACTCATACAGACAACACTTGTGTCTCTGCATTTAAATGGGTAGTGTTTATGAGTTTGTGTGTAATCACCGACTTAAACTTGGGAAATAAAACAACAACAACGCAATGTATAGTTAGATTTTCGTGTTTTTTTTATTTTTATTTTAAATTTTTAATACGACAAATTAAATATGCTTACCTATGGAAGTAACTAACGACATCTATTAATTTTTCTATGAAACTAAAATGTATTTCGATTTCTCCATACAAAATGAAAACAATTTTCAGAAAGGCATCAGGCGATCATGTTTTATAGTAGGCCCACTCTTCTGATTTTTATTATATTTTAGATTAAGAAAAAGCTTCACTCATACAGACAACATTTGTGTCTGTGCATTAACATTAACAAAAAATTGTAACGTTAAGGGGGAGTGAACTTTTTTTTGCTTGCCGAATTGTAATTTCAATATACGCTGTTGTCAGATTTCTTGTTTTGTTGTAAGTCCAATTATTTCAATGCGGCAACATCTGCAAATTCCAACTCTTAATTAATTAATTAAACAAAGGAAATATTTTGTAAATGTTGAGTTTGAAAAATATTTTTTTTTTTGAATCTGTTTACTAAAATAATTGAATTTAAAAATAAAATAAAAGAAAGAGATTTCTGGGTTATACAAAAAGGTGTAGGTAGCATTGTATTATAGAAGTAACCGTTGTTTTTTAATTCAATTTTTTTTTCGTTTTAAGTCCATTTCTTTGAAAATTGCTCATTTAGGCTAAATGAGGTAAAATACTGTTCTCAAAATAGGTCCTTCTCTGAATCCAACCAACACGCTTTAGCTTTTTCTCATCCGACAAAGTAAGCATAAAAAGACCTGTCAAAACACTTTTGCTACTTAAAAAAACACAACAAAAGCATACTTCTTGCACAATTTTATCAAATTATTGGACTTGAACACATGTAATGCTGATTAATAATGATTAATGATTCATGATCGTTACTTTTTCAACTATTGTCAATCTAAAATTTTAAAACTTACACATTGCAAAAGATGATGCTGAAGGGAGACTTACATAGGTGTACATAATATAATTTACCTAACCGTCAGAATGTTTATGCCGGTCACGGAAAATCTGTTTTTTTTTTTTTAGGAAAAGTGTCAGATGTATCTATTTTGATTAAGTTTCCCGGGCTTGGATTTATTGTGAAACCGTGATTTTAAAGTTATGATTACTAAATATACTCGGCGATAAAGAAACACAATTCTTCAGTGCCTCCTTCAGGATACTCTACTCACATAAATTTCATTTAGATTAAGACATCCTAATGTAGCTACGATGACACATGATGTCAGTGCATTTTCACATGCCCCTATCCGTAATTGTAATAATGCAATAATGGTAATATAAAATCTATTCTTTATATGTAATGCGATCTAATACAATGTGAACTTAATTAAAAGCTAAATAATGTTATAATGCTATACGCAATAAATTGCAATATAGGTAATTTTAAAGAGTCCGATAAAGATCCATTATAAGAAAAAAGGTGTTTAATTGCTTTAAATTATAAGGTACTCTTATATGATTGAACAAATTTTCTGATTTTTCTTTATAGAATAAGAATACATACATTACCTTCATTTAACTGGAGAACTTCTGTATATCGTTCAGCAAAATCTTCATTAGTCAGGTCACAAAAGTGATCCTTCCATATGCGTAGCTGATGCGCCATCTTGTAGTGATATTCTGTATAATTCTCAGATATCTCCTCATCTTGCAACGTTGTTTGTATTTTCCGTAGGACTGTCGAACTATCTTACGTGCTGTACGAAAATTTCTTCTTAATTCTGTTTTTGATTCAATGTCTGCCTCAGCATTTAATTTTATTTTTAACAATTTACATAACATGGATTTATCCCATGTATCCCATGTATCCCATGTTTCTTGGAAAACCTGCGGAGATATTTCCCTTAGAATACTTTTTACCATATCCAAAAGTCTCTCACTCTTCTTGCATTGATAAAACAAAATACATCAATTTTCTGATATTGATTAATTAAAAACATTGTTTTATTTTTCCATTTACATAATTATACTATAACTTGGGCACCAAAAATCAAAAGAGATTCGATTTTTTTTTTCAGGAGAATAAAGTTGGTTTAAAATGCATATTTATCCCTGAACGGTATGGTTCTGCATTATTTTTTTTTTCTAGGAATTTATTGTAGGTTGAAAAATGTTCACTAGAAAAATAATTTTAAATGAGAATATTGAGAAGAAAAATATGTAGCACCATTTGTTTTTATGAATAAACTCATTACCACTGCTTAAAATAATATAAATATACCGAGAATTGTATTGAAATACATTCATTTTAGTGAAATAATTTAGCTGGAGCTTTTGGTTTCCTCATTATGCACTTAATTATTTTTCATTTAATTTTATATCATTTCATAAATTGTATATAGTTACCATAAATTATTTTACATATTCCGCTAAAGGATTCCATTCCAAGGATTGCTTCATAATATTTTCGTTTGGTTTCATGGTAGCATTTGCTTGACTGCTAAATTAGTATTTCGGCTTCATAAAAAAAAATCGCGTGACAAATTTTTTAGTTGCATGGCGTTTAAACGACAAAATATTGACAATATATTCTGTTATCCTTTTTAATTTTCGATTGGATATGATACATTTTCTGGTGTGGTACTGGTTATTTAAAAAAAAAAATTATTGTTAAACCGACAAATTTACAGCAAAAACGAACATTATTCGCTTGCCCTATTTAATTATCCTTTATATTTGACCATTTTACTAGGGTGGTAGGGTTAACTTGACTGCCAAATTAAGTAGTATTTCGGTGTTATTTAAAAAAAATCGCGCGACAAATTTCTTAGTTTCATGACTTTTTTACGAAAAAAATCGACAATTGTTTATTTCATCCTTTATCCTTTCCAATATTCGATTGGATTTCTGGTGTGGTTATTTAAAAAAAAAATCGCGCGACAAATTTATTTAGTTGCACATACGACAAATTTACGACTCTCTCTTATAGTTAAACTTAAACTAAAGTGGAAGTGTGAATGTTGACGGACATAAAAGACAAGTTCGTGGGTTGGTTACAAAATTTCGCAAATTCGGGAGATATCGTATAGAACTTCCTAAGTTCGTGCCCTAACCAGTGAAAATATTTTGTTTGCTTATACCGGCAACCAATTGTGAATATGAAAAAAAACGTATCTTCAACAGTTGTTTGCGTAAAATTTATGTATTTAGCATGCATGGAATACATGATACCTTAGTTACACGATTATTGTATCATGTGTGCATAGTTTAAGCATTCCCTGTACCGAAAATGATTGCTTCATAATATTTTCTTTTGGTTTCGTGGTAGCGTTTACTTGGTTGCTAAATAAGTATTTCACCGTTATTAAAAAAAATCGCGCGACAAATTTATTTAGTTGCACGATAAATCTTATACTATGAAATATTGTCAAGTTGTGCACTAACCATTTTGATTCGTGAAAGTATCGCCAACAATTGATTGCGTTAAATAAAAGGGGTGTGCAGCAAGTGTATTAAATATTTGATATGCGATGCGATATCGGTGTAAGATTCGTGTCAGTACGGTAAATGTATCGTGTATTCTAAGCTTTAACTGTCCTTCTGACACAAAGAAAAAAATCGGCTTATGATGTTTGCTTAACGAATTGATGTTGTTTTTGAGATACATTTTGTATCCATTCCTTTCTTTTGAGAAATATTTTTTATATTCCAAAAATTCTTTGATCCTATAGCTATATGAAAAGTTATTTAACTGACAGCGCCCTTTGTTAAATGCCATCAACAACACACATTATAAAATAAATTAAAGAAGCTAAACCAAAAGAACATTATGAAGTGGGTGTAGACTTTGTTCATAATCTTATCTTTATTTAAATGTAACCCTTTTTTTAAGATTATTTTACATCACCTGATCCTTATTTACATAGACAAGAAAATCTATTACAAAAAAAGGATAAAAAAGAGGTTTTTTTTATAAATTTTTTTTTTTTAAAAAAAGTCTACCACCCAGAATCTTAAAGCAAATCCATCTAATCGGATATGTGTGTGGTTTCTTTTTATCATTAATCATTTTTCACATTTAGCTCATGTATGAACACAAACATGATAAATCTATTTTTAATCTTGTTTTTTTTTTTTTTTTTGTAACAGAAAAAATCATTTGTTTTCACAGCTCATCTTCTTTTAAAAGTATCTCTTGTTCATCTTTTAAAAAAAAAATGTAATAAATATCACTTCATATTTTTCATTTTTAAACTGTCAAATCATTCAAGCACCGATACAAACGACCAAAAATTGATGTACTAAGTTCTTCCAGCTTACATCCTCTAGGTCCTCGAACATGTATCGCTGCATAGTCATAACAATCGATCATCCCATCCTCATCACAGTCACGGATGTATCTGCTGATATAACCCTTAACGGCACGAGCCGCACAAAACGGATTATTTACACATTGTAAATATGCTACAAAATACATAAATATACACACAGATTAGAACTTTGAAGTGGCAAATCTAACAACTATAACAAGAGACCAAAAGATACTTCATCAAAGGTTGTTGACAATAATTCATCCCGACAAAAGTCAACATGATATCCATTCTGTTCACACCTCTGTAAAACACGTACCCTTTTTAGAATCCGGTCCTGTGTAGGCTGCACCTTTTAATGTTGGGCTACCCGCATCCATCCAGTAGGGTTCTGATATCCTGAAAATACCACACATCAAACCACTGGAGCATTTTGCCGGCTTACATTCGGTAGATGCCTCACAAATACACTGCAGGCAGGCTTCGTTTATATCAAAGTGTCCTTCACTATTCAGCAGCGGCAAAGTCTTATTATTACTTTTATAACGGGTGGTAATTAAGTCAGCCGAGGAATCCTCATCTGACACGTTTTCTAGTCCATCATTGTTGTTGTTAGAGGAAGTACTTTCGGCACATGAAAGGCACTCTTGTTCTGTTACCATAGCTTCTAGTGAAATAAATTGAGTCAACGTTACATTTGGTTATTGTGCAGCAATTGAATTCGCACCTGGATTGTGATAGTAAGCACTGCGATGGTGATGATGTCGAACAAATATTACGCCGCTAAGTGATAGCAAGGACAGCGCTAGTGCAAGCATTGCAACAATTCGGCAATCAAGGTCGGCCATTTTTATTTTGAAAAAAAAATTAATTTACACCGCGACCAACTTGTTAACCACAAACAACGTACCAATTTATTGAAGTGATTTCAGCAATGAAAAGTTGCTGAGACTCCATCAGATGAAAATGTACGAAACAGTGATGTGATGACCTTTGGGAGACGCCTTTGATAACCTTAGTCTGCTTGTGGATTGGATTTCGTATCAGTGAAACATCTTTTGTTTACAAATTAGCGAACTCTGGGTGGAATTTAAAAAGCTTTTATTTTTTTTTTACTGATTGTGAGATTTTATATGTGTGGTTGAAATGAATTCATCAGTTTTGTGATTAACTCCAGAAGAGCCATGAACTTAAGTACTATAAGCAAGAATATGAACTATGAAAATAGATGAATATAGTGATTAGCTGGATGCTTTTTTAGTATATATATTTAATCTAAACAGAAGGGCTTTTAATCAGTTTTAGTGTGCGGATCTATATGACGAAGGCCCTAATTCATAGACATCTTGCTTGTCTTCAAATTTTTGATAAGCTTGGAAGTGATTGAACTGGTTCTTTGCGAACCATTGTTTTTTTTAACAATTCATGTTCAAGAAAAGAAGTGTATGGCTGAAATTCGAACACTTTCTTCTTTACATATGTAAAAATCCATCTAGGTTATTAGGAAACAGCTGGATTAATTTTGATGATTTTTTTATAATTATAGAATCATCTGAGTAGTAAAGATCCACGCTAGACAGTTCAGCTAGTATATAGATACATTAGTTTTATTAATTTATTTATTGTGTTTATGAAATTAAGTTAAGATTTAAAGTTTCAGACATCAAACCCAACACCAAAATTGTTCTTAAAGTTAGAATCGATATGTATAATGACATCATCATTTTGACGCACTATATAATTTTGCATTTCATTTAAATTTTCGAAAATAATTTTCTGCTTTCAATTATTGTGAAACTAAAAACATATTTGATATCAGAAATTGTCAAAGAGCAACGTTGACAGTTTGCAGTAATGACAGTTCCCAAAAACGTCAACATTAATTCGTTCACATCCGTCAAAACTACAAATATTTTTTTAATTTCACATGAAGTGCCTTGATGTAATGTCAAATTATAAAGTTTCAAATAGCAATGTATTGTTTTCCTGTGTCTCAATATCTCTGAAACTGCTGCTGTTTCAGGCAGCAGTTTATTTGCTTTCCGATGACAGTTCATATTGAATACAAAGGTCAAAATTAAAATCATGCAAATCTGTTAAATAACAAAGTATTAAAGAGAAAATTATTGCTTTCTTGTGACAGTTCGATTTTACTATTCACAAACGACATTATAAAGTTCTTATGTATATCTGTCTATCTGTATGTATATCTGTCAAACTGTTCCCAAACGTTATGCAAAAGCAAATCCGTATAAAAAATTAGTTTATTGCTTTAAAATGGCAGTTCAAACAGTAAATTCCAAAAACATCAAAATTTAGTTGTTGTACAGTTGTCAAAACAAAAGTGTCAAAGAGCAGTTTATTTGAATTCCAATGCCATTTTGTATTGATATTTCTAGAAGAGTTTAAATTAATTTTATGCTAATCTGTTAAATAACAGAGCATCAAACAAAATTTTTCTTTTCTGATGACAGTTCGAACTTCATATTCGCAAATGTCAAAATCATCTGCTGTAAAAATTTATAATTTCAAATTGCAGTTTATTGTCTTCCAGTGGCAGTTTGCGTTGAATATTCCACAAATGTCAAATCAACAAAGTAAATATTATAAATCAATAAATATAATATATCAATCAATTTATTGTTTTCAGATTACAGTGCACTGACACAAACGTCAACATTATGCTAATGCAAATCTGTCAAATTACAAAGTATGAAAAAGCAATTTATTGCCTTCAGTTGACAGTTTATATATTGAATATTCCATAAACGTCAACTCTTAGTTTTTGCATATCTGTCAAAGTTTTTATCTGTCAGAGTTTTAAAAAGCAATTCGTTCTTTTAAGAGGAGTGTAGATTAAGTTAATGTAGAAAGTTGTAAGTTTTCACGTTTGACAAAGTCTTTTATTTTCAAACTTCCAATTTTTTTCCAGCTGTTGTGATTTACCTAATCCTTCTTTTTTTTATGGAAGCATGAAACAAATTCCTAAAATAAACAGATAATTTCCTTGAAAAAATCAATATTTTATGTATGGTATTATAGCTGTCGTGCTTAATCAAACATTAAGCAAGATCACATTCTTAAACGGATTATCAATCTACGAACAAACCCTTCGAGTTGCATTAAAATATTATTTGCGCGATATCCAGTGCTGATATATGCATTAACATTTATAAAGGGTTTTAGGACCGGCTTTCTGTTGTTGACAGTCTGTGTCGGTATTTTACTTGCGATTAAAGGTACTATAAGGCAAATTTTGTATTCGGAAAAAAAAAAAGTTTTGAGATAACAATCAAACATAACATTACGATGATAGAGAACACGAAAAAAGTAGGTCCGACAATTCTGCCTGTATGTCCGTCTGATGATTTCAAAATCACCTCATAAACGGTACCTGCTATATCAACGCTATAGAAACTTTATAAACCTTGCAACTAAATAGTTAATGCTAGCAGGGATTTGAGTCTTGTTTTTACCAATAGTTATTACTTTTACCGAGGTTCCCTTTATCGGAGTAGAACTTTTGTATAATATTTTTTTTCTTTTTTCCGACTATAATAATGATTTGGGACGCTATTACAACTTGCTCTTGAAAGTACTGAATTTCTTTATCTTTTCACAGTTAATATAGACAGTGATTTCTAGGATATGATTCATTAATATTTTCCCAGAACTTGTCTGCTAATTTCTCTCTTATTTTAGCGTAAATAGTCATATAAAAAAAATCATATACAAAAATTTGCAGTGAATTTGCGGTATACATTTCCAGAAAATCCAGGAAAAGAAATCTTTGAATTTTGCAAACTTTCGTTTACTAAGATAAGAGACCATTTTAAGACCAAGTTTCATACCATACGATGACCTAACTAATAAGAAGATTTTTTTTAAACAACATTAAGACAATTACAGCAGTTTCATGTTTCATATTGTTTTATTGTTTTCAAAATGAAGCAAGTCATAATATAATTCAAGTAAACTTTGCGACATTTAAAACATTACCATAACGCCTTTTAATTCGGTATAAACATCTTAGTAATGTGAAAAACACTTGACCTTTTCTCACACACCCGTCACTTCAGTAAAGATAAATTGTTTCCCAAGAGTTACCATCAAATATCTTCGTAGGCAGCACTTAAAGAGCAAACAAAATAATTTACAAACATCATGAATAATAAATTGCAAATTAAAACACCTGTTAGTGTACTTGTGTTTAAGTTAATTGCTTCCTTGAACGAAAGAAGAACGAATGGGGTTCTCAAGAGTCTAATGCTAAATTAAAGGACTTCTTCTCTTAGTAGATAGTATTTGGTTTCCTACCTTTGTACATTTTAATCAAAAGTGTCACTGAATTTGATAATACAGATTACTCCCTTTACAGATTTTGTCAATGTGTACAGCAACAATTGCATAAAATGCACATGTTACGTACATTTCATTATGTGATGACAGTAATAATTATACACAGTTCTGGATTTGTTACGTACAAAGAGTTAGAACATTTTACGGGCCCCATGCTATTAGGGCCATAGGGGTTTAGTTACTTTTTCTTAGATGGCTTCAAAGGTTTCTATAGGGCGTCAAGAAAAAGACTTTGTAAGTAGGCTCGATCTCTAGACTTCTGTCTGCAGTAACGTATAAAAAGCCGTCGAAGATCTGATTCTACCTGATAAGGGAGATTTATCTTAGTCTCTGTGGTTCTAACACTCTGAAACGTCAGTATAGATTTGATATACAAGATGCGGTCAATTAAACTTTTGAAGAAAAAGAAATTTTAATTAGTAATCGATAAAAAAACCAATTCCATATTGTATTCCAATTGACAGATGATGTTGATGTCCAAGTCTACAATGACAATTTATTATTACAGTTAAACTTCAGATTTGTTAAAATCTTATATTCTCAAATTTATGACTTAAAGAAATTTAATGTTATTAGTTTTTGTCAAGGGCGCCATACTGGTTCAATCCGACACTGATTTTACATGTAAGTTGCCATGGAATTAGCTTTGTCCTGTGCAATTTGATAAGTTAATTGAAAACTGATAGTGCAGCAAATATTTTTTTTTATAATTTTGGTTTTTCAAATTGAAGTGGACGAATCAAGCATGTTAATTGGCGCATACGCTTCAACCCAAGGAGCATTTCAGAGCTACATAACATTTACTGAACGTTAACATCGTAGCTGTAATGTTTCAGGCGTATATGAAATGTTTACTCCCTGTACCCAAAATGTAAACGGTTTTGGGGAATGAAATTTCGTGTTGACAGTATATGAACAAATTCTATTTGATGTACCTGATTTGTACATTTACAAATGTGAACGTTCAAAAACTCTTCAAAACACATACCAGACAAACTACTTTTTAGTAACAAATCGTTTACAGATACTATTCCTGGACTAGGTATATAAACGTTTACAAATGTAAACGTTCAAAAACATTTCGAAATAAATAACATAAAAACAAACTTAGGTACAAATCGTTTACAGAAAAATATTAAACTGTATAGGTAAATACGTAATGCCATTTGAGATCATATTACTTTATGTATACAAACCAAAAATTAAACAATTTCCATCTTGTTCTTGACATTATTATTATAATATGGGAGGTATACAAATATTCAATAATTATATTTTTCGTGCAAGTAAAGGCAAAATATCGAACGCGAGAAATATTTTCTACCAGTTTTGTAAAACAGGTCGATAAAAATAAGGGGCCTGTAAAAACTTTCTTATTTTAGAAATTATTTCTAATAAAAATATTTGAGACAATTTTTTTTTCCCACAAAAACCATATTTTTCAATATTTTGTCATATAAAATTCAAAGTCTTATTTCAATCAAAACCTAAACATGCTTTGTTTTTACTAAATATCAACAAAAATAGATTTTCATTGTTTTGGGTTTTCTAATTTGATAAAAAATGGAAACATTATAATGGCCGCTATCAATGCTATACGTGTTACATTATCTGTAAATGAAATATTTTACAGTATGCTTACGTTTGAAGATTTGATGTGACTATTCACTGTAAACGTTTTGTAAGAGTAAAGTTTTGGTAATGGCTTTACAAAACTGCTACAAATGTAAACGTATCGTGATATTGATTTAACATTAACGATATTTGATTTACAGTACGTTTACGTTTGAAGATGTGATGTGACTATTCACTGTAAACGTTTTGTAAGAGTAAAGTTTTGGTAATGGCTTTACAAAACTGCTACAAATGTAAACGTATCGTGATATTGATTTAACATTAACGATATTTGATTTACAGTACGTTTACGTTTGAAGATGTGATGTGACTATTCACTGCAAACGTTTTGTAAGAGTAAAGTTTTGGTAATGGCTTTACAAAACTGCTACAAATGTAAACGTTTCGTGATATTGATTTTACATTAACGATATTTGATTTACAGTACGTTTACGTTTGAAGATGTACTGTGACTATTTACTGTAAACGTTTTGTAACAGTAAAGTTTTGATAATAGCTTTACAAAAGTGCTACAAATGTAAATGTTTTGTGATATTGGTTTTACATTCACGAAATTTGCTTTACAGTACGTTTACGTTTGAAGAAGTGTTGTTTCAACAACATTTGTGTGTTACAATTTGTTTACCAATCATCCAATTAGTAAATGTAAAAATACAAAACATTTTTTCAGCATCTGTATATGAATTGTAAACGACATACAATAAATTTGTAACCTAATAGGTACAAAATGCTACTTGGGAAGGATATCGAATACTTTATAATGCAAATAGATGAAATGAGTTTTAGCTTTCAAATCTGTTTGAGTATATTTTAAAGGTTCAATTACAGAACTGATAATAAACTAACTGCCCTTTTCGTTATACTTGGTTTTAGATAATCCATTCTTATGAAATCTTTAGCAGCATGTTTGAAAAAAAAAAATATGAATATTGAAATAAAATTCAGATTCATTCATTTTTATAGCGTATTTTTTCATACAGCATTTGAATAACTGACTTGTTAATACGTAACTACATTAAGTACATGGAACTATTTATTTAAAAAAAAAATGCAATGGTCTCATATTTTTCAAAGTTCTTCAAAGCATTAAAAATGCATTCTTTTTCCCTCTTCCCAGTTATAAAAATATTTTTTTTTCTAGTTCAATGAATTAAAAATATTTCTTCGATTAAAAAATCCAATAAAATCATATATATTCACATAGAAAACCAGTGAACACGTTTTATAATTTCTTTTCATTTTCTATTAGATAGCTATTGATTTTTTTTACACTAATTGAGTTCTTTGAGAACGCTATAGAAACTTTATTTTTACTTGCGATTATTTATTATACTTTCTTGTTTAGTATCTTTAGACAAAAGTTTGTAATCTGATACCAGAGCAAGTTTTTCCGACCCAGTCGTGCTCGTGCCATTTATTTTGTTTTGGCGACGTGGAATCTGTTTGTATTACCTATTAATTGGCCGTTTCTTACAAGAGTCAAACGAAAAAAAAGGAATCATGAATGAAATGATGGACAATGAATAACACTTTTTGCTTTATAAACTTGGCAACTAAATAGTTAATGCTAGCAGGGATTTGAGTCTTGTTTTTACCAAGTTATTACTTTTACCGAGGTTCCCTTTATCGGAGTAGAACTTTTGTATAATATTTTTTTTCTTTTTTCCGACTATAATAATGATTTGGGACGCTATTACAACTTGCTCTTGAAAGTACTGAATTTCTTTATCTTTTCACAGTTAATATAGACAGTGATTTCTAGGATATGATTCATTAATATTTTCCCAGAACTTGTCTGCTAATTTCTCTCTTATTTTAGCGTAAATAGTCATATAAAAAAAATCATATACAAAAATTTGCAGTGAATTTGCGGTATACATTTCCAGAAAATCCAGGAAAAGAAATCTTTGAATTTTGCAAACTTTCGTTTACTAAGATAAGAGACCATTTTAAGACCAAGTTTCATACCATACGATGACCTAACTAATAAGAAGATTTTTTTTAAACAACATTAAGACAATTACAGCAGTTTCATGTTTCATATTGTTTTATTGTTTTCAAAATGAAGCAAGTCATAATATAATTCAAGTAAACTTTGCGACATTTAAAACATTACCATAACGCCTTTTAATTCGGTATAAACATCTTAGTAATGTGAAAAACACTTGACCTTTTCTCACACACCCGTCACTTCAGTAAAGATAAATTGTTTCCCAAGAGTTACCATCAAATATCTTCGTAGGCAGCACTTAAAGAGCAAACAAAATAATTTACAAACATCATGAATAATAAATTGCAAATTAAAACACCTGTTAGTGTACTTGTGTTTAAGTTAATTGCTTCCTTGAACGAAAGAAGAACGAATGGGGTTCTCAAGAGTCTAATGCTAAATTAAAGGACTTCTTCTCTTAGTAGATAGTATTTGGTTTCCTACCTTTGTACATTTTAATCAAAAGTGTCACTGAATTTGATAATACAGATTACTCCCTTTACAGATTTTGTCAATGTGTACAGCAACAATTGCATAAAATGCACATGTTACGTACATTTCATTATGTGATGACAGTAATAATTATACACAGTTCTGGATTTGTTACGTACAAAGAGTTAGAACATTTTACGGGCCCCATGCTATTAGGGCCATAGGGGTTTAGTTACTTTTTCTTAGATGGCTTCAAAGGTTTCTATAGGGCGTCAAGAAAAAGACTTTGTAAGTAGGCTCGATCTCTAGACTTCTGTCTGCAGTAACGTATAAAAAGCCGTCGAAGATCTGATTCTACCTGATAAGGGAGATTTATCTTAGTCTCTGTGGTTCTAACACTCTGAAACGTCAGTATAGATTTGATATACAAGATGCGGTCAATTAAACTTTTGAAGAAAAAGAAATTTTAATTAGTAATCGATAAAAAAACCAATTCCATATTGTATTCCAATTGACAGATGATGTTGATGTCCAAGTCTACAATGACAATTTATTATTACAGTTAAACTTCAGATTTGTTAAAATCTTATATTCTCAAATTTATGACTTAAAGAAATTTAATGTTATTAGTTTTTGTCAAGGGCGCCATACTGGTTCAATCCGACACTGATTTTACATGTAAGTTGCCATGGAATTAGCTTTGTCCTGTGCAATTTGATAAGTTAATTGAAAACTGATAGTGCAGCAAATATTTTTTTTTATAATTTTGGTTTTTCAAATTGAAGTGGACGAATCAAGCATGTTAATTGGCGCATACGCTTCAAGGATATCGAATACTTTATAATGCAAATAGATGAAATGAGTTTTAGCTTTCAAATCTGTTTGAGTATATTTTAAAGGTTCAATTACAGAACTGATAATAAACTAACTGCCCTTTTCGTTATACTTGGTTTTAGATAATCCATTCTTATGAAATCTTTAGCAGCATGTTTGAAAAAAAAAAATATGAATATTGAAATAAAATTCAGATTCATTCATTTTTATAGCGTATTTTTTCATACAGCATTTGAATAACTGACTTGTTAATACGTAACTACATTAAGTACATGGAACTATTTATTTAAAAAAAAAATGCAATGGTCTCATATTTTTCAAAGTTCTTCAAAGCATTAAAAATGCATTCTTTTTCCCTCTTCCCAGTTATAAAAATATTTTTTTTTCTAGTTCAATGAATTAAAAATATTTCTTCGATTAAAAAATCCAATAAAATCATATATATTCACATAGAAAACCAGTGAACACGTTTTATAATTTCTTTTCATTTTCTATTAGATAGCTATTGATTTTTTTTACACTAATTGAGTTCTTTGAGAACGCTATAGAAACTTTATTTTTACTTGCGATTATTTATTATACTTTCTTGTTTAGTATCTTTAGACAAAAGTTTGTAATCTGATACCAGAGCAAGTTTTTCCGACCCAGTCGTGCTCGTGCCATTTATTTTGTTTTGGCGACGTGGAATCTGTTTGTATTACCTATTAATTGGCCGTTTCTTACAAGAGTCAAACGAAAAAAAAGGAATCATGAATGAAATGATGGACAATGAATAACACTTTTTGCTTTATAAACTTGGCAACTAAATAGTTAATGCTAGCAGGGATTTGAGTCTTGTTTTTACCAAGTTATTACTTTTACCGAGGTTCCTTTTATTGGAGTAGAACTTTTGTATAATATTTTTTTTCTTTTTTCCGACTATAATAATGATTTCGGACGCTATTACAACTTTCTCTTGAAAGTACTGAATTTCTTTATCTTTTCACAGTTAATATAGACAACGATTTCTAGGATATGATTCATTAATATTTTCCCAGAACTTGTCTGCTAATTTCCCTCTTATTTTATCGTAAATAGTCATATAAAAAAAAAATCATATACAAAAGATTGCAGTGAATTTGCGGTATACATTTCCAGCAAATTCAGGAAAAGAAATCTTTGAATTTTGCAAACTTTCGTTTACTAAGATAAGAGACGATTTTAAGACCAAGTTTTATACCATTACGATGACCTAACTAATAAAAAGATTTTTTTTAAACAACATTAAGACCAAAGTACATGTTTCATGTTTCATATTGTTTTATTGTTTTCAAAATGAAGCAAGTGTTAATATAATTCAAGTGATAGTGAACTTTGCAACATTTAAAACATTACCATAACGCCTTTTAATTCGGTATAAACATCTTAGTAATGTGAAAAAACACTTGACCTTTTCTCACACACCAGTCACTTCAGTAAAGATTAATTGTTTCCCAAGAGTTACCATCAGACATCTTCGTAGGCAGCACTTAAAGAGCAAACAAAATAATTTACAAACATCATGAATAATAAATTGCAAATTAAAACACCTGTTAGTGTACTTGTATTTAAGTTAATTGCTTCCTTGAACGAAAGAAGAACGAATGGGGTTCTCAAGAGTCTAATGCTAAATTAAAGGACTTCTTCTCTTAGTAGAGAGTATTTGGTTTCCTACCTTTGTACATTTTAATCAAAAGTGTCACTGAATTTGATAATACAGATTACTCCCTTTACAGACTTTGTCAATGTGCACAGCAACAATTGCATAAAATGCACATGTTACGTACATTTCATTATGTGATGACAGTAATTTTACACAGTTCTGGATTTGTTACGTACGAAGAGTTAGAAAATTTTACGGGCCCCATGCTATTAGGGCCATAGGCCTTGAGTAAGAACTCTTACTTTTTCTTATATGGCTTCAATGGTTTCTATAGGGCGTTAAGAAAAAAGACTTTTTAAAAAGGCTCGATCTCTAGACTTCTATCTGCAGTAACGTATACCAAGCCGTCGAAGATCTGCTTCTGCCTGATAAGGGAGGTTTATCTTGGTCTCTCTGGTTCTAACGCTCTAAAACTTCAGTATAGATTTGATATACAAGATGCGGCCAGTTAAACTTTTGAAGAAAAAGAAGTTTTAATAAGTAATCGATAAAAAAACCAATTCCCTATTGTATTCTAATTGACAGATGATGTTGATGTCCAAGTCTACGATGACAATTTATTATTACAGTTCACTGTTAAACTTCAGATTTGTTAAAACCTTATATTCTCAAATTTATGCCTTAAAGAAATTCAATGTTATTAGTTTTTGTCAAAGGCGCCATACTGGGTCACTCCGACACTTATTTTACATGTAAGTTGACATGGAATTAGCTTTGTCAAAGTGGTCCTGTGCAATTTGATAAGTTAATTGCAAACTGCTAGTGCAGCAAGTATTTTTTTTTTATAATTTTGGTTTTTCAAATTGAAGTGGACGAATCAAGCATGTTAATTGGCGCATACGCTTCAAGGATATCGAATACTTTATAATGCAAATAGATGAAATGAGTTTTAGCTTTCAAATCTGTTTGAGTATATTTTAAAGGTTCAATTACAGAACTGATAATAAACTAACTGCCCTTTTCGTTATACTTGGTTTTAGATAATCCATTTTTATGAAATCTTTAGCAGCATGTTTGAAAAAAAAAATATGAATATTGAAATAAAATTCAGATTCATTCATTTTCATAGCGTATTTTTTCATACAGCATTTGAATAACTGACTTGTTAATACGTTACTACATTAAGTACATGGAACTATTTATTTAAAAAAAATGCAATGGTCTCATATTTTTCAAAGTTCTTCAAAGCATTAAAAATGCATTCTTTTTCCCTCTTCCCAGTTATAAAAATATTTTTTTTTCTAGTTCATTGAATTAAAAATATTTCTTCGATTAAAAAATCCAATAAAATCATATATATTCACATAGAAAACCAGTGAACACGTTTTATAATTTCTTTTCATTTTCTATTAGATAGCTATTGATTTTTTTTACACTAATTGAGTTCTTTATAGAAAAAGTAAATCCCCTTCAACGAAGAGAAGAAGGATAATGTTGAAATAGGAACAATTATAATTATTTTTGTAGTGCAAGGTGGTTTCATTCCATTTTAACCAACTGTTGTTTTTTGTCGTGTTATTTATTTTAACTTTGTTCTTCCTAACATTAGTTTTAAAATATTGTAGGACAAATTTTGTTTTTTTTTATTTGTATTAATATTTTATCAACCTTTCACATTATGGTCTGAAATTGAAACAGCTGATACTCTAAAACTAAAAGCGAGGATACTAAAGTACCTTCATTCGTGTTAAGTGTATTTAAGTTTTAAATTGAAGTTGGACATTACTTTTTATGAAGTATTGTCTGCTTGAGTTTTTGTGTTTTTTTTTTAGAAAAAATATTTTGTGTGTAAAAAAGTAAAAAAGAAAGACACATTAACGAGTAATTTAATTTAAGTGCAGGTAGAATGTTGCCAGTTTTGAAAAAAAAACTCCTATTTAGGCATGTCATAAATTATATAAAAAATTTGGTTTTCTTAAACCAAGTCTGGCTAGAGCTTTACATATGGAAACTCTTTTACCCTCGAAAACGCTCTCCAAATAAACCAGACATGCGTTGACTGATACTAGTTTTCGATTTATTGTTTTAAATGTCAAAAACCAGTTAAGACTTTTATTACAAATAACAGCAAGGAAATACTGACGAGCGCTACAGTGTGACAACGACATAATTTTACTATTTTAAGGTGAAGTAGTTTAGGTACCAGAAAATTGATTTCATTTAAAATTGCTTCTCATTTACGTAATATAAAATTTACCCTTTTAATCACATCGAAATAAAATTCTTTCCACAAAAATGTAAAAGTATTCCTCACTTTAATGTCGAAAGTAATTTCACTTACAAAAAGTGAAGTGAAATTTATCTAGTAGTGAAATTATTTCCTCTGTATTTCCGGTGTAGACGGACTCGATTTTTCCTCGTACACGGGAAACAGCTTTATTTGTCGTGGAAAATAATTTCGCTTTTCTAGGTGAGGATATTTGCCAAATAAAATTAAAATATCTCTCACCTTACGTCGTAAATAATTTCACTTACAAAAAGTGAAGTGAATTTCACCTTGTAGCGAAATTGTTTTTAATGTCAAACTATTTCCCTGCAGATTCGGTTTCGTTTGGTACAGCGAATTAACTTCACGGAAAATAACTTCACATGTGAAATAACTTCATCTTTGGTGGGAAATATTGTAGGTGAGGTTATATTCCATTTAAGGTGAGAAAGGTGAGAGATGATTTCATCTACAATCTGCGTGAAGTTGATTCCCGTTAAAAATAATATGAATACATTAAAATGTGAAGTTATTTTCCACCTTCAGCAGGAAATAACATTTAATATATTGAACGTACATAAAAATATAATTATTTTCCAAAAAAAAAGTGAAAGTAGGTATTTCTCACCTTAAACAACTTTATAAAATGTTAAGTGAACACTTAGTAGTTAAAATATTTTCATATGAAATTATTTCTCGTGAAGTTATTTCCCTGCACCGATGTAGACAAACTTGATCCTGATTGGTATAGGGAACAAACTAAATGTAAAATAATTTCACCTGTGGGGGGAAATAAATTCATCCACAGACATCCATCTACAATTTGAATATATCGCAAATCGAAGCTATTTTTCACTTTCAGCGGAAAATAATATTTCGCTTTCACATCAAATCCCAAGCAAAATTATTTTCCTCAAGAAAAGTAAAAATATTTAATACCATAATGTTGGAAATTATTTAACTTTTAAAAAATGAATTTTTTTCCCAACAGAGAGGTGAAGTTATTTCCCTTCATCGTTTTTCCCATATATTATCGCAATTCTGATCTTTGTTGGTAGTGTAGAAATAAAACGATTTAGCATTTAAATTGGTAACGGGCATCTACTTTTTCATTAATTTATTAATATTCTGTTTCCTCATGTCGTTGTCATCCAGGATGGAATAAACAATTTTCAAATGAATGCCTTCATTTAAATTTATTATTCAAACAAATATAATACCATTAATTGACTCAGAAACTATCACATCTTAAACCATCTATAGATGGACTGGGGAACAAGTTAATAATCCCTTTAATAGAGTATATAGTTGCACAAATCTGAACGCAGATAAGTCATATTTGAATAAAACTGATAGATTTCATTTAATCATTTGATTTTTTGTTCTAACAATTCTGCTTAGTGAGTATATTCTTTGGATTTTATTATAATATGTAAATATTTAAGTAAGTTTTCATTTTATCATCGGATTCCACTGTTTTTCTTTACTTATGTTTTATTTTTTATAACAGACGACGTGCAGAGCTGTTTTTATACATCATCCTTTATGCCTTAACATTGCAACCCTTTCAAATAAATAAATAAAAAAAAACTCCTGCCTTAAACCGCAAATAAAGTGCGTACATTTCATCTTCTTAATACATCAAAATGATGCCAGCATAATATGTATGTATGTATTAGTATACTCAAAAGCGAAATTCGTCATAAACCACAAAAAAAAGTCTATAAAATGTTTAGTCAACCCAATTTATCCTTTTTCATCTTTTATTATCGTATACATTCTTTTGGAGTGTATAATTCTCTTAAGGAATTCCACAATAATGTTCATAAATAAGTACTATTTCCTGTTCCCTCCATATAAAACTCTAACTATAAAAAAAGGGTTCACCATATAACTGGAAACGTTTATTATGTTATCCTGTCAAAGCTTGATGATGGCAATCTGATGTTTTTAAATTTTATCTTCTTAAAACGAACGAAAAATGATGTATTTTGTTATCATATTCGCTTTACATATATGTTTTTTTGGATTTTAATGTTAAACTTTATCATGGCCAGGACTTATTTATATATAGATTTAATATTTTTAATAATAATACGCAAACATATAAGTGCAGTGTTTTGTTAAAACAACACTGAGAAAAATGTTATTTATTTTAAAACTTTCAAACGTTCAAAACGTCAAAACAAGACAGTGTGAGGTGAAGCTATACTTCAGGCAACATATTCAGTCAGTCCTCATTTGGGCTAGCAGATCCCAGTTTCGCAAGTATTTTTTTAAATCTTTTTATACTTGGTAACGCTACCGTAGAATTGGTCTTTCTCTCTTATGATGAACTCCCAGCAGGATGGCATCGAAGATTCTACGTTGAGTAACCAATAACATAACATAACATAACATAACATAACATAACATAACATAACATAACATAACATAACATAACATAACATAACATAACATAACATAACATAACATAACATAACATAACATAACATAACATAACATAACATAACATAACATAACATAACATAACATAACATAACATAACATAACATAACATAACATAACATAACATAACATAACATAACATAACATAACATAACATAACATAACATAACATAACATAACATAACATAACATAACATAACATAACATAACATAACATAACATAACATAACATAACATAACATAACATAACATAACATAACATAACATAACAACAGAATATCTCATCAGATTGCATTTTTCTAATGTTGAACCTTCTTTTCTTGATAGATGATCCCCTAAGAGCTTGATTAGATTATACGTACCAAGTAGTGAAACGACTCGCCAAGTCCTTTTTGTATATATATATATAGATGTAATATTATGTGCTGCTCAGCAATGGTTATAGTTTCTTTTTGATTAAGATGACTTTTTTTCCTTTCCAATTTGAGAGTAAACTTCTTCAGAATTATTTTAAAGTCGATCTTAGGACACTGCTCATTGCTGACATGATTCATAAAACCTAAACTATTTACTCTATACAATAAACCTACGTGTTCAAATAACATTTTCTCAGTGCACTTACATTTCATTCTTGTGAACAAAACTTTCATTGATTAAGGCATGAACAAATTGATTGAATAATTGCAAAGGATTACCATATAAGCCTCCCCTTGAAATTTCCGAGGCTGCTTAATGGTTTCCGAACAAAAGTCTATATTTGCCATTGTTCCAGCATCAGCGCTCGAATTTTCAATAAATTCCAATTTAAATAGAAATTATAATTCCGCAAACATATAAGCCAACTATTTCAATCAAAGTAATATACGCAAACCCACTGCCATTTCTCTAACTCTCCTCTTTCCACATTAAAACCTTTTTCTGATTCATCTAAAATAATTGAAATAAATGGAGGGCGAGATTCGATTATTCCATATAGCCAGCTTAAGCTGACATTTATATGTTCATTTCATTTTGGCCAAAATGATTCCGGTCTGATTTTTCATCGTTGCGTTGTTGCCATTGAACATCGATAGACATCCTAATGGTGTTGGCTATCATAGTCATCATCATCACCACCATGAACCTAGAGTTTTATTTGCTTTGGACAATATCAATATTTGCACACAATAAAGCTAAAATGTTTTTTTAAAAGGATCTGTGAAATGCGCTCACGTTTTGAACATATAGATATGTGTACAGTTACTTTTGGCATAGCAACAATTCTGGAACAAATAAGGATTTTATTTAAAATGTTATACTTGCTCATAATCGGACTTTGTGGTTGAACAAAATTTGTGTGGGATATGAAATCGAATAGGGCATTATTATTAGTTTTATATGTTCACTCGGGCGTAAACGTAATATATTTATTTTAAATGAGCAAAAATATAAATTTGATGATTTTATTTGTGTATTTTTGACTGAAGTGGATTATTATAATGCGAATTAAACTATCAATCCCTTCGATTGGTTTTAAGGGATTGCGATTTTTTCAACTCGTTTTAAACGCATAAAGATAAATGCAATTCGAAAATACACTATTATAGTCAATATTTCGTTGTGTGGTCAGTAATTTTGTGATATGTTTTCCTTGATTGGGGTGCTGTGTTTGGATGTTAAGTGAGATGTTTTACTAGTTTCTGGTATTAAAAATTCAATGATTTTATGACCGGAGAAAAATTCTTCTCAAGCTAACTTTTTGATTTTTTTATATTTTTGGATTTGTTTTTGAGTGCCGTAATAATTATTATCTATAACTTTGTCTAAAAAGTGATGATATGAATTAGTTCCATGAAGTTTAAATTTGCATTAAATAATGAAACTGAAAGTTGATTAAACTCAGAAATATACTCAAGAGTGCTTTTGTAATACAAATAAGCTCCTCTTCAGTTTTATCTCTTAAGCACACACGTATAACAAAATCAATGATTAACGAATTTTATCTGTTGTGTATCCGCATTCAAGTTGTCTTGTCACTGTCAGAAAAAAAAGGAAGCATGTGGCACGCGGTGATGCGGTGATATGGGAAAATAGGAACGAATATGTGAGACAGGTTTTTGTTTTTCTATATGTATTTATTTACAAAGGATTCACCGGTGGTGGGTGGCTGAATGCGAAAGATCCTTAAGATATTTTCCATTGTTATTTATAATAGAATTAAACAAACAAAAGACATCACCCACTTGATATTTATACTAAAGAAAGCATCTTTTAATTTTAGATCTTTAAAAAGAGAATTTATTTATATTTGAGATACAATAAAATGCTTTGAATAAATTTTCGCCTGAAGCAAAGAAAATTTGTGTTAAATTCTTTAGATATTTCTTGTTCTTTCTGATGAGATTATTTTAATAATAAAGTTTTGATTAAAAACCTTAGATAAATAGGAAAAGAGTAACTTTAAAATCAACATAAATTACAAAACAAACCGAAGAAAAAAAAATAGAAATGATGCCAACCAGTTTAATATTCTAGAAAAATAGAATTTTCTATAATATGGTTGGGGAATTTCTTCTTTCAATTTTCTCTTCTAAGAAAATGTTTTATATTCTTTGTTCATTGGAAAAAAATATTTTTTTTTTGTCCGTCTGGCGTATAGTTTGCACAGACAAAATAAAAATAAGCGCGACACATTTTTTTCGACAAATTAATCTAATAGTTAAAACTTTGAATTTTTGTAACATTTGACACTTTGTAGTTTGAAAGATTTAAGAAATTCCACTTTGCCATTTAAGGAGCGCTCTGTCAGTTCAGGGGACCTATTCTGGTTCTGTGATTATTTTTTGTTGTTTTTTGTGTATTTTCCTTATTATTGAGGTTGCTAGGGGCCGATTCTGGTTCTATAAAAAAGACAAACGAATAAATTTATACAAATTTCGAATTTCTTTCACTAATTCTAATTCATTTGCAAATGAGGGCGTGAAAACAATTTATTTAAATAAAATTTTTTGAAGTATGGTTCCACTTTTTATAGAACGAGAATCGAAATTAATGTGAATGGGTGAAAATATTTCTATTTAATTTCTTCATAGAATCAGAATAGGCCCCCTGTTGACATGTTTGTCCAAATATATTTTTGACTTTTGCGAAGTATTCTATTTGAAACACTTATTTGTCCAGTTTATATTTCCAAAATCTTCGAAATTAATTTCTCAGTGAAATTTCTAACTTTTGCTGTCCAAAAACAGAGTCAGACAATTTTTGGATTCGCTTGCTCAAGTATGTTGTGATAGCGAAGTCGAAAAAAGTGGATCTGGAAGTTCTGTCCGAGTGTCTTTCTGTCAGTCTGTCATTAGCACCTAAAGTCTAAACGGATGGAACGATATCGTTTAAACTTATACACCCCTGTTCTGAATTTCGTTTGAACACTAAATTCTATCGTTTTCAAATACCCGATGTTATAAATATCAAATTCAAATCGTTTGGATTTTGTTTTGCGAATTCAAATTCAGAAAATCTAAGTAGTTTGTTTATTAACTGTGAAATTTATTCATGAAAACTTTGTACTATTTTTTTTTGAAATTTAGTTTTTGTAATAAAAATTCGAAAATATTTAATTTCTTATTTAAAAAAAAATGTTAACAAAAAAAAAAAAAGATATTTTTTAAATTGGACGTACAATTTGGGTTGAAATTTTTTTTAAATTTAATTCTGTTAGTTTAAAGCTACTGGCATAACACGATTTTCTCGGAAAACTCTGGTTTGTTAAAAATGTATTTTCATTTATTTGTTTTATTATAATTTCTTTCCGGTTAATTTAACAAACTTATTATTTTAGCTTTCACCACTTTTTGTAGGCCCTCTTCAGAAAATCTTTGATTTATTTAATTTTTTTTTCAATTATTTCTTATTTGAAAATTATTATTTTTATTAATTATTTCTTATTATTGAAAATCTTAAAAACGGCACGTGGACAGTAATCTAGAAAGTCTGTGCCACCCAGTCGTGTGTTTTATTTTTCTAGAGCTTAGTTTTCTTCTTCTCTCTTCTGATCTTATTCTCCTTTGATCTTATTTTCCTTTGCAGCATCGATTGATTTTTGATATAAATAAGTATTTTTTGATATTTTTTGTTTCGGATTGAAACCAAGCACATTAAATTGCGGCCATTTTGAAGGTTTAATAGCATACATGCGATTCTTCTTCTATACATTTGACGTTAAGGATAAAATTAAAATTGCTTGAGTGAAACAATACGATGCTCGTGTATGCTTTCGACGACTTCATTGTTGAATTTCCTAGCAACGGTTCTTCGTTTGCACGAAGTGGATTTGCACCATGTGTGCTACATAAAAGTGGTTTTATGTTCCGAAATTTCAGACGTTTAGAATTTTGTTCAATCATTGAACACATAGATCGCCGTCCAGTCTGTTTGACGTTGACTGTGCCCTTATTAGTTTTGTAGTGGGAAATCACGTCCAACGATGTTTCGATTCACCGCAAAGTCAATCAGCCAAAAAGTCTGTTATTGGAGGTATTTTGGTAAAAACTTTTATTAACAGTCCTAGAATAAATATTTTTTCCTAAGCATTTTGATATTGAAGTTTCTTAAAAAACTCAAGGATGGCAAAGCACCAGGAGCGGACGGGATCCCCATAGAATTTTTTAAATACGCGACAGTTAACGTTATCAACAAATTATCTGCATCTTTTAATGAAATATTGGATACGGGTAACATACCGTTACAATTTAAGCAAGCGATTATATTTCCTATCCATAAAAAAGGTAATCCATCAGATCCAGCAAATTATCGAGGAATATCTTTTTTGAATGCTTCGTATAAGGTTTTTACAAAGTTTTTAAATTATCGAATGTCAGATTGGATCGAAAAGAATAAATTAATCAAAGAGTGTCAAGCTGGGTTTCGAAATGGTTATTCAACTGTGGACAATATCTTCGTACTGCAAAACATCGCAGGCACATTTGTCGAACAAAAAAAGAAATTATTCGCCTTTTTCGTTGATTTCAAGGCAGCCTTTGACAATATTGACCGAAAGGCTTTAATTTACAAGCTATTTAATGCTGGAATGAGCCACAAGTTTGGAAGGGTAATCGAAAACATCTACCAGGATAACCGATCGGCGGTGTGGAGTGGAATTGAAAGCTCGGAATGGTTCGAGACAACAATGGGAGTTAGACAGGGTTGTACTCTAAGCCCTTATCTATTCGCCATGTACATCAATGAACTTACAGACGTGCTACCAGGGGGCATTGAGATGGGGGGTGTTCTAATAAAGGCTCTTTTATTTGCAGATGACGTGGTCTTCTTTGCATATTCACCAGAGTCCTTGCAACTAATGATTAACCGTCTTCATGAATATTGCCTATTATGGAATCTTACTGTTAATCTCTCCAAATCCAAAGTAATGATTTTTAAGAAAAGGTGCTGGTAGAACATGCTTAAACGAGAAATGGCATCTAGATGGACAACAAATTGAAATTGTGAAAACAAATAAATATCTTGGAGTAACAATTAGTAGTAATCTAAGTGTGGAGCCTCACTTAAAAGAAAAATTAATAAAAGCTTAAAGTGCCATATCCGCAACATGGAAAAGATGTTTTTCAAATCACCTAGTCGACCATAATGTGAAATAAAAAGTTTTTCTAGCAGTATCCGAAGCAGTGATGTTATATGCAGCACAGACCTGGGGTTACTGTCAGTTTGAAGCAGTGGAGAAACTGCTGAGGTACTACGTCAAAAAATGTTTTAATTTGCCAAATACAACGCCAAATTACATGATAAATATAGAAACTGGATTATCGCCGCTCTTTATAAAAACGCTTAAACTTCATACGGACTATGTTTTGAAAGTCTTAGAATTGCCGGATTATAGACTTCCAAAAATAATAGCAAAAAAGATAATAGAAAGGAGATCCCTATGGTATGAAAAATTAGAAGACCTTGCAAGATACTGTGGAATAGAATTCAATTTATCGAATGAAAATGGAGGGTACTGCAAAGATGTTATAAACAACCTTATTTCAAAGGTCGACTAACGATACAGAGCTGATTGTATAAGTCTAGCCGCTTCATCGGTACACAGGTCCACATACAGCATTCTAGAACATAATTTGTGTGAAAGAAATTATTTCCATCATGAAAATAGCAAAGAAATGATATCTTCTATTTTTAAAATAAGAGGTGAATTTATTCAACTAAACTACATTCCTCACCGGATTTACCAATTTACTGTAGCCTATGCAACCTAACAGATAGAGAAGATGTCATCCACTTTATTGGCAGATGTCCTATCTTAAAAGAAATTCGAAGACAGGTTTTTGGAAGGAACATGTTGTCTAAAGAAGAAGTTATATCACATCTGAACTGCGAAAACGACATGAGAAAACTGGTATATTTCTATAAATCGGCTATGGGCTACCGTAACCAAATTATTAATGAAAATTTCTAAACCTATCAATCAAAGCTATGTTTTTTTTTGTAAATGCCATCGATTTTTGTAAAATGAAATTGTAAAATAAAAAAAAAAAATAATATGTAATATTTCCGTTTTAACTAAACTAAAAGTCCATAACAACATTCCAATTCTTGTTTAAGAAAAATACATTTTTACTTAAAACTATACGAAATCTTTAAAAAACTTGGTATTAAAAATTACAAAGTTGTAAATTATGTATTGTCACTCGGGCAGACGGCAGCAATGCCATGCTCTAATTTATTCAAATAAAAAGCAAACAATGTAAACAAAATTTAAATAAAATATCTATCTATCTATCTATTGAAGTTTCTTAAAAAGATCTTTACACGCTGTAACTAGGATACTTGAATTATGTTTCCTGTAGAAAAGCTTTCGTCATTTTCCTAGATCAATCTGATGTTAGCGAATCTAACCGTAATGTAAATTATCATTAGGCGTTCGCCTACCTGATTGTAGCTTAAAATGACAAAATCACCTTATGCTCCTTGCTTAGAAACTTTACTTGTCTGTTTATATCCATCGGTCTTCCTGGATGGCATTTATGTCTGCTTTGTATAGCAGTCCAAAGCTTAACGTTCGAATGAAAAGAAAAATCTATTAATCGTTTACCTCTTTAGTCATATCCGTCATTAGAGCTAAAAAAGAATGAAATAAATTGCAAATGAATGCAAGTGAAGTAGAAATTCAGTTTGAAATCAATAAATTCAAATCACTAAATTCAAAATGGCTCGAGAATTTGACTTATTTCATTCCCCATTCACTTTGAATTCAGTGATTTAAGTCAACGAATTCAAAATGAATGAAAATTATACTGGTTCTGTCTTCATTCAAATGAATGCAGTCATGAAATGATTTCATTCTTTTACAGCTCTGCCATTCATATATATTTTTTATATGTTTTTTTTTTTTTAAGCTTTTAGAAAATTACCTCTGTCATTTAATAAGATTCTTAAGGATTACAGCTTTAAGAAGCAATTTTGAAGACTTTTCTTTTTTAAAGGATAACACAAAATTATGTCTTGCTTATGTTTATTTTAAATAAGCCGCCATAAAAAAAAATCGTCTTTTTTTCACACAAGAAAGGATAATTCTGTTATTTGTCCTTTATTTTCCTTTAATTCTATTACAGCGGCACTCTGTTTTAATTTTATTCAATCCCATTTAAGGTGATGTCATGATATTTTGTTGTATGGTTTGAAAGCATTTATTTAACTTTGTGTAAGTATAGGTAATTTTTTTTCTTCTTTCATAACTATACAATAAATACGCACTAGCAAGGACTCTTTGAACAAAAAAAAAAATACAAGCAAAGTTCATACTTTGTTTTTAAAATTGAACAAGGAAAAACTGTTTTTAATTTTATATTGCGGTAGCACACGAAACTCATGTACTCATAACCAAATGAAACCATAAATCAAAAGAAAGAAAAACAAAAATAATCAAGAGTCCTGTTGCGTACCTGTGGTGCATTTTTCCACTCTGTATTTGAGAGTGCACTCTGTCGTGTCGTGTTATGTTGTTTATTTTTCTTTATTTAATAAACATTCAAATTACTTTATATACTCAAATACTGTGGTGAAAAAGAGTGTATTAATTATATTTTTGTTAGCAGAAGTTTTACCTTCTGTATGGAGGGAGGTAGGATGGATAATATTGTTTGTATAATGCTTTATAAAAGTTGAGCTTTATTTTATTACATGATTATGGTTATGGATGTATTTTCCCATTAGCTTTTGGGAAAATATAATTGTTCAGTAGGTATTTTTAATAAGTTCATTCAACATAAGTTATTCATTTACTTTCTTAGTTTTTACATATTTTGGATATTAGGGTTCCATAAGCATGTTTGGCAAAAACACTAATATTTACGGTTCACATAACTTGAAAAGTGGTGTTCGTTTTCTAAATTTTTTTCAATATCTTTGATATACTTATGATTTGATGATGTTTGAATGATTGAATTTCAGTAAGCTACTATTAATAATCTCTCTAGCAAAGAAATTTGCAAATTCTCTTGAAATCAAAAGCACTCCCATTTAAGAATTTTGAAAATGATTTTTCCATATTTTTAGTTTTAATCGAATTCTTACAAAACGAATGGAAAACCATTCCAAAGAGAAGCCAATCAAAGGACGATTTCATAGAATAACGCCGGCTTCTTTTCAAACGTTTTTGTTTCTTTATTTGCAATTTTCAACATGAAAACCATCAAACATCTACAAAATGAGATTATCACATGGAAGGAAATACCAATAATACTTTGAAAATGCTAAATGCCAATCGGAAAATGAATCTTGTTTGCCTTTGACGATGAAAGATATACAAGACTATTTTCAAGTCCTTTTATAATACTGAAACCGTAAGATTTTAATAAAATCCAACTCTTTGAACAGAAATAAACCATATACAATTACATATACATACAAATGTTTATAGAACCTGAAAAAGTATAGTTTTGTTTCTAATGACAGGCCAATTGTTTAAAGGAATTATAAAGAGCGTTTTAATCTTAACTTTATTTAAACATTTTACCTGCGATTATAGGTACCATAGGCCCCTATTACGGTTGTCAAATATCAATACGATAATTGATGTATATCAACAAAATTGATCCATCGGTTTTTCGTTGTCAGTTATGAAAAGTTTTGATAAACTATGAGTGCCACTCAGATTTGCGATCTATTGTGATTAGTTATATTGACTAGCTTGGTATTATCGTTGTCAAAAATATTATTGTTTATCATATTTTCAGTCAAACGCAAATTCGCTGTTGATAAAATTTTTTGGAAGAAATAATTAATTTTTTTTTGTAAGAAAACACAGAAAATTGTTCACTTTTTTATTAATTTATTTAATTAATACGTTTCGGTTAACATATTTTTATTAAACTTCACTTGTTTTGACATTTGTTTCTTTTGTTATTTGGTGTGCAAATAGGAGGTACATGCACATTGTAGGTACAAAAATGCACACACCTTTGCGATTATATTCCAAATTTTGTTAGCACTTTTTTATTTCACTTCTTTACCAAACACAAATATATATAAATACAAGTTATATTAACTTTAATTACACGAAAATAAATTAACACAGTAACAAAAAACGTTATTTAAACACAAACGAAAAGAATAGAAAACTGAAACGTTAAACAAAATTCCCGTTCACAAGAGAATTTTGTTTATCATTCACAATAGATCAAAAATTTATCAAAGGACAATCATAATACCGAAATTTTGATTGATTGATAAATTTTATCGTTTATCAAACAATTGATCTTTGACAACCGTAATAAGGGTGATAGTAACAAGTAGTTTGCTCTTGAAACATTCTTAATTTGTTGAGCAGAACTTAGTTCAGCACAAAGTGTATGAGAATCTGTGCAGGTATACAGTTTGGCAATACGCAAACAGGTTGGCCTATTTACTTTTAATTTGGTTTGTTGATTTTTTAAGCTAATACGCCCGGATTATTTTTCGTACGGCACTGTAGGTCTAAAACGTTACCTGTTATACAAACGTTTACGAGAAACTTATTTTTTTCGGAAACGGCTCTAACGATTTCAATAAATATTTCACACTTGTAATAAGGTGACAAAGATCTATCAGATAGAGGAAACCAAACTTATACGAAAATATGCTTAACGGTTTCTGCCATAAAACGGTATTTTAAAATAACCACTTTATCGATAACGGCTTAAGGGTGGGTCTTCCTCGTAAATGTAGGGTACTACGTGCACAAAACTTAATATATCTCCTACATTTGAAAAGATATTTTGATGAAATAAAATTTATTATTTAGTCCATGAACATATCTTAAAACATATGTCCTCAATTTTATGTTTTACAAAAGTTTGTGCTTTTTAGGGAAGGAATTACACATTTTGTCCCCTTTATTTTGGCTGATTTATGCATTCCCTCAAGGGGCTCTCGTGTGATTTGTTTTTTTATTTTGTTGTTAATGTTTTTCAACTGTCAATGAATGTATGCTTTTCATAGGATAAAAAAAAAAAAAAAAAAAAAATTATTTGAGCTACAAAATGGACGTAAGTTCACACTAATTTAAAGCTCGTTTATTGGCGCAGTTTCTTAAATTTTCAACGGAGCCAAACAATATTTTTTTTTTATAACAGAAAGTAGATACTTTATTTGAAACAAAACAAAAAATTATTTTTTTCCACTTTATACGTCTGAAAAACTTATGTATACACAAACAATACTACTTTTTTCTTTCCCCCGTTGGGGCTGGCATGTTTTATTCTTAATATTTTTTGTTTTTAATTTATTTGAATCTCTTATTATTTTTATAAATCCTGCTGTAAATTTTTTTGCAATTTTATATTGTTTAGACGTAAAAATTTACAATTCAAAGTATCTATACACATGGTAGTTTTCCCAGGTTGAAATGCCATGTACAACTTTATTATTATTTTTGTATTTTATTTCAATATTTTTTGCTAAAGTTCCAAGTGAAGAAAACAATATCACACGCATAAACAATTTAATATTTAATTTTGAAAAAGCATCTTTTTAACGATTTTGTTAATCAAAATACGCACACAACGATATTTAGTTCACGAAACTTCCGTCGAAAGAGAATATTATATTTTCGCTGTTCGCACTCTCTTTAGAATCAACTTTTTTTTTTGTGGTGATACACAAAACACAGCGTTGCCGCCGAGAAAAGAAAATGCCGTGTCACATTTTAAAAACTGCTTGCCATGAAAAAACTATAAATCTTCTGTTAAAAAAATAAAACTTTATTTCTGTAATTTATTATATAATTTTCCATCAATATTAAAGTAAGATATAGGCAATGATAAAGTGTGCGATATTGAAATGTTTCGTGCCACTGTGCCATAAGAAAAAATTGTCGTGTCAAAAAAGCACGATTGGTTAACTTCGGCAACGCTGGTGTACGTACGATTCGTAGGTATCGTCGTCGTCGCTGTCGTCCAAGTAGGTATATGATATTTTTGTTTTTTTTTCTACTTGGTTTTGGAAGGAAACTTATGGATGTGGGAATAATGCTGAAAAAGATTTTATTCGTTAATTATATAGAAATAGAGTCTCAGAGAATCGTCTATAAAATGAGTTAATCTTATCGAATCTTCAAGGTTGAGGTGTCAAAAGGAAGAAGAAATTGAGATCTATGTTTCTGTATCAGAATAATTGACGTAGGCACTTGGGCTTGGGCACTTCAATTTTTGTTTGCGATTAAACCTAAATTGGAGATACCTCCTCTTCTGTTATCCTACAACGGAAAGAAACAAAAATATTGGAGATGACCTCCTACACATACAAAGAACGTCATAATAGGTTATCGGAACCTATCTATAAAACTTTTCGTTGTCAATTGGATAGCGCCAGTAAGGAAAAGAAGATCGATTTTTGTTTTGTTTTTCTTGGTGGCTACACAAGCATACATATGTTTATGATGATGATCGTTGTTTTTGGTGGTGTGGTTGGACACGACACGATTAGTAAATTGTGAGATAGTGGGAAGAGGGAATGTGTATATTGCAATTGTATATCTATGTTCCTATTGTTATTTAGAAGCGATTTTTTTTTCATTTCGCGTGTTGACGGACATGGAGTGGTAGGTAATTGCAAATAAGAATGTGTGTGACTGAAATGTCTTTGCGGGGCCTTTGGCATGTGCCGAGGGAAAGGGTATCATGATGACGATCTACGTAGGTACCTAGCCTGCAATGAAAATACTCATTTTTCTTCACTGGCACCTAAATAAAAGCATTAGGTAAAAATAAATCAGAAATGAAAATTATCAGATTTTACCCATTATTTTCCAAATTATTTGGGGTTGATTTTGTTGAAAAAATAAATGGAAAATAATTAAAAAAATGCAATTTGAATGATTGAATTGTTGTTTGCCAAATAACTAATATACTTCAATCAAAATCTGTGAATGTTAAAAAGTAACTTGTTCACAAAGAGCCTCAGAAAAAAAATTTACAGGAAAATAACTGTGACATGTTTTTTGAGCTTTTTATCCACAGTTTCGATTTTTTTTTTCAAAATAAAAAGAGAAAAAACTTCGTATTAGGGTACCACAACCTTGTAGAGTTTTTAAAAAATTTACATTTGGAAAAATGGGGGGAAGCACCTAATTTCTGAAAAACACATTTTTGGATCTAGTTTTCGCAATTTTGAAAGTTTTCAAAATTCACCCCTTTGCAATAAACCCTAAAGTAATTTTCAAACAGGTCAAATAGTTATATTGACCTACCTCACACTTATCTTACATAAAGCTTCCTAAAAAAAACTATTTCAATGTACCTACCTACCTACATGTGTGACGTAAAAATAAAAATAAATGTTTTTCTTAGAAAAAGGTGGTTTTGGTTTTTTTTTTAATTTCTTAAGAACGACATAAAATTTTTGCATCCGGTTTTCTTATTTAGACTTAAAATTAATAACAGCATTGAATTTTGAAATTACAATTAGCACTTAATTACGTAAAATTTTGAAAAAAATGAATTTGAATTTTTTTTTTAAATTTTTTTTTTCAAAATTTTGACTTTGAAAATTAATATTTCAAAAACTATTTCTAAGAAAAGATTTATTTAAACACAGAATGAAAGAAAAAGTTATTGGCTTTTCAAAAACGTATCGCACAGCATTGCGAATGAAGCCGTTGATTTTAAATAATTTTTTCCCATTTTAAGTCAGTTTTTTCGAAAATTGCCCCTCCCGGCTAAACGGAGGGGAATAGACCCCCCCTCCCATACGATTTTTTTCTTGTCTCAACGTAACCTACACGCCCTAGCATTTTGTCGCATTGCTCATGTCGCATTGCTCTACATAGGTATATAGATTAGGTTATATTACACCTAGAGGTAGGTACCTACATCCAAGATGATACAAGTTCTAAAAACTCAGAGTTGGGCGATTTCGCATGTTTATTAACATACCTATGCCTCCCTGATTCCAAACATCAAAAAATGATCATAGGGCATACCTATATACATAGCTAGGAATGTAAATGCTGCACGACTTTTCTGTTTGGTCATTTTTATTTTTATTCTGAAAACAAAATGTACATACCTAGGTAGGTAGGTTTTCCCACGTGACAATGAAGTGACAATGTTTCAATTGCAAAACAAAAATATACAGTGTTGTGCTGTTGTTTGAAATCTGACAACAACAAAAATCGAAAGGAAATCTCAAATTTCGCACATTACAAATGAACAAGTTACCTTATTCTTCCAACAGCCTTACTTGTAAACTCCAAAATTCACCCCTTTGCAATAAACCCTAAAGTAATTTTCAAACAGGTCAAATAGTTATATTGACCTACCTCACACTTATCTTACATAAAGCTTCCTAAAAAAAAACTATTTCAATGTACCTACCTACCTACATGTGTAACGTATATTTATGCATGTTCATTTGATGTGTCCTGACCTTCATCAAGATCTCGATCGAGTCACAAACGAGTTCACATTTTTTTGTTACTGTTTTTCAAATTCCAGCAACAGCAAGTGAAAGTGAAGAAAAAACAACTAAACGAAAAGAGAAAAAAAATGACTCACATTTTAGCTATACCTATACCTCATGTGTTTTGAAAACAAAATTGAAAAATATCCCTTCACCCTTCCATAAACAGAAAGCATAGAACTCATCATTCCCATTCAAATCGAAAGGATAACAAAACAACAAACCCATTTTGAAAAGAGAACAAGAGTAGTTGAGCGTATCAAAAACAATAATGAAGAGAAAAGAATATCGCACTACCACATTGAAATACGTTTACATGAATTTTAAATTCTATTGTCATGAAGACCCACCCTTAAGCGATTTGAGTGAAATTCAATTCGTATCTTTTTCAAATAACATGGCATGATTTTTTCCTTGCGAGTATAATATTAATAGCAAGTTATGCATTCGTAAAAATAAAATTTTTTAGGATAAAAATCTGATATGACATTACGATGGTAGAGAAGACGAAAAAAATTAGGTAATTTTTGACCTATCTATCAAAATAAAGTTACTTACCATGGGGCCTATTCTGGTTATCTGAAAACGTGAATCGAAAAAATTGTTTTCACATTCGCTTTCTGACATTGCTTTCACCTTTTCGATTAACTTGGTACAATAAAGCGATTCTTGTTCAGTGAATGAAAACATGTGGTGATTTGAATTTTATTCGCTGTGGTGATCAATTTTTGTTGTTTTTTAGTGATTTTTTTTGTTATGAGGCTGCTAAAGGCCGATTTTGGTTCTATGAAAAAGTCAATCGAATAAATTTATACAAATTTGGAATTTCTTCACTTTCACTGAACGAGAATCGAAATAAGGTTAAAAATATTTTCAGTTAATTTTTTCACATAACCAGTATAGGTCCGGTAATGCTAACTTGATAGACAAGTTAGAACTACCACCCTATAAAAATTATTAAATGTAAACAAAAATTTAAAATTATAGTAAATAAGTTATGCAACTAAAAAATTTTTCGCGCAAATTTAAATAACTCCAAAAACTATTTTTTGGTCAAGTAAGCCCAGAAAAAGGATCAAATCTAATCGAATTAAAAAAAAGGATAACGCAAATAAGCTCAGTTTTTTTGTCTTGAGTTTTAAAAAAAATTCTTAGATAGTTGCACGTCAAATTCATGACAATTTTACGACAATTAATCCAATAGTTAAACTTTTGAAATGACATCTTTCATTTTTGGGGTTAGTATAGCAGTCTGGAAAAATATTTTTTATAAATCCGCAAATATTACTGACTGTTTATCTGCAAAAACATTCTCCCTCTAATCTTAACAGGTTTCCGTTCTGACCTTCAAGCCTTTGACATAATCCTTGGTGGTATAATCTTCAAAAAAAAAAAACGCGACCGTCGACTACTGGTTTTCTCATTTTTTCTTCCTGAAATGTCAGTGCTCCTCCTTTCTTTTTTCCCCGTTAGAGCTCCCGCAGGCTATTCTCCTAGCACATTAGTTCCACTCTTTTAATAACTTGTTGACAATTTGGTTTGCTGAGAGTTCAAGAAAAACAGCAAAAGTTCTGACGGTCTCTTGTGCTTTTATCTCGGCGATTCTTCATTAAACTGCATCTATTTGGACTTGTACTGTCAATTACATCCAAATATGCCCTCGAGATAATATATACTAAGTATTATGATGTTTCGAAGATATTCCGTTACTGAAAGCATCGTCGTTCAATGTGTGTCTTCCGACTATTAAACCAAAGGTTCTCAAATCCCTCCAGCTCTCCATGAGATCGTAAAATGTCTCTTTGGTTGTATCGTCTCTCATTTGAGCATGGATAGCGATACATATGAGCGCGATGTTCTTGAATCTGCCTTTCATGTGGATTGTAACTGTGACCAGCAGCTCACTTATACTGCGAAAGCCAATAATAGTCTTGCCGTTAATCTCCCACGAATATCCGCTCACCTTGCTGCTTATAGTTCTGTCCGTGATATTTGTCCCAACCCGATGTAGTCATTCATCCCGAAGACATTCACTTCCTGGATAACTATAACATCAACCTTTTGCGCTTAGCCGCTTCACTTATTTTATGACCAAACGTAGTCTTTATAACAGTGTATTTTGTGTGTAGATCCGAAATTCGTTGCCTTGGTTTTGCTTTCGAGGGTTCATCAGTATTAAAATCATCCGTATCTGAATCAGCAACTTTAATTTTTTCGAGATTTTGCATTACGCCATTCCGTTGTTAAAAATTTCGCTATTTCACCCTACTCCTTTTTTCCTTTCCTCTCCTTAATTAAAAAAAAAAAAAAAAATATTTAAAATACAAATCGATAAATGATTGTTCGTCATAATATTTTAATAATTCTGCTAAAATAATTTGCAATATTGAATGCATCAGTAAAAACTATAATTGTTAATACCTTTCGATCACAATATAAATACATATATATACGTGTATTCGAAATTTTACAAATGCCACAACAAGTAATTAAGACTTTATATAGAATCAATTATTTACAGCACGTCATCCTGTCGCCAAACAGAAATTCGCAACAAACTTTAACACGTTTCCCGTACAATTTCTGTTGAATTTTTAAATTTAATTTTCCAATGTAACTCTTCTTTCCGTCCCACATGTGCTCGTAATACTTTGTATCTATAGTCATTTGCAGTAAACTATATTTATAATATTGAATATTGCATTCGATTGGAAAGGATATATTTCATCCAGAAAATAACTTCATGAAACATGGAACTTTTTTTTTTTTATTTCATTAATAAAATATAACTAAGTATAGTAATATATATATTTTCTAGTACAATATTTAATAAAGTAAAAATATAAAATATCTTTTGTAACCATGTATTGTGCAGTGCACCCATGAATCCATGAGCGAGCTACATTCACAACAAATTGATGACAATTTATATGAGTGTTGTGTTGCTGTTAAATTCCTTCATTGGCAAGGATGAATATAAAGGGTGTTATATTTTAGAGGTATAGAACTTTAAATTGCAATAAAACAACGATGGTATATTCGATTGACACGATTTTTTATTTATTCGAAAGATAAATTGTGGCATTACATTTTATATATGATTTCTGGCATATGACTGCCACGGCTGGCTGGGATGTAGTCCAATCTGGACGTCCAATTTTCGATGACTTTTTTCAACATTTGTGGCCGTATATCGGCAATAACACGGAGATTGTTGTCTTCCAAATGGTCAAGCGTTTGTGGCTTATCCGCATTGACCAATGACTTTACATAACCCCACAGAAAATAGTCTAGCGGTGTTAAATTACAAGATCTTGGAGGCCAATTCACAGGTCCAAAACTTGAAATTAGGCAGTCACCAAACGTGTCTTTCAATAAATCGATTGTGGCACGAGCTGTGTGACATGTTGCGCCGTCTTGTTGGAATCACAGCTCCTGGACATAATGATTGTTCAATTCAGGAATGAAAAAGTTAGTAATCATGGCTCTATACCGATCACCATTGACTGTAACGTTGTGGCCATCATCGTTTTTGAAGAAGTACGGACCAATGATTCCACCAGCCCATAAAGCACAGCAAACAGTGTTTCGACATACACTTGAGGATTAGCTTCACTCCAAATGCGGCAGTTTTGTTTGTTGACGTAGCCATTCAACCAGAAGTGCGCTTCATCGCTAAACCATTATTTTCGAAATAAAATTGAACAATTTGCAAGCGTTGTTCAGGCGTGAGTCTATTCATGATGAATTGCCAAACCAAACTAAGAATAAATCACTTGACAGCTGTTAAATCGGTCGCCGTCTTGAAAAGTAATGCCAACTTAAAGTTCTATACCACGAAAAAAAAAAAACACCCGTTACTATACACCCTTATTTTACCATGGATTTTGGGTTGAGTTGAGATACTTTTCTTTTTGAAACATTCTTGATGGGGGAAAAATCCTCTAATTTCCTTAAGCCCTTTTATATAGTTTTTTTTTCATTTCTATCGGCTTTTTCTTTTAAATGAGATAGAAAAGTTGTGTATATTTTTCTCATTTTATTAAAAATCTATATCTAGGTATTCATGTAAAACTTATAGCAAAAAGTGAATGGGTGTTCTGATCGAATCAACGACGTCGTCGATATGCATCGAAAACATCACGTATCCAGGAATAATGAAAACTAAACTTTTTACATTCTGTTTATCTACTATGTGAACGTGTCTGAGTTTGGTATTGATTGCTTTAATCTAAACACGCGGAAACATTTTTAGAAAATAAAGTTCTTATAAATTGTATTTAAAGCAAAGGGAAATATAAATATAATGAAAAAGTTTTTTCTTTAAATGAATTAAAAGAAACTTTCATATCAAAGTTAAATGTGTATTTTGTTAAGAGGCTTATAGAATTTTTGTAAGGAATAATCTCGTTATGGATTCAAAGATTTTTTTTCCTTCGTCGTAGGACATAACTTTAGGTAAATTATTAGTTTTCCATAAAAGAACATTATTTGCAACGAATACATAAATCGTTTATATCATATTTTTTGTATTTTCTTTGCAAGTCACAGTGACTTTTTATAAAAACTGTAAGCTGTATTGTTTTTCAAATTAGCTTTTTTCATGAAAAAATGGCGTTTCGTGCGGATGCTCACTTTGCATGCTCACTTTGTATTGTTTTTCTGTATAAGGCGCCGGTTATAGCGATCAGGAAAAACCATCAGGAAAAATAGAAACAAATGAGAACAGGAATTTTTTCCTGATGTGCGTTTATAGCGATCAGGAAAAATGTGTCTGTCAACAGGCTGTTTTCCTGATTGAAATGCACACGAAAAACTTTATCTGACAGAAATCTGTCAGTGGAACAAGTGAAAATTGAACTCAAATAATTGGAACGATTTGTTTCATTTTTTTTAAATGTCAATCAGCTGGCACGAAAAATTAGTTTTCGTCAGGATAATAAGCAAATACATTTTAAGCAATAAACAATTATTCTATAGTTAAATTTATTATCAAAAAAAAATTCGTTGAGTTATTTGTAGTCGATTAGTGTAGTATTTGTGTTTAAAATCGATTTAAAACAACATAAAAGATCCATTCGAACATTTTTCCTGATGCGTTTTCCTGATCGCTATAACCGGCGCGCGCCTAAATAAAAAAAACGACTGGGTCGCACAAAACTTGTTTTTTTGGCAAGTAATCTTAACGACTGGAAAATTCATTTATGTAATGTTTTTTATTCAAATATTTTCTTTTTTTAAAAAATTCTTTTTAAAAAAACTGTATGCAATAAAAAATAATATATAAAAGACATCAACGTTGGCAACAAATCACTTACCTACGTTTGATCGAAATTGATCGTTTTTTTTCGAGAAAAATAAAATTATTGGTTTTTGAAAAAAGAAAAATAATTTTTTAAATTTTTTTGTAGTATTAGTAATCAAGTTAAAAGCGATTCCGCTGGGGCCAATTTTCGACATCAATTTCAAAATAATTTTTTTTCCTACTGTATTCTGATGCCACTGCAAAGAAAAACTTCTTAACTTAATAGAAATTTGCCCGTTTTTCACATCAGCCATAATTTATATTTCTTACTTATTTAGAAAAATAAATATTCCAAATATTCGATGATTTGGTGATAACTGAAAATCAATGTTTTAAAAAATTTGCTCAAAAACATAAATTTTATAATTATTAATTTAGTCATATATAGAAATATTTAGACCAAAAATTTAAACACTAAGTGAAAAATAAATGCACTAGCTTAGTATACAAAATTGTTTATCATTTATATCGTTCATTTCAGTTCCCATAATGACTTTTAAAGTTACCTAATTTGGACGCGTTGCACCCGCGATAATATGATGTTGCACCCGCAATTAAGCAAGTGAATTCAGAAGTGAATAAATTGTTGTTTATTGCTATTTTCTAAAATATTTCATTACCAAGTGGTTTATTCGTTTATCAATTTTCAAAACAAGAACGTAATATGTACAAAAATGTTTCACGCAATTAACAAATTTAGTGCTTTTTGTACAAGGGTCTGAAAACATGGGAAATTTTTGTTGCACCTGCGATAGTGCTTTAAACATTTCTCATTGCTTTTTGTACGTATTATTTGAACTTTCATAAATAAATAAAAAAAGAACTGCATAAAATGACTGCTACAAATACTAACTTCATTAAAAATGTTTTTAATTATATTCATAAGAAACCCTCAAAATGTCTAAATGTTGCACCCACAATAATGGAATTGCCCTTAAGCAGTTAAAATATTGTTAAATTTGGAGCAGTCGTTCAAAAGATAGTCGCTGTAAAAAAAACCCGTTTTATAACCGTATCGTTAATTAGCTGATTCTGAAAAGAGAATTCCGATAAAAGACATCAACCACATTTGGCAACAAATCACTCATTTAAAATTTTATCGAAATTTAACGTATTTTTTCGAAAAAATAGAATTATCGGTTTTTTTTGAAAAAAAAAAATCTTTTTGAAAAATTACTTTTGGCAATAAATCACTCATATAATATTTTATCGAAATTTAACGTATTTTTTCGAAAAAATAGAATTATTGGTTTAAAAAAAAAAAATTAAAAATTACTTTTTTTATTATTTTTCTTACGACAAAAATAAATTTTTGAAAAGGGGGTTCGAGAATTTCCGAAGTATTCGATGCTATGCTTCAGCAAAGCTCTTTTAAGTTTTTCACTTTTTCTCGCCCTCACTTTTGACAGAATAATAACTCATCAGTTAAGAGCAATCGTTTCTAGTTGCCCTCATACCAGTTTTTTATGGTTTCGCTACTCCATGCGTCTGATAGTGAAGCCTTAACTAGCCTGTAAGGTCTTAATACAGAAAGTCCAATTAATTTTCTTACAGTTTTTAAGGAAACTTGAACATTTAGCACTTCTAGAAGTTTGTTGTTCTCCTCAAATGACGTTGCGATATGTTTGAACCATTCAATTTGATTTCACGTGCAAGTGTCAAACGTAACGTGTCTTCTGTCAAACGTAAAATTGATTTTGACAATTTGTAATTTGACAACTAAGTAGATGACGAATTTTTGAAATATTATATTCGACCTTCGACATGGAATTAATATATCGCATTTTAAAAAAATTGTGTTTGACATTTATATAAAGAAATTTAATATTTTGGATTATTTAGTGTTAACAAAAAATTATTCAAATTTTCAATTCATCCAAAAAGTATTGAAATATTTTTTCTGGTGACAAAAAAAAAAAAAAATATTATTTTACTCGAATTTCAGTCGGACATAAACGTGTCTTGTTAAGACAGACTGCAAAATGCTTGAATTGTTCAGGGGTCAGTACTGCTAATATTTAAGAAAAAAATATATTATTTCAAATGTCATTATTAATCAAAATCCACTTTATGGTTACTACTGGATAACAGACTTATCTTTCCACACTTCTAGTTTTGTTTGTGGTAAATTTTCTCAGATTATGTTAATTTTTTTTTTCATTTTTAACTTAAAAAAATTTAACTTGGCAAGTTTTTGTGACTTAATCGTGACCTTTATTTAATCTGCGCCTTACGTGCTATAAATTCTTTAGTAGAAAAGATAAATAAAAGAATTATGTGATGGTGAACATCAGAAGTTGGTCGATGGTTATTTTTCAATGTGAAAATTCCTAAATGTTTAGCATGTTCTTCACGCCTATGTATACTGTAGCTTACGTTAAAATTCCTAGAATTTAGCTACAATTCATTTTGTAGAATTAGGTGCAGTTTAAACAGGGAAACATAGAAGCCAACGAAAAGTGAAGTTCTTAGAACTCAGTTTGAATGAGAATTTCCAGCATAAGGACATAGTTTTGTGTGTGTAGTTGCACAATATTTTTAAAACTAAACAAAATTTAAAAGAATTCTGTTCAGGGTAATTCAAAGAAGAAAAGCTACTGTGTAAGGTGTGGTGTGACTCGTGCTGGATGCAATTCTGTCTCATATAGAGTATTTCTCTGGGATAAGGTCACTATATTTTCGACAACTTTGATTATTTGTGTACATTACCGTTCATATATATTTCTAGTCAGATATACAAAATGAATGAATTTACCATGTTGAAATGTTCAGTCTTCTGACGAAATTCTAGAATAATTTGCAATTCAGCTGAATTTAATTTGCTTGTAACTTGAATTTAAAGGCCAACACTTACAAATCTTTGTGAAGAATGGAATATTTGCTTTCCTATTCAAAACTTTAAGATTTGATTTCGGCGATAAGGGCTTCTTGGAATATTTCCACACTCTGTTACAGAGATTGCTAGCTACACAACGTTCTATCATCTCATAGTAAAGCTGTCAAACGAAATTCAGCAGCAAAAGTTAAAATATAATTAGTTTAAAAATCCTGAATTTCCCCCAAATTTATTTTTTTTAATTTCAGAATCACCTAGGGTCAGTTGTACAACCGTTGTTTATCTTGGTTTAAATTTTTAAACCACTGATTTCCATAGCTAATCTGCCAAAATCGTTGAGTTAAAAACTTGAACTCACTGGCCCTTAATTAAAAAAGGCCAAAGTTTAAGTCCAACTTATAATAATCTTCATCAAATATCACACTCTGATATAATGAAATATTGTTGGTAAAAGTCACAGTTCAACCATAATCATAATCCGAAAAAGTACTTCAAATAAAGCCATAAACAAAATCAATCTATCAACCTATTAACCATTATTGACCCATCACGCAAGTTTTAAAAATAAACCCAATCAATTAAGTTCTATAAAAAAAAAACGAGACAAATCAATTTTGTTCTCATACCATTAAATTTTCAAATCAAAGCAATTCATCATAATTGAAGATAAGAATCCCCCATAAAAATACCATGACCCTCATCAAGAGAACTGAAATCCGTGACATTTAATTTACTAACAAATAAAGGGAGTGACAAAGTTGCATGAACTTGCTCCTGTGGCATGTTAATTTAGTGCTTAAAATTATGAAATTATGATTGCCAAGTGCTTTAAAATTACAAGGAAGCTATAGAAAATGAAAAATTGTTTAAAATTCCAATTTTTTGTCTGAAAAACGAAATGTGCACAATTACAGTATACCTTTGCCAATCTGGTCATTCGTTATTGAAACATTTAGTAACACGGACGTCGGATACTGATTATGACCGAAATTACGTAGCTGTGCAAATTTAGATAAATAAGTAAGAAACATATTGTCCCGAGGAATATAATGGGTTTGATTAAAAAGAAGTGTGTTTTTTTTCATTTGAAATGGAAGACTGTGGTTTTCGAAGTTAACAGAACAGTAAAAAAAAAGTTGCGATTAAAACTTTAATCCTGCCAATTTGGGCACCATAAAGAAAAAACGCACTTATAAATCAATATTGAAATTCGTCTTGATACTATTAGCTCTGTTTCTTCGGACCTTTATCCTTCTGAGTTCTTCTAATCCTTTCTAGCATAGATTTTTCATATTAAAATTTCAACCTCGAAAATCAAAACTACTTCTGTTTCTAAAATTTTCCACAAAATTATCGAATAATCACTTCCCAAGGTGTTAGAAATATTTGCAGAGCTATCCTCTAATTTCATATCTAGAAGAACAAAGTTTGCCCGAAGAAACTTAAAACGCGAAAACCTTCTCGCAGAATTAAAAAAAAAAGAAACAAAAAAATCTTAAAATTAATTTAAATTTTAATGTTTTTGTTGTGTTTGAACTCTTTAGATTTGCCTTTCCACATTAAACAAAAATTGAGCTCCTCCTCTTTAAATTTACTGATTTGACACACATTTCGGTAAACACGGATAATCTCATAGATCCTGTCTGTTACCGTCTCGATTAACTGTCGCACACTTGATGTAAATCTAAACACGGTATATCATTTTATAGGTTTAAACTCGTGGTTTACACCAGGCAACTTTATAAATGTGGTTCGCCTGTCACACTGATGTTTTATTTGTCAGGCTTGTAAAAGATAGCAATCATTTGGAAATTAAAAATCATTCATTGAATTCAATTTAAGTATTGCAATCACTGACTTCATATGAGACTTCAACGTAAAAATTTCCAATCCACCAATCATTTGAAATCAAAATGATTGCAATCGTTTTTTTCCCCCATTCATTTTGCAGCAATAATTTGCAGTCCTTGCATTCCTTTAGCATTCCAAGCATTCCTTTGCAGTCCAGCATTCCTTTGAAGTTCAGCATTCATTTGTAGTCCAAGCATTCCTTTGAAGTCCAGCATTCCTTTGCAAGTCCTTGCATTCCAAGCATTAGTTTGCAGTCATTACATTACATTAGCTTGGAATGCTGGACTTCAAAATAACGCTGGACTGCAAATGAATGCTGGACTTCAAAGGAATGCTTGGACTGCAAATGAATGCTGGACTTCAAAGAAATGCTGGACTGCAAAGGAATGCTTGGAATGCAAGGACTTGCAAAGGAATGCCCGAAATTCATGAAGTCTCAAATGAATGCATTCAATTGATTGCTGCAAAATGAATGGGGGAAAAAAATTATTGCAATCGTTTTGATTTCAAATGAAAGGGTGATTGCTTATTTCGAAGTTGAAGTTTAAAAGAAAGATTGGTGAATGCAATCCTTTTATTGAAGTCATTAAAGATTGCATTCATAAAAGATTGCATTATTTTACAAGCCTGTTATTTGAAACATCCTTCACACAATATAAAATATTAATGGAAAAACTTCCTGGTTTACACGTAGCAACTTTAGATGAAATTGAGCTACAATGTATGCATTTTTTTCAAACTATTCAAGAACAGACATTGCAATGCTGATGGATCAAGCTCTATCATTGTAATGGAGAAAAGGAAATAGAAAATATAAACACAAAATTGTTGCAGTAAGTTTTAAACGCAATAAAATTTAAATTCCTTGCAATTTTTGTTTTTTGTCGTGATTGCTGAAAATCGGCCTCGTTGCACTTTATGAAAATAAAAAATACTTATTTTAATCTCTGTCTCTGTCTTCTTCCTTTCAGATAATGATAATGATCTCGTCTGGTATTACAGTTTTTCCAATTCACAACTTTGCGTCTAGAGTTCGCTCAGCTTCTGGGGCTGTGCTCACAAACAATTGGAAAACTTTTGTTCCACATCTGGAGCCAACTGAATGTTTTTGATCTTCCATTTTAATGTTCTCGCATTTATAGGAATTCCTTTTTCGATTTTACATAGTTTCGCGAAATGTTGTTGCATGTTTTCGACACTAGAATGCCGATTTTGTTGTTGAATCTTTTTTTTTACTTGCTCAATAGGGCAAGTATTGGTTTCGTGTAAAAAAAAATCGAGATTTTAATCAAACCTGACATTACGATGATAGAGAAGCCCAAAAAAGTAGGTTTTGTCATGCCGTCGGTCGGTCTGTCTGTGCGGATGTGCGTATGTGCGTATGTTTGGTTGTATATGCACCGACCTACAGCCTAAAGGGCTTGACCGATTTAGTTCAAATTTCGTATATAGCACTTTTTGGTGATTCCCTTGAGGAGAAATTCGATTTTTTGTTTTAGTCCGGCAAAAACGGGTACCTGCCATATAACGGTTTAATTTTTTCAAAATATTCTCAAAAAAAGCTCTAACGATTTTGATGAAACTTGGTGTACGCTATATTTGCAGTAGTTTCAATATAAATGCATTTCAGGTTTTTGGCTAAAAATTCACATAACGCAAATTTGGTGTTAACAAATTTGACCATAACTTAGTAACGGCTCAGTCGATTCTTTTCAAATTCGGCACAGATTTTAGACTTCACATTAAACACAAGATAGCATTTACAATTTTTTTGAAAAAAGCCGTTTAATGATAGCTCCCATACAACTTAATCTCACGTTAAGGCCATTTTTTTGTATTTTTCGAACTTTCTTCAGAATTTTATAAATGTAATTTTTTTAGTTCGTGCGACCCAGTCGTGCTTTTTATTTCTACTAAGTCAGTGATTTCCAGTCAAGTACTATAAGCTTAGAAAAACCTTGAAGAAAATCCGACAAATACGCTCTTGAAGCAATAGGTAGGTTTTAATAATCCACTTTTATATCGGTGGGAGAAAGTAGGGTTGATATTTCAAAAGCATTTAATAGAATTTGGCATCAAGCTTTTGAGTATTATTCTAATTTATCAGCAGTTGCTCCTATAATAACTTACTTAATCCTTCTGAAAAAAAACAAAGAAAAATATAATAATTGTGTCGCTGAAACACTTTTTTTAATATTTCTAGTATTTAATTATTTTGTTGGAAGTGTGCTGATATTGAATATTCAGTAACATTTCTTCTTCCCATAAAACAATTTATCCATGATACTCGTATACTGCAACAAATGTACATCAGTTTTTCTGTGACCTCAACTTTTTGACTTACTTTAAAGTACTGAGACTTTTTCTTCAGTCACACTACACTTATTTTAAATTCTATACACAGTTCAATTTTTTCTTTCAATTTATCAACGGAAAAACTGTATTTCCGAACCAAGCCTTTTCGTTGTCCTTATCATCGTAATGTTGTGTCTGGTTTGTTCTAATATTTTTTACGAATCCATTACTTGCCTTTTAAATATCTATAAATTCAAAGCACTTGAACCAGAAACCTCAGGGAAAAGAAAGAATATAATTTATTCGTTTTTGGTTAATTATTAAATTATTATTTCGACTTTTTATTCTAAAAGGAAATTATTTGTTGTTTTTTCCTTTTATTTTAAAAGGTCTTGCCATGTTTGGGAATCTCGTCATTCTAAAAGAATGAGAAAAGGATATTATTTCATAAAATTATAAGCTCAATGTCAAGCAATAAATTTTTTGTTTTGTTTTGTGGGTTTTATTTGCAAAAAGTCAAATTGTCGCAATTAGACGTGATGAATATTTCATTTTCACACATCACCACCAACGAGCGACGACGACGAGGACGACGAGTAAAGTCAATTCAAAGGTAAATGTGAAAATGTTAAGAAGCTGTTTTCTTTAATTTAGTATCTGCGTTACGTTGTCAATGGTTCCTTTGAGTATTTTTTTTTTTTTATTATATATAAAATTACTTGGAAGAGAAAATGTTTGTACGTACCTTATAGGTAAGATAAATGTAAGAAAGAAGAATAAATTTAATGAGGTTATTATTTCAATTAAGTTTAAAAGAAGCGTCAACAAATTGGCTAATGATATGGTTATATGTTGGAACGTAAAAAAGGTTTAGAAGTTTCAAACTTACTATATTATTTACAACAATAATTGAATATTGTCGTCTAATAAATCAATTAGTTAAATTTTACTCATGTTTCACTCAATAAATATTGTTATATCAGAATTACATGTAGAAAAATGTTTAATTTCCCTTTTGTAAACGTACATCTTCTATGTCTACAAAATTATAAAATTACAAGAAAAAATTAAACTCTTAAATTGTTTGCTCTTTCAAGCATAACTTTAAAAACTTTTTTTTTTTAATTCTAAATCCACACCAAATGTACAAAATCTTTTATTTCGTTCTTAAGGGATAACAAAAATAAAATTCCTAAATAATGTGATGCCATAAATGTGCGTCAAAAGGAAAGATTTTCAAACTTCTGAATTGAATTTCTAATAATACCTAACGTAACCATGGTAAAACATTCAAAAGCCAAACGCAAATTACTTTCATAACTTTTAAAGGACTTTGTTCGTAAAAAAAAAAAAAAAAAAATCTGTTTAAAAATTCAGAAGGTACCTACACACATATTTATGTAATATGTTTTTGATATTTGTATAAAACTCACACTTGAAGTGAGCAATTGAAATATTTCTGGAATTTTATAAATAGTCCTTAAAGGTGGTGTTATTTTTAAAATATTAATCTCTAAGTCTCAAAACAGAAATCAAATGCACTCATATAAGAGCGGACAAAAATTCACTATATTTATTTTCTATAGGTTAAGTTAGGTTTATGTGGCTGTCAGGAAGACTACTGACACACTTAGACCACAGATGGATCCGTTGTGATACCACGAAACGAGCGAGGGAGTACCTCTTTTATTAAACCAGTTGGAGCTTCTTATAAAGCGATGTAAAGATAGAATATCTACGTTCGACAGATCGCTAGGATCGTCGAAAAAAAATTACCCAGGTGTAATTTACGTCTTTGGAAGAGAGCTGGGCATGAGCAGAGAAGATGGGTGATTGTCTCCTCCTCCTCCTCGTCCATGCAGCTAATGCAAAAATCGTTAGAGAATACGCCAAGTCTTATGGCGTGTCTTCCTATGAGGCAGTGTCCGGTTATGACACCAATTACGGAGCTAAGATGTAATCTGCTCATAGACAACAAACATTTAGTGCGTTTCTGATCCAATTTTGGCCAGATTTGCTTTGTCGCTACGCAGGTAGTAGTTTTACTCCATCTTAAATTTGTTTTCTCTATGGCATTTAGTTTAAGCATGAGTTTGCTTGTAGCGATAGGTATACCAATATTCACCTTGTTAGGTAAAACTGGCAATAGGGTTCCATTTCTGGCGAGTTCATCAGCTTTGCAGTTTCCCACAATGTCTCTGTGTCCCGGCACAGAATTCACGAAGAGGTGAATGTTTAACTGTTCTGCCATCTCCATGAGAGATGACCGACAGTCGCGGGCAGTTATTGAGTTTGTGGAAACAGCACAGATTGGGTTTATAAGCTGCATGGCTGTCTGAAAATATGCGGATATCCGATGCAGATATCACGTTTTCCCTTAACCAGGATAATACCTCTTTAATCGCCAGAATTTCCGCTTGGAACACACTACAATGGTCAGGGAGACGGAAAGAGAGACTTAAATTTAGTCTGTCTGAGTACACGCCACCACCATTTTCTATAGAAGTTTTTACTTTTTTTTTAATAGTTTATTAAAAGTAAAGCAAAAAGTTTTTGAATAATTTAATAAGTAAACACATACACATGAAGGGCAGGTAGGTATGCACGAAAACCAAAAGGTGATTTGTCACTCAACACTTGGTAGTTTAGTATTTTATTTTTTTTTTATGAGTTTTCCATTAAAACAATAAAAAACATTTTAGGAGAAAAGCACCAACAGTGTAACAATACATTTTTAATAAGTAACTAAAATACTTGCGATGATATTTCGATAGCATAGACAGAGTATAGTAGTTATGATTTGTTGCCAACGAAAATGTTTTTCATCGGGTTTTTTTTTCATAAAAAGCTTATTAACTGTACTTTGTTTTCTTTAACCCCGACTATATTTTGAAAGGCAGCACCAATTCTTACAAAATTTAATATTCTAGAAGAACTGCTGATTTAAAAAGTTGTATAGTTCTTAATTTTTCGTTTTTACAATTATTTTTAAAATGTGATTTTAAAATTTAGTATTTTTCCAGGGAACGGGTCATTATTCTGTATTCCAAAATTCTGTATGACTATAACTCTGTAATTCTATATCATTCTGTATTCTAAAATTCTGTAAATCCAGAATTCTGTAAATCCAAAATTCTGTTAATGCAAAAATCTGTATTGCTAAATTCTCTACCTCTGTTCTGCTTTTAAAAATTCTGAACCACAATCCAAATTTTCTTGTTTTTAAGTACTTACTGTATCCCAAAATTCTGTAAATAATAAAAGAATAAAAGTGCGCACTCAAATGAGTCACTCACTCACCAAAAGTAACTCATGAAAAATTTTGTATGGAGAAAGTGGGATGTCATATTTGATTTGATCATATTAATGATACAGGAACGTTAAAAACCAGATAAAAATTGAGTTAGGTGAATCAAATATGATACAACGTACAGTGATCTAAGCATTTTTTTCGACAGGCTGTCGGAGGTGACCCTCATTTCGAGGTGCTCCCTCGAGTATAGGTAATACTTTAATTTAATATATACTTCGAGTTTTCCCACTTTATATTTTTTTAATAATTAAGCAAAGACAGATATTTCAAATCAACAATTACATAATTATTGTAAATGAAGCCGTTGATTTTAAATAATTTTTTTCCCATTTTAAGTCAGTTTTTTCGAAAATTGCACCTCCCGGCTAAACGGAGGGGAATAGACCCCCCCTCCCATACGATTTTTTTCTTGTCTCAACGCAACCTACACGCCCTAGCATTTTGTCGCATTGCTCATGACTCACCCTGTATAGTGTTTTGTTCTTAAAATCTTCTTTGGAAATTACTATTGAAAACAAAATTATAACATACTTAGCCAAAACCTCTTTTCTGTCCTATACATTGAGGTAATTTGTTGCTAGTGAAATAGGGCCCTATTGGCCTTATTGTGCTTATAGCCTTAGTTCGATTTGTTGGTATGGGATATGTTGAAAATCAATAAGACCAATCCAAATTTAAGTAACAAATTTTCTTACCAGAAGAATACAACGTTTCAGTGAACAAGTCAAGATAACAGAAGAACAAAGCGTTCCTTAAGTTGATAATTTTTTTTTTTAAACTTGGCGATTGTATTTGAAAGTGAATATTTTTCGAAATACGAGCGTTGGCACTATAGAATATAGAAAACAAAAATTGGGGTGTGAAAAATTCACACCTTAATTTGATTTTTGATTGACTAAAGTATTGGAGCGCATTTGGACCTATCTTCCAACCTCTCCCCCTTTGATATATGCTACGAATTGTAGTCTATCAAATTAAGGTTAGGAGAAAATGGAGGCGGAACAAAACAACATACTTAAAAGGCGCTTAGAAAAATGTTGAAGCTCCAAATGCGTTTGAAAAACAAACAAACATAACATATCGATCAGTGTCGTCAGTGGTCATAAGCGGTGGAATGCGTAGTGCATACGACTTCGAAGACTGAGTAAATCTGAATGCGTGGGTTCGAATCTCATGATGTGCATGTGAAAAAAGTTTTTCATAATAAAATTGAATTAAAGCTCGACACCACTAAGGAGACTGATGAAAGGAATTGGCACTCCTCCAAATAGCTATATCTCCAGCCAAAGATGGAAAAAAACGAATAATAAAATTCGTTCAAAAATTGGTGGTAGCACCTTAAAGTTGTTGTTGTTGTTCAAACATTCAATGAAAGTATTGTTCGCTTCGCGCTTAATTCATTTTTCTGACCACCAAAAATGGTTTGCTTCAATTTAAATTTAAACATAAGTAGTAATGTTTGCATGCAGAATTGCTGATAGTACATACACAAAATAAACAACAGTTTTTCTATTAAATAGTTCCGTGTTCGTGCTATCTACCAAAACATTTTTTTCATATGATCTTATTTCACAAAACTCGTTAAACGTAATTTAGCTTTTGAAAAGCGCAATAAACACAAATTTACAAATATGGTTTCATTTCCCTAATACAAAGTGAAATAAGGCCATATTTACAAATATAGTCTTATTTCGTAAGACTTTATTTCACGGCATCGGTTCAGTATACCTGAATTTTTGCAGAAAAATCTTATTAACATTATACTTGCCATTCAACCGTTTCCTTTTAAAGCACCTTTGTTGACTAAATTTAATATTCTAAAAGCACTGTTTAACTTAAAAAAAAAAAATCAAAATTTCATTTGAAAATCTAAAAAACTTAAATGATTTTTTTAAAGTAGGTATTTTAATGTATATAGAAGTTTCTAAAATGTGGAGATCTTAAAAATATGTCATAATAATTTGATTTCCATTTTCTTTGTTCCATACAATCTTTAAGGATTTGGCAATCATATATCATACAAAACTAAGAAACTTATTGCCAAGTTTTAATCAGAAAGATAGCTTGCCACAAAAGCAAATAAATTCGACCCATTCTTGCTTAACTAACTTACTTTACTTAATTTTTTATTGTGATTGGATCAGTTGAAACGTAGGTTTGTTTTTATTTAAAAATAAATTCTTATGTGGAAAATAATAAAAATATAGATCATCTCTTTTGGTGTCTAATCCATCACCTGACTATATACCCTATACTCATATCAGAGTTAAGATAAAAAAAATTTGTTTATTTCTACATATAAAGCGCAAAAAAATATCAACGTCAGAAGTGGGATAGCTGCTCTTGGGAATAGTGTGTAGATTTGTTTTTCATTATGTGTGTAGGTTGGAATTCTAGAAATTTAATAATAACTTATCAGTATAAGAAGAGAAAATGTTTAACATAAAATGATCAAGTATTTTAAAAACAAATTTTAACTTAATCTTAAATTCTGCGTGGAACAAGGATAACCAAAGTCGGCTTTTATTTATTACCGCTACAGCTTAACTTCTCCTTCCGCTGATTTTAACCTCAAATTGAATTTATGTTATTCGTTCAACTCATACTGACCAACAAAACTTTCCTCTGTGCAATTTATACCAAGTGAGTAGTTATCGTTGTGGAATCTTTATAACCACATAATCCCGGACAAGGCTTAGTGCTTAAAAGGATTTAACTTCGTATTCGTGTGCAGTCATGGACTAAAGGATTATCCTACATCAACTTACATACAACTTTAAATACAACTTCCCATTAAGTACACTTCCAGGGACATGGAAGAATAAATAAAAAAAAAAAAACGGAGTTGTGTGACCTGTTTTTTGATTTCCTGTTAAAAACAGGTGCGCGCACCCATTATGTGGTTGAAGCAGCCATTATTTTTGATGCTGCGAATGCGAAAGGAAAAAAAAAAAAAGAAATATGTAAGCAGAATTGTCTTTTCTTTTAGAACAAACAATTCATTTATGTGAAGGAAATTTCATATGTTGCACCATTATTATTATCATCAACTCAAGAACAGGAAACACAGTTAAGGACAAAAAGGAACAAACAAAAGCACTTTACCGCTTCTCGATTTACACCCAGCATGTCACATAACATTGTGTTGTTGTTGCGATAAAATAGAAAGGTTAAATAAATTGTAAGCTCTTTTGTGTAATTGTGATTGTTATTATAGTTGCATGTGTTCGTGTTGTCCTTCTGCTTCTATATAAGAAATCATTGTCTGCAATATTACTTTCTAGGTTTATTTAATGTCTTTATTCTTGGATGATTTGAGAAGAAAGTGCAACAAGAACTATTAACGTCTTGGCTATTAGAATCTTCTTTTTATATTAAATTCTAGTGTGCGTTTGTTAATCATTCTTGTCCTTCGAAACGGCTTAACCGGTTCTTATAACATCTTGTTTTTTAAGTTATATAGACGGTTCTCTGGATAGTTTAAAAAAAAAGATGTTACCTGATTTTTAGAGAAAAAATGTTTAGTTTACACAAGTTCACCGAAGCACTGTGGTCGCAATTGCAAACAGTTTACAAACTTTTTGATAAATTTGAAGTGGTTACATGGTGTTTCGAAATAAAATTTATTATGACAGTGGATGAATAAATAAAAAAAAAAAAACATTTTTTAATCAAGAATAAGAACAATTTTATTTATACATTATATATTTCATGTATAACAGTGTAGAACAAAACTAAACGGACCAAATGGTGGTAATATTCGTAGAAGTGAATTTTTTTTATTAAAAATTAAAAGATAAAACATAATTTTGTATTTATTTAAAATGCACCCGTATGTTTTAATTTAATAGAACTTTTTTCAATTAGGCCGTGTGCGAACAGCGTTAAAATTTTATCCATTGTCGAAATTATGACACTAGTGTGGTAAATATAAACTTCAAAAATTTAGCCTGCTCTGGAGCAGGCTAAAATTTTAGCCAGTGGATAATTTTCTGTGCCTATGAAGGAGTAAGAGAGACATTCGGAGTAGTGTGTTTGTTTTTATTTGCATTTATTTTTGTTTGTTTTATATTAATCATTAATGTCGAATTTTCCGTTTGTGTTTTTGTTAATTATGTTTAATTTTACTTCGTAACGTACGAAAGAATTACTAAAATTAACCGATATACTTTTTTGTACATTAATATTCAATGTGTAACAAATTTTTTTTTAAGTTCTGCTGCCAAACCAGTGTTCTGTACCGCGTTAAAACTTCCCATAATTTTAATTGTTTTACAAAGTAGTTCTATTTTTTTTCTTTAACAAAATAAAATAAATCTATACACATAAATAAAAATGGAGTGTCTGTTTGTAATGTCAAAATAACAGTATTTTACTACACGCATATGAGAGCATACACATCCCTTATATCAAAACACATATTTTTAAAATGTTTGTCTGGCTGTTTTTCCTGGCTAATCTCGAGAACGGCTAGAACAATTTTGACGAGACTTTCGCTGACCGATAGATAATGTCGATTTTTTTTGCATTTTCGTAAATATAAACCGATCAGATTCTACAGGACCGATTTTGACGGGACCTTCAGTGCCAGATGGCTGATAATATAGGAAGTAACTTATGATGCAAATTATCCCCTATAGGTGGCGCTATGGTAAAATTTTATTTTTAAACTGACGAACGCGACGACGAGAAACGGATGTACCTATTTTGAAGGGGCTTTAACTGGTGGATAGCTGATATTGTACGAAATAACTAAGGCTATTTCAAATAACCGAATAGATGGGGCTGGGGTCGCTTTTGCGAAAACTCTTATATTATGAGTTTAAAAGCTGTTGGCAAAATGTTGAACCAATAGGTTTATATAACTCTTTCAAAAACAATGTTTTATCCTTTATTATTTCTACGGCAGCAACGCGCCGGATAACAGCTAGTATACATATAATAAAAAAATGCTGCGTTTTTAGTTTTTTGTTTTATATCAGAACAGAACAGCAGCGATAGCTTTTGAAAATATTAAATGGGACCATATTTTCTAAACCACTGAACTGATCTGGATGATTTATACTATTCCAGTCAGTTTTTTATTTGGGTCAAAATCAAAAACAATTCATAGGATTTACAAAATGTAGTTATACGTTGAAAATGCTAAATGGGGCCATACCTTCTAAAGTACTAAACCAAATTGGATGGTTGCTTCTATTCGAGAATCAGCTAAGAACTTTCCTATATGCTGCGTACCAAGAAATAGAAGGGGAAATTTTTCAATTCTTGAAGGGAAATTTAAAAAAATATATTAGTGCCAGTTCGCACACCAAAAAGCTAAACATTTATTCACCTCAACTCAAACGTCAAAAATTAGCCAGAGGATAAAATTTTAACGCTGTTCGCACACGGCTTTAAATACAAAAAAAAAATCATATTTTCGCCATACATAGTTGCCTCTAATTTTTAATTTTTAGTAAAAAAAATCACTTCTATTACTATCATTTGAAACTTTTAACAGATTCTTAGTGCAATAACTCTTTTTCAGCCTTTTTATGAAATCTAACGTGTCTATGAGATGAACAATGTGTATGTAATCATTTAACTAGCATACTAAATAAATCCTCATTTTGTCGCTGTTGTGAAACCTTACAAGTATTTAGATATTGATATCGCTCCTAGGCTTTCTATTTCGTGAATTTTTAGCATCTTCTGAGAGCTCGGCAACATTAAATTCTTAGCAAAGAAATAAAATAAATAATGATACAAATTCTATATACTAATATGAAAATTAATTTAAAAAGTTTATTTTTATTAAATTCTTAGTAATAATTCTCACAAATTATGAAAAGATTGTTTTTTCGAAAACAGCTCTTACGGATTTCATGAGATGCAGCTTTAAAGGTATCTGCCATATAAAGGCTTTACATTTTGATTTTCTCGTTAACGACTCAGCAGATCTGAACCAAATTTTATTTCTTGAAAAGCCTTGATAGGCGAATAACAATGGTATACCTACTTTATTTTTTTATAACTTTTCTGAGAAAAATTAAATTATTTAAACAATATTTTTTTTTATATTCAATGTTTTGAGAATTATCAGTCGAGAATTTTTTTGAAACTTAGTTTTTGCATGAAAATTATTTATCTCCCAAAATTGGTGTTGTGAAAATTTTTCTAAAAAATATTTTTAAAAAATGTTTTTTTTTTTTTAAACTGGACGTATCTAAAATTTTGGTAACGAAAAAATTCTTAAATATATTAAAATTAATGACATACCACAATTTTCTCCGAAAATTTTGGGTTATTAGAACTTAACTTCCAAAGTATTTTTTTTTTTTCTTAAATATTTCATATTAAATTATTTTAAAGAATTTAATAATTTTATGGAAGACTCTTTGAAGCTCTTAGTTAACTTGCCACAAAAGAAAGTTTATTTGACCCTGTTGTGCGTTGAATTTATCCGAAAATAATTAATTTATTAAAACAAAAACATAAATTTATTTTATTTTTGCCTCCAAGTTTTAGGTTTTGAACCACTGTCTGATAGTAGTGTTCTGTATTAGGTCCTATATTTTTTTTAAATCCAATACATTAGACAGAATAGGTACCTAGTTTTTATTGTGATTTTAAAAATAAATTTTGAAATACAAAAAAAATTATTGGAGTTTTCAGTTAGGTACAATATTGTGTAAAACGCCATACAGTGAAGAAACGCTTGACTTATTATAATTTTTTTCTTAAAAATTCAAAATCATCATGAAGTTCAAATCTTCGGAACATGTTCCCGCTGTAAAACCTGCGGGATAAAAATACGAAAAAGTGATCTTAAACGTCAACTTTTATTTCACTGGATTGATATAGGTAAAGGTCGGTCAAAGAACAAGCAAAGGACTCTCTTTGATCTTCAGTCTAAAAAGTTTCTGTAACTAAACATTTTTTTCGTATGAAAATTGTAGGTATTTGGCCAATTATTGTACATATAGGGCCTCCACACACCAGACTAATTCATCCGGAGTGAAAACCGGTTTTCTAGGAGAGGGAAGTAAAGTGGGCAGTATGAAGCAGGCTAAAATCTTCTAGAAAACCGGTTTTTCCCCCGATGAATTGTTCTACGGAATGGTTTAGGTTTTGATGCTTTTTTTCCTTTTTCTAAGTAGCTGTGTGAGGCTTTTGAGATGGAGAACCAGAAATAAGTGGGTTCGAAATTCTATTGTTCGATTAGTCTGACTAAATAAGCACATACGACGTTTACATAAAAGTTTTTTTTTAGGTATTGCATAGGACTTTGAATTTAAATTTAAAAAAATCTAAATATGTGCATTTTACAAAAAAAATTTAACGTAATAATTACGTTTGTCATTGAGCTCTTACATACAAAAAGTTGTACTGTTTTTTTTCCATAAATGTCTGCCAAAATGTTAATGTCAATACAAAACAAGGTTTGTCATTTCTACATTACATATATTTAGATGCCAAATATAGTAATGCAAAATGAATATAAATCCAATTTGTTGAAATTATGCTTTTGTAGTGTTTGCCGCTATATTATACGTCACTCAAGAATCCCTTATTCAAATTTAATTTCACCGATTAATTTACATAATTTTATATTTGCCAACACTTTTTTCTTTCAATGTGGAATATACGTATACCTAATATTCATTTGAAGTTAAATAAATTTTGCAAATTTATACAACCACAGTCATCATTGTATAGGCATATTATTGTTTAGGTAGGTACCTCCTGTTGCCGCATTACATTTGTAAACCAAATCGGTGAAATAATTAAGTACTCCAAAGCATTTCTCTAGAATGGTAATATCCCTTGAAATAATAATATAAACTCATCTGCTTATAATGAATGCAAAAGGTAAACATAATTTAAATGATTTTATAGATTTTTTACAAAAAGAAAAAAAATACAAAAATAAATTCAGTCGAATGGATTTGACATGAAAATTATAAATCCATTTGTTAACGAATTTCTGCTTTCGTAAAAATTCTCCTTTAAAAAAAAAAAAAACATGTAAAGGGTGTTTTTTTTTTTGAGATATAGAACTTTAAATTGCAATAAAACAACTATGGAATATTTGATTGACATGATTTTTTATTTATTCGAAATATAATCTTGTTTCTTTACATTTTAAATATGATTTCTGGCATATGACTGTCACGGCTGGCTCGGATGTAGTCCAATCTGGACGTCCAATTTTCGATGACTTTTTCCAACATTTGTGGCCGTATATCGGCAATAACACGGCGAATGTTGTCTTCCAAATGGTCAAGCGATTGTGGCTTATCCGCATAGACCAATGACTTTACATAACCCCACAGATAATAGTCTAGCGGTGTTAAATCACAAGATCTTGGAGGCCAATTCACAGGTCCAATACGTGAAATTAGGCGGTCACCAAACGTGTCTTTCAATAAATCGATTGTGGCACGAGCTGTGTGACATGTTGCGCCGCCGTCTTGTTGAAACCACAGCTCCTGGACATCATGATTGTTCAATTCAGGAATGAAAAAGTTAGTAATCATGGCTCTATACCGATCACCATTGACTGTAACGTTGTGGCCATCATCGTTTTTGAAGAAGTACGGACCAATGATTCCACCAGCCCATAAAGCGCACCAAACAGTTAGTTTTTCTGGATGTAACGGTGTTTCGACATACACTTGAGTATTAGCTTCACTCCAAATGCGGCAGTTTTGTTTGTTGACTTAGCCATTCAACCAGAAGTGCGCTTCATCGCTAAACAAAATTCGCTTATGAAAATCGGGAACAACGGCCATCTCGTTTTGAAATAAAATTGCACAATTTTCAAGTGTTGTTCAGGCGTGAGTCTATTCATGATGAATTGCCAAACCAAACTGAGAATAAATCACTTGACAGCTGTTAAATCGGTCGCCGTCTTGAAAAGTAATGCCAACTTAAAGTTCTATACCTCAAAAAAAAAAAACACCCTTTATAAAAACTTGTATACAACTAAGTAGGAATTAAAATGATCAACCAAATATTAAAATCATTTCCCAGATTATGGCACAATATTTACCAAGTTTACTTGAATCCTTACCAAGAGAATGTCTGATGCCGATGTACATACCATATGAGCATTAGTTCTTATTTCTCTTCTGATCGACGACAATGTTTTCATTACAATAATCTTCTACAAGCAAAATTCGTACATTTTGGATATTGCAAACCTTGCAAGCGCGAAGAATGATACCAATATCATTTGTATACCTTGTGAATTCTGTTATTCCCTAATAAAATTTCTTTTATGCTTTTGTATCAACATCAAAAACGTTCGCCTCATTTCAGGTGTTTTTCCATTTTTTCTTTTTGAATCACATTCACAAGATGTCATCTTGCTTTATCTTTATCATCTCGTGTTTTTAACTTCGACAATTTTAGAAATTAGGTATAAAGGTGAAAAAAAATTAGGAAAAATAAGAAGCTACAGTCATATTCCGACATCTAAATCCTACCTTTATCAATAATTTCCATTTTATCGGGAAAATTTCTTTTGGCACCAGAAAATTGATAAATCGTTATTCCACCATATTTTACAAACAAAAACAGGATACAACGAATTCGCTGTTTTCATTTTATTTGTAATAGCATTTGTGCTATTTTATTGCGTCCTTCCTAGAATACTTCAAGCTTATTCATCGTTTCTGGCATTTAACAATTTTCATCGCACGTGAGTTGCATGCAAAATAATTTATAAGAAATTCTGCTGTACAAAAGCCAAACAAAACATCCAACTGATGGTCGTTAATCAAAATAATATTATTAAATTGAATGCTCTGTGTTTCATGCTTCCTTACTCACTTTGAGGACATCAAGGCAATGTGATGTAGATGTTAATATAAATGTATTTGGTGTCAAGGAATAGAAGAATGAGAGAATTTGTTTTTGTTAGAAAGAAAAAAAAAATACAAAATGGAATTTATAGGTTGATACATGAAGATAGAATATCTTGTATAAGGAAACTATTACAAAGCTTAAGAGTTTAAAGATATTTAAGATCGCATATTTAAATTACAACAGATAACAATAATTTTAAACCAAAAAATCAATAAAATTTAATTTCAGACAGAAAATTTAAAAAAGACGTTTTATGAAATTGTACTTTTCTTATATTGAATTTGCTTGTGAATTGCAGTTGCGTTGCTCAATCAAGTGGACGAAGAGCTTTAGACAGTTTTTACTTATAAAATGATGAATATTGATTCCCGAACATTAAGTCTCCTAAATCCCTGGACTTCTTTAAGTAATGGGATATTACTTTCTTCTTAAACATCGTGTTGCATTTAATTTCTCATACTTCTTCCCAATTCATTATTTTGGAAATGTTAAGCGAAGACAGATTTATCAGTTTTGTTACTGAATTGTGCATTTGGTGGACACTAGATGGAACATAAGCATTTATAAAAAGTTTGAATGAAAACACTTGTTGTATTTTATTCCACAAGATCAAAGTTCATAGTCACAAAGTCTCATTTTTATCCGATCTTTAAGTTTGAGCAACGTATATAGCATCACCACATCTGATTCAATCTATTTTATAAATTCCTGAATTTTCAAAAACATCAGTTTTGTCATATGCAATTTTTAAAATATGGTGGTAAGAATTTTAATTTGTTGTCAACCGAGAATAAATTCTTGATAATTTCTTAGTAAGAAGAAGATAATATATAATTTTGTTATCTTAAATCTTTTCTGAAATGTTTTTTATTAACTTCTTTGTCATAAAATCACTATGATAAAGAAGTTAATAAAAAAATATTTCAGAAACTTTTATTAAATAACGAAACATTTCTGAAATGCTTCTTAATTTTTATAACGCTTCTTTGGTCTGAGCGCTTGATAAACGTTTTTGAAATGTTTCTGAAATATTTCTCTGCGTTTGTTTCTTGAAAATATTGTATGATAATTTATTTTCCAGAGTTTTTCAATAAACAGAAATAGTACCTAGTTTTGTACCTATTTGTTCCGAAATTCTCCAGTTGACTTAATACTAAAAATCAGTTTTTAAAATATTAGTTATATTCGCAGGTGATCATCATCATTATCATATTTTAACCAAATATTGATTAAATACCTTTTTTTAAATTATATCATTGTATATAAATTTCTATAGTATTTTCATGCTGAATAATCACCGCCTGGCCATCTTAAGAAACTTGTGAATAACACATTTTTAGGTTCGTGCATTTACTAGTTGTCTATTCTGTAACCCTGGCAACAGTCGTAAACATATACGATTTTTGTTTTGTTCCCGACTCTTGTCAGTTAAATATTGATTTTAGAGCCAATAAAATACATTAAATATTATTAATTTGTTTCGTAGACGACTATTTTTAGGGTAACAGAATAGAAACTTAGTAAATGTAAGAACCTCCAAATGTGCAGTTCACAACTTTCTTTAGATGGCGCTGCTCCATGGTTCTACTATAGAAATTTATATACAATGGTTATATTAATTAAATCTTCTTTGTTCTGAATCCTGAAATCATTCAATGTTATGCTAATAATCTAAATTGATTGTGGAATTAACGAGAATTTTTACTGGGGTCATTCATTTATAATTCAAACAAGATAATTTGTTTTTTGTTTTGGCTTATGAACTTTTCGTAAACTTCAATAATTATCAGCAATGCGGACTTGCTATTTGTGGTTGAACATGACGGAAATCATTTTGGGTAAAGAATTTCCAAAAAGTTTCTGATAGAGATCTTTTTCTAACAAAATATTAGTTTCAACCAAAAATAATTATTTTAAAGACATCAATATTTTCATTAAGTGCTCAATGAAATCGAAGACCAAAGATTTTTCACTTCGTTGTGAAATGACTAATCCCATCTTTGACATCAGTTATATCTAGATTTATACAATCTTTTCAACTATAATTCCCAGTTTCAAAGTTTAAGTTTAGTTTAAACTATAGTTTAATGAAACCTAAACGAAAGTTTAAACTTTTCGTTTATTTCGTTCGGTTTGACATTGAAAACTTGAATTTTAAAACAGTTGGCGAGGCTCTGTGTTATGAAATTTGTTTTGAAATGAATTAATAAATAATAATGAATGAATAAAATAAAATAAATTGTGAATTATTGTGAATCAAATTAATTAATTCCCAATTAAAGAATTAAAAAAAAATATAAGTCAACAGTGATAAAAAATTATTATTAAAATATCATGTGCCAGAATTTACACCAAATTGGTGGTGTCTGTGTAATCTAAAACTTTATACGAAACGGCGGCGTTTAAACGACAAAATGAAATTGTTTAACTTAAACGAAAAGTTAAACTCCAGTCTGTGAAGCCGAAAAATAGAAAAAAAGTAGTTTTCAATTTCGAACTGGGCATAAATATTTTTTTGGCAAAAGGCAAATAGTGGGCGGCAATGGTACAGTGGATGAAGTGCTTGCAGGTTCAATTCTCACCCAGGTAAAAAGTATTTTTTTCTTTTCAGCATACCTCCCAGCTTATGCTGGACGTCGCCCATGAGGTTATGCAATCAAACATAAAATTCATTTAGCTCTCTATCCATTGTATCAAAACAATTCTTTCTTATCTTTCTATTCCTTTTAACTAGTGTCGTGCAACACCTGTTTTATTAAAAGGCAATGTGCCTTACAGACACATAGTTAAAATACTCTGCAAGTCATAAGGATAGAAGCAGGCATATTTGAGAAGTAAAACTGATGTTACTACCGTTATATGCAAATTATACAAAAAAAAAAGTATGGAGTTCAATAAAGTAGTGCATTTAAAACTAAATAGAGAAATTGTCAATTTTTAGAAACCTGGATTAATAGAATTCAGAAGGTTATCTTTAAATTAAGTCAAAAATAAATGAATTTAAATCGCGTCATAAGAATGAAAGCAGTGCCAAATTTAACGTTTTTTTTATTAAGTGGTATCATCTTTTTCGACATTGATGGATAATTTTGCAGAATAAGCACATTTAGTATTATGTTTGAAGAAAAATGAAAAATCTTTTACATTAGAGGAATAAGTGAAAATTAATGTTTACTTGCTGCAGTATTTTTGAACGGCTCTATAACTCTCAAAACCAAACGCCAGTGATTATGTTATCAGCCATTATTTAGAAAACCCGTCATTTTGCAAGGCTTAATAGAATGAACAAAATGAACATGTCGTGAAATGTTCAAAAATGGTAAGCTCAAACTACACTGTTAAAAATATTTATTTCTGACGAAAAAAAGTGTATTTTGGATTTGCTAAATATTTAAAACTTTTTTGTTACTATCTAAGAAAACAGAAGCGATTTCTGAACAAAAAGCAGAACAGGGAAGGAAGCATAGCGGTGGAGGTGCAAAATCCTACTATAGAACCATTCACTTGATATAAATTTTTCCGAAAATGTATGATTTTTGCGTAAACCTTATGGATTTTTCAACAAGACTCAAATCCCGAGTAGCAAAACCATTCATTAAGAGCAAAATTGTACATTTTTTAGTTTCACCACCGTACACTATGGACCTCAACGCAATGGAAAAAGTATGTGACTGGTTCACAAAATAAGTTTGTGAAGAATGGAGATTAAACGGTAACAAGGAAGAGTAAATTCTTTTCATTAAAATGACCTGGAGTAAGATTTTCCTAAATAATCCGCTTAAGTCATGGAATTTTTTAAGTTATTTTAAACTCTGATTATTGAAAATAATCAATTTAATATGAATAAATTAAAAACTAAATAAAGAATAATTGCAGCATTTCTGTTTCGTTCTATGTTTAAAGTGTTTCTATTCTTATGACGCGTTTAAATCACACAAAATTATTTGTCTATCGATTATTTTGTCTTTACTACACCGTTAAAATTCGTCTTAAAGATCTAATGCAGTATTTTGTATTGAACATTTAACATTCCTTCTTGTGCACTAAAATTTTGTATTCAGTCTGTCGTAATATGAAAGAAATGTGAGTTCTACTTCTCGAAAATGCCTGCTTCTATCCTTATGACTTGCAGTGTATACAACAAAATTTAAACATTTGTTAAAGATAAAGATTCTTATTCATTTTGTATTGAGACTACATCAATTGATTCTATTTTAACAAAATGCTCAACGGCAGGGGATGTAAATTCCCAACGACCCATAATTGAATTTTGCAGATGTATCTTTTAACTTTTTACATCTTCTAGAGCAAATAATTCTTTCAAAAGCTCACCCTCTACTACGGTTCTCAATTAATTTATAAAGTTCTTCAAGTTGGACTAGAAAAAGCGGAAATTCGTATACTCACTTTGATGCCAACTGATTAGTATGTGGTGAACATCAACATACGAAACGCCATTTTTTCATGAACTTAAGGCCACAGAAAGCTAATTTGAAACAAAAATTCTACAAGTCGACTAAAAGAGTGCTTAGTCTTCTACTTATTTAAAAAGAAAATATATTTTTATTTTATTTTTCCAGTCAATAGAATTTGTATTATAATAAAACTCTTCTCCATAAACTGTAACACTGTTATAACTGAAAATGTTGAAACTTTCCTCCATTTCCACTTCCCAAATTCATATTCAATCAATACGAACCGCATACATTTAAAAAGCATCAAATTTTTATTTTATCAACTATCAACTCTATACCAATTGATAACCGTAATAAAAGCAAGCATTTTATTATTTAATTCTGTTATGTTTAATACAAAATTAAATTTGATGAACTTTATGTTATTCACTATTTGGTATATAAGTATGTTGATGTTGATGATATGAAAATTAATTAGAAATTTTTAATATAAAATATGGATACCTAAACCAACCATAAAGGTTCTATGGATATACCTTCCTTTATGCATAGTTAAGGTTATGAATTCCAAATAAGATAATAATTTACCTATATTAAATATTGAAACACCGACACAAATGTTAGTTTCCCCAGTTATTATCGGTATAAATTTAATGAAAATTATATTAATTAAAATTAGGAACCTTTGAATTTCGGGCAAAATAAATAACATCCGTTCAAATACACTGAGTTACAAAAAAAGTGGCGCACCTTGAAATTTTGCAACATTTTGAAGTAACTTAAACAAATAAACGTTTTTCTGGTACAGTTTTGTTTATTAACATAAAAGTAAGTCATTCATGTAATAAAAAACGAAAAAATAGGAAGAACTTAGAAATAAACCATAAATTAAGGAAAATGGGCATAAACTTCAAAACTTGACATTTTAATTTTTTTTTTTTTTTTAAAACTAGTCCTTGTTTCTTCAATAGTGGGTATTGCCTCCACGAACATCTAATAAAGCTTTAATTCGCCTGGGCATACCTTGGATAAGGTTGTCAAAATGATAACAACACATCAAAAAGTATGACTGCGCCACTTTTTTTGTAACTGAGTGTAGATACAAAGTGAAATTTCAAATAATGTCATTTGAAGCATAAATGAGAGTTCCTTTTATAACATGCATAGAACAAATAATTTATTAGTATAATTCTACCAAAATTTCATCCAATGGAATTCATATAGTTCCAGGAATTCTAATCAATTGATAGTTAATTAATATGAATCGCTGAATATGATGTAAACGTATAGAGGTTTTTGCTTACAGTGTTGAATAGAAAGTTCAATGCAAAGGGCGTCGGAGAAATAATAAATAAATATTGAAGGAATAACTTTATATAATATGGTGCAACTGTTCGGAATGTTTTTGTAAATGAATTCATTTATTCCATGCTGAGATGGATCACAGAATGTTATAGATTATAATTTATTATTAGATTAAAGGTTCGTGGGAAGCATGTTTCCAAAATTAAGTTGAACTGTGTGGTATCGGATTTAGAGGGAATTCCGTAAGATGGTTCCCAATAAGTGGAAACTATATGTACATTCCCAAACTAACAATTTAGGTTGTATAAGGTCCAAACTTTAGAATTTGGCAAGCAATAGCTAGTATAGAGCTCGTATAAGCCAAATTTTCGCAAGCCACAAATTTCGAGCTTTGACAAGGCTTGCTTATAAATGCTTTATACGAATTCAATTATTTTGCTAATGTGTCTTATAAATAAGCTCTTATAAATAAGCTCTTAGTTACAACATTATTGTTCTAAACACAAAAAGGAAATTTAAGTATTGAACATCTTTAAACCGAAAAGAAGTGCCTATACAAATAATTATTTATTATGCATTCTAAGAACTAATAAAGATAATTATCTTTTTTTTTTATTTCTTAATATGGCTTTTACAAGGTATTATATAAAAATTTACGGCAATATATATAGCTTGGGCAATGTGGCCAAAATAACTTGTAAAGGGTGTTTTTTTCAGAGGTATATAACTTTAAATTGCAATAAAACAAGGATGGAATATTCGATTGACATGATTTTTTTATTTACTCGAAAGATAATCTTGTGGCATTATATTTTGAATATGATTTCTGGCATATGACTGCCAATCTGGACGTCCAATTTTCGATTACTTTTTCCAAAATTTGTGGCCGTATATCGGCAATAACACGGCGAATGTTGTCTTCCAAATGGTCAAGCGTTTGTGGCTTATCTGCATAGACCAATGACTTTACATAACCCCACAGAAAATAGTCTAGCGGTGTTAAATCACAAGATCTTGGAGGCCAATTCACAGGTCCAATACGTGAAATTAGGCGGTCACCAAACGTGTCTTTCAATAAATCGATTGTGGCACGAGCTGTGTGACATGTTGCGCCGCCGTCTTGTTGGAACCACAGCTCCTGGACATCATGATTGTTCAATTCAGGAATGAAAAAGTTAGTAATCATGGCTCTATACCGATCACCATTGACTGTAACGTTGTGGCCATCATCGTTTTTGAAGAAGTACGGACCAATAACTCCACCAGCCCATAAAGCGCACCAAAAAGTGTTACGACATATACTTGAAAATTAGCTTCACTCTAAATGCGGGAGTTTTGTTTGTTGACGTAGCCATTCAACCAGAAGTGCGCTTCATCGCTAAAGAAAATTTGCGCGATACGTATTCCGCACAGAACCATTATTTTCGAAATAAAATTGCACAATTTGCAAGCGTTGTTCAGGCGTGTGCCTATTCATGATGAATTACCAAACCAAACTGAGAATAAATCACTTGACAGCTGTTAAATCGGTCGTGCGTCGTCTTGAAAAGTAATGCCAACTTAAAGTTCTATACCTCGAAAAAAAACACCTGTTATAAATCCTTTTACTATTTCTATAGCAGTCTGAAAAAAGCTTGTGTTGAACCTAATACAAGTTAAATTGTTAGTTGGGTTTTTTCAAAATTTATTTTATTAAAAATTGTACATAATCGTATGTTCAGGGGAAGTTTAACTATATATACCAACCTAACCAACCTTGTTTTTCTAATGATATGTGCCTACTGATTGCATCATTCACTTTTAATTTCAAAACGTGATTCAATTTCTTTCAGACTTTCATTTTCTTTTTCGAACTTTATTTCGTTTTGTGATAGACACATTTCTCAATATTCTATTTCATTTAGTAGGTACGTTTCATATCTCTATTAATATTTTGTTCACGTACCCATTTAGTCAGACTATCATAATTTTACCCTAATAATTGCTATTAAGTGTGAATTCATGTTCATATTAACCGCTCAAACGCTTTAAGCCATTTTGCTTAAATTAAACCCCTAGCCTTTTTCCAAAGATTCTGAGCCCATACATACATGTGAAATCCTTAATTCTTCGCTTCACATACTAAAGATACAAGATACCCATTTAAATATTATCCCTTAATTCAACGGAGCGCACTCCAACAAAAACAATTTATTATACAAGCCAACAGATTTTCAAAAGTTTTCTCTGTTGAGTGTGATCTTGACACACGTCTTTGAAATTTAAACGCTCATACCATCTCCATATATATATATGCTGACTGGGTATCGGTTTATTTGTTTTACAAAACACTTTTGACATGACACACGCCTTAAGAGCTTTTTCACTCTTGATATCATATCCATGCATCTAATTTAAATTCACGCGTAATTTCCTTACAATTTTTTTTTTTTTTTTTTTTTATTATTCAACATGTCGCACACAATGCCATGAGAAAATACGTTAACAAAAGAGGAAATTATGAGTTTTTTGTTTGCTTTATTTTGCACTTTAATGAGAAAGTTTTATCAAGGGTTTTCATGGACAAAACAAAAGGCGGGAAATTTCTAAGATTTGTAAAGAATTCAAATTCAATTTATGTAATTTTTAATGAAGTGTGGCGATTTTTTTTTTTTGAATAAAAGAATTTACAATGAGTGATTCCATGTTTTGAACTTACTGACTTACTGTAATGTAATTTGGATACTTTGAACATTTTTAAAATGTTAAGTTAACAGAAAATTCTTCTTGAACTCACACCCAAATCTGAGTTGATATATAACTTATATAAAATTTCCTTTTTTTTTTTGTTAATTGAAAATGCAAATTATGGGTACTACTGGGTCACACGAACCTGGTCTTGGGACAATTTACCTTCGTTTTACCGGCTGGGTCCAGTTTTTGTTTGACCGGTTCTTTGGAAAAATTCATTAAAAAAAAAGCTTTTGTAAGAAATTTGTATGCGATCAATATGAAATTTCATCAAAAACGGTGCAGTTGTTTTTACCGAAAAGTCTTTGGGCTTCACGATCTCGTCTCGACCATCAGCTTAATGCTAGCAGAATTGCATAACCGCAAATTGTTCTCGAGAGCAGTTGACAACATGATGTGTTGACGAGTTTGACATTCAAAATGACAACATTAATTTAATAAAATATTGTTTTTTAATTTTTAATTGCACGTCAAATTTACGACAAAAAAAAACTGAAATTATTTACGTTATGCTTTTTACTTGCTCCTATAGGTACTATAAAGCAATTTATGCATTCTTACGAGGGGTTGTCACTAGCCAATTTAGTGGTGACTTCATATGATTTCAAATGATTTCAAGCAGTATTTAAATTAATTTAAAAAAAATTGTGATTGCATTGATTTCAAATAAATTAACTTATTTTATATGATTGCACATTAATTCAAGTGATTTCATTATGATTTCAATTCGTGATTTCACTACTTATAGCATTTTTGGTTGCATGATTGCAAAAAATCTAAAAATGATTTCAAATATTTTTAATGATTGCAAGAAATCATTTGAAATCGATAACCAACATTTTCTTTAATTTCATCAATTTAAATAGTGATTGCACCTGATTTTAACGTGATTTCAAATGATGGCAAGTATAAGTGGTCAGGTGATTTCATTCGCGAAAAACCCCTCGCCTCGGCATCGACATTAACATTTGTGTGACTCAAATGAAAAAAGTTTCTACGAAACTGTTTCTGAAAACCATATAATACCTAATTGATATCTTCAATCCAAGTAATCGACCTAGTTAATACTCTTTGCTATCGAAAAACAAAAGATTTAGTTTATCATCAGGGACTAATTAATACAAACGTATTGCTTGCCGAATTGTAATTTCAATATACGCTGTTGTCAGAGTTCTTGTTTTTGTTCTAAAAAAACGTATAAGTTTGTCTAATAAAACTTTTTCTTGCAAATCCACACTTTTAATAAGACAAATTTAATTGCTTGAATATAGAAGTAACTAACGACATCTAGTTATGTTTCGATGAAACTCGAATTTATTTCGATTTCTCCTACAAAATGAAACCAGTTTTCAGAAATTCATCAGGCGATCATGTTTTGTAGCAGGCCCACTCTTCTGAATTTTGTTAGATTTTAGACGACGAAAAGCTACACTCATACAGACAATACTTGTGTCTGTGCATTTAAATGGGGAGTGTTTATAAGTTTGTGTGTGATCACCGACTTAAACTTGGGAAATAAAACAACAACAACGCAATGCATAGTTAGATTTTCTTTTTTTTTTTTATTTTTATTTTAAATTTTTAATACGACAAATTAAATATGCTTGCCTATGGAAGTAACTAACGACATCTTGTAATTTTTCGATGAAACTCAAATGTATTTCGATTTCTCCATAGAAAATTGAACCAATTTTCAGAAAGGCATCAGGCGATCATGTTCTGTAGTAGGTCCACACTTGTGAATTTTAATATATTTTAGACGACGAAAAAGCTCCACTCATACTGACAACACTTGTGTCGGTGCGTTTAAAGAGGAGTGTTTTTGAGTTTGTGTGTGATCACCGATTTAAACTTGGAAAATAAAGCAACAACAAACTTGTATTCTTTTTTTTACCAAATCTCATTTCGATGTGTGCGCAAACAAGAAAATGTAACGTTAGGAGGAGTGTTTTTTGTTTTGTTTTCTTTCTTTTATTTTCTTGCAGCAATGGAATATCATTTTACCCTGTTGTCAATTTTCTTGTTGTTTTGCTGAGAAAACGTATATGTTTAGTCCAATTATTCCAATGTGGCAACATCTGCAAATCCAAACTAATTAAATGTGCTTGCTAAAGGAACTAACTAACGACATCTAGTTATTTTTTGCTGAAACTCAAATTTCTGCATACAAAATGAAACCAATGACAAGAAAGGCATCAGGCGATCATGATTTGTAGTAGGCACACACTTCTGGTTTTTATTAAAATTTAACCGACGAAAAAAGCTACACTCATACAGGCAACACTTGTGTCTGTGCATTAAAAATGGGAGTGTTTGTGAGCTTGTGTGTGTTCACCGATCTCAACTTTGGGAATAATCCAATAACAATACAAGCTTGGACTATTTTGTTTACCTAATATTATTTATATGTGTAATCAAATCAACAAAAATTGTAAGGTTAAGGAGGAAAGGTACGTTGTTGTCAGTTTTCTTGTTTTCGTTCTAGTTAGTTATAGTCCAGTCACCTTAGTATACTAAATAAAAAGGGTCAAACCTGTCACAAGTTATTTACAAGTTAAAATTTTCGTTTGGTGAATAGAAATATGGGAAAAAAAGTCTACCGCGTAGTTTCGCAAGCATAAAAAGTTGTTAGCAAATTACGAATAATAGTGTTTTTTCAAATGGTTCTAAAAAAAAATTTTTAAATAAAAAAAGCAACTACGCTATCTTAAGATTAATTTTTTGTTTCTTGTTTTTATGGTTCTTTTTTAATATCTTGAAAAGCAAATGTCGTAAAGCCATCTGATTTTCAATAATTGATTTGAAATTAAAATAAGCATTGAATTGTGATCGAAAAAAGGTGCTCAGTTTTTTTTTTCAATAAAATGAAGTCAAAGTAAATAATAACTTATTAGGCTCCTTGTTCAATAATTTTTTAGTTTTGGCTGATATGAAAAAAAAAACTGTTTTGATATTTTTTGTATGAAATTTAATTTTCTATTCAAAAAGTATAGTTTGATCCGTACGTTTAGGAAGATGCAACTGCAAAAAACCAATAAAAGGAAAAAAATCAATATTTTAATCCTTTAAAAATCTTAGTTTAAATAATTAAGTTCTAAAAGTCTGATTCTTCGATATAATATTTCTATGTAGTCTAGAAATACGTAAAAAATTTTACAGAATTTTAACTGCACAGCAAAAACCTGAAAAAACAATTTAAAAAAGTGGTAATCATCAAAAATGTCCATAACTACTTAACGGTTAGTCCAAAGTACCAAGTCATTGATAGATTTTTGTTGCAAATGTAAATTAACAGTTCTACAAGATGGCGTACTTACTTTTTTTATTTAAAAAAAAAATATTTTTTTCCCATTTGACAGAAAAACCCTATTCTTCGTAATTTATTGTTAATAACTTTTTATGCTTCAATTTTTTTTCTCTATTTTTCCTCACCAAAAGAAAATTTTTAAAAGTGGTTTCAACTTGAAGAGTCGAGGGGTAAAACGCCACAAGGCCACTTTTTTCCAAATTAATTATGACAAATTGTAGCCCATTGTGTGTACTAATATAATGTTTTATTAACTTTTTGAAAAAAGTATGTGATTCCAGCAAAAACTTATATTTAAACATACCATGTGAGTAGGTGAAAATTCAACGATCATCGATAAATGCAAAAAAAAAAATACACGATTTCCACTGAAAAAAGATTTATTACCATGGAAAAATTGCACAAGTCACAAGTTTTCCTATGAAAATATCCGGCATTATGTAAATTAACTTTTTCATTAATTTTTCCGAGGGGTTTGCCACTAGCCAGTGTAGTGGTTCAATGATTGCAATATTTCAAATGACTTCATATGATTTCAGGTGATTTCAAGCAGTATTTAAATTGATTTCAAAATTTTGTGATTGCATTGATTTCAAATAAATTTACCGATTTCAAATGATTGCACATTAATTCAAGTGATTTCATTATGATTTCAATTCGTGATTTCACGACCTATAGCATTTTTGGTTGCATGATTGCAAAAAATCTTAAAATGATTTCAAATATTTTTAATGATTGCAAGAAATCATTTGAAATCGATAACCAACATTTTCTTTAATTTCATCACTTTAAATAGTGTTTGCACCTGATTTTAACGTGATTTCAAATGATTGCAAGTATAAGTGGTCAGGTGATTTCTCATTCGTGACAAACCCCTCGCATTCGTACAAAAAAAAATTAAATTGAAGTATCAATCAAATATGACATTACGATGATACAGAAGACGAAAAAAGTAGGTCCCGCAATTCTGAATGTCTGTCTGTCTTTTCAGTCGATTTTCTTCAAACCTGTTTTGGTACAATAAGTTCTTATAATAAAATGCCCAGATGTTTTTTTTTTGTTTTTATCCTTGGTCTTGAAATAACGGTATCCACCATATAAGTGTAACCGATAATTCCATTTTTGTAGAAAAAAAAATGCGATCGATTTGATAAAATTTTGAATGATTGAGTGGTGATGTTTTTGGTCGGAATTTTTTTTTTCAGAATCAGCTTATTAGCGGTACCAGAAATAGAACCGTTTCTTATTACACCGACTATCACCGACTAAAGTGTTTTTTTGGCAAAAACCAATACATAATTCTTATTTTTTCGAAAAAATACTATCAACTTCGATAAATTTTGATATGAGTGATGTGTTGCCGAAGTTCATGTCTTTCATGGATTTTTTTTGCAAAAACTGCTTATTAACGGTACCTGCTATAGAATCGTTTGTTTTACACCAACTATCTTTTGAATTGCCGCAACGATATTGACGAAATTTAATATTTTAAAACAAATACTTGCCCTAAATTAAAAAAATTGAAAAATATTAATTTTTGATTTTGCGAAAAACTGATGCCTAATTCAATTTTTTTTTCGAAAAAAAAAGATCAATTCGATAAAATTTCATGTTATTGATTTGTTGCTGAAGGTAATGTCTTTCGTATAAATCATTTTTTATTGCATACATTTGGTTTTAAAGAATTCAAAAAAATTATTTAAAAAATACAAATTCCAGAATTTTTTTTTTTATTTTAAACTGGTCAATTAAATTTCCCGCTCTTGCTCTTGTGGCAAAAGAGCAAGTTTGTGCAATCCAGTCGTGCCCTTTATTTATTTTCGATTAGATTTGATGCTTTCTGATTGTCAAGTTAGCATTATCAGGAGTAATTTTCAAAATTAATCGCGTGACAATTTTTTTAGTTGCACGACAAAATGGTAACACTGACTTGAATGACACCACATGTAGGAAAATTAATTAATTTAATATAAATTAATTTTAAAATTAATTCTTTAAAAATTATTCCTACGTTCGGTAATATTGATTTTTTTTTGTTGACATTTATAACTTTATTTTAAACAAGGAATATGAATATGATTAACAATGACACAATCTCGGTCGTAATATCTCATATACAGTTTGTAAAATTAATATGTTTAGAATGATTTTTTATTTCTACGACATCAATTTACTTAAGACACTTAAAATTTGTAGCTACTGCTTTTATGTTTAGCAAATAAAATAAATGAATTATTAAATTATTTTTACTGCGCACCATCTTTTCCAGAAACATTGCTTTAAAAGTGATTCTATCCAAAATGTTTCCAAATTCCTTAAAAAAACATTCAAAAAAGAATCTTCTTGACGTCATAAACACTGTTTAAATTAAATCAATAATAATTCTGTCTCATAAATCCAAACTAATAAGCTTGTTTAAGTTGAAATATATTTTCATTGTGACATGTTTACTATCTATTGTTAAACAAACCAAGACATCAATACGAGGTCAACAACAGTTAAAACTGCCCTTTCCATTATTAGTCATATGAATGTCCAATAAATATCATTGGATCCATCATAAAGCTCTCAAGACCTGTCTTTGTAATACATATTTCCAATGTTGTATAAATAGTAGGTAATAAAAAACGATTTCTATTTGTAATTTTTTACTTGTGATAACACAAAATGTCAGTCTATTTGCTATTATACATCAATGAACACATGAACAGGTACATAACTAAGTTTGATTTTACAAGAATATTTAAAAAAAAAAAGAAAAAGTAATGGAATTTATTACAAACGACTTATATATGTATGAACAATAAAAAAAAAGCACACAGTGCCAACAACACTCAGCACTCTTGATACTTCCTTATTGTCCGTACTGTTGTCGGACTTGTCTGTCCTGTTGCTCCTCAGGGGTTGGATGACTTTCAATGTATTGAATAGCTTTAAGGATATGATCTGGGATTGGTGGAGGTGTGGGCAAATGTGCTCCAACTGGATGGAATCCATTGCCATCGGCTGTGTATGCAAGTTCAACGAGTTCACCTTCTGGTGAATAGTGACGGAAGCCACCGTTGGCATATTGACCCCCAATTCCGGATTCTTGTGCGGTCACTCCGTTGCTAAGCTCGTATTCATATCCATAGGTACCGTCATTGTCGACCTGGCTACCAAAACGAAGAACTTCAACTTCCGGTCCCACAGCAATGGCTGAACCGACAAGGCACACAACTAAAATCTGCACACAAAAGAATAAGTTAAAAAATAAAATAACTATGAGATATAAAAAAAAAAAAATAGACAAAATATGTCGATAGAAGAATGAAAACTTACAATTTTGAACATTTTGTGATATGTATAAACTCTGTGAAGATGATCGGTAAACTGATGCTTTGATGATGGTTGGTCGTATCTTTTATAGTAGCACGGTGTAATATTTAAGAGATATAAATTAAAGCGCGATGTGAAATTGCACAATTTTTTGTCTTTAACAATTTGAACGACATATGCATATATTTACAAAATTTGTTTGTAAGAGTTGTCAATCTTAAAAAAAAAATGGTAAAGGCATCGAAAAGCGATAGAGATTAATTTTTATGACAAACGCAATTAATGCAAATTTATTTTTTCGATTAAAATATTTCTTCACGAATTAATACAAAATATCAGATTGGATTTATATTTAGGAAAGGTGTCAACCAGTGTTTTGATGAAAGATAACAATATTTTATAATTAATTATATTCATTGGGAAAAAAATGATACGCGAATTTAATTTAGGATTGTAAATTTTGATGTGATTTTACTTTGAATGATAGAAGTTCAAAATGTTGCAAATGCAAAGAAAATTTATTTAAATAAATCCAAAACTATATATATTAAATAAGATTTATAGATCAAAGGTGTGTCAAGGCAGAATTCCGAATGTGCCAAGATAACGATTTCGTTGCATTCTAATGAAAAGTTTTGCATATAAAAAACTTCAACTAGAAAAGTGTTAATGAGAAATCTAATATTTTATATTCTCGAATTCCGTGAAATTTTAATTGTGTTTATAGGAAATTATATTTCCTTATAGGATAAAGTCATTCGGGGCAAGTGTGCGCACTTTTGAATTTGATCATTGTGTATATATTTTAATACCTAGGAAAGTCATAACTAAATTTCCCACGAAATTAGTGAATTGGTGTTGGGACTATTTAGACTTAAGAATCTGGAAAACAAAACAGGCCAAGCAATTGGTTTTAGTATATGTATTGTTACTTTTGTTGTCAGAACCTTCACATAGCCGTCGCTTTCCAAGCAATTATCTTCAATTCTTTCATTTTACATGAAATACCCACGTCAAATAAAGTCGATGCCATCAATCTAATAATCAAAAAATTAAGTAGGTATAATTGTGTCCACATTGAAGTGCATCAAATTCGCATAAATTTTTCATTTGTAAGCGGTCTTATAAAAACAATGTTTATTTCAATTTATATTTTTATTATTTTAATAATACAAAATTACACAAATTCCGTGAAGCGGCTTTTACTTTTTCTTCTGACAATCAAAACTCAACTGAACTCATTTTTGACACCTGCCCTCTTCTTTCATATTTATGGTGTTAACACACTCAATCTTTGTGGTGAGGCCACATTACAATTTATTTTATTCTTTGGGTCCTACCACACATTTAGTTTTTTGAAAAAAATAGAAATTTGTCCGCTATTTTCAGTCTAATTTTAGCAGAAAAAAAGTCATAGTTAAATAATAAAAATGCTTAACTATGCTTTTTGCTCCAAAATATTGAATCGTTTGATTCAGCTTACTTTCGTTCGCTTAGATAAGTGACGTGAATTTCATGGGCTTTCATTTATTCACGTAGAATTTTTGCATTACGATTCACCCTTTCCGAGACATAAGCGTAAATTCTTGCCCCTCCTCTAGCGGCACTCCTCCCAGACTCCAAGAAAATTCCATTTTGCCTATTTCCTTATTCAGTTTCGCTATGACTTTTAGGCTTATTCTGTTGTGATGGTTCTATAAAAAGTGAATCGAAAAAAATTTACAAATTGCAAATCAAATTTCTCTCATTTTACAATGCTTTCGCTTGCAACTACAAGCGTCAAGAACATTGTTCACACGAAAATTTTCGACGTGAATGTGAAGAATGAAAAGTGCGTTTTCTCAAATAATTTAAGAATGGCTAATCGGAAAAAAAAATTATAACAAGCTTTTCGATAGAAAATATGATTTGCTATTTTTCATGCCTACAATCTTTTCTTGTAGATGTAAAACTTTAGGAGTTTTGGCGTGTATAAAGTTACATTTTTTTAAAATTTGAAGAAAAGTTTTTTTTTAATGTTCGAAATTTTAATAAAAATTAAATTGTTATACGCTATAACCCCTTAAGTGTTATACCTAAAACAAAAAAGTTGTAGGCATGAAAAAAGAAAAGTTTTTCGTTTGATAAACCATTCTTAGTTTTTTGAAAAAAGGCGTTTTTTAATATGGCGGCTATAGCAAACCCCTTACCATCCCACCATTTTTATTGGATACTTCTAAAAGGGGTTGGGTATGAAATCCCGACTGGACAAAATCTCGACTGCCAAAATCTCGACTGCCAAAATCCCGACTGCCAAAATCTCGACTGAAGAAATCCCAACTGTCTAACTACTTTTTTTTTGGTATGGCAATTTGAAACTGAATTTTTCAATAAAAATTTAATTGCAAAAATTTTTCATAATTTCATTTAGGTATCGTTTTTACCGGTTATTTTTCATGTATTTAACTTTTAAAATACATGCAATACTTGTGGCCCCCTTCGCGGATTTAAGGGATTTTAACTGCCTTTCTGTAGTCAGTCATGTTTCGCTTCTTATTTTCTTCCTTTTCAATTCCTATTTCAAATAATTATTTTTAAAGCAAAAAATAAAGTACGAAAACGTACTAAAAGTGCTTAAAATCGGAATTTTTTATTCGTTCCATTCGGATTTTATCAGTCGGGATTTTGGCAGTCGGGATTTTGGCAGTCGGGATTTTGTCCCTATCCCACTGAAAGACTAAGGAACCATATCCAATCATAAAATTGGATTGGTATTTAAATTGGATAATGGAACCCAAATTTTGCATCTGCTGACTAGCCTAGTTGCACCCTGCACTTTTTTAAAAGAAAATATATAATTATAAAATTTAATTAAGATCCGTTGAGTACTCCCGAGCTGTCTCATTCAATTCCACTTTCTGGCTATAATTGTTATCATCATTATGACCATCCTATCATCAATGATACGTCGTTCATTTCATTTTCATTCAACATTGCATATTTCTCGTCGTTGTATAAAATCTTTTCTTAAAATAATGATACGAAATTCGTTTAGTGGACCAATATTTGATGTCTGGTCAGCGACCCCCTTAAACTAGTTTAAACTACCTTGCATTTGCAGGTCAGTTATAATAATACGATTGCGGAATCACATCAACAATATAATGTATTGTTTACTTAAAAGAATCCATAAATTTCATCAAGGTCACGCAACGGAAATTGTCAGTTAGATTGGTATTTTTCTAAAATAAAATAGTATTAAAGTTGTTTTTATGCATGACTGACATTCAGCTGCATCAATAATATTAATTTAAATCTTATTTGCATTAATTAATCATTCCAAAGTATAAATGCGTGGGATTATTATCTATAACATTATAATCAAAAAAAAAAAAAAAAACTCATTTCGACTATATCAACATTTTTCGAGGTGACTTATCAGAATACATCAAATGACAAATTTATTATTCTGTTCAATCAACATAAAAATATTAATAACATCATTAGATACTTTTTCAGATTTTCCTGGTGTTCAATTCATTCATACTTTTAACATGCTTGTCATTATTTCACAAATCACAAACAAGTTAGTATTCAAATTCGTATTAATCCGACATGAACATGAGATGTCAGTTTAATAAAAGTTGAGTCATTATGGAAATGATAAGGTACCTATTAATATAGGGATAGTCGAACAACAACAACACATTTCCACATGAATCGCTAATCAAATCAATTTAGTTTCTTTTTTTTTTTTTTATTTGAGCTTCCAGTTCAGTCTCATTTGATTAATTACAATAGGCAATCTTTAATTTTTGAAACCAGTATTATATTGGCGATATAAAATGGTATTGAATTAACTGAATCAAATTGATTGCGTTGTCTATAACATGAGGTGATGATGACTCTGAGCGTTTGATTTTTTTCGATATTTTATGTTGACAAGTTTCGTTTTCAAAAGTGAAGAAATGTGTACATATTTTATTGTGTTTTAAAAAGTAGAAATAGATAAGCTATTTTGCTGGTTTAATCGTATTATTCAATTTATATAATAGGGTGTAAGAACTATTTATCTTACTTCACATGAAAACAAATTTCACCGTTGCTAGTGAGAACAAATTTCACTTATGATAGGAATTTATTTCGAAGTTAGTTCCCACGACAGGTTGGAGATAATTTAACTTTTTAGTACAGTTAATGATATAATTAAAGTATTGTGTAGTTAAATGTATTATGATAACCTAAAAAAAAAGAGTGCAGGAGCGGACCCCACAAAAATGTTTCCTGGACTCCATGACATTTTTTTTTTAATTTTTTAGATCAAGATTAAAATAAACCTACATTTTATTGCATTTCAATTAATTTTTTGTTCTTTTTTCATTTTCTTATGTCTATTTTAATGCTAGACAAATAATCTTAAACAACTAGATTAAATATTTACTGAACTTACTTAATGGCCCCATGCGGACGTTCTTAATTCTACTCTAACTATATTTAAAAGATCCCTTTCGGAGTAAATAACTTATATTTAAAAATTCATGACTACTTAAAACTAACGAGAAAATTATAAAAAAACAATTTTCATTATCATTTTGTTCACTTTTTTATGAAACTTAAAACTTCCATTTACATTAATAAAACTAATTACAACTAAATTATACTAAAACCATTACATATTGACAAAGAGATGATCAATTTGGAGCTTAAAAATTACAAATTCTAAATTCGCGCGAAATTTTAATTTTCACACCTCAAAATAATCCTCCCTTCGTCAGAATTTCTTCATTTTTTCCAGTTTAAGAACGAAACAAAGGCAAATCTTAGCCATTTGGCCTTTTTTGTCGGGCATAATTTTTGTCCTTTTAGATATTCATTTGGAAATTATTTTATTTGCTTACTTTACACAAAACCCACTAGGTTGAAGTAAGTTTCCATGTGAAATTAGGCTCTTATTACGGTTCGCGGATCGAACGTTCGCCTCGAGTCGAATGGTTTGGCGAATGCTTTCGTTTGGTTTAGAGCGAAGGAAATTATTTTTTTTCGGTAACCGTTGTTTGTTTGGCTTACATTCACTATGATATTGGTGAATTTAAGAGATTTAGCATTACAAATTTAAAGCATTCGTCAACTTTTGTGTTCGCTTCGCAAACAATAATAAACCCTTTAGTTCCCTGCACCGTGTCGTATACCCCTCGGATGTTCTAAAAGCGTCAATACATATACTAAAAACACCATACCAATTTCGCAAAGTCGAAATTTTCGAAAAACTTGCATTTTTTGAAGTAGAATTTTTTTGTTAAAGTTTTTTTTTAAAACCTTGAAATTGGTGAAAATAATTTTTTAAAACATCAAATTTTGAATTTTTTTTTAAACCTCAGTTGAAAATTGATAAGGCTGTAGATTGGGGCACAGACAGACCGACGGACGGCATGACGAAACCTACTTTTTTGGATTTCTTTATCATCGTAATATCAGGTTTGATTTAAACCTCGATTTTTCTTACACGAAACCAATACTTGCCCTATTGAGCAAGTAAAAATAGAAAGACAATTTTTCGTCTAAGAAATTATTCACAAAACTTAAAAAAATTAAAAAAAAATATCAGTTCGGTCGTTTAGTAGGAAGGATTGTAGTAATCAAAAAGAAACATTGAAAGACAATTTGAGACATACCTACATATATCTACATACATAATTGTGGAACCAACATTTCCCGCGTTTCATATCATTGTCATTATTGTTATATATGATTGATATCTGCATATTTCGAGTAAATTTTTTTTTATAGCGAATAAAGGACTTTCTTTTAAGCACACATACATTCGCAAACAAATACACAAATGCGGCCACAGGAAAGTAAAAAAACAATTTTAACACCAACATAATGTAATTGGTTTCATTAATAAATTAGTGATTATTTGATTAATGGTTACCACAGCCACATGGTCTGATGGTCATACTCATAATAATAATTAATAAGTCGTAACACAGTTTGTTTCAACAACATTTTTTTTTTTAAATAAAATAAAACAAAAGTTTGCAATTTTGTAATTATTGGGTAACCACCACTAAATGTTTTGCATAAAATAAACACATTTCATTTAACTTTCTGTGGAATACCCTCAAGGGCAACTCGTGGTTAAAATATTTTTTCTTGATTATTCATTCACGCAATTATGGACGTGATCTTAATTTTTTTGTTTACCTCCAAACAACCACAACTCTTTTAATTACCTTCTAATATTTTTAGTTTATTTTCGTTTATAATTAACTAATATTTAAAAAAAAAATAATATAAGTGACCCCTAAACAGGTATTGATGACGTTTTGGGAAATATTTATATTCAATAATTATTATGTCTAATCTTTTCGTTTATTTTGTCAGTTTTTGTTTTTTCTTTTGTTTTACATAAAATATTAAATTTCTATAGCTTCAAAAAATAATTAAGTAATTCCTATGTTCCTATGAAAGAGACATTCATTGCCTGTTAATTAGACTCACCTATGTTTATATGGAAATGTTTTCCATATTATAGCAAAAGAGCTAGCGAACGATTTTCGGATTATATTTTGGCACAAAAAAGATTGCCATAGCAACTCAAAAAACAATACAAGACACAAACAAAAAAAAAAGAAATTTAATGTTTTTTTTAAATGCTCTGGCAACTCTTAAACATTTGTTATTTAAAACGATTCAAACTACACTTTAGTGAAAAATTCTTCGTACCATAATCTTTATCTTTGTTCTTTGACCATTTTCGGTATGATTGCCAATCATTGGTGAATGATATTATTAAATAGATGGACAAAACTTCAGGTGCACCAAAATAATGTCGGTCGCTAGCTCTTCTACTATAATGTATGTGACATGATATTACGATTATAGAAAAGACAAAAAAAGTGGTTCCGGAAATTCTGTCTCGTCTGTCTGTCTGTTTGTCTGTATGTATCAACATCTTAAGCCTCGGTTGAGCCGATTTTAGTTTCTTAAAACTTCATATAAAGTATATTCGTTGAATAATATGACCGGACGTGTTTTTTTATTTTGATCATAGGTCTTTAAGTACCGCGTTACCTACCATATTAACAATACCGATAATTCAATTTTTCTTGAAAAAAATACGATCGATTTTGATAAAATTTTAAGTGAGTTCATTTTTGCCAATAATGATGTCTTTTATCTAAACAATTGAAAAAGCGGTACCTTGCATAGAACGGTACTTTTTTGATACCGATTATCTTTTCAACGGCTGCACCGATTATGACTAAATTAAATATTCTGAGAGTCCGAATAAAGTGCATTATCGAAACAGTTTGAAAAAGAGTTTTTTGTCAAAAATTTGGTATTTTTGAATTCCGGTTTTCTCGAAAAAAATACAATCAATTTTGATAAAATTTTATATGAGTGATTTGTTACCAACGGTGATGTCTTTCAACTTAAATTTCTTTTTCGGAGAAGCTTATTATTACGGTACCTGCCATAGAACGGAACTTTTTTGATACTGATACCGATTATCTTTTAAACAACTTAACCGATTTTGACGAAATACAATCAATTTTGATAAAAAAAAATGTATGTGAGTGATTTTTTTTTATCGACGGTGAAAATTTGACGAATTTCCCAGAATTCAATGCGATTAAGTAACCTGTCATGTTCCAGTCGTGCCCTTTATATTTTTTTGTGGGCGAAAAATTAATAAATATTTTACATTTCAACATATTTTCACTCGTTCGCCACCAAAACATTTTGCTGCAATGATATTAGTTTTTCGCCCGGAAAAATTGAACACATTTAGACATTTTTCGTTTGAAATTCAATAGGCGGAAAGTCAAATTTAATTTTTTCCGGGTGGAATGTTATTCGGGCGAACTTCACAATAAGGCCGAAGAAAACAACTATACAATTTATTTTGAAATCTATATTATAATACGTTTAAACTGAGATAAAAATATTTCTGTACCTTCCTTGTTTGGATTAAAGTGAGTTGAAAATATTCTATGAATTCCATCTAAAACAAAAGAATGGCATTTATACAAATCCAATGCAAATCATAGAGATCGATTCCAAATTAAACAACATTGTTCATTTTATAAAGTTGTAAATGTAATTAAAATGCATTGCTTTTTGGAATAAAATAGACTTAAAAATACTATATCTTTTTAAAATAACCAACCAACATCAATCACCTTTACGTTTCACAATAAATGTCTGTAATTATATAAAATCCAAATTGAGCTATAAAGATAAATTATCCATTACCTATCACTGTCATGTCATAAATATTGATTAATATTTCAATTCATGTCTTTTTCAGATTCACACTGACAACGAACAAAAACAAAAATAAAACACACACAATTCACACGCTAAAGAATTTCCATTAATTTTAACAAAAAGTTCAATATATTTCAACAATTACTGTGAACAAGCGGCCTAGAACCCTTCTTCAATTATTCACATTCAATTAGAAGTCGAACGCAAAAATTTCAATTACATACAAAACGATTTCTGCTGTTTTACTAATCGATTCACTAATTGAAATCAGAATTCTTCGTTGAATTCTATTTCATAAGCTCCTCCTAACCCATTCAACTCACATACAACTTGGAAATATTGCAAACCTAAAATCCAATCATGATTATTGAATGAAGCGCCTACAAATAATCACAGCTCTACAATCCTCTTCTTTTGCCTCATCACATCACCTGTGTGTGCTGCATTCCACCATTGCTGAGATAAAGGAAGCTCTTCAGTGAAGCTGAAAAGCAAGAGCGAAAATTATTATATAAAAAAAAAAATCGATTTTCATGTCACGAATTGACCATCGACCTGGCAATGTCTGCAACAGCACTCCAATGTCAAATACATTCTGGTGCCGAACAAAGGACCATTTTGTAAATATAGCCAGCCGAATCGGGACTTGCAAAATGGAATGTTCCACTCGATTGAACAAGTGTGGCACCTGGTTTTGTTCCCGCACTAATAATAACAATAATAACAACAACAATATGACATTCAACAGTGGAAACCAAGAGCTAAATGGAGCGAAAGCGATTCCCTTTACAAGTGAAATAGTTCAGGGGCCCGGCCCCAGTCCGGGTAGTTCGGGTTCGTGTGATGACAGCGAACCACCACCAAAGAATTGCTATCGACTTGTAATGTTGGGGTAAGTAAAACTTTATTTTATTAGTATTAGGTATTATTTTATTCATTGGCAAGACAGTAGGGCTTACAAGTTGTTGTACACAAAAATCCAAACAAAAATTAGAATTTAATAAAATTTATTTTATTTAATTTTGTTTTAAACAAAAATTAGGAAGATGACACATGCGGTATTTTTAGAAAATTTTGTTTTATTCAAAACATAAATTTTGTTTAGTGTTGCCACCCTTGACTTTTATTACAGCTGGCATTCTCTCAAGCATAGACTACATAGAACTTAAGGCATTCGTCTGAACCTATTAAAAACCCTTTTTCAGCATGTTAATTATGTTTATGTTCGGTACTTTCGGATCTTTCATTCTAAAAATCCCCTTATATGCTAGATTGGTTGAGCCTCCACAAAAGAGATTAATTCATCCTGGTGGAAAACCGGTTTCACCCTTTCTTACAATCACATTTGGGATGATTTAGGCTGGGGAAAAAAATTTATACATGAACCTCTTCCCCTTGTGTTATTAAATTGTTTGAGAGAGAGCCGATAATATTTTCGTATCCTAGTAACTGTATTCACAAATTAACACTTCCAACAACAAAATTAATTTATTTTCATTTCCTAGCAACTGTATTTACTCTTTCATCAACAAAAATGAAACGAAATGAGAGAAAATAATAATTTTGCAGGCGCCAAAATGTAGAAAGTTGTGTGTGTTTTTTAGTTTTCTACTTCGTTCAACCACTTCAAAAGATTTAAGTCTGCTTCATACTGCACACTTCACTTCCCTCTTCTAGAAAATCGGTTTTCCCCCGGATTAATTAGTCTCGTGTGTGGAGGGACATTTAGTTTCGATTTGGGACCTACGCAAACCATAAAAGCATGCTACTTTCAACTCCTACTTTTCGCCTCACAAAGGTTAAACCAGGGTTACAAAAAACTAAAAAAAGTGAAGAATAAATAACCCGTTTTAAAGCTTTAAAACAAAAATATCAGTAGGGTGGCAACTGCAAGCAGCTGTTAATGTTAACATGTTAGTATATTCAGTATAATGCTAACTTGAAGGTTCGTCGATTCATCTGACTTCACGACTGCACTTCAATTCTCTTTGGTAAAAAGTTGGTCTTTTTTGACCATTCCAGGCAAAACTTTGTGTTTTTCCGAGAGCCATGGATTTTTTTCTCGCCTTACAACATTAAAGTCCCTCTTTTCGAGTCTCCTTCTAACGGCTTTAGTTGAGTTTTTTTCCCCCAACCTGTTCTATTACGTAAGCGCTTGTTCATTTGACGTTTTTCGATTATGTTTTTTTTATAGAGGGGTTAGGTTTTTTCCAGGATTTCTTACGATAATGATGGGATCCAGTGCCAGTCTTCCAAAACTAATTCAAAGTAATTTTATATACGGCACAATAGGTAAAATGAAGTATTAAGTGAAAAATTAAGGGTGATGTCTAATACTTTTGGACAAGGCTGTACTGGAGGTTGTGTTCTCAACATAGAATGTGAATATTTAAAAAAAAATGTTCTTGGGCATGTTCTAAGAAAAACAAATAGTTTTTTCACCTGACATTTGGAGCACTAGATATCAATTTTATTGTCCCTGTAACTAAAATGGTTTTAATATAGTATTTTGGTGCATCTGAACATTAAACTTGCTAGTTTACAGGTCTTTTTAAAAAAATACAACTGGAAAACTGGTAAAATTTTAAAAAACTTCATTCAAATTAAATCAAAGTTTGCGATGAAGTAACCGTCACGATTTTTTAATGAAACATATTCGCCTCTTTATCATATATGAATTACCAAGGGAGCTTTTTCTCTTTGCTTTTTCACCAACAGCTGGTGATTCTGTGAAGCTTGGTGGTGATGACCAACGGGAAAAATATGTTACAGCAAGGCTGCGCTATGTGTAGCTAGTTTTCTATAAAGGGCTTCTTTCGCATTTGTACAGTTTCAAAAGCACTCAAGGATCCCGGCATTCTCAAACTCGTTAGCCTGAATAATTGTCATTTCGCCTGAAGAGGTTAAACCACTGCGTATTAGCTTTTCTATTTTTCCTATTCTGCTGATTTTTTCCAAGTGGGTGAAAACCATGTCAGTCAAGTTAGCATTACCACTTTCAAATTTCAAAAGTTTAACTATTTAATTAATTGTCGTGAATTTGTCGTGCAACTAAAAAAGTTATCGCGCGACAATTTTAAAAAATAACCACTGGGTAATGCTAAGTTAGCATTTATTATTATGTTCTAAAATAGTCGCGCGACAAATTTTTTAGTTGCACGACAAATTCACGACAGTTAATCCAATAGATAAACTTTTGAAATTTGAAAGTGGTAATGCAAACTTGACAGACATGTGAAAAGCAAAATTTTTCTTGCCGTTACTATCGAGCGGTTTTCTTCTACATTGCTTTTTCGCGAGTTCATGGAAATATCTTGAAGAACTAAAGCTTCTTAATGATCGTCAGTGCGACTATCGTATCAGTTGGCTTATCTCCACGAAAAGGGTAACGAACTATATCACTACAATCATATAGCATTGGGGGAAAAAAAGACAATTTTGCATGATATTATTTCAAAAGCAATTGATAGAGTTTCATTCGGTAACGACTCACTGCTTGATATCATGTCTGAAATGTTTGATCTTTTCGAATGTTTCGCTAGCGACAGAACCCACATCTCTTCATATCATATTGAATGAATGAAGCAGTTGCTCATTGAATTTTTAGCTTTAAAGCTATGTTCAATTGAAAATATAGAACCGCGTTGAATTCAATACTTCCGAAACTCAATGATTCAAAAACTTCTGCTGTTGTTTATTAAGCGAATATAAGTTCAAAGCTTTAGTTCAATATTCTTATGTCGTGGCAGGTGCTTCAAAAATTTCCTCGAGTGATTTGAATAAAAAGGCTTTAAAATTGACAAAAGAAACAATTGATAGATGGAAATATTTGTGTTACTCGAACACTGTCCTAATGTTTTTTGTATCTCATTATTCTATCTATACATTTACAATGAGTATAGGTGTTCTCATCTGAAATAATTCAATATTCATTGTTTATCATAATACTGCAAGAAATTCTTATCAGTTTTCTGTAGAACCCAACTTCGGACGCACTGTGAATTTTAGAGACGAATTTCTTTAGCCGTTCAACAGGAATCTCAAATTTGTTTGCTTCGTTCCAAAAAAAATTGAGTGAGAATGGGTTAAAATACGGAACAATGATTAACGGGTTTTTAAAGGTGCAAATTTAGAAATTTCTAATGAAGACCCTGTGTTTAAAACAGTTCTGTTCTGATTCATGCAGCTCACGTGACAATAGCCATTTAAAAAAAACATGTTCCCGTATCTGTCTGTTTTTTTTTGCGATTTTCGAAAAATCTGATAGCCCTCTAATGCAATGTCCGAAAAGAGAGCGGGAATTAATAGTTCGAAGTTTTCCTTAATTTTGGTTTGGAATTTGGAAATTAATTAAAAAGATGTTAAAAGTTCATCTGTGATACTGGCTTTAATTGATATCATCAAAAAGGTTGAAGAAACAACCTTAATAGTTGAGCTTCAATGAAGTTGAACTTTATCTTCACCAAGTGGGTGCTTTTCGACTCCATTAAAAAACCACTATTCCAGCATTTGTGCTTCAATGTCCAATATTGAATTAGTTATCCAGAAGAAAACTCTTATTATTCTGTATTGAGTGTGCTTAAATAGATGCATACATCGAATCCACTTTCTTTTTTCTAGAGTAAGTAATGATTCTAAAAAAATAAAGTGAATAAACTTTTTACTAATACACTATTTTTCTATATTTTCCAATAAATGTATAAATCACTATAAGAAATGTCAATACCCAAAGTTCTTTTGATGTTAAACAAATATAGTAAACTACGTCTTACACTTAACAGTCAATCAAAATCCATTCCAGTTCCAACTATATATTCTCTCTCAGCACGACAACGAAACGTCCTTCTTTTAAAATCATCATAAAGAGTTCTTTATTAAAGCTTTTCAACCCAGACATGAATATCAGAGTTCTAGTTTTGAATTAAAGTCAAGAGAGTATCCCTTCAACTAGATGACTCCTGTCATTCAATATTTATCTATCGTCCTTTTCTTTTCCTTTGAATTGAATAAAATGGCAAAATCTTCAAGAAACTTAATTAAAGTGTGAAAATGAGTGAGATAGTATATTCTCATTGCTATCCTCCGTATCCTTGTAGCCCTTTGTTCATATTATTCTGATGTTTTGTGTCCTATGTTTCATACCATCTATTCATTTCGTTTTCGCTTTTTTTTTTCTTTTTCTTTGTGCTGGCCCAAAAATTCTATTATGAACGGGAATGATTTAATTTTGCATGTCCTTCGGCTATGGAATTGGATGAATTATGTTTCATTAAGGATGAAGGAGGAAAATATATTAGGATAAAGAAATATGATGCCTCAAGCAAAAAAAATTTGGCGAACAAACACCAAATATGAATGTTATTTTTTATTTGAAATTGGAATATTTATTAGTAATGTATCTATTTAATACTTACTTGCGATATTTGGTAGTACAATGCAATGCAATGCATTGTAATTGTGAAGTGATCAATTCGATAAATCAGTTTTTTCTATCTTTTCTTTTTTGTAGACAAACCAACTTACTTTGCTTAAAAATAACGCCTCATAAGACGGTTCGTAATACAAAAGTCAGAATAACTTGTTTTTGACTTAACTATTGTATTCATTCTCTCATACTTCTTCTTCTTCTTCTTCTTTTTCCGACGATATTATGATCACAACTTTCCCACTTCACCGTTTCTCTACTGATCTGCTTGTGGGGTTCGTCGGGTTGACCTCAGAAAGTGTCGGCTAGCTTCCCGGTTATGGATTGCTCCATGTCTGAAGCCAACTGTCGTTGCATTTGTTTTCTCCAGGAGTTCTTGGGTGTGCCTCTCATCCGCGATTGTACTGGAACGTTGTATGATAGTGCTTTTTGGACGGGGTTCTCAGCGTTTCTCCTAAGTACATGACAGTACCAGCTGAGTTTGTCGTGCTGCATTTTTTGAACGATGGTTTCTTTGACGTGGAGGCTTTTCCGGATCTTTTTACTCCGTAATCGGTCAAGCTTTGTCACTCCTGCTGTCATGCGAAGCATCTTCATCTCAATTGCGGTCATTTTGCTCTCATACCATTGGTACATAGTCTAACATTGTGAACCGTATTTAAGCGCTGGACGGACCACTGCAGTGTAGAGCTTTCCTTTCAGCTTAGGGGGCATTTTTCGGTCACAGAAGATGGCAGAGTTCTCACGCCACTTCATCCACCCTACGCTTATGCGATGGTTGACGTCGTGATCACAAGTTCGTTTCTTATTGATCATAGATCCAAGGTATTTGAACTTTTCGCACTTGGGAAGCACAGTTCCGTTCAAATAAATATCCGGAATAGGCCTGAGTAGATCAGAAAATGGGCAGCAAAGGTATTCGGTATTTTTGGTGCTTATGCTATACCCATTTCTCTCCAGAAAGTCCACCAATACGTCCAATGCTCGTTGCAAGGATGAAGGATCTTGACTTATGATGACTCCATCGTCAGCAAAGAATAACTGAGTCACTTTCGGGTCCCTCACCTTATCTTCAAGTAGATAATCAAGCGCTGTTATAAAAAGCAATGGGCTCAAGACGCTTCCTTGGTATACACCAACTTCGATTAGGAAATTTTCGGTGACTCCTGCAGTTCATCGAACCTTTGTTTTGACTTGCTCGTACATATCCATGATCATCTGCACGTAGATTTCTGGAACTCTTCGTTGCCTTAGGGCCACCCATATTCATTCTCTCATACAACTATTATAAATGATAAATCCCCTGAAACTGTGAAGGAAGTATTTATTTAGGCATTAGTGTTAACAACAAAATGACGTTAGATTCAATACAGGTTTCTTATCCCATTTTCTAGTGTTTTGTTGAAAACTTCGTGCGAAAAGTTCTCGAGCTGTGATCCTTTTTTCTTGCGATTGGAGGTTGTATGAGGCAAGTTATGCATTCGTACAGATACAAAAATTGAGAACAATCAAACATGACATTACGACGATGATAGCGAAGTCGAAAAAAGTGGGTGTGGAAATCCTTTCTGCCTGTCTGCCTGTCTGTTAGTTTGGTTGTATCAGTAACTACAGCCTTAACGGCTGAACCGATTTGCTACAAATTTGGTTTGTCAGGCTTCCTAGACTCTTGAGTCTAGACAATTCTTTTAGAGGAGACATTGAAATTTTTTTCTAGTTTAAAAAACAACTGTAAATACCTGCCTTATATCTAAAACTAAAATCCAATTTTTTCAAAAAAATACGATCGATTTTGATAAAATTTCAAATCAGCGATTTGTTGCCAATGATAAAGTTTTTCATTGGAATTTTTTTTGTAAAAAAACCTTTTAAACGGTATACCTCCAAAAAAACACGTTTTTTTCTCAAACTGACTATCTCGTAAATTTATTCACCGATTGTGATAAAATCTGATATCCAGAAGTTTGGCATTTGGATTTACTGTCGTTAATTTTTCGTTCTACTAAAAAAATTATCGCGCGATTTTTTTTTTTTAAACCCCAAAATTCTTAAACTATTTATATGTAAGTTAAGTAAACCCTGCCCCATTAGGAAAAAGCATTAAAATCTATGAAAAATTAAAAAAAAGAGAACGCTATGAATTTTTTTTTATTAAATTTGTCATGCAATAAAAAATACTGTGGGGATATTTTTTTTTAAATATTTTTTTTCGACTTCTTGTGAAGCACAATTACGCAAAAATAAAGCGTGGGATTTATACCCCTGACGCCTATACACACTCGAAATAAAGGCCGATAATGGTTCAAACTAAAATGTGAATGTTCGTTATAATAGTGCAATTGTCGAATTGTCTCTTTGAGAGACTTAGACTGCGGTTCCGGCGCCATAAAATGAAAGCGAATATTACTCGCGGTTATTCGCAAAGTTCGCTTAAATTATTAGAAGGTCCGCATTTCCCATGTTGTGGTTTGAGTGTACAAAATTTACTCGCGCTACTAATATTAATATTAAAAAAAGGTGTAGATTTTGGTACCTGGGGCTAAATTCCGCAAGCGTGAGTTTTGTTGTGAGTTTCTTCAAAACTCACATTCCCTTTTCCACAAATGCTTATTCACGAGATTCCGCAAAATGTTTTGTATTTGAGGCGCTGAATAAATTTTTGTTCGTTGCCTAGTGAGCTGAATTTATTTTGACTATTATTTTTTGTTATTTTATAAATTTTATGCTCACGCTCTAAAACAAGGTGAGAAATTTTATTCAAAACTGATACAAGAAACTTGTGAGTTTTGCTGTTGGCATGAAAAAATGTTTAAACAGCCCCATTCTGATTCCGCAAATGTGCCTGTCATTTGCGGAATCAGAATGAGCCTGTGTTCACATTTTTTCGTGCGCACAGCAAAACTCACGCTTGCGGAATTTAGCTCATGTTTCCATTATAGAGAAAGAGAAATTTATTGAGAACTCAATTTTTGAGCACACCTTTTTTTGTACTGTCAATTCTGATTCGAAGTAGAATTGCATTCCCGTGAAACTCGCAATAACTTTTACAATTCCGGGCGAACAAAAATATTTCGAGTGAAAGGTATTCCGCTTAAAACTCATGCCAAATAGGTGTGATTATGTTATAGAGAGGTGCTTCCTGATCTCCTGAATATGAAAACAAAATTTTCGGAATTAAGATCCGTATACTAATTCTGCCATTTTAAAAAGTCTTAACATAACTATCTCGAAAACCGTTTGTCTATGACAAAAAATTCGCTAACCCAAATTTGTAGGTAGTCAATTGCTCATCTTTTTCCATACACCTGTTTAATATATACTAATATTTTCAAAGTAATTTTCTCTATTGTGGAATCTGTATACTTGTCAAAATATAGTGAAATGTATCTGGAGTCATTCTATAATATTCAAAAATCAAGTTGCGCATCTTTGATCAACAAAATGTGTAGATTGTGAAACTCTCCACATTTTAGTCTTTTCTTAAAAATTAGATTGTATTTGTAATTCATGAAGTTTTTTTTCTAACAAAAATTGTTCTTCAAAAAACGACAACGACATACTTTCCAAAATCGTAAAACTTCAAAACACGACTACAGCAGTACTTCCTGCAGATAAATGTTTCGTTCCCCCTTTATTCGCTTACCTTTCGCTTGCACCAGAACCACAATGTTCTTGCAAAGTTTGCAAGTTTTATTCTCTTACGTTCGCTAAGTTCGTGCGAGTAAAATTCACTGGCACTAAAACCGCAGCCTTACCAAGCAATCGAATCGGGAAAAATTCTATGTCATTCCTTAATTCAATTTGTCATTTATTTTCCGAGAAGCAGTGGAAGTTGCTACTTGAACAATATCAATAAAGCAAATATCAGCTTTATAATCAAATCACTGATTGATGACGTACAAGCCACAACCACAACAATTGATGTGGATTCTAAAAACTAAACAATCAGTTTGGTTGATTAATTCAACACTTGATTTCAATCATAAAAATTTAAAACGCTTGATATTTCATTTTATAGTTGGCTTCATTTTAACTTTAAATCAAGATCCACGATTGCACTTTAATATACATAACGATTATTTTTTAAAGTAACACTAGATTGTGCAAAAAACTCAAAGGCAAATAATGTATTATTGAAAGTGATTATTGTCATTAAAAGTCTGTCATTCATTTATAAAATTAAAATCTCAAACAACATTATTTAAGATTGGTCTGTCTGGGTTTTAAGAATATTAAGGCCAAAGTCTTTCAATAAACTAATTACAGTTCACAGGTATTCATTAATTATTTTGTTTTTTCTCATTTTGTTTTACAGATCCGCACGAGTCGGAAAGACATCTTTAGTATCAAGATTTCTTGGTGGAAAATTCGAAGAATCCTATACACCGACCATTGAAGATTTTCACAGGAAATTATATCGGATACGAAGTGAGGTTCATCAGTTAGATATTCTTGACACTTCGGGTAACCATCCATTTCCGGCAATGAGAAGGCTGTCATTTTTAACCGGTGAGTATGAAGAATATAGAAATTAGTTTTATAAAACAAAAAAGTGAAATCCTTAAGGGGGGTTAAAACGAAAAACAGAAACTTTTTCAAGGTTTTACCTGGATAAATTAATTATAAACTCAAAAGATGTTTCTTTTGTAATACAAAATTTCATAGTAATTATAAGGAAATGAAGTCATCATGGACATAAACACAAAGTTGGTGGCTATGAAATGTTTATTTTCTACGATTCCTTTGTGTAGATTATTTGATAATCCTAAGATTACATTATTCTTTTGAAAAAAAAAACAGAGGTGAATAGAAGCGCATACTAATTAAATGCAGGGGTTTTTTATTTCGGAAACGGAAACAAAGTCTGAATTCAGTCATTTTGGTGTTTTTTAATTTAAACTAATAAAAACTAATTAAAAAAAATAAATACTTGTGGTTAATTTGATTGATTTAATTTATAATCTTACTATTCGTTGTAAGATTTACAACCCTGTTCTTCGATGATAAGTTCATTAGACTCGGATCTTGCTAGTATTGTATAATGAGTGATTTTCAACCGCGTGGAACTTTTAGTTCTTTGAAAACTCAATGTTGTCTTTTGTAGTAAAAGCAGAACCCAAATGCGACCTTTAGTGGCACATCTATGAAGAAACTGAGCTTTTCATTCTCGGTTTATACGTCACTGATCACCTTCAGTTGAATAACCACATAACCACTCTTCTTCCATATGAGAGCTCATCATTTAACACTTAATCCTAACTTCAGACTTATAGTAAGTACGAGGATACATACCATGTATAGCCGCACAACACGAATGTGCAATGTGTGTCTTATATTCAAAACCCATCTTCATCGGTATCTCCTTAAATTTTCTATTAGATTTCCCTAAAGACGTGCACTGTGTTAAATCATATTAAGGGTATTCATAATTATTCCTTGGTGACCAGTTATTTTCAACATAAGACGTCAAAAAGATGACAGGCTCAAAAATTTAAAGCAGTTTTGGCGTAAAACTTCAAAAACTATCTCTTTTGTTCGTCAAAAGAATGAAAAATGTAGATCACAAAAATAGGGCTACAGAAGAATCATGTGGCCGACCACGGGAGTTTAGGGGGCTGACTTAACCAGAATCACACATTTTTTTTAAATTTTGGCAAATTAATGAATTTCTATGGCGAATCCACTAAAAAAATTAGTTTCAATCAGCCCTATCGAGGTATCCGTTCGGAAAAAGTTCAGATCGGAAATGATTTCAGATCGGAAGTCAAATTGCGATCGAGGTATCCCTTTCTTAACTTATTTGACATTTTCCATCAAATGTTTCATTCACATACAGTGTGAAAAATATTCTGATAATTTAAAAAACATAATTATTAACAATGAAGTTAGAATTGTATAATGTATACATGCCTTCACACAATTAATCAAAACAATTAAAAAATATTGTTTTTGTTTTTTTTCTGTAGCTTGAAAATGCAAGCATAGCAACAAAATAAATTTAAAAAAAAATTTTTTTATTAAATGTTCCACAGCAATTTGTTATCGGAGAACTTCCGAAAATATTGTAGCTGTAAAAACAAAAAGATCAACGCTTCGCATCGCACATCAATAGTCTGCGTTTAATTCTATCGTAAGTTTCTCCGATTTGTGTGTCAGAAAACAGATGCCTTCATTAAAAATTCTCCGATTTTGTACGAATCGGACAAAATTTTCTTCCGAACGGATACCTCGATAGAGCTGAATGTTTCGTAAAAAAATGTTTTCCGTTTTTTAGAAGACTGCATTTTTTACTTGCGATTATAAGGCAAGTTACAAAAAAAAAGTTTCTAGATAACAATCAAACGTGACATTACGATGATAGAGAAGATGAAAAAAGTAGGTGTGGGAACTCCGTCAGTAACTGGTTAAAAAGTATTCTTATAGGCCTTGTTTTGATTATAGTTTGTCCTCTATAAATTGGCAGTACAGGCCTTATGGGGAAGCTTTTTCAAAATCAGTAGCGCGCCTTATTTGTGCACCATACTGAATTGAAAGAAACCCCATTTAAAAAATGTTTACCCGCCAATGATTTTTCGATCGCATCCGGCATAGATCCCACAACGACCTGCCTAGCGTACAGTTGAATACGCACTGATTGGCTAATGCATTTCAACCCTCTTTTAACATCCATTCGAACAGATATACCTTTGTCAATTTGGTAACTCGTTTTGTATTTTTTTATATTGAGTTTCTGTTGAGGAACTTTTGATTTTAGAGCTTAAAAAATACCTTTTATTGATGAAATGATAATGAGATATTGAGATGAGCATATTACTAGTACAAAAGTGTTATCGTGCAGTGTTTTTGTGGATCATGTTTGTGTTTTTTTATTTGGGGAAAATCTTAAAATGCAGTTACAAAAATGTAAGTAAGCTGTTGTCTTTAAAGAATTTATTTGCGTAGATTCTCGTGCCGGTCGGTCGGTTGATATTTCGTGTATTTTTTTCTTATTTGCGTAGATTTTTTAAGCGCGCGGGCGGTCGGTATTGATGTTTCGTGTACCTATTTTTGTGATTAGTGTTTTGAAATTAATGTGAAGTGAAGTGTTGTAAATATTACTTTTTTTAAAAACGTAAATTTTTTGAGAAGTTTGCTACTGTTGTGCTCCTTTATCTAGTTTATAATGGATTCAAAAACATCGAAAGACTTAAGCGCCGAAAAAAAAGAAATTGTAGAAGCGACAAAAAAGATTTACAAGAACCTGCAAAATAAAACGAAAACTGTGAAGCAAGTAGCAGGCATTTTTTCGGTGTCTACAGACTTCTCAGCGAAAATGATACCAAAGGCCACAACTCACCACCAAAAAAGAAAAAACAATCTGGCCCCAAAAGGAAAATAGATGATTTTGATAAGTGCGCTATCAGACAAATCGTGCATCAGTTTTTTTCAAATAATGAACTTCCAATGCTTGATAAAATACTGCATGAGGTAAGACTCAATGCAAATATCACAAAAAATAAGCAGATCTTACTTGCATACGATTTTAAGAAAGATGAAGAGAGCAGCAACAGCAGCAGTTACTTCTCGAGTGATTAAATTACCTTTACTTATACAGGGTGAGTCATGAGCAATGCGACAAAATGCTAGGGCGTGTAGGTTGCGTTGAGACAAGAAAAAAATCGTATGGGAGGGGGGGGGTCTATTCCCCTCCGTTTAGTCGGGAGGGGCAATTTTCGAAAAAACTGACTTAAAATGGGAAAAAAATTATTTAAAATCAACGGCTTCATTCACAATGCTGTGCGATACGTTTTTGAAAAGCCAATAACTTTTTCTTTCATTCTGTGTTTAAATAAATCTATTCTAAGAAATAGTTTTTGAAATATTAATTTTCAAAGTCAAAATTTTGAAAAAAAAAATTGAAAAAAAAATTTCAAATTTTTTTTTTTCAAAATTTTACGTAATTAAGTGTTAATTTTAATTTCAAAATTCAATTCTGTTATTAATTTTTAGTCAAAAACAGAAAACCGGATGCCAAAATGTATCTTAGTTTTTGAGAAATAAAAAAAAATTAAAAGTAAAACTAGTAAAATAAGTAAAAAGTTAATTCGTTTTTTTTTTATTATTTGATTAAAATCGGATGGTATGTAATGAAAAATAAGAAAGGAATAATTCTTTTATTAATAATTGACCTGAGCAGGTCAAATTTTGAAAACCAAAAAAAAAAAGTTTTTTTCTTGGAAAAAAATACTTCTAGTTTTTCTTATTTTCTCAAAAACTAAGATACATTTTGGCATCCGGTTTTCTGTCTTTGACTAAAAATTAATAACAGCATTGAATTTTGAAATTAAAATTAGCACTTAATTACGTAAAATTTTGAAAAAAATGAGTTTGAAATTTTTTTTTCAATTTTTTTTTTCAAAATTTTGACTTTGAAAATTAATATTTCAAAAACTATTTCTTAGAATAGATTTATTTAAACACAGAATGAAAGAAAAAGTTATTGGCTTTTCAAAAACTTATCGCACAGCATTGTAAATGAAGCCGTTGATTTTAAATAATTTTTTTCCCATTTTAAGTCAGTTTTTTCGAAAATTGCCCCTCCCGGCTAAACGGAGGGGAATAGACCCCCCCCTCCCATACGATTTTTTTCTTGTCTCAACGCAACCTACACGCCCTAGCATTTTGTCGCATTGCTCATGACTCACCCTGTATATAAATATGCATATTTATAATTTTATTTAATAGATGAATTTATATTTATTTTTGTTATGCTTGTTTATTTATTTTGCTTGTTATATTAATCTTTATGAATAAATTCTTTATTTTTTGTTTGATTTTTTATTTAAAAGGGATTAGGGCTACTGGGGATATCCTTCAAAAACGAGCCTACTATCTTACCTCTTGTAAGATAAATTTCATTTCATTTTTATAAAAAAAAATTAAGAAAATAATTTTAATTAAAAAGAAGAAAGGTAACCCTACATCATATTTTTTCAGTTTTTTCCTATTCAAAATGCTTACTACGGCAACCCTGTTAGAGCTTTTGAAAGAAGATAACCTTATGGAAAGCAAAGAAGTGCGAATGAGAGACAAACATCCCTATCTTCCCTGTACTGCCAATTTTTAGTGGACAGACTATAGTAAGCTTGATTAGTACCTACTTCATTCAAAAATTTTCTGAAAAATTATATTGTTAAAAAGTCAGTTTTTTTAATTCCATTTTTGTTTTTCGAAAAAAAACAGAAAGAGCAAGTATACAAGTTCATGCGACCCTGTCCTGGTTGATTGGTTGCTGACGTTTTGATGGCTTCTTGCATGTCATTGGACTTCTACATTTGATGTTTCCACCTCGGCAGAACATTCTAAAATGAAAAATAGATACCAAAATTGTTCAAAGATGATTTGTTGAAAGTTTCAACCGTGCGAAAGTAGGTTTTAAATGAAAATTTGTTTGCAACTTTGACGAGTTCCGGATGGCATTTAATAGTCCGAGTAAAGTTGGCATTACTTTTTCTGAAAGCCTTGTGAAATAAATTGTTTAAAAAAAATGTATTTCGAAAAAAAATTAATGAAACACAATGGCAACATTGCTATTATTGGAAGTATTAAAGTTTTTTTTTACATCAAATTCACAATTTTGCAATACAAATTCCCGTTTTTTTGCAAAACAGAAAAACAGATTCACGTTTTTGCAAACCAAATTCCCATTTCTGAAAATTAAATTCACTTTTTTGCAAATCAAATTCACTCTTAAAGAAAAGTAGTGTAATTATTACAGGAAAAATGAAAATCAACTGTACATTTTGCACTCTCAGTGGGTTTTATTTTATATATTGGAGAGGGATTCTTCCTGACTCCTGAGTAATTTTTTTTTTCAGAATCCATGCCCACCTACTAAGGACCGCTATTTTAAAAAGAGTTTAAACTAATTATCTCTAAAACCTGACAAAAAACTTGCCGAAAAAAAAAATTTTGAAAACGAAATATCTTATCTTTTTTAAATATACTTTTTTAATATTATATTTAATATTTTAAAAGTTATAAGCAAATACAAATCAGTATTTTACTTGCTTAGTATTTGAATTCGTGGAACTAACAAAATGGTCGTCTTTTTAGTTGTCTCTTCGTATTAGGGAAGAGAGTTGAGTTGTATTTATACTTTACGTTTCAAAATTATTGCTATCTTGATGACAACACATACAAAGTCAGTTATCATCCACAATAGGCATGTTTGTATTTTTGAGTTCCCTGCGTTTTCTTTTTCATTATGGCTTTCATTTAAAAAAAAAAAGTCACAAAAAAAAAATCAAAAAAAAATTTCGGTCAACAGTTGTTGGCAATTGTCTATACAACTGAAGTTATAGTTGTCTTGTGTCAAATAAGTTGAGTTGTCTTCCATAACAGGGACATTACTTCTTGTCAATTAAAATATCAACATTTTTGGAATATCAAATTAAATCGCATTCAATTTGCAAATCCGTATGAGTTTTTAAATTGAATTTTCGTAAATCCATAAGGGCTAGTGAATTAAAACCTCACAAGATTCTTTTCTGATCTTTTTAAAGTCACAATAAAAAAGACCATATTGGTTAATATTTTTTTACTTTATAAACTAGCAACCCCGATTCCAAAAAATGCAATTACTCCAGCATTAAATTGCCCTCATCAGACAAGAAGCTTGTCCACGTTTTCCAAGATCAATTTGTGTACATTAGGCGAGTTTATATTTCTGAGTGCTCACCTGAGCAAGCGAATCCAACATTTTTCAGGATCAGTTTTTTGACAGCAGTAGTGTAAAATTTCACTGAGAAATTGTGTTTATATTTCTGAGCATACGGAGATCTCGGAGATCTTAGAAATTTAAACTGGGCTATTGACTTCTCTATAATGAACCTTCAAGGGAGCAACAAATTGATTCGTTTTAAAGAAGTATACAACTAAAACTTCTTTATAACGAAGCAATTTTTTGCTTTTCGTTATACAGAAAATGTTATATTTTTTAACAGTGATGTAAGAGCTTTTTTATATTAAAAAAAAAGTAGGAAGAAAAACCTTATTTTAAGGAAATTTTTGTCTTTTTATTTTTTTTTATTAAAAATATAATATCAATTAAATTTTTGATTGCAACTGAACAGTTTTTTGTTGGCTTCTATGTATTTTAAACGATTGATCTGTTGCGTAAAAGTTCAACAACATATGCATGCACACTTTTCATACATACATACATACATTCTTTCAATTTAAGAAAAATCTTTCATTTCAAATTTTAAAATTCTTGCCAAAACGGGTACTTCAAATTTGGAAATTAACAAAGAAACAACTTTGCTTCGGGACAAAAAAAGAAGTTCGTTATAAAGAGAATTTTGCTACAGTGAATTTCGTTATAAAGAACCTAATTCATATGGGATATTTTTAAATTCAATTCGCTATAGAGATAATTACGTTATAAGGAAGTTCGTTATAAAGAAGTTTGACTGTATGTAAATTTTAGTTTTGATGCTGTGGGAACCAGGGTTGTGAGTTTATAAATTAAAAAACACTAAGGCCCTTTTTGCGAGTGTCGTTTAACTTTCGATGCGATAAAAGTCGAAAGGATCGATAAATTTTCGTTTTGGTATTGTGTAACTTGATTGACAGAGATATCTATTACTTTGAATAACGAAAACGCTTATTGTGAATAAACCTTATATTTTGGCATTCAGGGTAGTGCCAGTGATAGTACATGTAGGAAAAAAATACTTTTTAGTCATAGAAGTATTTCCAATAAATAGATAAATTAAAACAGAAAACTTAAGAGACATTGGAAATGTGACGGAAATCATCTAAAAACTGTGTAACACTGGCTCAATTTTCTTAGATGCAATATATAACCTAGTCCTATCACAAGCAATGCTTAAAAATAAGAGTTGAGTATCTTATGTAATATTTTATCGTAGGGAATTTTGTCGGGACATTTCTAAAAAACGTATGGGCTTTTTTTTTTGCACTTTTATCACTGTCATATGTTGCAGTCATTCCTATATTTCGGCATTTGACAGATAGCAAACAAATTTTCATCAGTAAATCCAAGGTTATAATTTCATACTTGTTTTCTTTAAAAAATATTATTATTTGTGATTAATTTACATCTTTTGTTTGCTTAAAATAGTTATAAGAGCAATAAAATAATGTTGAATACAGATTATCTTGATGTGTTTCAGTGATTGTTAAAGCAACCAATATGCTATGTTTTATTTTCCTTTATTTATTATTATATTGCTCTGTGATTAAAACAATTGGTATTTTAGAAACAATAAAACCATATTTAAAAGGAAATCAACATACTTTTAGTGAGAAAATTAAACTTGTTGTAAGCTGCAGTCACTCAGAAAAATTTGAATGACAAAGGTCGCTAGCTTATACGAAATTTTTCGTTCACAATTGAGATTCGCAATACCAATTTCAATTTTCGATGTTCGACTATCGACAAAAGTTGTTTAGAGATAGAAAAACGACACTTGCAATAAGGCCCTAAGCCTTAAGCTAACTATTGACTTATGATTTCGAAGAAATTTAATTCCTAAACTAGTTGGTGAATTGTAAATTAAAAAAATATTCAATTCATAAGCTAGTTGGTGAATCATGAATTAAAAAAATTTAATTCAAAAGCTAGTGAAAATCCCGACACCAAAATCACGAAAACGAAATCCCAAAATACCAAATTATCAAATACAGTAATAAGATAAAGTTAATTCGGGATTTCTGTGTCGGGATTTTGTATTTTGGGAGTTTGTTTTAGGGAGTTTCACTAGCTTATGAATTGAATACTTTTTAATTCATAATTCACCAACTAGCTTGTGAATTAAAAGCCAAGCTTAAGCTAAAAATGAATTTAACTTTTGCAACCCTGGTGGGAATATAACTGATGCGTTTTAGAAAGGTTTTGATTTTTTTGTTTGCTAATTTGGATGTACCTGTCTTTGGTCACTACCACATGCACCCAAATGTAGAAATGTTGAAAATCACTGTTGATTTGATTCGAAATCGACCCGACAACCAGTGCTGTCAATTTAACAGCGACATATGGTTGTCGATTTCAGAACCGAATTGTGAAAATTACAGCATTTGTTGTAGATTGTACAATTACAACAATTGTTGATAAAACGGCATTAACTGTCCAATTTACAGCGTAATTTGTCAATCCAACAGCTTATGATTTGTAGTTTCCACAACAATTTGCTTTTTTTCTAAAATAATTAACGATCCAAAATAAAAAAGTACGCAAAATAATTTACAGTAATTTTTATTTTATTTTGTATATAAAATTGGCGTTTCGTGTAAATGCTCACGAATAACTTGTCAAAACGCAAATTTCCGCTTTTTCAGTACAACTTATATCACTTTTTTTGGCAAAAAGCAAATGTGAACTATATCCAACAAGATTACGATTGCATTCATGATTTCGGCAAAAAATTCTTGTAGATTTGTATGCACTTGTTGTAGATTTTACAGTTTTCCGTTGTAGATTTTACAAATGCATATCTGTACATTCAACAGCAAAATTTGACTAAACGCTGTAAATTTGACAACATAAAATAAGGATTATTTCAACAATTTTACTGTAAAAATAAATTCATTAGCTGTAAAATTAACAATTAATTAAAAAAAGTGAACGCATTTGCTGTTGAATGCACGAATTAACAATTAATTGTGTATTTCACTCCCACATGTTGTAAAATTTACATATTTTTGGGTGTACACGTTTGAAATAAAGAGGGTTTTTCACCTTCGGACATTTTTTCAAAAAGTCCCATAGCTGATAAGCATGCAATTTTGCATATTTGAATTAATTTAATGTTTTCCAATTAAAAAAAAAATAAATATGTACATAAATTGTTTATCCGGAATCGGAAATTCATCCGTAATGAGCCGGAAATATATCGCAACCACCTTCGATAACTTTTCTTAAATAGTTTAATTTGCAGACTGATTTTACAACAAAAAAAACCTTTTGACCTCATGTTTACTGAGACAATACAGCATCAGATGATGATATATATTAGCAAGTAATCTGGTATGGAGCATTTTTTGCTTAAATCAATCCTGAGTTGCTTCAATAATATTTACTTTCCTTTAATATCTAAAATTCACTAAACGCACAAACCTCTCTAATAAAAACTTAATGCCCTATTATTTTCAATTTAATCATTCATTAAAAAGAAATCCACTAATTTCAAGGCTTTTCTTTGTCACTGTTTGAGTGGAAGTAAGTCGCATAAATATTTTTTATCGTTGTCAAATGTTCGCTACCTAACACGAATTCTTCCTTCTAAAAAGATTACTCTCGTCGTAATGATGTCTGGTTCAGCCAAGCCACATATGAAAGATAATTACATATGCAATTATACTTTGGCTAAAGGATTTTTAATGAGAAATTTTTCATGAGTCGTTTTTCAAATCACCTGGTTATCTGAATTTTATTTCTCAGACACAAAAAATAAATATTAAACACCCAAATGTGCTTTTTGATTACCCAAATTAATGATTACTAAAAGCTTACTTTGATGATGTTAACATTTTTTTTTACGTTGATAACTTAATGATTTTCGTGAAAAAGGGATTTCGAAAACATTTTTTTAAGCAGGCTTTAGAACTTTAAAAATTCTTATTAAATGGCACTTAGGTGTTTCATTTCATTTTTGAATTATTATTTGGTTGTTCTTTATGACAAACCCTCCCACCTCTCATATATTTCTTGTTCAATATAACCAGTCTTTGATATATAAAGCAGTACAAACAAAAACTGTCAACATAATAAGATTCTTTAAAACAGAAAACTATTTACCCATTTGTTTGTTTCCCTTGAGAATATAAAGGGTTAGGGATACACAAAGACAAAGATACTCAGTTATTAATTTACAAATAAAAAAAAAAAAAAACTTCCAACTGACAATAATTGTTTTGTTTTTATCCCGCAGGCGATATCTTTGTTCTCGTATTCAGCATGGACTCAAGAGAATCCTTTGAAGAGGTCGTCCGATTGCGGGAACAAATCCTCGAAACCAAATGGAGTGCACAATCGGGTGGACGATCGAAAAAGAATTTACCCAAAGTGCCGATGGTTATTGCTGGCAACAAATGTGAACGTGATATGAAGTAAGTGTTATATATAGATACATTTGTATATAATATATTAAATTTCTCACAATTCCCTTTAATGAACTTTCAACAGAACCGTTCAGACTGAAGAAGTAATGGCTTACTGTGCTGGTCAGGATGCATGTTGTGTATTTGTCGAATGCTCTGCCAAAAAGAATATACGTGTCGACGATATGTTTTATGAATTGTTCCTTGCGGCAAATCTGCCACTTGAAATGGCCCCCAACCATCATAAACGTGTCAGTACAGCCTTTGGATCACCTTGCACCCTGCCACCACCACATACCGCCTCAAATCGATCCAAGAAGTGCACACTGTCAATAAAAAGGCGACTAAGTGATGCTTGTGGTGTAGTGGCGCCCAACGTGAGGCGCCCCAGCATTCGTACGGATTTGATGATAATGCGCAGCAAGACTTGCTCCCTGGGTGAGGGTGGTGGCTCAGATGCGGCTGGTTTCATGGGACGCAATACAAGTGGTTGTGTTTTGCAATAATTTGGTAAATTAAAATTTAGCTTTAAATGTAAATTCAATTTTTTTGTGAAAACCAAACAAAAAAATTGGTGTAAGGATGTTTCTTGAAATTTCTTTTTCAACTGGAAAATATTTCCATCTCTTCTTTTACTCTTTTTCGTATCTTTTGTGTGTCTATTTGTTTAACTTGTAATATTCCTGAAGTTTCTTTCATTTTATCGACATATTGGTCATTCATTTCCGGTTCATATTGCCAGGACTCGTCATTTTACCTAATTTACATACGTTAGTGTTCAGTTAACGTCTTCGTATACAAAATTTGATATCCCTTGTTATGAGGATTCCCAAGAAAATAAAGTTCGAGGTCTTGTTTTTTTATTTTTTTTTTTTGTATATGGAAATTAAGTTTCCTTTTCATGGCTGCCATAAGTTATTTTAGCTTTTTTTTCCATACAAGGACGACCACCAAGTGATTTGCATTTTTACACGTAAACTTGGCAGAACTAAAATGAAATATTATTCACATCACACCATTTTTGGTGTTTGTTGCTTTGGGAATTATGTGTTGGTAAATTCTATTAATTTTGTTTGAAGCTTGAGTAAAGGTATTTTGCTAAATCAGCGGAGGTCCTGATGGTGAAATGGGGTAATTTATTATTATTTCACAAAAATGATTTACATAAATAAATGTCAGTATACATATAAGTTATAGTATGACTTTCGGAGTTATGATTGCAAGCTTTTCTATTGGTATTGATTGATGGCAGAACTGAAATGTTGGGTATTGAAATTAGATAAGGTGAATGTCGGGCAGAATGTGGTTCGTCTGCGTAGACGTAGTTCCAAAAAAGAAAAAGAAAACTGTCGAAAACATAAGGGTTTTTTTTATCTTGCAACTGTCTAAAGTTTTCATAACCACTGTCTGTAATCCTAGCTTTCAAATCACTTATCTTTCAAAATATTTGTTAATACTATATTAATTATTCGTCCCAATATTATTGTTTTGACAAACTATTGGTTTAATTCCACAAAATATTTTGGGTGCCTATATTACTCTGGGCTTAAATTTCGACTTATTTTCGAAAATGACATAAGATCGAAGGTATTTGGTACAAAAAGTCAATTCTACAAATTTGGATTTCAAAAAATCGATTTTCAAAATTTAGAAATGAAAAATGTCAATTGGTCAAAAAACCGAATGTTTAAAATGTCGACTATTTTTAAAATTTCGAACTTCCAATAGTCGACAGTATCATCGATGTTTTGACAGTCGATATATTAACAGTCTATCTTTTATGCATTGATATTTTGATCTTTATAAAATGTCAACATTTTTCTGGTCGATAAAAAATAAGAGTTGACTTGTCGACATTTCAACTGACTTTTTGTTAAGGAGTTCGAAATTTCTTAAGTCGAACTTTTAAAGGTCGAAATTTTCCTGGTCGACAAAAAATATTTTTTTTTTTTTTTTGAGTTAACATCGACTTGACGACAATTTTGCCGACTTTTTGTTAAAGAGTTTGACATTTCTTAAGTTGAACTTTTAAAAAGTCAAAATTTTACTGGTAGAAAAAAAAAATTTTTGTTTGTCGACAGTTTTGCCAAGACTTTGTTAAGGAGTTTAACATTTCTCAAGTCAATTTTTAAAATGTCAAAATTTTCTTGGTGACAGTTTTGCCGTTTTTTTGTTCAAAAGTTCGACATTTTTTTATGTAAACATTTATCTTGCCGACGAAAATATTTTTTTTGGGAATAAAGTCAACTTATCGATATTTTTGCCGAGTCTTTGTTAAATAGTTGGACACTTCGTCGTGATATTAAAATGTTAAAATTTTCCTGGTCGGCAAAACAACATTTTTTTTGGGAACTTTCATCGATTTGAAGACATTTTTGCCGTCTTTTTGTTAAGGAGTTCGACATTTTTTAAGTCGAAAATTTTTCTGGTCGACAAAAAATATTTTTTTTTAGGATGACATCGACTTGACGACTTTTTTGTTTACTTTTTGTCAAGGAGTTCGACATTTTTTAAGTTAAGAGAGCTCAATGTCGATATTTAACTGGTCGGTAAAAATTTTTTCTACATTTTATCTTCCGAAAAAATCGATATAGATCGAGGTTTTAAGCAATCAACAATAGATAAATATTCGCTAATAAGAAAAAATGTTATCTAGTTTTTAGGTTGATGCTGGAAAAGAGGGTACAGGTCGATTTTGTATTTATTTAATGTATATGTATGTCTTCTTTATATTGTTACGAGATATAAAACTGAACTGTGAACGTAAAAGTATTGGAGAATTTCCCATTTACCGTTAATGAATGCTCATTTAAGACTTACGAGCCTTATGATTGCTTGCGCCGACATCAAACCTTTACTCAAGGGGTTCGAATTTTTCGTCTCAGAGCTAATTGTGCGTTTTTGAAACCCCAGCAATACAAGTTTCTTAGTTTGATTGATTCTGATTGACAAACCAATTTAGGCGACCCTTAACCCTCTCTTTATTTTCTTCTTTCTTCTTTCTTATTTCAATAAAAACCATAATTTATGTGCATTCTCTAAAATTAAAAAAATAAATTGGAAGACAATAACAAAAATTAATTTTGAAAATTTCAAACATAAACATCGCTTAGGAGTGAATTGTTTAATTTGGCATTTTAATTTAATTAAAATTAATTTGTAAACATTTTTGATATTAAAAATAATTAGGCATTTAAACTGTTCATTAAATAAATTATTAAAATAAAAACAAAAAATATAATTAGTGAAGTGAAGAAAATACGAACAAATTAAAACGTCAACTGTTTAATTTTACTAAAATAAATTGTTACAAAAAAATGCTATTGAAATATCTGAATTGTGAATGTAAGAAGAAAATTAGCGTTATATTATAAATCGAAAACATATACTGTTTCACAGCTATTTAAATTCGATAAAAATAATCAATCAAACAAAAAATATATTAAACAAAATGTAGGAAAGATAATAATTATCACGAAAGAAACAATTTTACTGTGTTAATGATAATATTAAATGTAAACATATTTTAAAACAAAAAAATAATAATCATAAAGTTGTTACAATTTACATACATACATATTTATTTAATCGAACATAAAATAAATAAATAACATCATATTAAATTTATAAATAAGATTATTAAGTAAATACAATTTACGTAGTTTTAACTAAATATTATATATACAAGAAAATGGACGGATCAATGTATTTGTTATTAGATATTAGTATTTTATAAAAATAAAAATATGTTTATAATATAAAAATCAAACTTTTAAATAAAAACCAAATATAATTATATCATAAAAAGAAAACGTTCATAAATTCATTAAAAATAAATTTATAAAATTGTCTAAGAATAAGCATAATGGTCATTGTTAGCAAATATTAGAAAATATATTTTATTGTTTTAGATTTTGCTACCAGAACCATATCTTTGTCTATAAAATAAAATATTAAAGTGTGATTGTATTTTTGTTTTCTTTAATTCGTGCAGAGCCATTATGTTTTTTTTTTTGTTGAGTGATCACACTGAATATAAATTTTATATCGATTTACCACCGAAACATACTACAAACTCATATTTAATTTAAATATTTACAAACACAACTACTTACTCTGTCTTTGTATACTAAATGGATATTACTTATATAAATGTGTACCTATATAAAAGATTATCACATCATTTCAACGTACTATTAAATACTCATCTTAAACTGCTGATACATGATGTCAAATGTGAATGCCAAAATAAGTAAATTAAACAAAAAATGAAACAAAAATATCAAAAATCACTTTTTACAAAAAAAAATTTCCAATTCTTATAACTTTAATGTTTTTTTTTAACTTAAATTTATAAATTATTATGGAAAGAGATTAAAATATGACACAGAAAGATATTCTATACAATTTATACACGATACAAAAATAAGAGGCGATATAAAAATTAATTGAGAAATAAAAAAAAAAAACAATTATTGCGATTTGACTTTGATTTTAAAATGAAAATATTTTCTTAAACAGTAAGGCGACTGAGTAATGACAATGAGTATATCAGAGAAAAAATTATAGAGTACCCTTCAATTAATATTTCTGTTTGTATTTATTGAGAAAAAGATTGCGTCTGAATAATCTTGAAGTATCTTACTTTCATATTTTTACTGAAAGTGCTTTCCTTCTTTCCATTCAAGGTACAATTATAAATTCTTGCTTTCGAAAATTGTTTTTTTCTGATTTGTATGTGCTCTTTTGAATATGTGCCTTGAACTGGATGTTGTTACAGTTACCCCCTTTAGAAAACCTAGAAGGAAAACATACATATTTGAATATTTCATTTGGTAAAATAATTTACCGAATAAAATATGCAATATAAATTGTATTTTTTCTTAAACCGCAATTTTTGTTGCATATTTCATTCGATGTCATTAACTGCCGCCATCTTGTTATATAATTTCTCCATACAAAATGAAACCAATTTTCAGAAATTCATCAGGCGATCATGTTTTGTAGCAGGCCCACTCTTCTGATTTTTGTTACGTTTTAGATGACGAAAAAGCTACACTCATACAGTCAAAACTTGTGTGGGAGAGTGTGAGCTTGATGCTTTGATTTTATTATTTACCTAACCTTATTAAGATGTGTAGGCACATTAACAAAAAAAAGTAACGTTAAGGAGGAGTGAACTTTTTTTTGCTTGCAGAATTGTAATTTCAATATACGCTGTTGTCAGATTTCTTGTTTTTGTTCTAAAAAAACGTAAGATTTAAACTTGGGAAACGAACCAACAAAAAAGCAATACATTTTAGACGACGAAAAGCTACACTCATACAGACAACACTTGTGTCTGTGCATTTAAATGGGGAGTGTTTGTGAGCTGGTATGTGTGAGCGGATTACAACTTGGAAAATAAACCAAAAAAAAAACAACAACGCAATACGTCTTTAGTATTAGAATCTGACATATATGTATCTCTTCTCTATTTGTATTCTGTTCTCTTCGTTACCATGGTATGTGAAATGTGATGTGTGCTTAGAAAATAAAATGCACGACTGGGTCGCACGAACTTGCTCTTGTAGCAAACCATGGGATTGACAAAAAATTCAGTTTAATAAATTATGTTCAAAAAGGAGAGACATATCAGAAAATGGCCCAAACTTGAGACCAAGTTGTATGGTAGCTATTATAACACGTTTGTTTAGCCAGAAACTTTAAATACCACATTGTGTGAAAAATTTTGAGAAAATTTTAACCGTTTTATGGGAACCCATTATAGCCGGGCTAAAATCGAAATTCGAATTTCTCCTCTAGGGAATCACCAAAAAGTGCTATAAACGAAGTTTGAAGAAAATCCGTCAAACCGTTTAGGCTGTAAGTCAGTGCATAGACAACCGCACATACGCAAATCCGCACAGACAGACCGACCTACGGCATGAAAAAAACAAAATTTTTGGGCTTCTATAGAATAGTAATGTCAGGTTTGATTAAGACCTCGAATTTTTTTTTTACACGAAACCAATACTTGTCCTATTGAGCAAGTAAAAATATAAAGTTAATAGGAGGAATTGTTTTCGTGTTTTTTTTTATTTTCTTGCAGAAACTTTTAATACGACAAATTTAATATGCTTGCCTATGGAAGTAACTAACGACATCTTGTTATTTTTCCATGAAACTGGAATTTATTTCAATTTCTCCATACAAAAACATACCAATTTTCAGAAAAGCTTCAGGCGATCATGTTTTGTAATAGGCCCACTCTTCTGATTTTTATTACATTTTAGACGACGAAAAGCTACACTCATACAGTCAACACTTGTGTCTATGCATTTAAATAGGAGTGTTTATGAGTTTGTGTGTGATCACCGACTTAAACTTTGGAAATAAACCAACCACAACGCAATACATAGTTAGTATCAAAATATATATGTATGTATATAAATATAACCATAATAGGAGGAGTGGTTTTGATTTGTTTTTTTTTTTGTTTTTTTATTTCAATTTTTTAATACGACAAATTAAATATGTTTGCCTATGGAAGTAACTAACGACATCTAGTAATTTTTCGGAGAAACTCGAATGTATTTCGATTTCTCCATACAAAATTGATTCAATTTTCAGAAAGGTATCAGGCGATCATGTTTTGCAGCAGGCCTACACTTTTGATTTTTATTACATTTTAGACGACGAAAAACTACACATACAGTCAACACTTGTGTCTGTGCATTAAAAATGGGAGTGTTTGTGAGCTTGTGTGTGTTCACCGATCTTAACTTTGGGAATAATCCAATAACAATACAAGCTTGGACTATTTTGTTTACCTAATATTATTTAGATGTGTAGGCAAGTCAACAAAAAAATGTAAGGTTAAGGAGGAAAGGTACGTTGTTGTCAGTTTTCTTGTTTTCGTTCTAAGAAAACGTATTAGTTATATAGTCCAGTCACCCAGTCACAAATTAATTATAAGTAGAACAGGAAAAACGGCACAAGTCCACTCAAAATAATTTCGAGAAAAATTCGAGGGGTTTGTCACGAATGAAATCACCTGACCACTTAAACTTGCAATCATTTAAAATCAAGTTGAAATCAGGTGCAATCACTATTTGAAGTTATGAAATTAAAAAAAATGTTGGTGATCGATTTCAAATGATTTCTTGCAATCATTAAAAAGATTTTAAATCACTAAATTTTTTTGCAATCATGCAATCAAAAGTGCCATAATAAAATCACGAATTGAAATCATAATGAAATCACTTGAATTAATGAAATCATTGAACCACTACACTGGTTAGTGACAAACCCCTCGGAAAAATTAATGAAAAAGTTAATTTACATAATGCCCGATATTTTCATAGGAAAATAAAAAAAAAACGAAAGATACGGTTTTGTAGCACATGATGTTCTAGACCCAAAAAATAAATTGATTTTTGTGTCATAATTGTATTTAATAGCATTTTATTTAGTGAACAAATTATGTGACTTGTGCAATTTTTCCATGGAAATAAAACTTAACGTACGGATCAAACTATACTTTTTGAATAGAAAATTAAATTTTATACAAAAAATATCAAAACAGTTTTTTTTTTCATATCGGCCAAAACTAAAAAATTATTGAACAAGGAGCCCAATAAGTTATTATTTACTTTGACTTCATTTTATTGAAAAAAAAAACTTTGTGAGCACCTTTTTTCGATCACAATTCAATGCTTATTTCAATTTCAAATCAATTATTGAAAATCAGATGGCAGATTACGACATTTGCTTTTCAAGATATTAAAAAAGAACCATAAAAAACAAGAAACAAAAAAATTAATCTTAAGATAGCGTACTTGCTTTTTTTATTTAAATAAAATTTTTTTTTTAGAACCATTTGAAAAAAATCTATTATTCGTAATTTGCTAACAACTTTTTATGCTTGCGAAACTACGCGGTAGACTTTTTTCCCATATTTTTACTCACCAAACGAAAATTTCAACTTGCAAATAATTTGTGACAGGTTTGACCCTTTTTATTTAGTATACTAAGGTGACTGGACTATAACTAACTAGAACGAAAACAAGAAAACTGACAACAACGTAAATTTCCTCCTTAACCTTACATTTTTTTTTGTTGACTTGCTTACACATCTAAATAATATTAGGTAAACAAAATAGTCCAAGCTTGTATTGTAATTGGATTATTCCCAAAGTTGAGATCGGTGAACACACACAAGCTCACAAACACTCCCATTTTTAATGCACAGACACAAGTGTTGTCTGTATGAGTGTAGTTTTTTTTCGTCTAAAATGTAATAAAAATCAAAATTGTAGGCCTGCTGCAAAACATGATCGCCTGATACCTTTCTAAAAATTGAATCAATTTTGTATGGAGAAATCGAAATACATTCGAGTTTCTCCGAAAAATTACTAGATGTCGTTAGTTACTTCCATAGGCAAACATATTTTATTTGTCGTATTAAAAATTTGAAATAAAAAAACAAAAAAAAAACAAACCAAAACCACTCCTCCTATTATGGTTATATTTATATATATATATATTTTGATACTAACTATGTATTGCGTTGTGGTTGGTTTATTTCCAAAGTTTAAGTCGGTGATCACACACAAACTCATAAACACTCCTATTTAAATGCATAGACACAAGTGTTGACTGTATGAGTGTAGCTTTTCGTCGTCTAAAATGTAATAAAAATCAGAAGAGTGGGCCTATTACAAAACATGATCGCCTGATGCTTTTCTGAAAATTGGTATGTTTTTGTATGGAGAAATTGAAATAAATTCCAGTTTCATGGAAAAATAACAAGATGTCGTTAGTTACTTCCATAGGCAAGCATATTAAATTTGTCGTATTAAAAGTTTCTGCAAGAAAATAAAAAAAAACACGAAAACAATTCCTCCTATTAACTTTATATTTTTACTTGCTCAATAGGACAAGTATTGGTTTCGTGTAAAAAAAAAATTCGAGGTCTTAATCAAACCTGACATTACTATTCTATAAAAGCCCAAAAATTTTGGTTTTTTCATTCTGTCCGTCGGTCTGTCTGTGCGGATGTGCGGATGTGCGTATGTACGGTTGTCTGTGCACGGACCTACAGCCTAAACTGTTTGACGGATTTTTTTCAAACTTCGTTTATAGCACTTTTTCGTGATTCCCTAGAGGAGAAATTCGAATTTCGATTTTAGCCCGGCTATAATGGGTTCCCATAAAACGGTTAAAATTTTCTCAAAGTTATTATTTCACACAAAATGGTATTTAAAGTTTCTGGCTAAACAAACGTGTAATAATAGCTACCATACAACTTGGTCTCACGTTTGGGCCATTTTCTGATGTGTCTCCTTTTTGAACATAACTTATTAAACTGAATTTTTTGTCAATCCCATGGTTTGCTACAAGAGCAAGTTCGTGCGACCCAGTCGTGCATTTTATTTTCTAAGCACACATCACATTTCACATACCATGGTAACGAAGAGAACAGAATACAAATAGAGAAGAGATACATATATGTCAGATTCTAATACTAAAGACGTATTGCGTTGTTGTTTTTTTTTTGGTTTATTTTCCAAGTTGTAATCCGCTCACACATACCAGATCACAAACACTCCCCATTTTAATGCACAGACACAAGTGTTGCCTGTATGAGTGTAGCTTTTTTCGTCGGTTAAATTTTAATAAACATCAGAAGAGTGTGCCTACTACAAATCATGATCGCCTGATGCCTTTCTTGTCATTGGTTTCATTTTGTATGCAGAAATTTGAGTTTCAGCAAAAAATAACTAGATGTCGTTAGTTAGTTCCTTTAGCAAGCACATTTAATTAGTTTGGATTTGCAGATGTTGCCACATTGGAATAATTGGACTAAACATATACGTTTTCTCAGCAAAACAACAAGAAAATTGACAACAGGGTAAAATGATATTCCATTGCTGCAAGAAAATAAAAAAAAGAAAACAAAACAAAAAAACACTCCTCCTAACGTTATATTTTCATGTTTGCCCACACATTGAAATGAGATTTGGTAAAAAAAAGAATACAAGTTTGTTGTTGCTTTATTTTCTAAGTTTAAATCGGTGATCACACACAAACTCAAAAACATTCCTCTTTAAACGCACAGACACAAGTGGTGTCAGTATGAGTGGAGCTTTTTCGTCGTCTAAAATATAGTAAAAATCACAAGTGTGGACCTTCTACAGAACATAATCGCCTGATGCCTTTCTAAAAATTGGTTCAATTTTGTATGGAGAAATCGAAATACATTTGAGTTTTATCGAAAAATTACAAGATGTCGTTAGTTACTTCCGTAGGCAAGCATATTTAATTTGTCGTGTTAAAAATTTAAAATAAAAACAAAAAAAAAAACACGAAAATCTAACTATGTATTGCGTTGTTGTTGTTTTATTTCCCCAGTTTAAATTAGTGATCACACACAAACCCATAAACACTCCCCATTTAAATCCACAGACACAAGTGTTGTCTGTATGAGTGTAGCTTTTCGTCGTCTAAAATGTATTGTATTTTTGTTGGTTCGTTTCCCAAGTTTAAGTCTTACGTTTTTTAGAACAAAAACAAGAAATCTGACAACAGCGTATATTGAAATTACAATTCTGCAAGCAAAAAAAAGTTCACTCCTCCTTAACGTTACTTTTTTTTTGTTAATGTGCCTACACATCTAAATAAGGTTAGGTAAATAATAAAATCAAAGCATCAAGCTCACACTCTCCCACACAAGTTTTGACTGTATGAGTGTAGCTTTTTCATCATCTAAAATGTAACAAAAATCAGAAGAGTGGGCCTGCTACAAAACATGATCGCCTGATGAATTTCTGAAAATTTGGTTCAAAATTGGTTCAAAATTGGTTTGTATGCAGAAATCGAAATACATTCGAGTTTCATCGAAACATAACAAGATGTCGTTAGTTACTTCCATAAGCAAGCATATTTCATCAAAGCAAACATAAGTTCATCAAAATATGAATTTTAATTTATTTGTGAAGTTCCTTATAGTCTCCTTTATTGTTTAAACATTTCTTCTGTAAATGAATTCAATTATTAATGAATCCTGCAAATTTAAATTGCATGTTTTGAGATTACATATGTAGGCACAATATAAGTTAGCTTGGTAATTGAAATAAAGTGTTTCACTATTTGATGTTTGCTCCGGGCGCACACGAAAAAAAACCAGCGTTATCAAACGTGCGATGTGCATCACTTGTTTTTTCTTGTGAGTATTGTCAAAAGAACGCTCGTGCCCACCGGGGCTTATAAACACCCCCCTTCATCGAAAAAAACCAATGAAAAATATTCAAAATCTTAGCATGAAAAAGTTGAAAGTTTTATTACATTTCTGGTTTTCTTGAGCCCCTCGTGTTGTGGGTCTCTTTAATAATTTGCGGTAAATGTTTTTCATGAATACCCCTATTTTATTGAAATTATGACTATATTTTAAAAAGCCCACTGTTTAGTTCCTACAAAAAGCTTAAAATTTTAGCTTTTCTCTAAAAAAAGTTCCAAATATTTAACATAGCTTTCTGTTATCCTTTAAAAATTTATTTCCTTAAAAATAAAAATTAGCTACCACTAAGCTTTTATTTGAAACTTGAAAAAGCTTTTATTCAGGTTATGCAAAAAATGACAGTTTTCAAATAAAGCGCTAAGCTTTTAGCTTATTAATAAAGGAATAGATGAGAAAGAGAAGCTTTTAGATTTATGTTTGAAAGGTTATAAAAAAGTACCAATTTATTGTAAAAGAACGGAACAAAGTCAAAGCCGATTTTTCAATTTTGTTAAATTCGAACAAAGCATTCAATAATACTCGTAATTGTATATATTAGCAAAATAAATCGTTTGTTAACCTTAAACATTGAGGGTCAGTAGTCAATCAGTATTATCCACTTGACAGTTGAAACTTTTATGTTGGTTAACCTGCGAAAGGCTTATGAATAATGACGCAAGTTTTTACTCTATCTTTATAATTTCAACGTTTTTGTAATAGATCATATCTAGATTTGTTGTCTACATTTGATGTCTACATTATATTCCTGTGGTCAGATGTCAAAAGGTTTCAAGTCACTTTTTGAAATTTTACGAAGGAGCTTTTTTAAAAGTCCATAATATTATGAAAAATCAAAAAGTTTTTTTCTCAAATTAAAGTCGTACCAATGTTTGGAAAATAAAGAAAAATATAAAATTAATTTTTGAAAATAACTTTCTCATTTTTCATTTCATTTTGAATTTTGAAAAATGCTCTCACTTTAAATTTCAAAATGTGACTTATAATCATCTGACCACAGATTCATTGACTGAAATCTTATACAGTAGTTGTCAATAATATGACGAAAGTTTTTCAAAGACAGCATTCAACGTAGCCTTGATTTTATTTGCTGTTACAACTTTTAGGCCTCCGTTTTGAGCATAATATATTCAACCAAGAATTTTTCTTTGATCTTATAGATCTTATCATAGAATGAATCATTAATTTTTTAAGAACCTGTTTTTTTCAGATGGAGATCATCCGAGTTTAAGATTTAAACTCAAGTTAACCCTAGGAATAAGATTTTTCGACAATTTAAAACGCAGAGTTAACTTCTAGCTAACCAATCTCATTTGTTTTTAAATTTTTTTTTCAGTGCCATTGAAAATAAGAAATTTGAACTCCCAGGTAGAATTTGAGCCACAGTCCTCCTGGGTAACATACAATCGTGGTTCAAGTTGTTAGCCCACCGATTTCGGCGGATTACCTAAGGAAATTGATGGGTTAAAAACTTGAACCATGGCTGAATTACGTCTGTACAACTGCGTTATTGACTAATTATGTACTGAAAATCTAGTTGATAAGTTAATACATGATCTGGAGCTAGTTACCTCGATTTGACTCTGAGTAAACAAGCCAGTAGAAAACCGGGCTTAAATTGAGCAAAAGTATTCATTTGCGCTGAACAGTGAGCACTGGTATTCCTTAACAAGGTTCGCGGTCGTTTTTAGTGTCCTCGCGGTCGCAAGTCAATGATCTTAAAAAAAAAAAAAAAAAAAAAAAAAAATCGAGGAAGGAGTCTGCTACCTCCCATTTTGTGAAAAAACTAATACCCTGATAAAATGTACACATGTACCTATTACTGCGCCCGTGCATTTCAATTAGAACTGATAGTCATAACAAATCAAATGGATAAGTGTGCTCGTGGGTTTCAAATGAAACATCGTGAATACGTGACAGAAAAATCAAACATTTCGAAGATCTCGGCGAAGTAGGGGTTCAAGTCAAACATGGATGTCAGTGACGTCAGCAAAGCATACATTATCATCCCTGATAGTAAAAAAAAAGGACTTACGTCTTCTTCTGATCATCAAGATGACATCAAATAAAATAGGAGGACCAAGCAGCACCCAAATTATAAAAATTTCCACAAATACCCAGACGCTCATAAATTTCAGAAACAAAGAAGTTAAACTGAATAACACATTCCGTCCTTTAATATGTTATGAAAATATTTACAGCAGCCGATAACAAAGACCAAAAATAATAAAATGCTTTCCCATTTATTTTACTTATATTTATTTATTTTTAATCTTTTCTTTACAATAATTAAAAACTTATCCATAAGGAGAAAAATGAGTTGATTTTCATGTTGAATGAGTTTATTTTTTTATTTATTGTTTTACATTTCTGAATAGTTTTTTTTTTTTTTTTTTGTATTTTTATTTTTATTTCTTTCAACTTGTTTTCTCTTCATTGTTTGATTTTATTGTTCTTCAGTTATTAAGTTGTGGAGATAAAAATGTTCATATTTCTGTTATGTAGTTTTTTTTTTTGGGTTACTTCGTTTATTGCCATTTTGATGTTAATCCCTATCTGGATTTTCGCTTGAAGTTATTTTTTTTTTATTTTATTTATATTATCATCTCCACGATTATGATGGGGGGAATATGGATTTTTAATGATTTTGTTCTTAGACTAGAAATTATATTATTAATTTATTAAATAAAATATTTTTTTTAATTATATTAAAATTAAAACTGACTGTTGTTTTTATTTTAATCTTTTATGTACAAAACGTATTGCGCCGTTGTCATTTTAACTACATATTTTAATGTCATTCTTAAGTATACTTAATTATCATGGTTTTTTTTTTCTTTATAAGAGAAATATTTTATATTTTAGGAGAATCTCTTTTTATGCATTTGTTGCTTTTTGGCAGTGTAAGAATGCGCAATATATTTTTTCTTGTTTTACTCTTTTTGTTTGGATGTAAGAAGTTTTAGGTTAAATGGATTGATGAGGTGTTTTTGTTGATTGATATATTTACTGTTTTGCTAATAATAATAAAATCAATGTTTTCAAACAACTATTTTTTTTTATTTCACTGTCTAATTCACTAATCTATCACTGTAGAAAATAATTCACACGCTTAACTTCCTAAGTTAAAGTTATTTGGGGTTTAAAAGAGAATATACAAAAAAAAACCTTTAGAAAAGTATTGAAAAAATATAGACATTTTCCTTTCAAACTTTCATTTTGCTTGTATTTTTGTTTTTGTCAATATCTCCGTTCATACTGATTTGAATTCAAAACAGTCATGAATTAAACCATAAAAAAATTGAAAAAATTAAATAAATAGTTTCAGCGCATGAGCATCGCAGTCTACTGTAAACAGTGGGTCTTTTATTATTAGAGCTGAACTAAAAAAGAATTTTTTTCTTGAGGTTAAATTAACCCAAGATAAAAATACTTTTTAATCTTAAATTTATTTGCTTAAGGATAAACTCTCATTTTTAAAATAAAAACATAGCTAAAATTATATCAAAATTGGAACAAAATTAAAAAAAAAAAACTCAACATTTGGTCAAACTACTCTTTTTGACAGCTATAACAGATTCAATCCTTCTATGCATACTCTCATGCAATCCAAAACGACAATCAATGATAGTTTTTTTAGAGGTATGGCACAGGGTTGAATCCACTAAAGAAAATTTGTTCAAAATGTGATGAGAGTAGGCAGAGAAGTATTGAAGCCGTAACATCTGTCAATAAGAGTAGTGTAACCAAATATTGACTTATTTTTTTTTTATTCAAATGTTTTTATAATTTAACTTATGTGTAGGTATTTATTTAAAAAATACACATAAAAATATTTATTTTTAAAATATTTGTGCCTTGGGTTTATTTAACATTATTTTTTTTTTGCTCTACATGATTGATGCTCCCACTGTAAAATTTGAGGGGACCATGAACTGAAACTATTCATTTTACAAAAAAAAATTAAAACATAAAATGTAGGAAATTTTTTATATAAAGTTTTATTTATGCCCTTACTGTTTTGACCTCAAATTGAAAAGGAGATATTGAAAAAACAAACAAACAATTTCTGCCGCTGAGAGGCGTTGCGAATCTTATTCTGCAAAAATGAGATTCGCTTGGCAGCATGCGTAGGTAAAAAAGCTCGATCAAACGCTTTAAACATCAAAAATGCGATCGTGAACAAGCACGACCAACTTATCTGGTATTGTCGGGAACAAAAGAGATACTTTGCGAAAACGAACAGGCATAACTGAACAATCCCGAAAAAAAATGTAACAGCACCAGCATTTAGTCTGCCTCAGATATGGAACAATCCAAAACCAGGAGGCTGGCTAACGACGCACGTGATGTATTCTAAAAACGATCTGGCGAAATCCACTAGTAAAAACTTAGGTGAAGCGGGAAGGATGTGGTCCTATTCGAGATCACTAACATTGCCGGAGAAATAAAAAGAAGGTGAAGGCATATCTTTGGAGAATATTCCCTCCAACTAAATTGGGGGGAAAGGTAGAAAAATAATACCCATAGTTCTCCAAACACTTTTACATATTTAATCGGCTTTTAAATCTTGAGAAAATATAATTTTTTTTATTGCACCAACAATTTTCAGTTTTAAAAGGACCAATAAACTAAAATCCCATTTTGTTCCAAATTAATTTTAGTTTTTTTAAATGAAAAGAGAATTGGCATTCAGAACTCAAAATATTAGAAAGAGAGAAAGTGAATGACACGTTGAAAGTGTTCGATTGATATGTTCTCCTTTCATTTACTTTAATGAAAAATTCAACCATCCACATCCACAAATAATTTACCAAGATTTTGGAACATAAACAAAGAAAAACAATTTTTTTTTGGGATTTTTTTTTTAAATCTTGAGGGCTTTTTTTAAAAAATAAGTCTAAATTTAACCCCACCTCGAACCAAACGTCAAAAAATTAATCGTGGTAGAAAATTTTAACCAAAATTTTAACATAAATACACAAAAACAATCTAGCTAGACTGTGGCACTGTATCAGCAGTAAGTTGGAACAAAATTCTTTTTTGAGTTTAATCAAAGTTTTCTTAGGTTTTTAATAATTGAAAATTTGTCTACTCTAGTTAAAAGTTTTTCTGTAAATTGCAGATAAAAGCATAATATTAAAATAAAAATTATTAAATAAATAAATATTGGAAAACATGCCTTGGGTTCCATTAAAATTTATTTTTAAGCAGAAAGTTATGAAATTGTTTGCTTTAGTCAGTAGTTTAGGTGTGTTTCAATTTTTCGTTAATAAAAATTGAAAAACGATGAATATAAATTCATGTAAAACAGCAAAAATAGGTCAGAGATCAATCTTCGAACTTAAAATTGAGTCTTAAGTATTAAAAACAATATTCAAACTGAGACAACACTTTACAAAAACACTTCAACAATTCAAATCCTAATATCTGGATGTTAGAAAAAAAGAAAACTTAATTAATATGATCAACATTTTTGTCTTAACAAACATTCTTTCTATTTAATTTTTTATAACCAAATTATATATCAAATGTATTTATAGGTATATAAAAAAAAAACAAATAATTTTCTGCGCTAAATTTTATAAAATATTCTTACATTCGCAAGATCTCCTTAAGACTAGAATAATTTTAATTTACCAACTGAGTTTTATTTTCATCTAGCACAAAAAATGATCTATACATTTACTATTTATTTTAAAATTAATGCAATAGTTTTTTTTTTTCTTTAATTATGTTTAATGTACAATCGAATAGTTTATTATTCAAACTTGAATGTTCTTGTAGCTTATAACAATATTTAATATTTATATAACTTAAGTTCATAAATTAAACAAAATCTATAATTAAGCTTAATGTATAATATTACGTTATTTAAATTTATTTTTTTTTACTGTATATACTAACTAAAGAATTTATTTTCTCGTATAAAAAACTTATTTAAATTTAACATTTTATTTTTATTTTTGTTTATTTTATTATATTTTATTTTAGTGTACTTCAGTATTTTTGTTTGTTTTATATTTAAATGCAAATTTATTGAAAGTTACAAAATCAAAATTTAAATGCATGAATAAATATTTTAATTGTAAATAATATCTTGTTTTATATTATTTATGTATAAAAAATACATAGAATGATTTTGTTTTGAGTATAATATAACTAAAATTTAAAAAAAAAAAAGAGAGACAGAGTATATTAACACAAAAGTTCTTTTGGTAGTCTTATTTTTTGTTTTGTTCAAGAATTTTATTTTTAATTAAAAATCTAGAAGGAAGGTGTTGATTTCTTCATTTATATTTTTTTTTATAACTACGTAGCAATAAAGTTGAGGTTCCTTTGTGGATTACTTTCTATTGCTTTGAGTGATGTCCGGTGTTGACTGTTGATGAGGTCAAGGTTTAAGGTTAAACATACACCTGTTTGTTTTCTTTCAATTATCATCTTTCTTTTCTTTGACTGGCAAAGTACTTTTTTCTTTTGTTTACATTTTTTTTAATTTTTTTTTTTTTTTTTTTTATTTATTTGGTATGTTGGTTTTATTTTTACAAATTAATTTCATCTCAAGTGATATTTCTCAGATATTCAGCATATTCTTCTGCTGTTGTGAAGGCTCGTCCTCTGAAATATGAAAAAAAAAAACAAATATTAATGTGTATCATAAAAAGGAAAAGGAAATGTATTTAATGATTGTAAGGGTTAAGCAGTGTTGCTTGTTTTAGGGTATATGACTATAAAATACGTTTAGTTTAGAGGTAATTAAGAAAATCTTTGAAATTAAAACAAAAAAGTAAATAAGTTAAGTAGGTTGGTATTATGAAATTTGATTTCTTGAATACACAAACCAGATTTTAACAATAAAAAGGAGCGTGGGAAGGGTAAAGAAAATATTAAACCAATGATGGTGATAAACTGAAAAATTTAAATAAAAGGTAGAGGTAGGATTGGCTTTCGGAAACTATATTCTTGTGGCACTTTTTGTAAGGAGACTTTTATTTTATCGCGACTAAAGGATTAAACAAAAATTATCAATAACTAAAGAATTAAAGTAGGAAAAAAACAAAATAAATAATTCCTTTTAAGTTCAATACAAATTATATTTACCTATGCGGAAAAATAAATCAAGTTATACCTAGAATATGATGATCTATTAAAAACCGGTTCAACTTTTTGATTTTTTGTTTGAAAATAAACTGCGGCAACCATTTTTTACAACCCGCCCTATTTATGACGCAAATGATTAAAAATTTGGTTAACCCCCATCATTCATTAAAACATTAAGACCTAGATTTTCAGTGCGAGATTATTCCAGTGTGTTATATTAACCTCGAGTTAACTAAAATACGTTTTTCAGTCACTTTTAAATCCCGAAATGACTCCGAGTTAACTTAACAATTAAGCTGAGTTAACTCTTAGTTTATCGATATCTCAAATTGACTGAAAAAATCGTATTATAAGCACAAGATAACTCGAGGTTAATCTACTGAAATAATCTATCACTGCTTGTCCCGGGCCGAATTCTGTTGTTATTTGGGTCGTTCATTAGGTTCCAAGAAAATGTTTGACAAGATGAAAATAACTGAAGTTCAAATTACTCTGTAAACTTGTTGAATGATTTTATATTTTTTATAATTTACTCCGTATGGCATCATTGTGAACTTTTTTCACATTGTCAACTTTGGAATCGTAATCTGACAGCTCGAATGTTCGATTGACAATTTTGTATTGTGTTAGAAAGAGAAAACCAGCAACAGAACCAGCGACTGCGGGCGCCATTACTTTAGAACCAATGTATTTCAGTTGTTCAACACAGATTATAACAGCATACAATCAAATATATGACATCATATTTTTTCGTGTCCACTGTACATAAAGATTGACGCCATTGACGTACTAGATATGGACCGCCAGTCGGTTGAAATTTTCATACAAACAGCAAAAAAAAGTTGTTCCAGCTAGAAACAGACTAAAAACGCCATCATCTTTTAGTTTTAAATACGTGTACTAATTTCGCAATTAAAATTTAAATAAAAACGATAGTATATTCATCTGTAAGTAACTCATGCCATAGGGAGTGGATTTGCCGAAAAGAGAGACAGGCCGTTTTCAATTATGGAACAAATCCTGGTCTCTTTTAATATATCAAAAAAAAACACAACACACATCAATCTGTTTAAACAATAGTCATGCAAAATTAAAAGTGATTTAATTTTCGTCAGTCAAAAAATGTATGTTCTATCAATCATGTGATCGTAGTATAAAAATTTGTTGTTTCTGATGCTGTTTCACTGTTGACAACTTTACCTCTACGATATTCCGATAAAAAAACATTTTACAAACATAGAATTAAGTACGAAATGGCAAACAGTGTTGCTATAATATGTCCGCACAGAATTGTGGAAACTTCTAACTTCTTGTTGTAAACGTATTGCCAAAATGTATACAGGGTGAGTCATGAGCAATGCGACAAAATGCTAGGGCGTGTAGGTTGCGTTGAGACAAGAAAAAAATAGTGTGGGAGGGGGGGGTCTATTCCCCTCCGTTTAGCCGGGAGGGGCAATTTTCGAAAAAACTGACTTAAAATGGGAAAAAAATTATTTAAAATCAACGGCTTCATTCACAATGCTGTGCGATACGTTTTTGAAAAGCCAATAACTTTTTCTTACATTCTGTGTTTAAATAAATCTATTCTAAGAAATAGTTTTTGAAATATTAATTTTCAAAGTCAAAATTTTGAAAAAAAAAATTGAAAAAAAAATTTCAAATTCATTTTTTTCAAAATTTTACGTAGTTAAGTGCTAATTTTAATTTCAAAACTGGATGCAAAAATTTTATGTCGTTCTCAAGAAATTAAAAAAAAACCAAAACCACCTTTTTCTAAGAAAAACATTTATTTTTATTGTAACGAAGCAATTTAAGAAGCATTAATCTTAGTTTTTTTAGTTTTTTTTATTCCTTTTATTTTTACTATGTTTTTTATTGGAAGTACTTATAAAAAATTCTCGATATGATCTCCATTGTTTAGAAGGCATAGATTATATCTCCTTGTAATGGCTTCACATAAGTTTATGCTTGACAAATTTTCCTGCAATTTGACTCCAGCGACTTCAATTCGTTCCTTCAGTTGTTCCAATGATACTATTTCCACTTCGTAAACATAATTCTTCATAAATCCCCATGCATAGAAATCTAGGGGAGTTAAATCTGGTGACCTAGGCGGCCATTCCGTGGGGCCCCTTCTTCCGAACCAACGGTCACTAAAATGATCATCCAGCCAGTTTCTCACCTATAAGCTGTAGTGTGCTGGAGCACCATCTTGTTGGTAGATTAAAGTATCTGCTATAACCAATGGAACTCTGTCTAAAAAATCGGGTAAAGATCTCGTAGGAATTGCAGGTATGATTCTCCATTAATAATGGAATTCAAAAACCGGGGCCCGATCACAGTGTGTCCAACAATACCAAGCCAAACATTACAACTAAAGCGGTGTTGTGATTTGTTTTGTTTTTTTTTTTGTGTGGATTGGCGCTACTCCAATAATGTAAATTGTGGAAGTTAGTAACCCCATCCCTAGTAAACTGTGCTTCATCCGTCCAGAATATTCTTCTAAAATAGTTTTGTTCGGTTTCATTTCTAAGTAGTAATGTTCTACAAAATTCGGTTCTCAATAACTTGTCGTTTGAGGTGAGTTTCTGAACAGGCGTAAAGTGGTACGGGTGTAAGTTTTCCGCCCGAAGTACTCGACATGCTCTAGATTGGGACACTCCAAGCATAGTGGATATCCTTCTTGTACTGACGGAGGGATTATTTCGGACTAAATCCAGAATTCTTTCATCTAAGATTCTTGACTCATCAGAAACTGGCCTTTCGCTTCTTCGATGCTCCAGCACTCCATGATCTCTTAGACGTCGGTGGATTCTTGGAAACGTGCTATGATGGGGACACCTCCTATCGGGATATCTTTCAGCGTACAGTCTTTCGGCTTCACGACTTCGACCATTAGCTAAACCGTAGCAGAAATGCATGTCCGTTAATTCTTCTCGGGTGTATGAGCTTGACATCGTTACGTGTTAATGAGTTAATATTCAAATTTGAAATAATTACTAAGCAAAACTGCAATGCCTTTTATTTATCTTGCGTTGCAATTTTCTTTTTTTTTTTCATTAAAAAAAATGCGGTTTTATTGTCCCTATTGTCCCCATAACAGGTAGAACCCATGGGCTGCGGCCAGGCCAAGGCAAAAATATTGACAGGTCAGTTTTCAGAAGTTATCAATGAAAATAATATTAATCCAGGGTTATTCCAATACTATTTAATTTTATTACGTTCTCATAAAACTCCAATTAAAAAAAAAAGTAAAAAAACTAAGAAAACTAAGATGCTAAATAAATAAATAAATTGCTTCGTTACAATAAAAATAAATGTTTTTCTTAGAAAAAGGTGGTTTTGGTTTTTTTTTAATTTCTTGAGAACGACATAAAATTTTTGCATCCGGTTTTCTTATTTAGACTTAAAATTAATAACAGCATTGAATTTTGAAATTAAAATTAGCACTTAATTACGTAAAATTTTGAAAAAAATGAGTTTGAAATTTTTTTTTCAATTTTTTTTTTCAAAATTTTGACTTTGAAAACTAATATTTCAAAAACTATTTCTTAGAATAGATTTATTTAAACACAGAATGAAAGAAAAAGTTATTGGCTTTTCAAAAACGTATCGCACAGCATTGTGAATGAAGCCGTTGATTTTAAATAATTTTTTTCCCATTTTAAGTCAGTTTTTTCGAAAATTGCCCCTCCCGGCTAAACGGAGGGGAATAGACCCCCCCTCCCATACGATTTTTTTCTTGTCTCAACGCAACCTACACGCCCTAGCATTTTGTCGCATTGCTCATGACTCACCCTGTATATTTAGAATTTTGTAGGGCAAATTGTAAATTCTCCTACACTTTGTATCGTAATTGTCATAAGCTGTTATAGTGAAATTAAAATTAAATTAAATTAAAATTGTATTCACACAGGCCTGGGTAGATTATAAATCAGTGGATTGTGGTTAAATTTCTTTTTTTGTAATTATGTTTTAGTATCAATAATTGAAGCGTTCAGAATATTATTGGAATAAGTGCCCCATTGATTTTGGTCGAGAAATTTGGAGTTTAATGAAAAGACATCTAGGATATCGAAAAGATATGCTGTCATTTCGACAGTATGTTTTTGTTGCTATTTTTTATTACAAGTACCTACTTATCATAACAATCTGTTTAAAGTTCAAGTCATGATTTTTTCAAAAAAAAAAAAAAAAAAACTTAGACCATTATTATTCTGAATGCCTCAATTGTAAGTTGGATTCGAAGTTATATTTTCGAGTATCCAGTACGAACTGTCATCAGCAAAGTAATAAATTTGACATTTCGTAGGTAGTCTGACAGATTATTACAAATCCAGTTTTGACATTTGCAGAATATTTAATGCGAACTGAAATTACCCACTCTTTTGGCAGATTCTTATTAATCCAATAATCGAAATTGTATTTCAGTATTTTGTCCTAACTTTTCATCCAGAGACACTAAATAAATCTTTATAGGAATCTGTCAAGCCATGCAAATATGACTAAAATCCATAAAAAAAAATATTTATGAAGGCTTGCTTGCAGTTTGAAAAGGAGAATAACTTTCAAAAAATAGCCGCCTAATGAACATTTTGATGTTTGACAGATAGGGCTTTTCAGGTAACAAACGATACATCTATTTTTGGTTCGCACAGCAGTGTCAAAATCAGCAGTTCACGGATGACAGCCGAAATTTTGTTTAAGCGTTGTTGACAAATTCAGTGACTTAAAAGTCACAGAAGTCTCGACGGAAGTCTCAAACTTTGCAGCAAAAAAAGAGCGAAATACTTTTTACATGGTAATAAGTTTGAAAGTCTGAAAAAAGCGCGATACATATTTCAATCTGTCATCCGTGAAGTGTGAGCTGTCATTTATTTTTTTGACAACTTGGTAAAATTCTCTATTGTCACAAATCGAGTTCAGTACCTATAGTTGCCATAATTTCGGTAGCAACAAAATAACAAAATTTCAGTTATGAATGGAAATGTCTTTAGAATTATAACATGGATTATGTTATTACTCAACTGTTTCGTCTCTTCAGAAGTTTTTGCTGAATTTGTCAATACATCGAAACAAACAAACAAAATTTCCGAATTGCCTTGCGAGTCAGAAAAGAGATAAACATAACTAAATGCCAAGAAAATAATCTTTTTGATTAAAATAAAATTAAAAAAATGTCTTGCTTTTAAATATTTATACACAAAAATGCATATGTGTATTGTGTTTGTTTAAGCGCATTGTTATTCACATTAGATGTCATCTTTTATAATCTAGGATTACAAATGTAAAAACTCATAATGCATAATGGAAGTAAATATTTAAAAAAAATAAACTCCATTTTGAGTCATTTTCCATGTATACAGGTGTGAAAGCTTTATAAGCATTAGTCTAGCTTTTAAAATGTGAAAGGTTCTTAAGAGCGTCCGAGAGTAGTTTAAGGATTAAATGTTAACTTGAAAGTCCTTTGGAATTTAACTACCTACACTGATGCGAGTTAAAAAAGAATTTAATCACATTTAGATTAAAATTTAAAGGCATGATTTTGTAGTTATCTGTGTCGGCGGGGTTGGAAAAAAAATGTTTTCTTTCAAGTGTGGAAAAAACTCTATTAGTTTGATAAATGTTCGAAGTTCTTGATTGTTTTAGCTCTAACAGAAACTATTTATACTCATTATAACCATATCGTACATTTATTCCACATTGAACTCGAAAACGTCGATTAATGTAAAAATGTATCCGTCTTTTTACAAAAACGAATCAATACTGATTATTTAGAGTAAACAAGTAAACTGCAATGTTTTAATTTTAATGTTCTGACTTAAAAATATTCTAAACATCATAGCGAGCATAATAGTACTTACGTCAAGTCACTATTATCCGTGCTAAACATAATATTCTATAATTCTCTTACAAAAAAAAAAAAAAAAATCACGAACACCTCTTCCCTATTTTTCTGATTGTTCTCTATTCCCTCCAATACTAAGAAAGTAAACACAATCATATATCTTTTATAAATTCCATATTACTAAAATAATTAATTCCAACCACACACTGTGAGAATTTTGCCAAATTCAATAGATAATAATTACACGTTTGAACAAGCAAATAATTGCTTCCAGGAAATCATTCCTATAAGATAATCCTCCCCACACCCAACACCATCAGATATAAAATAATATCCTTTATATAAAAATTAATCCAAAAGAAAAGCTCACAATGGAAGAATAATAGATTTCACTTTACTTTTTCACACATAGAATCTCTCATGTGGAGAACAGGAGTTATTTTGTTTTGTGTTTTTCAAAAACAGGAAACCACATTTATAACCGGAAATCGGTGAATTACTTTTTATCACATTATTGCATCAGGACTAATCATTTCTCAAACAAGCAGTATAATATCCTCTTTTCCAATATAATAATAATTACTGAACATATGAATTGTGGTAAATTAACTGTATACAACACATACATCAGTCAGGAGACCAGTGTGTGATGAAAGAGGCAAAACCCTGATTGTCAAAATCCAATAAGGACCGTCATTGCTTGCTCTCTATTATTTCCATGGGGGAATTAAGCTTGGTTTATTTTTTTTTCTTTCTCGCTACATTCTTCTTTGGCATTTGCTCTATGGTTATTAATTTAGTTTCCGCCACGAAGAATGAATAAGGACACACGTCCATGAAATACACATCATCATTTTGTTCGTTCACCGGTTTGTTTAGCCCTCTTCCATCATCATTGGGGAAAAGGAGCAACTCCATCGTTCTTTTATAAATCGAAATGGAAAAAAATGGCACAGGGAAAACATTGAAAAAGAGAAAAGAACATGCAACCGTGCTGCCAGGACAAGCAGAGCCAGACCGATGTCCATCTCTCATGGAATCTCAACATCCCACAGGAAAAGAGGTATACATACATACCTAGTTAAGACTTTTTTATATAATATATGTGTATATTTACCTTCTTTCAGTGTCGAGGTCTCGTTTCCTTCGTTGGTTCTTCGGCACAACTTCAATGCATAGGATAATAAATTGATTATCGCAGGAATAGCGTTCCTCATCCATTAATTTGTTCCCCAGCAGACTGCTGGCCAAACCGACCTTGTCCATGGACGATGACATCCATGCATCACAATACATTTCCTGAGCTAGTTCGCCATTTCGATGCGATCCATGCCAAACGACCTTTTGTGACCTGTAAAATATAGAAGACAATGTTTAAGATAAAAAAATCGAAAATGCTTTTTTTAATTTATACCAATTTTCAAATAGGGTATATCAACGTATGTTAGGTTTTCATTTATTTTGGTTTGACTAATAAATTGCACAGGAACTCAATAATTGTTTTAAAAATGTTTTTTTTTTAAACTTTCGGCGAATCTAAAAAAAATATCAGAGGGTAAAACTCTGTTTTTTGTAAAGAACATAATAAGACAGAGATAATACAAAGACGACAGTTGTGTGGTTGTAAATGCCCGCTGAAAAATTCCTTGCTTAGGTAAAGTATATTGAGTATTCTTACAGACTTCTTGGGAAGTGTGGATTATGTGAGCGTCTATAGAATAGAAATTTTGATGCTACGTCCAAATTTGACGGGCGGCCTAGCGATGAGTTTTGGTCAGTTTCATCACTTGTTTGTAAAAATACCAAAATTCAAAATGTAGGTCCTAATATTTGCCACTTATTAGAGCGATCAAGCTTCGAAAACATTATATCAAGTGAAGTAAGGCTACGTCTTAATGACGCCAGATCGAGAATAGGTTTTCGTTCAGTTGCGTCGTTTGTTGATACTTTACAAACTGGGTTCGATTTGAAGCGATCGAACTACTCTTCATCATAAGTTTGTTTTATTAATGTCAAGGGGGAAAAAGTCTCAATATCGAACCCGAACGCCTAGCTGTGTAAGGGTACTGGCAGCGGTGAAAGCAGTACTGAAAGGTTTGCATTTGAAGACTGTGACGGCAATGACTAAATCCTGCTCTAATAAAAATAACATCGAGAGCTTTAGAGACAACATTTCCAGAGCCAGATAACCTTTAAATTATAAAAAAAACATAGGGTATTTCAAAAAGACTTCACTACAGCCCACAAAGTTAATCCCACTTATCATTGTCTGAGCGGCAATTTCCGAGTTCATCAGAGCTAAAGAATGGGGCCATGAGTTGATTTGAACCCATAGGAGTATGATGCAAAGTCCATATTGGATCCTTGACCTGTAGTAAGTCAAACAATAATTTGTAATTTGTATGTAATTCGGGGGATCATTGCTGAAACATACTCGATGGGTGTGTAAAGGCCAAAAGTGGTAGTTCTGAATAAATTTTATTTAAATATGTTTATTATTTCATTGTTGTTAATAAAAATATTCGAAGAAGAAACAATAGTTTAGTATCAATTTGGATTTTTGTTTGTACAGTATTTATGGCATGGCTATATACGTAGCTTAAGCGAACTCGTATCAAGCATCTGCGACCGTGCTCTTCCATTCGCGATCGAAACTTTCAATGTTTTTCTTAATAACATGGAATGGAAAACACAATAATTTGGAAACATTAAAAAAATGTTTTTTTCAATCGTTCACACAAAGAATCGTTTCAGAAATGTTTTTAAACGATTTTCCTGAAAATGTTTTTGGTTGGTCTGGATACACCTTAAGTCCCGTGACGATCCGTTTGTAAATATAAAATTTTTAAGAGAATAAAAGGAAATGAATACGTCGTATGTAGCCGGTACCGGAAAAGGAACAACAAAAGTGATTTCAGTATTAGAATGGAGCTTTGTCGAATGCCACTTTAGATTACGTGAAATTTGAAGTTTCAAAACTGTAAATTTGGCAGAATGTCAGCATAACGAAACCTCTTTATGAAATGGTTAATCGCATTTTTCGAAATCTAATAACACCAGCGTTAAAGTTATGAAAGTTCAAAAAATGTTTTTTTTTAGTTTCGATCTAATAATAAAATGCCCCACTGTATGTGCTGGTGTAGACTTTGCAGCGCTCTCACGCTTAAACTGTTTATCGCACAAAAAAAATATTAAGACATAAAATGTAGGAAATTTTCTAAGGTTTAATTTGTTTTTGGATAATTTTGACTTAAAATTAATATAAAACTAGATATTACCAAAAAACTGTTTTTGGTCAACATTATTTACAAATTGCTATCCTAGGGGAAAATAGGAGACTGCAAAGTGAAAATTCGAAAAAAGCCCCTCAAAATCTATAAAAAATGTTCCTTTTAAAAACTCTTTCAAAGCCCCTTTTTGGCCCCAAATGATTAGAATATAAGCATTTAATTGTTCACATATAGAAATAGGGTATTGCTTTCATTCTCCTAAATAAATCTGAGCTTTTTCCTTATGTTTTTTCTTTTAACTTTTCTCTCAGTATATTGCTTTGAATACACATCATACTACGGTATATAGGAAAATACTTTGATAGTCTGACTGAACATTTTAATGAAAATTGAGATGAAAATTTTAAGGGCTAACTATAGATGATGGCAAAGCAAAGGCATCTCTAGACTATGAGAAATTGCCTAACAATTTGGTTGTACTCTAATCTGTATCTTTTTACTTGTGTGCAACTATACCTACCAATGGATGTAGTTTCATAGCAATTAGTCGATTTTGGGGAGTATGGTCGATAATTGAGTTTGACGCGCACAAGGATATTGATCTCTCTATGTTAGATATAGAATATACAGACAAAATGAACAAGTCAAGGATATTTTGTTTTGTGTGTTCTATTCTGGTTTTTGAAGGATGTGTATGGTTATATGATGAAAGTGCTGAGGCATAATGAAAATTGGATATTATTCTTGTTGGATGCACTCATATGCTCGTAAATATAAAAAGAATTTAAGAGAAAAAAAAATAATTTTCTTTAATAAATTATTATTTTGTAGATTGTTTTACTGAAAGGTAAAAATGAGGATTAAGATTTTTAATTGATTAGATGCGAAAATGATTTTAAATTTATAAAATAATTATAAATTATTAATTATATGATTGGTTGGCAATGGTTTGAATTTTTTTTAGTTCAGAATATGAAACGTTATTGACGCCCGTTTAAATTACATAGTTGCAAAATTTAAAACTATAACAGTTCAACTGTAACTGGGAAAACATCGCAAATTAATAAAATAACAACAGACATTTTATGTTCTCACTATTTTTAGCATAAAACGAATTTTAATGAATTAAAAGAAAATCAACAATTTATACAAGGAGACATTGAATTATGTGCATAGGGAATTTCTAAGTATGAAAATTTCACAACACAAACAAAATTTCTTATTTCTTCCGTCATTTTTTAAATTATTTGATTGTGAAATGAAAAGGTTTGCATTGAAATAGGAATTTTACCGAATTTAAGTTTTAATTTTCATTTTACCATTACATTGCAATAATCTGATATTTGTTTATTTAAATCAAGAGGAAACGTAACGCAATGGGGTATTTAATGAAATTCGCAGGCTGGACCGAAACTAATCTGCCTTTTCGACAAAATGAGTTACAAGACTGAATTCTACATTTGTGGGTAAACAAGCAATGTTAGTTAATGACATTTATTATGTTTAGGTAAACTTAACTTAAACTAAGCGAGACTTTTGGACCCCAAGAAAACTAACAGAACAACTTAGAATATCATATAAAGGGTAAATATTGGTGTTGCAGTTTTTCTCAATTGTTATTTTTTTTAGAAAAAAAAGCACATATCACATGTATTCCCCTAACTTTCCATTTTTATGAAAAAGTTTAAAAAAATTAACTTTTGTTTGTTTAATTTTTCAAAAACATATATTTTTTTAAAAAATCATGAAAACTTTTCAAGTTGACTAATCCACTGATTAATGGAAAAAAGAAAAATACTTTACGGAAATTTTTTTTCTTGCCTTAATATTAAATTTCATTCAAATCAAGCGCAGAAAAATTAGACAAAAAAAATGCAAAATTACGAAATAATTCGGACAAAGCTGGATTTGGCTGGAGACCTTAGTTTTTATACCTTGAACAAATCCTCAAAAGTACCTATGATTTGGCCCGGAGCTAATTGTTTTATTAGGATTAGGATTAGGATTAATGGAAAAACCACAAAAAAATAAAGCAAAAATCGCCAAATAAGAGTGAAAAAGTACAATGTGGTCTAAAAACAGACTATGTAAATATTTAACACTTCTTTTCTCGAAATTGGTTGATGGTACAATGAAAAGTGTCAAGACCTTTTTTGTAGAAACTCGTATAAACTAAAATTTTTAACTTAACATTTTTTTTGCAAAAAGTTCATAGTTTCCGAGAAATTTGCACAAAACTGAATTTTCGTAGGCATATCCGATTAATCTATTGGAACGGTTACCATGATACAAAATTTCGTACATTTCGGACAAATCGGAGACAATTTTTCTCCGATCGGTTAGGATGATTGGGCTGAATTTGAATTAATTGCAATACTCATTCACTCAATGTATTGGAAAAATGAAAAACAATTATACAGGGTGATTGGTATAAGATGCACCAAAAAGCTTGAGCGTGTAGGTGGAGTTAAAACAAGAAAAAAATCGTACAGGAGGGGGGGTCTATTTCCCCCCGTTAAGGCGGGAGGGGCAATTTTCTAAAACATTGACTCAAATCAGAAAAAAATAATTTAAAAACAACGGTGAATGATACAAAGCCTTGTTATATTTTTTTGGAAAGCCAGAAAACTACTCTTTTATTTAATTTTTAAATTAAGTTGTTTAAGTGAACAATTTTAAAAAAAAATTATTTTCAAACTCAAAATTTTGAAAAAAATCTAAAAAAAAAAATTTTTAAACTAATTTTTTTCAAAATTTTATGTAATTAACTATTGTTTTTATTTTCAAAATTCAATGCTCTTATTAATTTTTACTCAAAAACAGAAAACCGGATGCCAAAATGTATCTTAGTTTTTGAGAAATTAAGAAAAACTCAAACAACTTATTTTAAAAATAAAATGTAGTTTTCTGGCTTTTCAAAAAGATATAACAAGTCTTTGTATCATTCACTGTTGTTTTTAAATAATTTTTTTCTGATTTGTCATTTTTTTTAGAAAATTGCCCCTCCCGCCTAAACGACCCCCCCCCCCTCCCATACGATTTTTTTCTTGTCTTAACCCCACCTACACGCTCAAGCTTTTTGGTGCATCTTATACCAATCACCCTGTATAAGAGATTACCTGGTACCCGCCGCGTTGCTGCCGCAGAAAAAAATAATGTGAAAATATGGTTTTTAAAAGAGATATCGTATCACAAAAACGTCTGGTGTGATTTTGAGTTTGAAATTTTCGAAAAAAGGGACACTAGGGAAAAATATCCTCATTTATTCTTCACAAAGTCAGCTATCTGCCAGTAAAAGTCACGTCAAAATCGATTCAGTCGTTTCCGGTCGGTTTATAAACACGAATTTTTGAAAAAAACCACTCCTCATGTATATAGACTATATGGAGAACTAAAATAGTCGAAACTATTTCTTAACACATCAGCTATCTTTCACTGAAAATCCCGTCAAATCATTCCAGCATTTTCCAGATCGGTCATAAAAATTAATTTTCGACCTTAGCACCAGTTTTCGAGTACAATATGTTACGTGCTTCAACATCAGCTATCATCCAATGTAAATCCTGTTAAAATCGGTCCAGTAGTTTCCGAAATTAATCGGAACAAATAGAAAGACAGACAAACTTTTTTAAAACTGTTTTTTTTTTTTTTTTTTTTTTGTTATGAGTATACCGTATTTTATTTATGCATTTTGTTAAAATCTGTTATTTTGACATTACAAACAGACACCTCGTTTTTAATGATGTTAGGAAAAGTTAGTAGATAATTATTGCAGACGAAATTCTTCGGTTTAGCCTATCATTCAGTCAAACGCTTTTCTACAAGGACTGACCTACGAAGGTATAATGCAAGTTACTGTTTTTAATTAAAGGTTTGAATGGACCAAATTTTTTTTAGATTTCCTATAGAGAGCAATTATAAAATGTAAAATTTCGATTGCAATTACAATTTCAAGATTTTATAACAGATTGGTCAGGACAGTGGCCAGAGGGAATAATTCCATGTTAATGAAATTTGAATTCATTGCAACCTTTAAATCTCCAATTAAAAATTTTTCGTATCAAGTCACTTTTTTTCTTTCCCCTCACAAGAGCAACACAATTCTATAATTGCCGAAATTGCATAATCCTTTTAAAGTACAAAACCTAAATAATTTTATTCTATACAACTAACTACCTATAGGTATACAAACACTTAATTAAAACAATTAAAAAATTCATTACCCTTTTACCTCGTAGTTAGATAAATAAAAAAGAATGAAACAAATCTCAAAACCTACCCATTCCCCATTCTGATGTATCTATCACTCAATTCTACTAAATTATTTAGTTTTCCTGCTACCATGCAGTACTAGCAGGAGTAACACAAATAGAGAGCTCTTTAGTTCATAAAGTAAACGCGCCTACATCTCTTCCTCTCTGCAATCGTATAGTCGTTAAAAAGTTACTCCGGTCCGCACTTATTCATTGCCTGGTTCTGGTATATCAACATCACAGAATACAGATATAAAGATACAAGATGGCGAGATATCCTCTTCTGCAATACAACAGCCAGCCCTTGGCAATCTCAGTTTGAAAGTTATCTCTAGGGGCAGCCCAGATAAACAATCTACTGCGAGCGCATCATTAATTTCTGCGGTTTATTTATGACTTCCCCGAGAGAGATTCAGAGAGTATATATAGTACAACCGTAGTTGGTTGATCTAACATAAAACACTAAACAACTCTTTTTGCATCCCTCCCCCCCCCCTCCTACCACCACCTCCAGAGACCATCCTTACCACCATTCGGTTGATTAACATACTGCAATTGCGGAGGACTATAGAAGAGTCAAGTATTTCGGGCAAAATGGTTTGAAGTTGTTGCCTAGAGGATACTGGCCGTTATTGCCAACGAAGTTGACTTCCTTGTCTCAGGGTTCGTCATCATCCAGAGCCATCTGTTTGGTTACCCAGGCAGGCCCTGTGGTATTTAAAAATACCGCTTTATTGGTGAAGGACGTATAGAAGTGACACGGTTTCGACCCGAGTGGCAGTTGGTGCTCATCTTAAATGAATAAATTGAAAGTCAGACAGCAAAAGTTGCCAGAACCGGCATGGGACAGCCGGTTATTTTGAACTTTTCTCTCCTCACAACCCATTCCTACGTATTTTGTTGCATCCTAATTGAGGTAAAAGTGAATAACTTAGCTTCTGACAGTTGCAAATGCTTCCCATGGGCTCAATTTAATGTAAATGTTGACCCTACTTCTCTAGGTTGGCTTGGTGCTGCTTCGTATTTTGTTTTCCACCCTTCATGATGAAAAAAAAAATTTTTTTTAATTTTTTTTTATGTACCGGAAGTTGTTGCAAAAATATATTGTAACTATATCCTACGGGATAGTTTATATCGTATTTTAGTAGTTTATCTTCCTGGGTGACATGCAAAGTTGATGCTCATTTTTTATTTCGTCACTTTTATGGGAAACTTTTAGAGTTCATCTATTATACTTTAGGGATGTTGTTTCGGATGAAATTTCTATTTTTAAATATTTCGATATATGTATGTACATATAATATTTATGTGCCTACATATTTGGAACTTTTGTTTAAAGTGAACGTATAGAAATATCAAAAACTGAAAATTCATATAATATATAAAAATTAAAGGACGTCATTTCTTTCAAAAATTGGTAAGCTGTGATTAAATTTATTTGGGAGGGGGGAGAGGGATGTAACATGAATGAATTAATTCAATTGAGCCTGCGAAATAAAAGTGCTTTCAAATTAAAATGCAAAAACTAGTTAAAAACTTTATGTTGCTCATGTCGACAAGTTGTTTCACTTAACATTTATTTTGAATGAGCTGTTTCACCAAATAATAGTACCTGAGTATTTTCCAGTTTAAATTCGATTCAGTCTCTTTTTTTTCTTCAAAAAAATATTTTTTTAGATTTTTTTCCGTAGAATTTTTAAAGAATATAGCAGAAATATCCAAATGACAAATTTCATCAAAATCGGTGTAGCTGTTTTACAAGATAGTCGATTAAAAAAATGATTCTTATGAAATCTATCACCGTGAGCAATGCCCAAATCTGGAAATTAAGTGCAAAACAAATGGGGAAACGCAGCTAGATGGTGGAACTTCCAACCAAATCGAAAATTGGTGCAAAGCTTCGCTTACAAATATCCATTGAAGCTTTCACAAATAAAAAAACGATTCCAAGAAGAAAATTCAACGTTGAAAAACTACAAGTGAAGCAAAACTACACGAAAGTAGACATGAACCTCGTCACCGGTAATGTTAACATAATCTGAGGTTTTGAAGTTCTCACAACAAGCCGCAATAAATATCAGGCCCTTATTGCGAGTGTCATTTGACTTTCGATGTGATAAAAGGCGAAAGCTTCGATAAATTTTAGTTTTGGTATTGTGTAACTTGATCGACAGAGATTTCTGTTACTGTGAATAAGGAATACGATTATTGTGAATAAAGCTTATATTTTGGCATTTGGGGTAGTGTCAAATAATTTTGTTGAGAAAATAAAACTCGTACGACAAAGATCGATAGCTTATACGAAATTTTTCGTGCAAGATTGAGATTCGCAATACCAAATAAAATTTTCGATATAAAAACGACACTCGCAATAAGGGCCTCAGATTTTTGATATTTATATTAATATAAATATCAAAAATGCCTACTCAGAAAAAAAAGAAGCAATAAGAACGGCGTAGTTTTGTAGTTTGCCAACAAAGCTACATAAAGCAAATCGCCCTGGAGCATGTAAACATAGCAAAATTAAGGTGCCATGAAATTTGGCCAAGCGTCATATGGCCATATTTACAAATATGTTGCCATTTGACACTTTCACAATGCGTCATATGGTCATATTTGTAAATTTGGCCATTTGTCGCTTTGCCAAAGTGTCATATGATCTTATTTTTTTGTGACTTTTAGCCAAACTCTTTAGGAGGTCAAAAGGCAAACAGTTAAGGGTTATGAAGTGCTGAAGTGCATGCTGGTCTAGGTGCAAGGCTGGGTACGTTAAGAAACGAAAAGTGTAGCTGAAAAAAATTTTGACGAATGGAGGATCAATTTGGGGTGTGAAAATTAAAAATTCGCGCGAATTTACGTACCCCGTAAATTCTACATTTGAAAGTGATATTATGCCAAAATGGCCAAATGACACTTTCGTAAAGTGGCAAATGGCCATATGTACAAATATGGCCATATGACGCATTGTGATAGTGTCATATGGCCAAATTTGTAAATATGACCATATGTCATGGCACCCAAAATTAATGCCATGCTAGACTTTTCTCGAATAGATGTTACTCATCTAAAGAGGCCTTTTTAATTGACATTCCTTGCGATGACGAACCAGATCTCGATAATGAACATATTTTACCTTGGATAAGCTTCACGATATCGACGTCATAAAGGATGAAGCGATCCAGCAGTTATTAATGCCTCCGAAAATTGCGAGTAGTAAACGAACAGAAAGTATTTTGTCTTAAACAAGAATAAAACGAAGACCTTGTCAAGTAAATCAGGATCCTATTCTATACTTGTTGAGAAGGTGAGTGATAGTGATTTAAACTTGGAGGAAGTCAGTGAATTATATACTGTGTATATACACGAGAAACAACAGCGGTGGAATCAAACGAAGATTAACTCCTACTAAAGCGAAATTAAAGAAGGATGCCCTATGGAGAAGAACTCATGAGATGCTGTACAAAACACTAACCATTGGACTTGTATGGTCCCATTGAGGATGTATGGTGATGTTTGTGCTGAAAAAGGAAGCCACATTGACATAAAAACATAACTATATTTCGTACACAAAATATTTATAAAAAATGATTGCAAACAAAAATCCGTTTCGACTTACAACGTTGTGGTTCTTTTTGCACCACTAGTCATTTTTAACTTATTATTTTAAGTACTTTTTTTTTTAATTAATTTAAATGAAACATTAAGAAATGGTTGGTATTTTATAAACATATAAGTAAGCATAAAATTCAATCCTTCTGTTTGAACAATATTTGAAAAAATGTCAAATTTCAAACTTTTAAGGTTTAAACTGGGGCCAACTTCACTTTCTTTATGATACTTGTGGATGCTCCTCCTTATTGTTTAAAAGAAGATAGGAAGATAGTGGCAAAAACTAAGTCGAAAATCTACCTGCCCCTTGATCCCTCTTGCCCCCTGTCCACTACTTGAGGTACAGCGACATTAGTCTAGGTGAAACAAAAAAAAATATAAATATAAAAAACTATATATATATATACACATATATATATAGATAAACCGATGCACGATCAAGCTCGCAAAGTCTTCAATGTCAGAAGACGACGAGGGAAAATGAGAATCCAAGGCAGACCTGATCCCATATTTATTGATCAAGTAGAAGGAGATTTCTAATGGCTTAGTACAGGGCTATATATACATTACTGAAGAAGGCAGGCTAGAGATCAAGTCGCCTGGAGAAGATTATGCGTCTATAATATGCTTTAGGGCCCGATTGACTTAATAAGTTAACAACACCTCAACTTTTGCTACGACTAGGCTTTCCAATTTCGCTAAAATAATAATATTACCAATGCAATTTTTTCAGTGTATTCATTAAAAGCGCAACTGTATTTTCTTCGAAATTTAAAATCTTTATCTTAATAATTAATTTATATTTTCACTTTATCTCAAAAAGAAATTTTTAAAGTTAAAAATTCTTTAATACTTTTAATAAAAATCAGAATCCAATTTAAAACAAATTTTCAAAGTTTCCTTTACATCCTTCGAAAATTCATCAAAATTTATATCTAAATCTTCATAGATGCAGAAAAAGCAAGCCATATACTTTTAATAATAAAATCATCTTCAATAGTAAAAGGATAAATATGCTTAATTTTTTGTTCTCCAACACACTTAAAGCGACATAAATCCTTAATTACAAAGGCAATTTTTTTCTCCAAGATTCTCTTGACTACTATTCCTGCAACAGAGTAAGTGGAAGGGAGACCAACAAAATAATCATCACCAGTCCTTTTTTTTTGAAGACTGATAATTGCTTCTTAAATTAATTTTGTTGGTTCAGCATAACAAAAAAATTGCATACCAAATGGAAGGACGAAAGCAAAAGAAAAACTATAAATAGTCGGACAGTAGAAGAACCAAAGAAAAAAACAAAAAAAGAACGAAAAACCATCTTTTCATGTCCTTAATTATTATTAGAAACATTCCTCTGTCGAGTGTCCAGGCTCTTTTTCTCTAGATATCCTTTTAAAATCATTTTAAATGCGGTTAAGTTGTCACAGGACCAAAATCGTGGTCAGAAAATAGTTTTGAGAAGGAATTTCCAGTTCATAAAGTTGGCGAACGGGCTTTCAATCTAATCCTCCCATTCGTGTTCGTGATGTCCTTCGGTAATTAGTGAAGCATTTAATTTCTTGCCAAAAGGGTTCATAGTTTTTTTTTTTTTTTAATTAATTTAAATGAAACATTAAGAAATGGTTGGTATTTTATAAACATATAAGTAAGCATAAAATTCAATCCTTCTGTTTGAACAATATTTGAAAAAATGTCAAATTTCAAACTTTTAAGGTTTAAACTGGGGCCAACTTCACTTTCTTTATGATACTTGTGGATGCTCCTCCTTATTGTTTAAAAGAAGATAGGAAGATAGTGGCAAAAACTAAGTCGAAAATCTACCTGCCCCTTGATCCCTCTTGCCCCCTGTCCACTACTTGAGGTACAGCGACATTAGTCTAGGTGAAACAAAAAAAAATATAAATATAAAAAACTATATATATATATACACATATATATATAGATAAACCGATGCACGATCAAGCTCGCAAAGTCTTCAATGTCAGAAGACGACGAGGGAAAATGAGAATCCAAGGCAGACCTGATCCCATATTTATTGATCAAGTAGAAGGAGATTTCTAATGGCTTAGTACAGGGCTATATATACATTACTGAAGAAGGCAGGCTAGAGATCAAGTCGCCTGGAGAAGATTATGCGTCTATAATATGCTTTAGGGCCCGATTGACTTAATAAGTTAACAACACCTCAACTTTTGCTACGACTAGGCTTTCCAATTTCGCTAAAATAATAATATTACCAATGCAATTTTTTCAGTGTATTCATTAAAAGCGCAACTGTATTTTCTTCGAAATTTAAAATCTTTATCTTAATAATTAATTTATATTTTCACTTTATCTCAAAAAGAAATTTTTAAAGTTAAAAATTCTTTAATACTTTTAATAAAAATCAGAATCCAATTTAAAACAAATTTTCAAAGTTTCCTTTACATCCTTCGAAAATTCATCAAAATTTATATCTAAATCTTCATAGATGCAGAAAAAGCAAGCCATATACTTTTAATAATAAAATCATCTTCAATAGTAAAAGGATAAATATGCTTAATTTTTTGTTCTCCAACACACTTAAAGCGACATAAATCCTTAATTACAAAGGCAATTTTTTTCTCCAAGATTCTCTTGACTACTATTCCTGCAACAGAGTAAGTGGAAGGGAGACCAACAAAATAATCATCACCAGTCCTTTTTTTTTTGAAGACTGATAATTGCTTCTTAAATTAATTTTGTTGGTTCAGCATAACAAAAAAATTGCATACCAAATGGAAGGACGAAAGCAAAAGAAAAACTATAAATAGTCGGACAGTAGAAGAACCAAAGAAAAAAACAAAAAAAGAACGAAAAACCATCTTTTCATGTCCTTAATTATTATTAGAAACATTCCTCTGTCGAGTGTCCAGGCTCTTTTTCTCTAGATATCCTTTTAAAATCATTTTAAATGCGGTTAAGTTGTCACAGGACCAAAATCGTGGTCAGAAAATAGTTTTGAGAAGGAATTTCCAGTTCATAAAGTTGGCGAACGGGCTTTCAATCTAATCCTCCCATTCGTGTTCGTGATGTCCTTCGGTAATTAGTGAAGCATTTAATTTCTTGCCAAAAGGGTTCATAGTTTTTTTCTTTCTTTTCTTATATCGAGAAAAACCATTGAAAAAAGAACGACAGAAAAAAAAATAGAATGGATGAAGATGATGATGAGAGCCATGACGTTGATAATGATAATAAGGACGATGACGATGGGTGATAGTAAAGTTCTTGGAAAGTTTTTCTCTAATAAAAGCAAAAAAGGACATTCACTTGTATTTTATAAATTCATGTAAGATATACAAGAAGAACGAGAGATTTTTAAACTAAATATTACCACAAATGAATTGCCACTTGGGCGGCTCAGGCAGGACCAAAAATGAAATGACTGTAAAGATACTTCTTAAGATTAACGATGATAGTTTTACTCAAATTACTAACTGCGTTGTAGGGTGAATTTGATGTCCTGTTGGTTTTGTGTTAAGGATGGAATTTAACCAATTTTAAGAAAGTCCAACGACCGAAGATGAAAAGTTGAACAAACTCAATTCTTTTCCTTTTTCTTTGCAGATGAAATTCATTGGACTGGTTAAGATCTCTGGAATTTTTCATGTCCCAAAAAAAAAGTTAAAGTAGCCAGGACTTACTCTTGACCATTATTTTCATCTTGAAGTTTTACTATTGCTGCATCATGGCAGATAGAAAAATGTATCTTAAGACCACTTTACATTCATTTTTGACTGGCATTGCAGCAAATTGCAAGGACTACGGATGGTTAGTTTGGTTCCTAGAAGGTAAAGGGTGGTGCATATATATATGTGATACTCTTATACCAATGCAGACAAATTGTTAAAAGTTGATAAAACTGAGAACTGAGCATCAGCAAGTGAAATGTGTGGACAAAGTGTCTCGGAGTTTATTTGATTTTCTTGAGGGTTGCTCGGCTCGTTTATTTATTGTGCTTGAAATGTTTGCATGTCATTGCCATTGAGATGTATATTGTATTGGATTTATGTATGAATGTTATTGTGTGCATATATATTGTTTGCTGTCTGAAGGTTTTGTCCAAATAAATATGAATGTAATACTGTTTGTTTTCTGTTTGAAAATCAATATACAAAAAGGTCTTTTATTTTAAAAATTAAAAATGGGGAGAAAAAGAAAGAATCTTGATGTTCTGAATTTTGAAGAATAAAGTAAATATTTTATAATGTCTACCAATATATCAGTTCTATTGATCCAAATCTTGAATAAAAAACATTGATACAAAAATGCAAATGGATGTCGAAAACTGTAAGTCTTTAAATTGTGATATTGGGATATTTATTCAAAACTATTCTTTTGACAAATTTAGTTCAATTGAACTATCCAGTTTGTAAGATTTTTTAGTTTCTTTGCTCTTTATTTAATTCGAACTTGGTTTGAATTATTTTGGTTTGGGGTCATATGATTGAATTAAACTATTTAGTTCAAATGAACTATCTTTTTCAAATGAATTATTGTGTTATCTAATTCAAATGAACTATCTTGTTCAAAAGAACTATATAATTCACATGAATTATCAAGATAAAATAAACTGTGAATGAACTATGTTGTTTATACAAATTATATAGTTCAAATTAACTATCTCGTTTTTAAAAGAACTTTTTAGTTCAAATGTACTATCGAGTCCAATATTATTATCTAACTCATTTTACAGTTGTAGATCGTTAAATCATTAATTAGTTCACTTTTCATTACATTCGAACTTAGTTTTTTATTATTCATCATAATAACACCTAGCGGGTGGCATGCACAATTGCACCATCTACCTTGAACTATCGTTAGAGTACCAGTCTAGTCAGCGCCTTACGTTGAGTTCTTAAATTAAGAATTTAACTGAAGATGGTTTATGGCGATTGGTTTTTCTTAGAAGGTTGTCATAGAGTAACTAGAGAATCTTTCAAAAACGGAAAATGTTTTAAAACAGATAGAAATGGCTTGGTGTGACACCACGTACGACAGTTTGTTGTCACGAGTTATATGTGAATATGAGCTTAAGATCTGTTTCATATGTCACATGTTATATGTTATTCAGAATATTAGTGGAATAAATGCACCTTGACTTGAGTCAGTAAATTTGAGATAGTAAAAGAAATGTAACAGCTTTAAGGTTAAATTTTAATTTTTTTAAAAAGGCACTTAGACCACTATAACTGTTCTGAACGCCCTTATGTCATGTCTCATATGTCATGTCACATGTCATAAAATATTCGATTTTTTTTGTTCGTTTTATTTTTTTTTTTTTCTTAAGCCTAGTATGCAGCTAAAGTGAAACGAAATTTTCTTTCGTCTTCAAAAACACAGACGAAATGTAAACGAAACAGTACCGGACATTTTTTTATGTAGAATGTCGCACTTAGACCACTATAATTGTTCTGAACGCCTCATGTCATATGTCATAAAATATTCGAAGTTTTTTTTCGTTTTATTTTTTTTTTCTTTCGTCTTCAAAAACACAGACGAAATGTAAACGAAACGGTACCGGACAATTTTTTATGTAGAGTGTCGCACTTAGAGCACTATAATTGTTCTGAACGCCTCATGTCATATGTCATAAAATATTCGAAGTTTTTTTTCGTTTTATTTTTTTTTCTTTCGTCTTCAAAAACACAGACGAAATGTAAACGAAACGGTACTGGACAATTTTGTATGTAGAATGTCGCACTTAGACCACTATAATTGTTCTGAACGCCTCATGTCATATGTCATAAAATATTCGAAGTTGTTTTTCGTTTTATTTTTTTTTCTTTCGTCTTCAAAAACACAGACGAAATGTAAACGAAACGGTACCGGACAATTTTTTATGTAGAATGTCGCACTTAGACCACTATAATTGTTCTGAACGCCTCATGTCATATGTCATAAAATATTCGAAGTTTTTTTTCGTTTTATTTTTTTTTTCTTTCGTCTTCAAAAACACAGACGAAATGTAAACGAAACGGTACCGGACAATTTTTTATGTAGAATGTCGCACTTAGACCACTATAATTGTTCTGAACGCCTCATGTCATATGTCATAAAATATTCGAAGTTTTTTTTCGTTTTATTTTTTTTTTCTTTCGTCTTCAAAAACACAGACGAAATGTAAACGAAACGGTACCGGACAATTTTTTATGTAGAGTGTCGCACTTAGAGCACTATAATTGTTCTGAAGGACTCATGTCATATGTCATATCTCATATATCATGTCATATGTCATAAAATATTCGAAGTTTTTTTTTTTTTCTTAAGCCTAGTATGCAGCTGAAGTGAAACGAAATTTTCCGTCGTCTTCAAAAACACAGACGAAATATAAACAAATTTTTATGTAGAGTGTCACCATTTGTAAAAATAAATATTTTTAAAAACACTTAAAACAAATAAAAAGAACATAACTCCATTTTTATAATAATGATAACCCTAAAAAACACGAAAAAAATAGAAACGTCAAATTTTTAGCGAGCAATTAATGTCAGGGTCAATTCATTTGTGTGCGAAAAGAGTGAAGAGAATAGTGGAGACTTTAATCGGTTATCTACCGTTTCACCGTGGAGCTGCGTACCACAAAACGGAAAGAAGGACGGAAAATTTCTATTATGATTTCATTGTGTCATTTTTATACGGAATTTTTCGTATCACTTCATCTGCATACTAGGCTTTAAATAAAATCAACAATTTTTATTTCCACACTTAAATACTCTCTTGCAAACCACACTGTTTGTTTTCACATTACTTCTTAACTCTTGATGGACTTGCAATGTTAACAAAAATAACTAAGTCAATATTCATGATATTTCTGTTATGTTCGTAAAAGTACATCACATTATTTGTTTTAGTTTTTCTCTCAAATCATGCATTTCGTTTAAAATGCATTTAAAATCCTTTCATTTGCATCAACAGTAGCAGAAACAACAAATATACTCATCAAGTTTAGTTTAACCTTTCAAAAAGTTAATTAGAAATTCTGAAAATGTTGCTTCAATTATTCTTGTACTAGGGAAATAACTGGGAGTGGAATGCATAATAAAGCAAATAGTTTAGCTTAAATGACTTCCAAGAGAATTGAGTATTGTTTGAGGCGGTCCATAATCCAATGAATGAAGAACACAAATTGTTTTGTTCATTAATGCATCCAGTCACCTTCTTCTTGTTGGGTTGTTTATTCTTTAAAACAAACCCTATGTTCTAAGTAGAGATTTAATTAAGTTAAATTGTTTTTCAGTGTTAAATTTAGTTTTTAGTGAATGGACTTAACTCAACATAGTTGGAAGAATACATTTGGAAATAAAATTAATTTGAAAGTTGAATGCTGTTTTGATTAGTCAAAACAAACTGGCATTAAAATGTGTTTTTTGATGTTTCTGGAACATATTGTGTAAATTCAGGACCCCAATGTTGTTCGAATTGGGCGAAAACAGTCCAGGAAAGCAAAACTATGAATCTCGAGAAATAAATCCATTTTGTTACTTTAAATAATTAAAATTCAGTGATGTATACACTATGAAACACACTAACAAACATGTGAGCAGCAATGATGGCGAAAAATTAAGTAGTAGAGTAGAGTTATGCTGGGGAACATCACTTTATCCCGTGAAACAATATCCCGAGTAACGAAATCCTGCAGAAAAATATTGAAAAAAATTGTGAAAATTGAATTAAATTAAAAAAAAAAATCACGAAATCCTGCAGAATTTTACTACTTTTTTGTGGGATGCGGGATTTTTCAACACTTTATTAAAAAAGTACTATTTTTGAATATCTTCATGTTGTAACTGATTTATGTTCGCTCTTGTTGATTCTCATTTTTTGAGGCATACAAAACTTTGGAAACAGGCGCCTGTCAGACGACTGGACATACCCTAAGCGGAGCAACGAAGTTGCGTGAGCGAGTAGTTTATCCAGAAAGGGAGTTAAAATGTTTGAACCCGCGAAGCGCCGCGAAGCGGGCCTCCCAGGTACTGTTTAATAAAAAAAAAGTACTGTATTCAAAAAGGTAGTAAATATGCAGGATTTTGTAACTCGGGATTTTGTGATATATGATATTGTTTTATAGGATTTTGTGCTTCAGGATTTTGTTAAATGGGATTTTGCTGAACGGGATTTTGAGAAGCGGGATATCGTAGTCAACCCGTTATACTGATTCGTAACTCTATATTATAAAAATACATGCAACCATTTTAAAATCCAAAAGCCACACAGCGAATGTCACAATCAATTTATTGGAAGCCAAGTTTTGAGAACGTGTTATCTCACGAAATGGTCCAGTCGCTCGGTCGTGTGATTTGACGCCATTAGACTATTTCCTGTGGGGCTACGTCAAGTCTATGGTCTATGCCAACAAGCCAGCGACGATTGATGATCTTCGTACGAATATCGAACGTGAAATTGCAGCACTATCGGCCGATTTATGCTTGAAAACCGTCGAAAATTGGGTTCAGCGTCTGGACTTCTGCAAGCGTGCCCGTGGTGGCCATGCAAAAGAAATTGATTTCCATACATAATGGCATCGAACGTACTTTCACAGGAATAAAGAATTTCATTGAAATCCAAAACCATTTTTGTTTTATTTAAAAAAACGTTTGTAGCGCTCTTATTGAAAAACCCGGTAGCATTAGTTTTGCAACTTGAGTTTCATAACAGTCAACTCAAGTACAAAGAGTCTGAAATAAACTTCTTCATATTCTTTAACCAGATTATCAAGTCCAGATTTTCTATCAACCAAAAGGCGGTCGCCATTTTGTAAGGTCTAGTTTATTCCGAGCAATTTACAATAAGAGTTTTTTAATCTTCAAAATGATCTTGAAATTATTTGAGTTCTAGTAACAGTGTGTCAGCTGTGAATTGCTTGTTTTTTTTTTTTAATGAGTTTTGATGTTCAAATATTATGTTAAGGCCATCAATGTTTCATATTTTGAATATTACAATCACCACATGAAGCAATTTTTCATCTAGAAAACATTTTTGAAGTTTTTTTTTTTTAAATTTATAATTAAGTTCTTGTATCCTTTTTCAAAATCCAATCAATTTAACTGCAAACATATTTTTTGTTTATTTTCTAATTTCCTATTTTAAGGATGAAATTTTATTTGTTTTAATAGCGTCATGATGGAAAAATGGTCTATAAAACTGACCCACAATATTTGAGTTATTTAATTTGAGGTATGGGCTTTAATTAAAAGTTAGATGCTTCCGGGAATTTATATACACAAGACGAATACATACATACATAGTATATTTTGTACAGATTAGGTCATGGCAAATTTAATTTAATATAGAAATGTTGTTCGTATATATATATATGTAGTTACAAAATAGTTGGCAATTGTTTGAATGTTGTTGACTTTGAAAGTTTTCTTGAAATATGATTTTGGATATATGTGTGTATGTATATGACGATTCTAAGGGCTCAAATTACTGTCAGAATGGGTGTTCATATGATGTGACCATGTGAGATAGTAAAATGTATATATATTTACGAAGTAAGTCAATTTAAAAGTAGAAAGAGGAATGTTCATTTTGGAAAATCTACTTAAAGTGTCAAGAATCTCTCGTCTAATTTTCCGGAACAAAAGATACAGTATAGAAATAACTTTGTTATTTGTTTATGGATTTTGAATTAATTACTTGTTAGAAGTTTAAGACAGAACGGAATATGGAAACAATTTTGATAAGAATCGTTAGCAATAAACTTAGAGAGACCATGCCATTTCATAAAGGAAACTTATACATTAAGATTCATATCACTTTTTTAGCAATTTAAATTTAAGTTAAATTTGTTAGAAGCTAAATCGACTTTGGTTAAACACAATAATTTCTTTTCATGATAATAAATTCACATGAGGAGAAATTTTACGAGCAAAATTGTGTGCATCGGTTTAATCAACCAGAAGGGTCCTTATCCCAATTTTTTTCCATTAAACATTTCCTAAAGCTACAAGATTCACCTACAATACAGATATAAATCATCAAAATATAACCATCCTCTGTTTCCGCAATTCAAAAACACAATTTCCACTTAAAGTCCTTAAAGTACCCATACATATACACACTTTCACAAAATCCAAAAAACCGTAACTATATGCTATCTCTTCTCTTGGAAGAATTTATTCGTTTAACCTAGATGATTCATAATAACCATAAACACGAAACTCGTGGCGGTTATAACTGTCAAAAGTAAATTTCATGCTGCAACTCAATTTCATGTATATCCTCCGAAAAAAAAACAAAACCAAAAAAAGTATGGGAGTCCCTCGCAGTTTGGGATGTTGGAAAAAGCAACAGACGAGCTTACTCGTTGCTGTTGGTCGTTCTTTAGGAATTATAATTACTATGGTCATTATACAACATGAAAGGTCATGGAAAATATACATTTAGGTAGGTTATAACTTATGTTCCACCATATCATAATATCAAAAGAATAAAAAAAAAAAAAAAAACTTACCACTGCGGATGAGTTAGTACATCCTTCCCACTGAAACTGTAAATTCGTGGCGTTTGCGAGAAGAATCCACCCTGTCCGTTGAATATATTATTCCAGGAACTAAAGAGGACATCTCCTCGTGTATTCACAACCGGTAGATTGCGGTCACTCTCTCGAACGATTGCATGGATATGTTGTGTTCTGAAAAAAAAAAAGAAAAAGGATTTTATTAGTTTTTAAAATGATAAATTAATTAATTAATTTTATTAGAAATAAAAATAAGTGCTTACGGCGACGACAAACACAGAAAATACTGGTTTTTGACTCATCATATAACTAAAACACTCATTTTTGTGTGATAATAACTTAGCAATCCAATAATACCATCAACATCGTTTGATCCTTCTTGTTATTACATTTCTTATATTCTCAAAAGAAATGGTTTTTTAGTAAGAATGTTGACAACATTTTTATGGATTAGAGAAAAAAACTTACGATAAAGCGGGCTTATAACTAAAAAAATACAACTTTATTGGATGCTGTACCTCAGATTTTGCTAATTAGTCATTAAATTATCTTATTTTAAATATAAGACCAATATTTTAGCTACAAAATCCAATAAACGCTAAAAAAATCTCCTCTGAAGATTTCAAAAGATCGCATTTTAAAATAATAAGAAAATGTTCCAAGTTACCTCACCTGTTCTGTGGTGTTAGTTGTAACATAATTAGGGGTAGGTTGTAACACTTTATATCTTTTGTTTTATTTTCACAAAAATAAACAAACAAAATTAAAACAAAACCCATCGTTCGTTTTGTTGTCTTTGCAACAATTTTCTTTGAAAAATTCAATTTAAAAACTTTTAAACATTTTTCGACAAAGCGTGCAAAATTTCGATGATCGATTCACAATCAAATAAGACCCTCCGCTTAAGAGAATACGAATACATTTTTCTTTCATGATTTTATGACTGTTACAACTTACCCCTGTTATACTTTAAGTCTCACCATCCCCTCCTTTTGAGTAAACTTCTCTTTTATTAATAATGGTAGAATTCCATTTATGATTTTTTTTTCGAAGATCTTTCTAATTGAGTTAAAATGAAATTTGTTTGAGATATTCAGTTTATAAATCTCTCCCTTTGATGACCATTTCTCCAGAAAAAACTTAAGAAACACATCGTTTTATGTTTTTACTTGCGATTTACTATACGGCAAGTTTTGTATACGTAAAAAAAAAGTTTTGAGATAACAATCAAACATGACATTACAATAATAGAGAACACGAAAAAAGTAGGTCCGACAATTCTGTCTGTCCGTCTGTCTTTCCGTCTGTCAGTCTGGATGTATCGACACGTACAGCCTAAACGACTGGGCCAATTTTCTTTAAACTTGGTACTCTGTATTTTTAGAGTAAAATGCCCAGGCGTATTTTTGATTTTTATCCTAGGTCTGAAAATAACGGCATCTGACATATGTATAAACGTAACAGATAATTCAATTTTACTTGGAAAAAATACGACCGATTTTGATAAAATTTAACATGACTGATTTTTTGAAAACGGTGATGTTTTTCGACAAAACAACTAGATTTTTAACGGTACCTGCCATACAAGCGTTTTAGACAGTTCCATTTTTCTCGTAAAAAATACGATCGATTTTTATTAAATTTCGTACAATGGATTTGTAGCCAAAGGTTGTGTTTTAATTTTTCAGAATAAGTTTACATATTAACGGTACCTGGCAAATAAGCCTTAAAAACAATCCAATTTTTCTCGTAAAATATACAATCGATTTTGGTTAAATTTAGTGTGACTGATTTTTTTTTCCAATAATGAACTTTTTCGTTAGAAATTTATTTTTAAAATCACCTTACTAACGGTACCTGCCATAAAAACGCTATAGAAACTATTTTTACTTCCGATTATTTATTATAGTGACTTGCTTAGTATCCTAAGCCAAAGGTTAGTAATCTTACACAAGAGCAAGTTTGTCCGACCCAGTCGTGCCCTTTTATTTTCTTATGAATGACACAATAATATAATATATAAATTAAAATCAGCAAAAAAGTTTGCGGAAAAACCCATACATTTGATAATATACTTAGAAAAGCCTGCAGTTTTGGTCGTAGAAATGAAAATTTTCAACAGTATGCAACTTTTAGCAAATGAAATGTTTTGTTTTACCTGTATGCAAAGCAGTTAAAATTCTGTAAAAACAAAAAATATTATTTTCTCAGAACACATAAGAAGTTATTTTCATTTTTTGTTGATTCGGCTTTTTTTCGTGGAAGGTTGATTTAAGAAATGCAAAGCAATATAAACTATAGTTTAAGTTCTAAATGCATATTTTGTACTTTTTTTTTTGTAAGAGAACAAAACTGATAGAAATTAGTCTCTTTAATACAATTTCGGATAGGGGCATGTGAAAATGCACTGACATCATGTGTCATCGTAGCTACATTAGGATGTCTTCATCTTAACGAATTTTGTGTGAGTTGAGTATCCTGAAGGAGGAATTATGAAGAATTGTGTTCCTTTATCGCCAAGTATATTTATTAATTATAACTTTAAAATCACGTTTTCACAGTAAATCCAAGCCCGGGAAACTTAATCAAAATAGATACATCTGACACTTTTCCCAAACAGAAAAAAACAGATTTAAAGTGACCGGCATAAACATTTTGACAGTAAGGTAGGGTATGATATGTACACCTATGTAAGTCTCTCTTCAGCGATGATCTTTTATAATGTGTACGTTTTAAAATTTTAGATTGACAATAGTTGAAAAAGTATGTTACGATCATGAATCATTAATCATTATTAATCAGCATTACATGTGTTCAAGTCCAATAATTTGATAAAATTGTGCAAGAAGTCTGCTTTTCATGTGTTTTTTTAAGTAGCAAAAGCGTTTTGACAGATCTTTTAAGACTTACTGTTCGGATGAGAAAAAGCTAAAGCGTGTTGGTTGGAATCAGAGAAGGACCTATTTTGAGAACAGTATTTTCCCTCATTTAGCCTAGATGAGCAATTTTCTAAGAAATTGACTTAAAACGAAAAAAGGTGGAATTAAAAAACAACGGTTTTTACCCAGAAATCTCTTTCTTTTATTTTATTTTTAAATTCAGTTATTTTAGTAAACAGATTAAAAAAAAAATATTTTCAAACTCAACATTTACAAAATATTTCCTTTATTTGATTTAGAGTTGGAATTTGCAGATGTTGCCGCATTGAAATAATTGGACTAACTTATACGAATTTTTAGAACAAAAAAAAGAAATCTGACAACAGCGTTTATTGAAATTACAATTCGGCAAGCAAAAAAAAGTTCACTCCCCCTTAACGTTACATTTTTTTGTTAATGTTCCTACACTACTAAATAATATTAAGTAAATAATAGAATCAAAGCATCGGTGAACACACCCAATCTCCCACTCCCATTTTGCATGCACAGACACAAATGTTGTCTGTGTGAGTGAAGCTTTTTCTTAATCTAAAATATAATAAAAACCAGAAGAGTGGGCCTACTACAAAATATGATCGCCTGATGCCTTTCTGAACATTGGTTTCATTTTGTGTGCAGAAATTTGAGTTTCAGCAAAAAATAACTAGAAGTCTTTAGTTAGTTCCTTTAGCAAGCACATTTAAACATATACGTTTTCTCAGCAAAACAACAAGAAAATTGACAACAGGGTAAAATGATATTCCATTGCTGCAAAAAAATAAAAAAAAGAAAACAAAACAAAAAACACTCCTCCTAACGTTATATTTTCTTGTTTGCGCACACATCGAAATGAGATTTGGTAAAAAAAAGAATACAAGTTTGTTGTTGCTTTATTTCCAAGTTTAAATCGGTGATCACACACAAACTCATAAACACTCTCCATTTAAATGCACAGACACAAGTGTTGTCTGTATGAGTGTAGATTTTCGTCGTCTAAAATCTAACAAAAATCAGAAGAGTGGGCCTGCTACAAAACATGATCGCCTGTTGAATTTCTGAAAACTGGTTTCATTTTGTAGGAGAAATTGAAATAAATTTGAGTTTCATCGAAACATAACTAGATGTCGTTAGTTAGGCAAGCAATTAAATTTGTCTTATTAAAAGTGTGGGTTTGCAAGAAAAAGTTTTATTGGACTAACTTATACGTATTTTTAGAAAAAAAAAACAAGAAATCTGACAACAGCGTATAGTGAGATTACAATTCGGCAAGCAAAATAAAGTTCACTCCTCCTTAACTTTACATTTTTTTGTTAATGTGCCTACACATCTAAATAAGATTAGGTAAATAATAGAATCAAATCATCGGTGAACACACCCAACCTCACACTCAAATTTTGCAAGCACAGACACAAATGTTTTCTGTATGAGTGAAGCTTTTTCTTAATCGAAAATATAATAAAAGTCAGAAGAGTGCGCCTACTACAAAACATGATCGCCTGATGCCTTTCTGAAAATTGGTTTCATTTTGTATAGAGAAATAGAAATAAATTCGAGTTTCAGCGAATAACTAGATGTCGCTAGTAACTTCCTTTAGCAAGAATATATAATTTGCCGAATTAAAAAAAGAAAAGAAAAAAAAAACACAAAAATCACTTCTCCTATTAACGTGAGATTTTTGTCTGCGCACACATCGATTGAGATTTGGCAATAGAATTTGTATGCATATATGTGTAGAAATGTGTGAGATTTTAATACTTACCACACATATTGCGTTGTTGTTGTTGGTTTATTTGCCACGTTGAAATCGTGAACAATGAACCCACACAAGCTCACAAACACTCGCATCTTGAATGCACAGACACAAAAGTGTTAAGTGTTAAGTGTATAAGTGTAGCATGATGCGTCGTAAAATTTAAAAGTATGGGCCTACTAAGAAACATGATCGCCTGATGCCTTTCTGAAATTTGTTTTCATTTTGTATGAAGATATTGAAATAAATATCATAAATACATATGAGCTACGTACTTATTTTATTTTTTCAAGTTTGGATGTTGCCAGATTGAAACAATCGTACTACCATATATGTTTTATTAAAACTCGCAGTCTGTTAAAATAATTATGCTAAAACAAATTGGTAGTTTTTATTTTGACTTGCAAGATTATTAATTATTATTTTTTGCAGTTACTATATGACAAGTTATGCATGTAAAAAAAAGATAATTTTGTCTGCCTTAAACTACTTATACGTTTAAACGATTTTCTTCAAACTTGGTAATTAGTAGTCTAGGAGAAATATGTATCTCCGGAGGTTTTTTTTATTTTTGACCTAGGTATTAACATATTAACATAACGGTAACGATAAATCCATTTGTTTGATAAAATTTCATTTGAAATGCCAACAGTGATTAAAGTTGTTTTTTAGAAAAAAAAAAAAGAAAATGTCATAGAATTGTTCTTTTTACCGACTATCTTTTGAACGGCTTCACTGATTTTGACAAAATTTAATACTGCTAAATTCCTGCTAAACTCTATTAATAGGTACTAGGTAGATACTGTAAAAAAAATGAAAAAAAAAATAAATTTTAGAAAACAGATTTTTTTTTTTAAACTAAAATTATCTTTGAAATGTCAGACGAATTTTTTTTATTGTTTTGGTTTTTTTTTTTTTGGTTATAATGTGTATTGAAGTTTTTTAAACACATGTAAATATATGAGCACTTCTAGTTTTTTTTGAAAAAAAACCAGTTGAATCTTCAATTTTGAAAGTCTAAAAATAAATGCCATATTTTTTTTCATTTGCTTTCCATTTTCTTTGTTTCATACAATTTTAAAGCATATTAAGAACTAAGATATTTCTAAGTTTTAAAGTAGGTTGCCATATGTGTCAGTAATAGGGCGACCCAGTTGTGGCCTTTATTTTGATCGTAATTTAATTTTGCCCCTGACTCGAAAAAATAAATTTATTGCTGTGCAAACGAAAACGTAGGGAAAGGTGTGGCCTACACCTACAATGGCACACTTTTGACAAAAAAAAATTAGAACCACACAGAATTAACACGTTTTGTGAATGTATAGTTCTTATGTTTATAGAACTGCACCGAAATAAAGGAAATATTAAGAACTTTAAGCTCTGAAATTTGACATGTCGAACTGTTTCATCACAGTTGCAGCCAAAAATACCCGATTTTGTTGTTTGTTGTTTGTTGTAGAAAAACTTAACTTTTTCGATTCTTTAACTTTTTAGCTTGTGCTGTCGAGCTTTTATTTTTCTGTCTAGTGAGGAACACACTTTCTAGTTAAACAATCTGATTTTTATTCGCTACCGCGTGATGTTCCGCAAGGTTCTCTCTTGGGTCCTTTCTTGTTTTTTTTTTTCTTTACGTTAATGAACTGTTTATTTCTATATAGTTAAATATGTCTCTATGAAAATTAATACCTATGGCTGGCAATTATATTTCAGTTGTACGGTGAGCAGATTTGGAAAGCATTTCGCGTTGGTCCCAGCAAAAGGGTCCTTGTTCAATCTCAAAATATCAACTTAACGACAGGCTAAAAGTGTTGAATTATCGTTATAAGTGCATGTCTTACTCAAAACTTAACATTCATTTCGGATTGCATAAGTTTCACAAATAAACTCCTCATATTTATGTTGAACATAATATTCCATTAAAAAATGTCAAAGCAACAAACAAGAAGTACATTTTTGATTATCAGCAATCTCCATCCAAGCAGTTTCATACCTTTGATAAAGTCATATATGAGAAAAATATTTCACTTCATGAAATTTCATCCTCATTCAACAACACAAATGCCCAACAACATTCAGAAACAGTGTTTCGTTTGCTGTCCATAACATCGCATATATCCGGTAAATACCAAAATGGTTTCATTATAATCGTTTTTTGGGAATTCATATACATTTTCTTAAAGCCACAAAATTCAAATTGCAATTTCAATGGTATTTTCATATCGATTGTGAGTCCTACATTGAACTCCATGCACATGCAATTTTTGATGCGTTGGATTTAGAAAATTTTCGGTATCACAAAATCAGAACGAGTTTTGATGACGTGTTCCCGGAAAATAAACACCAAAAACTACTACTTGGCTTTTCAATCTGAATGGTTAGTGTGGTGGTTAATGGTCGTCCTGAAAACACCTTTCATTTGTATAGAGAATTTATATGGGTCAACCATGTTGGAGCTGCCAAACATGAGTATTTTATCTGCAGTGTGGAAATGGAAACATTTCTATGGAATAGATTTAGATTTCAAAACACGAATCCAGGAGTTGTATTTTTTTTTACTAAATAAAGTTCGCCTATACAACAACATACATATCTATATAAACACGATAAACGATATCATCCTATTTCTATTTTTGCTTCGTTTGAGATTTTACTAATGTGACCTAATTTGTTGGACAAATTGTCCCATTCCGACTATCGTAACGCAACCACCCCTAACAAACTACCCCCTTCTTACTTCAGCCTCATTTTCATGATTCATGATTCGTCCATAAACATCTGAGCAGGTGCAATTTATTCTGCACAAATTTATATACCTACCCTACATGACATACACACAACCTAAACTCATTTACATCGAGATGAAGATTTGTTAGCATTTTGTTACCAATTTGCATACAAAGCAAAGAAAAAAAAAAAAAAGAAGATAAATAGAATGAAATATTTTTTTTTCACACATCTTAAGCAGCACACAAAAGCCATGCGATTCAACCGACCGACCGACCGCTTTGCAATAAATCATTTAAATTTCTTTTATCCTAAAATAGACACATATACACCGGTGAAGAAAATATAAAAAATTAAAAAAAAAATCGAGAATGAGAATTGTTCAAATGGTCTTCATAATGGAGGAAGGCTGCCTTAAGGCTCTGCAATCTTCATTTGCACATATTCAACTATCTTTCTATATGTACTGTGTACATACATCTAATTCATCGCTACTCGTTTGCACACTTTGGGGTCAAGTTGCGAATTTACACAACCTTGCTAGCAAATTGGCAAAGTACAATGTTAAGCGGTGTTCTGTTAGCAGATCCTTGTTAAAGGGGCGCACTTGGAAATCTGGAGCGCCTTAAATTTTTTTTAAGCTTTGGTTATATTTGTATAAAATAAAACTTAGTATTTAAAAAAAATAGAAATTGCTGCAAACAAACGAATTTGCCTAACATATTTGTTTGCGGTCCAATTCGTCAATTTTGTTAAGGCAAACTATTTATATCGTTTGTTTGTATTTGCTGCAAATCAAATTCGTTAGTAAGAAACGTTAGTCATTGTTTTTCGAGACGCTTGAATGAATGAATGAATAAATACTATAAAAACCGCCTTTTCTCTTGTTTTTACTTGCGTAAAACAAAATTTTATCGCTGCAATTAAGTTCGTTTGCGCATGTCAAAACCACCATCACTTTTTTTTTTTTTTTTTTAATAAATATTTATTCAATAAATATTTATTCAATGCATTTGCAGCACAAAAAACACACACAAATGTGTTTAACCTAAATGTATTCTCTTCAAATATTTTCGTTTGCGACTAACGATCTTCCACTTTTTTTGTATTTCGTTTGTGCCAGACAAATATTTATTTGCTGCAAACATATTTAATTTGATAATTTCAGTACTTTGTTGAAAATAAATTTCGACCGAAAACTAACGTTTTTTTCTTTGTTTTAATTTTTTAACGAAATTTTTTCGCTACAATTTACTTTGCGCCATAAAAATATCGTTTCCTTTTTAATTTTGTGTATTGCGCTTAAAATAAATTTCATGTTTTGTATACACCACCTTTTTTGATTTCATTTGTGTCAAAAATATATTTTTTGGTGTCAAATAAATTTCGTTTGCACCAAAAACCTACCGTCATTTCTTTTCATATTATTTGTGTCAAACAAATATTCTTTTTGTGCAAATGAATTTCATTACCAGCACAAAACAGCTTTTATTTATGTCAAACAAAATTTATTTACTGCAAATATTTTCGTTTATTGTGTCAAACAAATATTTATTCGCTGCAAATAAATTTACTTTGCACCCTAAAACACTTTGTTTTTTTTACGTCATTTTAGTTAGACATTCAGAAAAGAAACAGTTCGAAAATTATAACATTCTATGGCAAACAAAAAAGTGCGTTTGCCACAATATTTTCAAGAAAATAAAGATCCATAATATTTTTGTTTGCTATGCTTTGCAGATGGATTTATTTAAACAACTTTTTAATAAATTGGCAAAAGTGTAAAACGTTACTTTGCAAAATCGAATTGTTCATGTACGTAGATCAATCCGTGTAAAGCTGTAAAGGGACACTATTTGCTGTAAGAAATTTCACTGACTTAAGTACTGCGCCCCAATTGTTTTTTTATAATATAATCCGTCCCAATCCCTTACCTCTGTTCCCTTATCTCATATTCGCATGCTCTTATGGCCATCCCTAACCCAACCTAACCACTTGATCTGAATGCTGATGGTAGCTGTATCTTTCATATTACACTCAGACCGTTCTACTTTAAAGTTTTTGCTCTAATTAGGTAAAACTTAGAACTGCGTTTGCTGCATATGTAGATATACTTAATGTTAGAATTTGCGTACGACACACACGAAACTACTATACAAAGACGACACGACGAAGAGTGTAATCCTCTTAGTATCTGGCGTTCCGAATGTAGCACAAGGATGCAGCACGGTCATAATAGATTCAGAGTTTGCATATTAGTTAAATATTTGAGAATTCTTGTAATTTTTTGTTGTGATGTGCAGGTTTCCACAAGTTTGCAGAAATGCAGATGCTTAATGAGGTTCATGCGTGGAGCAGCTGAAAGAGTTTGTTAATCTATATTGAGTGAACATTACATTCATGAGAGTTCAATGAGGTTAATTGTACTTGTAATGATAGGTTTTTTCTATATGCCTCTTAATTATTGAGCACAGTAAGTGACACAACTGAATTTTGAAAGTTTTTTTTTTGTCTTTTGATATTAATATTTTCGTGTAAAATGATTAAATGTCAAAGAATCCATGTGATGTTAACACTCTCCTTATAAAATAATAAAATAGCTAAACAAAATTGACAGCCAAAATATTAATGAGACAAAAGAAATTTGTTTCCTTGGTTATTCATATAAAATGCACATACAAAGCCACATTGTCAGCACCCTTGAATATAAGTTGTATTACTATTAGCTTTATCACAAAACTTCACCAAGTCCCTTTTACAATAATTAACTATCACATTCAGATGTCAATCTTGAAATGACAACAACGATAAGGATAAGGTTTTCAAAATAACATGAATTAATGTAAATACCGTGGAAAATATAGAAAGTGTTTGACATTCTAATTATATTTCTGTTCCTTTTTTTTTCTATTTATATTCTGATAAATAGAAATAATCAAAAAGAAAAACATACAAGAAAATACTTAATAAAATAAAAATGGCAAAAGTATGTGATTTTGAATTAAAGAAATCTGTTCATAGACAGGATACACCAACACTCAACAGTTCAAATCAATTGAAGAGTCCTTTCTTTAGGATTTAATATTATTGAAATGGAAATACAATTATTCGTTAGAATGTGCGCTGTCTGGTGTCATGAAAGAAAAGCTAATACAATAAAATGAAACAAGCTCCGATATTTTGGTGGGTTCTTTGAGAAATAAGGTTGGTAGTTGAGAAGGAGTGAAAATGTCCACCACTGAGATACATTTTGTTTTTTTTTTTTTTATTGGAATGTGGATTAAAAAGAAGAAAAAGCAATATGTGTTGAGTGATTCATTTTGATTGAGAGAATTAAAATGATTTCAAAAAGATTGACTCAACATTCTAAAACATGAATGTTTTGAAGAAAACAAAAATACTTGTCAAGAAATGTTCAATTCCGATGCCATACAGGGTGATTCAACAAGAAGTATCATATTAATTTAATTCAAAAATGTACTAAAAAACAGACTGGTCGGAAACTTCTTAAGTCAAGTCAATTTTGATTTAAATGTTATTAAAATTCAAATAAACTTCGATTCAAAACTTGCTTTCAAAAATATGTCCACGTCACAGTTGGTATGCAGTTGGGACTTGATTATAGAGAATTATAAATTGATTATAAAAGAAGTCGAACTCAGATTTTAGAAAACGACAGAACACCTTAAACTAAAAGCATTCTAAAACATACTTTCGAACGCAGGCATACATTTGGGCGACGAGCTTTGGACGATTACTTCTGGGCTGGGGGTCTGTTATCTAGAGAGTTAGTATATAAAGCGAATGTGAGATTTAACCCCGAGAACAGAGACCTAGCTTTATTTGTTCTTTAAGTGTTGATACACCATCGAGACACAATCGCAGAATCTTGAATATAACCAGAACAGAAAAACCTGTATGGTTTAAAAATGCAAGATCTTGGAACGCTAATGAAAGACTTCATATTAAAAATGTTCACATCTAAGAAGTGCTTGACTTAAGTTGACTTTTTGGCTCTCGGAAATTACGCCAGAAGAAATTTTACACGAGGATTTTTTTTTTTTGTGCTTAAAATTGGAAAAAAGCAGATTTTTTGTGGAAAATAAGCCAAAAACATTTGAAATTGTCCCAGACAGATATTGAAAAAATGTCCCCCTCATCGCGGTGGATGTCAGGGGCTGTTGTTTCTGTTGTGATAAAACTGTCTACAATATTGACCAAGTATAGCGAATTTTAAAATGCCGAACATTTTCTGGATTTTTTTTTTCAACAATAAAAATACCAAATCTGAATTTTTACCAGAAAAGTTTGGGATTTTTTCCTGTGAAAAAAAGCCAGAATTTTATATGAAGACTTTTCTGGCGTTTTTTCTCAAAAAAAATCTAGATTAATTTCCCGGAGCCGACTTTCTGTAAAACAAAACAAAAAAACTTTGAATTTCGTGAATAATACTTTTCGAAAATTTTGGAGATCCTCCACTTTGTGGGGTTATTGCATTCTAAACGGAGTTATTTTTTCTAAACCCAAATTCAAGTGAACTAACCCATGTTTTATTAAAATCACTCATATGGTTTAATCAGTTACTATCGCGAAAGAGAGGTCAGCTTTATGGCATGTGTTAAGCCGATTATCATGCTGAAAATAAAATTCTTTTATAGCTTCAATAGGCAAAAATATCAATAAACATCTTTTTAATACCGCAATATTTCGACTTAAACAATCGACCCAACACTATTTTCTAAATGTTTCATTTTCAAATAATTTAAAATATTACACTTGGGTTTTTGCACACTTGGGTAGCACAATACAACTTAAATAAAGATTTAAGAAATTTTAATCGTTACATTACACATTTTCTTATTTAAAGATTAAAGGCAAAAGTGGGCGGTTCGATAGAAGAAATTAAGAAGCAAAATTTATTCTAAAAATCTTCTTAAATCGGAATAACATTCTTCTTAACTCCTTCTTTTAGAAGGTTAATTAAAGTTGAAGTAAATCTTTCTTTTAAAAAAATTATGTCTTTTTTTGAAAAAAAAACCTTTCTTACTTTATTTATTTATTTTGGTTTTGTTTTGTGTACTTCATATTTTTGATATTTCCAATTATTTTTGTTTTCTCCTGTAATAAGAATACAGTAAAAACTCCCATAAGCGGACGCTCACGGTCGCCAAATAATTTGTACGGTTGTGAGAGCTGCCGGTTAATAGAGAAAAATAAAGTAAATAGTACTCCAGAATAGTACTCCAAACAAATTCATTAAATATGGGATTGCACCGGGTCTCAAAGCAACAGTTCTTTGGCATGGTGTTACCTACTAAGTAAATCTGATTTATAAAAATACTTGTCTAAAAGACCAAAAGTATGATGCAGATATTGCATCAGACGACACTATTAATGATAGCATTTTTAAAAGGCTTCAAGAAGTATTAAAGAATCAAAACATACCGAATTAATGCTTCAGCAAAAAAGAAGTTTTAAGATGGATTAAAGAATTAAAGAAACTAAATGCGACACCGATTAAAAAAAAGCCAGTTTAAGAAGGATTAAAGAAGCATTTAAGAATTCTTTAAGATAAAGTGAGAAAACGAATTTAAGTTCTTGAAGAAATTATATGGTAAAGAAAGAAATATAGAAGAAATAAAGAAGCCTTTAATTGGCATACCATTCAGGGTATGATAAAGAAATATTAAATCGAAATTTTACTATAAAGTATATTATCAAGTACGAGGTCGTTGCGGGTGGTTTGCTAACTTAAATTGTTGTATAAAGTACCTTATAAGCCTAACTCAACATCTTTATAAGCACTATGCGATACAAAGTGGTTTAAAAAAGATTCATTCTCGAGACAACTTAGCGACAAATTTCCTAACATCACTAAAATATTCGAATCGTTCAAATTCATAGATGAAATTCGCAATAAATCTGTGTTAGAAGGCACTTGATGATGGATGTACGAACTTTATCGAGATATTTTCACCTTACGATTCCACTCAGTGACATCAGTGACAGTGATATTAGACATTCAAATTATTGATTGATTAAAATTCTGACAGCGATTCCTAGCATTTTATTGAGCCTCACAATGTCATTTTTTGATCCTTGACTCGAGCCTTGACTGTCATAATGGGGACCTGGTGACTGTAATACTTCTATAGAAAAACGAAAATTTGGCGAAATACAATCTGGTAAGTCAAAAATATCAAGAAGTTTTTTCTGCAACAAAAAAAAAAAGGACTTGAACATTTTTTCGTAAAAAAAATCTTGGGCGATTTAAGCGGACACTTTACAGATGATTGTGTCCTTAATCTTCCAATTTTGTTGAAGTTCTTGCATTGAAGCATTGTCTCCATTTTCCATCGTTAACAGAAATAGAAACTTCTTTCAGTTCATGTCCCCCGCATACTCACTGCTTCAAGTTTGAGGAACAAATTTCTTCGCTTCTTTTGCCAAGATTGACAACATAATTTGTTTTAAAAACATTTTTAACGAAAAAAATGACACAAAGTTATTATTTTTCAATTAATCCTCTTGATTAAATTGTTTCTATTTTTAACGACAAAAAATATAACGAGAAAGGAATTTCTCATCCCCAACCTTCATCTACTTTCTATAAACCTATGACAAAATCTTCTTAGATAATTACTTTTATGTCACACGTGTAGCAACATCATTCAACCTCTCAACAACTTTTATGTCCTTCGAAAATGCTATTTGCCCTACAGGATAGCGACGAATTTCACCCTTGTTAATGGTAAAGCTTTTCTCTTATAGAATTTAGACTCTCGACTTGAGCGTACACACTCAGAATCTCAAAAACAGGTGTTTTCATGATGATGAAATCTCAACAAGATACAGCGCATATATACAAAAAAGGTGGAAATCCAACCGCCCATATATAAAAGAATCTGTATAACTACCACCATCACCATTATTGGACAACAACTCTCAAAAATGTTCACTGCAGAAAAGTCTTTTTGAACACGTTTTTCCATCTTAAAAACCAAACACGCACAACATAAAGATTACAAGAAAAGTGCACATCCAAAAAGTTCGTATACAATATAACTTCTGACAATAAGTTCAGAATTTTTGTTATATCAGTTGTTTTTTTTTTTTTTTTTTTACTAAGGACGAAAGAAAGGCACCTTTTATCTAGATAAACACGCTAAACGAACAAACCACGAAAGGATAAGAAGGATGAGATGAAACAAAAACAACAACAAACACAAAAACACAAAAAAAAAGTTCCTTCCAAAGGACACTTCACACTTGACGTCCTGAGAGACTGCCAAAGAAGGTTTCCCGTTGTTGTATCACATTAGTTGAGGGGAGGAAAAACTGAAAACTTATATCAAGAGGTAAACACAATCTTTTGTGTAATAAGGATTGCAAAACGTCGTCGGGGTTACGCCTCCGTAGATTGTTTTGTATATCTAGCTGAATGTGTGTCGTCTTTTTATCTGTGTTTCGTGCTAAGCACGTACCTTTTACCAAATGTCGTCACCATGTTTTTATCTCATCCCCAATTCGATTTGATTGTTAAGCGTTAAGGTATTGTAGGGATAAAGACAAACACCAACAAAAAAAAAATAACAGATTTTTGTGAACTCTTAGTGCTGAAACTAAAAGCCCTTTAAAAGTCCTCGCGAAAAAATACAAAATCGTTGAGATAAGCGTAAAAATTATGTCAGTCTTTTTGACATCCTTGCTCCCACTTTCACCCCAATAAAATAAAAAAAAATCAACAGGTTGTATTGGTGTTATCCTTAAAAACTTGGCTTAGATTTCAATTGACGTGCGGCGCGTGCTGATTATTGAATGAAAATTCAATTGCGGACGCACGCAATCTACAAACCCACCTCTACTTTTCTAAGTTTTCAACATTTTTTTTTTTGTTTTTATCCGTTGATTGATTATTGAGATTGGCAGGTGTTGGTTTTGTCATGAATTTTGAAAAAAAAAAAAAACTATTTAAATTGTTATGAAACTTACCTCGCTGAGAGGAAGGCTCTAAATGCCTCTTCAACTAGGCCAGCTTTTCTTGCCTGTCGATGGCACTGGAAGTCAGCACGATGTATGCCTTCGATGTTGCCAGAATGTGGCTCATTAAGTGCTGCGATACGAAGCTGAAAATAAAAAGAGGATAGGTTAAAATTATAATTTTATCAGATACGATCGTTGCACGTATTATTATTATTAGAACGATATGGAATTAGAGCTTTAAGTGTTATGTTATAAGCAAAAGGATGTGTAATAAAGGTTATTTTTTGTATGGGAATTTGAGTGGAATATTGTAGATTACAAAAAATGTCTTTTAAGTGTGTGCGCATTACAAACATTTTGTTCACTTTAAATAAAAACTAATATTTTGATAACCCTTTTTTCGGATTGGAAGTTCTAGTTCACCTGAGCATCAAAATGTGTGTTCAGACCAAAGAAACATTTCAGAAACTTTTCGGATTCATTAAAAAAACATTTCTAAAATGTCTCTTAGTGTTTTTATAATGTTTCTTTTGTTTAAATGTTTCTCTGTTTCCCATTCGTGATGGTATTTATTATAGTATTGTGAAATTCTAAATACATCACGGATGACAAAATAGGAAACACACATTTCAAAAATGTTTCTTTAAGCGTCTACAGCAAAACAATTGCTGAAAAGTTTTTTAAGCAAATCAGAAACAATTCCGAAACGTTTCAGAACTGTTTTTTAAACAATTTTTCCTAAAAAAGCCATTTGTTTTAGACCAAAAAGACATTTGAAGAAACGATTAAAAAACGTTTTTGAAATGTTTCACAAATATTTTGCATTCAAAAATGTTCATTTCGGTGTCGAAACATTGTAGAAATATTTTTGAAATTTTTCGTATTTTCGCAAATATTTTGCACAACAATAAACACATAAATTTATTCATGTGTCACTTGTGAAACGTTAAAAGTTTCCCATCGCAAATGGGAAACAGAGAAACATTTCAAAAATGTTTATCAAGCGTCAATCAGACCAAAAAAGCATTCCAGTAACATTTAAGCCATTTCAGATATGTATTCAAATTTAAATAATATTTCTGAAATGTTTTTTAAATGTTTTTGAAATTTTTCTGTTTCTTCGGTCAGAAAAATCACTCAAATTAAGTATTATTCTTGATAATCGTTGGCTTTTATGGCGAAAAAAAGAATTGAGTAACTAAGGTTCGATCAGTTTGAGCGAAAAATCCCTTGATTGATTGTCGGTCTAGTATGTGTGGTTAATGTCTTGTGATAACGTTTCAACAACGAGCTTTAGAGATCTAACGTATAGTTTCGGAAGCCACTATATTATAGAAGGGAATGCCAAAAATACCAGGTAGAAATAAGGAGATTCAACTTATGACTGGCTGGAGAGAAATTTTAAATCAGGTACAATTCCACTACGGACTGCAGGCCAAAAATGATAGAGAAAACTGCAGTACTACAGATTTGTGTACCTTTGATGAGTTTCATCTGATTACAGAAGAGCTTCGGTTAAAATCTCAGGGTGGAGTCAAAGAAATGGTTATGAGGAAGTCAGCAAGAATCAGTTAAGAAGTTTTGAAAAAAAAAAAAAAATAGAAATTCTGATTTCACAAACGAAACATTTGAGTTGTTCTATGAAAACCTAATTGGATGATCCATTTATTTCTTAATTTTCAAGGATGAAATGATACTAAGAAGTGGTTAGCAACTTTTCATGAAAAATGAATGCTCGCATTTTCAGATCAGACAATGGCAGTTAATTTGTAAACGAAGAACTAAAAGCTATTATCCATAAACGCAAACAGTATCATACGCACCTGAGAAAAATGAGGGCGCAGAAAATGAAATGCGAAAGATGGTTCAATCAGTCATAAGTCATAATCTTGCTTCATGTTTGGAATATGGACAAGAGATTTTGGCTAGTAGCAATTAATTCAGCCGTTCAAAAGTTCAGTTTTTCAATTGAACTGAAACAAGCACCATTGCAGATATTTCACCATATGAATAATGACACAACGACAAGGAAGCAAAGCAAAGGTTGATAATTTCTAATTGATCGATGGTACTACGGTAAGTGAACATGTAAAAATGAGGGAAATGGCAAAAATTAGATTCGTATATTTTGGATCTAAGAAATATCGAGTTTGGAATCGAAAAGACGAATAAAATAAGAGTAAAGTGCATAGAAGATTTTAAAACGACGCACGCGACGTGTATTAATAGATAGAAAATTGCTGCTTAACAGTCGTCTTCTAATACTTTTCTGAATATTTCGTATTAGAAAAGCATTGGGAGACGAGTCTAGAGCATTAGGAGTAGGCAATTAAACAGATGAGCCCAAGCAATAAGTCCAATGAATATGGATGTCTTAGTCCAGCAGGCAGTTGATGAAAAGGTTATTGCTATTTCTAATTCATAGATGGATTTTCAGAGTCAAACTGAAACCAGATAGTGTTTTTGATCGCAAAAAAAAACCGTTGGTAGAAAGCTAGAATACAGTATTGCAGTATTGATTATTAGTTCACATCAATCAGATCAATATTGACATTTGCGGCACTAAAACCTATGAAGCTGAATGCTGCAAGCATTAGTTTGGCGTACAAAGATGGCATTTAGGAAGTTGATAATTATTTGATAGCCAGCTTATTGATTATGATCGCTATATGGAACTGAACGAATTTTAAATGTCCTATGATCAGTAAAAACAAATAAAACTGTTTTCTCATTAAAAATAATATTGTAATAGAACAGCGCGCCACTAAATGGTTCTGATAATCGGCTGTCCCATTGTGAAATAACATAATTCCTGCCCAAAATTAGTATTTGTCTGAAGATGTTGTTTTCCTAATATTAAAACACTTTTCCCTGTAAATTGAATAATGGAGGAGATGGAATATTATCATACAAGCTTCGAACTCAAACTTTACTCAACAATCAGTGACTTTTTTTATATAAAGTTTCAGCTTAAAGCTTCATTGAGCTTGAAGAATTATCACCATGTTTATCAAAAGTTGATCATAAAGAAGAAACAGCTAAATATTTTGGAAATGATTTTCAATATGTAAATCATAATTTAAATACAGTTCAATTCAAATGAATACATAATTTCAACTTACCATTCGAGGATACCACTGTGTATTAATCCATTTAAAATTCGTCAAAAAAGCAGCATTAAGAGAAAAAAAATATAATGTTTTTTTTTCTAATTATTTGCAAAAATGTTTATAAATTTTTCAGTAAAATAAGTTAAGAACAGAAAAAGACAAAACAAAAAAAACAAAGCATATACATTTTGAAATTTAAACAAAACATCGAAATCAAATTATAACCACCACAATGAACAGCAAACACAAATTACACCGCATAATTACATTGAACTTACATTCAGATTCTTTATCCCCAACATATACAATAGGTACATCCCTTCTTCTCCCCCATTTAATTTGTAAATTTTAATCCTTTTAAGATGTTACCCTAAAGCCACAACACATTGAATTTGAATATTTGTGGGTAATTGACTGAGATTCTATAGTACAGTACTGTGTGAATAAAATTGTGTGTTTCCGAAAATGCAGGTCACTGAATTTTAATAAGCTAGGGGATTGATTTTGGTTGGCCAGATAAAGAACTAGGGTTTTTCGATGACGAACTCAATTATCGAAACCAGCGAATTGATCTTAAACTTTATCAAGACAAATAATAATCTAGAGATTTGTCCCCTTCCACCAAAAAGGCATTGCTCCAACATTAAGGTGTAGATAGTGCTGGATTGGAACTCATAAGTCATACCTTTAGTGTTAAAGCCAAAAATACAAAATATCCAGTGAATTATTTAGTCAATATTGACAGTCTTACGCAGCCATGTTAGTAGTTGTAATAAAAGCGTTCTGGTGCAGCGGTGGAGTGAAGGCGCAAGGCGGCTCAGTGGCTCAGAAATTTGCGTTTTTTGCGTTCATAAAGCGGCGCTATCTAATAATTCATGTTCGTTCCCAATATTCAGGTTTTTTTCGTTTATAATTCACGTTGCCTGGTGCAGCGGCGCTCTTATTAAAACTACTCATGTTGCTTTGGCGTCAGCATCTGTCAAATTTGTTATCTGTCAAATAAAGTCAATTCACCGTGGCAAGTTTAACGATTGAACAACAATGTCGACTGTATGGTCAATTGGACACCGTCCCTATAATTGGAAAACCTTTTATAAGAAATTTCAGCAAACAGTTTTTGTTTAGCTCGAAGTGCAACAAGCACAAATCCCCCAAAGACAGACCAAAAGTCGTTATCACGAAACCTACTTTTTCATACATTTTTCATGTCAAATCTGATTTTAACCTCGAAATTCCTTCAAACGAAACCAATTTTAAATAGAAATTCAATTTAACAAATATTATTTTTCACAGCCCTGTATATATACATACATCTATCTCTATAGAGAGAGAGAGAGAGGGAGCATCCAGGCTCGCACGTTGTATTTGTAGGATTTTACCCATAAAAGATAAATAATTAAGCAACCCAAAGGACAAACATTCTACACAAGAGTCAACACGCAATTGGTCAAAGTACACAAATTAATGTTATAGTCCCTTTCCACTATGTCTATAGAGAGGAGTTGGTTTGGTCGAGTTATATATTTGCATGCTTAAAGTATCTATATATATATATATATGTATAAATGTATCTTTGCATTTTGGGTTGTGATTCCATATAAATGCTATCAAATGAAATCGCATTTAAAACCTTTGAATTGCGCCAAAAGGTAAAGGTATAGCTTCTTTACCTTTTGTTGTTATATAAGTTATCTCAAGAATTGTGGGTGGTTAATATAAATATTACATAGATAGATAGATACACAAACAGGTTGAAAATTCGGATTCTTATTTAATCAACTTTTCATCTTCAGACGTATTGCGCTGTAAAATTGAATTGGATGTAATAAAATAAGGTTATCTTGAACCTTTTAATACACAACGTATAGTGTCTATTAATGGGATTCTTCAGGATAATACATTTATTATTAAAAGGCGCGTAGTCAAGTATGTGTGGAAAAGAATATGCAAAAAAAAAAAAGATTCAATTTTATAGAAAATAAAGGTACAGTAGGAACATACGTGTAGGAACCACCCTGAGATCTTGAATCCGTACCTACAGAATTATCTTTTGATCTTATTTAAAGAATTTCTTTGTATGTATCTATTGTGTCCTGAGGGAGATTTTAGACGAGTAAATATAGCTAAAGCTGAAGATAAAAATTAAGTTGCTTTATACAGTGAAATCCGCTTATGAGCACATTATTAAAGATTGGACTTGTGTCTGATTTTTGATAAGTTAGTTTGTCCGACAAAATAGAAGTAATTTATAAGACTTAAGAGATATCACCATATCGTAAATCAACTTATACGTCAGTTAGACTTCAGTAAAACATCTCCACTATTTGTTGATTAATATTCGAAGTGTATGCAAAATTGCTCTATAAGCCTAATCGTCATTCTGTATTAATAAAACTTCCTAGTCGGTGAATGTTGGATTGGTGTTCCAATGCTTCGAACTCGCTTTCTGGACGATGGAGTGAGTAAAAATAATTTTTTTTCCATTCTCCATGAAAAACCCAATCAGCACACGAAGGAACAAAAAAAAATACAGATACAACTATCAAAAATGAAAAAAGACCGTATCTATAATTTTTTTTGAATTTCTTAAGGTACCCGTAATGACTTTTTTAAGTTCCAAACATAACACTTTTAAAAAACTAATGCTTCAGAGAATAAGCTTAAGCTTTGTTGGGAGAGTATGTCAAATTTTTACCGAAGCTAAAAGCCTTTCATTAGAAAGTATTGCTTTTGATGAGGAGTAAATGCTTTCTTAAGGGAAGTATAAATAAACTTCGATAAAGTGTTCAGATAATGTGCCTATAAGATTTCTTACAGTTAATACGAAAATAAGAAAATTGAATCGTTTGATCTTTATGAAAACCAAATTATTACTTGGGAGCGTGATCAACAAGTTAATAGATACGTGATTCCAACGGTACGGCGAAACCCTGCACAATGACAGCCATATCGCGGTTTTTAAAGATTCGTTTGTAAATTGCCTAGTATCTCATATTTTAAGTACTGGCCGGTCAGCGAATAGAGAACCAATAAGTACATTAATTTCTTATTCCACGAAAAAGAGGCTCATTAATATAGAATGCAATATCAACTAAGCTGCTTTTCTCCTAATGATTGACTAAGTTCCCAGGCATATATTTCCCTATACCTACCACAACTGGCAGTTGTTAATGTCTTAAATGAATGTTTTATTTTTACTTTTCACAAGACCCAAGTCCTTTATACATAACGAATGTAATTATTTATGCTTCTCACCTGAAAACAAGTAATTTAATTTAATAGACAAATAACGTTTGTTCTTTGTTTAACTAAAAAGCTCATAACTCTTTTAAATAGGTTTACGCGTACCTCATTCATCTTCGTTACATTCCACCGAACAGCTAGCTGACATCATAATAAAATTCACACACTTCCATGGTACAGTAGTCAAATCAAAACCTGTCACCACCTTGCCATATTCTCTGACACGACTGGCAGGACTAACGTACAGATTAATGTTTGTTATTTCTGGTCGCGTTTACATTATAATTTTGCGTTGTGACTCTTTTCAAGTCAATTACCCATGAAGGACTCATTTAAATGCACATAACAGCTTTCATGATATTTCTTACCGTTTATATTTTTATATAATTTTTTGTTTCAAAAAAAAAAGAAGGAAAATAAAACGATAGATTTTAATGTCTGAAACAGCAGTAGCTATATATAGAGTGATCATTTTAATTCCCAAGGGTCCAATGTAATGTGGCAAGAGCCGCATCAAAAAACAAACGCGCATAAGCATAAAACAAATGGCCGGAACGCGACTGGAAATCCCAAAGTCACGAAAATAGCTCCATTCAATTTCTTTCAATCTGCTCAACCCAGGATATGAACAACAACAACACACCAACAAACATACCTGAACACACACACTGTTGTAATAATTTTCAAAGACCTTCTATTCAAAAACTGGAACAGATTTTCTGAAAACATGTTCAATTTCGAGAACCCGTGTCATCATCGTCATCGTCGTCGTCGCGTCGCTTTGAGTCGGAATCGTTGTCCTTATAGAAGGTATTTTGCTTCATGTGGTAAATGAGGCAGATCATATTTGGAATGAGTGCGTGTCTGCATATAGTATTATATGCTATCCAACTTAAGCATGTCTTTGAATAATAACACGCATAGAATATGTTTGGGAAAGTGCCTCCATTTTAGCGATTTAAAAATTGGATGCTTCCTCCTCAGTTCGAGCAAGCAGCGTAGCGTTGAAGGGGCTGGGACATCATATAGTGAAGTTGAAGTGTGTATCGTGTTTGGAATAAACCATCATCATCTAGGTATTTCATGGCCTCTGTCATCGTCATCGGGCAAAGGTATACGCACGTTTACAATTGAGAAACAGAACACTATATAGAGACGTCAAATGCGCGTATTTCGGTTGACGATTATGAGATTCCGTTGCTGGTATATGAATTGAGAGTAATTTATATTTAGGAAATCTTTGAGGCAGGCATAAGTGAACGTGAGCAAAATAATTGCTGTATACGCTTGGTAGACACTTTAGAGTGGTTAATCATATAAGTGCTTTTATATAAATCTGTCTTTTGTTTATTTTTAGTGATTTAAAAATAATATATCGTGATATTCAGATTTTAATGGGCGACATTAAGTAGAACGGAATTAAAAATACACGCACTTTAAATACGGAAGTAAACCATTTTTCATTTAAGCTATGACAATGACAGACTTTATTTTTTTATTAAAAGTAACTGATTAATAATTGAATTTGAGGATTTTTGAAGGTAAATTCAAGTTGATGATTAGAATTTGACAGGATGTGCAAGAGTCAGTGAGGTCTAATGTAGCCAATCCATTGAAAATATAAGAACATTTCGCATCAGAATCAATAATAAGGTGACAAAGCATGATAGACTTTAAAATAGCTATCTTAGGACGATATGGCTCCCTAAGGACTCATAAATCGAGGCAGCAGCGGAATAATTCTAATGAAGGAGCAAAAGGTGGCGTTCATCAGAACTCCATTCCCAACGAGTTAATTAGTGAACAGTTTGTAGGGCTACTACGACACATTGGACGTTTAGATCTATAAAACCTGTGAGCAACAGCTCCTCAAAGTTTTGATGGATGTTGTACGTGGGGTTAGGGGTAAGTTTCAGGCCACGTAACATAACATGTTGGTTCGAGAAACAACCAAATATTTAGCTAGTGTGAAAAACTGCGATATATATAACGGAGCAACTGTTCGAATGTGGTTTTGCTATCGGAAAGACTACGAAAGATGTATCAGGCTTCGCTTATGTGAGCCAGACGTTAGTGACGATGAGCATTGGGGAAAAAATCGCTTTAATCAGCTTGCGTTTGGGCATGTGCTTCTCATGCCACTATACTCTAGTGACGATGTAAAATTCGACGTAAAGATTAATTGACTTTGAGGTTACTAAAGAAAAATCGTAGTAGCAAGTACGCTGTTACTCCTTTTGAGATTTTATAAGGCTACATGCTTGATCAATCAACGATCAATCAAAGTGACTACGTTGCGATCGATTGGAGAACTTTCACAACGTCACAACGTCTCCCAACTTTCAGAAAAGCAAACATTGTTTCCGACCTATGTGGTTTGATAAGTCTCAGCATATAATAAGGAAATTTTCCAAAGAAGCTTAACATAAAAAAGCTGTAATCGTAATTATAGTCGCCAGAGTCTACCTCTACGTGGTCTGTTTTTGTCTCATTATATATCATCTAATAATACCGTTCCACCAGCACCAAATGAAGAAAACGAATGGCATGTATGTATATGCCAAGCAGTGCTTGGTCTTAGTCTTACCCTGATGACCAAATCCGAGGTACTCGTGCAGGAAAACAAATAGCTTATAAAGCGACGTTCCATAAAAAAAATTAGAAGTGTTACTGAACTGCAGAAATTTAAAGAACAAGGAAACAAATTTAGACCAGGAAAGTCCGCACTACGACGGATATTGCAAAAGACCCAAGAATACAAATTCACACATCACTTTTAGGTACATCGACAAGGTTGCTTAAGGCAGCTTTAAATGAGCTCTACAAAATTGAGTCCGAATTTGCCTTAAAATTATCCAGGAAGACGCAAGATAACACACCCAACTGCTTGAAGATCGGAACCTTTGATGTTAATACATCACTAGGACAAGGATGTGCTTTCTCCTGCGATATCTTTATCTTCATTTAGAAAAACTTTATTAGATGAAGTATGAAATTCCAAAAAAAAACATCCACAGTAGTGTTTTTGTATTTGAAATATGGTACTACTGTACTGTGAGACAGAATGTCATAATATTTTTGAAACCAGAAATTATTAAAGAATAATTCATCGCATTGACAGTTCGCATTAAATACTCTTCAAATGTCAAAATAAAATTCGTACAAATCGGTCAAACAACAATGTTTCGAAATCATTATTTGCTGATGCCAGTTTGCAATGTCAGAATTAGATTTATACAAAAATGTTAAACCACAAAGTGACAAAGAACAAAACTAAGAATCAAGTCAGAACAATCAGAAATAACTTTGATTTTATTTTTAAGTTCGTCTATACATATCATCGATAAAAACCTTTGATTTTTCTTTCAATGATGAGACGTTTTATTTGAAATTTCAGTATGTTCGTGGGCAATCAAACCAAACCTTAAACAACCAATATTATAAAAACCCATTAAAACTTTACGAACATACCCCTTCGAGATACATCAAAATATCATTCGTACCAACATCTTAAAAATTAACAACAAAAATGTTGTTCGATACTCGAATGAATAACGAAAATCTATTCGCTTCTGCAGTGAGATATTAATGCTGCTTTTATTGGCAGTGATCTACAGTGGGATGTTTATTCGAAAAATCCAATTTCACTATGGATAGCTTTTCAAAAAACACAGGTATTGATATTTTTGGAAAGATAAGGCAAATTATGATTTAGGGAAACTACAATGAAGACCGTGTTTTCTAAGAAAATATGTAAACATCTACGGTATAAAAGAATTGAATTTTTATATTTTCCAAATAATTTTATGAAAAATTTTCAACCAATATTCAAAGCTAAATGAAGTATATTCAAATTCCATACTTTTTTAATAATTAACCAGAACAAAAAATTGCAAATTTTCTTGAAATCTAAAACCGATGAAAAATGATATAAGTCTCGAAGCATTCAATTCTTTTTGAAGAGAATTCCAATAGTTTTTCACAAACGAATTCAAAACCATTCTAATTTAACACAAACTGATTGCAACTGCATACCATTCTTTCTACCATCTAAACATGTTTTACATCTGTATTCAGAATTTTCAATTGAATTTTCATCTACCAAATTAAATCATCAAATGGACATATGAAAAATTTATTGAAGCATGAAAAGAGTTGAATAACATTTTATGCAAAACAAAGTGGTCTTCAATAGTTATTCCTCTCCTGGTCACTCTTCTTCTTGGAATTATTAGCACATTCAGATGTGACGATGAGGAGTCTTTTTATGTGCCTTCCCGTAGAGTTGTGACTTATACTTTTTGAGTTATCAATAAGGGTCTACGACCGACGGTAGATATATAAGTACCACATGTTTAGGGAGAGGTAGCTTTATTGAGGAAGTTGACCTTATTACCGTCGAATATTATTGTCGAACGATATCATACTTAATATTCCACATATAATTTTGGAAATCACCCAGCGTCGACAAATGCCTCGTAGCAACTTAGGTACGGATTCGGATGTCCTCTGCGGAAATTCGGCGAGAATTAAGACGTTCGATGGAGATCGCTGTTGGTCCTCTACTGATCGCGTCTCTTTTAACCTCCTGAGAAGTCATATGTCGCCATCATCAAGTACTGAGAATCATTGTTCGACGAAAGAAGGACAGTTGGTTTGTTAGAGCTCTACGAGCAGAAGAGGAATACCGGTTTTTCCAAAATAACAAAAAAAGGTTAAGAGCACAGGATTAAAAGTATAAATACTGAGGCTCAGAATGTTAAACAGAAGGTTACACAGACAGAACCTAAACAACCTGCAAATGACGAATCAAATCCAGTTGAACAACTCAGTTCGTGCGACATTGAGAAAAGGGATTATTTTATATCTTAATTGAGGTCCAATAAAACTAGTGGACCTGACGAACTGTGATCTATACAAAGGCTTTTACAAGTCATTCGATTTTTTCTGCCGTATTAGCCCAGTCAACGAATGCTCAAAAAGGGGTCTAGGTGGAAAAATCGAGGGCAGTAAAACTAAGTATGCAGCTTTTTTTTGGACTAGCAAGGAGGTAAACATACTAAAAGTCCCCGATTCTAGGTTGGTCGCAAAAGGGTGCGGAGGGTTCCCTTTTGCTTATATGTAACTCACAAACCCTTCATCATACAAACAAAATTTAAAGTAAAAATTAAAGCTGACAAAATTTCCTACCAAAAGTGTTAATATAGTTTTCTCGTATCTTCAATAATTTCCGAGATATAAGCTTGAGAAGATCGCTAATATGTGAACAAAAATTCAGCAAAAATAATCAAAAACGATTTTTTGTTGAATTTTTGTTCACATATTAGCGATTTTCTCAAACTTATAACTCAGAAACTATTGACGATACGAAAAAACTTTATTTACACTTTTTTTAGAAAATTTTGTCAGCTTTTATTTTTTACTTAATATTTTTTTTTTGTAGAATCAAGGGTGTGTGAGTTATAAGCGAAAAACTGAAAAAAAGGAAATTTAAAGCCCTCTCGCACCCTTTTGCGGCCAACCTAGAATCGGAAACTTTTAGTAGTATGTTTACCTCCTCGCTAGTCCAAACAAAGCTGCATACTTAGTTTTTCTGCCCTCGATTTTTCCACCTAGAATCATTTGTTGACTGGACTATATTGTGTGAAAGACTGAAGTTCTTCATCAATAATCCGAATTAGACTAGTGTGGAAAGCCTACCACGATTACTATTCACACAATGAAAGACCTTTGAAACTTATCAAAAGTTCAGATCGATACTAACATCTGTTTATCAACATAGAAGTGTTGATATAGATTTTTTTAAAGACGTGAAAAGCTACCCGCAAGTTAATTTTAACAATATTCCTGTGAAACAAGATAGAGTTTTGCATTTTTTGTCATCCTTAAATGACGATTACTCTTATGGCCCTGACGGTTTACCCCCAATTGTTCTGAAAAAATGTAGTGATGTATTAGTGCAACCCTTGCAATTTTTGTTTGAGCTTTCTCTAAAAGCTGGAAAATTTCCGTCCTTCTGGAAGAAATAATTTCTCACTCCTGTTTTTAAAAAGGGTGATAAATTCGACATTAATAACTGTAGACCCATTTCTAAATTGTCATGTGTTCCGAAGCTTTTTGAACAGGTTGTATGTGAAAGCCTTTCATTTTTTGGTAAAAACATTATTTGTAAACAGCAACATGGCTTTGTGCAGAAAAGGTCTACTGTTACAAACCTTCTTACCTTCTTGCATAATTGTTCAAATGCATTAGAAAAAGGTAATGAAGTTGATTGCATATACACAGATTTTTCTAAAGCATTTGACCAACTCAGCCATGACATTATTGTTTTTAAACTCCAAGCGTATGGTTTCCCTACTCTTTTTATTTCGTGGATCAAATCGTACCTTGAAAATAGATCTTACCAGGTCAAATTTAGAAACTCCCTTTCAAATACTTTCTTTGCCCATTCAGGCGTACCCCAGGGAAGTCATTTGGGCCCATTCTTATTCATTCTTGCTATAAATGACGTTTCATCTTGTATACGCTTTAGTGAGATTCTCATATTTGCAGATGATATGAAAATTTTTAAAACAATCAAATCTCCTAATGACCACAATCTTCTGCAGGCTGATGTCAATAGTTTCAGTGAATGGTGTTATAAAAACGGGTTAACTCTTAACCCTAAAAAATGCCAAACAATGACCTTCTCAAAGAAAAGATCTTCAAGTTTCTTTGAATATTGTATATCTCAAAATAAAATCTGTCGCGTGGTTAGTTTCAAAGACTTAGGTGTAAATTTTAGTGCTAATCTAGAATTTTCTGAACATATTAATTTGATTGTAAATAAAGCGAACTCTATGCTTGGATTCATAAAACGGTGGGCAAAAGAATTTAACGATCCGTACGTCACTCTCTCATTGTACAACTGCTACGTAAGGCCTCATCTTGAATATGCCTCACAAGTATTGACTCCTTTTTATGAAATCCATAAGAACCGTATTGAATCAGTGCAGCACAAGTTTATTCGCTTTGCTCTTAAAGGCCTTCCTTGGGCCGATCCTTATAATCTGCCACCTTATGAACATCGGATACAGCTTTTGCAGATTCAATCTTTACACCAACGAAGGGTAAATAATGATTTAATTTTTCTTCATCAACTTATCAGCGGACAAATTGATGCTTCGGACCTGTTAGCTTCTATTGGCTTAAACTACCGCGGAGGGTCTTACCACCTACGAAGATCTGAACTTTTGCATATTGAACTCCACAGAACTAATTATGGCATGCATGAGCCTCTCACACGGATGAGTAAGTTTTATAACTTGAATGAGAGCCTTATAGACTTTAATTTAAATAAAAATATTTTAAAAACTCTCTTCAGAACCAGTGCTCCACGATCATAATTGTTTCTGTGTTGTATTGTAATAATGTATTTATGTTGTATTTATGTGCATGTGTTTTTGTTTTTGTACCATTGTGCTTACTAACAACTAACACCTGCACTAAGTGATGAGCCAGTGGGACACATTATATGTGTTGGCAAATCTTTCTTTCATATGTTGATGCTTGCTTTAAGCTTCATTTGAAAATAGATCTGATAGTGTAAAAAAAAAAAACATCATCTATAGAAACGCACTATATAAGAATATTGTCTATACTCTATCCACTATAAATATGCACTTATGCAGAACAAGGAAGATAGAATGCTCGTCTTTCATTCGCACTCTTTTGTTTTCCACATAAGGTAGGTACTATTGTAACAAAAGGTCTCTTAGGGTTACCGCAGTAAGCGTTTTAAAGTGGCAAAAACTAAAAAAATCAAATAATGTGTAGGGTTAACTTTCTTTTATTTTTTTAGATTAAAATGTTATTTTATCATTTGAAAAAAAAAAAAAAACTGATGAACAATTTGGTGATTTTAATTCGGTTGAAATATCAAAGCCTTTATCGAAGAAGCCACTTTCTTGCCATTTTGTAATTAAACACCCATAATTCATATAAAGCAGGGAAAATTAAACAAAAAAGAAACAAGAAACCCTTAAGGAATGCGCCTTTTTTTCTTCCCACATCAATTCGACGAACGAAAGTTCAAACAAAAGAACAAAATAATAAGAACAGAATGAAAATCAAAAAAAAAAGGAGGCAGGAGAAAATCTTTAAAAATAAAATTATGCAAATTGTTCGTATAATCTACGAGATACACTGGTGACACACAATTCACCGACATCATCGTGTGATTGGTGGTGTCCTTGTGTTCTTTTTTCCTTGTAATGTCATCACCTATATTTATTTTGTTTCTTCACTTTTTTTTATTATTCCCGCAAATCCGGATTAAACGTTATTCCCGGTGTGTAATAGGTCCTATTTTGTGGTTTTTGTTTTTTTTATTTGAAACTTAAAAAAAAAAGAAAAAAATGTTCAATGTATCTGCAGAGCTTTTGGTCCCCATTCAAGAATATTTTGTCAAAGCCTTGCAGGGTTAAAAAATGAATAGATAGGTACCCAACTGATACAAATAAATTGTATGCAGAGATCAAAAAAAAAAAAAAATGCGGAGGAAGGTTAAGGTACCTTAATACAAAATGAAAGCGAAATACAAAGTGACAGCAGTGTAGAGGATTTGTTTTTGTTTTTTTTACATTTTTTTGGGGGTTTCATTCTTTGCTGAAAGAATTTATAATGAAATACGGAGAAAGTCTTTTTTGTTCCTTTTTTTCTCAAGCACTTTTTTTTTCTTGAGTGGAAAGATAAAAATAACGCCTTTTTTTTTGTCTGAATCTTAACTTTCCTTTAGCTTTTTGTTCTTCTATGAAATGATAGAAGAGAAATTATTGTGTAAATGCCAAAGCAGATATGCAGGATATTAAAAAAAAATTTTTACTAACCCAAAAAAAATATAAAAAAAAATAAAAGATAGACGAGAAAAGATTAAGCAGAAGGTTTTAAGACAAGAATCCTAAATTTCTACTTTTTCTGATTGTTATTACATTTAACAAGGATTTTGGTGTTTTATTTTGAAAAAATCCATGAAAATCTATAGGTTAAAATTGTAAAAATTTCATAAGGTCGCTGCAAGGCACAGTTTCTCTATTAGGCTTGTTAACCGAAGCCGGATGCATTGTCAACATAATTTCTGGTTGAGCTTATAATTGAGAGTTTTGTTAGTTTCTACCAAAAAAATGCTACCAAACCAAGTGAAAAAAATCATCTCATTGTCCGATTTTATTGTTAATGAAAATCTAAACTGAAACTTCCTTTTGAAAGCTATTGCTCGTATAAAAAAATTACCAAGTTAAAATGTGCCGCTTGATCTGCTTGTTGACAGCAATTGCTCACAAAAAAAGTATTTCATTGCTCGATTGTTAATGAGAAACTAAAGAAAACTGATGAAACTTTCTTATGAAAGCTATTGCTCGTACAGAAATAATACTACCTTGTGGAAATATGTCGATGTGTGTGTTTGTTGATAACAGCTGTCTCTCGCAAAGAAACATTTTTTTTTTGTTTAATTGTCAATGATTTTTTTAATGAGCTATTAAACTACACTTAATATAAGTGTTTTTCTTACACATATGGATGTTAAGAAAAAAAATATAAAACTTCGAATGAAACACAATGAAATATTAGCTTCGCTGGATAAGTTCAAGCCTTTTTAAGGAAATCTTGCTTTTTTTTGTTAAGCTTTTATAAGATTTTATTTATTTAGTTCATAAAAAAACATTGGGCTATATGAAGCCTGTTTGTTAGTTTTAAAGAAACTTTAGCTTCGGTAAAGATTGCCTATTAAGGAAAAAAAAAAATTGTTCTTGGACAGGCTTCATTTTATAATCTTAGGATATAGAGGGATTCACTATTAAAGGTTTTAAGGCTTCAAAATTCTTATGGAGATTTACCTCTTCAAAATGATTTTGTTAAGGATTACACCAAAATATATAATGTGCTCTCTAATTTAGCAATTTAAGACCTGATTGTTTACAGGCAGTTTTCTAGAACACTAGTTAACATTTCTAAATAGACGTAATGTGAATTATAAGCGCAAATGAAAATTCAATGTTAATCGTATCATTTCATAATAAAACCTTACATGGTCATTCGTTGATTGTTCTGGTTGGAGGTTCAACGTTAAAAGGTGTGTAATGACGAAGGAAGGTATAACAAGGGTCTTAAAATCTTGAAAATCGATTTCACCAATAGGCTTATGACGGCATAGTTTAGTTTCAAATTTTGAAAAGTCGCCATATGGCCTTACGAGGGATGATGTGAAAACTCCAGGAATAAAGTTCTTTGAACTTGTCACCAAAACCAATAAAAAAATGCCCCGATATTGATGTTAACTTCTTCGGGATAAGACATAAAGATTCGGAACTATCCCTGAATTTAATTAGGGGAATACATTAGCGGAGAAATGAGTTTCTTTCTAATCAATTAAGAACTAAGACTTCATCGAGAAAAACCAACTATCTACTCTTTCTATATGGTGCAGAAGCATTGACCCTTTTTCAATGTGAATAAAGATCTTTCTATAGTGTGATTCCATTAAGCGTGCAAAAATTACTAATAGCTTGGTTCTTAAGCCAATTGAAAGTGAAAATTTTTTTATAAAAAGAAATGACGCTTTAGGATTTGTCCCAAACGCATTTGATGGTCCTTCAGACTGTTCAAAGGTTCATTATAGGTATGCCAACCAATTCCAAAGAATAATGCAATTTCCTATGATAAACCATTTGTCTATGAAGTTCATTAGAGAAATGCCTTCTATACATTGCGAATACATACCCACATTTCATCTATTAGAGAAACTAAAGAACTAATCACTTTTCGGACATATTCTACCAAAACAGAGGACTCTAATCATTAGTGGAGTTAATTAAAGGACATACTATTTATAGTATGTAATTTTCATGACAGAACTGAAGTTAAGTTCAGAGTTTCTGTCATACTTATGCAAGCTTGACATACCATAGATTCCATTTTGATAATACACCCGCACAACACACAAATCCTTTTCACAATATAAACCTAAATACAACCGACGACGACGGCGACGGTAGGTAAACGCATTCAAGGACTATGTAGTTAGATTGACATTCACGTATGTATATCCGGAGAAGTCTGAATATTAATCACCTGTAATCATGTCGTACGAGTTGTGGAATGTGCTCATCAATTATGTACGATTCCTTAAATGGTTTTACTAGGGAGTCCTTTATATCAGATTGTATATGCGTGAGTGTGTGTATATTTAATCATATACATACTTCTATACATACATATGTATATAAATAAGGTTTTTGTTTCTTGACAGCTGGGTTTATGTGCCGATTATGGTAATTTCTTTATCATGCTTTATCCTTATTTCAACAGTTGAACATATAGAAAGGTCCCTCGCCAATCATAGATTTTGTATATATTATGATGGATTGTGTACACAATTTTGACGGATTAATTTATGACTAGAGAGATGTGAAACCAATTGAATTATTAAAGTGGTTTCTGAATAACATGTTCTATAAGTACTTTATACCTAACCTATATCTACTATACGTGTTCTTGTGTATTTTAAGGAAGAAAAGATTTCTTTTTTTGTTTACTTTTGTTGTATTCATGAAACGGATTTGTATAACTTTGACCTTAATAATAAGTTTAGACCTTCAATAATGTGACATAAGTTTAGTGGTATTTATAATTCAATGTGGTAATTATGGAATATCGACGTTATATATACATACGTTCACATTGTAATTATAAATAATAATAAATCATTTTTTGAGAAAAAAACATTATTTAGCACTCAAGACAAAAGATAAAAAGATTCTGATAAAGAAACCCAATAAATGTTAAAATCATTTTTAAAAAGTTACATGCGTTACAAAAACTAAAACTTTCGTAGATAAATATGAAGTTTTATCCTTCATTGTGACAAAAAGAAAAGCAAACATCTAATACCAGAAACTATAAAAAAAAAAAAATACTAGGAGGGTCATTCCGTAATTTGATTATCGACAGACGATATCGTTTTCAACATTCCTCTCTCTATCATACTTTTACGATATGATAGAGACAGTATCTATGAAACGATGATCGTTCGATTGTTTGAATTTTACGGAATTAGGACCCAGAAAAATTTAATATAAAAAAAGCAAATCACAATTTATCACAGTATTTAATATAAGCACAAATAAATACAATATTTAAATTTTATTTTTATTTAAATAAGTTGGAAAAATTCTTACCGTTTCATACTCCGGTGATATTGTGAACTAGCCAAAGTGAAATAGAAAAAATTAAATTTAAATTTTATTTCATCAATTTTCAAGGAAACTAAATTGAAAAATTATGCTTATATATTCTATCTTATTGATTTTATATAAAAAATTAATTTATATTTCGATAATTCTATTTTTCAAGCAAAAAGTACGATTAATTTTGATAAAATTTTATATGAATTATTTGTTGCTGCGACTGCACCGATTTTGACGAAATTTAACACATACATATGTCATACATACATATGAATGTATTATAACATGTTTGCTAAGCTCTATTAAAATTTCAGAAACAGTATTTTCTGAAAAGTTTTTTTTTTCTTTTACTCTTCTTGGAAAAAACAAATCAATATTGATAAAATTTTATTAAATAAATTTTTTTCAAGAGATTTGGTTAAAATTTTTCAATAGTGCTATTTATTGAATATTGTCATAAATCAACAAGAAGTTTATTTACGTTGAACTTCCGTACTATTTCACTGTACACTGAATAATCGGTGTAAAACAGAACAGGTGATACTACACTCATCCAGAAGTTTATAAAAAAAAGACTAAAGTTAAAAGTCATGAGAACTTTCAAGAGGTCAACGAAAAGATAACAACGATCCAACATCAAAAGTAAGTTTCACAATATATGCCTGATATCAGCCCATACCCTCACAGAATAAATAAGACGATCTGCTTACTAAAACATTCGAATTAGTGGTCAAACACGATATTAAAATTTTCTACAATCACTTTATCTTCCTATCTACCGTTAAAACACACCGTTCACGACGACACTTGCTTCGGTAAAGGATTCAGTTATGATCAATCAATTATTAGTGGCAAAAGACATGTTGATAATCAGCTAAAATTTCCGACATATCCTAAATCTTCAAAGGCACATATGGCACTTACTAGATGATCGAGCTTTAAATCTAATTGATCATTTTGCAATTGACGGAAGTCACTCAAGTACGTACCTACAGTGGAGAAAATATTGGCTCAGATGACTATCTATAGTTGGTTCTAGTTAAAAATTCGTCTATATCCCAAAAAGCCCATAATGTCCTAGAAGAACAACCACCAAGAGGAAGAAATTCGACCGCGATCAGAAGTGATCACTTTAACTTGAACAATTTTCTCGAGAAATACTAACTAAAAAGACCGTTGGAATCAATGGAATCAGAAATACTATAGTCATCTCCTTAACTTCCTATGAGAAATCCTTGGTTCAACACTGATTTTGTTCGGGCAAACAAATAAACGGTTGCTATAAGAAAGCAAGATCATCTTACCAGATCGTAGAAAATAATGGAGCTCTGGAAAAGAAAAATTAACACCATAAAGCCGTGTAAATGCAGAGATGTTTCAACAGAAAGCATGTGCGAAACTTTATAGAAAGTTTGAAAAAACTACATCAGGATTCACAAACTGGTCTTGAGTCTATACAATGAAAGCAAAAAAAATATCAACAATAATTGATGGATCGAGTTGAAACCTCTGGAAATGTATTTAAAAATTTACTCAATGGTGATAACTCCCAAAATTCCACCAAAGAAGAACACTAGCTTTTCAATCTAGAAGACGAGACACGATCGGAATAAAGGCTGCCCAAAGATTGGAACATCAGTATACCATCTGGCTACTTCACAAAAAATGAAGATCGCTTACTCTGCACCAACAACAAAAGTGTAAGCCTCTTAAACAACTCGTATAAGATCGTATCTAGCGTTTTTTTTTGGAATTTAGATCTGCTTTATAATATTTTAGCTAAGTGTCTGTAAGGCACATTGCCTTTTAAAATGCAACAGGTGTTGCACGACACTTGTTAGAAGGAGTAGAAAGATAGGAAATAATTGTTTTGGTACAATAGATAGAGGGCTAGTTGAATTTTATTTTTCATTGCATACCCCATGGGCAACGTCCAGCACAAGCTGGGAGGTATGCTGAAAAAAAACAGTGCTCTGTACCCGAGTGAGTATTGAACTTGCAACCTCTGGGTTAACAAAAAGGCACTCTATCCATTGTACCATGCTTTATAAAGGGTTATCCAATAAGAGGTGTTATTTTGAATAGCCCGCTATATCGGTAGCTGTCACTTTTGAACCTGTCATTTTTTGACATTTGACAAGTAGAAGCCATTAATAAAAATGGAACGATACACGCTTCAACAACGCATTGAAATTCACTATAAAAATGGGTCTTAAGACTTATAAAGTTAAGTTAACACAAGAACTCAGCCGGCTGATCATCAACAACGTCGTGTCTTTGCTGATTGGGTCCTTGAATATCAAAATAACACCTCTTATTGAATAACCCTTTACCTGAAAAATCCATTATCGATAAAAATTTTACTACCAACTCTCCGTCAAATCCTTTTAAGAAATTTTCAAAAATGTCGCAAAAAAGCCACTTGATGCCAGTGCCATTTCAAATGTTATTGAGCGTTCCATGAAAACGTCCGTTGGGAAAAGTATTAACTGCCGAAATCTTGCGATTCCTATATACAATTTTCCGTTGCGAACGAATACCTCGATAGGACTAAAAGCTTCAGATCCCGATAAAATACATGGAATTTAATACCGATACTCTCTACCTCCTTGCTGACTTCAGAATCGCATTTAATGATTTTGTATACTTGTTAAACTGATGAAACTAATCAGGACGTTTAAGTATGCTCGTTGCGTTACCAAAATTGGAAAAAAATTGGAAAACGAAATCGTTTGATGCACCAACAGTAAACTGAGACAAGGCGATCTACAAGATTGTAGATGTTGATGTCGAAAATAGTACGCAATACCAAGGTCAGCACATAGTTCACTAAATATTGTTTTGGATATTCTATAAATTTTTACGAAGCCAAGTTTTTACGAAGAATCAAACGAGTTGGAGCGAACAGAATCGGTCTTGTTAGTAACGAAAAACAAAAATGAATTATGTACGTTCTCTTTAACGAAAGTCATATCACACCTTACACTTGTTCAAAATCCGATACTTGATAAGTATTACTTCGAGAATTTGTCTACCAGGAGACTTCTTTAAACAGAAGTCTAACGAATCTTACTAAGATTAATGATTTAAGAATGTTGCCATATCGAGAAGAACTATCAAGGTGACGCTGTATAAAACCCTCTTCATCCCGGTGCTGCTATATAAGGTGCAAATACATGGGTCTTCATCCATCGGATAAGAGCTTACTTGATGTATTTGAAAGAAAAGTCCTGCGAATTTCTTATGGTTCTATTTTGGTTGATAAAGGGCATTATTTTCCCCAAAAAGTCTACTAAACTTTTTTCGATTCTATTAAGCTTTTAAAATGGTATCGCGAAGTACAATAGAATTAATGAAATAGAATCGAAGAAATAGAATACGACGTAAACCTTATCGAAAAACTTCGTCTTCAAAGGTTACATTGCCTGGGCAAGGTAGAGCTGATGGATACTTTCACAATGTAAGGTCTGCAACGCTAGAAAAGAGGGATAAAAAACCAAAGGGAGACCTCACCTTGGTAAATGTAACTAGAGAAGGCAGACTAGAAATCGAGGAATCTGGAGGAGCTCTTTAATTGAAATAAAAGTACACCCAAACTTTTAAGGCCACCCAAAGTAAGCAAAGGAAAAAAAAAAGAAAAATCTATTTTTATACACATAATAAAACGACCAATAGATTATCTCCCAATCCAAAACCACAACCAAAATTGATTGTTCAGACAATTATTTGATTGATTTAGTACTTCGATTTATATTAGTTTAAAAACACACTAATTTATGTGATTTTATGTTTCCATTCCTAATGATTTTATCAATAACAGAATCATTATCCCTGATCTTAATAGGGGAGTATATCTTTTTGTACATAATTATGTATAATTCTTTACCATAAATGTTTGTTCTCCTTATTGTCATCTCTTTTATTGAAAAGTTTCTACTCATAAAGACATGCTAAAGTATAATGACATCACTAATGGAAATGTAATACCATTAATGAGATCAAAGTAACCTTTTTATATCCCCCCCAAAAAGGTAATGATATTTTCCATTTAAATCTTTTGCTTTAGATACAAGATGAAGCTATCAGTAGATATAGGTTGTATCTCTATTTTGTCTGTGATTATTTCAAAAACTAATAGGTACCTTAATTTAATTTAAGATGGCAGGAGATTAACATATTCGACTGTGAGTAACTCATTAGGAAAACTTATATATTATAGGAATAGATTTAGTGAAATAACTGACAACCCGGTTTTTGAGTGAAGTGTGAGGGTAGTATTAAATTCTTGTTTTAAGTATTAATCCTACCAGTGTCTTCTGAATTCATTCCCACAACGAATACAGATTCCGTCTGGTTCTTATTGATTTATATTTCTTAAAGGAAGCAAACGTTTCCTTATCGTCCTTCACTATTTACCGCTAGAAATGGCCAACTACGCGACGACGACGTCACCACCTGCCTTAGTTTATCAAGACGTTCATTTCGTCGTCCTTGCTGCCGTTTCTATTTCGTATACCGAATGCCTTTGTTTTGTCTTGCTTTTTTGAGATTAATGTGTCAAGGTGAATGCAATTTCAATCTTAACACACTAAAGTCTGAAGGAGGAATGATGTGCTATGTTGAAAGAACATTATAATTGAATTATTATATCTTCTTTAGCATTCAGATTTGTGTTTCCTTCATGCACTCTTCATAGTATTAGTTTTTTAATTTGTTTTGTGAAATAATCAACATATGAGTGTGTTGGGAACAATTTTATAGAAATGGAAATTAAGGAGTAATAATGGGTGTTTTTTTTAGAGGTACAGAACTTTAAATTGCAATAAAACATCGATGGAATATTCGATTGACATTATTTTTTATTTATTCGAAAGATAATCTTGTGGCATTACATTTTATATATGATTTCTGGCATATGACTGACACGGCTGGCTCAGATGTAGTCCAATCTGGACGTCCAATTTTCGATGACTTTTTCCAACACTTGTGGCTGTATATCGGCAATAACACGGCGAATGTTGTCTTCCAAATGGTCAAGCGTTTGTGGCTTACCCGCATAGACCAATGACTTTACACAACCCCACAGAAAATAGTCTAGCGGTGTTTAATCACAATATCTTGTAGGCCAATTCAAAGGTCCAAAACGTGAAATTAGGCGGTCACCAAACGTGTCTTTCAATAAATCGATTGTGGCACGAGCTGTGTGACATGTTGTGCCGTCTTGTTGGAACCACAGATCCTAGACATCAAGATTGTTCAATTCAGGAATGAAAAAGTTAGTAATCATGGCTCTATACCGATCACCATTGATTGTAACGTTGTGGCCATCATCGTTTTTGAAGAAGTACGGACCAATGATTCCACCAGCCCATAAAGCGCACCAAACAGTTAGTTTTTCTGGATGTAACGGTGTTTCGACATACACTTGAGTATTAGCTTCACTCCAAATACGGCAGTTTTGTTTGTTGACGTAGCCATTCAAACAGAAGTGCGCTTCATCGCTAAACAAAATTCGCTTATGAAAATCGGGAACAACGGCCATCTCGTTTTGGGCCCATTCGACACAATTTGCAAGCGTTGTTCAGGCGTGAGTCTATTTATGATGAATTGCCAAACCAAACTGAGAATAAATCACTTGACAGCTGTTAAATCGGTCGCCGTCTTGAAAAGTAATGCCAACTTAAAGTTCTATGCCTCGAAAAAAAAACACCCTTTAGTTTTGTTTGTCCTTTGAATACGTATATGTGATTAACTTCTAAATAACATTTCTTTATAAATGTTGATACAAGAAAATGTATTTGATTAGCTTTGAATAAGAAACGGGAGTAATTTTTTAGGTAAGTCCGAAGAAGCTTATTGATGGACGATTTCAATAGTGCAGTCAAAACGATTTAGACTTCTGACCTCATATCCCAGTTCATAAACCAGTCAGAAGGAGAGAAGAAAAATGATGACATTAAAGAAAGATGGTTTTCAACATTTCAAGAAACAATTATCGGCGCAATGTATCTACAGTGTTATCACTTTAGAATAAACTTGTGTTTATGAACTAGCATATGAACTAAGTAGTTTAAAAAGCAGCTTATTTAAATAAACTGAACGAACTAGTTCATCATCCTATCTATAGTTCAATTACTTCAATAGTTCAATAATGAATTAAGTAAGAACTAAAGAGCACACAAACTAGCAAAAAATATATAAATAGATTATGATACAAGTAATGAAGTGTGCAGCCTGGATAAATGTTGAACTAGGTTTGAATGAAATAAAGATCAAAAGAACTGCAATTTAAGAGTGAACTAAATAGTTCAATTGGACTCGGAGCCAATTCCTTGTCTGTGAAAAAATGAAATGAAATATTATCACGATTTCACTATAATTTCGATTCTTGTTCTGCCAAAAGGTTAAACCAAACGTCAAAAATGTTCATATAAATAATTTCTTCATGCCTTCACTTGCAAGTGAAGGTCAAAATGGAAGCATTGATCTCTTTAATACAAATTAGATTTGTATAATTTGTATACATTTATTCGATTCACTTTTTCACAGAACCAGAATCGGCCTCCTGGTCGTTGTGCAACCAACTGTAGAACTACATTATGATATATAAGACACAAGACCCTATTGAACTAGTTAACTAAATGAACTAGGAAAGCAAATTAGTTTTGTAAATACTTTTGAACTAATTGGCACAAGTCTTCTTGAAAACCACTCGAATCGATTTGGTTGATTTTTTTTTTATTGTGTTCCTAATTTTATATAAAAGTTTCTTTGTGGCATCATCAGGAAAAGTCAGGATGACGTTCTGTTTGACAGTTCTATTGTCATAAGTTTTTAACAACAATATGCAATAGTTTTAAGTGTGATATTAGTGATGATCATATATCTAAGGTGTATTAAAAACCATACATATTTCTTTAATTTGATTTGTTGCAAGCATTGAATATCAAAATATCGATCGGAGTATCATCAACGTCAGCTGACTAAATGATCATAGAGCCAATTAAACTAATGACAATTAACAAATTCTGACCACCATCACTAACCACTGGCACATTATTGCTTTTGCTTTCTGATCAAGAACCCTATCAAAATATTTCTTGCCAAATAAATCTTCAAAAGTATAATGTAGTGCGAAATGTATTTGATTTTAATAAGACGCGAAATAAGAACAACAAAGAAAAATGCCACCAATAAATTTCGAGGAGAAAATGAGAAATAAAATTTAAAAATAATTAAGCTAAGCAATCAAACCATTCAAAAGCTAAATGCGAAGTTATAATAGTGTAGGTAATGATGATAAATAAATGCGAAAATAATTCAAAATGAAATATTTGCAAAACAGTCACATAGCGAAATGAGAACTTGCTAAAGGAAAATTAACTGACAATTAAATGCGAAATGATGAATTGTAAGACGAGAAATTACGCATAATGATCGAAACGAATTTCGGGAAATGACCCCTTATCATTTTAAGACATTTAAAAGCAAAATATAATATGCCAACAAAATATAGAATTGTGATGTGCCTAAATGAAAAATTCGCAAAATAAAAGCGAAATGAGAAATTGCGCAAGAAAAGTTTATGAAGAATCGAATTCGAAATGTCGAACTCTAAGACAAGAGAATGCAAAACAATCAAAATGAACTTCCGCAAGAAAACAATTCGAAAGCTAAATAACAAAATGCAAAATAATAAGCAGGTTAGTAATTAAATAAAAACGATGAAATAAACATTGCGAAACGAAATTTTTGTGACCCAATAACATTGCGAAATAACGAAATAAGAATTTCATGAAAAATCTAACGCAAAATTATAAAATACGAGACAAGAAAGTGCGAAATAATCATCGCAAAGTGAAAAATCTAAAAAAAAAAAATACGCGAAACTACACCTACTCAAATTAAATATTGCAAAATAATAAACTATAAAAAGCAAGATAATAAAATAAAATTGTCGAGGTTTAACATGAGAAATTAATTATTTGCGAAACTGTCATTAGCGAAATTAGAAATTAAAAAAACAAAAATTATAGAACAATTAAGTGTGGAATGATAAAATATAAGACGAGTAAATGCAAAACAAACAAACATCGTAGTGAAAAAAGTGAAAATAATTCAAATTGTGAGCTGAAGAATGCAAAATAAAATATTTGCGAAACAGTCATAAAGCGAAATACTAAACAATCAAATGTGATATTTTTATATGCAGGACAAGGAAGGCATAGCCTTTTGATCGTAGTAATGTTAAAAAATCGTCAACGAAATTCCGCGAGACTGTATTCCTACAAATTAAATCCATTATAATTGTTTTCTTATTTCTTTTCGGAATATTTTATCGGGACAAATTATGAAAAAGTTAAATACTAGTAGGTGTGAAAATTGATATTTTTTTCTTAACATTAAAACTAAAACAATTTCTTCACTCTGAGACTTGTTTTTTTATTTCATGAGTTTTCTCTGAACCAAATTACGAAGAATTTGCTTTTAAGAGTAAATATTGCGTATTCTAATAATACTTTATCGATATGAGTGCTATTAATATTTTATTATTAACTTTTTTGTCTGAAAATTTAAGCAAACAAAACAAAAAATTGTGAAAGAAAAGAAATTTTAGCAGATACGAAAATTCTACCGCTTACAGTAAAATTCATTATTCCTAATAAATCTGTTGATGGTACGGTTGTATATATTAATACCCACTCAGCCATTCCTTCGATTTAATATATAATTTAATAACACATAAATTATATAACGTCCTTGAAAAAGAAATCAATTTTTCTTAATTTAAAAAAAATTACTCTGCATATTTCAAAGTAAAAATCTTTCTTGTGTAACAAAAGCCAACACCAAACCAACGCTCCGACAATCTAAAAAAAAAATCGAATCTTTATCAAAGAATCAGGTCCATTACATTCATATTAATCTCCACACTTTCTTTTTTTTTCCAATATTCCTCTATTTTGATAAGTCTTGTATACCTAAGTCCCTCTGAATAGGTTTGACAAAGCAAATTCTAATTTGTCATTCGGATTGACATCTTAACAAGAACCCAAGCTTCTCCTTTCATTTATCCCTTATTCTATTCGTTCATAGAATAAAAGAAAGGATGCCTGAATACAAAAAAATAATCCCGTTCAAATTACTTTCAGGGTGATTTCAATTCAAGATATTTCCATTTTCAAGCTCCCCAGGGGGATACGTGTATACCACTTGCCAACGATAACTATTTTCTTTTCCATTGTAAGAATATAACATTTGTAATATTCCCTCTACTTTCTTATTCATATGTCCCCCGATAAAAACCCAAAATGAATTCTAACAAGAAAAAAAAGGACACCACACATAGCCTATATATAGTCTACATCGGATCAGTTAGCGTCAAGGTCCTTTTCTGGGTCAAATGTACCGAAAACACGAAATTCGGGCTGAAAATTTACAAAATGTCTTGTTAGCAAGGTTCAAAGTGTTCCAAAAAGCTTTGTAAATTGGTAAAAGACACGTTTAGCTACGACCATACCACACATGTGTGTGTGTGTGTGTATCTAAGTGACATAGGGTCACTATGCCTATAAAATATAATACCAGAGAAAAAGTTTAAAATCAATGAACACACAAAGTTTTAGGCAGGTAATTTAATTCAATGCCGGATTTCATTCATTCCACCTCTTTACCTTAATCGTGCCCTTTTTTTTGCTTCAATCTGGGAGCCGACACAATTTTACCAAGCGGTTGGCGCTTACATAAGTCTTTTCAATTTGCTTTTTTTTGCACATAGTGAACCCTCCTTTGTGGGTAATTCTCCTCGTTATATGAGAGCCTCAACTTAAACTTTCGTCGTCCTTTTTTTTACTTAAAATGCAATAATAAAAAAAACATAAATAAAATTATGCGAATAAAGTTAATATGGAGCAAGGAAGAAATAAAAAAAAAATTACTAAGAAAAAGGATGAACAAAGCTTCAAAAGCATCCGAAAAGTATGCAAACAAAATGAGATGGTAAGAAAAAAGTAATTTCATATTCATCCCTTATGTTTGTTTAGTCTTAAACACTATTGCACTGAGACTTCGGGGTTATACCAAAACAGGAACATCGGATGGTATCAAAGGGACCCAACACAATAATCTTAAGAGATGAGAGAAAATTTTCATAACTTCATGGAGTATGATTTTCCATTTGAAATTTGATAAAAGGAAGAAGGATTTCAGTGTTGCTATACCGACTCTTATATACCAACAAAGACCATCACCTCATTCTCATTGACGCAATTGGATTATCTTTTGAGAAAAGGAAGTTTCTTTTTTATTTCGATTGGCCCACAACCGCAACGAAGCGTATTACCCAGGAAGCAAAGTAATATGCGTTAGGAGTTCTGCATGAGTTGTGTCTTACATTTTCATCTTCATTCAATGATCATCTTTCTTTTCACACGAAACATCGGGGATTTAAGTTTTGTTTAGCTTATTTTGAAACAGGGTGTTGATATAAGAGGTGTTCTATTGGGAGATGATTATAAGAAGGTTCATTTAAAGCTGAGAGTGGAATTTCTTTTTCTTGGATTAAAATATTGAATTGAAGTGCAATTTCTTGCAATAATTGCCTTTGCGTAATTTCGCTCCGATATTTTCATATACATATTTCATTTCCGGTCTTTAGTATTATGAACGTTGGACTATAATATTAGCAGTGTTGTCAAAGTATTTCTTCAGAAAAATCCTTTAAATATGGAAAAAAATACATAATTGGGATTTTCATAAAATCGCAGTGTGTGGAATATGAATTTGAGTAAAGATAAAATGAAGTTTGAATGATCATGATGTCGGATGGTTCGCAAAAAATCCTACAATTTAAAGCAAAATACAGTTAAAAATTGGAAAACAAAAATTGGAAAATCGCAATGTTTAAATGTTGAATAAGGTATTTAAAATAAGGACAGTAGAGTTGAGAAATGAATGCCTTTATTAAACAGAGCATTTGCAACAAGGAGTAAGGTTGCTAGTTCGTCAAAATTTGAATCTTGGAGATGTGATCAGGAATTACACTTGAGTTTTTGTAGCGTTTTATCCTATGTCTATCTTCGAAATGTTTTTCAATCACAAACGTTTTTGTTGGAATTTAATTATAAAATCACTCATCAAATCACGCCATTTTTGTATGAACCTTAAATGACTAAGACAACTCTTCAAAAGATAGATTAACTATGTTTTGATTATAACTATAAACCAGTACTATGAACCTCATAACTGTATGACCTCCGTTTTAAAGCGTTTAAGTGTTCGTTCTGTTTTCATTACTTGAGAAATAAAATCGTATCGATTTTCAAATTAAAAAAAAAATCAAATTCGGAATATCTATAATCTTTATTATTGACTGTCAAATTTCTCTATTAAGGTGTTTCCAGGCCAAAGGAATATTTCAGAAACATTAACATAAAAAACATTACAGAAACATAGGTTTAGATTAAAAAAAAACGTTTCTGAAATGTTTCTTAGATTGTCTGCAGACCAAAGAATAGTTGATTAAAAAAGGTCTCTGAAAGTTTTTGAACATCTTTTTTTAGATGTTTAAAAAACATTTCAAAAAGATTTCACAAATATTTAAGAAATTTTAATTTCATTATGAACGCTTGAAGAAACATTTTTGAAATGTTTGTAAAATGTTTCATGTTTGCCATTTTGTCATCAGTGGATATTTTATTTCTTTTCAGAACATTAAACACATAATTTTCTATACGTGTTTCATTTGCGAAACATTGAAAATTTCCGCAAGCGAATGATGGAATGGTTTTTTAAGCGTCCAGAGCAAAGATGTTTTTAAAAAAGTATCTCACAAATGTTTCTGAAATGATTTTTGAATGTTTTGTAAAATGTTTCTTAAATCTGGACACACCTAGAGACAGAGACAGAACTAACTTCACGGGAACTAATTTCACATGGGAATTAACTTAAGCACTAGTGGGAACGAATTTCACTTTTGTTTGGTGAAGTAAATTCTCACTAAAGGTGAGAACTAATTTCATCTGAAGTATGTGTGAAGTTAGTTCCCATATACAATTTATTTTTATATTACAGGAGATAAAAAGCTGGCTTAGCGAAACCTAAAAAAATTCTTGTAAGAATTTTTACTGTTAACAAATACAATAATTTTGAACTTGACATATACGTTTGCGATGTGAAAATTAAAAAATCGCGCGAATTTTTAATTTTCACACCACAAATTGATTTTCCCCTAGCCAATTTTTTCCGCTACGCTTTACGTTTCTCACCGTTACCAAAACTATAACCGCTTTCCAGAACTCCGACAATGAGTTTCTTACATGTAACTGTTTTTTGTATTTTAAAAAAATTTAATTGAATTTTTTTTTATCATAATTAAATTATATTGTTACCTATAAAATTATGCTTAGCTCGAAAATTTGGAAGACAAAAATTTTTGTAGGCTATCATGCTAAAATAAATTACCCAACATCATAATTATTTCTTTAACTGTACTAAAAAGTTAAGTTATCTCCTACTCTTCGTGGAAAATAACTTCACACGAAAGTGAAATAAATTCTCAAAAAAAAAAGTGAAATTATATCTCACACTAAGTGGGAATTTACTTCATCAAAAAAAGTGAAATTAGTTCTCACTAGTGGTAAAGTTAGTTTCCATGTGTAGTTAGTTCCCGTGAAGTAAGTTCCCGTGAAGTTAGTTCCCTGCACCGACAGAGTTAAACAATTTTTTTTGCAAAGTTTTAGAAAACTACAAAATATATATCTCAAGTCGATAGATCTTAACCATATGCATTTGATAGACATTTGAAGTGCAACCAAATCTATAAAATTATATAAAAATAACTAAAGACTGTCCAAGCAAAATTTAAATTTGGAAAATTGAAAATGCTGCCAAAGAAAAAAAATGCAGCGTGACAGCTCCCAGTTTAAAGTAATTCAAAATAAAACACTGCACTAAAGAACCCTAAAGCAAACCCTTCACAGTCAGTCATTTTTGACATCAATCTATAGTGTTTGTAAAAATAAGGCTGTATGTGTAATGTTTGATGAAAAATCAAAACACTTTTGATATATATAGAGGTAGTAAACACAGGGTGTTTTAAAATATCGAAATATGTTAAGAATTTTATCGAAATATGTTAAGAATTTTTTAAACGTTGGTAACTTTAAATGTTTGTTTTCCTTGGTAACTGCGGTTAAAGAATAACTGAACCGAAAGCATCAGTTTAATTCAATTTTCTTGGCAAAGTATTATTATCATATTATTATAATTTAGCTAACATTTCGACCTATCGCCAGATTGGACTATTGAATCATAGTACAATTTCTTTATGAATAAGACGTTGTGAAAGCTGATTCGTCTATTAATTCAAAAGCTACGGAACTCGATAAAGTTCAGCCTAAATTTGAAAAGTTTTTCCACCATATAGCTGGTTGTCTCTTACCAAGAGGCCAAAATAATTTCAATACTATCTGTCACTTGAAAAACTATTAACTGAACTATGGTTTTTGATCTAAAAGAAGTTGCAAGACTGCATTCAGTACAGTTTTGTTGATGATATAAGAAAAAGAAATTGATCAAAATAAATCCAAAATTTTTATGGTACTCGAATTTTTGATTGACACAGTCAATCACTCCATTATTATGTGTGCAAATCGGAGTAAAGAATTTAAGTTACCCTATTGCCTGCAACTAAGCTTATGTATGTTTTTCTATTTACAAGGCAGATGACAAATAGTTCATTGTCATTAAAAATTAGAATTACCCCAAGGTTATATTCTTGGACCGTTACTCTTTTCTTTTTATGTGAATGAACTTCCTCGAGTTGTTAAACATTCATAGCTCAATGCACACGTTTTCTGATGATCCGCAAATTCATAATTGGTCGCAAATTTAAGAATCGGTTCTTAATAAATGGGGTTTCGAAAGGATAGTACAACCCAGCTCGATTGAAAATAGAAGTTTTAAGGGAGGCTCACCAACACAAGCCATTTCGGCTATTCGACCGCACCACATTATCTTACTTTTAGGTTTGAAATATCTTTGTTGAATTTGGAAGTTGCTAAAGAGAATATTAGAAAAGAATGTAAAATTCCCTCTGAAATTATTAAAAATGTGGTAAAAAAAGACCCCCAAATTATGACCGATATTATCTCAAAAAATTAATCGACACTTATTTTAAAGGTCAAACGAATATTTTTTGCGCAAGTGTTTTTAGTCACCCTGTATGGAAAAAAAAATCTGTAGATTTGATACATAAATATTATATGATATTTTAAATATTTCGAAACACTTTTTAAACGAATGTCCAATTATTTGCACCCTTAATCTAAAACACCCTGTATATAATATTCATTCTTTGTTAAAATTTTTTTTTGTTTGTATTTATAAGTAGGTACGTATAGATGCAGAATGGCCTGAATATTTATATTCTTTACTTTAATGTTAACCAACAGGGGTAAACGCAAAAGAAGTCCTTAGGGTCTTTAGAAAATTTCTTTTCTATACATGTTAAGCATTATGATTACTTTTTCTTCATCACTTAGGTCTTTGGGTGTTGAATATGAATAAAAAAAATTTACCCGACTTTGGCTCTACTAATATTGAGTTCAAGAACCAAAGTGTTATATGGATGGATTATAAGAAGTATGTACCATAATGTACCTATAGAGATATAGATATTATAGAAGCAATCCGTTTCATTTTGTTTTTTTTTTCTTATGCGAACGAGTGTTGTATAAGTGTTTATATTGTGCCTGGAATGATTGATTTCATGAAGTATTCTGCAAGTGAATTGGGGATTTAGGGATTCAGGTTTTTGTAACAATGACCTAGTCTTACAAAATGTGTGTGCATGTGTGTGTTTTTGTGGGGTATTTCTGAAGTGCGCGTTAACGCATGTGATAAAGTTGAAAGAGGACTTTATATTCAAGAAATGTGTGATATGAATATTTAATAGAACCTTTTCTAAGGATTTAAGGCTTTTAAGCAATTTTACGAAAGATAAGTGAAAGGATAACACTAACAGTAGAGTGTTAATTACAAATTAAATAATGTAATATTTTATTTTTATTTTTTTTTAAGAGAAGGCTTAAATTTCAAATTTTAATAGAGGTGTTTTGTAAGAGAAATGGAACATAATGTTTTGTTTTTGTGTTTTTTTTTTTTTTATTTATTTTTCAGACACTCAAGACACATGGAAAAATAAAACGACCATGGACAACGTGCGTCGTGTGTTTGCTTAACTGGGTTATGGAGCAAAAAATTTGAGTAAACCCCGATTCCAGCAGAAAATAAATATATGTAGCGACGATCGAGGCTCCTTTTTGCATGAACGGCTCGGTGAACGGATACTACAAAATTGCCGAATTCGAAGTGATACCAATCGACACTAACACCCTTATTACGGTTGTCAAATATCAATTGTTTGATAAACGATAACATTTATCAAACAAACAAAATTTCGGTATTATGATTGTCGTTTGATAAATGTTTGATCTATTGTGAATGATTAACGAAATTCTCTTGTGAACGGGCATTTTGTTTGACGTTTTAGCTTTCTATTCTTTTCATTTGTGTTTGTACTGCGTTTTTTTTTTATTGTTTTAATTTATTTTCGAGTAAATAAAGTAAATATAACTTGTCTTTTTATTATAACAGGTATTTGTGTTGTAAAAAAGTGAAATAAAAAAGTGATAAAACATTTTGTGGAAATATTGGAACACGGATTAAGAAATGTGCATTATGTAGGTACAATGTACGTACATACATGTACCTCCTATTTGCACACCAAACAACAAAAAGAAAAACAGCCAGTGCAAGTGAATTTTAATAAAAATATGTTAACCAAACAGTACCTATTAATTGTATATTGTATAAATAAATATAAAAGTGAACAATACACTGCGTTTTCTTACAAAAAAAAAAAACGAATTAGTTTTTGCAAAATAATTTATCAAGAGCGAATTTGCGTTTGACTGAAAATTTGATAAACACCAATATTTTTGACAACGATAATACCAAGTTAGTCAATAAAACTATTCACAATAGATCTCAAATCTGAGTAGCACTAACAGTTTATCAAAAATTTTGATAATTGACAACGATAATACCGATGGATCAATTTTGTTGACTAGCATCAATTATCGTATTGAAATTTGACAACCGTAATAGAGCAGCAGAAATTCACTTTTAGTGAATTAGAGGGCTGGCGAGTGGCGGCAATATCGTTTCGTAATTATTCAAAAACGACGATGGCGTTGCCAGCACCATCGCCGGAGACCTTAACCGATAACTATTATCCAATTTTGTCTGCTCCAAATTGAATAAAATGGACGTGAACGATATGTGGTTATACAAACAAGAGAACACCGCTACGACCAATATTGGCGTCCTGCACGAGCAATTTACAAGCAAAATTAACGGTCATATCGGAACATGATGTAAGGACGGCAAATGTCTGTTTTTCAAATAATTCGTCAGTGATTTTGGCACAAGGTCAATATCGGCGCAGAATATAGCCGGCCGCTTTCTGGTAATATGCTAGGGCGTTAAGGTAAACGCACTCGCCTGGAAGTGATAATAAGAACACGTGATTCCAGTAGGCCCCGTGTGCTGCTCGTCCTCACGAACAAATATCGATGATATTGCGGATTAATTGTTAATTACAATCAGATAACTTGACACACAATTTGCCAGTACACTATACACATTAGTGAAAGAAGATTTGCTTTAGCATGTCAGGAAATAAGTCCCAATTTTTATTTTTATAAGTTTCAAAAAGAATTTGAAAGATAAGTTCATTCAACAAAATAATGTTGGGAATTGTATGTCATTCCTTCAATTTTTTTAAGCTTTACTTATTTACCAAGAGTTTTCTATTGTCTCTTCGTTAAATTTTACGCATTATTATCGTGCGATTTTTTTGTTTCCAATTCGCAAAACCCAATAATTCCTTTAATTTTCAATTTTATAAAATTCAATTTTTTGCCAAGGTTAAGAAAATAAAACCAAAAATCGCGCGATTTTTTTTAGTTTTATTTTTTTTTTAATTTACAGAAACTACAAAAACGTAGATATGTTTTTAAACAACTAATTTTTTTTTTAATAAACTAAAAGTGAACTTAAATTCGCAAAAAAAGTGAACAGACAATTTATACTTTTTGAAAATTTGGAAAAAAAATAATGAAATGCTAGATTTTGCAAATTTGAAAAACAAAATCGAGCATTTTTTTTTTGCATTTTCTTAAATTTTCAAGAATTTAAAAAAATGTGCACAGAAAAGAATTCTTTTTTAAGATTTTGGAAGAATTACACGATTTTTTATTTTCTCAAAATTCGCTAAAACTTAAAAAAAAAAAAAAATGGTTTATAAAAAATAAATTTAAAAAAAAATTGTTTTTGAGAATATAAGAAAAGAATCTTATAGAACTTAATTTTTTTGGAATTTGAAATAATAATTGTTCTTTATTTAAATTTCCAAAAACTAGAGTTTTTAAATTTATTTTCTGTAATATTTTGTAAGGTTTTTGCGAATTTTTAGAATAAATATATACAAATCGGGCAAATTTTTGGCTACATTTTCTTAAATTTAACTAAAAAAAATGAAAAAAATTATTTTTAAGGATTTTGTTTAAAATAATTTTTGTATTTTTTTCCAATTTGAGAAAACTAAGAAAAAAATGTTAGTTAGTTGCTTTTCTTCGAAATCTTAAAACAAATTTTTTTTTAATTTATTTTCACAAATTTAAAAAAATAAAATGAAACTTTTTTTGTTTTTTTTTTTTTGAAAATAAAATTAATGTTTCATTTCCTTTATATCTAAAAAAACTTAACTTTTTTTAATTTTTTTTCTGTGCACTCTTCATAAATCTTTCATAATTTGAGAAAATAAAATGAAAAATCGCACGATTCATTTATTTTTATTTTCCCTTTTTCGGAAAAACTAAATTTTTAAATTTATTTCCAGTAACACTAAAAACTGGCTTGATTTTTGTTTTTTTTTTAAATACTAAAAAACTTAAAAAAAAAGTTCCCAAAACATATAGGTATTTAAAAATTCTATTTGTTGAGAATCTTGTGAAAAATTGCACGATTATTATTTATTCCAATTTAAGAAAATTTAGCGAAATATCGCTCAAAATTTTGGATGTAATTTGCAAAAATTTAAACTTTTTAGTACTTATTTTTTAAATTCTCAGGACCAAATTTTTAAAATTTATTTCACGACTTTAAGAAATTAATATGAAAAATCACGCGATTTTGTTGATTTTTTTTCTTTTCAAATTCGCAAAAAAAAAATTAATTTAATTTATAAATATTACTTAATAAAAACATTGGGACTTATGTTCGAATCATCGAGAAAAAAATGTTGGGAACTACTTAGCCTCATTTATTTGGGGGAACAAATTAAGACTTACGTCCCACGCCAAAGATCTAAACATGTCCACGCACAAAAGGCAGAAAGTTTACGATTTTTTTGGAGTTTCTTGTCAAACAAATTTAAACCCAATAATTGTGAAACCTATCATTTTTTTAAAAAAACACTTCATTTTAAAAACACAGCAAACCAACATCAGGTTTGTATTTTTCGAACACCCTCTTCTTGTCCTACACCTACATCACTTTAATTTAAAATTCTTATTAAAAAAATAATGAACAAAAAAACTCACGTGTGGACCACTTTCTAATGGCTGTGGCAGATTGTTGAGCAGATTTGATGACTGCAAGTCCGGCCTTGCTGGCGGCGATAACGTCGTTGGTGGAGCTGGTACAGCAATTGGCAGTAAACTTCCCAGCTAAAAAGAAAAAAACAAAAGAGAAAACAAATTAATACAAAGTCTTTAATTAATATAAATATATGCACAACATAAGCAGCACCCGATTCTCTATCCAATCAAAATTAAAAAAAAAGCTTAAGAAATAACTTTCCTCTATTAAATGTGTCCAAAAGTTAACCCATCAAATTCTTTCTGCCCCAAAAACAGGGTCATACTTATTTTTTTGTTGTCGTTGGCCAAAATCAAATTAAATTAAGACAAACAAAAAGTCATTTAGTCGCAATTAGTAAACAAGGAAAAAGCTGAAATAAAATAATGTTCAAAGAACCCAGGTTTTTCTTCTTTTTTTTTTCGGGGGAAAAAGACCAAACAAAAACAACAAAAGACCCACTGAACCCGTGTCGTTATGAAAAAGAGCACCCCTAAGGCTCTCTAAACCTTATATAGAGAGGAGAACAAAAGAATGATCCCTATCAGCAAAATGGAATTTGTGAAATTTTTTACCATCCGCCATTTTTGTTGTTATTGTTGTTGTTGAACCGCTGTAGCTGTTCCTTCTTTCCGTCTTCAAGGTTTTGTTTATTTTGGTATTTTTATCTAGAAGCCAGATGAAGGTTGTCAGAAAAATATTCAACCAGATGTCAAAACCTGATGCTATTTAGATATTGTTCCTTTTTTTTCTTTCCATTTCTTTGTCGTCCTGGCGAATTGTTTTTCTCCCTCCCCCTCCCCATAGCTTTCACTTTCTTTCTTTCTTTGAGAAAAAATAAGTTAACGCACCATTTTGTGTGAAGAGCTTTTGCAATTCATTTTGTTTTCATATCCATTTGGCAAATAACGTTTATTTCTCTTAACCTGGGAAATCATAAAGGGTGACTCCAAGCCTAATCAACACACTTGTGTTTTAAGGGTCGGAGTAGTTTGTTATGTGCGAAACCGCCTTATATCCTAGAGAGCAATTTATCATTTATGTTTGAATGTTGAATGTTTCCTCTTTCTCATCCTGTCATATTGGAATTTTGCGGTATTTAAATCCCGCATGTAACCCTAAAGCAAATTTAAGGTTATGAAGACAAGAAGGATAAAGAAACAAATTCCTTCCTTTATCTATATTATATAGGAAAACTTGCAAGCAGATGTCAAGAATTGATGTTATTCAAATATTGTTCCTTTTCATTTCTATAAAGGACATTCTTTACTTCTTTGAGGTTTGCATTGGAGGTTTTGTAATAATTTATCCACTGACTGGAATGTATTAACATTTTGGTGCCAGGATCTAAAATTTCCAAGGCCTCGTCGAGAAGATAATGATTGTGCGAGGGGTTCTCGTGTGGGCACGCAGGGTGCATGCTATATCCTGAAATGTAATTTATCATTTCCTAAATTATGGAAAGGATATGTGTTTTTTTTTTTTTGTTGTCTTCCTTCATTTTAGCGTATTCAATTTAGATATACCTTTCCCTTTCCTTTAATGGTTGTAGGTACCAATTTTTTTGAAGGAAATTTGTGCTGAATTCATATCCTGTGTGGAGTGTATGTGTTTCCTTTTTATATCCGGCACCACGCGCATTCTTTTCCCTTCTAAAGATGAACCCTTGTTAACTTTTCTCCTCTCCCTCCATCATTGACTCAATTCCTACATTTTAAAAACATATTAAGTGTATTTAACCTTCTAACACAAATCTTTGGCGTTGTCGTCGTCGTTCGTTGTATTCCCAAATATCCTTTCCCAATAATGCCATGGAGTTCAGAGTAAAAAAAAAAAAAAAAACAAGAGGATAGAGGATAAAAAAGCGGTATTTCACGGTAGGGAAAATTTTTCCTTCTGATAAAATCAGGATTTTCCACATTAAACTGTTATCATACCAGAAACTTTTACGTATATGTTTGTAGGTGTATATACACAGAATACATTGATGGCAAATATAAGAGCGCACAGAAATTGAGGAAGTTAAACGGGAAATCGAAAATTCTTGCATGAAACCCAAATAATTTATACACACACATCCGGTTTCAGCAGGGGGTAACTTTGTATGTATAATGGAGTCGTATAGATGCGCTCATTTAATAAACCAATGCGGATTTTAAGGATAAAATACACTACAATAATATTTTAAGTAAGTACTTACAAATATTTTATCAACTGATGATTTCAATTGTTCAGAATTTTGATTTTTCAGTATTTCGAATTTTGAACTGAAACTTATTTCGCATATATTGGTTAGATACTGAGAAACTCATAATGAATATTTGAAATCAAAATAGTTTGCTTAAATCCACTTATTTAACCTGGAGGTGTAATGGAATTCAACTTTACAAAACTAACTTGAAATCTGAATACCTAAAACTGATTCTACAAAAGAGAAAATGTTTGATCTATTTAACTGACCGATAATTATGAATTTCTACATAATCCTATCCCGACAATAATATTGTGTTTTTCAATTTGGTTGCTGTTCAGGAACAAGTATACTTAGTTTCTTGTAAACAAATAGAGGATTTAGTAAAACTTGTGAGGGAAATAACTCTCACAAAATTAGTTTTGCAGTCCTTCTCAAAAACTAAGATACATTTTGGCATCCGGTTTTCTGTTTTTGACTAAAAATTAATAAGAGCATTGAATTTTGAAAATGAAAATAATAGTTAATCAAATAAAATTTTGAAAAAAATTAGTTTAAATTTTTTTTTTCAAAATTGAGTTTGAAAATTAATTTTTTTAAAACTGTTCACTTAAACAACTTAATTTTAAAATTAAATAAAAGAGTAGTTTTCTGGATTTCCAAAAAAATATAACAAGGCTTTGTATCATTCACCGTTGTTTTTAAATAATTTTTTTTTTGATTTAAGTCGTTTTTAGAAAATTGCCCCTCCCGCCTAAACGGGGGGAAATAGACCCCCATCCCATACGATTTTTTTCTTGTCTTAACCCCACCTACACGCTCAAGCTTTTTGGTGCACCTTGTAGCAATCACCCTGTATATGCATGCTGGTTTCAGCCCCTACAACTTAACATTTTCTATTGCGACTCTAACTGACAAGTCATATGAATTTGTAAACAAAAGTAGAGATAACAATCTAACATGACATAATTATGGTAGAAAAGTCAAAAAAAGAATGTACGGCAATTCTGTCTGTTTGTCTGTTTGTCGTTCTGGATGTATACCCCTAATGTTTGGAAGAATTTTCTTCAAACTTGGTAAGTATTTTTAGAACTATAATTATATTGTTTAAAAAAGCATATAAATTTCGATCAAGAGTAAGTTTATACAATTAGATTTTCTTAAGAACCTTAAAAACAAATATTGGTAAGGCTTTGAACTCAAAAGACTGTTGGGTAAATCTAGTTTCACTCCATGCAGGTGGAACCGTTCTGTGACAAAAAGGAGAAAATTTCTGGAAATTTGGTACGAAAATTCACAAAAACCAAAAACATATGGAAGGCTATTAGAAGGAACAGAGCCTACTACACTTTCTGAAATTACTCCAAATACCATCACTTCATTTCAATAAATCAGATTTGAAAATCGTGAAGAATGAGCACACTCATCCATATGTATATTTATTACACTGTAAATTTAAAAACTCAGAAATCATATTGTTTTACCAACCCAATAAGTTGCCTTTAACCACCTAAAATAAAAAAATTCTTTTTAAAATAAGAAAAAACTTGATCATCTTTTCTAAACTGATTTCCGTTGTTTTATTGAGAAATATATAAAAAGAGAAATATATAAAAGAGTTTTGTTGACTACAGCAGTTTACATACAAAAAATAAATATTAGAATTAAAACACTGCATGCTGTTCGGAAACTTATTTTATACGGTAAAGTTCTACAATTCTTCTTTTTCAAACTATTGAAACATACAACAAACTAAAAATTTGTATTATTTATTATAAAGTTTTTGCTAACAAAATGCTACATCGTTGACATGAACATTTTGAATAATTTCTCATATACCACACCAACACCACACATTATTTTCATGATTAAATGATTATTGTGAATAAGTTTGGGAAAAAGTTTCATTTAACTTGTTTTGTTGAATGCACTATTTGGTTTTTGAAGATACTTTTTCGACTTCTAAATGTCATAAAATTCTTGAAAAGAATTGAAAATTACGAAACTTTCTAAGAATGTCTGATGGAATTAAGTTGAAGAATGGTTTTTTTTTTTTATAATAGATTTTTGCTCATTATAAAATGGAACTATTTCATCACTTTAAAACACAAAAATATACTGTTACACTTTGAATTTGTATCACTCAAACTTCAAGTTTTATTCTTTAACTTTTCTTTTACTTTATAAATTGAAAAATATAAAAAATATTTCCAACCACAATAATTGCCTAGTGGTGCGAGTCATGCCCACGCACAATGACTGCTAAATAAATGCAAATTAATGCCTTATGGACGATTGCCCCCAATTCACGGTATAAAATAACATATTTTCCATTAAGCAAGAGAACAAGAAACACAAAACGCGCCGTAATGCTACATCAATGTATTTACAACTGAATACAAATTTCGACAAAATAATAAAGCGAATTAATAGCCAACAAACTTTTGAACACAATCTCGGGGGGCCATTATTTTATCACAAATTTATATAAGACGCAATAGAATCCTTGCGGCCTTATAAATATATACTTAGAACCTATGACTCCATCCCCATCAGCCTTAAAGCGAAAATCAGTGTGTTTTTTTCTTTTTATAGAAATTTTATAAATTTTAATAAACTTGAATATATCAAATATTTTCTTAGAGAATTCCTGGTATTCGCATAAACAGACAAAATGCCTCAACGAATTCCAATTCACACCACAAAAATGAAACTTAATAAACTCTCGCATTGAATGAAGGACAACAACCAAAAAGTTTACAACACAAAACTTACTGTCTGCAAAGAGCCTCTATTTTGAATGGTATTTCCCTTGAAAGTAAATAAAATTAAAATTCTCACTCGACCACGAAATGAATTTCTTGAGGTAGAGCTGACTGTAGCTGAATGAACTTAAGGTCCTGTCCTAATAAAAGAAAAATTTACAACAAACGAATTGGTGCAGAAAGTATGGAATGATAGATATGGAAGAAAAAAACATTGCATATACCGTTATGCAAACATATACTTTTAATTTAGGTTTTTTTTTTTCTTGTTCTTTTTACTTTTGAAGTTAAAGTTCCCTAATGCGCATTGAGGGTAAACATTTTCTATGAAAACTGTCAGTGACATCTGACTTGATAGTTGATTAGATTATTAGATTATTCTCTGTCCATTAAAAATTGTCAGTACCTATGGAGTAGCTATTTTTCTAACAACAATGATTGTAGAAGATCTCGCGGCACACCATACTAACCACTTTTGGAACTGAAACAGGAGCGAATCAATTGATTTGCGGTAAAATAAGTATTTTCTCTTTTATTTCTAGATGTTGCTCAAGTCCAAGACAAGGTCTAGCATTTGGGACTTCAATGCAAACTGCATAGAGGCATTTCTGAGCAGTTCTATGAAATAACGATATCTTACATTACTGACCAAATCTTATAAGAATACGGTACGAACAAGAGTATTCGGAACTTATGAAAATCGAAAACGGTGAACCGAAAGAAAGAGAATGCTGGTGTCGTTGCATTTGTTTTCTCCAGGAGTTCTTGGGCCTGCCTCTCTTCCGCGATTGTACTGGAACGTTGTATGATGATGCTTTTTGGACGGGGTTCTCAGCGTTTTTCCTAAGTACATGACAGTACCAGCTGAGTTTGTCGTGCTGTATTTTTTGAACGATGGTTTCTTTGACGTAGAGGCTTTTCCGGATCTTTTTACTCCGTATTCGGTCAAGCTTTGTCTCTCCTGCTGTCATGCGAAGCATCTTCATCTCAGTTGCTGTCATTTTGTTTTCATACCACTGGTACATAGTCCAACATTGTGAGCCGTATGTAAGCGCTGGACGGACCACTGCAGTGTAGAGCTTTCCTTTCAGCTTAGGGGGCATTTTCCGGTCACAGAAGATGGCAGAGTTCTCACGCCACTTCATCCACCCTACGCTTACGCGATGCTTGACGTCGTCATCACAAGTTCCTTTCTTATTGATCATAGATCCAAGGTATTTGAACTTTTCGCACTTGGGAAGCACAGTTTCGTTCAAATAAATATCCAGAACAGGCCTGAGTTGATCAGAAAATGGGCAGCAAAAGTATTTGGTCTTTTTGGCGCTTATGCTATACCCATTTCCCTCCAGAACGTCCACCCATACGTCCAGTGCTCGTTGCAAGGATGAAGGATCTTGACTTATGATGAATCCATCGTCAGCAAAGAATAACTGAGTCACTTTCGGGTCCCTTACCTTATCTTCAAGTAGATAATCAAGCACTGTTATAAAGAGCAATGGGCTCAAGACGCTTCCTTGGTGTACACCAACTTCGATTGGGAAATTTTCGGTGACTCCTGCAGTTCATCGAACCTTTGCTCATACATATCCATGATCATCTGCACGTAGATTTCTGGAACTCTTCGTTGTCTTAGGGCCACCCATATCAGATCCCGTGGTTGTCGATCGAACGCCTTTTCAAAATCAACGAACACAGCATGCAAATCGTTCGAGGAATCGCGATGTTTTTCCATTCTGATTCTTACACTCTGGATTGCATCTGTGGTTGATTTGCCCGAGACAAACCCGTACTGGTCATCAGATAGCCGTATTATTTTTCACAGGCGGCCATCCGACACCCGCTCAACGATCTTCATAGTATGTGACATCAGCTTGATTGATCGATAATTGTCGCAGTTACCGAAAGAAAGTTATAACTGGTTATATTTCTATTAATAAATGTGTGTTACTTTCAAACAAATTAAATTAATACGAAATAACTTTAACTCACCGAATTCGGCAGAATAGGGAAACAATAACTTTATAATATGAATTTCAGTAAAAATGTTCCCTTCCCACTTCCCAATAAACATTCTCACGATACGTTCTTTTTTTTACATTTCAAGTCAGTGCCAGTGCTGTCGCATAACAAAGAGCGGAAAGTTATTATTAGTTTATTAATGAGAAATTTTATTCAACGAAAAAATACTTAATCAGTGTATTAGATAACTCATGAGTAAGGAAGTGAATAGTGTTTTTTTTTATTAATATGGCTGTATGTATAGATAAGTACAATTGTAAGAACTTTTAAACAAATGACATTTAAATTGCACTTGTTGTATAATTTTCACAGCGTCGAGTGAAGTTGGTATTTGTACTTAAAACGTTTTACCATAACGATATTATAAAGAAATAATAACGCAATTGAAAATTAAGTGGATCAGTAAACTAAAAACACTGCATTGGATCAAAGACATAAAGATTCCTTCGCCTAATATTAAAATAATAGTGATGACCTAAAACAAACTATTTCCAAACAAATAAATTCAACAAAATTTAAAAAGAATTACGGTCCATTTATGTCCCATTTAAAACTTTTTCAAATCTGTCTGACATTGTCTTCTTTTCTCTTGCGGCATCTTTTTTTTTTTAGTTTAAAAATGACATCCATATAGTATACCCTTTAGCAGACAACTGAAGATTGTATTTACCAACCGATAAGCAGGCTCTTCTCAAACTGATCCAAATGTCGATAGGAAAAACTTTTAAACGAAACTAATACATTTTTCTTTTGGCTAAAATGAATAAATAAATGAAAAAAAAAGGGAAACCCAAAATGAAGAGGATATAGAAAGCATGTCCCCATAAACAATTTAAGGGTGATTAAAACTTTCTACGAACGTAAAACTTTATGCTAACCCCCCCCCCCAAAAAAACATACCCTTTAGCCAATACCTTTAACGAAAGTTTATTCCCGGTGGACCTGAATTTTCTATATCGAATCCTTAAAAAGAAAAGAAAAAAAATATACGGTAAACAAATACATGAAGTAGATATCTATCTCTAGAATGACGATGCTTTTGGTATTATGGGTTATAAGTATTTTCATACTTGGGCTATTAAAACGGGATTTCGTTCAAACTGTTTCTCCTCAAAGGTATATATGTACATGAGTATACAACAAATAAATTCAGACTAGGATAATGAGTAACCACTGAACCCATGAAATGGATTCTTCTTCCAAAAATTTTAGTTATGATTCCCAAGCACGGATGCCATAGTAGAGGATATTTACCAACGAAAGCTTAAATGAAGGAGAAAGTTTGGTGAACTCCTTTTATTTCGAGTATATAATTTTAAGTCGATAGATGCCCAGCGGTAATTATCCAACCGCTTGATATTAATGTAGAACGAACAAGACATGAAGTTTAAAACTATATATAGTCTGGAATGCAAGGTATAGAGTTGTTTAGGGCACCAACACAATGCTTAGAAGTCAGAGCAGAATGCTAAATAAACAGAATGAGAAAACGAAGTTGTTCTATGAAATGCCTGATGGCAGGACACACCTTTACTTGTGGAATATAAAAATTAATGAGTTTGTTCCTCAATTTAATTTAAGTTCATGGTTTATGCAAAATTTAAAGTTTTTCAACTCATCCTGCAGAAGTGTCCTTTTTTCCTTCATCCGGGTGATTGGAGAATATAGCTTTACGATAGACAATTAAAAGTAATAGTAAAATTAATGGAATTGTTTGCTGTTAATATTCTGCACTTAACAACTTTTCGGAAAAGCATATCTAATGTTGTGTTGAGTACTGTATATATATGTACAAAAGTTAAAAATGTAAAATAAAATACTAAATTATTTCATGATATCCATTAACCTCATAAGTTTAGCCAAATTTCTTTGGGAACTGATAAGTAAAGATAACAAAGTGAACATGCATCACGAGAAATTTCGAAAAATTTCGAGAATAATGGAAGTAATTGCTACAGTACAGTACAGTAGTAATTTCCACGCCAGGTTATACAAGGTACTGATCCCGAACCGAGCAGAAATGATCAGATCAGAGCTAGAAAGATTCTGGTGGATAGCAAAGTCAAAATCTGATGGTGGTGGGGGGTCAGGTTTTTACGATCTGATGAAGACAAGACGATATGGACATCTTTACTCTTTAGCGTCCAAGAAACAAAATGGCGAAACACTGAAAAATTTCCTCCCATTCCTGGATATAATATGAGCGTATACATATATGATGTTTTATTACGGGTTAGAACAAAATATATCGGAATCGGTACAATTCTTGCAGAAGAGCTACTTGGTATTGCGTCTAGGTTATTTCAGAGTCTAGTGATCAAGTACTGACGCCAAAGCAGTGATGGCTTTCAAAAACGGCTTTCAAAATTTGATCAAAGTGTTTCTCTGATATAATACATATGAAAGAAAACGCTTTGAAATAGTCTACTTAAGAAGAATTGTGCCCAACGTAATGCAAAGAGTATGGAGAGCATGTATTGGGAGCTGGAAGAAATATCTAATGCTAACCATGCTTTTCAAGAACTGCGACATGCCAACAATAACAAAGGCAAAATTATCTTTAAAATTGCAGCCCAAAGAAGGGAAATGTTCAAGAGATTTGCACACCAAAGTTCATAAACAAGGCTCAATGCCAAACTTCCTGCGAATAAGGACTTTCGGTAAACTTAAAACTTTTAACATTTTAAAAAAATTTCTTCAATCTTTCGACACCAAATGGAACATTATCACTTCGACTGCCGGACTACGCTAGCGTTTTCCAACCGGAACTGTTTGCAATCGAAGAAGCATGCAAAATACTAAAGCAAGATCAAAATCAAAACCGTAATACTGCTATATTTATAGATAGTCAGGCTGCCATCAAAGCCATTGATGCTGCCTTTATATCCTCTAAACTCGTTCAACAATCTCTAGACGAGATCGCAGGCTTTAATGATAGCCTGAAGGTCACTTTGATTTGGGTCCCAGGTCACTTTGGTTTTCAGGGAAATGAAAGGGCTGATGAGCTTGCCAGGCAAGGATCGGCCCTTCACAGCTCACATGCCAAAGCAGTTAGCATTCCGCTGGGGGCTGTGAAGGGCATTTTCTTGTCTCATTATATATCTGTATCCAATTGTAGATGGAATGGTCTAACTAACTGTGCCACCTCAAGAAAGATGTGGCCCAGCTATGACAAGTCCCGCACAAATGAACTCTTATGTAGAACTCGGTCAGACATAGCCAGGATCATTGCAGTTAGCACGGGTCACTGGCCAATAGGAGAGCATGCAGCAAAAATGGGCATTCCGCACAATACTCATTGCCGTAGCTGTGGAGATGAAAGGGAAAAGGAAACAGTGACCCACTATCTCTCCTGCTGCCCTGCCTTGGCAAATCCAAGAAGCCAATTCTTTGTTCAGTACTTTATTGACAACCTTAACGAACTTACTGTTGTGAGCATAAGTAACTCATTGGCTTTTTGAATGCAACCAAATGGCTATAAAACGTAACAAACCATATCAATATATCACCTCTTCTAAAGGTAGGTAAGACGGATCAAGAGAACTACAAGATTTTTGCAGGAACCTTTTCTCTAGCCGTGTAGGCGGGCTAAGTCTACTGCGGGTATCATGTTTTTCCCTAAATCGAACTAATCTCACGGAAATTCGGTCCTACCCTAAGCCATCCAGCACCCTGCCTGTTTAGGTTTTTAGCGAAGACAGACATATCGAAGCTAACAGCCTGGCATAAAGCCTGGTGGGGGGAATGGGCCACTTCCCGTGGGTGAGGTTTCCGATGATCTCCTTGCCTTCCTATATGGAAGTTGGTAACTAAGGAATTTACTCCCAATCAAAACAATTTCAAACCTTATAACATAAATCACCGTACCAATATCTCACCTTTTCCATGGGCCGAAAAACGGATCAAGAGAGCTACATGATTTCCGCAGGAACCACGTCTTTAGCCGTGTAGGCGGGTTGTGTCTACGGCGGACATCATGTGTTTCCCTAAACCGAATCAATCTCACGAGGAAACTGATTCTACCCTAAGCCATCCAGCACCCTGCCTGTTTAGGTTTTTAGCGAAGACAGACATATCGGAGCTAACAGCCTAGCATAAAGCCTGGTGGGAGGTATGGGCCAGTTCCCTTGGCTGAGGTACCCGAGGATCTCTTATTTTCCTATGGTAAATGGTAATAAAGGGATCAACTCCCAACGCAATTTCACACATTAATACACCATAGTCACCAAAACGATATCCCAACCTCCACATAATGATAGGTCTCATGAGTTTATGGTATCAAAACGGCGCACCAAGCGCTAAATGGGGTTTTTTATTCTAGTAGAATAGCCGCCATTCCTACCTACCTACCTACATTATCAAAATGTTTGTAAAGTGGTTTTAAAACAAATAAAAAAGATTTCCAAAACGTTTTCTTGAACACTGTTTCTGGAAATGTTTCTTTATTCTGTTCCTAAGACCAAACTTTTGTATGTATTTTGAATCTACGAACAACTTTCAGACAAGTGTATTTAAAGTTATAAATGTACTACCCATTTTGTACACAAAAATTCAACTTGAGATTATTATAAATATTGTAGCACTTCTTTTTCTTTAAACAAAAATACAAAACTAAGTCATCATAACATTCGTATAATGACCACTTCTCTATAAATTCCCAATAAAAAAAAAAAAAAAAAGGATTTGAAGGTCTGCATGACCAAAAACTAATCCTTGATTGGCTAACTTTTTTCTTCTCCAAGTTATAGAAGCTTGCATTAATTAAAAGAATCGAACAACTGATATTATCCATCGGTTAATTGGAAAGCTTCGAGATAATATGTATAGGTATACCCTTCAAGCTATAAACGATGGTTTGGAGTATCAGTACTTAAAAGGTCTCATGCGAGATACAAAAAAAAAGTTCTTTCAGCATTGCAAGGAAATCTATTTTCAGGCAAAACTATATTGCAGAAAAAAAAAAGGGAAAACGAAGATAAGCCAGGATGAGCTTTGCATAAACACTTAAGTACTGACTTTTCCTGACATTGGGTGTATCTAATATTTACTATTGCAAAAGAAAACCCTTCCGGACTAGCTTATTGTGCAAAATTCATTAGAACGCTCTCATCAGACACACATTTGATGAACAGATGATGAATGGCAGATAAACTTCAATGTTCATAAATCTAGCCAAAGGATATGCTTCCTTTTATATATAGAATTGATATTTCAATTGGAATTATTTTGTAAGGAGGGATATTCAATACATGGAGTGAAGAGTGAGTCATTTGCCAACTGTTGGATATTGATATTAAAAGCATATTACAATTGTGTTATGTGAATGAATGGACAAAAGGATAATCGATTCAGAATTATGTAAATGTAAAGTGCTTAAATGATAGATGGTACAAAGTAATGAGACTTATTTTTTAATGTGAATAAAGAAGTCTTGAGAATTATTTTTTTTTAGTTTAAGTTATGAATTAAAATTAAATTAAAGTGGAAATAGAATTGTTGGTATTATTGCTTTCTGACTAAAAATAATAGAGGCAATATGCTAACAAAAATATTGGTATCAAAAGTTTAGAGACATCTAGAAATCATAAATTAAATGGTATACATTGAAACACTTATCGCTTCAGTGAGACACTTGAACTCAAGCAGTCACTGTTCACTAAAGATCACTGTTATGTGATAATTTGCATTTTCTTATACACTCCTCGCCACTTAAATAGGACACCCCTCAACTGCATTTTCTATCGTTCTTTGCTCCCAAACTAAGCAAGCTAGAGATCTAATTTTTGTTTTCAATTAAAGTTTATTTAACTGTTATTTATTGACCAGAAGGAAGATTCAATGTTAAAGCCTTAAGTATTAACAAACAATTATTTAACCAACAACCGGCAAAATGCAAAGTGTTGTTTTTGCGCCACATGAATAGGACACATTAATAAAAACCATTTTTTAGAATTCATCGTATATTTTTTTCAAACAATACTTACAATGTTAGGACTGAGGGAGATATTCTGTTATAGAACTGATTTGAAAATATATTTTTTGAGAGACTGCTGGTAGGCTAAAAGCCATTACAGAGGTAAGGATTAAAATTCAGAAACATCTTGAGTTATAAGAGTAACGGGACATGATATTTAGAAAATTTAAACATCAGTATTTACCTTAGTTTATACTTTATCAAGAACAAGTATTTAATTGGCAAATACAGTGCAGATACCAAGAATAAATCCATAATAATAGTTAAAGTTAGAGTATTTTATTGATTTTAATTCGAATTTTTGAAAAATTTTCTGAGCAATATAAATTTTTAAAAATCTGAAATTCTCGATTTATGATACACTAAATAAATCTGAAAGCATGGGTTCGAATCTCATGATGTGCATGTGAAAAAGTTTTTCATAATAAAATAGGATTAAAGCTCGATACCACTAAAAAGGAGACTGATGAAAGGATTTGGCATTCCTTGAAATAGCTATATCTCCAGCCAAAGATAGAAAAAAACGAATAATAATATTCGTAAACGAGTAAATAAAATTCGTTTAAAATTGGTGGTAGCGCCTTTAAGTTGTTGTTGTTGTTCAAACACATTCAATGAAAATTAACAGAATGGGCAGTAATAAAAACTGACATTCTATAGTACAAATAGTACAATATAACAACAAGACGGATACATATATGACATTGTGAAACTATTAATTTCACCAAACGTAATTTTCAAGGTAACTCTGTTTTAGGTACCGGGAAAAAGTGTTCAGTCAAAGAAAAGAAGCATACGTTTAAACATAACCCCTTTACGGCACAATTCTCAAAGAAATTAAGACAAGACACTGCTGCATTATGTTCTCTGATATGTCTTGAGAATTGTATATCAGATGGAATAGTTCAACTGTAAAATATTTATAAGAAAATCTCCGATGAAAAGAACTATAGTGTTTTTATTCTCCAATAATTCTACAGTGGTGCTGGAGCTGTGAACCACGGAACCTTAAGAGCGAACAGGGATAATTGATGCTGATTTTCGAAGGGAGCTAATGAATCTTCAAAATGGCATTCGGAGACTAGAAAATGTCTAGTGAATTTCCTCGACCCACCGTAGATTTTAACATGGGACGATACCACAAAAGGTAAAGTTTCTTTTTTGGAAAAACTCGCCTGTTATACCCGACAAAACATAACACGAATGCAATATCAAATAGAGAGCAAACGCTTTTGGTGGATATTGTTTTCTGATGAAAACTGCATCTGAGTACTGTGGGTATTACTGTGGATTTTTCGATGACAGATAAAGCCAAATCAATTGAACAAGTTAAGTTATGTGTCGCAAACAATTTTTTGGCACTGGCAGACACTTAATCAGACGGCTGGGTTTGCTGATTCAATTTGCTCTATCTTCTTCTTTCTACTCATTATCTTAACTTAGTGTATAAAGGCTCAAAACAACCCAAACAAATACAAAGTTCAAGATTATTCATGATATGATCTGATAAAGATGCTTTTGAAGTATGAATTCTCCCACAGTAATGAAAATTCTCCTTTATTAAACTATTTTGAATCTATTATGAATATGCAATCATGGTAACCCTAATTAGAAAACCGAAGACTTCTAAATTTAATTAGAGTTTCATATATTGAATTCATTGTTGCGTATTAAATATGGCTTCACATGAAAATTATCATCAAATATTAATTTCTATTATCATATAATTAATAGTTATGTTCCAAGCTAAAGCTCTCACCTAATTATAGATTCACTTCTTTACTCGCAACGATATATAATTAGTTTCTCGTGAAACAAAACAATAAGATGAATCATATACATCCTTAAAGATTAAGGAAATTCATCAGGACTATAAGCAGCAAATTTCCGCATGTGTGCGGTGGGTTTCAATTTCATTTCAGCAAAATTTCACAAAATGCAAGACGTCATTATCTTTGACACAGAACAAGTATACTCCAATTTTCCAAATTGACCTAGAATCGTCTTGTGATGAATATTTAAAGAAATTTTCTTATTACTGAAAAAGATATTCATGAAAGGACTTTACTCCTTTGATAAGTGCATGTTTATACAGTTTCGACCCAAGTTAGTAGTGCAGAATACTATTCAAAATTGCATTTCTGAAGTTATTATGCGATTAACTCTGTCAGGTTGAAACACAGAAGCAAGAACAGATTTAGACCAAACATATTATATATGTATGTAAACCATCAAAGGACAACTATGACAAGCACGAAGACGATATGGTAACGTATGCGGTTGCTTTTGGAAATTGGAATTGAAAGTCAAATTCTCTTCGGACTGCCAGTCTACATTGAAAACACATCAATTCGTGTATTCGAATGTATTGACAGGCATTCAATGTCCAATTCCTTTAATTGAATTCCATGCATGCCAAGTAGTTTGAAATGGGAATAGTCATGGGAATTAGGTGAAGTTCACCGAAAATTTATCGATTTGATTTTGCGAAATATTTTTTATTACCTTATAGTGTTGTTAAAAACAAATAAAAATATATCCTCAGAAAAGTTATATGACCGCTGATTTTTTTAAGAACAATATGCGGCAATATGAGACAACGACAGTCAATTTCTCCAAGAAAATTGATCTAAAGCGGTGTTGGAGAAAAAAGAAGTTTACGTTATAATTGATGTTCGAAGATAGAAACTCGAATGATCATAGAAAGAATGAAACACTACTTCGAAAATACACTTGGTGCCAAATATCATATGTGAAAGGTCGTATAATTTTGCGTACTATGCGGCCGATTCTTTTATTTCGATTGATAATGCCAAATGTTAAGGGTCATATTCTAAAAACAGAATTTTGAATTGTTTCTATTACATTGAAGAACTACTTTTGAGAGGGGATTCTTTTCCAACCGTCTGCGCCAGTGTTGTATTTATTCACATAAACAGTTAACTTTTGTTATAAATTTAAAACGCACCTTTCACTTTTAATAACTTGACAAAGATTTTTTTGGTTGTCGTCCAACTCATCGATCTAAAACCTCAAGTTCAGTTATGGATAATCGTCGAAACGTTTGAAAACGCAGCACGAATCTATTTGTTTACCTCGATTGACCCAATGCGAACATCCGGCGAGTGATATATATATCTTGTTTATATTTCTTCAAGATGACACGAATTGGGAATACTTTTGATTTGCTCTGAGGCATGCACACACAACATTTCTTGAATGCGTGAAAAAACAGGTCAATTTGAAATGCAGGGACGCAATAATTTAAATTTTTTTATGAAACGAGCATTGCGAAAGTTTTTAAACAAAACAGGAAAGATAGATAAAATAGATATTTATAGTTTTTTTCTATGTCTAGGTATCCTTAAAAAAACATAAAAGTCTAAAACGAAGAAAGTAAAAAATAATAATTAATGTTGGAAATTTATAAGAAACTTAATTGCAATAACAATTTAAATTCAAGTTTAATTTCAATTTCCGTTTCTATTTATATTTCCGTTTCAATTTCAATTTTAATTTCTATTCCATTTCAAATTCAATTTAATTATTGACTTGAATTCCATTGAAATTACGGTAGCAATTACAATTACAACTACAATAACAATTGCAATTACAACTTCAATTACAACTACAATTATAATAAAAATTACAATTACAATTTCAATTGAAATTGCAATTAAAATTAAAATTACAATTACAATTACAATTACAATTACAACTACAATTACAATTGCAATTGCAATTACAACTTCAATTACAATTACAATTATAATAAAAATTACAATTACAATTGCAATTGAAATTGCAATTAAAATTACAATTACAATTACAATTATTATTCTCTGATTTTTTGTATTTATGCAAATGTTGGATAAAAGATATAGATTTATATGAAATACTTATTACTGTATTATTTATGAATCGCAACTTGCACCATTTCAAAGTCTAACATTGGATTGGGCATTATTTATTATTATTATTGTTGGATTGGGCATTATTTTTTTAACTTATGGAAAAACTGTGTTGACTTTCTATTTTTTGTAAACAATTTTCTTTCAAGTTTGGCAAAATTCACCAAACTGAACGAATTTGTTGTTGTTTTTCTTATGAATTAAACGAATATAACTGCATGTTGTCGCAATCGACAATTTACTGTATTGAATAACTTACCGCAATGTACTGCCATCCTTTGTTGACCCGCACTAGAAGCGCTTCTTCCTCTGTGATGTAGGCTATCGTTCCCGCCGGACTCATAGCTGATTTCTGTGTATTGGGAATAATAAAAGAAAATATTGATATTCATATTTAATTAAGTTATTAAATTTAATCGAGCTATGTATGTATATGTTGTTGTTATTTTTCGAAACTGATCTATTCATAAATATAGTACTTTTAGTATCTTTATATGTAAATACAATACGATGTCCTACAATAAATTGATACGAACAATATGAGAGTTCAAGTACTCTTTGCCCAGTTTACAATTTTAGGAAGAAAATAATATGATGGTTAGAACAATATGGCACTCTCTGTATATTATTACTAAATACTGTTGCAGATATACACTAATTTATGGGACTTCTTATTGGTGTACCGTCATTAACGAACGAGAAATAATTTTCCATTTGAATTTCGATTGAGTAGTTTATTGTGGTTTTGATTTTATGTGAATCAAATTCAACTGAATATTAGAGAGCAATTTTACATTAATTTCCAAAGCAATTTGATAGATGCATTGTATTTGCATATTGAAATGCAAATCAATGGTTTCCATTAGTTGGATATGTATGTGAAAATATTGATGCATTCGAATGAATATTGTTTGTTGGAAAATTAATTTATCAAGTTTTATTCAAATTTGTTATTTTCAGTGCTGCCAATTAGATGGTTTTGTAAAGTAGAATACCACGATAGGTATTCAATATTTTATTTTATTTTGAATTAAAGAATTTTTCAGAAAGTTTTAAATTAAAAATTCGAAATATTTGACTGTTTTGGTATCATTTAAAGATGATTTTGGAAAATAAGGTCAGCAGACGTTTTAAGCAGAATATAATTTAACGGAATATAAAAAAACGGTACTCCAAGCCAGTTTTTATTACTTTTCATCATTATTCTTAACTCTTAGTAAAAAAAGCTTTCTTGGACTTAAAGATTAATTTTCAACAGAGCGATTCTTCTCTAAAAAAAATTTTAATTTAACCAATAAATAAATAAGATTTCATGTTAAGTGGGAACACTTGTTATAAACTTTTCTTATTAATCCTCAATAAAGGTTTAGCAGTACCTACCTATAACTTGTGCCAATTAATTCACTTCAAAGAGCACTTAATTTGGTTCAAAAGTATTTACTGAATTAGTTCTTTCTTCTAGTTAATTTATAATGAACTCAAGCACAATTACAAATTCGGTATATTTGCTTATAACGGGTGATTTTTTAAGAGGTTTAGAACTTTAAAAAAAAAAAAACACAAAAAATTCGAAAAAATGAATGAAATATTTATTTGAATCGATAGTTTGAACCTTGCAATTTAATGTTTAAAGATAATTTCATGCAAATGTTGACCGCGGCTGCGTCTCAGGTAGCCCATCCGCTGAGTCCAATTTTGGCATACTCTTTCACACATATCGGCCGGTATCTCACGAATGAATGCATGGATGTTGGCTTCCAATGCGTCAATCGAAGCGGGCTTGTCCCTTTAGACATTAGCCTTGACATACCCCCACAAAAAATAGTCTAATGGTGTCAAATCGCACGATCTAGGCGGCCAATTGACCGGCCCGAAACGTGAAATTAACTGTTCACCAAACTCGCCTCGCAATTGCGCCATTGTTTCGCGTGCTGTGTGGCATGTGGCACCGTCTTGTTGAAACCACATATCATGCAAGTCAAGAACTTCCATTTCGGACAAAAAAAAGTTTGTTATCATCGCTCGGTAGCGTTCACCATTGACAGTAACGCTGCGATTCGCATCATCTTTGAAGAAATATGGCCCAATAATGCCGCCGGCCCATAAACCGCACCAAACAGTGGCTTTTTCGGGATGCATTGGTAGCTGTTGCAATGCTTCTGGCTGATCTTCACTCCAAATGCGGCAATTTTGCTTATTTACGTACCCATTCAACCAAAAATGAGCCTCATCGCTGAACACAATTTTTCGATAAAAAAGCATTTCGAACATTTCGAACCGAGCACGAATTTTGTTAGTAAAATTCAATAATTTGCAAGCGTTGTTAAATTGCAAACCAAACTGAAGCTGTTTGACAGTAACACAAGGTACTAAACACACGTCAGCTGTCAAAACCAGTGTTGCCAAAACCAAACCAGCTAAAAAATCACCCGTTATTAAATCAACATTCTTCTGTATATGTACCTTTGGATTTAGTTTGTTCGGTCTTTAGTTCTTAATTCTTTATTGAACTATAGAATTATTGGAATATTAAGCTATTGAACTATTGAACTAATGAAAAATTGAACTAATGAACTATTAATCTATTGAACTGTTAAACTAATGAAATTTGCACTTTTAATTTATTGAACTAATTGAACTATAAGATGATGAACTAGTTAGCTGAGATCAGTAGCAATTGCAAGAACCGCTTATTAAACAAGTTCGCAAGTGCACCGCACAAGTCTTTTTCGGAAACGACTAAATTATTAAATTTTTATAAAAGCTATGAACATTTCATTTCTGAAACTTTTAAGAAAAAAATCAGTAAAAATCGCTTTTAAATATTCTAAGACTCGTCATAATGCTTTAAGTTAAAAATTCGCAATAAAGAAATAAGCACGAACTTAAAGATACAATTGTTTTAAGTTATTCAGACAGACGTATAGTTTTTATACAACACATTATTATAACTGCGAGAATCCAATTTATTTTATACTTAGTCACTGTTCTTATTCATGAACGCTTTTATTGTTAGGCTCATTCATCATCGTAATGTACCAACACTTTTGTTTGTATATCTTCCCCAAAACATAATTTCTTTCCTTTTTCTTTTTGCTTGTAAAATATATTACCTTGGTCATTTCTTCAATGTTGGCAAATGTTAAAGCACCTGGCACAAATCGCATTGTCGATGATGTTGAGGATGCTGATGATGGCAGTTCATCTTGTCTTCCTGATGGTGGTCCTATAGAATGAATTCAAAATGGAAAATAAAAATAAATAAGAACTTGTATCCATCAGAAATCTATATATAAGAGTTGAGAATGATTTAAATAATCTGTCTGGTTTGCGGAAAAAAAAAATTATGTTGCTTTGATAGAAAATATGAAATAAAACGTATTTTCTGAATACAAAATGTGGTGCATTAATGAAGCTAAATAATAAAACTTGTATGCAAAGTGCGACATAGTAATCTAACTAAATCAAAGAAGCTGATGGTTAGATGCAACCGATGTAAGCGAAACTTATCACAGCAATATAATAATAATCATGCCTATTACTGAATCCACAAAACTTCACTCCCCAGGAGTCGGTTGGATCCGCACTCGCATAAAATTCTATTACTGAATCCGATAAATGAGTTGCATTGTACTGTATTATCGTCGATGTCAAAAGTTGACATTTGGAGCGTTCAAGTGCACACGAGATTAGCAATCTAAGCCTTTTTAATGATTTGAACGACCAATTTTAATCCATTTGTGTTTCAGCAATCACTGGACCGATTTACTAGGTTCATATGTTGTTGTATAGAGTAAATGTAAAACTAGGTCGTGGGAACTATATTTCTGGACAGATGTCCACGGTTTGGCTAAAAAAATGACACCGAAATTGCACTTCCGCAAAAACACGCAGATGACATTTTTGAAAACAGCCATTGTCAATAAATTATTAGAAATACTGCAAAATTAAATTTTTTTTTGCGTTTTGGCGAGCCAAAAAATTTTATTTCTGTTTTAAAAAATTCAGATTTATTAACTGTCAGCTTGTTCTTTATTTTTTGCATAGAAATAACTTTCATCCGAACTAATTTTACTGCTGATTTGCTTTTCCAATATTTGCATGGAGTGCGGATGTGTTGCCTTTCGTTTTTAGTAATACCAATTTTTTCGAACTACGTTACCGACATTTATTCACGCCTAAGGCTTGCGGAAATACCGAAAGTGAGGAAGACTCCCTTCGCAACTCATTCGTCGGATTCTCTAATAGGGCTGAATATTCGAACACGCTATAAGAAAAGATGCGACTTATGTTAACAAAGTTATTATTATTTCTGTAACAGTGGTCAACTTATGATGGATGAAAGAATTTTTATTTCCTCACAAGAGCTTTCAAAAAATCTTCTGAAAGTAGAATAACCGAAATCAAATCGACCATAATTTAATAAAGATAAAGAACAAAGATGAAAGAAATCACTGTGCCATGTTCGAATTCAATGAAAGGCAGACACTGTAAGTGTAGATAACTTAACATAGAATGATGTTTAACGCCACTGAGAAGTTACAACTCATACCCGAAATTTCTTCACCAAATTTAGCGAAAACTCTTTGAAAAAATGTCAATTGGTTTATCTATTGGCTGGTGTATCCATTGGATGATATATATTACCAAAACTGAGGAGGTATCACTGTTTTGTCCATATGTTAACGGTCTCGAGAAAATGAAGAAGTCTATACTTAATAAGGATCCGTGTATTTTTTAATAGTCTGTTATGCGTTTATCATATACGTACGATACCACCTTGCGAATCACACTGACACATAATCGTCAGAATCGCAAATATCAGTACATTGTTTCTAATAGAGAACGTCTGATGACCTTACTCTACCATTGTATATAACGTCTCCTGATACATATCAGTCTACAGGATTTAACCAAATGTGTCAATCGATATAAGTAAATGAAAGAGAATTTGGCTTAAAAAGCAAGATGTGTTTGAATGATTTATTTTAAGTTAAAGCTTACAAATAACGACATTAGGTATTATTTTAAGAATGACTTTAGCATCTTAAATGAATATTAAATTTAGTACGTACATACTTTTAAAAGTACTGCAGCCGCTTATTTTCCTTACTTTGGTGGGTAAGAAATATTATATTATAGTCAAGCAGCGTAAATAAAAAATTATCGCTTAAAAACAGTGAAGAATTAAAATTTATTTGATTCAATGAAATATTACAAAAACTTTTACTAATAACAAACCTGCTACGACATTGTTCTATTTGGATAAAGAAAATTTGCAAACTTTTTAGTGAACATTGTAATCTTTCGAGAATGTCTTTATGCCCAGTTTCACCAAAATACACCTTAAAGCGTTTTAGTTAACGGAGTAATAAAATTTATTGGCATTTTAACTTAAAATAGTGTGCACCAACATTAGGAGGTGAATTTTTAAAAATGAGGAAACTTGATGCCAACCCCGGATTTTTATTCACCACACATGGGTCTCTTACATTAGAGCAAGCGATAGGAGAGCATATCAATCGAAAAATTTCAACGTTTTCTTTGTCTTGCATTTTTAAGACGCCTTTAAAATTTATTTGGAACAAAATGGGACTTTAGTTTATTGACTCTTTTAAAACTGAAAGAGGTTGATGAAATTAAAAAATGCCATTTTAAGATTTAACAACCCAATAAATATTTAAAAGTGTTGGGAGAATCTGGCCATTATACTTTTTAAACACGTTTTTAATCGTTTTAGACCAGACTTATTCGTAATCTCTTATTAAATCACTAAATATTTCTTACAAATGTATTTCCTAAATCTTCATGATTCTTTTATAAATCTCCTTGTATATTACTTAACACAAACCCTTTTAGTTGAACGCTTTCATTTCAAATAACATTTAAAATATCAACAATTAATATGCCAATAAATTTTGCAATATTTGTTTGAATTTTGTTAATTTAGTTTCAAAAAAATACTTTTATTGCATAATTTCGACGGTGAATTTCGCAATTTATAGTAAACTGTTAGGTATAGAATTTCTGAACCAAATGCTGCTGTATTCCGGAGTCTAATAATGAAACAAAAACATTGAAGAGTATAGGTTCTATCAAAGATTCCTGCGGAACCCCACAGTCTCAGTCAATATAAATGATTTTGTGCCGGAGAGGAAGTTACCTACATATACTATATGATACTAAATCTTTGGTTTTTCGATAGCAAATAGTATTAACTAGGTCGATTACTTGAATTGAAGATATCAATTAGGTATTATAAGTTTTTCAGAAACAGTTTGGCAGAAACTTTTTTCATTTGAGTTAATGTCGACGCCGAGGTGATGGAATATATATTTTTTTTTATTTGTATAAGTAACTTTAGTGATTTTCCCAAAACGATAAAGCTGTACGTAAAAGTGTTTACTTTTTCTATAAAAGGTTATTCAAGGATTTTAAACGGCTTCTTCATATAAAAAGCATCAAGTAAGCATCGAAATCAATTTCCTCTTTTCGAATTTCTTAAAAGAATTTACCGTGAATTGATTCAGTGCAGGATGTATTTTGGGAAATAAAATGTTGGAATCGGAACAAATCAGCATCATATCGGACGGTACGATTTTCGGTGTACATTCTTTTCGTTTTGACAGAAATTAAACCTATATTTTCAGCATTTCTAATAATAAATTTTAAGATTAATTAATAGTGAAGCCTGCTATTTCAGGATTTTTCCTTAGCATTTTTCATTAGGATTTTGAATAGTGAATCGAGCTAACGTATAATTTCTCATAGTTCCTGGCTATCAGACAAATTTCGATAGCGAAACCAGCTATTTTAGGATTTCTATAATAATGAATTCTCCGATCTCAGGAATAGTCAATCTTCTATTTAGGATTTCAAATAGCCAAAGCTGCTTCCTTAAGATCAAATCAAATTTCTAATACCGAATCCTATCGAAAGGTATCTCAGGATTTTTGGCAGTGAAGTCGGATATCTCAAGATATTTAATTTAGTTAAATGAGCCTTATAGGCACATATAATTAAAATAATAATCTAAGAGATTAATAAATAGTGAAGCACTCTTTTTCAAGATTGTTAATATTAAAGCTTGCTATCCCATAATTTCGAATAGTTCTAATACTGCTATGCTAATTAATTTACCTTTTTGAATTAGATTTTTAATATTAGGGTATTGGATACTCGACCAAAAATATCAACAAAGAAATAACCCGTGTTTTTTATTGGCAATCTATACCTAGTGAAGTGAGAAAATCTCAAAAAACAAATGCATAGCCGTATCGGCAGCCGCTTTTTTGGATTAGAAATATGGTACTACTGAACTGTCAGACAGAATGAAATGAAAAAAAAAGAAACACTTCATAAAAGAAGTATTTTCAAAGTGAAAAATACATCTTAAACTAAAACGACAAATGTAAAAGAAAATGTGGTAATAAAAAATCGAAAAAGTTGAATTTTGGAAAATATTTCATGTTGACTGATGGCAAATTTGCATTCTTAAACAGACGTAATTGCAATTTTGTTATTTTGCAGCAACAAAAATGAACACAAAAGCAAATGGGGTTTGTTCGCAGATTTTTTTGCATTGTAAACTCGAGGGTACACTATTTTTAAAAACCATTGTAGTTTTTGGAACACAGTGGTTTGTTGTCCGCTCCATATTTATAGGAACAATAAGAAAAATTAAGCTTATACTTTAAAACAAAATGTCAAAATTAAACTCGTGCAAATTTGTCCAACCACAAAGTTACAAAGCTCTAAATTGAGCAAAACATTTAAAGTAAAAAGAATTTTCATTTCAGGTTTGCCAAGAAACTGTTTACTTTTTTAACTCGAGGAAATATTAAAAATGCAACAAGAGCACATTTTTGGATGTAAATGGCAGTTAGTATGAATTTTCCAAAAACCTTTTATTTTCCTTAAAAAATTGAGATAATTTGTTTCGAGATTTGTGTATGTTTGTGGGCAATCTAACATAAAACAGGATCACACTTTAAAAGCCACTAAAACTTAACGAACATACCCTTATCGAGATACAAAAACTTATCATTCGTAAAAAAATTTGACCGATACTCGTATAAAAGTCGAAAATCTATCGGAACGGCGACTGTCTGAGATTTGACTTCTCCTCTTATCGGTATAGTGATCCGCAGTTAGATTTTTGTATGGAAAATCTTACTTCACTACGGATAGCTTATCCAAAAAAAACCCGGGATTTTTTTTCCAATGAAAATATTTTTAAACAGTGAGTTATAATAACTCTGAATGTATGTAGTTACTCAGAGAAAAAAGTTAAAAAAATCATAAAATTGTATCGCACTATAAAAATTAATGTGTTTATATTTTGCTTAAAATTATAATTTGCAAAAGAAAAACACATTACATAACTAAGCAACACATGGAAAACATTCTTTCTGTAAAGAATACAAAAAAAGAAAAATCAATGCAAACAAAGTCAAATGCGAACGTGAAACAAAATTTAAAAAAAAAATACAAACAACAAATTTTGGTTTGTTATAAATTTGTTTGAAAATTATTTATCGTGTAATTTATGTTTAAATATTTAACGTTTATGTTTAATAACTTTTTTTTATTTATTTTTGTAAATTTAATTTATTTTTGTTTTATTTTGTGTAACAGAAAAAGAATCAAAGCACGCATTTCAATTACCGGAAGTACTTTCAGGATAATCCTTAAGGTTTTGAAGTTCCCGAATTGCTTTGATTTCATCTAAGGCTGATCGTCCATCTTAAGGTTTGTTAAAATTAGATTTAATTTTTTTTTTTTTTTCGTTTTTTGGTTAAACGTTTGCATGGATAAAAAAAAAATAAGTGGAAAGTTTTTTTTTGTTTCTTAATGGAAAGGTAAATGACATGTTTAAAGTTTGAAGGAAGGATTATGTTCATTGTTGAAAGTGTTTCTTTTTTGCTTAGTTTAGTTATACTTTGGTGGGAGACACAAACAAATCTACACACAACATACAATATGATTGAGATATTCGTTTTATCTTACCTACGCGTCCAAAGCTTCGGTATTCCATACCTGCATCACCCTTGGGCCCAACTATCGAAATACCAGGCATACCGGGTGGTCCAGGTGGACCTGGCGGGCCGGGCGGCCCTGGTGTTTGTGGTATTGCTGATGGAAGTCCTGGTGGTCCTGTTCTTCCATCAGCACCTCGTTCACCTTTATCTCCCTTAATCTAAAAAAAATTAATATTTATTTATTAACCAAAAGAAAAAAAAGAAAGACAAAAATGAATTCGTGTGTACAGAGAAAAACCAGAAAGATTTTTCCAATAAAGGGTTCAATTTATAAATTTGTGTCATTCTTTTTAACTTTCAGTATTCAATATCGAAGGACAGTTCTGCGACAACGTGATTAAAACATTTATCAAAAGAATAAGACAAAACGAATCAAAAGTGTAACTAGACCATGGTTTACGAATGACATTAAGATACTAATGAACAAACGTGATCTAGCCTATAGACGTTGGATTCGTACGCGAGTGGAAGAGTTGCACATAGTCTACAAGGTTTTGAGAAACAAAACCGTAGAAAGAGTAAGAGCGGCGAAAATAAAATTTTATGCTAACCGCCTCAAGTTCAGGTCTGACGGTCGTAAAATGTGGAGTAGTCTTCGTGAACTGGGAGTTGGTAAGCAGCGACCTCTTTTACAGAACAATATAGATGCAAACGTATTGAATCGGAAATTCTTGTGTCCTCCTAGCAATCTTCCTTCGGGAGAATGTGATAGACTGAATGAATTACCACCGGTGGAGTATTCCTCCTCTTTAGCTTCTTCATTTGGTTTTACAAGAGTAAATGATTTAGACGTTTTAGAAGGCGTACTCTCCGTCAAATCGAATGCAATAGGAGTCGATGAAGACAATCCCATTTTCCTAAAAGCCATTTTGCCGTTTTTATTACCAATTCTGACCCATGTTTATGATACAATTCTTACAACTGGAATTTTTCCACAACAATGCAAATTGGCGAAAATCATACCCATACCCAAAAATTCGTTATGTTATGACTTCAGACCGATCTCAATTTTACCTTTCTTGTCGAAAGTATGTGAACGCATAATGCAGAAACAACTGGTAACAACTTTTTAGTAAATATTCAATCCGGGTTTCGACCTAAACATAAATGCACAACTGCCCTTCTGAGCGTTACTGAAGATATAAGGGCTGAGCTTGATGACGGTCGTGTTACATTTCTCGTCCTTTTAGATTTTTCCAAGGCATTCGATATGGTTAACCACTCTTTGCTCTTAAATAAGTTGCGTTATAAGTTTGGTGTTTCTCCAGAAGCGGTAAAACTGATTTCGTCTTACCTTGGTGATAGAAAGCAAGCCGTATGTGTCGATAATCGATTGTCTGAGTTTCTTCCAATAATACGAGGTGTCCCCCAAGGTTCGATTTTGGCACCACTTTTGTTTTCTCTGTACATCAATGAAATATCTTCAATAATCCTTGAAGCTTCTAAACACTTCTACGCTGACGATATCCAGATTTACAAAAGTTGCCCCCTGGGACTTATCCAAAACTGTGTCTCCTTAATTAATGATGATCTTGAGCGGATTTTCAATTGGGCAGAAAGTAATGGTCTTACTCTGAATCCAAGCAAGTGTAAGTGCTTAGTTATCTCAAAAAAATGTTAGATTTATCTTATTTTCCTCCGATACTGCTAAACAAGTGCCCTCTAGAATTTGCTAACACATCAAAAAATCTTGGCATTGTCTTTAATAGAACTCTGACATGGAATAATCACATAAATTCAATAGTTGGGAAAGCCTATGGAGCCCTTAGAAATCTGTGGACTGTCCAGCAGTTTACCCCACTCAATTCAAGGATCCTTCTTGCCAAGGCCTTGATTATCCCAGTTCTCACATACGGCTGTGAAATATTTTATAATTGTGATTCTGCTAGTAAGGCCAAATTAAAAGTAGCGTTTAACAGCACCATTCGGTACATTTACGGGCTACGAAGGTATGATCATGTCTCGCATCTGTCTTACAATCTTTTTAGTATGTCCTTTGAAAATTTCATTAAGTTTCGAACACTAAAACTGTTTTTTAATATTATAAGAACACGTCAACCAACTTATCTATTCGAAAAAATTCGGTTCCCAGCATCAAATAGAACAAATTGTGTAATACTTCCGCGGTTCTCTTGTCTAACATCTGAGAGACAGTTTTTTATTGCTGCAGTACGCCTTTGGAATTCACTACCATCGAATCTGCGAGAGCTAAGCAACATGGAACAGTTTCAGAGTAGTCTAAAGGTTTTTTTCCTCAATCAAAGCAACTAACTTCTTCAAAAAAAAAATAAAAAATAAAATTTAAACTTCAAATTATTTTCTCCATTCTTCTTTTTCTTCTTTTTCCTTAAACTTTATTTACTATATTTTTCTTATTCAATTATACTTTTTTTATTTAATTTTTGTTTCTTAATTTTGTACATAAATTTATGATTAACTTCTTATCAAATCAATATGATTCTTTTTCATTATAATTTTTTTGTTTTCTGTTGAACAATGTTAATACATAAACTTTCACTAGCTTATAAGATTATATCTTACAGTGTTAGCTTTTTAACGAAATAAATAAACTAAACTAAACATTATTCGGATTCAAATGAAAACATCGCATTTCTATTGACTTAAAGAAAAAACATTTTGTTGAAGTACTGTATTTATTGCTTAAATATACTCCAAGTGTACAAAAACACCTCAAAACATCCTCCAGGAAACTATCGCAACAATTATATCAATCAATATTTAGTACTCTTGGCTTGAAATGATTTGACACAGCAGCAAATATTTACTTTGTCCACAAAGCATCGAATTGAGCTATACTTGAAATATTAATTTAATCAATTGTTTCTCTCAAGGCATCGTGTCGTCGCGACATCACACTAACATTTTTCTCTTTAAAAACATCGCATTGGCACTTCTAGCTTTATTAAACAATCATTTTGAAGCCAACCTACACATTTATAAAAAAAAAATATACGATATCCCAATTCTATTCCCTGCGGCAATTTATATTATTGTTGTCGTTGTCGTAGTATAGACGTTATGTTCTTCATGCATCCTATCAATTTATATTATGCGTACAAAAGGAAGTTCGAACAAAAAAAAAATTATTAAATTCGTGAGATGAAAAAATCTCAAAAATTCATCAATCTTATAAATTTCCCGACAGAAGTGATTCAATTCCGAAGAAGAAACTATAGCACAATACGAATGAAAAGAACATATTTTTTATATTATTTCTCGGGGGGTTTTGTGGAATTTTCTTATTTCACTTAAAATTCTTAATAGAGATTGTATTGGAATTAAACAAAAATTGGTTTTTATACAATTGTGTACCTATAAGGGCTTATATAAAAATTTATAAGTTTTATAGAATGACAGCTTTACGGAGAGTTCAGTAGGAATATTGGGGACCTACAAATTCAAACGCTTTTTTTTTTTTTTATATTGAGCGCGCACTAAAGGGGTTATGAATACCCTTATAATGATTAAACACAGTGCGAGCAATTAGGAAAGGAGGATAGGATAAGAAAGGAGAAACCGATGCACATTGGTTTTGAATGTCTGAACATTGTAATGAGTGGGAAATACTGTGTCTGGTAAAGCATTCCACATTCGCGTAGTGCGGCTAAAGAAAGAATCTCAGTACTTAACAGTACGTCCGAAATTTTTCTCAAGGGTAAAATGATGGGCATTCCTAGCAGTACGGGTATTACGGTTGAATTGTTTAATTGAATTGAATGCAACTGGCTATTTCTCTAGAGCATTGTTTATAAAAATGACGATAAAACAATGACAGGCATGAGACCTTGCGGCGGTGTTCAAGAGAAGCAAGTGTCTCGGTGAGAGAACGTTCTGCTATCATTTTTAGAGCTCTTTTTTTAATTCTATCCAGAAGACTCAAGTACGTTATTGGGGCTCCAGATCAAATATGAGAGTTATACTCAAGTTTTGGACGAATAATAGCTTTGTAAATTGTAGCCAGATCAGAAGGAGTAAAAAACTTCTTGCATCGTCGGAGAAAACCTAAACACTTAGCAGCATTTTTGGCGATGTCAAATATGTGATCACTCCACAGCAAGTGGTTTGTGATGCACATTGCACATACCTAAGACCGATAGTTGTTCAATCTCCTCGATGCAAGTACCACCCATGGATAGTGGCATTGGGGGAGGGTTACGCTTTTAAATTCTACACGGGTTTTAAATCCCCATTGAACAATGCTGTCAAGGTCGGAATTTATTGAGCTTATCATACGCTGCCGTTGGTAATCCACATCCGAAGAACAAGGATGAGAATCTAAAAATGAATATGAAAAGCAGAGGGTACTGTCATCAGCGAAGCAATGTATTGGGTTAGAAGTTTCAGACAAAAGATCATTTATAAAAATAAGGAAGAGCGTCGGAGACAGAACGGAGCCCTGGGGCACACCAGCGTTTATTTTGTGGATATCAGATTTGGATATCAGCCTTATATAAGATGAACTTTATCAAGACTCATCGTATAGATTTGTGGCCAGTTATATATAGATCACACTTCAAAGAGGCATCAATTTAGCTCAAAAGTATTAACTTAACACGTTTGCTCTTCAAGTTCATGAAGAACATAGATGCTTAAGTATCGTTTCAGCAAACGGGTCTTAGGCCCGTTTACTCTTACTTGAAATAAGCCCTTAAATACAACTTAAATTTTTAAGTTCCACTTAATGGTGTTCACAAACTTCAAAAAAGTTAATCATAAATCTTCTTTGGTTAAACTTAATGTAAGGGGAAGAAAAAGTAGTTCATAAGGACTTACATTAGTTCTACTTTAGAATTTTTTGAGGTACATTTTTTCTTTAAAAAAAGTTTAATTCCAGAAAACTTTTATCAAAACTAAATAAACTTTATATTTTTGCATTGAATGAACTCAAAATAACTATATTTTTTAATTTCCATGTCCAAAAACGAATATAAAAATATTTTGTAGGTTTCTCGCCATTTTATTCACTCTAAAAAAAAATAAACACACACAATCGGAAACACAAAAACAAAAACAATAAAACGTCACTTTTTGGATGAATTTAGATTAAGAATTAAGAAGAAAAAATTGCTTTTATCCAGAAGGTTAATTTTACTAAAATAAGAAAAAAGAACACCAAAAATATTTGTTACCTAAACTTCAAATAATATTCTCTATTAAATGAAAAATAATAAAACATATTTGACTAATCGTGCAAAGTTGACATTTTGACTGAGATTTCTATCATGAAACTAAATCATTAGCTAAGTAGAACATAATTTTTTTGTAACATCGTAGAGAATGAGCAAACGGGCCTTAGTTCACTGGATTAATTGATCAATTTTCGTCTTCGTCATTTGCCACTATGTAATGAATCTTTTTCTTTACTCGTTCTTCTCGGAGAACAATTGAACCATATATTTAGTTCAATTCAACTATTAAGTTCAATTCAACTCATCTTTTGAGCCAGTTCGTTGTAACTTCAGTAGTTCCAATTATTCTGGCTTCTGGGTATTCAGTTCGATTGAACTATTTAGTTCAAATCAACTCACTCAAAACCAGTTCGTTGTATCTTCTGTTTCTTTTCTCTTTAATTTATTCAAACCTAGTGCCCATTATCCTGGCTTCTGGGTATTCTGGGTATCGATTGAACTATTTAGTTTAAATGAACTATCTTTTACCTCAAATACCTAATCTTATTCAAAAGAATTATCCAGCTCAAATTAACTATAAAGTTCAAATATACAATGTTGTTCAAAAGAAGTATCAAGTTTAAATGAACTATGTAAATGGTTTAAATGTAAAATCTTGCTCAAAAGAACTATATAGTTCAAATGAACCAAATGAACTGAGAACATAGTTCAATAAATGAACTATCCAATTAATTATTTTTGAGTTGTAATTCGCTAGATCGTTAGTTCATTTGCCTTTTTTTTTAATTCGAACTTAGTTCTAATTCTGGCTTGCTTAGAACAAAAAAAAAACCAGATAAAGACATTACAGTATTAAAAATATCAGTTAGGTTTAGCAGAGCTGCATTTATCGCATATAAAATTCATTGTATTTTGGGATAGTGTGATGACATGTTTGGAAAGAGAAACAAGTAAAAAAAAAAATACAAAATCCGTCAACATTTATGTCCATCATCTGTACTTGTATGTACATATATTTATTTCATTAGTTCATTGCTGAAGTATTGAAATATTGAATAAATTAATAATTTAGTTTCATCGCGGTGCACATCTTTCATTCAGACGCATGCGGACTATGGTCGTCAAAAAATTACGTACCAACTTATTTGACGCTTAAGAGCGCTGATACATGTGTAGAGCCATTGAAACATTGAAATGGTATTAGAAAAAGTTGCAGATGTCTTATTAAGCAAACTAAAGACTGGAAAGACATACTATGCCCAAGTGCATGCCGTATGTGTCAATCTTTCTGATTTTGTTCAAACTCATTCTAAAAACTCTCTTGTTCTTCCGCACATTTTTCTACTTTAAAACACTTTTTTTTCTATTTATAAAACTATATACTGAAAAGTTGTTTTTCCAAATTTAACTCTGATAAAAAGTGTGAGATGAAGAAAACAAGGACTATTATGTAATCAGCGACACCTACACAATATTTTGTTTGATATTTACTCTATAAGCTTAATTCAGTTGACTATATAGACATATGACGTCATACTATTTTTTTTTTACAGAATTAAGGTTTGAGTGCTCAACGGATGCCTACACATAAAAATATTAAACTAAGGAAACTGCATGGAGAAATTAAGGAACCCTTTTACTCAAATAAATCGTATCCGTTGGCGTATTTGAATTTGAATTGCAAATATAATAATCCTACTCAATTCTCGGATTTAAAATATGAAATCTTTTACTTTTTCCCGAACTATAAATATCCAAAGAAAGCAGGACTGTAGCATTAGAATTGATTTACCTGTAGCTGAATACACATCTTACAGCTTATCTTCAACCAAAAACAGAACAATGTCGTCTCCATCTGTTAAGATCATTTTAAGCCTACATTTGTTTTGTTTATTGCTGATACTTTGTCTTAAAACGCCATCTTGTGAAGGACTTCAAAAGTTTTGTGGAAAAAATTTAGCCGATACATTGGATTTGATTTGTGAAAACGGTTTCGGAACAAAGACAAAAAAGTCAAGTAAGTCTTCTATGGTCTTAACGATTCATTTTACAAATTAATAATATTTGATGTTCATTTTTGATATAAAGTTGAACCCTTGGATTATAATTACAATGACATGGAAGATAATGTGCAGTCACCATTTGGTAATTTTCCACTAATTTCACAATTCGAGGCTAATTCTTTGGCGAAAAGTCGACGCAGGAGATTCGGAGTTGTTGATGAATGCTGTAGAAAGCCATGTTCACTGAGTGAACTAAGATCGTATTGCCTTTAGGGGGATCTTTTGTATTAAGGATGCGCTCACATATTCCAAAGAAATGCATTTTCCATATCGGAAAAAATAAAGAAAACACTTCTTGCAAAACAAATAATCACTTTTTATCAAAAAATTATAAAATTACATTTATTTAGGGCAGTGTTTGATAACAACAATAAAAAAAAATAGATAAAAACTGCTTGCAAATGACCGCATTTGCAATGTCACGATTTCGTGCGCTTGCAAATGGAATGCTTGCAAATTGTCATAAATCATTTGCATGAGTATTCACACGACTTGCAATAAAGTTGCAATTGGCATTTGCAATCAGGGTTTTGCAAATGCTTGCAAATGATTCTGAACATATAGCATTAGTGAGATTTTAGTTTGACAGATTTTGGTTGAAATTGTGCGACTTTTCGATTCGAGGTTTTTGAAAGCAGATTCTCTCGGCAAGGATATCAGTTAATTTCGGTATTTAAGCGAATATGTAAAAAAAAATTCATATCTTTGCGACTGCAAAATAGCAATTCGCTAAGTTTCGTCAAGTTTTCGATAAGTTTTCCTTATTGTTTTCCTTACGTAGTGTTTTTTTTCGCATTCGGAAGAGAAACTTGACAGCTGACATTCGATCCGTGAACTTTCGTTCTTTATTGGTAGTGTTCATTTGACACAGCGAAAGGGAATGTTTCGTTCGGTTCTGACATTATTTTCAAGAAAATTTTATCACTCAATCAATTGCAAATAAGATCGTGACAGAACAGTGTATGTATAAACTATATTTCAAACATTTTGACTGTCAATATCTACTGTTTTCATGCGCAAACATTCTAATAAGAGCCATCTTGTGCGCCCTAGTTTATCATTTAACTTTTTATTTTGAAATTATTCTTTTTTATGTATAACCCTAGTCTCTAGACGACTGATATGACTTTCAATTTGAAACGTTTGCAACAGCTTTCTATCGTCGCCGTCGTTATGTAAAAAAAAGTCGGCAAATCGCCCCCATGCCGAGATCTCTTCACCGTCACAAAAAACTAAACTATATACACTTGTCTTGGGGACGAGGACGATGACGATGACGATGATGACGACTACGGCGTTGATGCTCCAAAAACGTGATTTCTTTTTTTAACGCATTCATACGCCTGGAAGCACTGCATTGCAGGGAATTGAAGAAACTTTGCATTTCATCATTTTTATATAAACTACTCGTATCTTTGAATATTTGAAGTTTATAAAGAGATACTCTCATACTCTAGTTTTGTTTTGTCAATGAAAAAAAAAAAAAAAAAAAACCTTTCTATGTCATTGTTTGTCTGTGTGTGTTTATTTTTTGTATTAGCACGTGTTGTAGAGATGAAAATTGACAGAGATTGAACAAATTCAGTTTAGAGAAGCCATTCAACAAGGATGTCATCAGTGTTATAAAGACAACAAAGCTTTATAACTTCTCAAAGCTTAAATGTATCCTGATTGAAATAATAAAATACAATTGCACGGATGAGATGACTGTTTTTTTTTTTTTTTTTGTATTTTTGTTAACAAAGAATAAATGAGAATGCCTCTCCAAAGTGAGACAATAATTGTCATCAATTAGTTTTATAGCAAGAAGAAGATTTCAATTGACCAACTTAGGGGGCAGCCAGAGACGAATCGATAACGTTTGCTGACACTCATCTCATCTACAAGCTTCCAGTAAACGGAACGAGAATAGAACTATACAACTGCAAAAAAAAAAAAAAAAAAATAGGGGGCAACATCACCCACATAACCAGGTTCTTACAGGAAGTGATGGTGTGTGCTGACGAAAACAGCCTGTTTGGATGAATTCTACGGAACATGTACAGGAAGGAACAGACGTAGTATGGGAAAAAAGTTTTACTCTTAATTGTTGTTCATGAGTGAGCGTTATTGGACGCTTGAGGCTGTATCAATGTTCAAGTTGATGGGTGTGAGTATATGTGAAGTGAACCCATCCAAAAAAAAAAAAAATGTCCAATGTTTTTTTTAAGGACTTTGTTTGAAAGTTACATTCTTAATGTCTTTTAAGGGAGCTTAACAACAATTGCTATAGAGGCAGTTCATTGATAGATGTTGTGTGCTTTTGGAAAGTGTCTAACTTTGAAAATATTACCGACTAATGATGCGCTAAGAAGGAATTTTAGTTTGTTTTTAAGGAAAAACATGAAGGGCAATGTATGGGATATTAAAGTTAATATATAAAAGAACTTTTGTTTGTGGGCGGAGATTTAAACTGATATATTGGACAGACTTATGAGTACTATAAGAACTTTCATAGTTGCCTGGTATACGGAACTATAGACATTCAGATGGTGAAAACATTCTTAGAATGTGCATGCCATATATGGCACAGCAGACACCTTATCACCTACAGTAGTGGAAGGAACTCAGATTGACTTCCATTTGGGAAACAGTTTCATGAAACCAAATGTCAAAGATTGCAAGATGATACTGGGAGGAGCGATTGCCTTCTCCTATTGACAGAATTTTGTATGAAGACGAAGAGAAGAAGCAAACAAAAAGAGATCTCTGGCAGAATCAAGTAGTATACAATCTTATCTAAACAAAAGGTAAGAGATACATATGCTCTTATCTCTTGCATGAAAAAATGTTCCTTTTCAAACGATTAACAGAGCTAGAAATGAAGAGTGTAATGCACAAAGTATGTGGAATTATACGCAACGAATTTGCTTTCAGAAAAAAAATCACTGCTAGGAACCAAAAAAAAGGAAAACACCATCAACGGGAAAAAACGGCTTTCGAAGCTTGATCAATGTGCCCTTATAAATATCTGCACCTGCTGCTGATGCAAACCAGGATCTTGAGGAATTACTACATGCTAATATTAACAAAGAAGCAACTATATTTTGAATTACCACGCAAAGAAGAAGAAATGCACAGGAGATTTGTTCACCAGGCGACAAAATTTTTCACAGATGGCAAGAGTACTGCGAAGGACTTTTAAATTAACAGTTTCCCAGACGATACTTTCTAAAAAGCCGCACCAAACTTAAAAAAAGTGCCCGATATCACAGCCAAAGAAGTCAGTGCGGCGCGGCGTTGATAAACTCCAAATAGGAAAAAGCGATTGATTCTCTTAATTTAAATATTGGATGGCCGCTTGCGAAAAATAATAATGCCATCCAATGACGCATCAGTGCTGGTTTGTTTCGGGAAAATCAATTACAGATTCAATACAGAACGACCACGAGCACTATTGCCTCTGAACAGATGATGTGCAGTTATATTTTTAAGACATTTGAGTTGGTTTCAGATCAGTGATTCAGTTTCAGAACGTGGAAAAAAATTATGGAAACGCCCAAATTAATATACGATTTCCGTCAGGTCATATGATATGGAGAAATCGTATCAGAAATTACGAAATTTGAAGGGAAGTAAACATTTTCTGCAATTTTTGTTATTCACAGGACTCATATTGGTATCTTCAAACGTCCAAAGATTCCAGATGATTAGATTAGATAGATACCTATAAATTATTCGGAAAAGTTTTTACAACCTTAATGTAGGTCATACAATACTTTCGGCCTCATTTTACTTAAAAAAAAAAAAAAAAATAGGTAGGTACCTAACGTACATAGGGTGATGGAGCCAGTAGTCATTTAACTTTTTTTTACGTTTGACTGTTCTTTAAAACTATTAATGTTTGAATTCTGAATATTCAATGTATTTTATTAGATTATTTGAAATGTTTAAATTTTGAAAAACTAATTTTTTTTAGTGGATTCGCTATAGAAATTCATTAATTAGCATAAATTTTAAAAAAAATGTGTGATTCTGGTGAAGTCGGCCCCCTAAACTACAGTGGTCGGCCACATGATTCTTCTGTAGTCGGCCCTATTTTTTGGTGATATAAATTTGTCATTCTTTTGACGAACATAAAAGATAGTTTTTGAAGTTTTACGCCAAAACTGCTTTAAATTTTTAACGTCTTATGTTTAAAATAATTGCGCACCAAGGAATTATGAATACCCTTAATATGATTTAACACAATGCACGTCTTTAGGGAAATCTTATAGAAAATTTAAGGAGATACCGATGAAGATGGGTTTTGAATTAAGACACACATTGCACATTCGTGTTGTGCAGCTATACATGGTATGTATCTTCGTGCTTACATCATCGATCGTACTTATCTAGTGTTAAATGATGAGCTTTCATATGGAAGAAGAGTATTATTTACCTCTAAATGGCTTCAAGGAAGGAATGCAGCAGTCGGCCCTTCAATTTATCCAAAAATTAATAGGTACCTAATATTTTGATATTTTTATGCAAACATCGATAAAAGATTACAAGATTTTGCGTAAATAACTTTCACTATTTTTTTCTTAGAAAAAACTTATACTTCTACCTCTTGCAAAAACTTTATACCAATTTTAAATTTTTAACAAAAAAAGCACAAGCCACATTTTCTCAATTTTTTGTATGTTGTTAGAAAGTTAAGCCTTTAAATTTTTTTTTTCATTTAAATTGTTTAAAAATTTACTCTATTAAACACCATTTTCTGGCTTCGTGGCCGACTCCTTGTGATGGCCGACCTCACATGCATACAACCTACCTACAATTACCTAAACACACATTTTTAAAAGAAAGTGCAATTTAATGAGAAAACAAACATCGACATAAAATGGACTTATCTACATTCCTACCTAGAAAGGTATTATATTATGAAGCATACTCACACACCTAGGTACCTAGGTACCTACCTAATTATTTTTTAAATTATGCGACTTACCTAAACGTTTATTTTGATCAAATACGACTAAATTGTAAAATGCAGCGTTAGGGGTCCAATCGTTAAAATAAACGGAGAATATAGACACAAGAATTAACACCACCGATTAATGATAGAAAAAACAATCACTAAAATCACGGCGAATCTACCACGAATAAAACAATTTTACCGTAAGATAACAAACGAACGGACATTACTTTTTGTAAAACAAAAGAAAACAACACTAATTTACATTTTCTAAAGAAATCCCACTTTAATTTTCATGTTTAATGAAATTATGAAATTGTTTGATTTGATATTCAATATGGATAGACGAAGGAAAATTTAATTACTTTTCCTACTAATGAATATTTTGAAATTACTCGACATTTTAAATTTAAAAACACGGCACTTACACACCCCGACGACGACGATGACACCATGAAACGAACAAAATAGGTACATCCAACGAATTGCAATAGATTTTATTTCACAAAAAAAACTACTTTCCATTTAACAAAATGAGTTGAATTTCTTTTAAATTAACATATTAGATATTTAAAAATATTTATTTCGTATTTTTAGAACCGAAAACCAAACAAATTTCATTTAAATTAATATTTTTTTCGAAATGATCGCGATCTGAACCGAACAACAAAACACACTTCACTAAACTGAGCTTGTACTTGTTGCTGTCAAAGCTGTCAGCTGTCATACTCATATAGAGAAAGTACTAGATTAAAAAAGCATTTGAAAATATGCAATATTTATTTGAAATTTCGTTTGAACAAAATTCAGTTTTATTTGAATTTATTTGAAACTTTGTTTTTAATAATAAATAAATATTATTGTTTTGATAGTTGAGAAATGTATACAATATGTAAGAACCTGACGTACTTATAGAAAGATATTTTTTCTGAAAAGTTTGTTTTATTGTAATGATGTCGTCTATATATGCAAACTAGATTTATTGTGAACTATGCATTGTGCATTGGTTATTAATTTCTGAGATTATGTTAGACGCCTAACGGCTTTTTGTAGTTTCAGAGCAACTGAACATTTGAACATCTGAACATCAAATGTATCGGCCCATCGGAAGATATAATTAAGTCAATGGCAGCATCTATGTCAATTTAATTGCGATATTTGTAAAAAAAAAAACAGATGCAGAATACACGTGGGTCGTTGAAAATCCATATAGAACGCTATACTATGCAATAGGATAGATCGCGAAACTAGAATTCAAGAATTAATCATCCGAAATTATCATCAAAATGATTAAAAAGGCGTAAAAAAAGTCATTAGCAGTGGCAGTGTCTACTTGATCGATACCATCTTCAAAAAGAAGTTAAATGCAAAAAAAAACGGACATAATTTCAAAAAAATATACAACAAAGAAAATTCTAGTGAATTGGTGTTGGTCCTTTCCGTTATATTAAAGTAAATTTTAATACAGAACTTAACTTCTCATAATTCTTATCAAAGAACAAATCATAAACCTTTTAAAATGGACTTCAACTCGTTGGATAAAATATAAATGTAAAAAAACTCCTTCAACCTAAGGACAAAATATTTTGTACGACACATTTCATATTAAAAAATACCCTACAACCATATTTAAAAAAAAAAAAAAAAAAAATACTTTAACGGAAATAATTCATATTATTATTTTTCTTTGTAATTAGTAATATCCTTTTTCGTGTGTATTACTTTAATATACACGTTAACACGTACAAAAAATATTCATTATAACACACAAAGTAATATACAAGATTTTTTTTTTTCAGGAGAAGGAGAAGACGTCCGCTCAAGGCGAAAAAGAAAAAAACCCATGTTGTAATTTCAAAGCATCAAGAGAGAAGATTTTTCTTTTCTTCAACACTCTTTGGTTCTATTGCTCCTTCTCTGCCTCCTTTTTTTCCTTTTTCTACATAAAAACCTTGAGCTGTTGTGCTAAAATTATGAACAAAAATCTTCTGTTTTTTTGTGTACATATTTCAGCAAGTGTTTTTTTTTTTGTGGTGCGAAAGTTTTTTTGTGAATGTTTTACTGTAGTACCTTTGTAAATTTGTGAGAGTGTTTATTCAAGCTGTGAGATGACGTTAAGATATTTAAAAAATATAATTTATTTTCTTTTGTACACACACACAAAATTATAATTTTTAATAAATAATTGTATATAATGTAGCTTACCCCTTCTTTGCCACCGGAATCTCCTTTTGGTCCTTTTGGACCTAATTCACCTTTGATACCAGGTCGTCCCTTAAGAAAAAAAATAAACAATTAGATATTATTGAGTCATGAAAATAAATAATTTCAAACTTACAGGATGTCCCATATCTCCCGGAAGGCCAGGCACTCCTGGTGGACCAATTTGACCAGTAGGTCCTTGTTTTCCATGTCTACCACGCATACCTTTTTCGCCTTTTTCGCCTTTAGTGCCATTTAACATCATTCCTTCACCACCAAAGAATGCCTGTCCGGGGGGTCCTTCTGGTCCTCGGTCGCCCTTAGCACCACCACTTCCCTTCAAACCCCGTTCACCTTTCTCGCCTCTTATTCCGGGTAGGCCAGTAAGACCGGCCGGTCCAGCCGGTCCCGGTTCTCCCGTCGCACCCTGTGATCCCGACGGACCTCTTGGACCAACTGATCCTGGTGGTCCCGCTGGACAGGTACACTGTGTCATGTTCATTTGGGTATCTGTATAGATGACAGTTCCTGGGGGACCCGACGGACCCATAGGCCCAACATCTCCCTGATTTCCTCGATCTCCCTTTAATCCAGTGGCACCTGGTGGACCGGAAAGTCCGGGCAACCCAGGTTGCCCTGGTTCACCTTTTATTCCAGCTGGTCCGTGCGTCCCCGTATGACCCTATAATGAAACAAAATTTTATTTTTTATATGTAAGAATTTCACCTGATTCGACTCGTTTGCCCTTTTTACTTTTATTGCATTCCTTCCTAAGTCCTCGGTTGAGAAACCACAACAAAAACGACCCTACAGCAATCCTATAAGCTTATATCCATCAAAATGAAACAAACATAAAATTCAAATTGAATTCAAATTCAGTTCCGTCGCATAAACTCCTTGAAACAAATTTGAATTCCACATCCTAACAAGACGTTATAGAATAGAAATCGTAAAAGTTAGAAAGAGAGAGAGAGAGAGAACAAAAATTGCAGTTTAATTCTCGTTTATGTGCCACCCATCTTGAGGCAAACAATTATAGATACAACATTGTACTTCACTCCTTATGTTAACCATAAATTTATTACAATCGTCCTTTTTGCAACCAAACCATAGACCGACTATACAGAGGACAACAAAATTCATTCCTTTTGGTGAATTCATTTCTGTTGCTGCGATGCATCCCTTTCGCTATATCCTTGGGTGCACAGAACATTACACGTATGAATTATTTAAGTGGAATGAATATATCCTTAGTGTACACAGTTTATAGGTTGCCAAAGAGCTCCTGGAAGAGCCCATAATTTCTACACATCGTTTTCCTAGTCATAGTCGTGTATAGTTGTTGTCACCTTCGTCGTCAACACCACCGCTCCGCCGCCACTATTGCATCGTCATGTCAGCACTGTAGGTAGTATCCCTTTAACCAAAAACTAACGAAACAAAACCACTCGACTGACAAGAAAGTGTAGTGGTTCACCCAAAGTTTGAGACATTCGACGGCTCATGCTTCTTGCACGTATCTATAGTTGTTTGTTGATGTTAAAAGAAAACCAAACCGCAGTGCCTGGCACCTCAAAGGCGCTTGTTTCTATACCTGATCCACCTCCTGGCGCACATCATCATCCTTACCCGTCTTTCTCTTTGAATGTCAATCAAATAGCAAGAGTTGGAAAACAAATTATCCTTGCACTTTATGCATATGTAGATTTAACCAAATTAGTTCATGAAAGGATATGAAAGCCTTATAATTGTGTTACGTATATTTTCAACGTCTATTTCCTTAAAGAACCAGGATATGTCGTGTGTTATATACTACAGCCCCTTTTGCTTTTGGATTCCTAAAGGATTCACCTATAGTTAAATGACTTATTTGCGTTCTTTCAAATTCTATTAAAGCCTTGAAGGATGCAAATAGAGGATGAAATCGTTCTTCCTTGAGCTGCACTCTATTGTAGTTGAAGAAGTAAGGTTATGTAGTTATAAGCTACTAGACACATATTTACTTCTGTCAAAATCATAAGCACACACACTCATATAGGTAAAAGGAATGCAAGGTATGGGAACGTGCTTGATGGTTTGGGTGCGGACGCGTACCGTCTTGTAGGTTTGTAAACGCTTCAAAGTTCTTTTTTTCTGGAATTTCGGATTTTTTTTTTGTTAGTATTGAGGTAAAAGATAGGCAAAGAGCGAAGTCAAAACGGATGAAGTTGCCTTCTTGGATTTAAAATCTTTGATTTCCTATGCCAATACACCTGCCTCGATTTTGCGGTTGAATTTTTTTGTTTGTTTGTATATAGGTTCGGGAATATCAAAGCTAAAAGTTGAACACTTTGGTTAGGAATTGGAGTGCTTGAAGATTTTGCCAGAAATGTGTTTACATGCGATAATTTTTTAGATAAAAGTTTACCGAATGGAAAAGAGAAAGGTAAATAATCTTTGAAGAATAAATTAATTAAAAAAGGCTCGAAAATATATTTTAATTAATATTTTTTGTTCGCTTTGAATTAAGATGCATACGAATTATGATCAATCAGGATTATATGAGATATCGAAGGGGAGGAATTATTAAAGCCGTGTAAGATATTCTATATTCGAATGGTTTGGCTAAGAAGAATCTCTGAAGAAATCTCTGTATAGTGAGCATTTCCCTAGAACGAAAATTGAAACAAAAATTATTTTTTAATCGCTTTTCGCTTGAGTGACTTTCCCGCTAAACTGCCTCTTTTTTTTTTGTGTTTATTGATATTTACCTAAAACAATTCTTTTAAGTACATAATTGATCTTTTTTTAATGGAAAACGCACATGCAGCTGACAGTTTATTGTGTTTTATGCTTAAGAATTAAAAACTATAAAAAGTAGTAAAACCAATCTAGTACAATACAACCTTTGCATATAGAAACTATAGTAGCTTCGTCGTCGACGATTTATTCTTTCTAAAAATTTGCGTAAATTAGCGCTGTTCGCACAAAGGAATTAGTGAAGACATATATTGTGCGAAAGAGTTGACTATATTATTTTGGTTCTGACAACAATAACGAGGGTGAGCAGTTTGAAAAATTTCCGTTTCTTGACAGATTAAAAACAAGGGGAGAAGCATTTGTCATTGGCTGCTTGGCTGCTGCCACGACCTTGAAGACGAAATGAAATAATAAAAAAGTAAGTAGGTAGGTATGCAATTCATATTTTATAACCGAAAAAAAATCGTAAATAGATAAGCACATATAGATATTTTATTGATATACCTATATGTACTTATATGTATATATTTTATGCCAAGACTCGGGCACAGATAAGTTTATTTCGGATTAGTTTCCTCAAAAAATTTATATTTTGTTTTTGTTGCAGATGAATGAAAATAAAAAAGGGATTTATCAAAAAATGGTTACCATATTGATAAATTTGTATCAATTTTTTTTTTCTTAATAAGTTTTGCATACTATGTTAAGAATTTGTGTTTTGTATTAAACAATAATAAAAGCTGTTTAATAAAGTTTAAAACTTAATCAGAACAAACAAAAATTACTTTTAATAAAATTTTAAGCTAGCCGTATATAGGTACAGGATAGAGTTATGAGACAAATTCATCATCGTGTACATACGTATGGTTTGAAGTGGCCTCTCAGGCTCGGTTGTATTTTCGTAAAATTGAAAATCGAACCGAGTCGATGCCAAACAATTCTCGCATTATACCTACTTAAGTGAGGAAAATAAATATAGGTACGTTAATTTTTTCATATGACAACTATTGTTACATAACTAAAATTTGTATACAAAATCATATTAAAAGATACCATTCAGTTATATGTTGCCACATTTCAGTATCTCTTTGTGGAAACAATGTAGATTTTAAATTTCCTGTTTAGTTTTAATGTAAGGTATCTATAAGAAATCAAGTTAAAAAATAAAAGTCTGTTTTTTAAATCATGTGATACAGCGATTGAAAGGTGGCACTCCCTAGATCACGAATATGTATTTTTTAAGTCGCTAAGACGCTTAGTTTAGCCGCAATAAAGATGTCAACTTTGATGCCCGTATCCATGATTTTCTTCCAATAAAGCAAGTTTTGCATTACCAATTTATAATTTTATTTAGTTATTTACTTTTCAAAAATTTGTATCGCAAAATGTATGCATACAACAACAACACAAATTCGAATCCGTTCCGGATCAGATGTTAGTAAGAAGCATTTTCAATGGAATATGTAATTGTGACGTCCCATTGTTTCGTCAGCAGCTACATTCTATTCTAATAGGTAGCTTGTCACATTTCATATAGTTCAGCATTAAAGCTAGCACCTACACATTCAGAAGCAGCCAAATATTTATTTTCCACCATGCATACAGTCATACATTATAAATAAATAACTTCCAATTCCCTTTTCTTATGAACATTCATTATCAAAATAAAAACGAATAAGCTCAAAGAGAAAAAGTCAACAATTATAATTTTCATCTTCTTCCAACTCTTTGAAATTTTCTATATGCCTTCTCATTATAATGTTCCCCAGTTTGTATCCCTCAAAATCTCTCACAACAACAAGCCACTCCTCCAAAAGTCTCTCAAGAGCTAGAGCTCCCAACATATCCAGATGGCGCTTCGGGCATTCAATAAATCACTCAATTGAGTCGCTCTCATGAGCTTACTATAGAAATATATATGCAATGGTACAACACTAAAACTGAAAAACCGCAAAATTTCACTCCCCGGGAGTCGGTTGGATCCGCAGTGGATCCGCATTCGCATAAAATTCTATTATTGAATCCGATGAATGAGCTGCATTATCGATCCGCGAACTACTTTTCCATTTTTGAAACTGCATTATCGTGGATGTCAAAAGTTGACATTGGGCGCGTTCAAGTACACACGAGAAAAGCAATCTAAGATACTTTAGTATCGTAAAATATCGAATATCGCAAATTAAACATTTTTTAATGATTTTAACGACCAATCTTAATCCGTCAGTGTTTCAGCAATCATTGGGCCGATTTACAAGGTAAATATGCTGTTTAATAAAGGAAATGTCAAACTTGGTCATGGGGACTATATTTCTGGACAGAACTCCACGGTTTGGCCAAAAAACGACACCAAAGTTGTACTTCCGAAGCTCTAAATAATAGGGCAAAAAATAATTTATTTTGACTAAAATAATTTTTGTACAACTTTATGCGTTTCGGCGGTCCAAACATTTTTATTTCTGTTTCAAAAAATTCAGATTTGTTAACGATCTGCTTTTTCTTGAATTTTTTTTCATAAAAATCACTTTCATCCGCACCAGTTTTACTGAGGATTTGCTTTTCTAACATTTGTATGGAGTGCGAATGTGGTGCGGATGCCTTTCGTTTTCAGTAATACCAATTTTACGAACAACGTTACCGACATTTATTCCCACGTATGGCTTGCGGATTCGCTAATAGCAAATCTACCAAAAGTGAGTAAGACTCCCTCCGCAACTCATTCGTCGGATTCCCTAATTTAATTGGTATCTCTCTCAAATGAGTAAATTTATCGTGTTTACTTCATAAATAATTAATAAGTGCTTCTGAGCACTTAAGCGGGTTGTTTTCCAAGGGTCTTTAACCCGCTTAAATACCTGTCATAAGTTGGAAATTTATAAAGAGACTCTTGTCCGGGGGATACCTGTAACTATTAAGGTGGATGAATACAACAGCACTCTTTACAAAAGTACTAAGAAATAACTTTCATATCTTCTCTTTTCTGGATTATACACAGCAGGATTGTGAAAGAATGCAATCTTTTGCGAATGAAGCCATAAAAAAATATTTTTTATTGAATTCAATAAAAAAAAATGCATTCATTGACTGCACTGTTAGATTTCAACTTCAAAATTTCATTCAAATGAATATTCATTCACTTAACATCAAAATAATTGCAACTTTGTTTCCCACATTAATTTTACAGAAATCAATGCAATCATATGAGATATGAGAAAGTATGCATTCTTTGCATTCATTTTCACTTCTTTGTAACTTTTTGAGTAACATTGCTAAGAATGCTAAGAATTCAAAAGAATGCATGAATTCTTAAATGATTGCATTCAATCCAAAGAGAGCTTAACGACTCAATAACATCTTATCTAAAGCTTCTCAACAGCGCGACTGGAGATCATCGGGGCCGACGCGTCGTGGTAAAAGGCTATCAAACAAAACTACCGCATGCCACTCGACGAACCTCACAATCAGAAGTGGGAAACTTGTGATCCCATTCGAGATCATATAGCTTATCGTCACAAAAGGAGGAAAAGAAGAAAAAGAATATGGTTAAGAGGTAACTTCAGACACAACAATGTAGAAATTCATCGATCAACACCGAAAGAAAGGCTTGATGTCGAATTTTATTGTATGAATTCCTCCGGCATGGAAGTATATACACCTTTTCAGAACGATGGGTTACGTTTTGTTCTCTGACCGCCACCGGATTTGTGAGTCTTGAGATCTAAAAGTACTCTGCAAAACCATAGCGAAAAAGTACCTTATTTTTAAAATTCAGGAGGATTCGTCTAATACCTTCTGGCAGCTTCAAGATAACAGAGGACTGCTAAGTACACGTGAGCTGTTCAAAAGGGTTGCTTTCAAGACGAGCGCCGGAACCACAATAAAAGTTTTTCTTTTTATGTTTCTGATTAAATCATAATCATTAAATTTGTAATTTAAGAATTCATAAATTTCACCGAATCAATTAACCATCAATCAATCAGATTGACCACATTCCGAACGATATGGGAACCACTCGGACAACTTCCGATCTTTCTGAAAACAAAAATTTGACTTCGACCACAATCTTGGTGCAGTTAATGTTCAACACTACGAAAAATAAATCGCTGGTTCAATTGCGAATGCCAACATTGTCGTGCAGCCAAAGAAAAAACTTATAGAGCGATGCTGCAGAAGGAAGCTAGAGCTGGCTACTTAAATCTTGAAACAAAAGAGAAGAATATTGGATACTAAGGGTAAGAAGAAACTGTTTCAGAAACGCAAGATTGAAGAAATGGACAAATGTAACAGTATGAATGCAATCCTTAATTTTTACAAGAAAATAAAGAAATTTCTTCAACTTTATCAGGCCGGAACGTATGCCTGCAAGGACGAAAAGAAGAACCTGCAAGTAGAATTGTAGTCAGTGCGGATGATATGCAAAGACAATTTCTGCAGGTTTTTGCGAGGGGTTTGTCAGGAATGAAATCACCTGACCACTTATACTTGCAATCATTTGAAATCACGTTGAAATCAGGTGCAATCACTATTTGAAGTGATGAAATTAAAAAAAATGTTGGTGATCGATTTCAAATGATTTCTTGCAATCATTAAAAATATTTGAAATCACTTAATTTATTTGCAACCATGCAATCAAAAGTGCCATAATGAAATAACGAATTAAAATCATAATGAAATCACTTGAATTAATGTGCAATCATTTGAAATCAGTAAATTTATTTGAAATCAATGCAATCACAAAATTTTGCAAGCAATTTAAATACTGCTTGAAATCACCTGAAATCATATGAAGTCATTTGAAATATTGCAATCATTGAACCACTGAACTGGCTAGTGACAAACCCCTCGGAAAAAAAAATGAAAAAGTTAATTTACATAATGCCGGATATTTTCATAGGAAAATAAAAAAAACGAAAGAAACGTTTTGTAGCACATGATGTTCTAGACCCAAAAATAAATTGATTTTTATGTCATAATTGCATTTAATAGCATTTTTTTTTAGTGAACAAATTATGTGACTTGTGCAATTTTTCCATGGAAATAAAACTTTTTTCAGTGGAAATCGTCTCTTTTTTTTTGCATTTATCGATGATCGTTGAATTTTCACGTACACGTACATGGTATGTTTAAATATAAGTTTTTGCTGGAATTAAATACTTTTTTTAAAAAAGTAAATAAAACATTATATTAGTACACACAATGGGCTTCAATTTGTCATCATTAATTTTGGAAAAAAGTGGCCTTGTGGCGTTTTACCCCTCCACCCTTCAAGTTGAAATCACTTTTAAAAAATTTCTTTTGGTGAGGAAAAATAGAGAAAAAATTGAAGCATAAAAAGTTATTAACAATAAATTACGAAGAATAGTGTTTTTCTTTCAAATGGTTAAGTTAAAAAGTAAGTACGTTATCTTGTAGAACCGTTAATTTACATTTGCAACAAAATTCTATCAATGACTTGGTACTTTGGACTAACCGTTAAGTAGTTATGGACATTTTTGATGATTACCACTTTTTTTAATTGATTTTTTCAGCTTTTGAAAATCAGATGGCTTTACGACATTTGCTTTTCAAGATATTAAAAAAGAACCATAAAAACAAGAAACATAGTTGCTTTTTTTATTTAAAAAAAATTTTTTTTTATTACGAATAATTTTTTTTTCAAATTACGAATAATTTGAAAAAACCATATTATTCGTAATTTGCTAACAACTTTTTATGCTTGCGAAACTACGCGGTAGACTTTTTTCCCATATTTTTACTCACCAAACGAAAATTTCAACTTGCAAATAATTTGTGACAGGTTTGACCTTTTTATTAAGTATACTAAGATGACTGGAATATGACTAACTAGAACCAAAACAAGAAAACTGACAACAACGTACCTTTCCTCCTTAACCTTACATTTTTTTGTTGACTTGCCTACACATCTAAATAATATTAGGTAAACAAAATAGTCCAAGCTTGTATTGTTATTGGATTATTCCCAAAGTTGAGATCGGTGAACACACACAAGCTCACAAACACTCCCATTTTTAATGCACAGACACAAGTGTTGACTGTATGAGTGTAGTTTTTCGTCGTCTAAAATGTAATAAAAATCAAAAGTGTAGTTCTGCTGCAAAACATGATCGCCTGATACCTTTCTGAAAATTGAATCAATTTTGTATGGAGAAATCGAAATACATTCGAGTTTCTCCGAAAAATTACTAGATGTCGTTAGTTACTTCCAAAGGCAAGAATATTTAATTTGTCGTATTAAAAATTTGAAATAAAAAAACAAAAAAAAAAACATAACAAAACCACTCCTCCTACTATGGTTATATTTATATACATATATATTTTGATACTAACTATGTATTGCGTTGTTGTTGGTTTATTTCCAAAGTTTAAGTCGGTGATCACACACAAACTCATAAACACTCCTATTTAAATGCATAGACACAAGTGTTGTCTGTATGAGTGTAGCTTTTCGTCGTCTAAAATCTAACAAAAATTAAAAGAGTGGGCCTGCTACAAAACATGATCGCCTGATGCTTTTCTGAAAATTGGTATGTTTTTGTATGGAGAAATTGAAATAAATTCGAGTTTCATCGAAAAATAACAAGATGTCGTTAGTTACTTCCATAGGCAAACATATTAAATTTGTCGTATTAAAAGTTTCTGCAAGAAAATAAAAAAAAAAACACGAAAATATCTCCTCCAATTAACGTTATATTTTTACTTGCTCAATAGGACAAGTATTGGTTTCGTGTAAAAAAAAAGTTCGAGGTCTTAATCAAACCTGACATTACTATTCTATAGAAGCCCAAAAATTTTGGTTTTTTCATGCCGTCTGTCGGTCTGTCTGTGCGGATGTGCGTATGTGCGGTTGTCTGTGCACCGACCTACAGCCTAAACGGTTTGACGGATTTTCTTCAAACTTCGTTTATAGCACTTTTTGGTGATTCCCTAGAGGAGAAATTAGAATCTCGATTTTAGCCCGGCTATAATGGGTACCACCCATAAAACGGTTAAAATTTTCTCAAAGTTATTATTTCACACATAATGGTATTTAAAGTTTCTGGCTAAACAAACGTGTAATAATAGCTACCATACAACATGGTCTCACGTTTGGGCCATTTTCTGATATGTCTCTCCTTTTTGAACATAATTTATTAAACTGATTTTTTTTTTGCAATCCCATGTTTTGCTACAAGAGCAAGTTCGTGTGACCCAGTCGTGCACTTTATTTTCCAAGCACACATCACATTTCACATACCATGGTAACGAAGAGAACAGAATACAAATAGAGAAGAGATAGCTATATGTCAGATTCTAATACTAAAGACGTATTGCGTTGTTGTTTTTGTTGGGTTTATTTTCCAAGTTGTAATCGGCTCACACATACCAGCTCACAAACACTCCGCATTTAAATGCACAGACACAAGTGGTGTCTGTATGAGTGTAGCTTTTTTCGTCGGTTAAATTTTAATAAAAATCAGAAGTGTGTGTGCCTACTACAAATCATGATCGCCTGATGCCTTTCTGGAAATTGGTTTCAATTTGTATGCAGAAATTTCAGCAAAAAATAACTAGAAGTCGTTCCTTTAGCAAGCACATTTAATTAGTTTGGATTTGCAGATGTTGCCACATTGGAATAATTGGACTAAACATATACGTTTTCTCAGCAAAACAACAAGAAAATTGACAATAGGGTAAAATGATTTACATTGCTGCAAAAAAAAAAAAAAAGTAAATAAAACAAAAAATACTCCTCCTAACGTTATATTTTCTATTTTGCGCACACATCGAAATGAGATTTGGTCAAAAAAAGAATACAAGTTTGTTGTTGCTTTATTTTTCAAGTTTAAATCTGTGATCACACACAAACTTAAAAACACTCCTCTTTAAACACACAGACACAAGTGTTGTCAGTATGAGTGGAGCTTTTTCGTCGTCTAAAATCTAACAAAAATCAGAAGAGTGGGCCTACTACAAAACATGATCGCCTGATGAATTTCTGAAAACTGGTTTCATTTTGTAGGAGAAATTGAAATAAATTCGAGTTTCGTCGAAACATAACTAGATGTCGTTAGTTACTTCCATAAGCAATCATATTTCATCAAAGCAAACATAAGTTCATCAAAATATGAATTTTAATTTATTTGTGAAGTTCTTTATAGTCTCCTTTATTGTTTAAACATTTCTTCTGTAAATGAATTCAATTATTAATGAATCCTATAAATTTAAATTGGCATGTTTTGAGATTACATAATTAGGTACAACATAAGCTAGCTTGGTAGTTAAAAACCCCTCGGGTTTTTGAACTTTGTTTTGAATGAAATGTAAAGAAGATCTAGAAGATCGAATACAACCCTCAAGCAACCTCATCAAAGTCGTTCGAAGCTCGGGTGTTTTAATTTTGAAATATAATGGACCACAGTTCTCCGAAAGAATTTTCAAGGTCGGGATGGTTTTAAGCTTTGCGGTATTGAGCTGGTTAGTGATTCCTGTTTTCTGGAATTCCTGACTCTCTATAAAGGGACATCATGGTAATTTTTTAAAACTTCTACAATAAACACACGCTTCTTTTTCGGCACACATTTTACAATCTCATGGACTTATCTAATGTAAGCATTCTGCTTTGAATTTATGGCAAAACAATTTTTACAAAAAAACTGTTGCTGGGTCAAATCTTCATTCATACTTGGTTATTTATTTTCAGAATTATTTCCTTGAATTTCTCGACACAATTTTTTCTTTTTCAACAAATTAACATTATTAATCAATTTAATTGACATGAGACACTAATATATATTTCTCACTTCTCAATGTATTCCGAACAATCCATCAATATGATGAAGACATATAGTTAAGCCATTTCATTATACTGAACTCTGACCCGATGATCGATTGAATATACAAATGAAGGGTTTATCTATAAACAGATGAACGAAGCTAATATTAAATCTATTTTTATACAGAAACAGACAACAAAAAAAAAAAAAAAACCGACGACAAAAAAAATCCTTAGATGTTAAAATATTCCAAGCACATGAGACACTCAATCCCATATTAATCGCAGAAAAAAAAAACCAATTCTTGTGCTGTAAAGTACGAATACAGCCGGATATACATATACCTTTCGATTTTTCCAGCCCATCGAACTTCATAACAGAATAACAACCAAAGGTTCTCAACCAATAAATTAAGTGTGAAATTGAATAGATAACGAGATGATATATATGTAAAAGAACCTTGTTGACCTTTTTTTGCTATCCGAACGGACATGAACGGGAGGCTGGTTTTAACAGAGGACACTATCTCTCCTTACAAGGCTTTGTGCTTGGACTTGTATTATGACTGACAAATTGGGTTCTTATTATTTTTTTTTTGCTGTCCTGTTTACGCAAATTAAAGTAGGGCAAACGGTATCAAAGGGAAAACACAAAAAAAAAAAAAAAAACTTTTCATCATGGCAACCACTTACCCTGTCACCTTTTACGCCGGATGCTCCTGAGCTACCACGTTCGCCTTTTGATCCTGGTTGCCCTCGTTCTCCCTGTCGACCGATGTCACCTTTTTCGCCAGGGTCACCCTTTGGGCCAGGTGTACTTGTCCGTAGGCCAGTCATAGAATTTACCATCAGTGATTCCTGTTGTTTATGTTGTTTTTCGTTGCCAAAGGATTAACGTTTGATGTTTACAACGTGAACGGAAACGGAATGCCGAAAAAAGGTAAAGATTTATATTAGAAAATGAATTTCGGATTGTCAAAAATTAATTAAACATAAAATCGAAACTTAAATTAAATGCATTTTATTGTTGTATATATCTAAATTCAAAATATTACGATGTTTTGCTCTTTGAAATCCATACTCAGGACAACCATTTTATTTTAATACATATATAAATGCCGACAGGAATAAATTCAAACCACAAAAGCTATTTCCTTTGAATATTATTTTCGTTGTTTTTAAAGTTTGTTTGTTTTTGAAGACAATTTATAAAAGTTTGTATCCAGTAACGCGAGTTGGAAGAATAAAATAGGTGAACAATTATAAAGACAGTATGATTGACAAGAAAGTTACTTGTTTTTTTAATGAATTTTATAATTATGCTGTTATGCTTTTTAGAAGGTGCTATGGTTGTGATAGATAACATTTTAAAACATTTTCTCACTACTTTCACAAGTCATGTTTGTAAGACTTGCGTAAGCCGTAAGTGAACTTAACGTGTTACAGCCTCGCCTAAGATTCTATTTAGATTGTAATTTGTGAAACAACCATGGTCGACCCGAACCTCTTTTTCCGACACACCCCCAGCTTTTCTGTTTTTCTAAGACGTCTAAGACTACAACTATCTGCGTGTGTCCTTTTAAAATGTAGAAGTAAGATACTTCTATATTCAATTATTTTTCGCCCAAGGATTTTACAAATTTAAAATTTGTCACCGAAGATTCAAATGTGGTGTGGTTTAAGGAAGCATATTTGGGTCCTTTCCAATTAATAACATTTCTAAGCTGGAAGATACCCGAAAGTGAATAAATTTTTCTGTGTTGGCGATGGAGCAACGTCTTATGAAGATCTACAGCATTGCAATGAGCATTTGATGTATATGTATGAACGTTTCAGATATAACAGGGTGCAACATAAATGTAAAAAAAAAAACAATTTTCACACAAATCATGAGCAAATTACGGTGATCAGAAAACCCGGGGTTCACACAGGGCAAACAACATAGTTGCCAAGCTAAAGGAACCTAATTTCCTGTTAATCTTAACTTGTCTTTGATTTTTGATTTTGTCTTGTCAAACACATTGTATTCAAAATTTAATATTTCTACAAAATTTCTTTTTTTTTCTCATGAATGATGCACGTCGTCGTTGTTGAACAAAACCGCTTGTGCAATGGACACAAGTGGCATTAAACAAATTCACCCGAATAATATCACATACGAGTACACGACACACAAAAAAAAAAAAAAAAATGGAAGCCGAGGTCCATCAGGTAAGTCCTTCAACAAGTATTTTTGTACAAACTCTTTCGTGTAGCAGCATACATACAGCATGGTGTTATTTTTCGATGTTATTCAGTAAAATAGCTTTTGGGTATATAAGTCAGTGTATGTGGTTTAAATGAGGATTTGTTTGCAAATCCTTTATGTCTTTTTTTTTAAGTTTATTCGTTCATTTTTGGTTGACCTGATATGGTGAGTGGCATATTCAGAGCATTTTTAAATATGTGACAGGGTTTTAAATTTTTAACTGCTGCAGCTCTCTTACTGTTTGTATAAATGGCAAATGAAAAAAAAAAAAAAAAATTATACCATAACCTACTGTACTGAGCCAGTATAGATAGGTTGTATGTCAATTTAATTTTTTGTTTTCCTCTCTTATACCTTAAATGTCCTGGATGGATCCCAATTAATCTGTTTTTCATGAAGATAGCGTGAAATTATATTATAACTTACAGTATAAATATTTAAAATTCTTTTTTTTTATTTTATTTTATTTATGTTGGTTCAATGTAGGCCATATTAGCACTTTTTACTTATAAATATGATGTTTTTTATCGAAGAATATTTTATAGTTCTACAAATCCTTTATAGAATTTTTTGGGGAGGAATTCTTTATCTAATGAAATTATATGTTACTGATTGCGTCTTAGAAAACTTGCATGGGTGACCCAGCAGTTTGTACCACAACAATATGTATTGTCTCATTGGTCACCATATTTGATTATAGTTTTAATTAAATATCTTGCTTCATGCAACTTTGAGGTTTGATTAGATAGCTGCATCCTCTGCTTTACTGAACAATTAAGACCCTTTCGACAAAATTGTTTTTGAAGAATACGTTTCCTGGCCATCTAATGTCTTGCTTTGGCCATATACACTAACCGAGTAAAATCGTCCGATTAAACCTTTCCAGATTCTTTTTCTGTGCAGGAAAATAATTTCACGCGAAATATCTTCACATATGAAAATAACTTAATCTGTGATGCAAAATAATTAAATTTCTTTTTACGTGAGAATATTTAAACCCACAATTACACCTACAATTTTAAGAAATTAATCACAAGTGAAGATATTTCCCACCATCAGCTGTTTACATTTTCCCATATATCTTCATACCAAAATAAAGTTATTTTTCACACAAAAAATAAAATTATTTCTCACATTATGTGGTAAAAATCTTCACATGAAAAAAGAAAAATATATTCCCACCGAGTTGAGGTTGTTGCATGCAAAATTATTTGAGGTGATGTTATTTCTCTTCGCAGAAATAACTTCACTGGTAGGATTTCATTTTGCTTATTTTATGTGGAAAATAATTTCATCTTAAATTTGTGTGAACTGAATTTCCATTCACAAACGTATTAAAAAGAGAAGTTATTTCCCGCATGAAGTGAAGCAAAAAAATTTAAGTATTTTACTTTAAGTTTTACATGAAAAAATTGATTTCGATTTCCACCAGATATACCAGAGGTTAAGTTATTTCTCATGTGAAAATATTTAAAGTGAGAATATTTAATTGCACCCTTCATTTCTTTGCGAATATTTGAAAACAATAATTACAGTGAAAGCTTTACTTGCGGACAGCTCCTATAAGCGGGCAGTTCCCAAAACCGGAAATTTTTTCGAGAACCAACTTTCTTGTCTACCGGTTTAATTTCCCTCTCTTAACCGAACAGCTCCCATAACCGGACAAAAATTAGGTGATGGGTCCGCTTATGTAGGCTTCCACAGTATATACTTTGAAAACTGAAAGAATATCCAACAGGGGTGTGAATTCCAATTCCCCGAAGCATTCCCCAATAGATTGAAAATGATGCAGGGAAACATCTGTGCGGAAAATAACTAAACCAGTGCTGGGAATAATTTTTCACTTTTATATAAGGGAAAATGGAGATGAATTAAATTTATATAAAATTTTTGTTAAGTAAGTTTCTGTCTACAAATTAATGTATTAAATAGTGAATATGTTTCCGGCTGAAAATATGGAACAACACATATGTATATAGTGAAACTATTCCCCGCAAAAAACCAAAAGATTTTACTTTAAGTAGTTAATGATTTCATTTGAAAACAGTGATTTTAATTTTCACCAGAGGTGAAATTAGTTATCATGTGATCCTTGCACTCTTCTTTTCGTTGCAGATGTTTGAGTTCTGTGAGACTAAATTACATACATTGGCTACTGAAAAGAAAATCCAACAGGACTGCGAATTCTTATTTCGCGAAGCATTCCCAAACGATTGAAAATGATGCAGGAAAATATATTCGCGGGAAATAACTTCACCTCTGGTGAAAAATAAGTTGAGAAATAATTTTATCTGAAATGTATGTGAAGTTAATTCCCATATAGAAGTGTGTTAAAAAGTGAACTTATTATACAGTGAATTTATTCCTCACAAAAAAGTCAAAGCATTTCACCTCAAATGATTTCAATTAGAATAAGTGAAATTCACTTCCACTAGAAATTAAATAATTTTCATGTGAAAACATCTCCCGTGAAGCTTTTTCTCTGCAAGGAACCAAGATGGATTTTTTAAAACCTATTATACACAAAATGTGCAAATTAAACATAAAAGGTAAATGTTCAAAGCTACAAGCAGCTTGATTTTAATGATAAATCTAAAACACATTTAGGTGAGGAAATATTTGATAAACATTGAAAAACCAAATGACGGACTAAAGGTGAATTTCACGAGAATAAAATTGGGTGTGGTACAAACTCTTGAGTCATTTAGTAAATGTACTAATATTTAAAATGTAATTAATATTAAAAATTATTTAATACAAATAAAAACAAAATAAAATCAATTAAGAAAATAAACATTTCCCTCTTGTGAAATGATCACAATAGAAATAAATTTTAAATTAATTTCAACAAGTTTTTAAAATATTTCTCAAGAATTTCATAAAATTTTATTTGAAAACAAAATTTTCTAAAGGAAATTCTAAGTCATTGAACTTGTTTATCCTTTTGTAGATAGAAATAAATTTTCAAAGAAAATAATATCCTTACAAAGCAAAAATCATTAAAAAAAAAAAAAATACATAATATCTACGAGTATATATAGAAAACATATCCTTAAAGAAAAATATTTTCAGAAATGATATCCTTTCTAGTTGATGAGTTTTTGCCTTTTGAAAACAAAATGTATATAGCGGTGAGTCCTTTTGAATCACTTGAAAAAAGGATTAGTAAAATATAAGAAAATGGATAAAAGGGCTACATCAACAAAATATATTTTCTCCAGTAAACAAACGAAATTGGAAAAAAAAAAGGATTCATTCCGAGGAAATAGAAAAAAAAAATATATTATTTAACTAAATTATTCTGTTGAAATTTGGGATCAGAGAGAAACAACCAAAAGTTCCGGTTCGGTGTACTCTGCATAGTTTATTTTATATAACTCACAACAATGTGTGTCCTGTGTCCTTTAGTTTGACTTATACTTTATATAAGCTTATATGTAAAAAAAAATACTATATTCACATACTGAAAGTCTTATTATATATATGAAAAGGACGATAGAAAAAATATAAACTAAACAATACAAAGAAGAACACTGGTGTTCTGGCGTGTTGGATTAAACATCGCACTGCGAAAGCGAATGGATAGATGGATGGAGGTAGTATGTAGGATGTTGGGTGATGTGGCTTGAAACAGGACTTTCCAAACAACAACTGGGAACAGCAATAAGGAAAAGAATTAAACAAACTGTCCGCCTTCAAATGGAGAATTATGTGTGTGCGAGAACGAATCATGGTTATTTATGAGCAACCCGCCGTTTTCAATTCAAGAACATGAAACTCGCTGCTTTTGAATGGAATTTCTTTTTCGATGGAGTAAAATTTCAAGCAATTTGTTCTTTGAGAATGCGTTGGCTGTGTATATATGAATGTATAGGTACAATATACCTCTTATATAGAGTGAGAGAGGTTTTGAAGTGAATAATTATGAAAAATGCAGGAGGATCAGTGGTAATTATGCATTTCTTTTGTTATGATGATGGGAGAAATAAGATGTACTCCTCGAGAGTAGGTACTTTTAAGGAAGTAAGAGCATTTAGTGAGATGGTTGCAGAACTGTAGGAAGCTGTTAGTATTATTCAACCAGAATTCAAGTAACAACATTAAGGGAATATTGTTTCAGAAGATTTCAAAACAAATTTAGTTGCTTGTTGGAAGCAATTTTTAAGAGAAACTTGAGATAAATGGCATTTTATGTTTGAATGAGACAATTTGATTAAACAGATTGCTAAAAGAAGGTATAATAAAATTCTAGATTTAAGGTGTATATCAAAAATGGTTGTCTTAATCAACAATCTGATGATTAATTAAGGCTACGATCTGTGTTATTATTGTGTCATCATCAAGTCGGGACATAAACTGATGTCGGGATGTTTTCCATGAAACTTACAGAGTAAGTGCAATCCATTAATTAAAACAACATGCGCCTCGAATTATAAATTCTATACACAATGTTAGTATCAGTTTTATTTTTTGGTCGATTTTTTATTAAAGGCGTGTCTAGACCAAAGAAACATTTCAGGAAACATTGTTTAAAAAACGATTTCTTTAAGTTGGCTCGTTTGGCAGCGCCAACCTAAAACTAAATTAAAAATCTGTAAGGACACAGTTAATATTACCCAAAGAGCACAAAAGAAGATTCCAACAAGAATCGAAAAGTCGGAAATTATCAAATAAATAATGATTTTAAAACATAGACTGCATCTGGCTTTTTGTTCAACAAAAATAGATACGATTAAATGGTTCTATTCAAATATATAAAAACATATATAATTTAATGCCCACCTACTAAATTCTACTATTTTGTGTCATTTTAAGACACTGCATCTATTTATTTATAAACCAAAAATGGACCTATGAACGTATATGAAACTTAAAACGTTTTTTTTTATAAGAGTGGTATGGCTCTACATTTTGCGCATCGATATTCCATAGAAAATATATCATTTATCAATGGAGCTCAAAAAAGTAATAGTTTTTATGAAGATGTAATGTCAAACTTTTAAAACTGTTGATCGATTAATTGAATTCATGTTCATTTTTCAAAGCATTTACCAATACAACTTTTAATTTAAGATTAATTTAACTGACAAATAAAAGAATTTGTATTGCTCTGTTTCTCAAAAATTCGAGATATTTGTGGTCTCAAACGAAATTGTTGGCATTCTTAGGAAAAACCACGTCATTTCGCTTTTTTTTTTGCTCCAACGAATGTGTGATCGTTTCCAACAGTGTATCGTCACCTTTTTCGTTCTCTTAGATTCAAGCACTTTTCAATGTTCATTGATACTATGTTTCGGAAATATAAGGTCTGTCATAAACAAAACGTTTATATTGAACCAAAAATTTTCAAAAGAAAATTATTAGTAAAATTAAGGAAGAGAATCGGAGACAAAACGGAACCTTGGGACACACTTAACTTTTTGTTGCTGAGAAAGTCGCATTCTCGGTCTTTAAGAAGCTTTTGATTACTGTTTCTGTGAATTTTAAAAGAAAAATGCAAGTACAATTGGTCAGTGATTGAAAATTTAAGACATTTTGCCTTTTCAAGGAACGAGCTGTTTTCATCGCACCTGGAAAAAGAACAAAAAAAAAAAAACTGGAAAATCTTACAATGTGGTTTTGCCAGAGTTAAAGGACACTTCTTCGGAACAATGAATGGTATATCAGCCAAAATGAGTAAAGAACTGTTGCGACTGCACGAGTGGGGAAGAAAATTTGTCCCAAAGAATCGTTAACGCTCTCAAGTATAAGAGAAGTTGCAAAACTTTGGGGTCATTTTGTGAATCGAATACAATACTCATGCCAGAAGCACAAATAACTGCGAATTTCTCAAGAGCTAACTAAAGATTTGTCACTGGAGATTAGCTTGGGAACTTGGAAGTGTCTTTTTTTCTTAGTGGAGTTTGCTTTTCATTGTTTGAATCTTAACTTTCTCATCTTGATAACCTTGAATCCTCTTTGGTTTGGCATCATATCACTATCAGTCTTCTCACCATTGAGGAAGCATATTGATTAAAGTATTCCAAAAATTAATTTAAAACATCCCAGTAAGCTGTTTCGTATTGCTAAAGGGTCTTTCAAATCATTTCTTTAACTGGGTTTTCTGGATATGTGGGGCATCGAATGCTAGGTTAGTTAATATATGCAATTTCTTATAGAATTCAGTTGCTTTTCTGACCTTATTCTCTTTGGTCTATGAGATATTGATTGTTTGATGGAGTTTAAAAAACATCTTAACAAATGAGAATCTTAACTGAGTTGGTCATATCATCGTTTAATCATTTTCTCTTCATGTGCAATGCATCATGAAAAATTTAGAGTTCAAATACCTTTCGAAAAATAATTTAACTTTCTAAAACTTGACATGTTATTCTCTTGCAGAGTAACTTACCTGCAAGTACAGACTCTTCAATATTCGAACTTTTATAAAATAATCAAAATTAGTTTGTCGTTCTTCAAAAATATATATAAAGCTATTACAATCACTCTGTAACAGACAAGTACTTCCATCATCGTCAATTGAAAGCGAATGCAAAAAAAAAAAAAAGAATTAATTTCTTGTCAAAAAATCATTTTTCATCTTCGTCAGCCTTAAGCTGCTTGACTTAAAATTGACTCCTTTTTGATTCAATATTCCCTCAAATATTCACATCTGCTTAAGATCTTTTTTCCCATGCTCATAAAGCTTGCCATATTTCAGAACTTTCTTCTTTAATGGATGTACATATAGTATATGCCACGCACGCATACACAAACATTATATATCCTTTTTCCTTTTTCGTTTCGTTCCTTTAAATCCATCACGTGTACTGTGTACATCTCAATAATGAGACATGTGTTCAAATAATTGCCACTGTCACACACTCAGCATGTTTTCTCTATATTATATTGAAGTTGCTGATGGCATGCCTCGAAGAGAAGACTCATGGCTTTTTGTATAATGTTAAAATACCCAAGCTAAAAGAAAAACCGTTTAACTTCTCATGTTTTGGCAAAATTGAGTTCCTTGTCATACAAGAATATACATACATCTACTATAGATTCAGTCAGGACATCACATACGAGTATAGGATAAAGTGTGGGAGTGTTAAAACATGAGAAGTTACTCCTTCCTCCAATATCCTCACAACATAATGGGATGGAAATAAAAAATAATAGATCTCGAAATCTTAAGGACCCACTCAGCAATTTGCATACTTAAACCGAAACACCATAATAGGGATTGACCTTATGGCATAAACAGAGAGTTTGGAAGTCAGTGTGTGTGTGTGTGTTTGTGTAAGTGAAGTTGAACAAATTTTCCCACACCCTGACTAAGCACGTAAATAGCTTCCGCTAGGCTAAAAGCAGTTTTCTTAAGCTGAAGAGTGTACACACAGAAAAAAAAATAATAATAAGCCCGACACACATCCTCATGCAAACATAAACACCCCGTGTGTGCACTATAAATACTTTCACTAGCCATTTAGGGGGTTGCCCTAGTCGTCCTCCTAGTACAAGTCATCATCATCCCTACTAAAGGATGAAGAAGAACACAAAATAAGGGAATGTAAAATAAAAGTTTTTATGCAAATTTCATTGCGCTGGTTCTTCCTATATCGTCCTTCTTTCATACCGCATGGTTCCCTAAGTGAGTCTTAAAGGATTTTCGCCCGTAATCATAAAAATCGTTAAAGTACGTCTTTACTTCTTTTCATGGGTGCGACAAGACGGGACGCTACAACGACAACGACGCGATGGTCGCTGGTGATGGCAGCATTGAAGCAAGTGAATATTTATATCTGCATACTAGTAGTCGACTCTAATAGTATACTATAGTAGAAGCCAAATTCACGCGACTTTAAGATCCACTATACTGCCATCATTCTCTTATTTAAGCTCTGGCAAAGTTTCAACTTGATTGCAGGTACTCTGGTCACGATCCCTTTAAGTCCATCGATGAAAAAGGACGAAATAGTCATAGCACAGCGGAATAAAATAAGAACAGAAAAAAAAAAAAACAAACGAACACGAAATCGGAAGGTATGCGTTCTTCATGGCTTTCGAAGGAAACCCTTTTTTGCGAGCCATAACATCATCAAGATAACGGTACTTAAAACGAAATAGAGGGTGGACATTATGTAAGTTGAATTTCACCAAAAATTTAAATGCTTACGTAGTAATGTATTCAGAAGTTTTCGAAATAGAAAGACTGTGGAACAACGCATTTAACATCTTGACTATGCTGAGAAGAAAATGCGGTATTTAGTGAACTTAAAAGATAATTGCTACGGAACAAGTTTCTATCGTTAAGATCAGTTACATTTTAAAGAAATAACATAATCCAGTTTGTCAAGTCCTTTAGAAAAACAAATTTGAAAAATTGACTCCATAAATTCGGCTTAAGTTTTTCTGGAATTTCAGTACTTGATGGTTTAGGGCTTTAGAAGAAAAGGGAAGAGACGAACAAGTACAAAAAGTTTCTTTCAGAAATTCAAAAGAACACCAGCGGTGGAAAAAAAAATAATATTCAAAGATGCCTCAATTTCTTCTTCAGTCTTTTCTTTTCCGGTAATGTTTTAAATGATATCAACAACGATCACAATTGAATCACTTTCTCCTTTGGACATGTGTGTAGTGTAACAGAAAGCGGTTCTGCAGTTTTAAAAGTGTTGTATGATATTGCTTTTTGAATATAGGGTTCTCAAGATAGTTTTTTTCCATGGCTCACTTCTTCAAATGCGATGTTGCACACTTTTTCAGAGGTGACAACTCGCAGCTGTTCAAAAACAATCACAGGATGCAGATAGGAGTTACAAATTTAATACACCAGCATTTCGTCGTTGGTTTTATCAACATCCTTAACTACTGAGCTTCTCCAACAACCGGAATCGAATATTCAGTAACCGAAAAAGTAAATTGCGGATGAAATAAAGTGTTAGTATGGAAGTAGGATCCGAAAATTTGCCCAGTGCCATATTTGGACGCGGGATAGAAACTCTAGGTTAGGTTAGATTTATGGATATTTAAAAAAACATTTTGAATAAAATCATGTTTGAAGATGGTACTAAATGGTGAGACATTATACATTCAATTGAAGGCTGAATTGCGAAATGATTACCGGAGAGCAAATACAAGACAGTATATCGCTTTGTAAGACTTGATATTAGGAGGGTAATGTTGGACGGTCCCGCAGAAAATGCGGAAAACGCTCCAAGAAGTAAGATACAATTCAATTGGTATCGGTATCGGTATCGATTAAGAAGGAACTACGTCGCTAAAAGGACCACTTGTCTGCTCTGCTGAATAAAATGCCCCAGCGACGGCAATCCAAACTTCCAAACATTTCTTCAAAAAGAAATCAGGTGCATTTATCGAAATACTAACTCTTTTACTTCCGTAAAAAGGCCTAATATTCTACATTACTAGATACAAACTAACAAATCTTTTATCAAAGAGTGACCTGTTAAGCTGTGAACCGAAGAAAAAAACTTAATCTACTGGAAACCATCTATCTCAAGCAAATAAAATCAAGTATCGAGTTTAAACTTAAGAGGCATCGAGCGGGCTTCTTCAGTTATCATCCTCGAGTAATAGTTTGCGAGATTTCCACCACCACTTTTCTTTATAGTCGTGAATTTTAAGAAAACCTTTTATCGAGTTAACCAAGAATCTATATGGAAATCACTTCTTGAAGAAATGTCTCCAAAAATTGTTTTAATTGTTAAAAAGTGGTCTTACAACGTTTTGAGTGATAGACAGCTGATTCTTTTAAAATGTGACAAAAGTGAGACAGTAGGATCGCCGCGCCGATCCGTTTTTTGCTAGCCACTTATTAACGATGTACTGATTAGCAGTATTGGAACAACCAAAAGACATGGTTTCAATACACCTTTTGCATTTAAATTCACTGGGTTTAACGAGATGTGTCAGTCACTGCGGAAGAAAGCAGAGTCAATAGGTCGAAGAGGAAATGATAAAAAACTAAAAATAATGACCCGAGTCAAAGTTTAATTATGTCGTTCTATGGTGTTATAATCTTATTTGATTGCGTAATATGGAATTTTTCGCTCAATATCTAAAATATTCATTAATCATTAGTTACAAATTATATTCAACCAGAAATTGGCAAAAGAAAAACAAAGATCATTATTTTTTTTTTTTTTTTTTGTTTTAATTATTTTCTTGATAAGTGTTGAAGGATATTAAATAAATTAAAATACATATATTATTATTACTTAATAAAAATAATATAATAATAATAAAATATTTTACAGTTAGATAACTTTAAAATAATTTGATTGATATGAGGAGTACAGTAGGTATATAGCCGATAGCGCCTGGGAACTTTGCGAAAATCTGCTTAATACTCCAAAAAGAATTTATTATGAACGACTTAAGGAAAAAAACATGACGTATAATCATTACATTTCATTGGTTGTGGTTTGCCGTATACAAAACAATTGAAAAATGAACAACATAATTAAATTTACAAACAACTAAGCCTTGTAAAATTCACCTTCCATCAAAAGAAAAAAAAAACACACACCATCTTGTCCAGAAAGAAAGAGTGTTTGGTTGACTACGGGCCAAGCATTTATAAAAAAAAAAAAAAAAATACACACTGACATGGCAGCCAAAAAGGAAGGAAATTAGTTTAGGCAAATTGTTTTCTTTGACTTTTTTCTCACCCGAGGCACGTAAAAATAATGGCAAACCCGGCATCAGTAAAAGGGTGAGTTCAATTCACAAACGAAACGTAAGAGCCAAACCTTTTCCAATGGTTTTGGCTTCTATCTTCCTATATAAATTTTTTTTTTTGCTTCGTAATTTTAACTGTTTTCTCCGTGTGAACGGAAGTTGAAAGCGAACGCAAACATGGTGCTTCGCGGAAGGCAAAAGCACCACCAACACAACAACAAACCACCAGAAAAAATCGTATTACAACTTACTTAGAAAATTGCCAAACACAGGAGTTGAAAAGGGGAATGGGATGATAAGGGTAGCACTCCCCCCATCAACCTGGCACGAAGCTCCGGTAGCAATTTGTTTCGAAAGGAATGACATTAGCGCGCGAATAGAAGGTAAAGAATAATTGCTTAATGATTTATTTGGCGGACAATTCTAATTCCTTTTGACGGGTAACTAAGGGTGGGAGGAATGTGAGTGATAGGACATATAGTATAGGGGTTCTTAAAGAATGCGGAATTTAATGATAAAGAAGGCGTTAAAAGGCTTAACAATGTAGTCATTTACAATTAAAATCAAAAAAGAAGATTTATTATATAAAAATAAAAAAAAAAAATCTAATTACTAAAAAAGAGAATGAAATACTTACATCGTAATTGTCCGGAAGACCGGGTGGCCCGGCTGGGCCGGGTGGGCCTGCCACACCTGGCATCCCATCCAGACCGGGCTCACCCTTCATGCCCTGAAGACCCTCGGGACCACGAGGACCAGGATCGCCCCTATCGCCGCGGTCTCCCTTAAGACCGGGGGCACCGCGTTCACCTGGTACCCCAGTAGCACCCTGTAAAAAAAAGAAACACACACAAATTAGTCTCGTCATGATGTTTGTTGTAAAAGATGATTGGGGTAGGGTAGTTTCTAGCTTTATATATAGAGAGATAGAGAAACAAGGGTCTAGATCACGTTTGTATTAATACCAGGCTGGTGGGGGACATTAAACTAAATTGCCTAAATTTGCTGCGTAAACATTCAACCGAATGCATGTTTTTTTCGTTTATATATATAGGAGGCGGTTTGCTGGTAACACACTATTGTGAATGTAATTCCACTGCAAAATAACAGGATTATCACTGGGACTTGGAATAATTCTGGCATCTTTCATTGTATTTGTATAGAGGGGGGTGTCTTTCACAAAGTGGATGTATTATACGGGGTATAATATTATAAAGAAGTGGGTATTATAATTAAACTAAGCAAGATTGTGGGTACCTATGTAGATATAATACTTTGTTATTGGAAAGGGGATGTTTTGGAGTGAACTAAGGGGGGGATATTTTACACTGCCTGAGGCAAATGAAAGTTTATAAGCAAATACTGTATTTAAGGTGAGTAAAGGAACAACGACAGAAAAGTTAAGAAAGGATGCCTTTGTGACGGGAATCGGGATAAAGATTTTTTTTATATTTTAAGCTAACTGAATTGGTTTAGCCGTGGTAATTGTGAAAAATGAGACATTTTTATATTTTTTTTTTTTATTAAGGGGGAAAGGACAAGACTTTAAGCCTAAAGGTGTTTAGTTTATTTAATTTCTTGGGCTTAGACTTATTTTTTTTATTTGTTTGTTTGTTTTTTTACCGATTTTTTTTTTAAGTAATGTTGGAGACTTTTGTCCATCTGATGGTGAAGCGTTTGTGAATAAAAGTGAGTTAGTGATTTTCTTTTTTAATTGAGATTTAAGTTACGATTTGTATATGCTGGATTAGTGGTGTTGGTTTTGTAAGTAAATGAAATTGATGTACGATGGGGTATTTTTTTTTTTTTTTTTTTTTTTAAGTTGATGTGATGTTAATGCAGTTTATTATTTCATTGGCTGTCTAAATAGAAAGACAAGACAATCTACGATAAATTCACAAAAAATTACTCCCAAGGATAACAGAAATAACGCTTAAAAAAAGAAATAAAGCTTTTTCATCAAAATTTGGAAAATATACAATATGGCCAAAACATTTTGAGTGATAACTGCTTATTGTGGTGATCTTCTTTCAGAAATCAGCAGTCAGCATCGCATACACTAAGAAAATCTTAAAGAACGAAAGATTCCAACAAGAATGACTACGTTTACTGTATCAACTGTTATAAAAAAGGACACACCGCAAGGAAATCAAAATTAATGAACTCAAGACTATGGAAGCAACCAACGACATTATCAAAACATCAGATACCTTAGAAGTTTCGTAGACAACACTACACTTCGGACTTAAGCAATAGTAGACTGGATTCAACATATTCTCACTGTCATTTTATGAACATTGCTTCACAACCAAGGCTTACAAAGTCTCAAGCACTCCATCAACGCTTGACTTCTTTCATATAACTCCACAAATTTTGTCAAATGTCTCCCACTATTGTTTACTCTGATTCCGAATACCACATCTCTTGATAAAATCTGGTGAAATCAATTTCTTTCTTTCGCCAAAGCTGAATTTCACGAGATAATTTGAAGCCCTTACATCAGCAAAATTGAATTTTTTGGAGCACTATAGATGACTCAAAGAAAGATCATGGGCAGTTTTGCTAATGTTCCTGAAATTGACTAGAGCACTGATGTATAACTAAAAAACTCAAAGAAGAAGTGAAGATAGATATGTTAATCTTCTTGTTTACATCCACCACTTCAAGCAGAACTAACAAAGCCTAAAGAACAAATTCCAATGAATACTGCATCGGTGCTTCAACACACCGAAAGTGCAAGGGTACAACTATCTGTCTCAACTAAAATGCATCTACATCCTCCTTCATCAGGCGGTAAAACAATACCAACAGATGAGACTTGATAAAATCAAACCTGTATCATATTGTTTATTGGATGGACATTATCAACTATGAAAATTATACGGCAACAACTAGAGATACTAAAGAAGGATTAACGTGAACACCTGGCGTGTAGCCCTAATTTCACGGTGGGCCTACCCACAGTATCAGGGCCAGAGAAAAACACTGGCCAGCACCCTGAGGAAGTACAAGTATTACTATAATTTAGTAGTCTTGTTAAGGCAAGATAAGATCGGAGCGGGGCCGATCTTACACCTCTTGCATTCTATAGAATGCCATTCAGTTCCGCATTTGGAAAACCACAGCCACCCCGATACTCCCACTTGGGTGACTACCTCTTAGTTAGGCTGAGCCAGGACGAATGATGCCCGATGGCACCAGAAAACGAACTTGACCCAGGGGCTCTTGTCTCCCGTGTTACCAGAGTGAAGCTCCGCAACCGTAAAGGTTACTTCCAGAAAGGTTCCTTAAAACCCGAGGCCTGGCAGCCTCTTCGCATCCTGCAACACCACAGGATGCTAACACCCAACTTTGACTGAATACAATTAAAAATAATAGAAAGATAAAACAAAATGGACAGAAGAACAGAAAATAGACAACAGAAGACATACCAATACTTGCTGCAACCGTTTCCAGAAGCGCCTTGTGATCACTTATTTAGCAAAACTAGAAAAGTTTTCAACAGTTTTCAACAGAATGTTGACACCCAACTACAACTTATAGGCAACAACTACAGAAGGAAAAAAAATCATTCACCTACTACTTGGAAAGAAAGTGATTAAAGGACTCTAAGAGTTCTTGATGGAAGAAGAATAATTAACCGCCATTATCAGTATATGGAACTCAAGGAAGACAACGATACTTGTAACAATGTATCTCAACTTGTTCTGAAGAATTTAAGAAATATTGTTATTTCAATAATGGTTAACTTTTCCGTAGCATGGGAGAACTGAAAACGATTGTTCATGTACCAAAGAAGACCAACATACAAAACGTGGAAGAATACAGGCCAAATATCACTACTACTGAAAAAGATTGAAAAATTCTGCGAGTAAAAAAAAAAAAAACAATACAAAACTTCCAGAATTTCGGAAGGTTGGTAACTAAAATCGGTCTGAGGGATCTTGACTCCTTTTCTGTATCCCAATCCCAATCTGACACAATTATGGAGCACAAGCTATCAAGTAAGACACTGCACATTTCGGATGTTCAATTTAGTAAGTTAAGACAGGGAACACTATTCAGCTAGAAGAAGCAATAAAACTGCGGATGACTGATTTAATTCCGTAGCATGGGAGAACTGGAAACGATTGTTCATGTACCAAAGAAGACCAACGTACAAAACGTGGAAGAATACTGGCTAAATATCACTTCTACTGAAAAAGATTGAAAAATTCTGCGAGTAAAAAAAAAAAACAATACAAAACTTCCAGAATTTCGGAAGGTTGGTAACTAAAATCGGTCTGAGGGAACTTGACTCCTTTTCTGTAGTTAGTCCACAATCTGACACAATTATGGAGCACAATCTATCAAGTACAACACTGCACATTTCATAAGCAAGTTTCGGCAAAACAACTTCCGGATGTTCCATTTCGTAAATTTAGATAGGGAACACTATTCAGCTAGAAGAAGCAATAAAACTGCGGATGACTGATTTAATTCTCTTTCACGAAAATAAACATAATATGTCAACTTTCTAAATAGGACAAATTAACTACGAGTAAACCTCTATATTGCATGACTCTGATCTTGTCAAGTTTCATTTCCACTTGTATTACTCTGAAAAAAAAACTATCATCTATCATCAACGAAAAAACAATCTAGTGAAGGGTTCCATAAGTGCCCGGAACACATGTTTTATATGTATACACATATATTTGTTTCCAACAAACATGAATACTTATATATTCTGTTTAAACAATAAAAAATAAAATTGCCCTACATTTACATCGTTTGCGTTTTGTCTAACCGAATAGCAACAAAATATTCGTCCTTATATTTGCAAAAACGAACGAAAAAAAATATACATAAATATAAAACCAAAACCTTCGCATTATTTTATTATCATGCAATCTAATTCAATTCTCTTAATTACATGAATCATGATATACACTTACACATAACAACAACAAACTGAAGCATGATACACGCATCACAAGGATATGTCAAACAGACAAAAACAAGGATATATATACGAGTATTTATGTAGGTATATGAGATTACGATGGTATAGTGAAATTGTATTTTTATGAAAAATGTGAAACTCGTTATAGTGACAATGCACGAAGAAAAGATAATAAATAGAAAGGGATAGAGAAAAAAAAAAGGTAATATCAAAAATAGAAATGTAGACTCATTCTTACCGTGAGCCCAGGAGCACCTGTCTTTCCTTCTTTACCCGGTAAACCGGGGGGTCCTCGTATTGATTCGCGTAAAGTTTCGCTGTCTTTTAATGCTTCTAGGATATCAGACGCGTTGCATGTACACTTTCCGTTGAACATCTGAAAAAACGAGATGAAGATAAAATTAAATTGATATTTAGAAATAAAATAGTTTTTTTTTTTTTGTATATAAAATTGTAATATTGAATTTCATTATTTCTGCTATGGATATCAAATTTATCCTGTAAAGTGTTGATTTAATTACTGAATTATTAAATTAAATAATTTAGTGTTATCAACTCAACCACTAGGTGGTATTCTTTAAATGTTAAATGTGTTTCATATTACCCATTCATATTTATTTATTAAAACAAAAAATAATGACTTAGACCGTGTTTAGACTGGGAAATTTGAGAACGGACTCACGAGAGTGCATTTAAAACTCCACTTCTCACCCCGGGCGCCACAAAGTAGCGCTTGTTGCTTTTTGTATATAAAACCATGAAAACGGGTCTGAGGACGTCTGGAAACAAGTCCTTTTCACTGATGAGTTAAAATATTGCCACAAGCCAGATGACTAGCAAGGAAAAGTGTTTAGACAATCAGGTGACCGTTATTCACAATGAAACATAATTCCACAAATCACGAGTCGCTTATGGTGGAGGTTGCATTATTTTGTGAGACCTCACGGACTTTTATGCAGTTGACAAAGGTTCCTGAACAGCAGAGCAGTTTCTAAAGTATATTTTGGATGAAATTATTGAACCCTTATTATCTGCGAAAAATTTACCATAATGCAAGATAAATCTCATAACCTAAGTGTGAAACGAGCCTTAGACCGTGTTTAGACTGGGAAATTTGAAACCAGACTCACGAGAGTTCGTAGGCGAGAGGGGTGAGAGGGTGAGTACTCTCGTGAGGCAGCTTCAAATTATAAACATCGGAAGCTTGATCACTGTTCCAATTCCAAATTCAAGTTTTTTCCCATTTTGTTCATTATCTGCTTGACTGCCGATGTGTTAACATCGCAGTATTTTCATAATTAAGCTAAATGCAGAGTGATAGAAAATGAATTCTTGAAAAAGGAAATAAATAGAAGCATTAATAATAATTTATGGATGTAATCTTCTTTAATAAAATGTAAAAAAATCGCGTCGTACAACTGTCTCACTTCACAAAAATTACACCCGCTTGAAGTGAGGCATCCTCAATTGAGGACCTGTGTAATCACGAGAGTACTCACTACGCCAGACTAAAATTGCCCAGTCTAAACACGGTCTTAGGGAATGATGGAATACAAAAAGAATTCAAGATCAATAAAGAAGCAGAATGTAATAGGATTATTAGATTTTCAAGAAGTATGTTTTGTGAAATAATACTCCGAATGGCTGAAAGCAACTTTTCTTTTAAAAAGGAGCGAGAAAATTTGAATTCGCCAGACTGACTCAAAGAAAAAGTGGGAAGAAAAAGAGGGAAGGTTTGAGATTATACTATACGAATCTGCTTGGTAGCACGAACCAGCCACGTTGCAAAGAGGGGGGGAGGGCTTCAGGGGCTGAAGATTTCTTGAATTTAACCTATTCCATGTACATTAAGCGAACCTTTCTCGGTCAGTCAAACGACCTCAGTCATCGTACACATATAATCTGTCATCAGGCAAAATCAAAAGTGTTAAGATTTTTCGTTCCCAACAAAATGCACGCAGACAGCCTTGTTTTTACAAACACTATATTAAAGATTGATGTCAAAATATTGACCGCCTTAGTTTCGCTTAAAAGAAACTTCCGTACGAGTGTGCATTCATAACTCGTGAACGGATAGATTGATTTTCACGGTTTTGGACTTGAGTTCATATTGGCCCAGAAAAAGACACTATCTGATGGAAGAAAATCCTGGAAAATGCGTTGACGCATCGAAGCGTAGCACAAGTTTTAGTTAAAATTCTTCAAATAAAAAATGTTCATATAAGCTTATATGATGTTTATGATGTACGGAATCATTCATATAAGTAATAACGTTCACGTGTATGCCAGAAATCATATGTATCAGAAATAAAGCAATTGCTAACCCCAAACTTAAAGAATCGCAAAGATTCTTGATCATGATCATACTATTCATGATCATGGCAAATACTATCACCACAACCCTCTATCACCAAACGATATCCACGTTCATTGGTATCAGACACAATTACTGGCAATGATGAATTAATATCTGTTTTTATAAATAATGGGAAAACATTCACGATGAAGGTAAGAGGAACAAATGTTGTGATTTTAATTGATTTGGTACTCGCCTTTTCTGGGCAAGCTGTTACGTTTTTGAAATATAGTTGAACAGAATCACCAATGGAGAGCCTACGCCGCACCGGCCGCCGGCAGAGTGGCGATACCTGGAGAAATTGCAATTGAAAACGAACACGCGAGTTGTCTTACGAAATGACCAGTCCGTTGCAGAGTTCTCCATTCAATTATTTCGGATGGAAAACGTCCTGATGTCAGTCTCTTATGTCAACGGTCTTATTGAATTTATACCGAATTTTCCGTATTTTACAACAATGCCGTAAAAGATTATCATTATCCCTCAGAATTATGTTGGTCATGATCAAAATCAAAATCATAACATTTTGAAAAAAATTAGTTAAAAATTTTTTTTTTTAATTTTTTTTTTCAAAATTTTGAGTTTGAAAATTAATTTTTTTAAAACTGTTCACTCAAACAACTTAGTTTAAAAATTAAATAAAAGAGTAGTTGTCTGGCTTTTCAAAAAGATATAACAGGTCTTTGTATCATTCACCGTTGTTTTTAAATAATTTTTTTTCTGATTTAAGTCAATTTTTTAGAAAATTGCCCCTGCCGCCTAAACGGGGGGAAATAGACCTCCCCCTTCCATACGATTTTTTTCTTGTCTTAACACCACCTACACGCTTAAGCTTTTTGGTGCATCTTATATTAATCACCATGTAGAATGATTTTTTTCAAAATATTTACTTTCTGCAGTACATTACTTTCAGAATATTAAATTTCGTTAAAATCGGTTTAGCCGTTCAAAAAAAATATGTACAGTTGTATGGCAGTTACCGTTAATAAGCTTTGCCCGAAAAAAAAAATTATACAAGAGATTACTGTTGCCATCAAACCGGTCAAATAAAAATCTATCAAGTTTGATTGGATTTTTTCCAAGAAAATGGAATTATCGGTAACACTTCTTTGTATGGTACGTACCGTTAATTTTAATCCTAGGATAAAAAAAAATTCCTAGGCTGTGCGTGTCGATACAGAGAGACAGACTGACGAATAGAATTTCTAGACCAGAAACAAAACAATGGTGCAAAATTATAGTCAAACTATATTTAAGGAATTAATGTGGCACTTCTTAACACGACAGGTTTGTTTGGAAGACAACTTCATTGAGAAAATGAATGCTTTAATACGTTTCCAATACGAAAAAACATATTTTTATTTTAAAGTGTTTTTTATTTTCTTGTTAAATGAACTATAATTTTGCAATAATTAAAAAAAATAAAAAAGGTAATTTATATTTTTCATTGTTTAGGTCAAAAACCGCCCCCCCCCCTCAAAATGAAATCCTGGCTACGGATCTGGCACGAACGAATAATTCCAACCACCTCCCGACTTATGAAAATTCTTATTCTCATCCTCGAAAATGATTCTTTTCATAGTGAAAGAGTGGTAACAGAATATCTGCAAGAGTTGAGTATATACTCATTCTAATTTAAAGGGGTACCTATAAGTCTAGATTTATATCCATTCAATATTCATTCTTTGGAAAACTTAATTCAGCCCAAAATTGCAGTAAAAGAATATGAGAAAACACGTTAAAAAAGAGCTACTTAGCTTATTTCGAAGAATAAACAGACAATTCTAAAGTTTTTACCCCTTTATGATAGAAGTTATTTCAAAAAGAAAAACACAAATTAAACTACAATGAAAAAGATTTATAATTAATAAAATTTTGTTATACCTAAATTAACACAGAAGCAAATGGGTTTGTTAGTAGAAAAAATATGTAGGTATCTTTTGCATTTTTTTGCAAAAAGTATCAACGACTTTTTTCATTCGAGGAAATATGAAAAATATTTCTATATATATATAAATTTTTCAAAAACCTTTCATTTTCTTTTAAAACATGAAATACTTTATTTCGAGATTTCAAAATCACACTTTGGAAGGCACTACATCTTTATGAACGTAACCCCATCGAGAAACATGAAATTAAAGTATCATTCGTACCAACATTTTTGTTCGATAATAGAATGAAAGTCGAAAATCTATCATCAGTCTGATATTCGACTTCTTCTTTTATCGGTAATAATCCGGAGTGAGATATTTGTATATGGAAAATCCTACATCACTACGGATAGTTTTTCTACAAAAAACACGGGTATTAACTTATAGTGTACAAGTGCTGGCAGTGTTTATCCTCATTCATTTGATGGAAGTAAGTTTTCTGGGGAATATTTTGAATTTCTAATTCTGAAAACCAATCATGCAAACCCACAGCTTTTTGCGTAAAAATTATTAGAATTAATTAAAATTTAAAACAAATTAAAGTTTGATGAAAATGCACTTAGCCGTGAACACAGCATTTCAATTTCCAGAACATAACTACTTTGCTTGAGTATTCCAAAACAGTACAGCAATTGTCAGAAACTCTTAAAGAAAAAACTACATTATTTTCAAAGAAATTTAATTCTGAAATTAAAATGAATCCTTAATAAAAAATTAAGAGATGAATAAGCTTTTCTCGACTAATTGAATGAGTTGGTATATAATTGGCACACAATGTTTAGTGAATATTTAGAATTTAAAGTATGTATAAGAACTGACAGGATTTGAATTTTCTAACGCATTTCCTTTCTAACCTTTAGCATCTCATTATTGTTTTCAGCACGTTGAATTAATTTGTCAACGTCAATATAAGCTCAAATGTCTCTATAACCTATGCCTTTTCAAAGAACTATGTAAGTCGTCGTCAGCGTATTGGAAAAATCAATTAAAAGCTATTAGAACGGTAAAGCTAATGACAAATGTGCCCACGTTTACCAAATAACGGAACAGCATTAGTTAAGTAAAATTTCATTTCCAACTTGACTATAATGATGCTCATGGTTTTGATGTAGAAAAAGGCATCTTATACCTAACATTAAAGGCTTCTAACAAGAACCGTGTATATACCTGGAACTTGGCATTTAAAGGATTAAACGTGTCACATGTGTGTTTTGCTACTAATGGGTATATAAAAGTATACCTATAGACAATAGAATATTCCTTTAAATTAATTTCTTATAAAAAAAAACAAACCTTTTCATTTTTCCGCCAAAATTCCCGAAACAAAGGCAACACAATGCGAAACCATGTCAAAGGGTTAAATTTTGAGCTTTTATTTCAATGAATATCCTTTCCACCATCACTGCCATCGCCATTACTGAACGGGCCACAAATAATAGCAAAGCAAGAGAATAAATTAATGAGCTTGTGGAAATTATTTTATATTTAAATTATTTTGGGTAATTAGGATAATTTCAATTTGAATAAATTAAAAACAAAGAGAAAGCACTAAGGTGTACGTGGATATACATACATATATATTTACCAAAAATTGGGCGGGATTTCATAAATAGTCAAATAATATTGTGATGGCAATATGGTGGTATATGGCATATTAGAATGCGGCATTAAACTATTTGAAAATAGAAGAGGCGGTCGTCAAGGATATAATAGTTTAGAACATTAACTAAATGCAAATGTAATTTGAATTTATTAACATATTGTGCTTTACAGTAAATGCAGAGCTTAATTGTATATTTTATTATACATATACTTTTCTCTTTCTTTCTATTATTAGTGGATCTTAATGTTTATGGCAGTAATTTGCATTAATGCGAGATTAACATGAAGGATTTGTATGTATGTAAATATGTCCTATATTTATTATGGGGATGGATGGAAATTCTATACTTTAGATGAAAATATAATTATGGCTTTTCAATCAAAATAAAATGTTATGATGGGTTATTTGAAATTTTCTTCATTTAAAATTTCATTTTTGTTGACAAACTTGCCATCAATATCAAAGAACCCATTCTATAGGTAACATGACATGATACATTGTTTTCGAATAAAAACAAACGCTTTTGGCCATAAAAAAGAGTTAATAAATAATTTACTTACACCATCCGATGAAGTTGGAAAGTCCACATAGGGAGCGTATGGGCCAGCATCACCTTTTGGACCAGGTGGGCCGGGTGGTCCTGGTGGACCACGTATGCTATCACCAGGTGGCCCTTTGATACCTCGTTCACCTTTTTCGCCTTTTGCTCCTCGAAAAGCTGAAATATTGAAATAAAATGAAATCGTTAAAAACAAAAAAATAAGAAAAGAATTAAAAGGGATTTATTAAAAATGCCATTGTCTTTTTATTTAAATATTTCATTTTACTTTTAATTTTTTTTAAAGAACTTTTGACAGACAATATTTTTATTGAAAAATAAAAACTTATAACAATACATAATATGATATGACGTATTCAGCAAGGCTTCATGAGAATTCTGAAATGAAGTGATTGTTTTATTGTGATCAACATGGTGTACTAACAATTATTGTAGAAAACATATAGAACAAAAAATCAAGGAATTTTATCAAAGTTAAATTAAGCATGAATTTGCTTAAATGCCATGTTTTAGGTTCCAATGTTTGAGTGGAATATTAATCCACAGGTTTATAAAAATGCTCGTACTTGCTAAATTTGTTCGTTATTTTAATTTTAACAATTTTATAAATAAATTATTCAATTATATAATAAAGATCACGACTGGGTCGCACAAACTTGCTCTTGTGGCAAGTTACCTAAGTGTAAACGACTGGGAAATTCGTCAGCTTCACCGTCAACAACAAAGTACTCAAATAAATTTTTACTAAAATTAATCTGATTTTTTTCTAAAAAAAAAATGGAATTAAAAAAACTGACTTTTTGAAAAATACTTTTTTGCAACCTATTAGAATGTTAAATTTCGTTGAAAATGGTTAAGCCGTTTAAGAGATAACCGGTATCAGAAATAAAATTTCCTCCGGAAGAATGTTTTTCGATAAAAGACATCATTATTGGCATCAAATCACTCATATAAAATAAATAAAAAAAAGGTCGGATTTTTTTCGAGAAAAATGGAACTCAAAAAACTAACTTTTTAGAAAAATAATTTTTTTCCAAATTTTTGATTGCAGAATTATTTAAATTTAAGAGTAATTTCAGAATATCAAATTTCGTCGAAATCAGTTCAGCCGTTAGAAAGATAATCGCTATCGAAAAAGTACAGTTGTATGGCAGGTACCGTTAATAAGTTTCTCCGGAAAAAAAAATTGAGATGAAAGATATCATCATTGACAGCAAATCACTCATGTAAAATTTTATCAAAATCGATGGTATTTTTTTTCAATAAATTTGGAATTATCAGTGACGCTTACCTTTATGGTAGATACCGCTATTTTACGACCTAGGATAAAAATAAAAAAAAGGTACGGGGATATTACCCAAAGAATGATTTTTAACAAGTTTGAAGAAAACCAGCCCAACTACCCAACCCTTTAGACAGAAATTTCAGACCCACACTTCGCTATCATCGTAATGTCATGTTTGGTTGTTATTTCAAAACCTTTTTTTTGCACGAATTTAAGACTTGCCTTATCCTAGCAAGTAAAAAAGTTGACTTTGAACTAGAAAAAAGTTCCCATGCCTAAGTTAACCTATACCTACCAAAACATGATCATGAGCCATAATACCAAAAACTAGAAAAAAATTCCCATGCCTAAGTTACCCTATACCTACCAAAATAGACAAACATATTTTTAGCAGTTAAAAAGAGTTTAAAAATAAAAATTGTAAAACATAGAAGAGTAGTAAATGTATATTTTTTAAAGATTTATAAAAAATATTATTGAAATCAAAACTTGAATGATTTTTCACTTTAAAAAGGTAAATATAATTAACATTTTGGATTTTTAAGAGACACAACCCGGATAAAAACGAAACTTACTAACTATTATCCTATATTTATAAATTTTGCAAAAAATCTTTTTAACGAGATCCCACATTTAAAAAAAAGTAGTTTCGCAGATTTGAAATAATCACCATTTTGTAAAAAAAAAAAACATTACTTTTGGAACCAAAGAAGCTTTTTCATAAAAGGTTATAGGTTCCATTCAGGCCCAAAATTATTAAATTGATTTCACTTCATCAATCAAAAGCACCAGGTGAGAAAATTATCTAGAGTAAGAAATCTATAGGACATTTTGTCAAACACCTACCAAATTTGGAAATGACATCGACTTCATTACCAATATCTATTAAAAGAGAGGGTAATGGACACAAATTCGATAAGGAAAGTGGTTGTTTCGATTAACAGTCAAGACAGATCATTATTCTCTGGTATGGCTAAGTAATCTTAAAGATCCAATGGGTAGATTAGCGCGTTGGGCAGTTCGTCTTCAACAGTTCGACTTCAAAATTATCCATCGCAAGGGTAAAGATGATAACGTTCCTAATATGCTTTTCCGTTGAGTCATGGAGTTAGCCGATATCTAGGATGAGGATGTTGACCCTTGGATAGTGAAAATGAAGTCAGAAGTTAATTACCCGTTAGGTTATCCGGCTTGGCGAGTTGAAAAAAATCAGCCAATCGTATTGTCGTTCATGAGAGTAGTCAAGATTGGAAGAGGGTTTTATGTAAAAACAAGAAGTATTTAAAACGGAAGCGATACGATATCTCGTAATTTAAAATTTCGAATAACAAAATCTCGCTTTATTTTAAAAATCTTCAATAAACTCCCTGTTTTTTTTAAATCTCGCATTTACATCTCGCACACAAAAATCTCCCAATTTTCAACCAAAATCCCGCAAACTAAAATTCCACTAAATAAATACTGAATCCAAAAGAAACTTGGATACACCCAAACTCACGCCCACCCCAAATCCTATCGTAAGGCCCAGCAGGAGGGTGCAGGGGGATAGCATGCCCCTTTATCAATCTCACTGTTTTTACGTTCTAAGCCCACGCTACTTTCTTAAGTGCGAGATTTTAGTTTTCGATATTTTAGTTTGCGGGTTTTTGTAATTGCAAGATTTTAAGAAACAAGATTTTGTAATTGAGAGAGATTATGAAAAGCGTGTTTATCTATTTGCGAGATTTCGAAAACGAGATTTTGATTTGCGAGATTTCGTAACCAACCCATTTTTATAGAATACCATAATCATCCGTTAGCTAAGGAGTTAGAGAAACTTTTGCCAGGATTGGGGCAAAGTTTTACTGTGATGACCGATGTAACAAAAAATGTTAGAAATTGCAAAGTTTGACAACAGTTGAAGGCCGTGAACGAGAAGCCAGCTACATAGTAGAAGTTTTATAAACATTCTCACCGTCGTTTATTATTTCACTAAATTTCCAATTCTTTTTGATCTTAAGTCTTAATCCTGCCGAGGATTAATCCTGCCGAGGATTGTACCTTGTCGTGGTGGTAGGGCTTAAGCTGATCATTATTCCATGGCATTGCGAGTGTCTTGATCAGTGAACTTAAACAATCCGGGTGAAGGTTCGACACTTTAATCCTTCACCCAAAAAAGCTATATGAAACCAGAACAACATGAATATTTCCTTTAGTCCATTCATGTTGGCTGAGTTTATTGGTAACCTATCCCAGTATTAACTGGGTAACGGCTCCTACATATAGCATAAGTAGATAGTGGAGGGAAAGGCGAAAGTCTTCTCGACGATGACTCATTCAACGTTTTGAAGGGAACTTTCATAACATGAGTGTTTTGTTGTTGACGTAGGCTAGTGCAAGCGTTGGTAGCAAATAATCAGGGTGGTCTTTGAAAACTCAAGGGGGCACCCAAAAAAGTTGGTACTTAATTGAAAAATAAAAACTTATAACAATACATAATATGATATGACGTATTCAGCAAGGCTTCATGAGAATTCTGAAATGAAGTGATTGTTTTATTGTGATCAACATGGTGTACTAACAATTATTGTAGAAAACATATAGAACAAAAAATCAAGGAATTTTATCAAAGTTAAATTAAGCATGAATTTGCTTAAATGCCATGTTTTAGGTTCCAATGTTTGAGTGGAATATTAATCCACAGGTTTATAAAAATGCTCGTACTTGCTAAATTTGTTCGTTATTTTAATTTTAACAATTTTATAAATAAATTATTCAATTATATAATAAAGATCACGACTGGGTCGCACAAACTTGCTCTTGTGGCAAGTTACCTAAGTGTAAACGACTGGGAAATTCGTCAGCTTCACCGTCAACAACAAAGTACTCAAATAAATTTTTACTAAAATTAATCTGATTTTTTTCTAAAAAAAAAATGGAATTAAAAAAACTGACTTTTTGAAAAATACTTTTTTGCAACCTATTAGAATGTTAAATTTCGTTGAAAATGGTTAAGCCGTTTAAGAGATAACCGGTATCAGAAATAAAATTTCCTCCGGAAGAATGTTTTTCGATAAAAGACATCATTATTGGCATCAAATCACTCATATAAAATAAATAAAAAAAAGGTCGGATTTTTTTCGAGAAAAATGGAACTCAAAAAACTAACTTTTTAGAAAAATAATTTTTTTCCAAATTTTTGATTGCAGAATTATTTAAATTTAAGAGTAATTTCAGAATATCAAATTTCGTCGAAATCAGTTCAGCCGTTAGAAAGATAATCGCTATCGAAAAAGTACAGTTGTATGGCAGGTACCGTTAATAAGTTTCTCCGGAAAAAAAAATTGAGATGAAAGATATCATCATTGACAGCAAATCACTCATGTAAAATTTTATCAAAATCGATGGTATTTTTTTTCAATAAATTTGGAATTATCAGTGACGCTTACCTTTATGGTAGATACCGCTATTTTACGACCTAGGATAAAAATAAAAAAAAGGTACGGGGATATTACCCAAAGAATGATTTTTAACAAGTTTGAAGAAAACCAGCCCAACTACCCAACCCTTTAGACAGAAATTTCAGACCCACACTTCGCTATCATCGTAATGTCATGTTTGGTTGTTATTTCAAAACCTTTTTTTTGCACGAATTTAAGACTTGCCTTATCCTAGCAAGTAAAAAAGTTGACTTTGAACTAGAAAAAAGTTCCCATGCCTAAGTTAACCTATACCTACCAAAACATGATCATGAGCCATAATACCAAAAACTAGAAAAAAATTCCCATGCCTAAGTTACCCTATACCTACCAAAATAGACAAACATATTTTTAGCAGTTAAAAAGAGTTTAAAAATAAAAATTGTAAAACATAGAAGAGTAGTAAATGTATATTTTTTAAAGATTTATAAAAAATATTATTGAAATCAAAACTTGAATGATTTTTCACTTTAAAAAGGTAAATATAATTAACATTTTGGATTTTTAAGAGACACAACCCGGATAAAAACGAAACTTACTAACTATTATCCTATATTTATAAATTTTGCAAAAAATCTTTTTAACGAGATCCCACATTTAAAAAAAAGTAGTTTCGCAGATTTGAAATAATCACCATTTTGTAAAAAAAAAAAACATTACTTTTGGAACCAAAGAAGCTTTTTCATAAAAGGTTATAGGTTCCATTCAGGCCCAAAATTATTAAATTGATTTCACTTCATCAATCAAAAGCACCAGGTGAGAAAATTATCTAGAGTAAGAAATCTATAGGACATTTTGTCAAACACCTACCAAATTTGGAAATGACATCGACTTCATTACCAATATCTATTAAAAGAGAGGGTAATGGACACAAATTCGATAAGGAAAGTGGTTGTTTCGATTAACAGTCAAGACAGATCATTATTCTCTGGTATGGCTAAGTAATCTTAAAGATCCAATGGGTAGATTAGCGCGTTGGGCAGTTCGTCTTCAACAGTTCGACTTCAAAATTATCCATCGCAAGGGTAAAGATGATAACGTTCCTAATATGCTTTTCCGTTGAGTCATGGAGTTAGCCGATATCTAGGATGAGGATGTTGACCCTTGGATAGTGAAAATGAAGTCAGAAGTTAATTACCCGTTAGGTTATCCGGCTTGGCGAGTTGAAAAAAATCAGCCAATCGTATTGTCGTTCATGAGAGTAGTCAAGATTGGAAGAGGGTTTTATGTAAAAACAAGAAGTATTTAAAACGGAAGCGATACGATATCTCGTAATTTAAAATTTCGAATAACAAAATCTCGCTTTATTTTAAAAATCTTCAATAAACTCCCTGTTTTTTTTAAATCTCGCATTTACATCTCGCACACAAAAATCTCCCAATTTTCAACCAAAATCCCGCAAACTAAAATTCCACTAAATAAATACTGAATCCAAAAGAAACTTGGATACACCCAAACTCACGCCCACCCCAAATCCTATCGTAAGGCCCAGCAGGAGGGTGCAGGGGGATAGCATGCCCCTTTATCAATCTCACTGTTTTTACGTTCTAAGCCCACGCTACTTTCTTAAGTGCGAGATTTTAGTTTTCGATATTTTAGTTTGCGGGTTTTTGTAATTGCAAGATTTTAAGAAACAAGATTTTGTAATTGAGAGAGATTATGAAAAGCGTGTTTATCTATTTGCGAGATTTCGAAAACGAGATTTTGATTTGCGAGATTTCGTAACCAACCCATTTTTATAGAATACCATAATCATCCGTTAGCTAAGGAGTTAGAGAAACTTTTGCCAGGATTGGGGCAAAGTTTTACTGTGATGACCGATGTAACAAAAAATGTTAGAAATTGCAAAGTTTGACAACAGTTGAAGGCCGTGAACGAGAAGCCAGCTACATAGTAGAAGTTTTATAAACATTCTCACCGTCGTTTATTATTTCACTAAATTTCCAATTCTTTTTGATCTTAAGTCTTAATCCTGCCGAGGATTAATCCTGCCGAGGATTGTACCTTGTCGTGGTGGTAGGGCTTAAGCTGATCATTATTCCATGGCATTGCGAGTGTCTTGATCAGTGAACTTAAACAATCCGGGTGAAGGTTCGACACTTTAATCCTTCACCCAAAAAAGCTATATGAAACCAGAACAACATGAATATTTCCTTTAGTCCATTCATGTTGGCTGAGTTTATTGGTAACCTATCCCAGTATTAACTGGGTAACGGCTCCTACATATAGCATAAGTAGATAGTGGAGGGAAAGGCGAAAGTCTTCTCGACGATGACTCATTCAACGTTTTGAAGGGAACTTTCATAACATGAGTGTTTTGTTGTTGACGTAGGCTAGTGCAAGCGTTGGTAGCAAATAATCAGGGTGGTCTTTGAAAACTCAAGGGGGCACCCAAAAAAGTTGGTACTTAACTACTCTATCCCAGAATATAAACTGGGTAACGAGCGTTACTACCAACAAAAACTGAGCGAGACAAATGGATTTGACGGAATATAAGATATACCATTGGGAACTCAGCTTTTCCAGACACCAAGCAAAGCTTGAGTTGCATCTTATCAGGGTAAGCTTCCCTGTTAATCAAAAAAGGGTTAAAAAGCTAGCTTTGCAGTTCAGTCTTTCCTAAACTAAGCGATGTTTTAGGTTTGACATAAAATAAACTTAGTACGGGGGATGGGCGCCCTAGAGTTTGTTCCAGAGGAATCTCCATGAACTTGGAATTTAATCAGGATCATTCTCTACTCATCTTTTGGTGTAGGCCCCCTTGTGGGAGCATCGTACTGGTTGTGGCTTAGCTTGGGTTATCAAGAAAACAAAAAAAGAATGAAAGAAAGAAATAAATGTCACTTTGGTAATAAATAAAATTGCCAATTGTTGGTTAGTAAAAAAATAGCCTATAAACAAAAAAAGAAAGGAAGATATAGTCATAAAGGACTTTGGTAATAAATAAAATTGCCAATTGTTGGGTCATAATAAAATTGCCTATAAATGGAGTAGTCTTGTACTACTTCTTGGGATGACCAACCTATTCTATGGTCCCGTTATTGTGGGTAGGCCTACCGTGAAATTAGTGCTAAACGCAAGGTGTTCACGTTAATCTTATTTATTCTAACTGATCTTAAGTCTGCAGCTGCAAAATTAATTGAGGACGATATTTTTTTTCTTTTTGGCGTCCCAAAAGTGATAATGTGTGACAGCGGTCCCAATTCCGAACGAATTGAAAACGCTTTGCCAAGGGTTCGCATCACGTCTTCAAATTACGTTATCATCCGCAGGCGAATGCTGCGGAAAGGATAAACTAGATTATAGAAACGACGCAACGTTGAGAGCTTACGTCGGTGGAAATCACCGTCTGTGGGACTTGCAACTCGCCAAGGTGGCGTGCACAATCCGCACTTCACAACACAAGGTTTAAGGTGTCTCACTCTATGAGGAGAATTTTGAGAGGGACATGGTGACTTCGGGTGAGGATGGTGCCTTGAAGAAAGTAAGATTATTTTCGTAAAATTTTAGGACACCATCAACTTACCAAGAAATTTGTATTACCCTTACCACTTATATCAAAACAAATAACATCTTGTATGTTTTCACTTAATGAAAACATGTTATCTTAAAGTTAACATAACATTTCTGTCCCAAGAGTAATCACATACCATACATATATGAAGCTTTTCTACTCGTTTACAATTCCTCATTGGCCTCCATCACCACAAATTTATTCGAAAAAGTAACATTTTGAATCTTGAAACAATTCAAGCGAAATAAATTAAAAGCTTTACCTTTCGTATTATTTTATGGATACAAACAAATATTCTTGAAACTCAACCACTTTCCTCCCAAAGGAGTAGGTAACATCATTTAGTAAAAAAAAAAAAACTTAAATAAGGAAAACATAAGCTTTGGAGAATATTTCGCTTTTAAACACCAAAACACCGCAACAAGCAACAGCCTCTAGATCCCCAGTCTAATTGTGGTTGCACTGGCTTATTCCAACACATTCAGCTGGGGAATTCTTCTAAATGGCGTGAAAGCAGATAAAGACCGTAGATCCTGATTACAAGACATGCCCTAGATTTGCATATACCCGCATTTTCCATTTCTGTTTTTTTGGTTTTTTATTTTTCTGTATGAAACCTCATGGTACCTACATTAATACTGGGTAAGCAAAAATACACATCCCATATAACAACTGTGTATCATCATTCCAACAGCAGTGCAAACTTCATTTTACAGTTTTTTTTTGTCATATTCTTCCAAACATCCGTTATAATGCATTTTGTTGTTTTGTATCCTTTTTATAAGTAGGTACGGTACACACTACACATGAAGTAGAATGAAAGTGAAAGATGTTGCGGCTGTGTTGTTTGCATCCTTCAACTATCTACCACATAATACCAATTTCTGGTTTTCTGTTATTTTTTTTTTTACAGTTCATTTTGTGTAAGTTAAGCTGAAAAGTTTTTCAATCAATATTCCTATAAATATTGTGGGTCCTAATCTACATTATACCCATCATAACAGTCAAGCGTTCTACGAGACAGACTGTAGTTTCCAAAGTCCTTTCAGCACTTGTGCCAAAAAGTACCTACCTCTCATTTTGAATTCAGATACTGTGCACAACATATAGGACCCAAAACAAGGACGGACACACATAAAAACTATGTGCTTGGTACACTATACGGATGGAAAAAATTAATAAAACTTTTACCGTTTTTTTTTTAACAAAAAGTCCCACCCTTACTAAGCTTATAACATCCCTGTGAATTGGGTGGTGTCCTGTTCCAGTTCCATACCAGCGGTGGCAATATTCTTATTGTACCGATTTATGGTAAAATGTCATAGACAAAGTTTAATGGCAGAAAATGGACCACAACAACAATGTCAGCAATGGGGAAAATGGAAAAGTTATCAAACCGAACTAGCAGGACCGGGAGCCGTGATTGAGTATGTTTATGCATGATGCTCTTCCTGCTGCGCTGCCTCTACTAAAGTATCTGTGTCGAATATTTGTGTGTGTTTTATTGAAAATGTAGGGAAAAAAGGCGGTAATTTTTTTTTTTATGAAAATGATATATTTTCAGCGAAAATTTATGATAGCGGTGATAGTTTTTTTTTGGTTTTTGTTTAACTTTTTATTTTTCTGTTTTGTATACTACTTTTTGATTTCCGCCGGCAATATGAAAACTTTGTGTATTAAAATTTTGGTAATCTGCCCACATGCTGTGATGCTGCTAATTACATTTTAAGATGAAAATCAAAATATTCTCTCTCCTTTTATGGCAAAGGAAAAATAATGAGATGCAGTTGATGAAATTACTATTAATAAAAGAATATATTTTAGTTTTCATCAGAACAAAATTATAATGCAAAAAAGTTTTTTAAAACAAATCTGTGCTGCTGCGCGCTTAAAGCTGTTCGGTTGGTTAATGAAAAAGTTAGTTTTGTAAAAAGTAATTAATGATACATTTAATTAAAGGAATTTACACAGGAGCTTATTTAAAGTGCGAAATTGCTTTTGTATATGGCCACATGCATCGGCGTGGAACAGGAATTGACAAAACTACAGTCGATCATGGATAATTGTGATTCTTTGCAGGCATAATAAACAATTTACAATTGGTTTTTTTTTATATCATCAGCGTCCATTATATGTAATCCATGTATCGTAAATGATCACAGCCAAGCCATAGTGATTGAAACGTTTTGGATACGAAATTTGGATTGAAAAAACCTTCAATGACAAAATCTTGAATCGAAAATTTTGATCGATCTAGAATGTCAAATTCAAAATGACAGAATCTCAAAAATCACGAATTGAAAATGAAAAAAAAAATGCCAATTGACAAAAGTTCGAATTTTGAAATGAAAAATTTGAACTTAAAGTCTCAAATGACAAAATATAGTATAAAAAAAATCGAATGACAAAATAACGTTTGACAAAATTTTGCATTAAAAATCTCAAATGACAAAATTTCGAATGACAGAATCTTGAATGATAAAATTTGAATATAAAATTTCGAATGACAAAATTTCGTATGAAAAAAACCTCACATAACAACATTTTAATAAAAAACCTAGTTCCGTATGGAAACATCTAGATTGATAAAATTTAAATTAAAAATATTTAATGACAAAATCTCAAATGAAAAATATGCCTATGAATTTGAAAATTTGAATTAAAAATCTCGAATGACAAAATTTCGAATGACAAACTCTCGAATTAAAAATCTCAACTAACAACATTTCGAATGACAAAATCTCGAATTAAAAATCACAAATAACAAGATCGAATTACTAAATCTCGAACAACAAAATTACATATGAATAAATTTCGAATGAAAATAATTCGAATTACAAATTTTGACTGAAAAAATGTCGTATGACAAAATCTTGAGCGACGAAATAACGAATTAAAAATCTATAAGAACATAATCTCGATCGAATACAAAAAAAAAAAATAAATAAAAATCTTTAATGAAGAAATTTTGAATGACAATATTAGGAAATCTTGAATGAAAAATTGTGAAGGAAAAAAAATCGAAATTATGGGATAAATTTCGGATTAAACATCACAAATATTATAAGATCAAATGACAAAAGCGCTCGAATGACAACATTTCATACGAACAAATTTGAATGAGATAATATCGAATGACCACAATTTATATCAGAAATTTCTCAAATGACAACATTTTAGTTAAAATTCTTTAATTACAAAATCTCGAATGAAAAATATTCTTTATGGAAAAATTTCGAATTAAATTTGTAAATGTCAAAAATTTCAAAATTTTCGAATAACAAACTCTCGAATTAAAAATCTCGAATGACAAAATTTCGAATGACAAATAATTTTATGAAAAAATCTTGAATTGCAAATTGTGAATGTTAAAATTTCGAATGACAAACTATCGAATTAACAAGATCGAAAGACAAAATCTCGAATAACAAAATTACATATGAAAAAAATGTCGAATGAAAAAAGCGTGAATTATAAATTTTGAATGAGAAAATGTCGAATTACAAAATCTTGAGTTACAAAATCTCGAATTAAAATCTCGAATAACAAAACCTCAAATGACAAAATCTCGAATGAATACAAACATTTTAAATTAAACATCTCTAATGATAAAATTTCAAATGAGAAAATCTTGAATGAGAAAATTAAAAAATCTGGAATAAAAAAATTCGAAATTTCGAATAAAAAAATTTCGGATTAAAAATCACAAATAAAAGCTCGAATTACAAAATTTCATATGTAAAAATTTCGAATGACAAAATCTAGAATTTCTATAATTTATATTTTATTTTGCAATTCAAAATTAAGAAACAGAATGTTTTTTTTTCGCATATCTATATAATCGAATGTAAGTAGATATTAAGTAATGTTTTAAATGGAAACTAAATGTGTTTTGTTCCTATGTTCGCAGAGAATTATTTGATACTTTATTTAAATCACGGTAAGACCAAAAACAATGATTTACAAATGTATCTATCTAAACATACATCATTCATGATTGTACTTTTAAATAATACATATTTTTATAATTTTCAATGAATAAAAATTTCATACCTTCCTCTTCACTTTCTAATAAGTAGTTGTCATCGTTCCGGGATTGTGTTCAAATTCAAAATTCCGAAAATAAAAAAAAAATAAAAAATGAAAAAAAAGGAACAATTCAAATCTTGAAAAATAAAAACCCAAATTTTAAACTATATTTAAAAATGAAATGAAATTAGATAGACACCAAAGACAAGTGTTTTTGAGAAGGAAGCAAGTGAAGTTTATTGAATTTGATCTTAGATGTTTTTTTACGTGTCGAGGTGGAGGTTCATTATAGTAAGTCATATTAATATAGGTTTTAAGAAGCTTTTTATTAAAACTGCACTACTAAAAAAAGAATTCCAATATTGATAGTGTTATTATTATTAAATAAGAAGCCTTGCGAATAGTGGAAATGTGTCTTTCACAAATTACCGTCAATTTGGAATATGAAATCTAAAAAGAAGATGCCATCAGAACCGCATTCAGAAAGCACTATCATTGATTTTAAGGCCAGAAAAATAGTGGAATGGCATCCCATTCGATGTCATTAAAATCGCTAAGAAGATTTACTTTGAAAAAGCCACAAATCAGAAGTGCAACAATCCGTGTATTTAAATGTATTAAACCAATGTCTAGATCTTTGTTGTTTGTAAGATTCTGGATAAAAATATATAATTATCAAACGGTCAATTTAATTTTTCTGAATTTGTTCTTCTATCTACATACGGACAGAATAAACTCGAAGTTGATTAATTAAAAACAATTTATGTCTAACCTCGAAAAGCAAATGAAAATTTAACGTTCTTAATGATAGTTATGCTAATAAATGATCGATTTAGTAGACTATGTAAATAATTATTGGAGAAACATTTAAAAACACATATATATATAAAGCAAGTTTTAACATACCTGGAGGAGGAGGTGGTAAAGGCGGATGTGCTCCACTACCGAGTTCCATGTCAGTCGCCTGAAATAAAAAAAAAACATTTATTTTAGTTAAAATGTTTATATTTTCATGTATATGTACATATATTATAATATATATACGGTTGTTATACTGTTATAAAAAACTCATTATGAAAGTTAAATTTATCAAAAAATACACAATTTTTCTTCTCTTTCTTTGCAATAAATTCAAAAGCAAAATATTAAAAATTAAACAATTGTTTATTAAATTTTAAATAATATTAAGTATTGTTTTATTTCTACAATCTTCATTGTCTCTTACATAAATCCATCGATTAAAATGTCACTACCTCGTCAAGGAAATTCAAAAAAAGAAAAGCATATTCCTTTTACTTTCATCGAATAATGGAATCCATTTTTAATTTTCTCTAGAGAGCGCATACTAGCGATGTTCCTACAAATGTAGCATGTGTCGTCGTAAATTATTTAAGTATCTACACATAAGACATATCCTTTAAAAATGGTGGCTTGAGTAAAACCACTAAACATGGTTGAGTGAACAGTAAAGTAACAAACTCATACTGTTTACAAATTCTGTCAATTATGTCTTGACAAAACATTCCTTGTTGTTCACTAACCATGTTTCCAACATTGTAGGAAATAAAATAATATACAAAAAAAAAAAAGAAGCAAGAAAAAATGGTGAATCAATATTTACTTTTTTGCCACAATGTTACAGTGAATGCTATTGATGCAAATAAGGTTTATAAATCACAACAGTTGTGGGAGGTAAAATTGCTCGTATATTTGAAATAAGAAAGGACCTTCATACATTCAAAGTAAGAAAGCAGTGTATTGTGTATTTTCTGTTCATGTATGGTATTTGCATTGTTCAATGTATGCAATATGTCTGAAAATACATCAAACTTAGTTTCTGTAACAAAAAACGTTAAATAGAAATCCTACTAATTCTTAATTGAATATTTAAGTCTCTCCAATTTGAGTATTGCCATATTTCTCATAAATCATTATCTCCCCAAGCCAAAAAATACTTAATCGTGAATCAATCAATCTGATTAATAAACAATTCATTTAAAAAAGAATTACAAATATGCTCATATTATGTTTGTCAAACCTTGTTTCGTTAACAAGGACAAGATGATCAAAAATATACCATTGTTAAAGGAAGCAATACCAGAACACAATGTTGTAGATTTGTAAAAGCTAAGAGGAAGTATCAGTGTACCATCTCTATAATAATGGTGGTTTTCTATTGCTTCACTTTACTGTTTCTCATGACATCGTTGTCGTTATGGAGTCACAATTTGTCAATTCAACTCACAGAAAGTTCAATTCAGCGCGATTATTGAAACAGGCAAACTAACTAGGATTACTGTCGCTTGAATCAATCGAATATACGGGTTTTATGATTGTAAGCTCAGCAGCATTCATCCACCCACCCATACATATTCTATCATGTATATACAACAATGTCAAACGTGGTACGGTAAACCATAGAGAAGCCAAGAAACGGCAATGTTGTTTGAAGATTCATTTTCCTGATGAGAATCCTGATGAGAATTCAGAATGATGATGATGATGATCCTGGTTGCTTGTTGTATGATATGATATTTCTCTTTGGCTGGACAATTTCATTGGGAATGCCAATGAAAACGGTCACCGTTATTATATCCTAAACAAAGTTCACGTCGTCGTCGCTATCATTTCTGTCTTCTTATCGATTTAACTCTAAAACATCATGCCAATTACGAAACGCTGAAGTCAACTCATTTTGAAGGAAAATAACTTATCATCAATGCGGGATGTCTGTTATATTAGCTTACATACACGGGCATACACAGTACACACACTAAGATTCTTTTGTGGGTTTGATTTTTGCTATTACTCTGGCGCAAATCGATCGAAATTATATGAAACTACATAATTAGACATTCCAATTGGGAATTGCAATTGCTGTGGTTAAACTAGGAGCATATAGGATGTCGGTTGGTATAATGGTCTAAGGGTTGTGGCCATCTTTGATTATGATAGTAGAGCCACCATACCAACACATAGATTCTGGATCATTTGAAGAAGGTCTATTATGCAAAAGAACCATGGCATGGGAATTAATGAAACGAACATAAGTATTAATATCTGGAATAATGTCAGTTAACATAACAAAACTGCAGCATCAAACAATGGACTTTACATGTATGTGAATAAGAGATCGAAAATCACTGTTGTAATTTTGGTAAATATGATGGTCAAAAGGTCTTTTATTAAATTAGCTTGTTGGTTAGGTATCTGCTTATAACAAAAATATAATAATGCATCAGCTACTATGTTAGTTATAATAGAATAATATGAATTAACGAATTTTTTTTTTTGTTTCATATCACTCAAAAAGTAAGCCGAGATTAGTAAGTTTTTATTTCTTCAACTTTTATTCTTCTTCAACTTCTTCAACTTCTGCAACTTTTAAGAATTTCACTTCTATAACTTCTTCAACTTCTTCAACCTCTTTAACTATTTCGACTACTTAATTTCTACAACTTTTCAGCTTCTCCAACTTCTACAAATTTTACATCTTTAGTTTCATTTCAACATCTTCAACCTCTTCAACTACTTTGACTACTTATCTACTTAACTTCTTCAACTTCTTGAACTTCTTCAAATTTTTCAACACCTTCAACTTTTTCAACTTTTTTGACTTCTTCAACTACTTCAAGTTCTTCAAGTTTTTAAGTTCTTTAACATCTTCAAATTCTTCAACATCTTCAGCTTCTTCAACTTTCTTAACTTCTTTAACTTCTATACCTTCTTCAACTTCTTCAACTTCATCAAATTTATCATTTTCATTAAATTCTTCTACTCCTTCCACTTCTACAACTTCTTCAACTTCTTTAACTTCTTCAACTTTTTCAACACCTTCAACTTTTTCAACTTTTTTAACTACTTCTTCAAGTTCTTCAAGTTTTTTAAGTTCTTCAACATCTTTAAATTCTTTAACATTCTATAATTTTTTAACTTCTTCAACTTCTTCAACCTCTTCAACTACTTCGACTACTGAACTTCTACAACTTTTCAGTTTCTGCAACTTCTACAAATTTTAAATCTTTAGTTTCATTTCAACATCTTCAACCTCTTCAACTACTTTGACTATTTAACTACTTAACTTCTTCAACTTCTTGAACTTCTTCAAATTTTTCAACACCTTCAACTTCTTCAACTTTTTCAACTTTTTTAACTTCTTCAACTTCTTCAAGTTCTTCAAGTTTTTTAAGTTCTTCAACATCTTTAAATTCTTCAACATCTTCAGCTTCTTCAACTTTCTTCACTTCTTTAACTTCTATACCTTCTTCAACTTCATCAAATTTATCATTTTCATTAAATTCTTCTACTTTTTCCACTTCTACAACATCTTCAACTTCTTCTACTTTTTCAATTTCTTGAACAACGGCTTTTTTTGTTCTGCTTTCTTTGTCTTCTTCTATTTGAACGATGTTAAGATTTCGAAAGGGGTTACAACTTTCCTACTTATCGACTTCTGTAATTGATTCAGTAGACTTTTAAGTGTTAAAACATTTAAGGCCTGTCCTTTCCAATCGTTCACATAATTTCTTTCGCTTTTAATTCTTTTTAATTGCAGCCTTTTAGTTTCTATTAATTTTTTTAGTTTTTTTTACTGAGTTTTGTAAACTTTTGCAGTCTTTATGATTATATTTGCCGTCGTCGTTGGTTGATATTACATCATTTTACCGTATCATATTTCTTATTTGTTTCTGAATTACAATGCAGTCACTCACTCCTCATGTAATTTAAATTTGCTTTAGAATATTTTCAGTCTTTTGCATTATTTTGCTGTTATTTATTATTATTTAGTTTTCTTTTTGCAGTCGCATTTTCTAGATAATACTTGCTTCAGACAAACAATATTAATGCATCGCATCAATTGAAATTGAAGAAATTGGATTTTCTCAGAAGACTGACGAAAGACAATATTAAAAGTATATAGGTTTCCATCAGAACAAAGAACTGAATGCACTGTTTCGATGCAAAGAAAAGTTCAACTTTTTTTTCTAGAAACTTTGCACAAAAATTCATCTTCACTTTCTGTTCCAAATTATTAAAGATGTCTTCGCAAAACTGCTTTGTAAACGGGCTTATGACAGGATATACCGACAAGGTATAATCATTTGTTACTAAGTCAAAAGCTGGTTTTCGAAGAAATTGTCCTTCAACAAATTCTGGAGTCAGCTTTGAAAGCAAAATGTTCGAAGAGTTCGATTTGAATCAGAAATGAGATTGAAGCAGGGCTGCAAATGAAATCGTTTATTATTTTTAAAAGATGACATAGATGAACATAGTCTATTTTCTAAGCAAAGTTCTGTTCGCCAATGACATCGTGTTGCTTGTAGAGTCGTTTAAAAATCTTCAGTTGATTGTCAACCGATTTGTTCGTACTGCAATAAATGGAGGGTCCAGGTAAAACCAGAAATATAACTTCCCCCAACGAGATTCTTAAAACCAGAAACACTTTCTATTGGAACTTAATATCAAACAATTTATCATGACTTATCATTTGTGTCGATGGTTTTAAAAACGGAACTGCAATGAAGAAAATATTAATTTCGACAAATTTCACAAGGGTTCAGGTTTAGTAGAATTCGGGAATTTTTAGTAGAAAAGTCGGGTCAACCGCATTTATATTTCAGATTGTCTACTATATGTATATTAAGATCATCAGACAACAAACTAATGTTTACGTCTTTTTTATCAATGGTATGTAATAGACAAAAATTAAAATAAATTACCTAAATATTCATAAAATCGAATATCAAATCAATCGTTTCATCAATTCAAACTCTTATGACAAGAAAATTCACCAACAAACTTAAACACAATACATAAAACCTTCTTGACGCATAAGCAATTTAAAAATATTGCAATTCAATAAGGCACGAACGGATTATGTAAGCACATATGTCATACATACACATATTTACTATACACTTTGCTTACACAAATTCTGGTCAACTCCTGCAATATTCTCATAAATTCTTTTGACAGGTTTATTTTTCCCATTTGAGCTTCTTCATATAGGTGTGCCCTGTGTAGATGGTTCTTTTTCCGCACATACCTCCCAATACTATGAAAACATGTCCTTGATACCGATTTGATATTCCCAGATATCATAGAAAATACAATTTGTCAAAATGTCAGGTAGCATTGCATGAGCCACTCTATATATGGTCTCAGTATCAAGTGGTTTCGTATACGCTAACCGCACACAAATATCCCACCACACCATAGTTGCACTCAGAAGGAGAAAAAGGACAAGAATTTGAAATCGAAATTGATGTCTTTTCCTGATGGGGTTTTTTCTTTCATATAAGAGAGAGAGTCAGTCTGTAGGTGGGACATAAGGGAAATAACTTTCAGATGTATTTAAATGTGTTTTGACCCCCCATCTATGGGTGGCGATAAGAATAATTATATGTGATGAGTTGTTGTTACAGAAAGGACATTTTTAGAATATCCTCCTTACAATTCAATGCAAAAAAAAAAAAAATAAACAGTTTAGAAAAGAAAAATGATAAATTGATTTCTTAATGTAAAATGTAATCTAATACAAACATCCTGTGGCAGGAATCTAATATTTACTTAAGCTTTACATTTTCATAATATACAATACAACAAAAAATGCTGCATTAGCAAAAAATGATGAACTTTACAAAGGATAAGCTTCTCAAAATCTGCATAAACTTCGATAAACTGCAGAACTTAAATATACAAAAGAAAAATCGAAATGAATTATCCTTTGGCGATAGAAGACTATCCTACTATACCTATTTTACATAACAACCCGAAGGTAAGATAACTAGAGAAAGATACATATAATAATACAAAATCAATAAACTATATAAAAGGATATTGAACTTTGCAAACGATATACTTTAGATATCCAGCTCGAAGGACCAAAACTACTTACTATAGAAATTCACAAGAAATACAATTTTCGGAAAGCAGATATCACTTTATATCTTTTCAATAAAGATAAAAGTAACGAACTAAAGAAGTGGGATACAAAATGAGGTCCTTAAAAAAAGAAACACTTTAGTTATGTTTATTTCTTTTATCGTTTTGGCACAACGATTGTTTGACCCAGTTTAATTAATTTATTTGTATCATCATCTTAGTATATTTTTCATTTGTTGTGTCCACCACTTTTTACATTTTATTATAAATTTAAGTACAACGGAGAGAATGCAAAAAAAATAAACAATATTAAGGACCATTATATTCAGGATATAAGAAAAATATAAGAAACAGAAATGATATAAATTAAGCGCAAAGATCTCTAATAGAATGTTGAAACATAGAAAATAAACTTTTAAGCAAAAAGACCAAACAAAAAAAAAAAGGACATAAAAGATGTAACACTATTGCATGGCATAAGGAAGCACGACACAAACTAATAAAAAACAAAAATGATGGCAACAAAGTTGTTAAATAAAAACTGTTCATTTCCCTGAACGGTGAAGCTTGGTGAATAGATGAATAAAAGAAAGAAATTCATTTAGTCCTGGGCATTCGGTCGGTGCACTGCATCTTTTCACCCCAATGTCCAGTCCATCTCCATACCAAACACTCACACTTGTATACACAAATACAAATAACAAAATCTGCTACTATCTTTCGAAATTACATGCGAATTGTATAAAAGTGTTTTGAGATTGTTGTTCGTTCTGTCTGTTGTTATTACAATTGTGCAACAAGGATAATAGAATTTCATCCTTTTCATTGTTTCAATTTTTTTTTTTTCTCATTTATTGCATACCTAGTTTAGTTTTCTTATTTTTTTTTATTATTATTTCTGGTGCATGTCCTTAACGCTTGTTTCTCTAGAGAAAGTTTCTTTTTATTTTTTACACTTTTTTTAAACAATTTTTGTGAGATGCTACTTTTGTTCGTTATAGAATACAATGCGGTTAATGGAAGTGGATATAACATTTTCTTTTGCAAAGTTTTTTTTTTTTTTTTTATTCAGTGGTACTTTATACTTGTGGTTAACAGGAAGACCAACTGTTTTTCATTTGAATCATAATTGAAGGTGTTCTTTTTTAATTGGAATGTTTCTCTTTTTTAGATTCGCACAAAAAAAAAAAGGAGAAAACATTATCAAAGTTGTTAAAAGAAGACTTTTTGAGAAAAAATTTATTTTAAAAAGTTTAGAAAGGAAACTGTAAGTTGTTTGGAAATAAGTTTTACACTATGGGCGTCTTTATACATTTTTTTTGAGAATGTCAAAGTTTGAAGATAAACTTATACCGGAGATGATATAAGAAAGTTTTAGTTGAGTTGGTAGGTAAAAAAATACCACTGAAAGGTTACGTTGAAACTTTTGAAATAAGAGAACTAGCTAGTTATAGAAAAATCGGAGAGTAGATCCTTGTTAAAGATTTTTAACTGACTGTTGTTTGAGTGTTTGTATTTGAATGGACTTGATATAAAATAAGGGTATACATATTTTATTTCCTACATTTTATAGAATTTTTAGTAATTACATAGATTTATTTTAACAAGAAATTTTAAAAGCTGACAAAAATTAATAGCCAAATCGAAAGTCAATTGAATTTGGTAAAACCCTGTTTGCTTAAAATAGCTGAAACTGATTTAGATGAAAACTCTTAGCGAAGAATTTTGGAATATTCACTTTTTCTGATATTTGAAATGTTGTTCAAACATTTAAATCCAATATGCATCGGTATCACAGACAGAAGGCAGTTAAGAGTTTTTGAGGCATAAAATTCAACGCAGTTACTAATAACTCATTACTGTCAAAGCGTAATTTAACTATGGTTTATCATAAATTGACGTTGTAACGAAATAAGAAAGGTAAGGAAGATTCAGACAGAAGAAGAGTGCAGTCTTCTCTAATACAATAAAGAAAAGATTTACTGATGCTTAATGGAAGTTCTATCAAATGCCTTAGAAACATCAAGTGTAACAATGGTTCCACTTCTTGTGGAGACAAGCATTTAAAAGTCATATTCTTACTATGAAGTCATATTTTTGATCTTCAAAATATTTCGTTAGCTACAAAATACGTACAGTGAACCAAAAGAAATTAAGGAGCAAACTAAATTGGACGATATTTAAAGTGAACTAATTTCTACAAGCCTACTGCAAGTCCAAATTGTACTGATAACACCTTTGGTTATAGATACCTCTGCATTTAGAATGTGGTTTTTCTCTCTTTTGTTTAATAAATTTGAAAAGTCAATTAAATTATTGAAATTTTCAAACCTATAATAATAAAATTATATGAGAAATTAAATTATTTTATATTGCAAACACTTTTCATCCAAGAATAAGAAACCATCCGGAGTAAAAAAAACGATGAAATCCAATAAAATGGGACCAATGAGACCGAAAAACATCAGCAAATGGGAGAAAGTTATCTCAGTAAACGTTATTGAAAATGTCAAAAGTTTCTGTGGCCTAGCATGACAGTTGCTTCTGGGAGGAACAAACTTCTTCCATGTTTCTTGTTTTTTTATTTTTGTTGTAGGTATGCGTATTTTATTCGATCTTCAATGCCAAAAAGTTTTTCCTATTTCCTGTATTTTGTAAAGTTTCTAGAACAAAATTTGTTATAGACGATGTGTGTGCTTGTTTTAGGTTTTATATTTTGTTATATTTTTTTTATTTCGTTTTTGGCCTTCGATTTTATTTTTCTAGTCTCATCTTACACATGTATATAGCCATGTCATTATTATATGGTACATAAGTTTCATCTTTTTTAATATCACTTTCAGGGGAGAAGTAAAAAAGAAAGTTGTTTATAGGTTTTATAGAAATTTAATAAAAGTCAATAAATACTTGCGATTTAGAAGAATTTTTATCAAATTTTAAGATGTTTTCTTGTGTGTTACTTTTTGATTGACAAGTGACGAAAAAAATTTAATTTATTGCTTACATATAACAAATATCATTAATATCTAAAACTTTATGTTTTTTTAGCATTTTATATTGGAACAATATTGGCAAAGTATATAATTAATATTGTTCTTGAGAAACAATAAGTTTATCGAGTGTTTTGAATCAAATATTGGAAAGTAAATTCTCGATATTAATTCCAACTTCACTTGGCTATTAACTTTATTATTAAATGTATTTATAAAACATTGGTATTCTTTTAGTTGGATAATAATATTCGGTTAGTTCTTTTAGAAATCAGAGTCCGTATAGTACATTTATACTGGTAAGACCCACTCGCGAAGAAATGTCAAAATTAATACTATGTTAAGGATACTAAGAAACTATATTTGAGGAAACATAAATATGTATGCATGAGATGAAATATTTTGAAAGAAGCTATTCAGACCTATTAGTTGCGGAGTGAGTCATACTCACTTTCGGTAAATTTGCTATTGGCCAATCCGCAAGCCATACGCGGGAATAAATGTCGGTAACGTTGTTCGTAAAATTGGTATTACTGAAAACGAAAGGCATCCGCACCACATCCGCACTCCACACAAATATTGGAAAAGCAAATCCGCAGTAAAATTGGTGCGGATGAAAGTGAATTTTATGAAAAAAAAAAAATCAAGAAAAAGTAGATAGTTAACAAATCTGAATTTTTTGAAACAGAAATAAAAATGTTTGGATCGCCGAAACGCATAAAGTTTTTTTTGCAGTATTTCTAATACAATAATATTTATTGACAATGGCCGTTTTCGAAAACGTTACTGCGTTTTTTTTAGGAAGTGCAACTTTCGTGTCGTTTTTTAGCCAAACCGTGGACATCTTCCCAGGAATATAGTATCCACGACCTAGTTTGACATTTCCTCTATCCAACAGCAAATGAACCTTGAAAATCGGTTCAGTGATTGCTGAAACACAGACGGATTAAGATTGGTCGGTTAAATCATTAAAAATGGCTTATTTTGCGTTACAAAAATTATTTTAGTCAAAATAATTATTTTTTGCCCTATTATTTAGAGTTCCTGAAGTACAACTTTGGTGTCGTTTTTTGGCCAAACCGTGGAGATCTGTCCAGAAATATAGTCCCCATGACTAAGTTTGACATTTTCTCTATTCAACAGCATATTTAAATAAGTCCAGTGATTGCTGAAACACTGACGGATTAAGATTGGTCGTTAAAATCATTAAAAAAGGTTTAATTTGCGATTTTAGATATTTTACGATACTAAAGTATCTTAGATTGCTTCTCTCGTGTGCACTTGAACGCGCCCAATGTCAACTTTTGACATCCACGATAATGCAGTTTCAAAAATGGAAAAGTAGTTCGCGGGTCGATAATGCAGCTCATTCATTAGATTCAATAATAGAATTTTATGCGGATGCGGATCCACTGCGGATCCAACCGACTCCCGGGGAGTGAAATTTCGCGAATTCAGTAATAGGCATGATTATTATTTTTAACTAAAAAACCTGATTTTTCCCAAAGATATTCTTAAAGAAATTTTTTGGTTTAACGCAAAATAAAATTCTTCAAACGCAAAGAATTTCTAAACTTCAAAGTTCTTAAAAAATATCTGGAATTAATATTTTTGAGGAAAAATTATTTGGAGATGTATTTTACTAGAGTGCTTTTATTTTTCTTTGAAGAAAGAAGATCTAAGTTTTCATTAGAATTCACAGCATTTTTTCCATGAAATATTCTTTGACGTGCTAAGAAAATTAAATTAAGAAGAAACATTGTAGAATTTTCTACGTGAAATTCTATTAAAATGTTTAGAGGAAATTTATCTTTCAAGTTCTTAACCACCAAATATAATAAGAAAAATTGAAGTTTTGTATTGTTTTGAAACAAAAAGCTTACGAGTTACGAAATTCTTGGAAATAATATCGGAATTTACTTTTGACTACATATATTAATACTGGTAAGATGCACTCACGAGAAAATTCGAGGAAACATAAAATTACGAATACATGAGAAATTTGCAAAGAAATTATTCTTCTCTTATAATTATTATTAAATGAAAAATCTGATTGTGATTAAGAACGCATTATTAAAACGACGCTGAAATTGAATTTCAAAGAATCACAATGAAAAAATGTGCGGTACGACTAGAGGGGCTATTCCTAATATAGCAGTCAATGCGTGTGTTATGACGGAATTGCTTTAGAAGGAAGTATAGGTATATGCTTAAATTAATTAAAAGTATCTTAACATAATAATGAAGACACAAGATACAGTATTTATCGATTTCATTGAGAGTCATGCACAAATTTAAGCTCTTTTTTTCTATTTACTATCATATTTTTTAACTTATGTTTCGAGTTCAATTCGAAAACTCGAACTCAAACTCGAGGTTTGAGAAGAAACTATGTATTCCATTCAAAACCCTAATTTATACAGATTTCATAACAACAATAACTACCTACAAACTTTTATCAAAATCGTCACAGTTTTCAGGAATCACCGGACTTAATTAAAAAAAAAATTCGATTTTTTTGTGAATTTCTGAAATTGTTTAAAAGCAAAAAAGAGAGTTAACCACAAAAAGATGTTTCCAAACAAATGAAACTTTTCAAAATACATTACTAAAAAAAACTTTTTTGCAAAGTTTCGGATGTTCCATGTATCCCATTCTTTTAAAAACATTTTATAAACATTTGAGAAATGTTTTACCTATTTTATTTCGTCAGTCACGTTTAGAAAAAAGTATAACTTTATTTTCTTCTTGTGTCATTTTGCAATTTGAAAAGCATTTAAAGTTTACCATTGGAAACAAAAAGATATTAAAGAAACATTTTAAAAATGTTTTCTTATTTAAAAAATGTTTCTGAAATGTTTTTAAAATGTTTCTTTGGTCTTGACTCACATTTTAATTAACCGTGTGAGTGTTTGTAGTATAATTTGATAACTAACATATAAATTATTCTTTTAGCATCTTTCGAAATAATAGCTGCTAACAAAATTAAAAACAAAAAACAATATAAATCAAAATGAATAAAAAAAATCATACCGTCATATCTGGAAAGTCTCCGTCATCACCAACGAAAAAATCTAAAGTTGGATCATCCTATCAAAAATATAAAAAAATAAATAAAGAAAAGAAATAATAGGTAAGAAAATAAAAATAAATCAAAAGATATTGAAAGAAAGTAATAAAAAAATAGGACAGAGGTGAATAAAGAGGCAATGTTAGTGACTGTTCCCTTGACCTTATACACATAGCCAAGTCTGCAAAACAGGTAATTCATTTTGTCATGAAGTTAGTTTCTCGATTTAAAATTATGAATAGAGAACCAAACATTTGAAATTTAAGTAAATTGTTGAAGATATTTATGTATATGTAACCATGTATAAAGTAAGAAATAAAAATGAAAATTTAGCTCAATGATGCTTTTTATTTCTTAGACCCTATAAAAGCAGCTGTAATTTCGATGATATAATTCAAAAATATTAATTAAATAACAACGGCAACACTTAAAAAGCTTTTGTAACTATGCAATTTCAATTAGCTGAAAATAAGATATTATTTCTGATGTCCTAACTGGTTTTCCCTAATTAAATTAATTTAACTTATTTATTTTAAGAAGACACATTTTTGTTTCAAATATGTTTTTATTTATTTTTGACAAAAAACAAACGAAATTAAAAAAAAAGCCTGAAGCTTGGTCGTATATCGGCAATAACACGGCGAATGTTATCTTCCAAATGGTCAAGTGTTTGTGGCTTATCCGCATAGACCAATGACTTAACATAACCCCACAGAAAATAGTCTAGCGGTGTTAAATCACAAGATCTTGGAGGCCAATTCACAGGTCCAAAACGTTAAATTAAGCGGTCACCAAACGTGTCTTTCAATAAATCGATTGTGGCACGAGCTGTGTGACATGTTGCGCCGTCTTGTTGAAACCACAGCTCCTGGACATCATGATTGTTAAATTCAGGAATGAAAAAGTTAGTAATCATGGCTCTATACCGATCACCATTGACTGTAACGTTGTGGCCATGATCGTTTTTGAATGATTCCACCAGCCCATAAAGCGCACCAAACAGTCAGTTTTTCTGGATGTAACGGTGTTTCGACATACACTTGAGGATTAGCTTCACTCCAAATACGGCAGTTTTGTTTGTTGACGTAGCCATTCAAACAGAAGTGCGCTTCATCGCTAAACATCGCTAATGGACGTATTCCGCACAGAACCACTATTTTCGAAATAAAATTGCACAATTTGCAAGCGTTGTTCAGGCGTGAGTCTATTCATGATGAATTGCCAAACCAAACTGAAAATAAATCACTTGACAGCTGTTAAATAGGTCGCCGTCTTGAAAAGTAATGCCAACTTAAAGTTCTATACCTCGAAAAAAACATCCGTTACAAGAGTAGAGGTCATTTCATAGATATCCATTTATGAATTTTTCACTTCGCAATAATTATTTCTTGTCTTGCATTTTATAAATTCGCAATTTTGTCAATTTTTATATAGCGAGTGACAATAATTTCTATATATATATTACTTTTTTTGCTAAATTTCATTTTGCAAAATCATTATGTAGCATTTTAGCAATTTTCTTTTTATTGCTTCACTATATAGACAATTTCGCGATGTACTACTTAGCTTTTATACTGTTTTGCCATTCTATCTTTAAGATGTTAAAGAAAACCTTTTGTGAAAAGATCAATTTGATTTTCAAACGCTAGCAAAACCTGTAAAACTATTGGGAGACAGTAAAATTTTATTTTGAAGATTGCGAAGTAAGAATTGCGAAATGAGTTATTAGCAAACATTTACAATGAAAAAATATTGTTGTTATTTAACATTGAAGGACTAAATAAAAAGATAGCTGATCGGTCTTTGCATAGGAAAAAAATGGTAAGTGTTGCCATTGTTTCTTTGGTAATTTATTTTCTGAAATACAGACTTTTTCAATGACGTTTTTTCTTATATAAACTGGACTAAAAAAAAACATTCGTAGTATCAACATTCTTAGAATTAATTCACCTCTCTGTAAACCAAAATCAAATTTCTATCTATGAAACAATCGGAAATATATTTTTAACTTTGATGTTATAAATGTATACCCACTCCTTTAAAATTAAAATATTTGTATATCACAAACTATTTCTAATTAGTAAATTAAATTATTTAGTAAAATTATTATAATCGTTAAACTTATTTCTTTATATTTTGTTCATGCAATAATAAATGACGTCACTTTCAACAGTGCGATTATATAAATTTAATAAATAATAAACAAAAACAGATCATACCGTTGAAAAAATAATTTCACCCCCACCGCTGGCCTCGACGGATTCTTCTGGACGCTTTATCTACATGAAAAAATAACAGTGTTGAAAACTTAATTAGAAAAGTATATTTCTAAGCAAAATAATAAATAAAAATAAAATATATATTGGTGCATAAAAAAAAAATTAAACATAAAAATAAATACTTTATTTTCAAGCTTCGTTTATTATATCAATAAAAAAATGAAAATCGTTATGAGTACTTTTGAGGGGGGCAGAAAATAATGGACATGATATGACTTCAAAAATGCGTAGGAATATTTTTTTTTTTATTGTGAGCTGTAAAAAAGGAATTTGTTGTGGAGAATGATGTTAATTTTATTTTTCATACGAACGAGTGCATATATCGCTATTTACTATCTGAGATAAAATAAGCATGTTTTTTAACATTGATGTTCATTTCTTAAAAAGATATCGTTGTGTATTTTTTGAAGGATAGAAAAACATTGGTGCTTTATAAAAAAAAAATATTTATATAGAGACCTATCAACTGAAGATACTTTAACCATAAGAACCTATGATATAATAATATTTTACTGCTGTGAACTATAGGATGTCTTAAAATATTGGGCAGGTTATGTGATTTGGTTGGTTTGTTTAAGTGTTTTCGTTAGTAGAATAAAGTATGTATATAGGTTAGGTATGTATATTTCAAGGTCATGAAAACCTTCGATAAAAGGTGTCATCATTTTGATATGGAATTAGTTTCTTGTAATTCATTCTTGCAAAAAGAAAAGTAAGCCAGAGGTGGATTAAGTTCTTGGGGTTAAAAATTTAAAGTACTTAAATGTTGAAAAAATATTTATTGCAGTTGGTTATCATCAAAGCGTGTAATATTATGTTCAAACGATTTGCAAGAGTGTGCAAGAGTATTTTCACATATGACGTCATGTTTTTTGTCACAATTTGCTAGAACTTATTTGCGAATGGTTGAAGTAAACTTTAAGACATAGTGCAAACAGACTTGCACACTCATTTGCTTTCACTTCCACGACCCTGGTTCTCAAAGGTGACAAACTTGGAGATATGCAAATAATTTTGCAAACTGTTTTAACACCTTGCAAATGGACTCCAAAAAATTAATTTTTGTTCATTCCAAATGAATCAACAAGTTTTAGAACAAAAGTTTGTATTAACATTTTTTCCGCAAGTTACAAAATGTCAAATTGCTCAGCAAATATTGAAATTGGTTTATAATAAAAGTCTGTCAAACTAAAAACTGTCAATTTTTTCATTCTGGAGACAGTTTTCACTGAATATTCCTCCAACGTCCAAATCACATTCATACAAATTTGTCAAGCAACAAAGTGACAAAGAACAAAGTTGAGTAAAAAATGAAGTAAAAAAAAACTAGTTTTCACATTTTTAACAATAATATTAACATAATGCAAAGAGCTTAAATCAAATCTCTCAAATGATCAAAAGCTCATCTTTCATTTTGAGATTAAAGCTTCGATCAAATTTCCGAAAAGATAGAAAACGCATCTTTCATTTTGAGATTGACGAAAATTTTGTTTTTTCCATTCAACGGAACATGAAAAATACAAAAAAAAATCATTTTGGTACGGATATGTCAAAATTTATATTCAATTAAAAATGCTATAAATATTGCACAAATGCCAAAATTAATTATCGTCTACACGAATTTTTTTAAAGACCTTCCATTTTTCTTAAAAACATGAGATATTTTACTCGATATCCTATAAACAATCGAAAATAAAACTAGATGACACTCTGGACATGACTTTACGAACATACCCCTTCAAGATTCTTGAAAGTATCATTCGTACCAAAATCTAGAAAGGTAACAGCAAAACAATATTTGGTTAGATTCTCAAACAAATTGTCAAGGCGTAAAAATTATTTGATTTCATTTGTCAAAAAGCGTACAAATTTTGTTGCGATCGTTGGAATTGTTTAGATTTTTGTTGGTTGAGCATGGGAAAAGGTATGTGTAAAAACAGAAGGGATAAATACGTATTTACTTTAAAATTTTTATTTTTGTTTATTACAGCAAAATGGAAAGATTGGGCGAGAACAGAAACCGAAGCATTCCTGCATTTTTATGGTGCTAGAAAATCAGAGTTTAACAATACTCGAAAAAAGAAATGGGCTTATATCAACGTTTTGAAGGACATGATTGCTGCAGGTGTTACTGTAAGTGAATTCGTTATTTAAAAAAAAAAAAAAAACTGGAAACATGCGAAACTGTAGACTTCCTTGTAGCTTTGGAACATGTTCCATTTAAACTCTGATGTCGTTACAGTTTGTAAGGAGTTCAAACATCAAAAAAGGAAGCAGATGAGTGAGGGTAGGAGAGTAGAAAGTAAATATGTAGATGACAAAGGAAAAGATTTAGAAAGAAAAGAATAGGGCATTGTTTTGTACACGGGGTCTGTTTGCTAAGAGCATCTCAACTCACTAAAAATGGTTTATTGTCCCTAAACCAGGAACCCAAGGCCAGCAACAAAAATATAAAAAGGGTCGAATACTAGCTGACACTTCAATAATTTATTTACATTATTTAATTATTACTACCAACATATTTTGATTTTTCATATTCTTCCGAAAAAATGTTTGTTTTTCCAGCCAACTTTTAACGAATAATTCGTTTTATTGTCGTTTCAGGGTACGAAAACAACTCCATTTCATTTGGAAACTAAAATGACGACGCTACAAAGATCATACAAACCTGCAAAAGCAAATTTAATCAAAAACCCACTTGCACCCTGCCTTGCACCATTTATGCGCCAAATGGAAGAGATTTTCGGCTCGGAAACCCCGATATCAAAAGATCAATCATTAAATGTAGGAACCCTTACCGATAGAATGGTAGCTAATAGAAATGTCTGTTCATGTTTATATTTATTACATTATTTTTTTTTTATTAAGGATACGTTGTTCTACGAAAAAATCTAGGCAAAATACAAATCAAGAATATATAGATGGATGTCCCTTTGTCGATGTAAAGCCAGAGATTTCAGATTCTCAAATAACGCCAACAGAATCAGAAACATCGGCATCATTATCAGCACATGATTCTCAAACAAACATGGATGCATCGACAACAAATTCAAATCTACCACGAACAAAAAAAATTAAAATGACACGTGCTTTTTATTATCAAGAAAAACTTAAGATAAAAACAGAATCAGAAATGGCAAAAGCTAAGCGTTGGGAAGAATTCAAGGCCATCGAAAAACAGAAAATGGGTATTATTTTAGAAATTTTTGAAAACTCAAAAAAATAAAATTTGTTTCAAATTAGTACAGTCTTATTTATATTGTTATGGAAAAATCCCAAGTCTTTCACTTTACGTTACACAGTCATGGTGTTGCTATTGATAGAAAATATTCATTAACAGCAAAAGAATATTTGAGATTTCTATAATATTTCGGTAGTTTATAAAATAAAAGCAAAATGTATTTAATATTTTCTTCATTTGTTTAGGGGATTTCAATTTATTGCTATTGAATCCTTTTTTTGTTTAGAAAACAAAAATAATTAAATTAAATAAACAAAATAGAAAATCATACAAATAACGATAAATATTTAATATTTTTCTTTGACTGAATTTAGCTTCTGTCGATTCCGATAGTAAGAGTAGGACGGAGTTCTGTTAGAGGCTTGTTTTGTCATATTGTTCGTAGTTGTAGAGTAGTGTAGTGTTTCGTTCGTTAATGCAAAGGTAATTTTAAGCGCTATCCAACATAATGACCGATATATCAGATCAGGAAACTTACGGTTTCTGTAGTATATGGTATTTATGATATCCAACAGAAACCGTGCATTTTTCGGATACAAAACAGCCTGTCATTATCTGACCGCTTAACTACCACTATGTAAAAAATTTTGGGCTTAATAAAAACCAAGCTCAGAAAAGCTTTAAATAATAATTCAGTCACGCATATTCTTCTCGCAAAAGAACATATGAAATCTTGTGGCGGTTGCACACAATTTACTCCTAGTTCCTCAATGATACGAAAGCTAAACATTACTATGTACGATCAGGAAAAAGATTTTCAAAATGATGACATTGTTAATTCTACTAAAAGTGAACACTAAAAAATAAAACAAATTAGATGTCATGAAATGACGCGCATTGCCGTGCCGATTTAAACTTTTCTAGCAGCTGTGAAACTGCACTTAAGCGGCACTATACGCGGTAAAGTTGTCGATTATTCAGATTATCAACTTTGTCGCTTCCACTGCCGCCAGTGCTGTTTACATCATACGATTGCATTCAAAGAATATTTTATGTTGTCGCGCAGTGTAGTGTAGTTTTGCTGATGTAGTTAAGTGCCGCTAGGTGCCGCCCTACCTTCAAAACAAGAATATTGGTTGCGGATGATAATTTTCTTTCTGGTATGATAGAAACGAGCAAATTGTATGATTACTCGTTCACAAAAATATGGTAGCCCTGTTCTCAATTAATTCGTAATAGATGAATATTTTTATGCTTTTTTTTAAATCCAGTGGGAAAGCAACACAGAAAAAAGATTCGTTTTTATTGAGTCTATCAACATTAAATTTTTTTTTAAGAGTAAAAGTGACCTTTAAGTCAAAAATAATCATAAATAAGAAATATGAAATGAGAGTTGATAATACAAATATAAGTACGTACAATATTGGTCAATTGCGTTTGTCATTTTTTATCAAGTTGTTAATCTGCATTTCTATTTATTAAATAAAATTTATAACATCCCTGAATGTATTCGTATTACTAATAATGGCGGATGACAGTAAACTCAATATGTCTGCTTCCATAAAAACAATCAACTTGATATGGGTGAAGTAAATACTCTTTGGATCCAGCAACTACCACTACATTCACACAAGATTGGGTACATATTCTATTTGGCAAAACAAAAAGTTTTCAAAAAATTATGGATATTTAAATTTTATTTTAAAGCACTTTCAAACTTTCATATTTATGTTTTATATAAAAATTGAAATTGATATCATCACTGCACAATAATTTTATTTCAGATATAATAAACACATTGTTTAAAAAAAAAAAAATATTATTATTTATATTAAATTAATAATAAATTAAAATATATAGATATTCGCCCTCCACACACGAGATTAATTCATCCGGGGAAGAATTGGTTTTTTAGAAGATTTTAGTCTGTTTCATTTATGATGAATTAGTCTCGTGTGTGGAGGCCCATTAAAACAATTAAACCTTAAGCTATGAAAATTTAAAGAGAAGATATTATTAAAATTTTAATGGGAAGATAATAGGGTAAAATATCCCGATTTATTTTCAAGAATCTAAATTATTATTACCTCCACAAATACTAGCAATTGAATAAAATTTTACCACACTTTTAAAGCTATTGGCACACAGCCAAAATAGAAACCCGTTATAATTTCCCTGTTAATTTCCAACAAATAACATTTATATTTTCTACACAATATGATGATTGTCCTTAATAACTTTGCATAGAAATTCCGTCAATGTAATTTTTCCATTACTTTTCCTTGTAATTACCTGCAATTATACAATTTTTTTATTTGTATGCTCTAACACGTGAAGTTAGTTGTTGTTTGGCACACTTTAAATATGAGAATACATAACATAAGGCATTATTTGTTGTTATATAATGGTGACGGTGGTGGTAGTGGTCGCCAGGAATTACTTCTTCCACAACATAAAACAAAGGCAAAGCAACACAAATAGTACAAAAAAAAAAAGCACACACAACGTGTCCTTTGAAAATGAACAGCAATATAGAACTTAAATGACTTGACTGAAGTTGAATTTCACAAAAGAACAACAAAACCAAAGTGAACCCCACATGTTAGTTAAAGTTTACCCTCTTCTTCCCTATAAAATTGTATGGCATGGCGTTGTCAATTGATGAATGGAAACAGGAGGTCTTAAACATTAAGTAGAGGAATTGCCTGGAGTGCATTTCCGTTCATTCCTCACCCATCTTTTACCTGATCCTGGATCGTATGAAATGTTCTCATTTTTTTCTCTCAAAAAGCCGCTAAATATTATACAACCAAATATTTTTCTTGTCATTATTCCTTTGAAAAGCAAAAACAAAAAACAAAACAAAAAAAAAATCCCGACCGAGTCCTTTTTTTAGCGACCGACAGTGTTGTAGTCGTAATGGAGTATGTATAGTGATATGTTGCAGACGGTATGTTGGAAAAATAAATTATTTTCACCATGGAATTAACTTCAAGCGAGTAAGTCTTTTCATAGTAGGGTCATGTAGGTTAGGTACTTTTATAGTGAGTAAAAAGGGTATGTGCGTTGAATTCATAAAATAAAATTCCTTATGAGAATTCTATTCAAGGCAGGTTTTCAATGTTTGTTATCGTCGTCATCAACGTTGTTTATGCATTTTGTGTTTGGCAGTCAAACTCAAAAGAATATTTAAGTCATTACAAAAAAAAGTAACTAAAAACTGCATGTACATTGTACATTTTGTACACAGTGATATTTTGGGCACCCACTCTTACTAAAAAGCTTACTTAGTATACATACAAAGCGAATAAATATAATTGAAGTTCGTACAATAATACTTTTAGAAAAAACCATAAAAATTTGGCGTTCGATTTACAAAAAACAAAATTTAAAAGTGCATTACTTTTTTTTTTGTGTATTTCTGATATTCCTGCTCATAATTTAAGATGTGGCAAAGGAAGAAGCTGTTCAAAACGACTATCGAAAGAAATTTGAGGTCAAAATCAAATACCCTCTCCTATACTGCTATACATCAATGGTAGCCTTTAGGTCTCAAAAGAACACAAACTGTAAAAGTGGTAGGAACAATTGTTTGCACTGCTTCGAATTTCTTTCATCGAATTCGACGAATAAAAAAACAAAAAAATGGTTTTCCAGAAGGATATAAGCATTCATCTCCGAAAAAGTAGAGAAATAAGAACCACCATCTTTCTCCTAAAAATTAATAAGGCAGCTTGATTGGATGACATTCCTGCCGAATTCCTGATAACAGATTCCTTAACAGTGCTTTTACAGAAAACTGAAGTTACCCGTTTGTCGGTATTTCTGAAGACGATGGCAACTATAATAAAATCATTCTGGGAATGAAATGCTGAATCAAGACATCAAGTATTTTTTAGAAGTTTAATTCTAATTTCTCCCATAATACGACAGAGAGAATATAAAATTTTATCAAACAAGGGACCTTAACAATAATTGATAAAAAAAACAAACAACTTCGCGAGCTTGAAACAAATCTTTTGGTGAATCTTACTAAATCATTTAGGGAGCTTAAAGACAAAATCAGCAAACATGAAAGTGAAACTGTCTCAGCTCTTAATGACCGTATGTTTAAATGTGAGACTGAAATAATTGAGTTAAAATTGGAAAATAATAAGATAAGAGACCAACTGGAGGACCATCAACGCCAACAACGTTTAAGTGATGTGATTGTTTGTGGTTTGCCTAAACACTCAAGCCCAATTGAAATTGTAAAAAAACTTGCCGCCAAACTCAATCATACGTTGTCTCCTCACTTTGATGCTTTTCATTTAAACACAAAGAACTCAAACAATAATAATCAACTTCTTATACGGTTATCATCTGCTGCTGAAAAAAAATCATTACTTTCTGCATTCCACTCAAAAAATCGTTTGACCCATTCTCAACTGTTCAGTGATTGTGAATTACCTAACACCGACCACTCCGTATCCCCTAACCAACGTATATACATGAACGAAAGCCTAACACCGCTCAATAGTTCTCTGTTGCGAAATGCAATTCAACTTCGGAGAGAGGGATTTCTGTTTTCAGTGAGAACAAAAAATGGGTTTGTTTATGTAAGGAAAAGCAGTGATGACAATGAATTTAAGATAGACTCTAGTACTTTTGCTACTCTTTCCATTACATCTAATTAAATGATACTGGAGCAGATCATTATACAATGCATAATTTTATTTGGTTATTAAACTTTACTACTATTCTGATTTTTAATTTAATTATTCAAATATTCTCTCTTTTTTTTAAATAATCATTTTTTTTTTCTCTTTTTCCTTTTGTAATTTATCTAGCTGTTCTTGTTTCTTCTTTATTATTATTTGTTAGTCTCGTTTTTGTTCAAATTATTTGTTTTTATCATGTCGGTAAGTCAGGTTCCATCTGTTGGCATATCTTCAAAGTCTGTATTAAAAATACTAAGCTAAACCTGTTCTCAAAACTGACTCCATTAAGCACTAAGTTGAGATTATTTAAATCGTTGCTACTACCTATCGCGGAATATGCGGCTGTTGTTTATTGCTGTCCCGACTCTCACTGTCGACACAAATTGCTTGTTGCTTTCAATGATATGGTAAGGTATGTTTTTGGCTTGCGTAGATTTGATCATGTTTCACAATTTCATTAACTTATTCTTGGATGTACGTTTGAAGAGTTTTTTGATGCAAAATTTTGTATCTTTTTGCATAAGATAATTCAAAGAAGAACCCCTCTTTATCTCTTTGACAAACTACGCTTCGCTCATTCAACTCGAACTTTGAATATCATAAATAACTCTTTTAAATATTTAAACTCATCGAGACTCTTTTTTATCTATGCCATTAGACTATAGAACTCCTTACCTGTAATGCTTAAACAAATCATAGGTATACCTCAATTTAAGAAAGCATTATTTTTACATTTCTCTAATTTGGATTCTGGAGCAGCTGTTTGAAATTTAAAATTTTATACTAAATGTTTAGTTTTAAAATTTATAATTTTGTATGAAATTTATACCGAAATTAAGAAGGCATGAAATATTTTAAATTTTAATATCTTTAAAACGAAACATATTTATTTATTAAAAGTTTTTATTTGTATTTTCTTTTTTTTTTGTATTTATTTATTTATTTATTTTCTTTGTTATATTGTTATTTTGTTTGTATTAATATTGTTTATATGCATTATTATCCTTTGTATCATGTACTATAAAAGACTAACTCTTATTTGTACACCAATTAAATAAATTGAAATTGAAATTGAAATTGAAATTAAGGGAAAATATAAAGAGTAAAATTGATAACACTGGATTTAAAACGGCCCATCCAAACTTAATTTTCTATCCCCTATTAATAAACACGAAACAACAATGAGTTAACGCTAACACACGACATAACTCGTTATTTCTATTAATAAATGTGTGTTACGTTCAAATGATGAAATAAATACGAAGTAACTTTAACTCACCGAAATTGGTAGAATAATTAATGATATGAATTTCTGTAAATGTTCCCTTTCCAGAGAACATTCCCACAATACGATCTCTTTTCACATTTCAAGTCAGTGCTGTCGAATTAATAAGGCATTTTAGTACGATTTGGCAAATAAAGAGAAGGATAACATAACAAAGAGCGGGAAGTTATTAATTGATTATTGATGAGAAAAGTTAACCAAAAGAGAAAAACTGATTCAGTGTTTTTAGTAACTGATGAGTTAAGGAGCGAATAATGTTTTTTTCGGACAAAAATTAATTTCGACAGTCGTTTGAACTTAACCCTTCTGCTTTTTGAGGAAACAGAAGCTTTGTTTCTTTCGTTTAGTTTAGTATTGCGGATATAACACGAAGAACATTTATTGATAAACTTGCATTAGCTATCTTATCCCAAAACTTTGGTGCTGATATTTGAATTTAATGAATTGTTTGGCTTTTTCGAAACCTTCAAGCAGAAGAAATGTTTCCTCTGTGTAATGCCCTGTATGATATCAGATTAGTGAAATAATAATTAACAACATGATCTTTACACTAACGTTCGATTTTGTGAGTTATAGAGCGGTTTAAAAATCCTGCAGCATAGTTAACATCCATTTTCGCTTCATTCCTTTTATGACAAAAATGTTGGTGCATAACACAGTAGTAATATAATACCTATGTTTAAGTTTTACTTCTCAAATAAACCTGCTTCTATCCTTATGACTTATGCAGTGTATTCAAGAATCGACAGACGACGTGAATTCTTTTTTCCGGCTGAACCCGCAAGTTTCGAAAATTGGAATGAGCGAAAATTCTCTTATTTTTTTTTTTAATTTGTATTTTCATGAGCACATTGCAATACCTACACCTACATTGTGATCTGCAAAGTGCCATATTTGCTCAATTTTTTATCAAATGGTATACTTGGTTTCTATTCTTTTCTAATTCGCGAGCTAATTCGGTTGTTTTTTTTTTTTTATCGGGGAACCAAAACCAAATTGAATGTTAACCGAACTAAATATGTATCTGTGTAATGAACGTCGTAAGTCAACTGCTATAGTTTTAATATAACCAATAGCTTAGTCCCAGAAGACACAAAATATTTTCCAACTTTTTCTATGTTAATCCGGTGGCTCCACTGAACATCAACGATGACAGAAATATCGGCCGGTCATCAGAAACAAAGAAACCAAAATCGGATTTTCAGTCTCCATTGGATTATCCACGTGTCATCGTTGATGTTTAGTGGAGCCACTGGGCAACTTTAAAATTTTCATTAAATTTGAAAACAGTTTAATTGGAATACAAATGTCAAAGAACCACCATTTTAAGTAAACTGCAGTTGGTAAGATTTTTTTTGACTCTCTAAGAAGAATTATTGATAAGAAGCGAATTGATTGACTAAACTTTTTTGCCTTTGTGTCTACATCCATTTTCCATTTCCAATATTAACAGAAAACCCCCGTTGCTAAACATCAAAATTATAACTTCTTTTTAGTATTTCATTGCATGAAGGTAAACAAAATTTGGATATTCTTTTTTAATGTTTTTTTTAATTAAAAATGCTGAGCAGCTATCAAAATCACATTATTGTACGTTTTTAAAGTGATCAAAGGAATTGCAATTTTTTGTTTGTTTTTTATATAAATTCTATCCAAAACAAACACTACCCTTTAGGGTATAAAACGTTTTCTCAACGATTTATCTGTTGTGTATATTTTCACGTTCAGGAAAGGAAAATTAATATATTTTAGAATCGTCAGTCTTGCTTAAGGAAAAATAAATATAATTGAACTGCTTGACTGTTTTCTTTGAATCTGAGAAAAATTATTTTATCTTGAAGCAAATAAAAGAAGTAAGGTTCAATGTCACGCAGTGGTACACAACTTATATTTATGGCCAAGGATAAGAATAAATCATAGTAACTAAACTTAACACAGTGTTTAAATTTAGAATTAAATTTTTAGTTAAGTCATGAACAAAGACAAATACAAAACTTCGGATGTAAAGGCGCTGTTATACGTCATATAGGTTTCTTTTTCGTTATTTCGTTTTCTGTAGATTTCGTGATTCGAGATTAATAAGCTAACCCAAAATAGTCATATAAATATGAACTATAATTTTGCGCTAATATAATATATATTATGATGCATTTTAAAGCAAACCTGACGTCACAATTATGGTAGGATTTTTGCATTATGCATTATTGATGTCCTGGTCCAACTTTCCCCATTGATGGTTGAAGTTGGACCAAGCTAAGAGATAGGGCTAAAAAATCAAAAAAATATTTCGTTAGAAAAAAAAATTATTTAAAAAAAGTAATTTTAATTAAATCAAATTTAATTTAAACAATTAAGGATTTAAAAACAATAACTTGATTATTGTTTTTTAGTTTAGTGTTGAAATCTTCTTTCGAAAATATAAATTTCTGATCGCCTTCGTTATACTACTTATACTATATAATTTTACAGTATAAAAATCAGACGAACTTCAGTATTTTCATACAATGGGTCCATCTGTTCCAACTTACCCCACTCTTAGTTTGATAAATATATTTTCTAACAAATCCAAACAAATTGAATTGAGAAATTGGTAACTAGGAAAACGTTAGAGTAAAATTAAAAGTTATTTTTAATTGACTTTACTGTTAACGGTGACACAAGAGTTGTCACCAAATTGTACAGTTCGCAGAATACTTTGGTTCCTAATGAGTAATTCACGTGTGGTCCTACTCGCCCCGAACTCCCCTACACGCCGATATATAAGAGACCTTACAACGAATTTTTTTTATAAATGTTGTTTTTTTTTCTAGCAAATATTTTTTCAACAAGTTTTTTTACCATAATAAGAGTGTATTCAAGTATGGTTTCTTTAACACGTTTATTATGAAATCAATACTTATGACTTGTCCTGAAAAAGCTAATTTTATATCAATATTCGCCAATCGTATAAATAAAATATATAAAACCTTTTTCAATACTCATTAAGGAACCCTGTATAAGAGATAATGAACACATTTAATATGCTTCTATAGTCTGACAATACTCTTTTGATGAATCAAATCCAATATTACATAATTGGTTCAACCAATTAACACAATCTCGAGGACACAATATCGTTTATGTGAAGCGTTAACAAAAGCGCCACCCACAATCAAGACAAAATCAATATTACTCCTTTTATTTCTCGATTATGTTGGCTGAAATGAAGACGATTTCTTGCTTATTGAATTCCATATTTATTCAAATTGAAAGACTTCTCTCCAAAAAGGATTACAAGTTAAGCTATAATATTATGAAGACATTCCAAGTTTGATATCAAATTGTTACCCTATATATAATTCTCATACAATAGAATACAAATTAAATTCAACAAAAAACTTCACTTTAAGAAACCCATCATATATACTTTCATTTAAAGCAACCACTACGTTTAGTCATTTTCTGCAGCTAATATCCTTTCAACATACATCAGCACCCTCGCACGAACATGACCGCAACACCACTTAACTTTTACATGGTATAAGAGTTCCTTTTTTGACTAAGTTAAGTAAGCTATATATGAGCTGCTGCTATACTGCTGCTACTGATGCTACTGCTGCATGTGAGTGTTACAACCCATAAATTTTCCTAAAAGCTTAAGTACAAAAATCCAAGTTAATTCAAATCTCTGTTTAATTGCCAAAAGGATAATGGGTAGATGAAGAAATCCTACCACAAAGCTTCTTTCCCTCTTCTTTTCTTGGGATAAGTTCATGCAGAAAGGAGAATAATATTAAAATCAGATCGTGCAAACGGGGATTGGGCCCTCTGGTAGATATGTGTGTGTGGTATACAATATGGCCTATTGCATACAAATCCCTCCTTTAAACCCAGAGATAATAAAAAGAGATGCAAGGGAAGAGTCCCTCTACCGCCACCTCACAATTATTCACACATTAACGCTTTAATCGCAAACACTATGTGTGGAATGCGAAACAAAAGAGCACAAAAGGTCCTTGAAATGAATCTACATAAATGCCTATTTGAGAACCCAAGACGGAATATACACAAAAAAAATAATTATGTGGTCTTTCCTCTTATATATGTATGTTTATGTATTTTCCCCATTGCTATTATATATGGGGGGACACGGCATCAGGTATATTGTTCTATGAAAAAGGTGTTATTTGTGGTGACGGGGGTGCCATATACGGTGGTTGATAGTGCCGCGTGAAAAGATTCATAAAACCTTAAGTATTGTGGTTAATTGTTGAATGTCCTTTGTGTGCGTTTTGCGCATTATTAAATTCTCTTTGAATTTAATTATTGCCATCCTTTTAATCATAATGGTCCTTTGACCATAAGTATTACTTGAAAACTATGGTTTCAATGACATTTTAATCGAAAAGTGGTTTTGTAATTTAATTAAAATACCTTCACGATACCTAACGTACGAAAAAAAAATCATAACTGATTAAAGAAATATGTAGGTTGCCTGTGTTGTAGATGTGAAAAAAAAGGATTTAATTTAGAGGACTTGCATTTTGCTTAAAATACTAGAAATAAATGAATTTTTTTTTATATTAAAATGCACGTGTCGCGAAATATAACGACGACAATGGTTATTTCTGTTGCAAAAAATCACTGGTGATCTCGGTTGCAAAAAATCACTATAAGGACACCTTTTTTTGAATAGAACTTAATAACTTTTCGCAATAACACCACGGTCTTATCGTAATTAACACTATGTTCATCAGACACAGAACACACTTAACCACTTACAGCAGTGTCGAGAATGACTTTCCGATTAACAATCATTTGGTTGCAAGTTTCATTAAGCCACATGTGTGAAAGATTCTAAGGGAAAGGAAGACATCTGGAAGAATTAACTGGTACAATCTGGACAAAGCAAAAATAAATGTAAATGCTTCTCATTTACATGTCAAATAAAAAAACTATTCCATATCAAATCATCAAAAGACTTAAGAATGAAGAGTGTACAAAATAAAGGGTGTTTTTTTTCGAGGTATAGAACTTTAAGTTGGCATTACTTTTCAAGACGGCGACCCATTTAACAGCTGTCAAGTGATTTATTCTCAGTTTGGTTTGGCAATTCATCATGAATAGACTCACCCTTGAACAACGCTTGCAAATTGTGGAATTTTATTTCGGAACGAGATGGCCGTTGTTCCCGATTTTCATAAGCGAATTTTGTTTAGCGATGAAGCGCACTTCTGGTTGAATGGCTACGTCAACAAACAAAACTGCAGCATTTGGAGTGAAGCTAATCCACAAGTGTATGTCGAAACACCGTTACATTCAGAAAAACTGACTGTTTGGTGGGCTTTATGGGCTGGTGGAATCATTGGTCCGTACTTCTTCAAAAACGATGATGGCCACAACGTTACAGTCAATGGTGATCGGTATAGAGCCATGATTACTAACTTTTCCATTTCTGAATTTAACAATCATGATGTCCAGGAGCTGTGGTTCCAACAAGACGGCGCAACATGTCACACAGCTCGTGCCACAATCGATTTATTGAAAGTCACATTTGGTGACCGCCTAATTTAACGTTTTGGACCTGTGAATTGGCCTCCAAGATCTTGTGATTTCACACCGCTAGACTATTTTCTGTAGATTATGTAAAGTCATTGGTCAATGCGGATAAGCCACAAACGCTTGACCATTTGGAAGACAACATTCGCCGTGTTATTGCCGATATACGGCCACAAATGTTGGAAAAAGTCATAGAAAATTGGACGTCCAGATTGGACTACATCCGAGCCAGCCGTGGCAGTCATATGCCAGAAGATTATCTCAAGAATAAATAAAAAATCATGTCAATTGAATATTCCATCGTTGTTTTATTGCAATTTAAAGTTCTATACCTCTAAAAAAAACACCCTTTATATGGAATTCCGAGCTCGCCTTATTCAGAAAGCGAAATCACTGCTGGGAACTGTTAAAGGACAGTCCATACTCGGGACAGATAAATATGGTGGTGGAATACTGAATTGATTTAAAAACTTGGCGAATGTGCTCATCTTATAACATTGATGAAAAAGCACGTCTTGAAATGGTCAACAGCATTGCAAGAAAGAAGCAAAGAAGAATACGGAGACCATATTATATCTGCAAACTATGCAACCTATGATTTTCAGATACTGCGACATTCCAACAAAAACAAAGGAGCAACTAACTATAAAATTACAATTACAGTTCAAAAAAGAAGAAATAGTCATTAAATCATTTTACCAACAAAAGATCATAAACAATGAATGCTCAATGTCAACTTGTTGCAGATGACGACAAAATTCTTCATATGTGGTGACAGTATTGCAAATAACTTTTAAACGAATCTAAAAGGTGGTTTGTATAATGACATACTACAGTTAGGCTGCGTAGCTTGCGCTCCATAATTTAATTTAAATGAGGCTTTACTAATAATCAAATTAAGTAACAGCTTAGATAAAATCTCCACACTTTAGACAAAATTTGCACCTAAATTTTCGTAAAGTGTGCAGTTTTTTATTTAAGCTGTTACTAAATTTGATTACTAGTAGGGTCTATTGATATGTGATCGACAAACAACAACCTGTGTTCACAAACGGCAGGAGTTATAGCTACTTCATGGCTGCCACCGCCAATCAACAGACTCCATTTAGTGTTGCTCGTCCATTTACAATATCATGTTTAATCTTAAAACATGTTATTAAATTTTTTATACCGACACCGGGGATCGAACCTGTGCCTCATCCACAGATGGGAATCGCACTACGCAATTCACCCATTGTAGGTATAATGTTAACTTAATTCAATTTGTGATTATCGATCCCTGAGAAGACGGCTATTTTATTAGTGTACACACATTTTGTTGCTGTTTCATTCTGGTTCTTTCTATTTTTCCCATTCAAAATGCCAACAATTCGTTGAACGGATAAAGAAGGGAATTTTGAGTGAAAGATTTGACACGGGTCAAAAATTAATTAATTCATTAGAATTTGAAAGATGGTTTGCATGATGACGTACTGCAGTTAGGCTGCGTAGCTTGCGCTTCCTAATTCAATTTACATTGAGAAGTGGTCGAATCGTTTCCAGGGCTAAACCTTACAATAAATGCACTCCACTGATGGATTATAACCAATTGGGACAGAAGGGATTTTTGAACACACCCATTTGTGTGAATGCTTTCATTTTTCAATAAAATTTGCAATATTTGTCTAGTTGAGTAATATACAATAATTTTCAAATTAAATACTTCACAGGCACATATTCGCCGATCAATTAATTAGTTATTTCGACTAGTATTTTTGAACTAAATAGTAACAATTGTTGATCATTTGGAAATAATGCTGACCATTAAAAATTGAAAGATTAGTGATTATTATTATTAGTGAAAAATTGTTTAATGTTTTATATAAATTAATTAAGTTTTCAAATACCAAATTTCAATATTTATCAACTATCGATTGATAGTAGTTAGTCGCAATAAGAGTCGATTATTAAAGAAAGAAAAGAAATATTAAGGTGCATTTTATCGCAAATGGAAATGAGTGTCAAACTTATCTTTCTGTTAATTTATTTTATTGGTGAAAACAGTGCTAAATCTTGATATCTCAAAACAAGAGTTCAATAGTTTTAATAAATTATTTTTAAATATGAAGTGAAGTTTCACCATTAGCTTTGTATAATTCTTCACAAATATTGCTATTTACAAATTAAAACATCTTTTATGCAGTTTTAATTCCAATTAAATATAAGAACGTTGGTACTCTTTTTAGACTATTTATTATTTTATGGCAAAATAAGAAAACTTCAAATTTAAATTAAAAATTAAATGATAATTTTCAATTCAGATTTTCTTTGAAAATAAAATAACTCATCCCCAGTAATCCTTTGCTTTTAAATTTTAATTACAAATTATTTTTTTCTTTTTATTTGAGAGATAGATTTTTTCATCAATGATTATTTTGTCCGCTCGTAAATTTTAAATTTAGAAAAAATTTAAGGTAATGTAATTCTATAATAGTTTTTTATATATCAAAGGATTTTTTTAATACAGAAGAATAGAAGGATTTTTTATGTGTGCACTATTAACATATTTTCGTATCATTTTATGCCTTCCATCACTCTATTGAGTAAACTTTGAAATACTCTTACATTCAAATTTTAATTCATTGAATGTTTGATATTTGTGGTTTTGAATGTGTCCCTCGTTTTAACTTTTAGTCTACGTTTTCCTTAGTAAACTGTTTATCGATTTTGTTACAAATAAATTTAAATATATGTTCATATCTTCGATTAAAGAGTCATATGTATAAAATAATATTCCAAATACACTTTGATTTAGAAAATAAGCATTTTTTTTTTTCATTTTAAAACTTTCCGAATTATTTATTCAACTACTTCAATAAAATTAACATTTTAAATTTTGATATGAAAATCAAAGTTATTTACTTTTAATTAAAATAATGAAAAAGAAATTTTAGTATTAAAAAAAAAAAATATATACATACCATTAGTGTTGTATTGCACATCATTGGAATTACTTCGGGATTAGCATAAATATTAAGGCTTTGTAAAATGAACTGTTTTAAAAGATAAATAAATAAAAATAAATAATTTTTAGATTGTTTATAATTTTAAACAAATAGTGTTGGTACGTCTACTTTGTTTGCAGAGATTTATTTGCCATGAATGGAGAGTTTTCGACATGAGGTATATAATAAATATTTCCTAATATAAATAACATTTTGACTTTGTAGTTTATGCGAGCTATATATAATTATTTGCATAACTAATGAATAGAAATAATTTTAGTTTATGCATTAATCGGAAATATTATTGCATTCATTACAATTAATACAAAAATATTGAATAAAGAAAATATTCAATTTTAAAGTCAACGAAGAAATATAGAATATTTATTTTCACACTATGAGATATTTTTTCGAAAGGATCTTAAAACAAGCTGCAACTTACGAACAATTATTGAATAACTGTATCTTTTCAACTGGCTCATCACTTATATAGTGCTGATATAAGTTGTTAGTAAAAACCACTAAAATACAATTAAAAATATTTACAAAAAAAAAGTTCCAAGAATATGATGGTGACGTGAATAACGCCAAACGAAATAAGACCAAATTTCAATTTTGGTCTTATTTTGCCTTCAAAATCGAAATAACGCTAATTCGGATTTATTTCGTTGTGAAAAGCGAAATTATGATAGATCAGAAAAATTTTACTTCTAAAAAAATTCCAACATTTTGTCCTTTGTATGTACACGTCTAAGTACAGAGCAAATCCTAAAAATTACCCATGATTAAATCGTTTCGGGAGGGAGGGGAAGGGATCAAAATTCAGTTTTTGGCTTATTACCAACTTGAAACAATGAAGTTTTTGCAAAAAATGTTAGGTACAATTGTAGCTTATATGATTCTCTAAAAAAAAAAAGGTATTGACACTTTTTATAGCACAACCAATTTTAAAAAAAAGTGTTAAATTATTACAAGGACTGATTTTTGATAACACTGCACTTTTTCACTGGTACCTATTTTTCACTTTTTGGTTTATATTTTTGTAGTTTTCGCATTTGACCTAATCCACGGAAAAAAATACACGACTGGGTCACAGGAACTAGCTCTTATTGCAAACTATATGCCACTTAAAAAATTTAAATTCATGAAATTATTTACTTATTATTTTAATTTTTATGTTCTGAAGCTCACAACTTTAAACGCCATTTTGTGTTAAACTTAAAAATCATATCAAATTTAAATGAAATCGATTCATCCGTTTTCTTGAAAACAGCTCGTACGATTTTGACAAAACTTTTAATATAAATGCGTTTCCAGGATTTTGGCTAAAAATTCATATAACGAATATTTGGTGTTTTTTTTTACAAATTTGGCCTGACATAACAGTTTAATCGATTTATTTTATATTTGAAGTGGCATTTCAACATAAGATTGCATTTAAAGTTTTTGGCTAAACTGCCGTTTTTTTAATAAAAGAAATTTTATATAAAAAAAATATAATCGTTTATTTTCTTTCATTTTCATCTCAAAAGGTTTTTACAAATTTTCCCAATAATAGCTGAACCGATTTCATTTAATATTTGTTTCGTGTTTAAGTTAAGCATTAAAGCTTTATACGATTACATTTGCAATAATCTAACATTTAGAACACTTTTTGACATTTTCTCTTTCAACATAATAATTTTAAATATTTTTTATGTAATCCCATAATCTGCTACAAGAACAAAGTTCATTTGAGTCAGTTGTGCATTTTATTTTTCATGAAAAAATCCTTAACTTGCCGTAGAGTATCTATAAGTAAAGTACGAATTGACAATACAATGCTACACGCATAACTTTTCATTTACTTTGAATTTAACACTAATTAAGTGTACATAACATAACAACCAACCGTGGTACTCATTGGTACATCACCATGTCTCACTCTAGATATTTATAAATGACTGGTGATTTTTATATAAAAGAAAAATCAGTGTAGTTATTTTATTTTAATTTGAACACGCAATCATTTCGATCAACTGTTATACAAATTTGATTCCGTTTTTTTATGGAATTACTTATGTTATTTTAAGAAACGACAAACTGTGCGTCACTAATAAAAGGGCGATTCCGCTGGGGACGATTTTCGACATCAATTTATAAATATTTTTTTTTTTCCTACTTTATTCCGATGCCAATGCAAAAAAAAAATCTTAACTCAATAGAAATATGTCCGTTTTTCATATCAGCGAAAATTTATTTTTCTTACGCGATTAGAAAAATTAATATTCCAAATATTCGATGAATTGGTTAAAACTGATAATCAATGTTTTAAAAAATTTGCTCAAAACATAAATTTAAAAATTATTAATTTAGTCATATATTGACATATTTAGACCCAAAATTTAAACACTAAGTGAAAAATAAATGCACTAGCTTAGTATAAAAAATTATTTTATCATTTATATCGTTCATTTCAGTGCCCATAATGACTTTTAAAATTACCTAATTTGAACGCCTTGCACCCGCGATAATATGATGTTGCACCCGCGATTAAGCAAGTGAATTCAGAAGTGAATAAATTGTTGTTTATTGCTATTTTCTAAAATATTTCATTACCAAGTGGTTTATTCGTTTATCAATTTTCAAAAAAAGAACGTAATTATGTACAAAAATGTTTCACGCAATTAACAAATTTAGTGCTTTTTGTACAAGGGTCTGAAAACATGGGATAGTGCTTTAAACATTTCTCATTGCTTTTTGTACGTATTATTTGAATTTTTATAAACAAATAAAAAAAGAACTGCATAAAATGTAGCCCTTCAAATAAATGGAATCGCACAAAATCAAATAGAAGTGATGTTTTTTGAAAATATATGAGATTATAATAGACCAGCACCACTAAAAGATTCTGATGATCGGCTTGGCAGCGGTTAAATAGCTATATTTCCTGATGCCCAAAAGTAGTGTCCGTTTACACTACTACTGTTAATTTTAACAATCATCTAGAAAAAAACTAATTGTTAACTACCATGAAGGTAGTTAAATGAAATACTTCCAAAGCTTTAATGTTCAATTTAATGTTAAAGAATCAGTTTCTCTGATCCTTTTTCATAATGGAAAAAGAAGTACTTTTTACTTTTTACACGCATTGCATTTCTTAGGAGAAAAGCAAAGTCACTTGTTTTGCTAACATATACACTCATTTACAAAACCAAACGAAATGCACATTAAATAAATTCAACATTACTTTTGTTAAAAAAAAATAAACAAATAACAAATAGGTACCCAATTATTATCTCAAGAACGCCAATCCTAGAAAACCGGCAGAAAGACTTCAAAAATGCACATGTCTGTATATGGTTTGCACAAAACCAAATAACAGTCGTCTCATTTTTGATGATGATGTTGGTGGTGTAGATATACATACTAGGTTTGCTAACTAAAGGTAGGTAAGGATAATGTCGGTATAGGTACCCATAACTTGCAATATAAAAGGGTGCTTTCAGCCAAAGTGTGCCGTGTAGGTATACTCAACCTCCTTACATAAGTTGTTGATGGTATAACGGTGGTTGGTATACAAAATGCAATATCCTTCCTTATGCAGATATATTACAAAAGTGTAAGTATGTATTTTGGTATGTCTAGATATTTAAATTTTTAATGAAATAGCTTAAATGAGTTCTAAGGCAATTTCAAATGCAATATGCAAACACAAAAGGTATGTATATACTGACAAGCCAACATGAATTTGAAACAACATGTGTGTAAGTACTTTATGTGCAACAAGACAAATAGTTGTTGCACTTCCCAGTTTTCATAAAATGCAAACAATGCACAGACAAGACATACACATACTATACATACAAACCGTACACAACATAGCTTTTGACAAATTTGCTAAACGAGTTAAACGAGTTTTTTTTTTCAAGCTTTCTCTTCCACTCTCTCCTGAGAAATTGTATAGAAATTAATGGATTTGGGATGGCGGTGGAGGAAGTACAAGGATACAGTAAACCATTTTATGAGACAAATAGTAAATTGCATGAAATCTGGTAGGGCGTCACTCGCGAAATGTATTTTTATCTTCTTGACTTCTGCTTTGTTGTTTTAACCTAAGGATCTGTCTGAATGGGTTTCTCTGAATTTAATTCAGTAAACATCCGTATGCTTTCAGTTTTGTATTGTTTCAAAGAAATTAAGTTTATGAAGCCAAAGGGATAAAGAAATGGCAGATTGGACTTCCAGGTAGGTAATCCTCATTTCTACGAATAGCCAAAACTCGAATGTCCAAAGATTGGTCAAATAATAGTCCTCCTAAGCTGGATTTTAAGCTTATTTCGCACTAAGTATTTCAGTGTAGCTTTTAATATGTTAAAAAAAATGTCAAGTCATTCCAAGTTTTAAAAAAATAGCATACATTCTAACATCAAAGGAACTCTCATGTTTTTCTTTTAAATTCACGCTTGACTCAAGCCATCAAAATTACAAAGATCACATTTAAACGCACCATTTGACATAAAAATCCGAAATCCAAACGTCAAAGCTGTGGCGGCAAAAACAACAAAGTAAAGATACATATACATATGTCCTGGTGAGTAACAAGCAGAAAGCACCAAGAGCAACACAAATTAAAAAAAAAAAAAAACACTTCTAAATGCTCCGACATCGAACGTAATCAGGCGAGATGAATCCTTGTGGATAAAGTCAGCTCTTCGCACCTTTACTGTTTCTACCTACCAACACAACATGAGTAAAAGTGAGTGAGTGGGCTCTGCCTAGCATCCTTAAAAAAAAAAAAAAAAAACAGAAACAAAAACAACAAATTGAAAGTTAAAACATTTCTCTTTCTCTACACTTCGAATGTAACGGCATTTGTCAAGGCAGCATCTATCTGTCTGAACACATACCGCACACCTTTCACTCATCCCTGCAGAGCATGAACAGAGAACAAACAAAAACATTTGCCATGTCAGGAGAAAGAAAAGTAAAAAAAAAAAAAAAGAAAATCATGGAAAACGTTTATCATTGGTGCATCCTTTCGTTTCGTTATGCTGGGGTACCCCTTTTATACCACCAGGTGGCTCTGTGTTGACTATAGGTACACGAGAACGACGACGTCGTCGTTGTTGTTAAGGATGACAGTTCTAGAATTGGCAAAAGGAAACGAATAGAGCGTAACATCATGACAACGACGACGCACAAGGGGATGGATGCTGCAGAGACATGTTTCAAGCTTGACTTGCATTCCTTTACTATTTGCATATCCTGTTGACATTAGTTTCGTTAGGTTCTCAAGGACCCAACATGCCATGCAATGTTTTTCTAAGTAATTTTTGCACTTAGATTTGAATGTATAAAGCTATATATCTAACTAGGTAGGTATAGTGTAACGTAAGTTACAATTTTTCTTTGAGATTGCTTTTGAAAGTGAACGTTTAAGTTCGTTAGAAATTGTTGGTCGAAGTTTAAAGTAATGGCTAATTGCAAACTAATATTTTTAAAAGCTTATATTAGTTTATAGAAGTTGAAAATTGAATTGGTATATATTTTAAGAAGTTAAAAAAAAAAATGGAAGTAATATATGTCAATATATTATTTATGTCCAGTTGCACCATGATGTTGGATTCTTTCATAAGAGTAAATGAATAAAAAAACATATTCATCGAACACTTTTAGAATTCTCTCTGTTATATATATTTGGAATTTTGATTAAAAATTATTCTTTCATTTAAAAGGGGCTTTTAAAATGTATTTAAAACAAAATGGGACTTTGGTTTACTGGTCCTTTTTAAAAGTGGTTTAATGCCATTTTAAGGTACTACAACTGAATACAAATTTAAAAGTGGTTGCAGAATTAGTGTTGTAGATCATTGTAAAAAATAACTTTAGGTATAATTTATTATTTATAAATAATAATTATATTTTTGTTTAAGGTATCTTTGGCGGCTGCTAATTCTTCAAGGAATTAAAAACAAAATTCTTTGCAATACCACCTTCTCGATCATAACACTTGAGTGCAATATTATTTTACGATTTTAATATAGAAATTCATTAATAATTGTAATTACAAATTATAATGCTAAATTATAATATAAATTCAATTATAGTACGGGATTTTTTGCCACTATTATGAAAGACAACTCAACCATGGTATATTTGTCATTCTATATATTTGGTATTATATCGATCACAACTAGTTGACTGTCAAAAGACAACCAGTTGTCATTCAACTGACAACTAAAAAAAATTGTGTTCATTTTAGTTGCCTCTTCGTATTATGGAAGCAAGTCAAGTTGTATTTGAGTTCTGACATCGAAATCTGAAAACTGGTTAAAATGCAGTTGGCTACCTACTGATGGGAATTTATTTTAGTTGATTTCCGATGGCTTTGACAATAGATGTGGAATAAAATTCTCATAGGTATTTACAATTTTTTTTTTGGAAGCTTTAAGTCGTACAAAATAGTTCTTGTTATATAGGTATTTTAGAATGTCTTTTAACATTATTAAAAGCGACAATTAAAAAAAAAATAAAAAATAACAATTGTATGGCAATTTCCTGTAAAAAAGGTGGTCAGGGTACTGAGATATTGTTACCAGGGGCAGAGACAACTAATCGATATCAGCATGCATCGCTGGATTATACATATAGGCAATGGTTTTAAAAAAATAAACAATAAAAAGACTAAAAAATAGCCAAATTAAATATTATTAAGTGGATTGTATATGAATGAAATTCAATTTTAAAGGTTTTGTGGCGTGAAGGTTAATGGTTGAATGGCACTATATTTGTATATAAGATTACTTCTACACTCATTATTCGATTCTTCCGAATCTTATCTATTCAAAAGCTTATCTTGATTGCGCGAAATTAATTCAAAAGGTCCAAAAAATGGTCTTGATACAGTGTTTCAAAATATTGGCATTGCATTTACCATACAATGAATCTCTGCATGGCTGTCAAGCATTGCAGTGGTGAGAGATCGTTTTCTTGTTTGAAGCGGATTAACAAATATATGAGATCAAACCATTTGTCAATCTCGCTTAAATACATTGCCATAAGAGGCGGAAATTTTACGTTTAACAGATTGCGATAAAATTATTCATATAGTTTTGCGGTTGGAAAATCACGGCCTGGGCCAAGAATCGAAAAGATGTTTTGAATTACTTTACTAATTATTACTAACCTGGAATCTTGTATCCTCTTATACACATATTATAACCCATACATAAACAAAACTAGGTGAATTAAAATGTGGGAAAAAGAGGAGCGACAATTTACGACCTGACTAGGGCGATAAAATATCTTAGTCCGGCCCTGTCAGCATGATTTATGGTGATAAGATAGTGCTTCTTAAGTAGGTTTTCTCCAAGCTCTTGATAGATAGGGACAAATACCCTTTTTTCATAAAATTACCAGGGGAGTGAGCTAAAAACTAAGATACATTTTGGCATCCGGTTTTCTGTTTTTGACTAAAAATTAATAAGAGCATTGAATTTTGAAAATAAAAATAATAGTTAATTACATAAAATTTTGAAAAAAATTAGTTTAAAATTTTTTTTTTAAATTTTGAGTTTGAAAATGAATTTTTTTAAAACTGTTCTTTTAAACAACTTAGTTTAAAAACTTAATATAAGAGTAGTTTTCTGGCTTTCCAAAAAAATATAACAAGGCTTTGTATTATGCACCGTTGTTTTTAAATAATTTTTTTTCTGATTTGAGTCAATGTTTTAGAAAATTGCCCCTCCTGCCTAAACGGGGGGAAATAGACCCCTCCCCCTGCCATACTATTTTTTTCTTGTCTTAACTCCACCTACACGCTCAAGCTTTTTGGTGTACCTTATACCAATCACCTTTAGAAGATATCGATATTTTTGACGTTTTCAATCTTTCAGGGGACTAGACTAGCGCGGCTGTACTGTATAACTGTATACTGTATAACGCTTCAGAATTCTTAAATTCTTCTTTAAATAATTGTGTGCCACTTGTGGCCCTAATAAAAGGCAGTTCTATTTATGTGATCGTCCATGTTTAAGAGAGAGAGAGATATATGGTTACCATCACACTTGACATAATCCGACAGAAATTCACATAGTTTTCTGATGAATCCATCTTTAGAGATTCACTATGTATATATATTCCACCAGAATTTGGCCTTCAGCATTGTTTATTAATTTTGCTTAAATGAATATCGATATTTTTTTGTATAATCTTGGTAAATTTTTGATCGAGCTACTTGATGGATTCTGATAAAACTTCGTATGTAGTACTTTTTTTTACTTTCTATTTTAATTTTTCTTCTACTCAAATTTTGGTTTAAGTTCAATGAAAAAAAAAAAATTCTAATAAAAAATTTACCATTTTTAAGTGTTTGCAAGAAAAAGTTTTCTGACTAAAAATGGATTTAGCAATTTTGCACAAAACTAGCGAAGGAAAGTTTTTATCAAAAACAGGCAGATAACATTAAAATATTTCACATCTGAATTGTATATTTTATTACATTCTTTTCATCAAATAATAATTATTATTTTTGTTTCATTTTTTATAAAAGCCCTCGTATAAGTAAACAACACATCAAAAGCCAAACCTAACAATATTGATAAAATATAATTGAGTAATATTTTTTTGCAGCTTATCTGCAGGCAACGAAGCAAAATATATTCATTTGATAATATTTCCGCGCACTTCCCTGCCAATTTTCAGACCAAAAACCTAAATATTTCATCTAAAAAAAAAATCAATTTCCAACCATCATTTGAATAAATAATTTAATTTAAATAAAAAAAAGTAGGTACCCACCTCTCTACATAGCTGTCATAAAAACAGCTTTTCCTATACACTATAACCATGTACCTATACTCAGGTGGGTACGATTGGATTTTTAGCTTTCAATTTTTAAAGCAGTGTCTACAATATTTTTTTTTGTTAATAAAAAATTTATATAGCTGCGCCCTTAATTTCATTAAATCCAAATAGGGAGTAAAAATGCAGTTAACAATCTAGTGCTCCTGTGCATCAGCAATCTCTGTACCTCGATACCAACCCTCACCACCTGTTTTAGTTTATTTAATTTTTTTTTTTTATGTCCAGAACACAGACTTTATATTTGAAAGCTTCCCCATCACACCAACAAACAGATCAAAAATTCAACAATTTCCTTCTGAAAAATTATGTCAGTCTACAAAAAAGTCGAAGCCCACCACGCTCAATTGCAATTAGCTACAGAGCGCTTCTGAGGACACGACCGACACGACACCAGGACTGGGATCTCTCTGAAAAAGACTTTTAAAGTGGGTCACTCACAGAAATATGTTTTGCTCTTCGCTTTGATGGTTAAACGGTGATAAACAGAAAAAAATTCCACTCCACCCTTCACATTGAACGACGCACTATTACCTTAGTAATTCAGGTTGCAGCCATTTATATTGTCGTCCACTCGACGAAACCTCCTGCAACACAACATATTGTCCTCTTTCTCGCTGTAGATAGTAGTAGTTTCAGCCTCCAACTTTACCGTGTCCATAACTTTTATGTTTTGTACTTTTTAGACGGAAAAATATATGAGTAGCAATCCATCCGCTGAGGATATTAGCATTCATAGCTTTGTAGCGGTTTTCAGTGACTGACTGACATTACTAGCAATTGTACACCTCTTCCCTGGAAACAGAGGGACGACTAATAGCGGATGATGTCCTTCAGTTTCCGGTTAGTGGTTTTGATTTTTTTTTTTTTTTTTTTATTTTGCTGTTCATGTACGTTGATACTTTTTCATTAAAAATTAAATTGTTTGTTTCCTGATAGCCAACAGTAATTAGTAATTTTGGTGTTTTATACGTGAGTGAGTTTTTCCGCTCACACAAAACCAGGACGTCACACAGGAAAAGGTCGAAATTGAAAAATGTTTCATGAAACTTTGACAAAACCACTGGACAACAAGCAGCAGGAGCATGAGAGGAGCACCATCTGTTGTTGGGAAACTGGACAGTTTTTTTTTTTTTTTACAAATATGTCCTCTTTTCCGCTTCGAAAAATAACTACTGACCTAGAAAAAAATGTCGAGTTTTGTGCAACAAAAGAAAATGAGAAATACAAAGGGCGATATTGCACTTTAGCTTGATAGTTGAGTTTAGCCATAAAAAAAAAAATAGGGGACTCCAAGATGGTGTATATGGTGTCATGCTCGTCTGTCCAACTTTCAAATAGCATCTGGATTTTTGTTTTTTTTTTCTGTTGAATTTAACATTGCACTATTTTATTAAATTCCTAATTTTCAAAGACACTTTCTGTTTTATATGAATTTCCGGTTAGACACAAAATCAGAGGACAGAAAATAATTGAGTGCTATATAGTTGGTATATTTTACATTATAGAGGGCGTGTCATTGATATGTCTAGGGATAACGATTAAATTTTTACGAAATGTTAAAGAGAACAAGAATTTATGCGTTTGTGCCGAAATTATATTGAAATACAATGCTTGATACCTAAGATGCTATGTGAAAAACTAAGTTACTGCTTCCAACTTAGAAATATCATAGTTTTTAATGCTTTGTTGCCAAATGCTTAAAGATTATATGAAACAAAAAAAAAGGAAAACAAATAAAAAATATGACAATTTTTATCAGATTCCCAAAATCAAAGTTCCATGTTTGTTATTTCCAAAAAAAAAAAAAAATTGATATATATACGAAACTTCGTCGAAATCAGTTCAGCTATTTAAAAGATAGTATGTGTAATAAAAAACGGCTCTGTAACAGTTACTGTTAATAAACTTTTTTTGAAAAAGTCCCGACCCTGAGGGTACTCGTGGAGAGTCGACTTTTTTTCGACATTTTTGAAAGCAACTCGAAAGTGGACATAATACTTGATGATTTCGGAGACTAGCATGCAGAACTCCAACACGTTTCGTATTTAAAGAGCAGCTATCTGAGAGTCAACATGGCAAAATAATGGACATCGCGGAGATAAATCAATTTGTTAGTCCGTGCTCATTTGAGAGTGAAAACAATGCGAGCGACTGTAGACTGTTTGCTTTCTCTGGCAAACAACTCTCCCAGTAATTATAACTGATAACTACCAAAAGAAATTTAATATCAACTGGACACGGTTATGAAAGTGCTCTCAGAAAATTAACTCTCGGAATTCTACTCGCGATATTAAAATCTCGAAAATATTGCTCTCAAATGGACAGCTACCCGAGAGTTACTTTCAAGAGTTTACTAGCAAAAGTACTCTCAAATGGACAGATAGAAATGAAACTTGTAATATCCATCTTAAAGTAAAAGAGCAAGGTTCAAAAAATAATTTCATGGGAAATAATTTCACTTCGAAAAACATTTTTTTTACTGGACTGGAGGGAATAAATTCACTTTCTTTAATGTTCACTTCACTTTATATCACTTTCATTTACTTTTTAGGTGAAAATATTTCCTACATAAGGTCAGAAATAGTTCTTCTTTTTTGAGGAAAATATATTCATCATGATGTGATGAGAAAGTGAAGTTACATGGCTTTAAAGGTGGGAACATTTTAAAACATTCAAACTCTAGATGTGAATTCAAAAATTTTTAGATGAAAGTATGCGCGAAATAACTTCACCTTTAAAAGATAAAATTATTTCCGAAGAAAATATGATGTTATTTTCTATGAAGTTGTTTCCCGTGAAGAGAAGACTGGGAACTCTTAATTAGGATGTGATTAAGCATACTAGCTAGCACCATATTCCTTTAATGATTCAATACAAAATTTCATAAAATACATTTTGTATTTAAAATTGTTGTTGGTGGGTTTTCTAAAACACCAAGTGTCAGCATTGTCATAACAAATCAATACTTCCAAACTTAATTACAATAAACAAAATTGAAGGAAATCGTTACTATATAGAAAGTTCTAACATAAGAGGATCGTTATTTCGTGTTTTAAAATTGTTGTCAAAGACTGAATTTAATACATTCTATACCAGTTATGTAAATGACAGGTATAATATTTGCATAAATTAATATAAACTTTTGTAAAAACATCCTGCAGGATTTAGCTTCCAAAAGTTTAAAGAAAAGGTTAAAGGTTTTGAATACTTAGGATCCTCTTTAAATTTGACAGGCTTTTACAATAAAAAAATCTCCTACGAAAACAATTTCAACTTTTTTTTTATAATTTCCTACTTTATTTTGAAAATCTACTTATCAGCCGAAAGATCCTTATACCTTTCTAATTAATAAAAAGAAATTAAACTTTAGGAGCGAATAAACGTTTATTTTCCCCCATGAACATCTTATAATTTGTATGCAGGTAACTTGTTTTCATGATGTGAACATAAAATTTGAAACATTTTGTCTTAATTTTTCCCTTTGCTAATCAAAAAAGCAATACCCTTGCCAATTTTTTTCCAAAAATCATTTATCATAAAAATAAGTATTCTAACCATCAGCCATGGTATCTATTTAGAAATCTCAGCGTGTCGGAGTGTAATATTATAACCCTTACGATGTTAATAAAAATACTGAACGATTATATGAAAAAATAACAACACTTTTCTATTTCTTTTTTTTTTATATTTAAGTGTTCATAAAGAGTTTTACTACTTAACTATGTACGTACATATACATATACATTCAAAAGGCTTTGGTGGTTCATTATCATTAACACAAAATAAATTCGTTTACCAAAATAATGTCTTTTGCTTTTTGGAGGCAAAGTTTATTCGTCTTCCAATCTAAGAATCCAACTGCTTAACTGCGAATATAAGTGTTTACTGCCATCAAGTTCTCAGTTTTTGTGTGTGTGTGTGTTGGTAATACATTTCTCAAATTCTAATTTGAAAAACTTTTATCCTTGAAAGCGCGCCTCCTGTTTTTGCCCACTGATCTCTTTCCTGTATATTTTGTTGATTATGCCGTGACTTAACGGAGTAGAGAATTCAAGTCTGTTAATCAGGTTGTTTAAGGGTGTACTCTAGTGTATGGATGGAGGTAGTTTTTGTTTAGCGAAAATATAAATTACTAATCACTGATATATAGCGCAACGAATAGAAGAATCCAGGTGTGGATTGGTCGAAAGAAACAAAAGGGCGCAGAGAAAAACTGTTTGGTAAATTATCATATTAGCAACAACAAGCATCTAATAGTTCCTGCAGCAAATCTATAAGCTTGTCGACTACGAGGAATTTTATCAATTTTATTAATGTTTTTGAATTTTATACAAATTCGTAGAAATCCATGACCAAATTCAAAATGAAGAAAAGAAACAAACCTATGGAAACAGTCGCAAGTGACCATTTGCAAACCATGCAAATATAATTTGAAACTGATCTTTAACTATTTTTACATCAGTCTACTGAATAAATTTAAAATTATTGCATGAGACCAGTTGCAAATTAGTTTCAAGCAAATTGCGTTTATATTAAATATTTGAAAACAACAAAGCTCTCTTTCTCTGACATTCGCAAACCCTTTTAAAATATGAAATATCCCTAGTGGTGAGGAATAGCAATCATAACAATGCAAACGGTGGGCGAACATGGTTACGTTTGAAAAATTATAAAATATTTCCCAAGTAGTTTTATATCAGTCGAATGATAAGTTGTACTCAGATACCTAGTAAATAATTTTTCTTACTGTTGTTGCAAATAACATTTTACCAATTGCAAGGACCAGTTGCAAATTAGTTGCAAGAAAATTGCGTTTCTGTTTAGTAACTGAAAACATAAAGGCTCTCCAAATGTGATTCGATGTTTTGAACCGGAATTTTCAAACATGAAATTTCTATATCTACTGTTGAGGGCGACTATGATCACGAGTGACACGAGTGACGTATATTTGGAACGGGAGCATTACGATATCTCGCAATTAAAAATCTCGAATAACGAAATTTCGCTTTTTTAAAAGTATCTCGAAAAACTAAATCTCGCAAGTTTAAAATCCCGCTTTTCATAAACTCGCAATAACAAAATCTTGTTTTTCAAAATCTCGCATTTACATCTCGCACACAAAAATCTCGCAAACTAAAATCGCACTAAATAAATACTAAATCCAAAAGGGGGATTGCAGGGGGGCAGGATGCCCCCCATACCAATTTCACTGTTTTTACTTCGTAAACTGACAATAATTTTTTTAAATGCGAGATTTTAGTTTGCGGGTTTTTGTAATTGCGAGATTTTAAGAAACAGGATTTTGTAATTTTCTAGAAGAGATGTTTTAATTTTCTAGAAGCGACTGTTTTGTAATGTATTTTTCAAGCATATTGTAGATCGGACCTTTTAACAACTAGTTTTCAATCGGTTTATGTTAATTTTATTTCTATGAGCAAAATTAGTTCTTAAGCACACGCATTGTCATATCGAACAAAGGAAAAAAAAAACAATGAACAACTAACATGACGATGGAAATGTAACGAAAAAATTAAGCGATAACCATGCAACTGAAACCATTACAAAACCGACAAGGACAGTTCCATTAGATTTTGCAAACTTTTTTTTGTGATCAAATAAAGTCACAGCCGAGTTATGACCATCTGAATATATTAACACGACTTGTTTAGGGTTTCCCAGTCGCTTGACCTCTAGATAAAAACCTGAAGCCAGTTAACGCTGCAAACTTAAATTCAAACAAATATAATTATACAAAAGTTTTGTTAATGTTTTCGACGTTATTTCAACATCGGGCCTTATAAAAACACAAATACTACACTGTTAATTCCCGTGAAATTTACACCCTGGTTCCTTACGCCAGCCACCATCACCCACCAAGTTGTATATAAAAGCCTTGCATGTAAAGTGGCATTGCCTGGCTTCATCTGTGAAACTAGAGTTTTTGCTGACTTTGTTTTGAGCTTCAACGTTTAGGATTCCTGCTTTTTTTGTTTCTCACAATCTCATCTTACGTTATATCCTTTTGACTTCTGTCTTTGTGTGTGTAAAAGTCCCTGTGTATAGTTGTTTTCTATGTTTTCTTCGTGTATTTAATGTTCCACCTACACTCTCTATAGGAGATTCTGCTGGTGTAGCATTTTAATCTGGTTTCTGCAAAAAAAAGAACACAAAAAAAAATAGCTGGCTCCTCACAGTGAGAGCGAGAATAAGGATGTTGGGTTTTATACCTCGCCGTGCATTGAATTTATTTAAACCTTCTAGATGAGCCAGCCGCATAGCCAAACCAAGAACCATCAAAGGGAGACAAAGAGGTCTGGTGTCCTTTTGACTCTTCCAAGTAATATTGGCTGTAATATCCTATATATGGCTGCTACTGCTGCTATGATACCAACCTACCTCTATGGTCCATATAAAGGTCCACAGTCTGCTAGAAGAAAATCCCTTGTTCAATATGGAATTTATGTGTAATTAGGCAGGACTTAAATTGCAACTGCTTATTGCGGCTTTTGTAGCTTGGCATTGTGTTTTCGAGTTCATTGTGGTGTTTGAGTTTTTTCCTTGGTCCTTTTTGCTTTTGTTCGTTCTTTTTTTTTTTTTTTTTTTGTTACCGTCGTCGTCTTTATTCTTTGTGACGACCAACGACTATGGCAGCAGCAGCTATGGCGTTGGAGTTTGTTTTGGTTTCTTAATATTGCTGTTTGGTTTTTGTATAGCCACGTTTGTGCCAACACTTTGTCCAGCACAAGGAACACACATACAAAAGTCCTGCTCGTCCATTTGCCACACATTAGGTGGTCCTCTCTTGGATGTTTGTCGAATCGAAAAGGTTTAAGTAGCCAAACGAAACGAATATACTTCATTATAAGTCCTTGGCTTGGCGCGCCCGGAAATGGGGAATAACCGGAAAATGAAATTACTTTCATTAGGGGTTGAACACAGTGGCTTCAAATCGAGTAAAGGCGGAGGGCACACAGTTTCCGTTTTCTATAATAATAATGTATGTGAAATGGTATGTAGAAACTTAACGTGCATTTTGGAATTTGCAGGTACATATTTCTTTCTTTAAAAAAAAAAAAAAACAAAATAGTTTTTTTTTAACTTCTAATTTTTGCTTGCGGTTTTATTGTGCTATCAACATTCTTTCTGAGGTTTTTTGAAGTTACAGGGTGACTGGGTTGTATAGAGTGTGGCTGGTGTGCTTGCGAGGGTACATTAATGGAATTTGCACAGATGGCATAGAAAAATAGAGTGCATTATTGGGATCGTGGTAGTTAACATAAATTCCAGTGGTTTTGAGGTAGAAATTAATTTAAAAAGTGTTTGGGAAACTTTCATTAAATGCTTTCTGGGTGTTGGTTTTGAATTTGTCTGTTAATGAAGGCGGAACTTTTGAGAGTATTATTAGGTAAGCTATTTAGATAAAATAAGGATAGGGGGAATTTAGGATCAAGAGATTATGAATGAAGTGCTAAATTATAAAGGTTAATGAACCCTCGACACTGGTGAACTTTGTTCCGTAGGTTATAATAATCTACGTGAAGTTGGGACCGATTTACATAGTATGGCTCATATTTACCACATTTTAGGGCAGTTTTTATAAGAAGAATTTCTTGTTTAAAAATGATCTTATGGACACTATATGCCTCAAGCAAAATTTCCTACTTAATTAATCTTTATGATAAGGAGAGTTTGGTCAAGGTGAAAAGTTCACAAACGAACTAATTCAAAAAGCTGACCTCAGTGTAGTAGTTCACTATTTTATAGTTCAATTAGTTCAGTAGGTCACTAGTTTAGTAATGAACTTAAAACTAAGAGAAAACTAACTGGAGAAAGATATAACTAGAGATAAATGTTGACTCAATATAAATGAAATAGTTCAATTGAACTAAATAAATCATTTTATTTTTCGATTGATTTTCGAATTAATTTTCTTACATCTATTTAATATAATATTTTTCATTTAAAACCAACTAAAACATACATAATGGTACGAACGATTCATTAGTTTAATTAGGTCTTGTATGATACACTCAAATGAACAAGTGAACTAAATAAACTAGAATGGAGGAAACTGTAGTTCAATTAATACATTTGAACTAAATTGAGCGCTCCTCAAAAGGAACACATTTTTTTTATAAATTCGGAGAGCCTTCCTAGTTGTAGATGACGAATAGAGATTCTTAAATTCAGACAATATCTTGTAGGATATACACTACAGTTCTCAGGAAACATGTAAAATCAATAAACTCCTTAATGCAAATGCAGTATATGCTGCAAGCAAAAACTTTCATCGTGTGGCAGTTGTTTGAATACAAAAGCTTTCACCAAAAACATTTGCATGGTTTAACTAATGCATGCAAGATTGCAAGTTTTTGTATCACTTTCAGTAAGCTTTTGTCTTTACAACCGTCAACAAAAATCACTAACAACAATTACTTGCAGCAAGCGCTTCAATTTTAATGGTGTAACAACCTGAAAACCCTGCTCATGCAACCGATAGTTTTAAGTGAATTATGAAACTAGTTCATGAAAGAATTTGCATACTAGGAAATCACTCGTTGCAAACACTTGCCAATACAACCGTCAATAAAAAATCTCGTGCAAGAAGCACTTGCACTTCTTGCCTGTTTTATGGTGCGGCGATCCAAAAAGCTTCACATACAATAAATTGCTTCAACTGATTTATTTGTAGTTAAAACTTTCACAAGAAACACTTACATGGTGGTGGTACTAGGTCATACAAGAGTTTGTGTCAACGCAAGAACTTGCAAGAGCTTGCCCATGCACAAAACATCAATCGCACCAAACACTTGCAGCAAGCGCTTGAAATTTTATGATGTGACAACCTAAAAGGAGTTACCACAACTTGGATTGCATGGTGTTAATCCTCAATAAAAGTTCTTTCAAGCAAGTTTTAAATCGGAATTTTTAGAACGATCGCTGCGAGCGAAAAAGAATAAATAGTATTGATAAATTATGATATTCCGCTAAATTTTCGCGGCTTGTAGCAGCGCATTTAACTTTTCTTTATGTTTGAGTGACCTTCAAAACTCGACTGTTTGATTACTGAGTATGCAATTTTTTTTAGAATGCACTAAAATGTCAAACCTATACCTTCAGTATGATTTAATATAGTGTAAGTAAAGGAAACTGGGTTGAGCATTCATGCAGTGCGTCTTAAGAACAAAATTTAGATTTTTGGAATAATCTGAATAAGCATTTTACATTCTTGTAGTGCAGCTAAAGAAGTTATTTTTTGTTTTTGGAAAACCTGGTTAAACATTCCTCATTCATGTAGTTCATCTAAAGAAAAAATCCAAGAACTAGGCTCACATTTAGAAGCTTTTTCTTCTTAAATAATAGTTGGAGTCCAACAATTTAGTTTCAACTTCTTTTTCCGGTCTATTAAATAGCCTATATAGGAATAACGAATAAAGATATACATATTAACAACCGATTGTTAGCAAATCTACTACATAAATGTTAAAAATTAAGCACACTGTAAAGGTAGTTTACTTTTTTAAAAATATGCGATACGTTGGTTAGTATGGACTTATCTTTCGTTATAATCAAAAACACACATTCAACGTTTCCATATTTGTTTTCTTATGACAGACGATAATACACCTTAACTCAAACAATAACACACTCAACCAAAACCATTGAATATATTTACTTAAACACAAAGTACACACATGCAAATAAATATTTAACATTTTGCCAATTACCAAAAACTTAGTTTCCTCAAACTGCAATTTCAGAATTCTCACTTTTGAATACATACACAAATATATGCAAGCAAACAAACACCAATAAAATTAAATCAAACAAAAACAACGTCAAAACAAAATGAAAATAATAAAAAAAAAAAAGAAGCAGCTGAATATTATCAGTAGGTGCTATCTAATTCTAAATTGACATTTGCAAATTGCATGCACTATACCAAAGGGTGCGTTCCAATGTACCCACTTTCCAACACACTCACCCAACATTATGGGTGGCCTGCCCAACAAGCAAAGTTGCATTGAAATTGCTCTGCTCAAATAAACTGGTAAACTAAATTAATGTAAATATTAATCAATTTTAATCAATGTCACTTCCGTTCCCACTCAACATCTGCAGAGTCTAGGATTTTAGTTTTGCCGCCATTCTTGCACTCTCTTCCTATATATTATCCCTTTTTCATGACCTACATTTTGTTGAGCTTCAATCTATACATAGTCGTTCAACCCGAATGCACATTCAAATCAGAAAACCTCGAGGGGTTGAAATTGCAAAAACCAATGTAAATACACACAGAGAGAACATTTTGCATTTGAAATGACATCACGATAACATCAGGTGTTGTGCAGGATTGTTGTACACTGGAAACGCAAAGGGCAACAGGGTGGGTGGTTGTCCACCTATAACAGCCATCAGTGTTTTGAACACGGTATAGTCAAAAAGCAAATAAAAGTTTTGACATTTTGGCTAACAAGGACATTGTGGGAAATATTGTATAAGTAAGAGGAAAAGTTGTTTATGTTTAGGTGATGCTGATGAGTTATGAAAGTTGCAAAATAGCGGTATATTAATGGGTTCTCGAATTTTCGAGTTTAATTTTGAAGCTTTTAAAGAGATTTAAATATTAGGAAAATATTGTACGACTTTTGGTTAGATACTTTAATCGAATTGGAAAAAATCGCAGGATTAAGCCTATACTCCCTTCGAAATTTGAAAATTACTGTAAAAACAGGAAACTAAACTGAGCTGAAAATCCAAGCAATAAAATAAAATTAATGGCTGTTTTAATGGAAAGCCAGAATGGGCTATCGCGTTACCAATTTACTTAAGGAAACCGTCCAGACACATAACTTGCATTAGGAAGCATTATGAACAGCAAGCAATAATTTTACTTGCATGGTGTGGGGACTTAAAAAGTGCTAACCAAAGTTTGCTGCATCCAAGAAAAAAGTCGATTGCAACAAGCACTTTTCTTGCTCGCTGCAAGCGCCTTCACATAAGTTTCCAAATTGTTATTCCTTAAAGACTTGCTGCAAGATCTTTTCTAGCGTGGTATGAAAGCATTTTAAGTAAGTTATTTTGCTTGACATAGGTATACATTTTAAAGCATGGTTATTTTATACATTTTACTGTATTTCTGTTATGTTTCGACATATATGCAGTTTTCTTGCGATTTGATTCTAAAGGTGTTATCATTTTGAGTTTACCCATGATAGGATTTTGCTCATCATATCTTGAAGAGTTTCAGCTTTCACATTTGTCAAGTACACAAATCATTTTTGAAATAAAACGCCACCCTATTGCAAGATGTTATAACTTTTCTAAATGCTATGCAAGTCCATTTAATTTTTGTGAAGTTATCAAATCGTTTGTTACTATCGGAATATGCTATAACTTGTGTAGATGTCTACTTTGTTTTGACATTTGTGATGTTAGCAAATAACTTGTGAAATATAAAATCACCATATCGGAAGATGCTATAATTTTTACAAATGTTTATTTTACTTTGACACAATATAGGAGAATGCTATAATAAATATTATTGCAAGTGACGCCATAATGTCAAATCTACTTTGCCATTTCTGGAGTAAACAAATCATTTGTGAAATAAAACATCACCTTACCGGAAGATGCTATAATTTTAGCAAATATCTATTCTTCTTTGACATTTGTGAATTTAACTTATTCTTTGTAAAATAATATATAACCAAATCGTAAGATGCTATAACACCGGAAAATGCTATAATTTTTGCAAATGTCTATTTTACTTTGATATTTTTGAAGTAAACGAATCATTTTTGAAGCAAAACATCAATCCATCTCAAGATGCTATAATTTTTCCAAGTTTGTATTATACTTTGACGCACTATAAGAGGATGCTATAATAAATATTATTGCAAGTGACGCCATAATGTCAAATCTACTTTGCCGTTTCTGGAGTAAACAAATTATTTGTGAAAAAAAACATCACCATACCGGAAGATGCTATAATTTTAACAAATATCTATTCTTCTTTGACATTTGTGAATTTAACTTATTCTTTGTAAAATAATATATAACCAAATCGTAAGATGCTATAATACCGGAAGATGCTATAATTTTTGCAAATGTCTATTTTACTTTGATATTTTTGAAGTAAACAAATCATTTTTGAAGCAAAACATCATCCCATCTCAAGGTGCTATACTTTGACGCACTATAGGATGATGCTATAATAAATGTTATTGCAGATGATGGCATAATGTCAAATATACTTTGTCATTTAAGAAGTAAACAAATAATTCGTAAAATGAATCATCACCCACCCTATTGGAAGATCCTATGATTTTTGAAAATGTCTTTTCTTCTTTGACATTTGTTAAGTAAACAAATCATTTGTGAATTCTGAAAATCACCCTTTTGGTGATAATAATTTTTTTGAAAAATAGCCAAACGCATTACATAAGAAAAATGAAAAATACAATTCAAACATACCTTATATTACATTTATATATTTTTAACAAAGTGTGATTTTCATGAAAAATTCTCTCATTTTTTGTTTAAAGCTTTTACATTTAAATTCAAACCATTCTTCGCCCAAAACACTTTTGTATCGAAACAAACTCATTATTTTTTCATTACATGAAATTAATTTTTCAGTAACCACATTTTAACATACCTACAGATTAAATATCCAACATAATAATTTCAAAAAATAATATACATATTATTATAGGCATGGTTTTTAATGAAAAAAAAAATGTAAAAGATTTTTCAACTAAAAAAAAATGGCAGTTACGTCAATATTTAAAGGCAGTTAAATGAACGACTATTATGCCCATTAACACAGCAGCGGCGGCTGCAATGTTGTTGTGTCAAAGACAAACTGGGCAATCATATAAGGTGGTGTTGAAAAAGTGAAATATTAAAATTGTGTAAAACATTATAATTGATGCTGCAATAAACAAAGCGTAAAATTTACTATCTCTGTATAGTAGATAGATAGATAAAATTTTCCCTTTAAACTTTAATTGGATATTCAATAAAATGCACAATTGGGTCGTATGTATTGGCTCAGTGGTTGAACCGTCGTCGCTTCGTTGTTTCCCTGTCCACGTTTTAATATGGTACTTTATTTTTGTTGTGATGGCATTTAAACGAAAAAATATATGAAACATCTGTCTATATGGAGACATTAGGTTTTAGAAAATAATTATTGGTCTCATGTCCAGTTTCTTCAATAACTTTCGGTTTTTACTTTCAGTTCAGCCAATAAACTAAAGTCTCATTTTAGGTTCGCTGAGTTTGGTTACCGAGCCGAATTTTCTTACGAAACCAATACTCGGCCTGAAGAATAATTTGTGAAAAATAATAATAACAGTAGAATTAAAATATGCTTCTGAGAAAATAATGGTGTAACTTTGAATTCACATCTGTATTATTATTTTTCTGATGATATGAATGCACCAAAGTTTTAACAAAAATGGTTATAAATTAAATTGGCAATGCATCAGAAATCGTAAAATAATCGAATGTACATGAGCAATAATAACACATGAAATAGCTTCTTTTTTTAACAATAAATGGAAACAGTATAACAACTGGCGATGTATGTACATATTTATTACAACACCATGGCGAGTATACTTATTTAAAAAAAAAAAAAAAACTCACAGGACAACAATGAATAGACACGCCTAATTTACGTGCAAATTGGTGTTTTTGATTTAATATATTTTTTTCATTTTAAATGATTTGTAAGGTATTGGCCCATCTTGAGCAGACACATAAACACAATCATTTATTCAATTCGTGGTATTAAAGTTGCTATGGTAATTTCAGAATAATGAAAAACACTATTTGGGAGCGAACTTTTTAACTACCAATTCAACAGAAAATTTGTTCATGAATCATTTTAATTAAGTTGCGATGCGCATAAAAAATAAATTTAATTTCATTAATTTAAAAAAAAAAATATTAACTTAAATATAAAGGGCGAAATCAAATAAATTGTGTTTTTCTATTAAAACTGAGAATAATACACCAGCATCACTATTATAAGGGTCTGATGATTGGCTTCGTTAAAGTGAAATACTTGTAATTCCAGCTGCAATTTTCTTATGTACTCGCAAAAGTCATAGCAACGATAATAGTTCATTTAACTATATATAGTTCACTTTTGAGTTCTTCTTCTACACTTGTTGTCGTTGCGAAACAACTGAACTTGTTAAATTAAACATCATTTATGTAGTCCTTTTGAACTCATAGTTCATTTAATTGAAATAGTTCATTTGAAGTAAATAGTTTTTTTTTAATTATATTGTTCACTTTTGAGTTCGAGTTCTAATTGTAGTTCAAATTCATTGGACTAAATTGATCTTTCTGTTTCTAGTTCAAATGAATTATCTCAATCAAATGAACTACATAGTTCACTGTGGCGTTTTAGTTCGTTAGATCTTTAGTTTTTTTGATTCGATATTTTCTATCGAAAAGCACTTAATAATTTTTTCGTCCAATAAGCCATTCTTTAGTTATTTAAGACTGTATCTGTTCTGTATGTATCGCTTTCTCTAGTTTGTGTGCTCTTTAGTTCTTTTAGTTCATTATTGAACTATTGAAAAATGGTGAACTAGTTCGCTCAGTTCAGTTGCAAGAGCTACTTTTTTTTAACATTTGTGAACAGTATAGGTCAATCAAAAGGTACTGGTTTATTATGAACTCCGCAATTACAATATACTCGAATTGTATATGAGGAGGGCATTACAGTAGGAAATATTATAAGTTACCCTATTAAAAACACTTTTTTTTTTATAAAAATCTCAATATTTTTCAAGAACTATATATAAGTTGCCCTAACTCTCTAAAAAAAAGTAACTAAATTTTCAAGTCGCCAGAAGTCAATAGAATATGAAAAAGATTTGCATTATACAATTGGAACACAAATCTGGTGATATAAGTAAATATCATTATGTTTCATAATTATTCAAAAAAAAAAAAAAAAAACAACCTTATTTAATTTTGATTGAACTCTTTTCAGAAACAGAAACCCAATTAATTTCTTTTTTCACTGAAAATTGTTAAAAAAATATCTTAAGATCCAATTAAATTTGATCCTGCAATGGACATCAAAGACCAAAACCCTACGTTACCCTCTCTTCTGTCTTTAACAACGTCCTTCCAAATTTATATAAATTTTTTGTATCGAAATTTTCCATTATTTCCATTCAGAAAATCCTTGACCAACGACCTTTATCACAATTAATAATTTATTTTCAGAAATTTCTCGGCTTCTCATAATAATTCATTAAAAAATAAAAAAAGAAATGATTAAGAATACAAAAAAAAATCGCTTAAAATCCAATATGAATAGAATTTCAGCCATTAATCCCAAGTTGATACTTGACGTGGACAAAATAAATATTCAACAAGAACGAGGAGGATATTACGGTATTACAGGATTATACTGCATAATAATATCGATGAAATAAATAACAGATTGTAGAAGGCACATCGTCGAGCAAAAAGCTGATGCTGTATAGGTACGACGAAACGAATTCGCCTGAGTTACATAACCCACTTGTAACAACATAATAACCTAGCAGCATTGTCTCTACAACACCAAAGATCGAGCACCGTTTATTGATAATCCAATAAATGTAAACATGTTTGTCACATCGAAGTGCAGGTGTTCAACGAGAATTATATATACCCATACGTAACCACATCATACCCAGCAGCTTCCACTCATCAACAACAAACAGCAAAAAGATCGAGCAAAGTGTATTCACGATCTCAGCAAAAATGTAAACATGTTTATCTCATCGAAGTGCAGGTGTTCATCAAGCATTACATTTGTACCAACAACATCAACTCAACAACAACCGTCAAAAGATCGAGCACCGTTTTTGATAATTGCATGTAAACATGTTTATCTCAGAGCTGGTGTTCACCGAGCTGCTTAAACCAAGTTAACGAAAACATGTTTACATCCTTTAAGTGCCAGATGTTCAAGAGCGATCGAGCTTACCGCTAATTCAAAGCTTCATTTTTTGTTTACATCGATCATAATGAAGCCAAGATCATTAGTTATGCTTTTGGTATAAAAAGAATATTTTAATGGTAGGAGAAGTCAGTTTTTTGATTAATTTTGAATAAACCACATCTGTGGACCTAATAAAGATTTAAAGTTTTTTATTTATAATTATTTATTGTTAAAAGTCTTTAACTGGCGCAGTCGATAAGATAATGAATTTTAACAACCGGTAGTGAATTCTTAAATTACAGTAGCTACAGAAGTTGTTTAAATCTAAAAACACACCTCGAATGTATATCGAAGTGGTGGATCTCAATCCTTTGGTTTAAAGAACCTTGCCAAAAAAATAATATTAAAAATAAAAAAAAAGAAACAAAACAAAACTATGTATAAATAAGTGAATTTTTTTTTTCCAAAGAAAAAATTACATTAATTAAACTAGACGTTTATAAAAACAAATAATCAAGAGTGTAAAAAAAAAAAAAAAAAAAAAAAAAAAAAAAAAAAGCAAAACTATATCTACAGTGTTATAAATAACTACCTACAAAACAAACATATTAGAAAAATATAAATTTAAGAACAATGATAAATATACAGTTGTGAAAACATTTTTGAAAGCAATAAGTGAATTTTTTTTTAAAGAAAAAAAATTACTTTAATTAAACTAGACGTTTATAAAAACATATAATCCAGAAAAAAAAAAAAAAAAAACAGCAAAACTATAACTACAGTGTTAAAAAAATAACTACTTACAAAACAAACATATAAGAAAAATATAAATTTAACAACAATGATAATTACACAATTGTGAAAACATTTTTGAACACATTCACATTGGACCGGAGTGACTTTAGCAGCTGATTACTTGAAAAGGGTAAGTCCATACTTTTGGTAAACTATTTCATCAGTTCCTAGTCTTTCCCAGTTCCTATGTCCCCAAAAATAAAAGTAAATAATAAAAGAAAAATTAAAGCTAGTTTCCTAAATTTTAAAAGTTGGCATTTGTTAAGAAAAGTTTCGAAGGGTGCTTCATATAAGGAATCTTTAAATTGTGATTTAAGTGAAGACGAAGAGAAAATGAATAACGAGCTGATTGCCACGGGAATTTTCAACAGCCTCAGGATCCCTGATGCTGTTAAGGACCTTCCGAATTTTGATGGGAATCCTCGTTCTTTATTTGATTTCATAAGCAATGTGGAAGAAATACTTGCTCTTATGCCACATATAAGAAATACTACGTATGAACGAATAATAGTGAGAGCGATTAGAAATAAAGTAGTTGGACAGGCAAATGAAGTCCTAAACATGTATGGAACACCCGTTGATTGGGCTCAGATAAAAGCAAATTTAGTCATACATTATTCTGATAAACGAAATGAGACCAGTCTCATTCGAGATCTTCATCATATTCGTCAAAACCAATTGACAGTAGAAACCTTTTATTCAAAAATCGTAGATATTTTATCTGCTATGACAAATCATATAAAAGTACATGAAATCGATGCTAATGTTATTCTAGCCAAACAATCTCTTTATCAGGAGATGTGCCTAAACACATTTCTGTCTGGGCTAAGAGAGCCTTTAGGTTCTACAATTAGGTCAATGAAGCCCAAAAATTTGGCTGAAGCATTAAGCTTCTGCCTTCAAGAACAAAACTGCCATTATTTTCAGAATCCTCTGCACCAACAACAATTTACACCCACTAAAAAAATTCAAAATAGACTAAGTCAGCCTCCAAATTTTATACAGAGTCCTATCTTTAGAAATCCACAACAGCAATATAATAATAATAGACCTTATATATCTTCTCAATTTCCTATCAATTCACAAATCGAAGCAAACAAACAACCTACATACAATTCATCTCAAAACTATAATCAACCACAACGAAGTAATTTTAGTGCTAGATATAAAAATAATCAACAGCCACAGCTTGAACCTATGGATACACTTAGTGCAAGAACAAATAAAGGTTCCAATATTTCAAACTGGCGAAACAATAATAATCCAAATAATTTACAAAATCAGTGTCACCATATAGAGAGTAATGCAGCTGTCAATAGAACTCCAGTATATCAGAATCATAATTATTATGAGGGTGATTACAATAATTTTCAAGGTGTGTCCACCGAAGACCATCGCAAATATAATCAAGCAAATAATTATTTTCAAGAGACTGGTCTTCAAAATCCTTCTACCAGAAATTTTCAGGAGAATCAAGACTATTTCTCTCCAGATACTTTCAGTCAAAATCCGTCACTTCAAAATAATCATTTACCGCATAGTTACATACCAAATCTTGATCCTCAAAATCAAATAATTGAAAGCGAAGTCGATGATTCAAATTTTTGATTTCGAGCCTCGGAAACACAATTGGTTATTTAGAAATAAATAATTATAATTCATACATATTACCATATATTAATATCCAAAGTTTGAACAACAAAAACCTCAAGTTTCTCATAGATACCGGAAGTAATAAATCCTTTATCAACCCAGGAATTATTAATAGCAAATATATCAAAATAATAGAGCCTGTTGAGATCAAAACTCTTTTCAATAAACAATTCATAGATCAAAAGATAGATGTAGAAGGTTTAAGAGAATTGAATACAAATAAATTACTGTCTTTCTTAGTTTTCAAATTCCACAATTACTTTGATGGCTTAATTGGTACTGACATGATGAAAAAACTTGGAATAAAAGTAGATCTAAAAAATTCAGTATTAGAATCCGAGGAAGCTAGAGTACCCTTAAGTTATAAGCCCAACCTTATGTCAAAAACATACACAGTGCCTGGTCTATGCAAAGCAGTGTGCTATGTCCCAGTCGACACTGAATTCGGCAATGTATTTATAAGACCAACTTCCATACAGAATGACTTAGTAATACCTGAAGGGATTTACAAGGTAAAAAATTGGTATTCTTTTGTCGAAGTAATCAATACTTCAGATTCATCCAAGACATTCGTAATTGAACAACCGATAAAATCTGAACCATTAAATTCTAATAGTTTTATGGAAATTCATAACCTTTCTATAAATAATACTCAAAACCTACACACATTCAATATATCAGAATTAAACAATACAGATTCTTTAAATACCGAAGAAAAAAATGCGTTACTTAATCTATGTAAAAAATACAGAGATATTTTCTTTGAAGATGGGCAAAATTTATCATTTTCAAATGCTATTAAGCATGCAATTAACACCAAAGATAATATACCAATTTATACTAAGTCGTATCGTTACCCTTATGTTCATAAGGATGAAATCCAAAATCAGGTAAACGAAATGCTTAACCAAAACATCATTCGACCGAGCTTTTCACCTTGGTCCTCTCCAATCTGGTTAGTTCCTAAGAAAAGAGACGCCAATGGAAAAGAAAAATGGCGGTTAGTTATAGACTACCGGAAGTTAAACGAAAAGACAATTGATGATAAATACCCTATACCTAACATCACTGAAATTCTCGACAAATTAGGTAGATCTATTTACTTTACGACACTCGATTTAGCTTCTGGTTTCCACCAAATAGAAGTGAAAAGCGACGATGTTTCAAAAACAGCATTCTCTGTGGACAACGGTCATTACGAGTTCGTTCGTATGCCTTTTGGCCTAAAGAATGCTCCATCGACATTTCAACGTGTCATGGATAATGTTCTTCGAGATCTTCAAGGGAAAATTTGTCTAGTTTACATGGATGACATCATTGTGTTCTCAACATCTCTTCAAGAACACATTGAAAGTTTGAACAAGGTCTTCAAAAATCTTAAGGAAGCCAATCTAAAAATTCAGCTAAAAAAGTCAATTTTTTTTCAAAAAGAAGTTTCCTTTTTGGGACATGTGGTAACTGCTAACGGAGTCAAACCCGACCCTGGAAAAATTGTGGCAATCAAAAAGTACCCCTTACCAAAGACCCAAAGACAAATAAAATCTTTCATTGGACTTCTCGGTTATTACCGAAAGTTTATTCAGGACTTCGCAAAATTGACAAAACCACTAACAGAGTGTCTTCGCAAAGGGAATAGCATAAATCTTAACTCCAGATATATCAATTGTTTCGAAAATTGTAAAGCTTTGTTATGCAATGACCCTATATTGCAATACCCGGATTTTTCAAAGCCTTTCAATCTTACTACGGATGCGAGTAATTTTGCTATAGGTGCAATACTTTCACAAGGACTCGTTGGTTCTGATAAACCGATTTGCTTTGCAAGTCGTACTTTATCGCAATCCGAGCAAGGCTATAGTACAATTGAAAAGGAACTCTTAGCCATAGTTTGGGGTACCAAATATTTTAGGCCATATATTTTTGGACGCAAATTCCAAATAATAACCGACCATAAACCTTTAACCTGGTTGTTTTCATTAAAAGAACCAAATGCAAAGTTACTTCGTTGGAGGTTAAAGTTGGAAGAGTATAACTACGACATTCTGTATAAAAAAGGAACACTAAACTCCAATGCTGACGCTTTATCCCGTATCGAAATAAATGCAAATGAAATTAATCAACCTTTCTCTTCCACCGAAAACGAAAGCATAGACCTTCTATCCATTTTTAATAACATCGATAATAACGAACAGGATTTATTTACAATCCATTCCGCAGAAGAAAATATTGATGACGGAATTCCAATATCGGAACGTCCTTTAAATGAGTTCTCCAATCAAATAGTTCTAAAACAAGTAGATAACAAAATCAGGCCTGATATTCAATTTAAAATACTGTTCAAAAAGAAAAAACGATATATTGTATCTTATAATCAAATTAGAGAAGAAAGCTTTGTTATAAAGATTTTCAAAGAATACATGGCAACTAAACGACTGACAGCAGTTTTAACAGATGACGAAACATTTAGAATAATTCAATCAGTATACACTAAGTATTTTGTCAACAGTCATCTTAAAATAGTTAGATGCACTATCATGTTAAAGGATATAACTAACAGTGATGAACAAGAAAAAATAATTCGGGACTATCATACAACTTCAACCCATAGAGGTATAAACGAAAGTTTGGTTCATCTAAAAAGAGAGTGTTACTTTCCAAACATGAAACATCTGATCACAAAAATCATTAACAACTGCGATATTTGTCATAAATATAAATATGATCGGAAAAGAGAGCGGTTAAAATATGAAATCACGGAAACACCGCTAAAACCTCTGGAAATTCTTCACATAGACATTTTTTCGATTCACAAAGAAAATTTCTTAACAATAGTTGACAAATTTAGCCGATTTTCTAGTGTGTACTTATTAACTGCCAGAAATAGTTTAAATTTAATTCAATCCTTAAAACATTTTTTTTCTCATCATGGAATTCCGCAGAAAATCGTAACTGATAATGGCAGCGAATTTATATCCACCTTATTCAGAAGCTTTTTAGATACGTATAATATAAACCTACACACTATCTGTGCAAAAAGTTCAAACGGAAACTCGCCGGTAGAAAGATTTCACTCTACGTTAATTGAATTAATACGTATTATCAAATCTCAACATAACGACAAACCTATAAGTGAAATTGTTGACGAGGCTGTAATATCTTATAATAACTCAATTCATTCCGCAACTAATCTCACTCCGTTTGAACTGATAAATGGCCACATTACAGATAAGAACATACTTTCAATTAATCAAACAGCTAAATCAGAACAGGAGTATCTTAAAAATCACATTGACGAATACAAGAAGCTAGCAAAATTAGTCCATGAGAAAAACTTAAGCAACAAAACAAAAATTATAGATAAACTTAATGATAATCGAAAAGAACCACCTGAATTTATACCAAACGAAAAAGTATACGAGTTAGATGATAGGCGTAATAAACTAGCTCCTAGGTTTAACGAACACATAGTTGTTAAGAATAATAAAATTACTTTAAATACAAACAAAAGAAAAGTACATAAGCAAAAAGTAAAAAGAAAGCTTAAATATGCCTCTTAAAAAAAAAAAAAAATACACTTTTAGTCGTTCATGCCTAGTATCAACCTAAAAGAAAAAGAAAAAAAAAAAACAAATTTTAATATATGCTTTTGAATCATCCTTTTGTTATAATGTAGATTCTTTCAGAAATATATAAGTTAGGTGAACGCATCTTTAATATTTTTTTTTCCAATCACACATACATATCTAGTTATGTGAACAAATACATTATTTAAAAAAAAAAAATCCTATTTTGCCCTTTATATCCCTTATACTGATGATTTGGTAAACCTTAATTGTGGATAATCCCCTTAGCGAACTCAGCTACCACCAACGACATGAACATAAACTCTTCACATCATTGGTTCATACTAACCGGGGAGGAGTTACATAACCCACTTGTAACAACATAATAACCTAGCAGCATTGTCTCTACAACACCAAAGATCGAGCACCGTTTATTGATAATCCAATAAATGTAAACATGTTTGTCACATCGAAGTGCAGGTGTTCAACGAGAATTATATATACCCATACGTAACCACATCATACCCAGCAGCTTCCACTCATCAACAACAAACAGCAAAAAGATCGAGCAAAGTGTATTCACGATCTCAGCAAAAATGTAAACATGTTTATCTCATCGAAGTGCAGGTGTTCATCAAGCATTACATTTGTACCAACAACATCAACTCAACAACAACCGTCAAAAGATCGAGCACCGTTTTTGATAATTGCATGTAAACATGTTTATCTCAGAGCTGGTGTTCACCGAGCTGCTTAAACCAAGTTAACGAAAACATGTTTACATCCTTTAAGTGCCAGATGTTCAAGAGCGATCGAGCTTACCGCTAATTCAAAGCTTCATTTTTTGTTTACATCGATCATAATGAAGCCAAGATCATTAGTTATGCTTTTGGTATAAAAAGAATATTTTAATGGTAGGAGAAGTCAGTTTTTTGATTAATTTTGAATAAACCACATCTGTGGACCTAATAAAGATTTAAAGTTTTTTATTTATAATTATTTATTGTTAAAAGTCTTTAACTCCTGCAATGTTATTTTCACCTCTGAAAACTCTGGAATGTAAATGTATTAACACCTTAACTGTAATATCCTGCAACAAGGATGACATTTTCTTTAATGTTTGCGATTGGTTTGACATAATTTATTCATTTGGTGCCGCCAATGTCACTTTATATAAAGTGCAAATCCTTTATTGTATGCGCCATTCCTGGTGTCACAACCCACACGCTAAGAAGAAATTGAAAATCCTTCTTGCGTCTTCATTTTCGCGTTTTCATTCGTCCATTTCGTTTTTGCTCTTCAATCGAGAAGACAAACGGAAAAACATTGTGAGGTTTTTGGTATGCAAATTTCTTGGGACGGATATTAACAACGATGATGGGATCCATTTATTCCATTCTGTTGGAGGAAATCGTAACTTGAAGATTTTATTATCTGTTTGGGAGCAATAACTTTTATGGTCCGATTTGTATGATAGAAGAGCAGGAGCAAGGGTGATGGGCTAAGAGCCAAAAGGAGTGAATATAATTTTCGGCTTCATTTAACTAAGATCGAGTAGGGGAAGGAGTTGTGAAATCTATTTTTTTTTAAAACTAGCACTTGATAATAAAAGATATCAATTGAAATAAAAGCCTGAATCTTGTAAAGGGATTTAAGAAGACATTTTTGGAAGTAGATTTCAAATTTAAATGAAAATTTGTATACAAAGATTTCGAAGCAATTCTCTAACATCGTAAGAATATATATAATTATGTATAGGAACAAGAACTACAATCATTTAGAAGTCTTCAACACTAGTGCTTCTTAAATAATAGTGATTTTCATGAGAGTAGGGCAGATCGGGGGTATTTGGACCACGGGGCAAGTAGAAACACTTGAAAAAAGTAATGCACGAACATTCAGGGAGACAAAAGGGTCTTTCGCAAACGAGGCCGTATGAAATTGATTAAAGTTGTATTGTAATAGCATATAAACAATAAAAATAATAATTTCACAAAATTTGTAGCTATATGATGATAAATGTCGTTAAAATACATAAAAAAATAGAAATAATCGCAATAAATCTTAAATCATTTTATTTAGTATGCAATAAATATATTCATCAAACTAGATGTAGATGTAGTGTAAGTTGGACCAGGTAAACAAATTGATTTGAATAAAAGTGAAATCAATTATTATTTTTAAATAATATTTTCGTAAAAAATGTTTCAAAATAAAAATTATCATTAAAATTACGTATTTTAAATTCTTAATTTTAGTTATAGACTTTAATAAAATTTTGTCGAAAAAGGAATATTTTATCTTAATTGATTTTTTTTTTTGCATAATGCAGTTCCTTATTCAACCAACTCCCTACACTGTTCCAACTTATCCCCACCAATGTGGCATAGTTAGACCAATTTGACTCTCTTTATAAGTGAATTTAAGCCCTTGGTCTGATTTCCTATACTCTGGTCTAACTTACCATACCAATGGGGCAGGTTGAACCATTTTGAATTGCTTTATTTAAAACAACAGCATTCTTTTTAACAAATTAAATTTTGTCGGAAAAGTAATGATCTCTCTTATCTAACTTTCTTTACCAAAAGTTCAAGTTTTAGCATTTCGACTTGTTCGCTTTTAAAACAACACAATAAATTAAATGATAAATACAAAAAATTTGACACAAAAGTATTGTTTTAGCATTTGGTCCAACCTACCCCATACCCAGTTCCAGCTTGCCCTACAAATAGGACAAGTTGGAACATTTTAATGCTTTATTTGAAACAACTTCATTTATTGAACGCGCTTTAAGTATTTAATTTAAGATAACTGCATTTAGTTCTGCACACAAAGTCTTGCTCGATCACTCTCATCCTAAGTAGGTACTTGGTAAAGTGGTTTTATTGGAGGTCTGGTTTAATTTGTGTGTCAAAAAAAACGATTTTTGTCAATAGCGACCAAACACTTTGATTAGTTTTTTAATGAATTGAGTTTTAATATTTCAAATTTAGAAACTTATCCAATTGTATTGTATTCGTATAACATCACATTCACTCAACTAATTTGTCTTTAATAATACGAATCAAATAATTCCCATCAAACTCAATAAGCCATCATGACAAATTAACATGCCACGTTGAGTAGCTAAGATTATTTTTCACTTATATTTTTATTGACAATGACAAATTATTCATAAGTTCCGTTTTCTGACAGTATTACAAATACCTTTCATCGTTGGTTATTAATTTTTTTTTCTTCTGTTCATCATAAATACCAAGAATTACACAATACCCTATTCATTTGCCTTTTACCACAAACACACACATGTCACCCGACAAATATGACAAAAGGACAAAAGGATTTTCTAGAAAATATTTTCATATTCTTGCCAAAAAGCTGTTATCTTGCAAAATGATTTTGCCTCTGTTATTTTAATTAATAACTTCCACCGGATACAACATAAATTTTGAATAGCTTGACAAGTGTATATTATACACTGACCATAAGCCAATACTTATAGCCCTCCCTTTACAACCTCAATCGAAGGAAGCAGTTTGTTGGTGGCAATATAAAGATTATAATTTGTTTTATCCTCAAAAAAAAAAAAAAAAAAAAATTAGGAAGCCGATTTGGATTTAGTATTAAATACAAAGAAAACATGAATCTTTGGAAAAACGACAACAACACAAAATCGTTTAATTCCATTTTCTGTTAATGTCCTTGATAATATCAGATGACAGAAGTTGTTATAAATGGGGTGTTTTCACGATTCGAATGGTCAAAAACAAACCCCTGAAGAAATAGACTTTCAGCTAACAGAAGAAATAAATAAACATGAAATAAGCCAGTTGGTCTTTATATAGGGTGGGTGGGTATTTAAATATTCTGTAATATTTCTTATAAGCAGAGAAAAGACCAAAAATTAATAAGGTATATTTACTTGTTTATGCAAACAATATTTGTGAGATGGCTTTCTAAAGAAATTATCATTTTTATTAAAGTTGATAGGCAAAAGTATTAAAATTAAATAAACAAAAACACAACACGTTTTAGTAAATTTTATAACTTTTGTGACATGTCTATGTATTACATAGAGAAAAAATTGTTTCATCCAAACCTAAACATGGGGTTGGTTGTAACAATAATAATAAAATTTGAAATTTTGTCGTAAAAAACTATAAGAGAACAAAAACGCCATGTTATAATACATCATTTATTATGTTCCAAAGTAAACCATCTTTATTTTTATTTTGTATTGAGCTTGAATAATATCAACATTTTTAGGAATATTTGTTTCGAAAGTTTTGCTAGAATATAATCATTTATAATTATATCGTAAATTTTTTTTTTGGCTCAACCAGCTCAACCAGTAAATACTTACTCTTTCACTTCAACAGAAATAGCAACAAAATGAGAATTGTTAATGTTAAAAATATTATAATTGTATCGTCGTCCTTCAATGAAAACATCTCAAGTTCATTTTAAACGTTTGAAGATATTTGGAAATGAAGTTGGAAATATACGTGAAGTTGATTGCAATTTAAGAGATTTCAATATCTGTACACAAATTACGTATTTAATTAAAAAAAAAAATAAAAAAAATTTTACTTAGGGAGTTTTTATTGTATGATGCAGTTATGACCCTACTGACTTGTAAATAATTCTGAATTACAATTCTTATGAGCTTAAAATGTATAATAGCTTTTCTCATATTTAAGTTGTTAATTCTTTAAAATCTGGGTTCCAATTTCCGAGTAATTCCATAATTTCTGGAAGTTCATTTAATTTTTATATTATTCCTGAAACACCCTGTAGTATCGTTTATTGAAAATGTGTCAAGAATGTTATCCTCTATAGTCCCTAATCCCTATAGTGAGAGGATTATGGTCGATCAGACGTTTACATTAGGTAACTTTTTTAAGCATACGAAACAGTGATGTGCAAAAATGTGTGTTCAATTCTTTTTCCGCTGTCTTATGTGTCAGATTTCGATTGTTTTACCTGCGCACAAGTATATATTTGACACAAAAACCTGACCAAAATTAGATTTGCCTCCTTATGATATTTCATATGAAACTTAAAAAATTATCCGCAAAAATCCACAAACTTTTATTTTTCCACAATAAACTAGGACACTTCTTCTTTCTCATCGTTGAAAATAAATGTTCCTAATTATACCTACAATTAATATAAAAATCGTACTAGAAATTGTTTTAAATTGCCTAGAGAAGGCAAACATTTTAATAAACGTGCGACTAACTGTGTTGAACACAAATTATAATTATTTAAATTAGGTGCAACTTTTCCCAGAAAATTTTCATCATTATAAATAAACGCAAAACTATTCAAAATTGAAAACGCTTTCTTCGCAAAGCGTTCAATAAAAGGTACCGGAAAGTAATTTTTTGACCTTTTTTCAAACCTTTGTCATTATTTATTCGTAATTAAAATAAAATGCACACTGGGTCGCACGAACTTGCTCTTGTAGCGAACTATGGGACTAAAAAAATTTTAATTTACTAAACTCTTGGAAAGTTCGAAAAATATCAAAAAATAGCCTAAAAGTGAGATCAAGTTGTATGACAGCTATCATTAAACGGTTGTTTAGCAAAAAAAAAAAAAAAAAAACTGTTAATGTCATCTTGTGTTAAATTTCAAATTTGAAACCTATACCGAATTTTAGAGGAATCGGATCAGCCGTTATCAAGTTATGGTCAATTTTTTAAAGGATCGTTAACAGCAAATCTCCATTATGTGCATTTTTAGCAAAAAAAAACTGAAATGGAGTTATTTTAAGAGCACTCCAAATATAACGTTCACAAAGTTTTATCAAAATCGTTAGAGCCATTTTCAAGAAAAATTGTAAAAACTAAAACCGTTATATGGGAGGTACCCGTTATAGCCGGGCTAAAACAAAAATTCAATTTTGTCCTCTAGGGAATCATCAAAAAGTACTACACACGAAGTTTAAAGAAAATCCTTCCAAGCGATAGCTCGGTGAACATACAACCGAACATCCGCACAGACAGACCGACGGATGGCATGACGTATCCTACTTTTTTCGTCTTCTCTATCATCGTAATGTCAGGTTTGATTAAAACCTCGATTTTTTTTTTTAACTCGAAACCAATACTTGAACTATTGAGCAAGTAAAAATAAGTACAATCCAATAAGTTAACTGATTCTGCTGAACAAACTTGTCAATGGATTTTTCATCGAAAGAATGGCTATAAAATTATCATCTTAATATTTATCAAAACAAGAAAACTTTACCAAAACATAGAAATATATTATATAAAAGGTTGTTTCTGTTTTTTTTTTGTACCAAATGTTCCTTTGGTCTCGACACACCTTTAGGAACAAAGTTCGATACTTGGATGACTTAATGAAGCTTGGCCTTACAAAAAAATACTTCTGAACAAGTCAAATAAAAACAAAAACTATAAGATATCATTTGTCAAAGTCAATTTTTGTTAACAAAATTTTTCAACCCAAATAGCAGGTATTCGTTGTATAAGTGGAAAAAAAGCTGTCCTTTATGCTTAGTATTTTAATTGTTTCTTTATCAGGCTATTAGTTAATTTAGTAAACTGACAAATTTAGAGGACAAACCAAAAAGAAATGTACTAGAACGAATTTGCAGAAACAACCTTCCGAAGCAGAAAATCCAAATCATTTAAAGTTTAAAGTTATGAGTTAACTCAAGATCTTAAAACTTAAACTGACTGACAAAAATGTTTTCATCAGAGTTAAGTCGAGTTTAATCTATGCTCTGAAAAAATTAGGCCTCAGTCAAACAAACAAAAGAAAATATTTTGGCATCAAAAGAAATTATTATAGTTGTCTCACTTCAGTAATGATTTGGTGTGGGGAGTATTGAACCATGGTGTAAAATCTTTCCTATGTGGTTTTTCATTGGAAATTTCAGATATTTCTTTAAGATTTTAGATTTTTGTTGCCGAATGAAACGCAAAAACTTTTTTTTTGTTTTATAGTTGTCATTTTATGCTTGATCATTTATAAATTGGCAAGAGGGAGACAAACTGAGTTCGCACTAATTTGAAAAGTTGACAGTCTCACACATTGTTGCTTATGTGAAAGTAGATAACAAAATCTCACTTCAAATCAAGATATTTCAAGATTTTGATCTAGACGAAATCTAGATTTGATTTTTTTTGACAAATGAAAGGCAAAATCTAAAAAAGATGGGAAAAAATATATCTATGTAGATCAATAAAAAAAACAATTTTTGTGACCAATGAAAAATCACATTATATTACGAACAAGTTTTAGAAACGAGTGCAAAAGTGTATCAAGAAGAAGTGCTGGAGTGAGTGGTTAAAGCATTATTATTTTTAATGGAGAAAAATTTGCTTTTCAAGAGGACTTTACCCCCTTACACAAGAGTATGAATTGGAATTTATGTATTCAAAATAAAATTTAAATTCGCCACTAAATGCGAATTGGCCAACTTATTTTACAGCAGCAGAAGATTGGGAGAAGAAGTTTCCGTTTAGTAGTTCAAATATAATTCCATTTCTGAATTTCTGAAAAATAAATAAATAATCATTAAAAGGACCTGTAAGGGAAAAAATATCATCTTAATCGTTAAAGCCGATTTAAGAGATATGGAGCATTAAATTACTGCCCGTAAATACTTTCTAATTGAAATTACTTTAAATTTAAATTATATGTACTTTAAAAACAACAAATACTAAATTTGGAGAAAATTTCCAATGGATTGAAGCTTTAAAAACAAAGTTAGTTATTTGTTGAATTTATAACTTTGTAAACATCTGGTTTATGTGGCTCAAAATCACATCAGAGAAAAAAAAAAAACAAAATATTTCTGATGAGTGTTTTTGCACAGCACTTTACATTCCGGTGTCTTACTTTTATTTATGTATTTTAGTACAGGTATTTTTATTTTTCCAACTAAGCTCACTCAAAAATTCTGCTACTCACTATACCAAGGACTTGTGTGTGTGGACATGCGGCATGTGATTAGCATGATTTATTAGCCAAAAAAAGAATATAAAGTTCATACTCAAAAGGGTAGGTTCAACTTGGTCACATAAAGTCTTTTTGGTGGGAGTTTTTGTTTATGTCGCTTTTGAGAATTTGATTTTTATAACTAATATTACTTATTGGTCTTCAGTAGGTTAGACGTATCTATAATAATTTATTACCTTAAGTTTTTTTTTTTTGAATTGAAGTAAATCAGCTTTTAGTGACATGTCTTCAATGGCTGGTTTTAATAATGCTCTATAAAACATCATTCCAATGCATGTTGGGGAAAGTTTTTCAGTTAAAGATTCTACCATGTCTAGGAGCAACTTTTCTTTTTGGTTTTTAGAGGAAATTTTAACGAAGAACAATGAAAAATTCAAAAATGTATATACCCTCTTATAAAACTGTATTATATTGAGTTCATAATGAATTTATTCCTTCTGGGTTTTTCAAGCAATCATAATTATATTACGATTTAAAAATAAATCCGTCGGAAATGATGAGGAAAATGATTGTTGTATATATTATTGCATCCCAAGGGTATTTTCGATATTGGTTTGTTTGTATTCGAAGCCATTAAATTGACATTAACGATTGATAAGGTTTCTTTTGTTTATTTTTTCTATCGGAAATAATTGATTAGAAAAGTTTAAATATGAAAATATATATAGGACACCATATTTAAATTAATATAAATATTTAAATTGGTTTATTTTCGTACCACGGTATTTATGTATTATAAAAATTCATCTATTTTTGTGTATTCGTGGTGAAAGTTGTATAATTAAGATCTTTAGAGTTGAAACCTTTCGACGAATCGAAACAACATCAGGAGCAGTAAAAGAAAAAACTTATTTGGCTTCAATGGACATTATTAAAATATTGTTTTTATCTAGGTTGTCAAAGAACTTGCTAAAGACAACATTTTGAACTACAAAAACAATTCAATTAAATTTCGGATTTTATATCTTAAATTCTTCTACCAGAAAAACAGTTATGAACTATCAATTCCGTACAACCATTACTCAAACTAAAAGAATTCATCTTACAATAACACCATCTCCATTAAAAATAATAAAAAAAACTATTATATCTGACAAAAGCCACGAATGAAGTGTAAACCCACAAAACATCCTTAATTGATGAAAATTAAAAAAAAAAAACTGTCGTAGGTCATTTCTACGAGTGCAAAAACTTTCCACCTAAATGTGTATTCCACTACGACAGATCTCGAACACAATTATTATTATCCTTGTCCTTTCAAGAGAACGCAGACGACATTTTAACACAATGTTGGATAAGAAATGAAATTGTCATTTAAGAAAAAAAAAAAAAAAAAAAAAACACTTTAAAGGACATTTTCAATGCAACACAAGGAAGAAAAAAAATCAAATAAAGTTGAAATCCTTTTCCGCAAAAGTTTGTTCTTCCTTCTAAGTTTTCATAGTGAGATTTAAATCAGAATTAAATTTGTCATCCAAATTAAAATTGAAAAAAAAAAAAAAATAATAATTCTCACAAAAAACTTTCGACGGAAACAGGGAATTTTACTTTATTCTATTTTTTTTTTGTTTCTTTATAATTCTATCAGAATTAATTGCCTTACGCCGCCTGTAACATAAAATTATAATTATCATCATTGCGCGAGAAAATTTTTAATTCATTCTTTTGATTTTTGCTATAACTAGCTTTTTTCATCTTCCTTCTGACTGTCTTCTATTTTAATTTTATCCTTGATTAAAAATATATCATCGATATCTGGAATGAAAGACAAGAAGAAGTATATCTGTTGGATCCTTGTATAAAATTTTCAATCATTGAAGTTGAAGGAGCCGAATAACTCTGTCGACACAACGGAATTCTATTGGAAGGATTTATTAAATACCTCGTTCAGATTTATTGGATCACCGAACAATAATAATATACAAGTGAGGAATATAGCAGAAGAGATGTTCATTAATTAAAGAAATTTTTCAATTGAAATGATTTCTTATTGATTTTAAGGACGAAAGTAAAAAAGGAATAGAACATTGAAAAACAATTTTTAAATTTAAAGAGTAAATGATTTTCTAAACTAATTTTATGCCAAAAGAAAGTCCTTATTATTTTTAATTTGCAAATTAAGAAGAAGAAATAAATATTTTGAAAGTACTTCGTTTAAGCATCTAAAGAAAAAAAAAATACAGGAAGTCTTTTCTATAAAGAACTTTCGGCACTACAACAATATTTACTTGAAGAACTTAGTTTATTTTAAGATATTTGTCTTCCTTTTTGAAGAGGAAAGGCGGAAATTTGAAAGTTTATTATTCTTGTAATGAGATGCAGGAAGGAAAAGGATGCTATACTGTTGACCGAAATCATTATTATTTTAAAGGATGGTATTTTGCAGAAATTAGAAAAGTTGATTTAAATTTACTTGTGTCTTTTTATAATATGTACTTTATGCATTTTGTTCATCCTTAACTTGCATATTTAACTTTAAGTAGTTTTTAATTAATAAATTTAAGAATTTATTATTATTCGTGACTGATTTAAATTAAAAATATCGTATTTGAATTAAGTATAAGAATTCAACAATAAGATAATTTTTAAATAAATTTAACTAAATATGTTGTACCTTTCAGCGGACGGATATACATATTTGAATTGAACTTAAACATGTTCAGTAGGAGAATTAAGTAGTGCAAGTAACCCTGCCTTTACTTTGAAATGTAGTTTAAAATCCATTTCTGGGGGAAAATATTAAAGGGGCATATTCATAGACAATGTTTAAGTTATTTTTAAGAAAGACTTGAGTTCATTCTATTCGAATAAATTTTTTTTAAACACAGTCTAAGAAAAAAAATAGAGATTAAAAAGAACTTTAAATATGCACCAAAGTGTTTTTCGAATAAACATGAGATTATAAATAGACACTAGATCAGGCACTACTAAAAGAGCCTGATAATCGGCTTAGTCGCCATGAAATGGCTATATTTTTTCCTGCCGGCAGGTTCTTGTTGATTTATTCAACAAACAAAACTGCCACATTTGGAGTGAAGCTAATCCTCAAGTGTATGTCGAAACACTGTTTGGTGCGCTTTATGGGCTGGTGGAATCATTGGTCCTTACTTCTTCAAAAACGATGATGGCCACAACGTTACAGTCAATGGTGATCGGTATAGAGCCATGACTACTAACTTTTTCATTCCTGAATTGAACAATCATGATGTCCAGGAGCTGTGGTTCCAACAAGACGGCGCAACATGTCACACAGCTCGTGCCACAATCGATTTATTGAAAGACACGTTTGGTGACCGCCTAATTTCACGTTTTGGACCTGTGAATTGGCCTATAAGATCTTGTGATTTAACAGCGCTAGACTATTTTCTGTGGAGTTATGTAAAGTCATTGGGATATGCGGATAAGCCACAAACAACATTCGCCGTGTTGTTGCCGATATATGGCCACAAATGTTGGAAAAAGTCATCGAAAATTGGACGTCCAAATTGGACTGTATCCGAGCCAGCCGTGGCAGTCATATGCCAGAAATCGTATTTAAAATGTAATGCCACAAGATTATCTTTCGAATAAATAAAAAATCATGTCAATCGAATATTCCATCGTTGTTTTATTGCAATTTAAAGTTCTATACCTCTAAAAAAAACACCCTTTACCATTAGTGCTGGAATTGCGTAGTGCGAGTAACCTTATAGCTAAGTACTATCACGGTATCAACAAATAGCAAAGATTTCAAGTCCAGAAAAAACAAATTCAAATGAAGAAGTGAATAAAAATGAGGTAAAAGATAGACGAGCACCACTAAAGAATTCTGATGATCGGCTTGAACGCTGTGAAAATATCCATTGTTCCTGGTTAATTCTCATACTTTTATATTTAAATTTTTAGCTGTAATGAATTTCTGATGTGATAAATATTATTTCAGTGAGACTGAAACGATATTTTATATGTTTTCTGATCAAAATCTTACGTGTGATTGTGTTTACCATTATTATAATCAATTGATTTATCTTTTTTAAAGTGAATCTACAACCGTTTTTTTTGCAAACCCTGGCTGCCTCTTTATCATAGAAAAGGGGAAACATCTTGTTCCTGGAAAATAGATATCTTTTGGCTTTGGGTATTAGAAAGAAGAATGTAAAAGAGTTTTTCAATAGTGGCCTAGGTGTAAAAATCGAATGTAGAAAAACTAAGCATGCTATGTGTTGTTTGGACTACTGAGAAGGTAAACATTCAAAAAGTCTCCAGGTCGCAATAGGGTGAGGGGGCCTTTAAATATCTCTTTTTTTAGTTTTTCGCTTATAACTCAGAAATCGTTGATCCTAACGAAAAAAAAATTAAGTACAAAATTAAAGCTGAGAAAATTATCCACATAAAATGTACAAAAATGTTTAGGTATCTTTAACAGTTTCTGAATAATAAGCCTTCGGAGATCGCTAATAATGTGAACCAAAATTCAATAACAATGATCGAAAACAATAAGTAAAACTATTTCAAATACATTTTTTTTGTGACAAAATCTTCTTACCTGTTTTTTTTTTTATTTTTAGCAAAACTTGGAAATTTAAAAACCTGCTTCGGAGAAGATTTTAAGTAATTATTTTGTAGTTATGAATTCGTCATGGATTCGTTGCTGATAACTAAGCTTATTAACTTTGAACTTCCTGTGAACTTCAGCAATTAACTCAGTAAATGATTCCATGTAAAGTAATAGTTACTACTCAATCAAATTAACAAAACAATCTTTAATTTAATTCAATTCCATTTGAATAAATACAACGGTAGATAATTTCAAATGAACTCTATCTTCAAATAATTTTCCATAACGCTGTTAATTTCAAACTGGTAACGCAAAACCATGCAACACAAATAAATGAACTTTCTCATTTGCATTCCTTCTCTAACGTAACATTCAGACATAACAGAAAAAAAATATAAAGGTAAAATAAAACATTCCTCTGTTAGGTAAGTATACTCCCGGAAACGGTGTTACCTATCCATTTCTACCATCACAGAGCTTTACAGCGCAAAATGCTCGTACTCCAACACTTTATTAGCATCACCATGGAATTGTGCAATGTAAGTGGATAGCAAAAATGAGCTTACCAATTTACCATTCAGAGAGTAGTGCATACTTTTTTCAAATAGAGTACTGAAAAAAAAAAAATAAGGAGAAACTCAAATGTCGATTCGATATGAATTTAGAGCAATACAAAGGAGGGAGGGTAAAAAAACAACTACAACAACAAAGATCAGTTACTTCTTGTGTCCTGTCCAGCATCCTGGTCGTTTAGTGCTGTATAAATTTAAAGTGCAATTCTGTTAATTACAATCCAATTGGTTTCTTTTTTTTTTAATTTTGTGTTTGCTGTTACTTGAGTATACGTGTTTTACAAACGATAGAATTGTCTCTTTTCATTACATCATCATCATTGCTATAGCAAAAGAGGAGAAACGACGGAAAAGTCCTTTTAACTTAATTGGAATGAAGAAACCTTTTAATATGTTTTTTTGAAAATTGAATTCATCATAATTGTAAAGAAATAAATTGACATTACATACTTCAGTAAAAATAAAGTGAAATATGAGAAGTTGGTTACTGCGAAAAAAAAAGTTTTTTATTTGACCAATTATATCGTGATCTTGCCTATAATCTCGCACCCTCTCAACGTAAGTTTCAATTTATTTATTTCAAACCCTAACTTGATAGAAAACTAGCCTAAGAGTCAAGAGTGTAAGCCTCTTAAGCATTGGTTCAATTAGCCTTCTGCATCATAGTACATGCTAAGAAGGCGAGATTGAAGAAACTCCAAAGAAAACCACTTTCTTATTATGAGCCAATTCTATCATACCAACTCTTTAATTAGTGAAAGCTTTGAAAGCACTGAAATATTAAAAGGCTAACAAATCCTACGATATGACTTTGGCCAAACAAACTCAGTAATATGTTGTCTGATGGATCAAAGAAATACTTGAGAAGATGTACTTCTTTAAGGAACTAGAAGAACTTTAAGACATTTTTAGAACAACTTACTAAAATTTGCAAATGCTTCTGGTTTTTCAGTACAGGTTAACAGTATGGAAGTTTAAAATCTCTGGGTATCTTTGATCTAAGTGTGACGGAAACGAGATCAACTGAAGTCCCACTAACCTAAACTAACCTAACATAACCTTTGCCCTCTGGTCGAATTTCCTATATAGCGTTCACAAAGTTTTAGTTTTTCGTTAAAGCCGTTTTCGAGAAAATTTGGAAAAACTAAAACCGTTATATCGGAGGTAACCGTTATAGCCGAGATAAAACAAAAATTCAATTTTTTCCTTAAATAACAATCACCAAAAAGTACTACACACGAAGTTTCAAGAACATTTGTCCATCTGTTTAGGCTGTAGCTCGGTGAACATTATTCCGAACATCCGCACATTCGCACGTCCGCACAGACAGACCGACGGACGGCATGACTAAACCTACTTTTTTGGGCTTCTCTATCATCGTAATGTCAAATTAAAATCTAGATTTTTTTACACGAAACCAATACTTGCCCTATTGAGCAAGTAAAAAAAAATTAATTGAGCAGGTTGAAAAACAAAAATCGAAATCAAATATAGCTAGTTAGCTGATCTGCAAAGTTAGATTTTTTTCTAAAATGACATCGGAAAACACATATCAAAAACAGCAATAGAACTTCAATGTTTAAAAAAACATAAAAACATATTGTGCAATATATAAGCCTTCCTATCAAGATATTCGCTACTGAAACACATAATAATAGGTTTGTTTTTCCTGCCAATCCGATTTGACCCACATGGTTAGAGAAATGGCTATTTTATATTGTACCAACAGAACAAAAGCACATTTGTTTTAATTTAAATTTAATTTAAAACATCTTTCACAAATTCCATATAAAACAATTAAAACTTAAATTCATTCAATAAATTTTAAAAAAAAAATCTCAATAATAGATTTTCCTCAAATTTTATTATACCAATAAATAAACCAAACAGATTCCAATCTTAAAATTTAATCTGTAAGCCAAAAATAAAAAAAAAAAAACATAACAAATGACACATCAACTAATCACAACAACACAATATCCTTGTAAAATTTTACACAAAAAATCACTTCCCCATCGTCATCGTTACCATTCTTTATACAAAATCACATCAGAGAGAACCATTAAAATCGACATAATATCCCTAAACATAACATAACATTACAAAATATACAACAAATTTTTTTTTCTTCTTCAACATAATTTTATCTCTGTTCGATCGTGCACATTGAATTCCCATTTCGATTTGAAAAAGTACACCATTTTCCAAACAATTCACCCTCCATCCCTTAAAAAAAAAACTGTTTCATGTGCGCCCCATAAATTTCTAAGCACTCAGTTACAACGCCCAAAGGAGGACTTCCTCCAGTCAGACATTAAGCACAAACGTTTTCGATGATTTATGAACATTCTACGATGAATGAAGTGTAGGCCACGAGGAAAGTGTTGTTGGCCCTTTTCTCCATTTATTCACTACCAAATCCAACCACACCAATGTGCTTTTTCTTAAATAAAAAAAAATGGCAGTTCTGAATGACTGTGGGCTTAAAAAAAAAACAAATATTCAACAAAACGTTTGATGGATATGAATTTTTGAATTTTTTTTTTCTTCATTTTTCCATTATAGATACATATAAATTAATGCATCGATCCGTTTATGTATATGTGTGGTGCCAAATGAAAAAAAATATGTCCTCATGGCCCACGGGTGGTACTGGGAATATATTTTCTAACAAAAAGTCCTTCGGATGTGCTCGAGTTAATACAAGAAAGGCCTTGTTTCTTAATTTTTTTTTGTTGATGTTCAAAAAAATCTTCTTTAACGGTCCCATTAGTGTCGGGATGTGGTGGCTTTTGAAATCATTGTAATCTACTGCTCGTTCCTTAATTTTTCCACATGTTTCTTTTTTTTTGTAATGGTACAAGTATTGCAATTGTGAAAATTTGTAAGCTTTTTGATTATGATTATTTGTATGTCTACAATGCGATTCGCTTAAGATGCGACATTAAATTTGAGTATATACAGGTCGATTTTCAGATGATATCAGTGAAAAAAAGAATAGCATTTATCCAAAAAAATTTTCACTTTATTGTAATTTATATGTAAATACGTATTTTTTTCGACAGTCATAGAAGCAAATTAATTAGTTATTTTTTTTTTTAATTTAGCAATTTGCTTTAAAATGACATTCAGTCGTTATGACATATTTTGCTTTAAATGAATATTTTGGCTTATTTCACATATTTGAACAATAAATGCATATTTTTCGTTCATATTTCAACAAACGAAATTTTTCAAGTGTAAGCATAGATTAACGGAAATGCAAACAGGCTCTATTTTTATCTGCCACAATTTTCCAACACTAAATACAATTTTAAACAATCCACTTAATTATATAAAATTTAAAAAAAAATTAATTCATTAATTCGATTTTTTTTTTTTTTTAAGTTTTGAAAATTAATTTTTCAAAAAACTATTCACTAAAACAACTTTACTTACAAATGAAATAAAAGAAGACTTTTTTGGATTTTCAAAAAGCTTTAAGTAAGTTTTAACATTGTTTTAAAAAATTTATTTTTTCTAATTTAAGTAAAATTTTTTTTAAAAATAGCCTTTCCAGCCTAAACGGGATGAAAAAATAAGATTTTTTTCTTATCTTATCGCTCTAGCTTTTTGGTGCACCTTATACCGATCACCCTGTATAGTAGGTATAGGCAAGATTCAGCGAAGGAACAAGGAAGTACTGTACTGAAAATTTGTATCTTTAATTTTCTAATGACCAGTTGTACAATCGCGGTTCAATTATTTTTCCCACCGATTTTGACAGATTTGCTATGGAATACAGTAATTTAAAAATGTGAACCACGTTGAACCACTATTGTATAAGTTGTTTTATTAATTTATATAAATATGAAAAATCAATTTAAAAAACTAAATCGAAAAAAAATTAATATAGCTAAATACATATAATCGGCTTTATCTAAGAGTAATTCTCTCAAAATAAAAAGCACGACATGGGTCGGACAAACTCGTCCTTGTGGTAAGTTACATAAGAGCTTATAAGAACCTTCCACGAAATTTGTTCTTAATTTCTTTAATTAAATAAGAATTAATTTAAAAAAAAATAATAAAAGTAAATAACTTTAAAAATCAATAATAACGAACCAGAGGTTTTCCGAGAAAATCGTGGTATGTTTTATTATAACATATTATTTTTTTTCCAAAATCTTTTAAACAATTTTTTTTTTTAAATCGAATTTTTTCAAACAACTTTTTTTAAATATTTTAATGAAAAATTTGAGTATGCCAATTTCAAAAAAATAATAATTTTCATTCGAAAAATAAGTTTCAAAACTAAATTTTCATAAATAAAATTTGTTTAATTAAAATAATTTTTATTTAGAAACGCTTTGATAAAATTATATTAGAAATAAAATTTGGTTGAGATCCAATGAGTCGTTAACGAGGAAGTCAAAATTAAAAAAAAAAAAGTTATATGGCTGGCAAGTATTCCGTTTTAAAGGAACAACTATAATAAAGAATCCGAAAAAAAGTAGGTCTGGAAATTCTGTCTATGTATGTCTGTCTGTCATTCTCACCTACAGCCTAAACGGCCGTCAGGAGATTTTTGGAATTTTTATTCTAGGCCTAAAAATAACGCTACCTCGGTAATCGGAAACGGTTCTAACGATTTTGATAAAATTTGACATGAGTGATACGGCACTGAAAGCCTTTTAGGCGGTTAAAAAATTCCAAAAAAAACTCCTGACGGCCGTTTAGGCTGCAGGTGAGAATGACAGACAGACATACATAGACAGAATTTCCAGACCCACTTTTTTTTCGACTTCTTTATCATCGTTATGTCAAGTTTGATTGTTCTCAAAACTTTCTTTTTGCAAGAATCAAAGACTTGCCATATAGTACCTATAATCGAAAGTAAAATGGAGGATTCCACAAACAAAACTTGCTAGGAAAGGTGGACCTGACAGTAACGGTGTAATGTTGTAACAAAGGGTTTAATAAAGGGTTTGAAAGACAAAAAAAATCGTCTTCTGTAAGAAATCGGTCTATTTCAATTATAAATCAACCGTCGAAAGAACAAGCAGACAAAAAGGCTAAATTTTTGAACTTTTTGTGTTCAATTTAGTGGTGGGGTAAGTTGTAACACTTTTCTGCGGGGCAAGATGAATAACCATGCAAAAACTGATCCCCTAAAGATGCAAAGGTTCGGTACCCTTTCACCAGTATATACATTTAACCTATATTATAGTTTCCAACTAATTGGAAATCTCTTCAGGTGTGCAATGTCAAGTCCGTGCTTGATATGTTTGTAAAACCAAAAACGGTTCACCACCAACACCACCAGAAAGTTTTATACGTTTAAGGAAGTCGTTGTCAACTCATAAGTTCGTTTGGTAAAAATAAAAATAAATGAGGACTTGTGGCGTGGTAATCTTGACAGGATCTGAGTCCCTGAATAAAACGTTTTCTAACCGATCCCCAGGACTAACCCTAAAAAATAAAACTTTTGTTTAAATCCTCTGATTCGATATTTTAAGTAAATTCATACGACTTATGAAGTCTCATTTATTTTTAATTCAATTTTCAGTTTTTAATAAATAAAAAATGAAAACGAAAATATTAGGAAATAGGCGTCTATATATGAAATAACAGTGCTATGGTGGGTGTGAAACCGACAAATACATATACGTCCATTGGGACTATTGTAATCATCCCAACGTATGTATATTCACAGTAGAAAATCGTGTCAAGCATGCAAGGATATCATTTGCGAATTTCTCCACAATATGAACTTCTAACACACCAGGCTCGAGTCCCTGATGAATTCGCAGTATTAGAATGCATTTGGTAGAGCGATGATGATGATGATGATGATGATAAACAAAGAGAATCAAAAGCATGCGTTAAAAATGTTTCCAGAACCCAAACAAAATATGTCCATAGAATGACCCAATTTCTACCGGAAGCGTCTCTAGCACTGTACGCTGATGTTGAATTCGAAATAGGATAATGGTTTTAAATTTCGATGGTGTGATGAAAGTTTTTTTGGAGTTCCCTCTTTTTATTTATTTTTACAGTCCTTAGAGTGGGCGAGAGAGATTGGGTCTGGCGGGCGTGTCATAAAGAGATTATTTTTTGTCATCATCTGTAGGTGCTTTGCGTTGATTAATGTTGTGGCACTTTCAATCGCCTTAATAACAGCACAGCCCAGCAATTTTGATGAAGAGAATGATGATACAGCAGTGGAGTTGCTTTGGGACATTGCGTCCTTCTTTATTTTGAATTTTTCTTTTTGTGTCCCCAGTTTCAGTCCCGTTATGATAGGTGACACTATATACATTACACGCCAGTCGTTGTGATGGTGATGTAAACGATTTATGGCACCGTTTTTTTTTTTTTACTCGCGAATAATATAGATACGAAAATTTTATTTAATTTTCTTTATCATTTTGGCAAATTGAAAACGAAAAATAACGCGACCAGAAAAAATAATGATAAAAAAAATAAAGAAATAAAATAAATTGGACATTTGGCTCAGTTCATAAACAATAACGACATTTGCAGGATAGGCCATTCTGACAGATGAGGCTATTTTGTTTAAAGTCACAATAACCATACCGTGGCCGGAAATCTATATGGACAACAGTATTCAATGTTCTGTTTTTTTTTTTTTATGGAAAATTAATGCTTTGTCCGCCGTACAATGAACGGAAGTAATCACCATTTTTATTTATATTTTTAATGTTAAAAATACAATTTATTGTACTTAAGTTATTAAAATAATGGAAGAATATATTTTATAACAAAATATGAAAAGGGAAGACTGTCAGTCACGAAAATTTTAATTTCATAATTTTAATGGAATTTGATAAAAAAAAAGAAAAGTAAGAAACAAATTAAAGAAAGCATCAAGTGATAATAAGATATTAGAAAAAAAGTATACAAAGAAAGCATAATTACCAACTGTGACAAGATTGAATCAAAATTAATATAAGGGTACGGCTGAGTCACACTAACTTGCTCTTGTTGGCAAGTTATATTCGTGGAAACGATCAAAAAATTACGTTTGTATTGTAGTTACTGTGTTAAAATAAAAAAAAAAATATAGTGAAAAACATCACCGTTTGCCAAAAACGCACTGATATAAAATTTTATCAAAATCGAAAGTACTTTTTTTCAAAAAAAAAAAAAAATGGAATTATCGGTAACGCTTAAATGGAAAGTACAGGTATTTTAAGACCTAAAATACAGTAAAATAAAGTGCATGACTGGGTCGCACGTACTTGTTCTTATGGCAAGTTGCCACGAAAATAAAATTAAATATATTTTTTTTTTTTTTTAAATACACATAAAATTATTTCAAAATCGTTAGAGCGATATCGCTTAACTAGTTCATGAGATAGCTCAGGATAAAATTAACGGTTCCCTTAATAGGCTCACAAACATTTTTTTTTGCGATTTAATAAAAGAAAATCAAACAGAAACCATCAGTAATTTTTTTCAAGAAAATCGTTGGAGCCGTTTTCGAGAAAATTTAGCTTTTCCAAAACCGTTATATGGCAGGTACCGTTATTTTTTCAGCTAAAAAAAATTCAATTTACCCTCTAAGGAATGATCTACAAACCCTACATACCAAATTTGAATCGAAGTAGGTAAATCGGTTAAGCCGTTTAGGCTGTAGGTGCTGATACATACAGACTGACATACATACAGACAGACAGACAGGCAGAATTTCCAGGCCCACTTTTTTCGTCTTCGCTATCATCGATTGTTATCTCAAAAATTTCTTTTTTGCACGAATGCATAGCTTGCCCTATAGTACCTATAATCACAAGTAAAAAAAAACACGACTGGGTGGGACGGACTTGATCTTGTGTCAAGTTGTCAGGAAAATTATTTAAAATTTAATTAAAATAAATTTAATCCTTTTTTTGTTTCAAATATAAATACAAAAAAAACGAACAAATCTCAAATGATTTTTTATTATAAGTGGTAAAACTACTTTTTGCAATGATTCAATCAAAAATCCAAGTATGCAGAAAACTTTGTCTTATAAATACCTGCTATAAGTTTACCAATAAGACAGTTCCGAAATCGTTAGAGTGGTTTTTAAATAAATCAATGTTTACTTAGGGCCATTTCCAGTTGTAGAATCCTTGTTCAACTTGGTTCAAGTTTTTAAACCACCGAAATTAAAATTAAGCACTTCTGGTTCAAGTCATTGAGACCTTCTGGTTCAAGTCATTGAGACCTTCTGGTTCAAGTCATTGAGACCTTTCTAAAAAAATGTATGTGGTGTAAAATTGATTAATTCGTTCACGAGATATAACACACACATTTTTTTCCTACTTAACAAAAGCCAACTTACTGTTATTTTTGAGTTTAAACAAAAATCAATTTCTCCTCTAAGGAATGGTCCACCAACTCTATATACAAAATTTGATGCAAATCGATTCAGCGGTTCAGGCTGTAGTTGCTGTTGCAACATTATTGGAAAATTATTGTGCTAATAATTACACCAAAGCATGGGAAGCCATCAACAGAAGTTTTTCCTTTTAAAGACCAATATCGCTTAAAGAATTTTAGCAAAATTCTTCGAAAAATTTATTCATCATCATCATCATCATCATCATCGGCTCGACAACCGGGGTCCGGTCCTGGCCTCCTTCAACAAGTCTCTCCACCTATCCCGGTCTCGAGCCGACGCCATCCAGTTGCGCACCCCAAGGCTCCGGGCGTCCTGGTCTACGCCATCTCTCCAGCGCAAGCATGGTCTACCACGCTGTCGTCTGCCATAGAATGTACCACAAAGAACTTTCCGAGCAGGTTCCTCTTCGCTCATGCGAGCTAGGTGCCCTGCCCACCGAAGTCTACCGAGCCTAATTTTTGTCACTATATCTGCTTCAAGGTAGATTGCGTACAATTCATGATTGTACCGTCTCCGGAATCGTCCTTCCTCACATATGGGGCCAACAATTCTCCTTAAGACTTTTCTCTCGAACGCGGCTAAGAGGTCAGAGTGCCTTTTGCTAAGCACCCAAGTCTCGGATCCATATGTGAGTACTGGCAGAACCATGGTCCTGTACAGCAGTAGTTTTGAAGTTATGGTGAGATTTCTGGATTTGAAGAGCTTTGACAGACTGTAGTAGGCTCTGTTGGATTTGAGAAGCCGAAAAATTTATTGTGTAACGGATAAATCATAAATATTGAATCGTAATTTCAATTTGGATTTAAAAATAAACATTTCATAATGAACCGAAGTAATTGTATAACAGTATGAGCAAGAACATTCTAAAATAAAAAAAACTTTGAAAAATGATGTTCCACAAGGAAGTGCCATAGGACCAACACTATTTCTGTTATTAACTGGTGTCATATGCAGTTGAAGAAATAGACAAAAAAGATAACTATTGATCATTCCAAAAATTCGTAGAATAGTTAAGGTGCTTTGGAACATAAGAAATATTGATTTCCACTATGACTACGAAATAGACAGAGTTTCATGAGACAAGTGATTGAAAGACAAGTTCAATCACACATTACACGTTTGCAAAATCTAATAAGTTCGAATAAGGGATTCCGTCTTAATTTCAGATTAAATTATTAAATTAGTCCAGTCGATGTCGGAAAAAATGGTGTTACCTGTAAAATATGAAACTTGCACTCTAAGCTTCAAGGCATATCTCCCACAATTTGTGGGCAAAACTATTAAGTTTGTAGGCGTGTTATCTTTTAATAATCTTATCGATTTTGGGTGTACTAGTCTAGAGGACAAACTGATTGAAACATTTAGCGTTTTGGTCATCATAACCATTTATGTTCTATATTATCCTATCACCGTTAAATATAGATATCTACACAACCAATAAGAGATATCTTTAACCATTACAAAAAAAAAATTCCAACCGAATATAGGACCTCACGTTTTATCTTAAGTTTTTATAGGTAAGTATATTTCAACCCGTTTGCCCTCCTCTCAAGTTCTATATATGCGTCATCAATTTATATAACACTCCAACTCTTTATCCTTATCACGTTTCTTTTCGTTATGTGCGTCGGTAGTCTTCCACAAAAAATAAAAAGGAATATAAACCAAATAGAATGAAATGACATTGAGATGAAAATAAAGGCCAAACCAGATTGGAGTATCCTTATCCCTTTTTTTCTGAACATTTATTCGTTCATTCTTAGCGTTTTTATTGATTTTGTTTTTTGTGTTGTTTTTGCTTTGTTTTTGTTGTATGAATAGTCCATTTATTTTTACTTTCTATCCCATCATCATCTTCTGTCAAAATCGTTCATTCCTATCTTTTCTGCAGGTGCAGAAAACAAAATTGTTAGATTTTTTCTATCTTTTTTTAAGGTATAAAAAAAATCATAAAAAAAATCAAAAAAAGATTTCCCTTGTCGCATTATTCTAATGCTTAGCAGTGGCAGCACTAAAACAAAAAAAAAAAAAAAAAAGGATAAAGGACCTCGGTAACTCACCCAACCCCCAATACTTGAATCCTGGGTTTTAAATGGATGGAGGTTGGTAAAGAGAAACAATGACAAATGCGAGCCTTTAAGATAAAGATAAACGATAAAAATAAAGAACGGAAACGGATTGTTAACAGCGTTGATCACGGTTAAGAAAAAGGACTTTATGGCTAGTGACAAGAAATGGTGGCAATAGCGATGCCAGGACATCTTCTAAGAAAAAAAATAAAAAAAGGGTAGAAGATAGACAAACAAAAGTATATTTACCATAAAAATGCTTTTCCCCACTTCCACCACCATCATCATCATCATCATCATCATCTTCCTTAGCCCTTAACCATCAGCATCATCCATCCGGAAGGACAGTGAAATAATGTTTTTTTGTGATTTAATTTTTTCCCTTTGTTTACACACACAATCCACATCCTTTTGGGGTCCTTCATTTTTATTACGGTGTCATTAAGTAAAGTGATAATTTCCACGGGCAAATTGATTTTTAGCAAATTGCCAGCGTCAAGAGATAAAAATAACCAAACCCTATTTCTGAGTGAAATGAAATTACGTCAAGGTCTTGACTTTTTCTATTTTTTTTTTAGATGAAAAGTGCTTTTAGTTCCACAAAAAAAATTTTTTTTTCCATTGCTTATATTATTTTTAATATCCACTCAGAAACTTTCCGGTGCTGTATGCTATTTTCGGTGTCAAATGATATTTTATTTAGGAACAATAAGGTTTTCGAATAGGAAACCATTTTGAGGTACACCTTGGATATGGTTGCATGAAAAAACATTTCGAAGAATACGAAAGGATAATTCCAAAATAAATACAAATGAATTTTGTTAGAGGACTTCAAGGAGTTGTTGTCTTGTTATCTTAAGTTTAATGTTTATTTTAAATAAAGTTCTGAATCGTTTGAAATAATAATGTCTACTCCTTTGAAATGAAGAAATTGCCTTTGGATAGGTCTGAAGTTTTGAAAATATTTGCTGATATAGTCACCTGAGGGAACAAAAACTAACAGCTGTTTTGAGTTCATTGTTCGTTCGGAAAAAAGAAGTAAAACTTATGAAATGTTTGTTGTATACCTATATTGTTTAAGATATAATAAGTTTTAAGCAACTTATGATATTAAAAATAATACAATTTTAAGTATCAAAATTATCGCATGAAATAATGCAATAACAATACTCTTTAACTTTATAGGTACTTCAAGGTTAAAGTAATTTTGTATTTTTTTTTTAATATTTGTGTTGTGTTTTTAGAAAGCATGTTCCATTAGATCTATCGATTCGAAACAATTATTTGATACAAATAAACATTAGAGTGAATTTACAAATGCAACACATTTGTTTGCATGTGGCTAATAACATACAATTGTATCGCCCGATAATAAATAAACATATAATACTTCTTTCGGGGTTAGAACCAAATGGAAATACTGAATGATTACTAATCTCTGGAAGAAAGAAGATAATAGAATTCGCAATATTACATATATACAAATGTATTAATATTTTGGATCAATCTATTTTGTTTTAACCAGTTTTAAGTAAATCTTTGACAGTCATTATGACGTAATAACTGTTTATAAACGACATTGTTAACCACCTTTCAGGAGGAATCAGAATGGCAGGAATCCAAATCAATGTGTTGCTTTATGCTGATGACTTTGTCATATTGTCAGAATCTGAAGAAAATTTACAATTTATGATTAACCGGCTGTCTATGTACTGTGGAAAATGGGGACTTGAAATCAACACTGAAAAGTCAAAAATTATGATTTTCTCGCGATATAATTGGACTGAAGCTGGAAACAATTGGAAGTACAATGGAAGGAGTTTAGAAGTGACAAAGGAATTGGAGTCGGAAAAGCTTAGGGGTCTCAAATTCTCATAAACTTAACATGGAGAAATTTTTTTTTCAAATAACCAAATACATTTGTCTGTCAAATACCAAATCTTCAATTCAGTTGTGAAGTCAACTCTGTGTTATGCAGCTCAAGTTTAGGGAATGGAAGAATATGAAGAAGTTAAGCAACTTCAGAGAAATTTCATCAAACAAATTTTTAATTTACCAATCAACACACCGAATTATGCGATTTACTTAGAAACCGGCCTACCAAAGATATTTACCAGCACTCTGAAACTACAAGCTGATTATCTTAATAAAGTGTTCGGTTTTCGAGATGAGCGATTAAGTAAAATGATGCTGCTGTACGAAGTAAGAAACAAGGACTGGTGGTATGATAAATGACAACGGATCGCCACTGCATGTGGTGAAGATTTGCAAATTGATCCAAACAACATTCTTGGTGTGAAAGAAAAACTTTATAGAATAATTCAGCTTAATGAAGACTCGATTCGGAATCAACTTGTAGAAACTGCTATCGAATCAGAAAGCCGAATAATATATAACCAGCTGAATTATAAATCTGAGTAACAATAATTATTTACATGATTATTTCAGAAGACATTTCTTTAATCTTCAAAGCAAGAAGCGAAGTATTATGTCTCAACGGACGACCTTACAATGGGAGTTTTAACCAGTTCTGCACACTATGTAATACAAGATCCAAAGAGGACTGCTTTCACTTTATAAGCATATGTCCGATTTTTGGACATAAGAGGGTCGCGTATTTTGGAAAATTTACTCTATCAATGCAGGAGACAATACAAATATTGGATGGACCGGACTGGCAAAACCTTTCTAACTATCTGAAGAAAATTTGCAGATTTGGGAAACTGATCATGACAGAATATGATTAATCTACATTACTACATACATATGTACATTAAAAATAAAAATCAAAAATATGAAATGAAAACTGAAAATTAAAATAACAGTATCTTTAAAATCAAGAAATTAAAGTTGTTAGTCGAGCTGACGGCAAAGCCAAAGCTTTTAATTAAAAAAAAAACCAAAGTAAATGTATCAAAAATTGTAAATAAATGAATTACTTACTTACTTACTTTACTTACTTATAACGTAATGTTCCATTCAAGGCAAATTTGACTACTCAAAAGCTTCATTTAAAATGCAGTCCGAAATACGCTAAGAAACATTAAATTTCCGTTTACACGTCAAAAAGTGTGTGTAGCGTTGAATTTGAAATGTTCCACTCATCAGAAGTGAGTCCACCAAAAAAATAAGACGTTAACCAAATCAAATATACTGATGATCTAATACCACAAAGAGCAAAATTCTGTCACATAAGTAACTATCGTTTAAGAAGCAATTGAAAATTATTAAACGTTCGTTATCGCATTATGCTTGGATAAATTCTATTTGCGGAGTTATGTCTATGATTAGAACGAAGAAAATTCTGCATTCATTTCATTTGCAAACTGTTTTTCTTGTCAAGAAATGATTAAGAACGGTTGAATAGATGGAATTCGAATTAGAATTTGCACGACTACTGTTCGAATCTTTGAACAATATGACATCAAACTGCATCCCCATAAAATCAAATAAATTTAAGAATGAATGCAATAAAAGTTTTCAATTCGTGAAACAATCATTTGGAATTCTTTGTTATATTAACACATTAAGATTTATTTTCATTTTAGCCAGGATCTGAATAAGCAAAACTGTTCCTAGACAAGTACGAAGTATTCCGAACAGAAGGATCAGAAAACCTTTAAACCTCTATATTTGACAGTAGTTGCAATGTCAGTACTAGGAGTAGATAATAAACTAGTATTTTTTGAAAAACGAAATGAAACGCACACACACAATAATTGGCCAGCAAAACTTTTATGATTTTAATCAAAGAACGCATTAAAACAAATGCTCGGCACTAAAACTTCTACCATCATTCTAATTATCATCTGAACATTATTAATGAATCTTGGTCTATAATTCATAATTATCAATTTTTTCTTTGACAATCAATAAAAAAAAAACAATAATCTGAAAATGTCTAATAAAAAGTACTAGAAATAGCTGCCCCTACCACAATATTAGAGCTTATAGGTCAACTAAATACAAACGAACTTACAATACTCATCAAATATTTTACCAAGCTCATGAAATAAATCTCGATAATCGTTTCAATAAATTGTTCCTAGGTATATTAATGTTTTCCGAATAATTCCTCCAATACTTGTTTCATATATTTGCTTACTAAAATAACAACTGCTGAGATAAATATGACATAATATGATTTCAACTTTGAAGGTTGACTATATCACGAGGAACTTAATAAATATTTGTTTTGTGTGTATAGATTTGTGAATTACAATTTTGTAAAATTTTATAACAAACGTTTTATATTTCTTTAGATTTTTGACATTATGTTGCTTTTTAAAGTTTACCTCATCGAAATTCTAAACCAATTGACTTCATGTCATTAGGTAGAGTCCGAGTGACACATTTGACACATTTTAAAAATATGTTGAAATTTAGCTTTACCTATGGCCGAACCCTGGAAACTAAGGAAATTATGAACTTGTCACTTTTTAAATGTTCATCCTTATCTATAGGGAAATAAGTAAGGTGGAAAATTCAGGATTACAAAAGCTCAACAATTAACTTTAATACAATTTATAAGAAATAACAATATCACGCGAATTTTAAGCTATAATTTTTGTTTTCGCCCGATTTACAAAACGTTATTATCGCGCGAATTCGAAGAAATTAATTTTCATTTGGGATATTTTTATTGAAAAAAAAAAATAAAGCTTAAAACTTGCAACTTTAAATAGCTCCATTTTTTTATTATAAAAATATAATACTGAAAATTCGAGCTTTTTTTCTTACTAAGTATTTTAAATATTTTAGAGGAATATAAAAATTTATTTATTTTAAGCTATAAGTTTTATATCCACCTGAATTCTAGGATATTATTATCGCGCGAATTTTAAGACATTATTTTCAATTGAGTTTTTTTTGAAAAAATTCTGACAGATTTGCAACTCTTTGTTTTTATATTAAATAAAAATAATTTCTAAAAGTTTGTGCGTTTTTTCCTAGCATTTTTTAAAAATATTTTAAACTTCACTCAAATTTTAAAATGTAATTTTCTTTCAAGTTCTATCAGGGACAAAAAAATTGCTTAAAGTTCGCACATTTTTTAGAAAATATTTTAAAGTAAAAACGTCTGTACTAGACAAATTAAAGGTTAAAATTCAAATTATCAATTTAGTTAAAATGTTAAATTTCACGCGAATTTGATTGCAAAATCACATACGACCATATTAACTTAAGAAATATAACCTATAGTTTAAGTATGGCCTTTTGTTGCGGCAACAGACGACTGGTCCGAAGAAATGCTGAGATTTTTTTTATCGGCTGAAATTCTTAAACATTATTATCTAGCGAATTTTGATAAGTTAAGTAGGTACCTACTTAAGATTCAGACGGATTTCGAGGTTCTAATAAAAATAATACCAGGGCGAAACGCAAACCTTTGAGTAAAGGCCTAAAAACCTTTAACTAGTATTGAATTTCATTTATAAATACTCCACATAATATAATTAAATTTGGCTATTTCTAGTCTTTTTATTGTTTTTATTCTTCATAATTATAAAAATAATAGATTGAATTTTGCAAGTTTTTTCCGCTAAAATTAATATAAAATCACATTTTAAGACATATAGCTTAGTGCCAGTATAGCTTTATGTCACTGCACCTAAAAAAATTACTGTTTCAAAATTCGCTTGAAGACATTTGAAGACATTATTGTTTTTGGCCTTTAAATTCGCGCCAATATTTTTTAAATTAATTATTATAACTTAAAATTCATGCGAATTCAAAGCTTTTTTTCCATAGAAAAAAATATAGTAGCTTAAAATTCGCGCCAATTTCATTTGCTAATCAATATAAGACCATCACCCATATTGCGATTGTCAATTATTGATACTTGATAAAAACTTGAATTTGATATTTTATAAATCAATGCATGAAATGTTTGGTCATTAAGTATGTTAACCTGGCAGTTGTAAATGGGAAGACAATTGAAAATGTCAATGAAAATTTGGACAGTTTATTAATTAATTGTGTACTAAATTTCAGTATTTATCAACTATCAACTATCAATTATTGACAATCGCAATATGGGTGCATATTTCTAAACACCGACTTATACCATTATGGTCTTGTATTTAACAAAACCAAACAAATTTACAGTTCAAAGCATAATAATGCAGCAAAATTTACATCATAAACAAATTTAATCAAGAACCCAATACACTATCCCTGTAAACCGAAAAAATAATCCTCACAAAATTACGAACATCAACAAAAAACTCAATAAAATAAAATCACCACAAATTACAACTCACAAATCTCTCAATGACATAAATAAAACCCACCAGAAGCTGGATTTCATCTTCTTCTTGTTTTTTTTATTTTTATTTTTTCAATTCAATGGCACATAGCTTCAGATTTATACATTGTGCTCTTCTGTATGCTCCTGCCACTCAAATTGGCTCTTCAGTTTGCAATAAAAATCATATTCCTTAGCTAAACTCATAAGGACAACACTAAGCGCTATGAATTATGGTTGTTGAGTTCTTAAATGGTAACGATTCAGAGTGTTTCCGATTTTAGGAACGTCGTTGTGGATGATGTCTCAGAAACAAATATATCTGTAGTTTTGAACATCAGTTTGTCTTCAAAACTGAGAAAATCCAGTAAAGGATGTGAGACAATTTTTATATATAGGTACTGCGTGCGATACTTTGATTTATGACCATATTTTGAGTGTCTTGCTATTTATAGGATGAAATTTATCACGATTTAAGTGTCCATTGCGTCAGTCATGATGCGGTATAGTCAGATATTAAGTTGATGTCCTGGTGGATCTGATATGAAAATCAATTCCTCATGGTTCATTTATAATTAAATAAAAAAAATATATTAAGTGCCTCGATGAAATCAAACCACTGCTAACGTCGCTACTTCCACAGTAAAAAACAACCAAAATGAATTGTCCAATTAAATTGTTTATCGTTGCAACTGATTATTATTATATATATATACATAATTAATTTTTGGACTCACTCTCCGACCGAATAATCGCAAGGCACACAAACACGCACATAATAATTTCAAATCCCAATTGGAAAAGTCCCCGTACTCTTATTAACAATAGATGCAAGCTTTATATTTATGTATGTATATGAGGTAAAGGACGGTTTTATGTGATTTCAATTTAACGGTTTTATTGCAATACAATGGCATTACAGACCACACAGAGTTAAAGTCCTTGTTGCTGACACCATATCGCAGGGTACGTGTTTAATTTTTGAATTTATGTTCTTGTCTAACGGCGATTCGTTATTCAGTGTGGTCTTTGGCTGGATAGGTTTAATTAAGTTGGTCATAGACAGGCAATTAATTAAGTGGCGAGCAAAAAGGGAAGGATGCCCTAACACTAAAACGGAACATTTTGCGTTACAATTATACTGCTAAGCTAAAAGTTCAAATTCTGTTTTAATTCATTAAAGGATCATTGAAAATTTGAAAGTGAAAATTACCAAAATAATGACTTCTGAGGTTGAGGTGAATGTGAATTTTTAATTTGCTCTTCCCTTGGGTCTGTTTTGATTGATGGGTTTTTATCGGTTGAAGGTCTTTTTTCAGTCGTTTAAGGTGTAAAGAAATAAATCATCAGCTCATCACAGTTTTTGACATCTGTAATAGGCCAAGTTTTGGTTATGCGTTTCTGGTCCTTAAGCAAACTGAGGTTTTAATCAAACTTAGTATTCCTTGGAAATCCGTATGAAGTTCTTTTTGGCGACTCTCTAGAGAATCTAGCAAAATATATAAAAGAAAACTGGAGGAAAATATCTTAAGCTGCAATCACGTTAGCGAACACGTAATGACAATCCGTAAAGGGCTTAGTTCGCTAACTACAGCCTGATAAATGTCCTTGTATAAAAAAGTAAACCGAATCGATAGGTCAACCAAAATTACCAAACTCTGATCGATGGGAGACACTCGAGCAACATTCAGGATGTTCGAATTTTTCAAAAAGCAAACACTGACTACGACCACTTTTATTTAGCAAAAAAGATACGAATGCAGATTGAAAAGATGCGAAGTCTAATAATCTTGGTCGCTAAAAAATTTTATGTCAAAAACTTCATTTCCAAATAGATGCCGAGGATAGGTTTTTTCTTAATCTAGCATCTTGCTCCATGCATCGAAGATCTAAGAAGTCACCGTATTAGCGTCAATCATTATATAATTGAATTCTTTCCGCTTCCAAAAAGAAAAAGATTTCTGGAGGAATTGAAACAGTGATGTTCAAATATCAGCATAAGAGTTAATGTACAGTGATGGCTTATTGGTTAGTGTCAAGACTATAACACCAAAGCTATGTGGGGTTCAAGCCCTTACGTACTCATAAGAGAAAGATTTTGTCAGGGGCACTGCCTCTTGCGAGGAAAAGAAAAATCCTTTAAGGATATCTTTATCATGTTAAAGTGCATCTCACTTTAGTCGTTTGGACTCCTCGAAAATTGTAGCTCCTCTCCTATCCTGAAGAAATAACAACTGACACAAAAGGATTGAGCGAGAGTATTAGTCAAAATGGCCTTTGTTTTTTGGAGCAGTCGGTGCCAATGTATTTACTAGACCTAATGAATCAATCCAAATGAACAATGATGTGAAACTAATTTCGGTAACCTGATCTTAAGAAACTGAAAAGAGAAATTGAAAAGCTGAAAAACAATAGTTCTTCCGTATATCTTGGTTTTATCGAGCTGCTTAAATTGGTCAAAGATAATTTTGTAGGAAGCATGCATAAACTCATTATAAGAAAATGGCTGGAGTATAACATGCCTCCCGATGAATGCAATCTCAGCAACATCTGCCAAATACTCAATTGTTTTTTAAACAATTAAAGATTACCTAATCAGTCTCCGGGATCTCAAAATTGTCGACCAAAACTTTACGATGGAAAGGTATAACTTCGAAGTAGTCAAGGACTTTTGTCTACCTGAGATCTAATTTCATCAGTGCAGAGATCAAACGAAGAATTACTCTTGCCAATCGCTATTTCTTCGGACTGAGAAAGCATTTAAGTAGTAAGGCCCTCTTTCATAGAACAAAGGAGACGTTGTATAAGACTTTGATCATCTCAGTCCTGCTTTTTGGGGCGAAAGCATGGGTGATAAAAGACTCCGACGAGAAATTACTTGGGTGCTTTGAGAGAAAAGATTTTTCGAGTGATTTTTGGTCCTGTGTGTATCGAAAGAGTATGAAGAAGAAGATTCAATGACGAACTATACGAGCTATAGAGCGATATTAACCTGCTCAAGAAGCTGAAAATACAGCCACTGAGATGGCTGGTCACGAGTTTTTGAGTCCAAACCTGATGGTGTACAAAATACTGGAAGACAATAGATAGCGCACACAAGTGGAAAACGACCTCAGCCAACATACAGTGCGAAATTGGAGTCGGCTAGCTAGGAGCTGAGCTGGCTGGCTCATGTTGGTTGAGGACGAAGTTCATCCTGGACTGGGAGCGCCATCTTAAGTAAGTAAGTAGTTTCCTGAATATTGCATTTGAATCTTTATTACCTTCCATTTTGTGTGAGTGTTTTGAATCATTCATGGAAAACTTGATGGGTCTATTTCAGTGTGAATTAAGACTATGAAAGTCTTAGATTGACACTGGAAAAGTCTAAGTCGATACAACCAATCTTGTCATGGATTTCAGAGCTGCTTATGACACTATTTTTAAAGATGAGCTCTATAAAACAATGAATAACCTTGGTATCCCAAACAAAACTCATTCGGTGGCGCTAAATGACGCTGTATAACAACGGCCGTAGTTGCGTTAAGGTCCGAAACCACCTCACAGACATTGACGCTGTCAATAAAGTTACAAAATTATCTGTCATGCGACCTCTTTCACTTCATAGAAGTCATCGTTAAAAGCCAGGTGTTATTTAAAATTTAGGTTTTCCACTTTAAAGAATTGTCAAAAAGCCTTTTTTTCGATATTTGAAGATAGTCCTTTAAAACATTCAAGCCATAGGGTACCACCTAGAAAATAATAAAGAGTTTCTATGCAGAATGCATATCCCGCTCTACTAACATCCTCTTTGACATTCAAGAAATCCCCTTTTATGTTTCGTTTTCCCGGATACCCAAACGGTGTTCATTTGATCAATCACTGTCCACCAATATTCCACAATATCAAAAAATGCTATCCTTTAATACATCAGATTTAAATTCAGTTAAGAAAAAATAAAATTTCAAATTGCTGCAAAAATATAAAGCCAGCTCCACGCACGTTAACGTGATCCTGATTTTCCCGAAAGCTCCTGCACGCTACAGATTGTTTTCTAAATTCTTTTCATTGATTTTTTCCAGGATATCAGAGGATATAGGGTATAGAGATATGAAAAAAAAATCTCTTCATGCGCTTATTGATTCTATAGAATCGTGTGTACCTGTCAGTTTCTGAAAACGCGCGTGGCGTAGCTTCACTTCTTCCACTATTTTTTTTTTATTGTTTGACTAGCACGAGTTGTTTAAATGGTTGAATGACTCCTGGTGCACAAAATTTCTACTTTATAAGCATCTAAGCACATATATCAATACAACCAAACTCTTCACCTATATATGAGAAAAAGATACGTTTTGAAATTTGATTGGAAGTTTTTTTTTTATTTTTTAATTTGTATCTTTTCATCGTTGTTGTATATAGATACAGAACGGTAACATGTTTTTAGCACATCGTGCCACCAAAAAACCTGCTAAGCAACATCAGGGTATATGTGGAGGAAATAAACTTGATTCACCGCACGATACAGGAAAATTGCATTCTTTGTATATGTGTCGGATGCACACAATCCCGATACAAAGTTCTTTGAGAGATGAAATTAAAAAAGAATCACGTCTGAAAAACCCTCATTGTTACTGATTTTCGAAAGAAGCGAATTCAACCAGGTATGGTATTCACAGAGCAGCGCTGGGATAGAAGCGTTAGCAACTGTTTTCACGACAGTGTGAAGTGAATTTTCTGACAGATTAATTTTCATTGCGAGCAGTTAAAAGATGAGTTTATTGGTTTGGTTATATAGCGATTCCTTCAGGAATTATGATGAATGGTATAATTTTCCTGAAGCACACATTTGTCAGAATTTGAGTTTCCAAGTAGTTAATAATTAAAACTCTAACTATTAAAGTTTTTAAATGGTTTTCAAATGGTTTTCAAAACAATCATAAAGACCACTTTGTCTAAAACAAAGTAGACATAGATACTTAAGCTGTAAAGCAAAATTATACCAGTAAATTATTGTGACAAAATATGTCTTCCATGAAAGAACTACATACACATAGTACTAAAAGAACATAAAGAAGAAAATAAAAGAGATCGTTATTATTATTTTTCTACCTCCTTGTGTCCTTTTGTGCGAAAATATTCTTAACGCTATGTTCAATGCAATTATTGTCTTTGTCCATTTCTACAAAATGCAATCTTCTAGATATTTTATCTACATTTTTTTTTCTTTATTATATTTATTTGTGTTTTTTCTTTGTATTTTTTGAAGAAGAGAAGAAGTATTATTTCCACAGAGATGTTATTTAAGTTTTTACTGAAATTTTTTATTTCACAATCAAAACACAAAAACAGAAATATTATATTATATTTATCTATATATTTATATACAAAATGAGAGCACTTTGTACAAAAAAAAAAGAAAATGCTACCATTGTGTTTTGGTTGTCCGATAGAGTTTTCGTTCAGAAGGTTAGGTAGATAGTTTGTATCCTTTTGTGTAAGGTTTCAGAAAATAAATGAAGTGAAATTGAAGAAATAAATTATATTAAAATTGGAATCCGGAAGAGTTTATTAAATGAGACATAAAATAATGGCTTCCTTTTTGGTGTTTAAATGAATGTTTATTTAGGTATGTAATCAATTTAATGGATACCAGAAGTGTGAATGGTAATTTATAAGTGTGTTAAAACAAACAACTTTTCTTATAAGGATGTTAGAAGGTATTTTAGAAGAATATCTATATGGGTACCTAACCTACCTTTATCTGTTTTTCAAAGAAGCAAAAGCTAATATTATTGCGGTTGATACCTACTAAATATCTGCCATCAATTGAAGGCACACCCCTCAAGTTATCCGAAAGCGCGAAATACCTCGGAATCATACTTGATATGATACGAAATTGAACTGGAAAATGAACGTCCAAGAAAGAGTCAAAAAGGCTTCCATCGCATTCTACTCATGCAGCAGAATTTTTGGGAAAAACTGGGGCCCAAAACCCAAGGTAATTCTATGGATGTACACTACGATAGTGAGACCGATACTGACGTATGGATGCTTAGTTTGGTGGAAAGCCGCTAATAAAGCTACAAACCTTAAGGTGTTGACTAACATCCAGAGACTTGCATGCATTGGATCAACCAGTGCCTTGCGCACGACACCTACCTACGGCGGGCTTAGAAACCATACTTAACCTTCTGCCACTTGATCTTTATATGCAGGAAACTGCAGCAAAAAGCGCTCTCAGGATAAGCCAATCTAATCTATGGGGATCCAGTTTAAATGGACACTCTGAAATGTTGAACATCCACACATACAAAGTTCCCTTTACAGATTTTGAAAGGCCATTCCAATGTTTCCAAGTAGAGAGGAGCGGATTAATAATGTAGTTTTACAACCTACAACCAAATCCATCTTTACAGACGGCTCAACAATGGATACAGGTACTGGGTCTGGCTCCTTCTCAGAAGCTCTGAATATAGAAGGATCGATAAGGCTACCCAATAACAGCAGTGTATTCCAAGCAGAGGTTCTAGCAATAACGAAAGCTGCCAGAGTGGCATCAATGATGACACTACCCCGAGTGGATATTACCATTCTCATCGATAGCCAGGCAGCAATAAAAGCAATTTCTGCTGTTGAAATAAAGTCCAAGCTTGTGAAAAGCTGTCGCGAAGAGCTTAAAGTTCTGGCCACACAGCATAATATAACACTCCCTGGTCACGCGGGTATCATGGGTAATGAAAAAGCCGATGAATTTGCAAGAAAAGGCTCAGCACATTAGCCTAGAATTCTCAGAAAAGAGCGTAAAACCTCCGTTATGCGACCTCAAACTTAAGATAATATGTGAAATCCTGGCAAAAGCCAACTTAAGATGGACAAACCTAAACACTTGTGAGGCAGCTAGAAAACTTTGGCCGCAGTACGATAAAAACAGAACGAATGCAATCATTCAAAAAGACAGGAAGTCAGTATCGACGTTGGTAGGTGTTTTAACTGGCCATAACATGCTAAGATATCACGCCAAAAAACTATGTCTAACTGAAAACGATCCGTGTAGAGGTTGCATGAGGATATAACCCACTACCTCTGTCAAGGCCCCAGTTTTTGAAATAAAACTCTGGTGCTTCTTCGAAAGCATCAAAGAACTATCAAAGTGCCCAATAACAAATCCATATAGATTCGCAAGAGGAAACGGGATGATACTAAGGAACTAAATATGGACTACGAGTATGGTAAGATGAGGAATTGGTAAACCCTCAAATGGGCATCACAATGGGTCTACATTGACCTAAGTGAGCTGGGGTTGAGCTATTGGCTCTCCTACAGCAACCCGCTAGCCTAACCTAAACTACTAAATATTTGGTCAAAGGATTTTGGTTAAGCCAAATTGCATAACTTTTAGGTGTCACTCGGCCAAGTCTTTATTTCTTTTTGATATTGCTGATCTTGAAGAAAAAGATACTGTTAAGAAGAGTGCTCAATCTTTTTGTTCTACTTGAAGTTAAGGTTTTCAACGAAAATAATTCCGAACTTTAAAAAAGTATTTTTGAAGCTATGCCAAATAATTATAATCTGATTTCGTGGGCTAGTACCTATACAAGTATGCCAAAATCTGTTCTGTTTTAACAGGGGCCTAATCATGTAAAAATTAACGATATCGTTTCAAACTTGATCTCTCTATCTGTTTATAAGGATATGATAGAAGCAGCAATATTAAAACGATATCGTTAACGATATTATTAATTTTACATGATTAGACTCCTGATTCCAAGCTTTGGGGTCCAAATTCTGCTGGAGTAAAAATTCTTTTGTTATAATTCTAATTTTCAAAATTTTGCTTATCATAATAAAAGCTCACGCTTTTTTACATTTTCCAAGCCTTTTTTATTGCTTTAGTATTTGTTAAATTTTGATAATCAGACTGAAAAGCTAATTTTCATAAAAGCAGAATTTCGGAAACAGAATTTCGACCCACTTCCCAGAATTTTTCGTCTTTTGTTTGATCGAGAGAAGAAATTTTTCATTTCATCCGTTTATGGGTCCCAGCGGGAAGTCAATTTCTTGATACTTGAAGGTTTGATTCTTTCAGCCTAGTAAGTTTAATTATGTTTATAAAAAAATTTCTACTCAAAATTCGGTATTTTAAAATTCTGTATGTGCAAAATTCTGTATTCAAAATTAATTTTTAAACAATTATGTATTACAAATACTATACGCGAGTCTGTACGTCAAAATTATGTTTGTCCAAAATTTATTATTCAAAATTATGTTTGTGCCAAATTCAGTTTTTCAAAATTTTGCTTACGAACATGAATTCTGCTTTTTTTTTCAAATTTTTGCTTACGAACATGAATTCTGCTTATTTTTGAAATAATAAAAACTTCTTCTCTTTTGCAACATTTTTACAGAATGTTTAAAAATAGAATTCTGAAATACAGAATTTTGAAGAATGTTAGTCTTTAAAATTTCGTCAGCCAGAATAATGAAAAATTAAGTCATCAAGGTCAGATCGGTATAGTTCTTTGAGGTTACGTCTAGCTATTGTCAGTTTTGATTGCAGCCTGGGTTCTCAATCAATATAACTACATTGCCAATATTTAGATCTTGGACAGTATTTTCGTTGCAGCAATAATGCAATTGTCGCGTATATAGATATAGAAGCTGTGGGATCCACCATTGAACAAGTTTACACTTTGGAGGAGTCGACGAGTCTCAAGAACCTTATATCGATATCACTTAGGTTAAAAGTGACCTTTGATATAAAGATTAACAGAAAATAATTGTATTGAGCTTGCAAGTTCTTCAAAATTAAAGGAGTTTTTACTGAAACCCTCAACTTCAATTCCAAACACAGGTAAATTTAAGAATTCCAAAAGAATTTTTGTTGTATTTCCATTTTTTTAAATTTTAGAACCTTTGGATGAGGTCAGTGACATGACAGTATGCGTTGCTACTGTCCGACGCATAATTAATAAGTAAACTGCTCCACCCACATCATTGCCACCTACAAACCGCTGCTTTTCGACATAATTCTTCTTTACCAAATATCGTTGCTATAGCATCTTTCATTAAATTATAATTTGTTTTCTATATTAATCCATTTCAAATGAAAATCATTTCCACAAATACTTAAGCCATTGATATTAAAATTATTTATAAATCAAATGAGATTTATTTACAATCATTAAACATTCCAATGGCTTATTACCTATATTATTCCCAAGGAAACAAATTTGATTTTAATTAATTCAACTGCAAGCACTCGAAAAGTAATACCCCCTGATAAAAAAAAATCAAATCCCCATAATTCCATTTAAAAATATAGGTTCTATTTGCGTTTCAATAAAATCAAAAAAAAAAAAAAAATATGTTAGGCATACGAAAATATCCTTTTTCAACCAAGAACACCGCTACGCATACATTAAAATTTCAGATATCCTTTAAGGGGAACTAAATGTGAATTAATTACATTTCAAAACTCCTATTTAAACAAACGAAATGAAACAACAACATCAAAATAAGAAAGAAAAAGAAAAAAAGAAGGTTGAATCGAATTTCAATATTTTTCTTCTTTCTTGTAAGAGAACTTCCGCATCGGAAAGTGAAAAAAAAAAAACAAATTTCATCAAAAGGAGGCAACTTGAAAACAGAAGGAAATGAAGAAAATAAAAACACAGCCATTTTTGATATCTAACTGTTGATATATAAAAAACTTTACGTGTAGGAGTAGCTATCTGCTGATGCCAAAATGATTTCAATTAAAGTCATTTAAATTGTGTTTGGTTTTATTAAGCTAATTGGATACCCACAAAAGTGACCAAACTAGAGGTACAAGGATGAAGGTCGTTTTATTTTATCTGCAAGGATATTTTAAATGCCAACCAACAAATTAATATATATAAATGCTCACCTTCCCACCTTTAATGCCAATTCAACCAGATTCGTTAAACAATTATTTTTTTATATAACCTTATTTTGTTGGTTCCTGTGATATTGGGTGAACATTAGAAAGGATATTCATATATATACAGAGAAGGAAGAAGGAAGGAAGAAATCTTAAATTAGTTGCCTAGGGGAAAAGCCAATCAATTGAAGATTTTTACCTTTTTTTCGTGTTCTTCATCGTGCGTTGGTTGGCTGCCTTCGATATACAGACTTCGATAGGGATTTCTTTTCCTCTTCCCTTTAGAATTAAATACGCTTAACAATTTCGGGGGTGAAATTCGAGAAAAAATTGAATTTAACCCAGTCTGGGGATACCTATATAAGTCTAAGTAAAAAAAGATGGGTGGGGAGAAATCCACGTTATGGGATAAAAATTGTTATTGATCAGAATCAGAAGTACAAGTTTGCGTACAACAAGAATAAGAAGGATTGAAATACTTTTTCTTCGATTTTTATTGAAAATATGAAGAGTTTTAATTTCTTGTCTGAATGTTATCCCAAAGAATTTCTCTACGTCATTTTTGGTGTGTGATTGAATACTTATTCCATTACATACCTAATTAGAACATCTAAGACATATTATATGCAATGTATTCCGAGGTTCTATAAACTTGCTTTGTTATTTATTAAACGTGAAAAAATATCATCTCACATCACGTTGCATCGATGCGAGATTAAAGCATACAAACATTGAAGCGAATTGCGAAATTCATTCATAATTCATGTTGGTTAAATTAAAAAAAGAAAAAACTCGAGATTTCAGATATCCGAAATGTAAATCACTCCTCCATTGGGATTTCCACACAGAAAATAGGACAAGCAGTGTGTATTTCCTTCATTTAATGAAATGAACTTAAAACAGTGACACGTGGTTAGACCTTAATTAATTTTTAAAGCCCCACGTTGGGCGCCATCTCTTTATTACACAAAACATCAGAAATGAAAATAACCAATTCCTTGGAATTCTCTTAGAAAAAATGAGTTTCTTTTTCAGTTCCTTCATTTGCATTACTTAGACACTCGTTTCATCGCTCAGTACCAAACGGGAAAATAATTCGCTACATGAAAATACCGATATTTCTTCATTCATAAATATTTAAATGTTTTACTGGAAGCCTCATTTTTATGAAAATCAAAAATAGCCTTTGTTATTTAGCAATAGAATCATTTTATGAATGAAAGAATCATTAAAATAGGTTCAGCAGTTTATGAGATTACCCCTCACATACATTTTCCTGTCTCGATGGTTTTGTAATAATTCCTTTTTTTTTTTTAACCCTTTCGTACCTGTTGGGCTACATATGTCCCACTCAATGTTAAAACAACCCTAAAATATGAAATACACTACTGATTTGGGTGAAATGTGTCCCAGTTCGTAGTTTTACTATTTCTAACGGTTTTTTCTCACAAGAAGTGCAGCTGTGGGTATATAAAAAAAGTCTAGTCACGTTTGTAAGGTTGCGGTTTATGGAGGTTTTTCTGAATTTTGGCAAAATAAATTAAAATTGAGCTTTTATAAGTGTTTTACCAGTATAAAAAGTGATAAAAAAGTTATTTTGTGTTTTTGTGTATTGATATAAAATAATGTAAGTGAAGATTTGTTCGATATTACACTTTTTTTTATCATTATTCAAGTCTGGGTTATATGTGTCCCAATAGGTGGGATAGGTGGGACATATGTAACCCAATAGGCATTTTGTTACTCATTTTCTAATTCAAGTGATTTTTTAATTATCACTAGCAAGGAGAAATGCGCCCATTCAAATAACTTTTTCTGATGACGACGATGGTGACTTTAGTGGTATAGTGACAGCGACTTTGAACCGTCAGACAATGCATCTTTTTCAGAAGAGGAAGATGACAGTTCGTCAGAAACCAGTGAAGATACCGACATTCTTCCGAACACCAGTGTAACTGAAGGTAATACAATTTGGTCGAATCCAGAACCTTCTTTTGAGCCCCGATTGAATGTAAGTCATAACCGAGATTCGTCTATAAATGATTAATTTAATCGTAATGATACCATACTGGAAATCTTTAAAAAAAATATTTCCGCAAAGTTTGTTCAATTATATTGCGCAATGTTCCAATGAGCGAATACAAATAATGCAAAAAAAAAAAACCCAAAGCCAACAAAATAAAACTTACAGATGAGGGCGAAATCAAAATCGTGATAGGTTGCATGCTGATAATGTCTTACAATCGAGTGCCTTCTACGAGGCATTATTGGTCAAAAAATGATTCTCTACGTAACGAAGCTATAAAAAATGCAATATCCCGCGATCGCTTCATGAATATTATCTCAAAAATGTATTTCGCCCCCCCTGAAAAGCCTGAAGGGGCAGGAAAAACATACTACATTGATGATGTAACAGAATGTCTCAAGAGTCGGTTTTTGAAATCTCGACAAGACAGCCCCTTCCAGAGCATTGACGAGTCAATGACTAAGTTCAAAGGTCGTTCGTCGCTCAAGCAATACATGCCTCTAAAACCTACTAAACGTGGCATAAAAATGTGGCTGCGTTGCGACGCTCTAAGTGGATACACTTATGATTTTAATATCTACAGCGGACGAGAAGAAATAGTGCAAGAAGGTACGTTAGGGGAACGTGTTTTCAACAATTTGGCCGAAACAATCACAGAGGGAGATGTTACCCTTTGCTTTGATCGCTTCTTTACAAGTGTTCATTTGCTTGAGAGCCTAAATCATGCTGCCCTGGGAACTGTAATGGCGAACCGCAAAAATTTGCCTAAAATCGACAAAAAGTTAAAAAAAGGTGAATCAGTTTTCAAGGCTAGCAATCAGGAGGTTTCCGTTTTGAGTAACTGCCATTCCTCAAACATAGTCCAAGTGAATAAGAAACTTAAAAATGGAGAGCAAATAAACATCCCATGTCCTGAACTTATAAAATTTTATAGAGTAGTAATGGGTGGAGTTGATCGAGCAGATCAACTAGCTGGATTGTACGAGTTGGACCGAAAGTCTACCAAATGGTGGAAAAAAGTTTTTTATAGACTTTTGATGATGAGTGTTGTGAATTCACACATCACTCAATCTAAACTCACACGAGCGAAAACACCTCTCATAGGATTCCTTGTAGATTTAGCAGAAGATCTTATATCCGAAGGAAAACTATCTGCCAAGATCCATCGGTCAGCCAGATCTGGGTGTATATCCAGAAAGAGAAAACGGATGTCTGCAGTCCACCTTCCTGTAGAGGGAGCAACAAGAAGACGTTGCACCAATTGCAGCGCAAATAAACGAGAGAAGCGTACGAAAACTATTTGCGAGGAATGTCAAATTCCATTATGCAAAGACTGCTTTGCCAGTTATCATAAGTAAAAAGTTTAAATTAATATTTTTTTTTATTTTTGCTTACTCTATCATTCATTTACATTAATTTTTCTTTACTTTCCTTACACTACCTGTAACAAAATGAACTAATAAAAAATATTTATTCAGAAATGGTTTTTATGAATTTGAAATTATAATTCCCTGTTGGGTCATGTATGTCACATCCAGAAAACCTATTGGGATATATTTGTCCCAGCTTACCCAGCGCCCCCTATGAACAAACTTTGAACTTTTTTGCTGGAAATGTCTTAAAAGTAAGTCATTTGATCGGCTCTGCCCAATTTTTTTCGTAAAAGTTTAATAACGGCATTCCGGTTCGAAAGGGACTAAAAAATTAATAATTACAAAAACATCTGCGTTTTTCCTTAATTTATTGGTATTTATTAGCAGATGAGTATAAAACAATTTCATAAAAGTTTATAGGCAATTATGACAAGTAGCCTGTCAAATGGTTTGACAGTACAGTTTGAACTCCAATCTCATAAAACGATTACTTTTATTTTTTTATTTTCGAAATAATAATATATTACTATCACATCATGCAAACAATATGTCATTAAATTTATTAGATAGTTTTATTCAAAGGTACAATGTTCCCCTACTCGTAAAACCTATTAATAGAATCTTTAGTCTTAACGATTTTTTGTAGGTCAGGGGTTAGACAGTGGATTACATTCCTACTTGTAACGTCTTTATTATTAGTTGGCCTATATTTTATTTATGTTACGAGAGAGTATTATTTTTTTTTTTTATTGAATTTTGTGTCGTAAGATAGACTTTGATTAGTATTGTGATTAAATGTGAAATAAGTGGACACCCACTTTCGTTTGTGATTTTTGTTGGTTTCTTTTATTTGATTGATTAATTATTTTTAATAACTTTAACATTTTGAAAATAAAAATAAGTAACATGCAATTGTGGGAAGATATAAAAATAGACACAATTTTAATTATGTATTTACATAACTACGTAAGTATAGGTACGTACTCAAAATTTAGACTGCATATGGAAATGAAAACATTATTAAATAGATTACGTAGCTATTATAATCAGATGGCATTTAATACACGGGTGGTTCTATTATAAGAGGCAATGTGTGCGGCAATCACACATTATATAATTATTTTTTCATATTAAGAGTTGTAATTTTTTTCAATAATTCACAGTACCTATCTTAATGTATTCTATAAATATCATTATCATAATGAAGAAAATTTTCCAGAAATTCAAAATTTAAGCCGCTCATAATAGTTAAGTTTGTAATAATTTAAGCACGATCTGTTATAGGTTTTAAAAGGCTGAATCACCAACTCTAAAATAAAAATCGCCAAATTCAAATTTTTTTTATAAAATTCGAGAAAAATCGAAAAACTTTTAATTTTACAAAAACTTCAAAATAAAAAAAAAAACAATTTATATTATGAACTTTAACTGATATTGTTATTAAAGTTAAACCTGGTCCTTTGTTATTAGCTCAGAAGGCGAGATAAACGTTAAAAATGGTTTCCATTTCCAAAATTTTGACAGTCGTTCGCCAATATTTTTTTATGAGAAAGACTGACAAAAATAATTGTGAGACAAAGTTGAAGAAAATATTTTTCCTCATAAAACTAAAAAAATTAAATTATTATACGACGAACAAAAGTTGAGAAAATCGCATTAACGCCTTTTTCAAAATGGCAGACAACGCAGAATTTTTTTTTTTTTTTTTGAACTTTGTGGATTTAAGACTCTTCAAGTGGTACTTTTTAGAACAAAAATATAATCTTGTACGAATACAGTATTTTTTGCAGATATTTGTTCATTTTTCTGCTAATTTGACTGGAATACTCCAAGAGTGTTCATCTATTCTTAGCCGGGTAGCTGATCAACGTTTAAAAATTCATAAAAACTAATGTAATTTTAATGTTCACTTAAATTTAGTCTTAGCCGTTTAAATTCGAGGATAGGTACGCTTCGATTCAATAGAACAAACAAGACACGTAAACGTGTTCGTGAGGATAGCTTTCGTCATGATGCCGCTGTCTTGCCAAACATTATTAATATTGAAGAAAAAAATAGTTGTTTGTTTAGTCTTTTATTGTCATTTAGGTTAATTTGTATAAATTAAGTTACAATTAAAAAATAGAAAAAAAAAACTATTACTATTTCGATTGAAAAAATTAATATCGCCAAAAACTTAAAAGTATCACCCGTTTTTGGATAACGTTGTCAAACCAATTTTCGTGTCACCAAATCAAATTTCGAATCATCGCCAGTTTGGCGATAAATCGCAACATGTGACAAACAAACCCTGGATGCGATTTGGTAATTTTGTTAGGTGATTGTGTCTCTCCCCTGGAAGGTCAATACATTTTAAATTCATTTTATTTGATTGCATTTTGTCAAAACACGTCTCTCAGGGTAGCACGCAAAAAGTTAACATTTGAAAAGCCATAAGTAGAAAAGCGTCCACCAGAGATTACAATATGAAAAAACTAAAAATTATCGAAGGAGGTAAAAGTTGCTAAAACAAAAGGAAAGGTAAAAGGAATAATAAAAACTGTGGAATCTTTTCATGTCACAGAAAAATAAGCTTTTTTATATCGTTTATGTGGAAAAGTATCTCTCTTGGTCAAAAAAAACCGATGGTTGATGTCTCTACCCTGCCCGATGTATTTACCCTGGGCTTCTAAAAAGTAAATAAATGTGAATAAATTGATCCTTGAACAAATATATACATAGGAGGGGGACAAGATTCGCAATTGTGAATTTGGTCAAGAAACTTAAATGTTTGCCCCTGGCCGTCTTCACGAACAAAAGAACTATTTCCAATTATTCAACTGAGGGTATATCATTTAAAATATCTACAAACTTATACTTGCTGGGAAACTTATTTGAAAATTGAATGTCCAAGAAAGAGTAAAGCACATTTCTATCCATTTTTACTGAAGCAGCAGAATTATTAGGAAAAATTGGTATCATAGACGCAAACTAACTATGGGACTTTTGCTTAATGCATTTTGCGATATTGATATTTTGAATTGGAACTTGATTTGCTAGAAATCTGCCAGACATAGTCAAGAACCTTAAATTATCTAAAAACGATAAACTTGCCTGCATTGGATCAATCGGCATTGAGAACAATACGAACACTGAAGGGAGATTTAAAACAATACTGATTTATCTTGATCTCCAAGTGCAAGATTCTTGAATTGAAAAATTGAAATTGAAATTTACTAGATTTTGAAAAACCTTTTGACGGTACTTATATTCAAGTAGAGAATCATGGAAAAATAAGATTCCAAAATCAACACCAATTACATATTCAGAGATTACTCAACAATCGTTACTGAACCTGGTTTCTTCTCAAAAGATCTAGAACTACAAAGCTCAATCAGACTTTCTACAAACAGCAGAGTATTTCAAGCAGATGTCCTAGCTGTATTGAATGCAACCATCAGAGTTACTTCGGTAATAGCAATATCGCGAGACGATCTAACAAATTTTGGAACTATAACTACATAAAGTATAAACATATAGTAAAGTTACTATATATATATGAAGTCAAGAGTCCAACTAGCGCCTCATAAGAAATTATTAGAAAAACCTCCAAGTTTTTCCGGAAATTCATTTGGAAAAGATTACAAGTATTGGGCGTTCCCGGAACTATTTCGCACTTGCAATTTTTATATAAGAACTGAATCACCAAACGCTGAACAACCTCATATATGTACTTGATACCGATATTTTGATGCTGGAAATATGGGAACAATTGGTAGCATGTTTTTGAATCAAAATTACTCTACAAGGTATACAAACAATTCAAACTATTACTTTAAAAGCCAAGTGTAATATTGAACAACAACTAGAACAGCTTGGACTACTTTTTGTTAGACAATTACGTTATTGCGACCGTTTATGTGTATCATTGCGTCGCCGAAAGATGACGATGATGACTTATTTTGTATTAGATACATTTATTACTTTATTTACACCTTGATGGCGCTGCCAGATTAGTATACAACAGAACGTTGAACAATTGAAACAGCATATGATTTCTAAGAAATGAAAGAAGCCAAAATCGATTAGATTTTTTTTGCTCAAGATAAGCTTTACCTCAATGCGATACAAGCGATTCGTGCACTAAGAAGCAACATTAGAGTTGTTAACTCGGAAATATATGTCCATCTGTCATTATGTCAAAATATCATAAACTTTCATAGAAATATTTGTCTATTGATTTATGACATGTTGAATGATCCTGTATACCAACAAAATTTACCAATATAGTGTTTGTTATTCCAATCTTTCCACTCTATCAAAATTATTAAAAAATCAAAATATACCAAGATAGCAATACAATTAAATTTTTAGCAAAACTTTTCCACTCTTTTGTGAAGAAAAAAACAATTTATTTTATTATTTGCTCAATTGCTTCAAATCAAATTTCTTATAATAAATTCACTCAAACAAATTATTCGCACGGGACACCCTTTCCGTTCGCACCTCTTTCTCTATACATCAATATCTTACCATCAGGAATTCCGCATGAAGAATACAATTTCTAACAAATAGGTACCTAAAAAAAAAAATACAAACATTTTTTATTCAAAAAGTTTTTTCTTCCTCAATAACCTGCCATCACATCTTTATGAAGAAAACATATAATAAGCTTTTATCCTGGCAAGAAATTCAACAAGGCAAAAGTCAATACACACACACACTTCAATGGTAACAGGAAACAGGAAAAATCAAAAAGTATATAGATACGCAATAGACAGCAAAAGTGTGCCACACAAGCAGAACAAAAGATCGAAAAAAAAAAAAAAAAAAACAATCCTATCCTAAATTCAATACCCGTAAAAATCCTCGAGGAAATTGTGATAAAGATTTTCCTCAAGGCAAACTCTGTTTCCGTCAAGTATAAACAAACCGTTTGGTGAAGAAAACTTAACATCTAACAATCACACTTCACTCCTCGGCACATCAAATAAAGTCCCTAACCCCTCTTTTTCTTCCCCAATAACTGCCTATAGCGTGAGTGAAAAAGTCTACATCGGTGGATGACAATCCAAGTGGCAGTAGTTCGAGGGGTAGAGTAAAAGGACATAAAGACGAGCAAGGACAAATGCAATATACACTAAGATTTTTTTTTTATAGAGTGAATGGGTGGACGGGTATGAGGGTTTTGAGATTTGAGCGAAAGGAAAACAACAATCACGATGAAGAATTTCGGCAAATCAGCAAAACTTACAACGCTAGAATGACAGGACAAAAAACCAGCAGCACCATCACCAAAGCCAAAACGAGATTCCAGATTCTACTAGTTGGAAATACGGATTAGGTATAGACTTTTGCCTCTCAACTCGGAAAAGAAAATGCCCCATGCGAACCTATAGAGAGTACATCCAAAGGAGGAAGGGGCGAGGGAATGGAATCGAGTACTTCTATAGGCTGTGGAGAACAGGAGATTCAATTGAACGATTCTAACAAAAACATGAATAATGTTTTCTCAATCCTTGGAGAAAAAAAAAATAAATGTCGTCGTTAAAAAAAAAAAAACATAGAAATCCAACACGATTCCCATGCTAGGAAACATATAAAAGGTTAACACTAACAGAGAAAGCTTAAGAGTTTGATACTGCTGGTTTAGGAAATTGGAAATTTTTACCATGTCCAAAATGTAGGTTAACAGTAGGTATGGGTTTAGTGGTTGCCATCTTTGACACAATGACTTAGTTATGAATGACATTAAATTGAGAAACTAGATCAGATAAACTAACTTCAAAAAGTTATGGAAGCTGAAGCTTGTGATAAACTTACATTGAAGGTTCAAATCTGCTAATTAAGGCACCGTTTGTAAAGAATTTAAGTCTTATCTTTGTTGTCTATTATCTTATCATCGCAATAAGAATAAACTAACTCAAAAAAATTATGGAAGCTCAAGCTTGTGTTAAAATTACATTGAAGGGTCAAATTTGCTTATTGATGCACCTTTTTTAAACAATTAAAGTCTTATCTTTGTTGTATATTGTCTTATCCTCCCAATAAGAATAAACTAACTTAAAAAAGTTATGGAAGCTGAAGCTTGTGTTAAAAATATATTAATCTGCTAATAAGGGCACCGTTTCTAAAGAATTTAAGTCTTATCTTTGTTGTCTATTGTCTTATTTTCGCAATAAGAACAAACTAACTCAAAAAAGTTATGGAAGCTCAAGCTTGTGTTAAAAATTTATTGAAGGGTCAAATCTGCTAATTAGGGCACCGTTTCTAAAGAATTTAAGTCATATATTTGTTGTCTATTGTCTTATCATCGCAATAAGAATAAACTAACTCAAAAAAGTTATGGAAGCTCAAGCTTGTTTTAAAATTACAGCGAAGGGTCAAATATGCTAAATAAGGCACCGTTTGTAAAGAATTGAAGTCTTATGTTTTTTTTTTCTATTGTCTTATTCTCGCATTATGAATAGACTAACTCAAAAAATTTGTAGAAGCATAAGCTTGTGTTAAAATTACATTGAAAGGTCAAATCTGCTAATTAAGCAACCTTTTGTAAAGAATTAAAGCCTTATCTTTGTTGTCTATTGTCTTATCCTCGCAATAAGAAAAAACTAACTCAAAAAAGTTATGGAAGCTCAAGCTTGTGTTAAAATAAATCTGAGGATAAATCTGCTAGTTAGGGCACCAATGAAACTGGTTGTACATGCGTTATTATTTATGTAATACTAGCAGGTTCCCGTAAATAGCTACGGTGAAAAAACACCCAAGTTTTGAATTTTTGTACATCTAACGTCCTAAGAATAAAAATATCCTATCCAAGTGCCAATCCCAGTGTCTCATCTACCAACCATTCATTCACATATTTTCGGTTGTTGAGGCGTAAAGCCGAACATACAAATCTTCAGTCATTAAACATTTAACATTTAATTCTCTTTTACAGAAACAGTGAGTGCACTTTTTCGGGATAAAAAATATCCTAAGTGTTAGTTCAGTGCCCCGTTCATCATCCTACAAGATTTAATCTCCAAATCAATAAAGGCGTTGGAGATTTATTGCGTTACAAACATACAAACATTTAGATTTACAATATTAGTAGGATATTTAAATTATTTTCCCAGGCGTTTTTGCTCATATACCTATCTCACTGAAATGCTTTTATTAATTGCATTGTCTAAATAAAAATGAAGAGCGTTTTTTTGGGTTGATGAAAAGACGGTCCAACCAACAATTATTTTTAAAATTGCTTTAATTCTGTTTCACCTTTTACAAATCGTAAGTTAAAAAATAATAACAAGTAGATGGGAACCCTATGACATTGTATATTTAGTGCACTCACACATCATTGCGAATTTAATTTCTACGGAATTTCAAAGTGTAAGAGGATGTGGCGACGATGAAGTGGTATTTCAGCAAAGAAAAAGAATCCAATTCAATCCAAAGATGACTCCTGAATTGGCCTTCTTGTTCATCTTTAACAAAATGACAAGTAGGGTAGGTACATATCGAGAGATCCGAGTGAACCAAAGAATTTCAATAGAAACAGAAGGGCAAAAATTCAATCCATTCAACCAGAGCATAGATACATTTGTCGGATTTTCGATTTTTTTCCCCCTCCCTTCTTAATCCTCCATTCGTTGCCTCCTTTCCTGCAAAACCTTTACTATATATTATGGTATAACATGGTAGATGTATATATACATATATCAAAAGGGATATACTTTTTTTCCAGCCGCTTGCAGGACATCTATCATATATCATCTCATTGGAAATTGAACATGTTAGGAATATAAACTTCGACATACTGGCACTAGGAAAACTGTTAAGTGCACTTGACAGTAATCAAGATTCGAAAAATCATTCGAATCATTTGTAGGTTGGTTGTTCTGGTACTTGATAGTATATACATATATACTATACCTAACTATATAAATCTAGGACGAGGACATAGATATGTATATATATATATTGCTGGTAAAGACAACGGTGTCGGCTACGGATATTCGAGGATGGAAAACATGTGGAAAAGATAAATTTAAAACCATGTTATTGCAGTTTCGTGGTGAGGTCATGTAGAATGTGGTATTAGTTTTCTCTTCTGAACCATATTAGAAAGAAAATATCTCTATATTCTGATAGATATTATCGATTCAGGATTTCAAATTCTGGTGTTGTATAGACATTTTGTTGAGAACTTTGATTTCTTTTTTCATCTCATTTCAAATAATATGCCGAAGGATAGTTCTGGGTAAGTTTGCATTTAAATGAACGTGTGGTAACCCATTTTGCCATCTTGTGAACGGAATAACTATGTCGATAACAACCAAATTTATTGACCAAAAATGATAATATTCTTGGCACATTATTATCTGGAATAAATGTTCTTTCTGTCGGTGTTATTTTTCAATCTATATATCTTTTTGAAAGTACAACTATTAAATGCATATTGTATGATTCATTACATCAGAGAGATGTTCATATTATGTCAAAAGATTTACACAAATTAACATGATGAGAAGATTTATAATCTTCCAAAATTTAAGATAAATGAATGATGATATTAAAGTATTAAATATAAAAATAAATAATTGTGATGTTTCAAATGGGTTTTCAATCCCCGATCGTGGAACGTCGCAAAGTTGTATTTTCAAGTTCTTCGAACAGAACAGGAGAGAAGAACACCACACTAGCTTCTCAAAAGGAAAAAAAGCCAGAGAAGAGTGCGATCCAGTAATAAGAGGGATTTTACTAGGAACGAATTTCGGAACATTCAAGATTACCAAGTAGAATTGCAATAAACAATAGTTGCTAAGTGATTGAACAAATAATTTCTGCATTTTTTATAATGTTGATGGTGATGGAAAATGGCCGAATTGAATTAAGCCGTTTTAGAGCGAATAGACCATTAAAGGACGCAGACAAACGATTTCGGCCAGTCAGACTCAAAGTGGATTCAGTAGAGATAGCTACAAAATACGTTGCTGAACCGGAAATCCGACCATTCTAAATCTGTCAGTGTTTCAGCAATCACTGAGCCGATTTACACGTTTCGTATGTTGTTGGATAGAGGAAAGGTTAAACTAGGTCGTGGAGACTATATTTCTGGACTAGTGTCCCAAGGTTTGGCCAAAGTTGCACTTTAAAAAATAGGGGGAAAAATAATTTCAAAAAACTAGTGTTGAGTCTTGGCTCAAAAGTAAATTTCATAAGAATCCATTCACAAGTTTACAAAATATTTATAATTAACAAAAAACCTTAATAACACAAAATTTATCATTATTTACTTTCGAGACTTTAAATCTTTGGTGCATATCTGAACATCGGCATTGTATTTTTAAATTTATACAAATTATTTGTTTTTTTTTCAACCCTCTTTGGTGCAGAAATCATTCTTTCCGCCTGTTCGGTAGTAGGCGATAGAATTTGACGTATGAAATGAAAACTTTATCGCCTTTTGATCATACAGAACAGAATTTTATCGCACTTTCCAATATTTTCATTCCGATATATTTTCATTCCGATATAATTGAAGCGATAAAATTAGTTTCGTTCCAATTTTCTCGATAAATTATATCGATGCGATAGTTACAGAACATGGGCACTGTTTCGTCTAAAAGTGCCAGCTGGTGAAGCAATCAAAAATCAAGTGAGGACCAGAATCAGAACTGCTGAGAATGGAACCCGGGAGCTTTCTGAATGAAGAAAAAAGAAGGAGAAAGAGAAGTGGTCGGTCGAGTGTGAGTCTATTGACAGTATTAACAGAGGTAATATTCGAAATATGTATCAAGGAGTGAAACAATCTACCCAACACAATAAAGAAAAAACCAAAGGATGCTGAAACGAGATCGGGAGTACCGCAGTTGAAAAATATCTATAGTGCTGAGGAACTAAAAAGAACACTTGTCTAGACTTCTAAACTGCGAGGATATAGCGACTATTTTACTTGAACGACAATGAATCTGGAATAACTGACCGATACACAGCACCTAGCACCTCATAATAGAGTTTAAATGAAGCGTAAAAAGGAACAAACTATGTTTTAATTCGACCTCATTTCTTGAAATCGTCTCCGTGTGACAATGGAGAAGTCTCGCTGATCCGTCATATTCAGTAGGAAAACCACCGAACACTTAGATGTTGAGAAAAGTGTGAAGTATTAAGGTGGACGAACATCTTAAACATAGTACGAAATTGAACAATTGTACAAAGGAGCAGTTTTTCAAAAGTCCTCCAACTTGCTCATGCTGATGACAGAAGCAAATATTATCGGCAGAATAAAGCAATCTGGAGCTTTTTGGTATTAATTGGGCAACGAAGTCTGCTGTCATCGAAAATAGAGTCTCAATATCGTCGACATTCAAAACGTCATTATATGGATGCATTTATTTCAAAATTAGTCAAGAACTTTTTCTAACTATAGCCTCAATTATATTCCATACTAGAGAGATTAAACGAAGAAATACTTTTGCTAATCGCTGCTTGTTCGCAATTAGAAAGCATACATATACATATATAAGCATGTTTAGAAAGGCCATCTCTTCGAAGACAAAGAAAACTTTATAAAAGACCTTTATCTTCCCGATCCTTTTGTATGAGACAATAAAATGGTTTTTATCAAGATCGGTTGAAAATCCGCATGGGTTCTTTCAGAGCAAAATTATTTCGGTGATTTTCGATAACGCAAGTGTGCGAAAGAGAAAATTACAGACAAATTTACCGACGTTGCGTCGACCGGATCAAAAAATCTGAGGACCCCTACTCAGCTGATTGAAACAATAGGAGAAGAACCATTCAATTAACTTAAAGATAAGCTCGCTGAAAAGCTTGTTTATTGAGGCCGTAAATCATCCTGAAATATGAGGGCTATTTTAAGTAACAAACAGTTCTATGAAAATTTCAAAATTCTAATTCATTCGCAAAAGAATACAAAAATAAAGGTTTCTCTCATTCGGTGGATTGTTTGGAAGGCAATAGATTCGTAAAATAGATAAAAGAAATTTGTATATTCAAGGCAATAAGGAAAAGTGACTTAGTCCTTGAAACAAAAAATTAGGAACAAATAATACAGACAAATTGGTAAATACAAAACCTTCAACACTCAAAAAACTTCGAAAGGAGTCCTTTCTCTTATTTGTCTCATTTAAACAAACTAAAGTTCTCCTCGATGAAAGAATGATTAATTCAAAGAAGTTTATAATTCAAAATTATGTATTTTTAAAATGTAATTCAAAATATTAATACAAACTGCTTAGAAATTAACACACTACCAAGACATCACAATTTGTGACAAGATATATTCCCAAATGGTAATTTATTAATTAACATATTTCTTCCTTAGCTTTTTTTTTCAAAACCCAAGAAAACTTTCTTGACATTAAACCATCTCAATTTCCTTTTCAGGGCGAGAGATTAATAATATAATTATCATTATTATTGCTCATATGATGACTTAACAAAAAAAAAAACAAAATAACACACTCCGGGGATCCTTTCCAGGCTATGCCTTGGCTTCAAATTAAATATTTACTCTCAATTAAGAGATAATTCAAACATTAGACTAACACTGTTCTACTTAGCTCCTCCAAACTCATACTCACTTCATTTAAAAGTTGAATATATTTCAAGTTTGTTTGCAAAATAGATGAGTTTAAGCCCAAAAGCGAATTTTACCCGAATATTTTGATATGAAAATCTAAGAAATAATTATGTAGATACATTCCAAAAAGGAATAATCATACATGAGTTTGAAATTATGAAAGAAGCAAACAAACTTTTTGCCATTTCAATTAGTCCTCGAGTTAAAAGTTAATCTGACATTCACCTACTTATAATAATTCGCTAATGTTGTATTATGTTCCTGAGTAATACGCTTAATAAGTGTAGTATTTATAAGATACCCTCTACCGAAACATGAAAAGAAAAAGATTTAAGAAAAATTTGAAGCCCTTTTCTTATTTCAAAGAAAAAAAAAAAACACAAATAAAGTTATGAAACAAGAATCCTTACAACGAACCACAAACGAAACTTTTTCCTCAAGTCATCTTTTCTTACCCGGGGATCATGTTGGTCGGGTATCTGTCGTAAAACTCACGATACATGATACAACCAAAACTTTTGAATACTTTAAATCCTTCTTCTCTTCGCCTAAAGGAATATTCAATATATACACACACTTAATGCACTTATATATGAGAAGATATGAGAGAGCGTTTGTATGGATGCACACACAAAAGCTGCCCAACCGCAATGGCATCGCATAATGGTAACTTCTTTAAAACTTTTAGCTAAGCTATGAGGTTTAGAAGGCGTGTTTTCTTAGGCGCTTATTTTGGTTTAAAGGCTGAAATGGCATGCAGAGCAGATATTATGCTGATTTCCTTCTTCTTTATATATTTTTTTTTTCTTTTCCATTTTATTTCTAGTGAATTTGAAAAGATATAGGAAAACGTGATTTGAATTCGATGTTTCAATTTGAAGGTGTGCCAGGACTTAAGCAATATAAAAAGGTAATACATGAACACACACGTGAAAGATTATTATTCTTGGGAAAGTAAGAAGTTGGTCGATAAGAAAAAGTTAAGTTTTGATTTTTTTTATCTTCGTCCATTGAAGGAATGAAACTTTGAAATGTAATTTAAGGTTTTGAATTAATTTATCTAGAAACGGATGTTTTTTAGAGATATCTGCGTTCTTTCCTCAGTTTTAGTCTGCCAATTCCTGATTTTTACTTTCAGTTCCAGCGGTAACTCTTTAATACCTAGTTAGATATACTAAACTTGAGATTCGGGTATAAATCAAGTTCGGAAAAAATTTCGGTGGTAACTATAACAATAGCAAAACTAAAAAAAAGTGAAAACTAAGGCATCACCAATTTCATAGGGAGGGCAGCGTTGAAGATCGTAGGAAGGAACCAGAGCAATGGTTACAGGCGAAGTGACTTAGAAAACACCTTGCTGAGCTACTGTGACATAATAGGAGTTTAAGTCTTAAACGATCTAGTAAAACCTGCCTCTGTTCCTGGTCTCTTAGGTTTTAGCGTTGAGGCAATTTCATGGCCAAGCAAAAGAAATCTTAGTTCAGTAACAACCAACTGTTTAGGATTTAGACGGATTTAGTGTTGGATTTGGACTCATGGATAACGAGCTTCGGATATGTACCCGAAATGTAAGAGCAATAAGTTAGAACAGCCGAGAAACCAGGAGCGGCCTTTGACTGCTACAAAGCAGATGTAGCTGCCATATTGGAAGTACGAAGGGTTCGAACGGGCAGAAAACGAATCAAAAACTGCGATCCCTCGATTTTGTGCTTGTTGCATGAAGAAAGGACAGTGACTGTTCGCGTGTGTTCTTGTCATTGCAACAAGAGCACATTAAGAATTTTAAGCAACGATCAGGTTAGAGAACACTTAATGACAATACCCATCTGGGTTAAATTCGCTGACTTAACAGTAAACCTAGAAACAAATTAGAAGATATCAGCACATCGATCGCAGCCATTCTGAAAACTTCTTAGCATAAATTCTATTGGACTACTACATTTGATACTAACGCACGGGATTAAGTAAGGTTATGTTAAAAGGTATGGTTTTTAAGTGATTCCAATCGATTACAATTTAGTCAATCAAGTTGATAACTGATTGTTTCAGGTAACAGAAACCAGTTGACGTTAAACCCTCTTTAACTTATATTGAGTCTTATGAGAGGTTGTTTTAATTATCCGTCAAGAAATAACACATGGCGCAGCCGGTAGGATCATTTCAAACAATGTACTATTTGCTTCTAGGGATTTAAAAGTTTTTGCAGAGAGAATGACGTGAAACTTACTACAACGAATCCCTTGTATTCACAAGCAAATGGATTTAATTAAAAAATCTTACGATAAGAACACAGAATTGTGGAAAGCTTTGCTCTAATATCGCAGTGTTCTACTTAAAGAGATTGATGCATCACCGGCAGACTACTCAAGAGCCGGAAAACCCGAACTCTAGTTCCAGGCAACAAAAACCTGTTTATACCAAAAGTTGTGCCGAATATGAAAGAAAACATTGCCAAGAGAAATAAACAACTCAAAATTCATTATAATCAAACTGCAAAGTCTAAGAGGACGTTCTAGATAAAAGAGAAACATCCATTGAAGACAAACACAACATTCTTTAAATAAACTTATATTTAATCTTGTGGCGGTTTTTTTAATTATCCGTAGCTCACAATTAAGAAATAACACATGGGGCAGCCGGTAGGATCATTGCATACAATGTACTATTTGCTTCTAGGGATTTAAAAGTTTTTGCAGAGAGATTGAGGTGAAACTAAATACAACGAGTCTCTTATATTCACAAGCAAATGGATTTGCTGATTTGCTCGAATATCACAGTCTTCTGCTTAAAGAAATTGATGAATCACTGGCAGACTACTCATGAGCCGAAAGACCCGAACGATAGTTCCGAATATGAAAGAAAACATTGCCAAGAGAAATAAACAATGCAAAATCATTATGATGAGGATGAGTACCTAAGCGTTTAGTCGCTTTGAGCAAAAAATCCTTCGATTGACTTTCGATAAAATGTCTGGCGTAAAAACCTCAACGAAGAGATTTTTTGGTTTTACGATTACTTGAATTTAACCAAAAATAGAAAGAAAAGTATTCAACGGCTCCGATCGTTCGGTAAAAAAAAAAAATAGAAAAAATGGGTGGTTCACTAGAAAAGTGGTTCAAAAGAAAAAGTTTCTATTAATTTCTTCTATTTACTTCTAACTGCTTCCTGAAACCCTTATATTAGTATTATAACTTTTTTCTGCTCTACTTATTACTACCACATGTACTTTACTCAAAACTTTACTCAAAACTATATATTTGACTATTTTTTTCATGTAGATGTGGTATCCTGACATATTATAATGTGACAGTAGGCCACGACATCAGTAATTGATTCAGGAGTGTAACAAGCATAATACGACATCCTATCCTTTGCATCTTTTTTCCCCTAAGGAAAAGTAGTAACTTCACGGTTTTAAAATAATTAAAAGTCTCTTTTCCTCTTTAGTGCATCAACCAGCAGAAGAGCAGCTTATGTGTTGTTATATATGGGGGCTTGGAGTCTGGAGACTCCGAAACCAGGTTAAAGTTGTCTCTGAAATTATTTGTTCCAACATTTTTTTGCTTTTATTTTTTTTTTATGCTATTCTTGTATCCTTAGGGGCGAACAGTACGAAATGTAGAGGATCGAAAAAAAATGGTAAAGAGTTTTGTTTCTCGGAGAAAACAAGACTGCAGGGTATACTAGCTATGCAGATTCAAAATAATACAAAAAAAAAAAGTTTTGTTTTTCACATAGTTTTTTATGGCAAGAGAAACTTTTAAAAAAGTGGAGACAGGGACGACAAAAATGCAACACTAATTACGAAAAGTTCTTTGGCAGAAGCAGAAGCAGCAAGAGAGACCAAGCTTGACAGAATTTCGACAGCTGCTGTTGGTGGTGGGACTTTGCATTCGTTTTACTATATTGTTGTGATTGTTTTTTTTTTTTTTTTTTTAAGGCTATTTTCTAAAGAACAAAACGGATTTTCTTTGGTTTTTTTTTCGGCCCACTGTCTGTCAGTATGGTTTTTTGTTACAATTATCCATATTTTAAAGAGGGTCAAATTGACTAGCGGCAATGGTATGGCACGACACTAGTGTTTCTTCTTTACTGGGGTAACTGCTGTTTGTGGTAAAAAGGATAAACGCGACGAATATTTCTAGTCAACTTGTGGGCGATGTTGGTGAATCCATTAATTTTTTTTTTATTTTCCTTTTTTTAAAAAAAAAAGACCAATTTCAAATGCGGGAAAAAAGTCTGTTTCCGGTAGACCTTTTTGCAGTTGTTTTTGTCTAGTTTTTGTGGGTTTGTTTTGGTGTTTCAATTTAAAGACAGATTTTGGCATTGTTTTTGTTGTAGTAGCTTTTTGTGGGCCGTTTTGTTGAATTGTTTTGGGTCGAGTATAATTTTGAAAGATGTTGTATGGGGGTGTATAAAGGATCATGGGGTCTGTGTTCTTTGGTTGTTGGTTAACAGTAATTAGTGGTAAAGCACCTGTCTCCAAATACATACATACCTACACTCTAAGGGTTTACAATTAATTTAAAGAAGGTGAAGGTAATTTTAGTTTTGTGGTTGACCGTCAGTTGTGTTTTTGGTTTAAAAAAGGAAAATATTGTCTTGTTTTTCTTCTTTTTTTGTTTTTTTGAAGTTGCTTGTAAGGAAAAAGGATTCTGATTTAATTTTTTCCAAGATTGATTGTCATCAGCTGAAGGTTACTTTAGAATATTTTGTTGCTATGTTTTTTTGCATGCCTACTATAATCATTCCAATTTTTAACTCTTATATAATTCCTTACGTTATTTAAAAAACCATACCCTTAAAACCATAAAATTGTTTCTAGTCAAAATTCCTCTGTGTAATTCCAAAATTAAGTTAATATTTTGTAATAACAGCTAACTAAGTAGTAAGTAGTCTTTCCTGAAACATTTGGAATGTGATCTTGTGTTTAATTTTAAATTTATACGATACATCAAAATGTAGTAAGACAATCTAAGACATTTTGAATTTCGTTACAGAAATGCACTTGTAAAAACAAGAAAACCACTTGAAAATATGCCATCAGAGAACTTGCCATACCATACAGCAGCAATAGAGGTAAATCATTTTCTCGTTTTCACCATACAAATTAATTGAAACTAATGCTTAGAGAGCAATGAAAAGCTTAGTCAAAAAGTAGGTACCTAATTCTCAAAGAAAATGCTTGCTGAGCCTCAGGACATAGCGATGCCTTAACCTTAATTAAATTACAATTGGACTTACTATAGGTATGTACGTAGGTACTTACAAAACCGAACAGTTGGCGGGACTATCGCAGGAATATTTGGTCCAAGAACCAAATTTAAAGTGCCGATTTAACAGCCTTGTATCATTAAAAGTAACAAAGTCAGACAGCCAAATTGATGCTGATAGGCAGACAAAATGACGTCGCCTTTTGTTGGGTACATATATACTTTAGATCTCGTTACTATTCAGGGTAATGAGAATTGCATCAGACTCTCCGGGAAAAGTAGGGTCGTGACAAGATGCACTCTTACTTGAAAATTACAATCTAGGAAGATTTTGAAACTGCATCACATTAAGTAAAAAACACTGAACGAATCGTATAAATAATCGAAATAAAAACCAATAAGTTTACAACTTAAATACCAAACATAATACGAATACCTAAAATAAATCAAAAAATAACAAACATACCAATAGGTTAGGAAGATAAAAGTTCTAATGAATTTTGGAACTTTTTTAATGTTATGAAGGATCAATATTATATACCTTAGGTATATGTAACTACCTATATAAAACAAGAAAATCTAAATAAAATGACTTACCAAAATTTTGTAATGGTGATTGATTAGCAGAAATCTGCGAACTAAGATTTTTTTTCACAAATTACTTATTATCAAAGTCCTACACTATTTTTCATACCGAATAGAAAAAAAAAACGGCAAAAACACGGAACTGCATTAACATAGGTAAATTTCATAACAATATAAATTTCAAAACAAACTTTTGTTTTACTTTGGAAAGAATTAATATAAAAAATTAACAAGTAAAACATGATCTGGGTACCGTACAAAAATTTAATATTTTTAAAACGCACATCTAGGTACATATACCTAAATATTATTACCACCACCGTCGACGACGAAAACAAACACAAGACGCCATTAATAAAAATATGAGAAAGAAAATATCGATTTATTTTATTTTGTTTAAATAACAAACACCCATGTCACCGGCATTTATGATCTTCATTACACGAAAATAAGATTTAAATTATATTTTACAATAAATATTGAAAATAAAATTAAAAAATCAATATTTTTTTAACTTAACCGCAAGAAACCGGCGCAACCGAGACAAAAAATTCTGCTACGAAAACAGCACTATAGAAAATTCCAGACTAAAAAAGCTTTCCCTGTTATATTATGCAACTGCCTGTTGTGAATGTGTATGTGTAATGTGACACGCTCACGGCGAATTGAAAGATAACACTTTAACACAATTTTGTTGTGAAATTTGGAGAATGCATCTTCTCTTTTTTTTTACCGTGACCGTGAGCCGTGAGCGTGACCGTGAGCGCGACCGTGAGTTGGGTGAGTTGAGTAGGTTATGTTTACCTTCACATGTTAAGTTAACTATGAAAGAAAGCTTTTTATGAATTGTTGGTTTGTATTAATATATACATATATATATATATAATGTATAAACTATGTAATAGGATATACCTAGATGTTTTTTTCATTCATTCATGATCAGGAAGTGTGGCGTGGCGTGTAAGTTTGGGTAATTTTTTGTTGGTTTGGTTCTTTGTATTATTTGTTATTGATGCGTATGCGTAATTTAAATATACCTATGTGTAGATGTACTAGGTATATTCAGCAGTAAATTATAAAAGAACTAGCTGACCCAGCAAGCGTTATTAAGTCTCATAAATTAACGATCGATAAAAATCATTGATTGTTATCGATAAAATGAAAAGACTGTTTATCGATTAGAACGAAACTATGGGTGTTTTCATAAACGTCAGACTAACTAAGATCTGCAATAACAAAACTGAATTTTTTATTTGTAATTATTATGAACATAGCTTTTAAAATAATAAGAAACAAAATGTTAACCTTCAGAAAATAAGTGTTTTTTTTAAATTTTTTTTTTCATTGCAGAACTTAGTTAGTCTGACATTTATGAAATACCTAATATTGCAGCGCTGTTATATCGGTTCGGAGCCCTTTAGAAATATTAATGCAATAAAAAATTTAATGGCGTATTTCGTCGGGCTGATCGGACAACTAAGCGTATATCCCAAAGAAATCGATATGTAAGTTAAATCGAAAGTGAAATAGGTATTAAATTTGATACTGTTTTTGTTTGTAGTAATTCTCTTCTAGGAATTTTGGGAGTTTTTGGATGCAGCTTTAGAAACCGAGTCGGTTACCCCAAGTACGACTACAGTGCACAAAACTTATTTTCAGTTGGGGACATACATACCTACATTCCACGTGTAGGTATATGGAGTTAGAGGTAGGTACCTAGGTATGATTTCGAATTTGAAAAAAAAACAAGCAAAAGATTACATTTGAACACTGAATGATGGATTAAAAAAAATAAGTTCTGTTTAGAAAAAGGAAAAATCTAAATAAAATGACTTACCAAAATTTTAAAATGTTGATTTTTATCAGTTGAAATCAGGGAACTACGATTATATTTACAAAGTAAGTAAATAGAATAGTTTTTTTTTTTTAAATAAACAGTAAAACGACTTAAAATAGCCAAACTAAATTTTATTAAGTTGAGTGTATATGAATGAAATTCAATTTTAAAGGTTTAACTAAATCCTTTACTTTTATTTTAATTTCAACGAAATACTTAAGAAAAATAATAACACTGCATTAAGATATCACTAATAATATCAAAACTCATATTTTGAAAAGGGACTAATTTAATAATTATAACATTTAGGCAAAACAGGATCAGGATACCGAACAAACTTCATGATATGAAAAAGGGATCACTTGTAGATTATGTATACAACGAACCGCAAAAGACTGGTTTTTGAAATAAAAAAAAAATCGCATAACAATCGCTAAAAACTTTTTTTCTTGGAGTTGAATAAGAACAATATTTAATTTTTACAAAAAATTAACACTTTTCGAAGAGAAATTATATTTTTTTTTTAAACCGCACAGCTATTTGGTACTACCACCACCACCGCCGAAGACGAACAAGAAAACGACAACAAGACGCCATTATGAAAATTATGAGAAAAAAAAATCATCGAATTGATTTTTTTTTTTTTTTTTTTTTTTTTTTTTTTCAAAATAACACGACGTAAGCCAACGACTCATCCCAAAATGTTTTTCATTACATAAAAATTAGATTTAAATTATATTTTCCATTGAATATTGACAAAAATAAACAATAAAAACTTTTTATAAACCGATTGAAACCGGCGCAATCGAAAACATTTTTTTACTACGCAGTACTACCGAAAATTAAATGCTAAAAAAGCTTTTCTTGTTCAATCATGCAGCTGCCTTTGTATAATGCCTAGCCTATGCCTGTTCCTCTGGCTGAGAGAGGGCAAATCCGAAGCCAACACAACAGTGATATGATAATGTATTAATGATATTATAACACAAAAACACATCAACAATTTTGTTGCAATTTGAAGCGTATGCGTATACATCTCATTCTATTGACCGAGCCGTGAGCCGCGCCGAGCGGTGATCCGTGAACCGTGTCCGTGACCGTTCCGGTTCCCCGTTCCGGTTCCGTGACCGTGAGTTGGGTTTGGGTCTTCTTGGACTTGGGTGAGTTGAGTAGGTGAGGAGAAGGTTAACTAACACTTTTCAATTTTTGTTTTCCTTCTAATATTGGTGTTGGTTTCTTTTCATATCATTCATGATCATGATTCATGAATGCGATGGTATGTTAGGTAGGGTAATTTTTGTTGGTTTGGTTCTTTGTATTATTTTTTACTTGTGTGTTGTGTTGTGTCTTAAACTATAAAACTTAAGTTGTTTTAGGAAACTTTTGCTTTTTTGTTTTCAGGACATTGATTGATTTTTACTTAATCATCTACCTTGTGATGCTTTATGAAAAGCATACAAACAAACTTATTCAAATAGTGGTCAATGCATATTGACATTTAACATCATTTGTCTATTAATCTAGGGATATTCTTTTGATGAAAAACCTAAAAGTCTTAAAATACTATAATTACTGTTACCCTCAACTGCTGTACATAAAAGGAAATTTTCTTAAGTTCAATTTTATCTTATCTCTATCTTTAACTTATTGTGACAAAAAATAAAACATAGCTAGGTATATATACCTACCTATAGCTTAAACATGATTGATGGCCCTTTTTAGATTAAAGATAGTGTTGCCAGCATGTATGCTAGGTATCATTTTATACCACATAGGTATAATCACCTATCTATGTCCTCTTTCTTTGTGTCATCCACTTTAACTTCTGGTAGCAGTCTTTTTTAAATGATAAATGGTGTCGATTTTCATCTCATCCTTCTTATACTATTTTTTTATAATTACATTTAAAGTATGAAGAGTATCATAATAACGACCACGAATTTTAGATAAAAAAAAAACACATAATAGAATGAAAACAAAGGAAACAAAAAAAAATTACATCTTTACATAAAGTATCCTGTAATTTTCTTAGAACGTAAGGACATTCAAATATCATTTATCACTTTTTAATACAATGTAAAGTGTTTTGTTATATCTTAGCTCAAAAGGTGATAGCGTCGTTAATGTGCAAAAAAAATATAATTGAAATTTTAAGAAATTTTTAGGAGAAAATTATAGAATGAACTTTAATGGGAAAAGATTAAAAAAATGTGTGTTGTACTTGGTTATATAAGATTGTTTTAAAACAACTGTTTCATTTTATGAAAGAGAAGCCATTTATGTCTATTATCTAACGAATATTTTCGGAATTGCACATGGATCCATATATGGATGTTGCATGAAACGCATTAAATCTTGTCTCACACATGTATTGTTGAAAATTAAGCACTCGAATATTACTTATCAATAAGGAATCTCGTTAGAAAAAAAAAAATATTTTCGCTTTTAAAACTATTTGCTAAGCATTAAAAAACTGTTTTGTTTTCTATATTTTTTCTTCAAGTCCTTACAACTCAAGCTACTGAACTATTGACTGCAGCTTTACGTTGTTTGCGCAGAGATAACAAAAATAAAATCCTTTATTCAATCAGTTTTAGTATTTGTTTTTTTATTTTTGAGACAATCTCACAGTTTTAGCAGTCGACGATTTAAAATCAAAAGCCATATATGGCTTCTTGTGCAGTAAAGGGTTAAATACTACTCATTTTATCCCTTGAACTGCAATCAGTAATTTGCATTTATTTTGACCTTTAGTTTCTCAAAAACAAAAAAGCATTTAACCAAAAAAAGAAAATGCACTCTCAGAAGAACAAACAAAAACAACAACAGAATTTTTCTTTTAGTTTCAGGTAAAAATGATGTAAAGACACTAGAGCAATTATTTTCTTCCAGCACTTTACACTTTTGCACACACAAAGTGAATTTCTTTCAATTATTACATCAACTTTTCTAACAACGAACGTTAAGGAACATACACTTCATTCTAAAAACCTCATTGTTTTGCTGGTTGTGTTATATTAATGAGTGTGTTTTTGTTTATAAATAAATCCTTAAATATTGAAGGTGTGACTGCTTTTTGGGGAATGGATTGCATTTTATAGTATGAAAGACACAAAAGATGTCATTTTAATTTGACTCATGTGCGAAAATCATAAAAGCGTGAGTGTGTATAAGTTTTTTTTAACTTTAAGAAAGGATTTCGTTTTGCTTTGATAATGTTAAGAGGTTGAATAATGCAAAAGTTCAGTGCCAAGGAAACGCACACAGGTTTTCTTTTGAAAAGCAATAAGTAAGTTTTTTTTTTCTTTGTCTCAAACCGAGTTGATTTCTCATGAGGCAATGCTTTTATTTTAATAAGAAGTTATGTATGTCCTTGTTATGTGTTTAGGATTTTTCGTGGAATGTGAATTTGGAAGGATTACCTATAATAAAATAAAAAAGAAAGCAAAAGTCGTTCCAGATATTATGTAGATGTTCAAAAAAGTATTTAAACTATTATAATTTCACATATTTCTGACATGGGGTTGCGAATAAAAATAAACTTATGTATGTTTTGAAATGAAAACATTTGTTTAAGATTTCGAAAAAATGATCTGTCCTTTAACCTAAACTTGTTCAGAACCCTCTAATTACATCTACAGAAATTGAGAAGCATTTTCCGAAAACAAATGGCTCCGACATCTCCGAAGAACCACGGTCTAGTGACTTACACTCTCAACCAATCCTTTTATGTGCGTTGCTTTAGTTCTACAGGATTGCACCCCTACAATTTTTCGTCGAATCCGAATGACTTAGGTGAGATGCACTTTTCAGGACAATGATACACTATTGGAGGTTCTGTTACTTCCTCGCAAGAAGTAGTGCCCATTAAAAAACATTTGGTGTTCTCAGGGCTCGAACCCAGACCTCTGGCGAGATAGTTCGACACATTTATAATTAGTTTCAGCTTGTTAGAAATGTTTGTCGTGTAGAAGAAATTATTTCAAAAATCAAATTCACATTAATGAGGCTTTAAAAAACAGCGATCAAGACCATCTCAAGTGTATTAGGACCTGTATATCTTCTGTTATTTTGCAGATTCATTAATTTATCTGTTCAGTGGCTAATGAAAGCGTCATATTATTAAAGTTTTCTAATGCTCCAAGATCTTTAATAAACTCTGTATAAGATATAGATCTATAGCTTCACTTGCTTTCGAGTCGTTTTTTATTTTGTATTTGAAAGAAAAATATATTTTCCCCAAATCTACTCTGCACTGTCATTAAAATACAGAAAAATTAGTTCTTAGTAAGCAACTTACTCCTCTACTTGATATACATAAAACTGCTCACGTTTTGACAATAATCTTTCACGCATTCATTCAAAAGACAACAAATCGAAACAACTAAATAAAAATCTTTTATTCTTATACACACCATTTAGTTGCACAATGATATATTATTAAGTCATATAATCACAAAAGTCCATAAACACAGTTCATCGAATCTCATTCGACAAAAAACCCCATTTAACTCGCATAATTAAATACTTGGATATGCAATAAAACTACACTCGGCATCCAACTGTGGCGTATATAGTACATAATATCCTCCTCAAATCCAGCCCTTCATATAATAAAAGGACTCAATCTCGATAATCTCCAGGACAATATTCTACCAACTAATCGGAAACATATTTCAGTTAAACAACAATTACAGGGCTTATGACATTTCTGTAAGGCTTCCCCCCAAGCAAATGTCGCGCACAATCGTTGTCGGTTGCCCTCTTCAACTCATTTTTAGATAAAGATCTGTTTTTAGTGCGGTATATTTTCTACCACGCACCCTTAACATATAACTGTATATATGCATATGTATAAATGTATTCATTTATACAGTTTTATACACAAAACCAATTTCGCATTTAAGCCATTGTGCCTCTCTTACAATTGATTTCAATTGAAGGACGATAAAAATGAAATGGAATTGTGTACAACCAAAGAGGAAGTAAGGACGACATAACAAAAAAAAAAAACAGGCACTAAAATAATTTTAAGTTGAAGTAACAAATGGCGCCCAACGTGAGGCTTCATCGATTCGTATAGCAATGAAGAATACAACGGAAATCTGTGATTTTAAATCAATTTAAATTTCAAGTCATTGCAGTAATTTCACCTTGAATTCAACTTTAACGATCCAATCCAACAGAGTTATAAATTTGTGACGGAGAGTATACTTACTCATATTGTTGGTAGACATTTTTCGATTTAAAGGAAAGGGTAAAGTGGATTGCAATAATAATGAAATTTATAAATTGATTGAGATTCAGAAAAGAATTGAATAAAACCTCATTCGAATTGAAAGCAAGTTGAATCATTCCATTTTCCTTAGCGAAATTAAAAAGTAATTTTCAAAATGAGAGTTAAAGACGAAGATATAGAAAAAACAAGATAAAGCACAGAAAATATTAGAAGATAGAAAGTAGATAGTGGCATGATGGTTGAAGGTTGAACTCAGGCTTCTTCCAATTAGTTCACTTCATTTAGTTCAATAACATTTACTGATGAACTAGTGTTTTCTTTCAGGATATTTAGTTCACTAGTTCTACTTCTTATTATATTTAACTAAATTACATGTATCTCCTTCTGAACTCCATTTCATTGTGGTACTATTGAACTAGTTCAATGGATAGTTCATTTCAACTAAATAGTTTTTTTGAACTCCATAGTTCATTTCAACAATTTGTATTAATTATATCAGTTGTGTTATTTTTCTATAGTTCGTTTGCTATTTAGAACTTAGTTCATTACTGAACTATTGAACTAATTGAACTAAGAAATTTAGAACTAGTTCGTTCAGTTCATTTGCAACTTACTTTTGTGAAAAGTTGAACCTTTTAGTAGGGGGAAAGTAGATGTAAAAGTTTAAAAAGAGATGTGTATTGTATATTTATATATAACATATAAAACAATAGTAAAGGGTGTTTTTTTTAGAGGTATAGAACTTCAAATTGCAATAAAACAACGATGGAATATTCGATTGACATGATTTTTTATTTATTCGAAAGATAATCTTGTGTCATTACATTTTAAATATAATTTCTGGCATATGACTGCCACGGCTGGCTCGGATGTAGTCCAATCTGGACTTAAAATTTTCGATCACATTTTCCAACATTTGTGGCCGTATATCGGCAATAACACGGCGAATGTTGTCTTTCAAATGGTCAAGCGTGAAAGTAGGTGGTCACCAAACGTGTCTTTCAATAAATCGATTGTGGCACGAGCTGTGTGACATGTTGCGCAGTAAGTTTTTCTGGATGTAACGGTGTTTCGACATACACTTGAGGATTAGCTTCACTTCAAATGCGGCAGTTTTGTTTGTTGACGTAGCCAGTCAACCAGAAGTGCATCGCTGCATCGCTAAACCAAAATTCGCTTATGAAAATCGGGAACAACGCCCATCTCGTTTCGAAATAAAAATGCACAATTTGCAAGCGTTGTTCAGGCGTGAGTCTATTCATGATGAATTGCCAAACCAAACTGAGAATAAATCACTTGACAGCTGTTAAATCGGTCGCCGTCTTGAAAAGTAATGCCAACTTAAAGTTCTATACCTCGAAAAAAAAACACCCTTTATAATCCTTTAAACCTTACAACTTCAATTCTTAATTAAATAATTGTTACCATTGTTCTTTTAAACTCGCGATACCCTTCTTTACCTTATTGAGCAAGTATTCATGATGGGTAATCCAATGAAATCGATTGAATTTTATTGCCTTTATTGTACGGCAGGCGGACACAAATGAACTCCTTGATTTTTTCGACTTTCTTCTCAGCAATTTCTGTGTCTATTTGAATTGAAAGTGGCAAAACAGTGTTCAACGTTCGAGTGTATTATTATATTTGCACTTCTCATTTTTACAACCAGAGTGTCGTTGATAAACATTTCCTGTTGATAACAAAAAATACTAGCTGCAACACACATGATCTTTTACGTAAATGGGAATAACTTCAGCTCTGCAGAAAAGACCAAGTAACTCAAGTATAGAGCATGGTCATTCTTAGAATAAAAAAGGAACAATGAATCCTGAGAATGGGAGTAACGTGTGGGCTGGTAAAATTCCAGCTCGTAAATCTAAGGTAGCTCAGTTTTATTACCTCTTTCCTTTTTTGTTACACACTCTCAACTTGTGTCCTTTTTTGTTCTTATAATTTTCCTTTTTGTGTTTTTCTTCTTATTTTTCGAATATAATACGTTTTGCTGTTGCTCAACATCCTGATTTCCACTTAATGGTGGTCTGATTTAAGAGTTTTGATGGCAAATTCTATGTTGGCTTCTTGTAAACGTTGCAAACGTTAACCCAAGAGAATGGGTTTTTATTTTTGTGGGTGAATAGAGTTAGCTTGAGCTATTTGATGAGGCAGAAGTGGTAGGAGTATGGTGTAAGTTTGTGAACATATTTTCTTGCTTTCTCTTGAGGAAGTCGAATTATAGGTTATATTGAAGCACCGACATTTTGGGAAATTCTTGATTTTTTTTGTACGAAAATATTTAACGTTAAGTAAGCACTCTGCCAAAATATTTTTTTAAAGTAAGCAATTTAAGGTTACTAGAGAGAGAGAGAGTGATAGAGAAATTTAACTTAATTCCTTAAAATAACAAAAGAATTTATATTATTTGTACACTCTCATGGGTTACAGGATAAACTAAAAGGGTAAACTTTCAATGGGCTTGAGTTAAAGAGGAGAAAAGAACAAGCCGGTGTGACCAAGTATATAGCCTTTTGCTCCAAAAACAATGAAGGTGGAATGAGATACAGACGTTAAGGATCTTTTTTGATTACATTCATAGTTTATTAAGTATCTTGGGGTTTCCAGTACTTGAAAGGATTACAGGCTTGAGAAGTTTAAATTTGATTCATATCTTATGAAAGTCTTCGAAGCAACAGGTTATTAAAGAAATTTAAGATTTTTGGTTTTATAAGATGAAATATGGAAGTGAGGAAGAAAATGTTAAAGAACAAAATGTGGGTACAAAAAATATATAGAAAGTAAAAAATGTATTGAATTTATGAAATGTTATTTCGAGATTTATTGGATCATATTTTCCAGCTTTTGTAAAATAAAATCGAAGAAAAGAAATGGGTAAAATCTGAATTAGAAGCAAAAAATATTTTCAGAATATAATTAATAATTTACGGCTTACAATCTTAAATTTGAATGTAGATTTAGAATCATTTCTGAGCATAACATTTAACTGCAGTAAAACAATTTATATTTGCAGTATAAATTCATTTTGTTTTGCATTTATTGTGTTAAATTACAAAAAATTTCAATTGAATTTAGTGATTCTCATCTATTGATTCTGAATTAATACGTTCGTCTGTTAAAAAGATTTAAGAAATTGTTTGAAGTCAATAATTTGTCTAATACATACTCTCTAAGATCATCATACCATGCTAGTTCATCAAAAACTATTTTGACTAATAGAATGAAATGTAAAATTTACATCTTTTTGTTCTTTTTTTTTTTGCTCTAATAATTGCTAAAGAAAGGACGTTTTAAGTAGAGAGGCTTATTCTGCTTCAATATTGTAAGCAATATTCATTAAAAAAAAGATCAGAAGTGGGATAGTACAGAAGCTCAAGGGCATTTTGTCAATTGCGCTAATCTGATGCCGACTTTAACTATAAATTATTTATAACAGACGTACATTTGTATCGAAATATCGAAACTTAATTTACCATAACGCAAAATGTCATGGATAGAAATTTTGAGCCAATTTCACGTACAAAATAATCTTTTTTCAATGAAGAAAAATAATTCCTTTTCAATGAATTGTGAATTTGTTAATATTAAAATTAATATTAAAATTAAAATTAAAATCAAAATTAAAACTAAAATTAAAATTAAAATTAAAATTAAAATTAAAACTTACATTAAAGTTAAAATTAAAATTAAAATTAAAATTAAAATTAAAATTAAAATTAAAATTAAAATTAAAATTAAAATTAAAATTAAAATTAAGATTGAAATTAAAATTTTAAATAAAATTAAAATTAAAACTAAAACTAAAATTAAAATTAAAATTAAAACAAAAATTTAAATTAAAACTAAAATTGAAATTAAAATTTAAATTTAATTTTAATTTTAATTTTAATTTTAGTTTTAATTTTAAAACTAAAATTAAAATTAAAATTAAAACAAAAATTAAAATTAAAATTAAAATTAAAACAAAAATTAAAAATAAAAATAAAACAAATTAAAATTAAAAATAAAATTAAAATTAAAATTAAAGTTAAAATTAAAATTAAAATTAAAACAAAATTAAAATTTAAATTTAAATTAAATTTAAATTAAAAACTAAAAATTAAAATAAAATTTAAAATTAATATAAATTCATTCATTTAAACATTCTTTTTTAATCGTGGGACAATATTACTTCCATATCCAGCTTTGATTAGAAGTGGTATGCAGTTTGTACTAGTAATGCAGTTTGTACAAAGGAGACATTCACAAGTTAGAGAATATACCTAGCACTACATAGTTTGTAATTTGTAAAAAATAAATGTTTACTAACATGAATTATTATGAATCATCGACAATTATTGCGTACTAGATTGGGTTTGATGTCATCTAGCTGATGAGCCCACCATCAAACTAGGGCGAAACAATGCTTTTGGAGTAAAGGCCACAAAACCTTTAATATTGAATTTCATTCATAAATACTCCACTAAATAAATTTTAATTCGATTATTTTTAGTCTTTTTATTGTTTTTATTTTATTTTTATGTTTTCTGGGACCCATTATATAAAATCTGCATACACATTGTTTGAAAATTAATTGAATGAGTCACTTCTTGTCAATATATAAAAATTGGATACATTTTCTAAATAAAAATATACAAGGATCATAACGAATTATATCTTTCTTGATATTTAAAAAAGTTATTTTTCAATATCTTGACCTTATGTTTCTTTTCATGTCTCTTGTGCTGGACAGAATTATAGGAACGATATTTGTCATATTTATGATGTAAAAAAAATATATTATTTTCTATTAATTATTATTTGTTTTTATCATAATTACATATATTATCTGAAGAATAACAAAATGACTTCTCTAGCAAAAAAAAACACAAGGGAACAAATTAACAGGTTTCTCATTCTCAAATAAAATGCGGAATATCAAGTCAATAATTTTTTTTTTGTTAATTAAAACCATAAATAAAGGTGAACGCAAAATACAAAATATCTAACAATATTTAATATTTCACATAATAATACTATATTATTTAAATTCTCAAACCTTAAAAAAATTATTAGAAAAACTAATTAATTTTATCTTTCAGTTTAAGTTCACGTTTTTATGACCGCTAGTGTATTTCTTAGTAAAAACATGAAAAGATAGGACATTTTACTCGAAATATTACTATATTTTTAAATTTTCTAAAATGATATATAAACTCAAAGTGACTCTTAAATGAAAAAGGCTTTCATTTCAATGAATTTTGTGTAAGGGGTTCATCGAATGAATATATGTACGTCTGATTAAAAAAAGAACTAACAATATTGAAACATGAAAACAAATAGTATAGAGATGGTATAATATTTGCTTTTAATAAAACCTCCAGGATGGAGGTTGATGGATGTCTACATATTTTATACTCACATAATATAAAATTTATGAAAATCGTTTTCTATTTTTACGGTAGAATGACACCTTATGGACAAAAAAGAAACCTACATGATGATATAGGAAAGGAAGGATATAAGGAAAAAAAAACAAATTAAAAGACTCTACATGACCCTAATGGAGTTGTTTGGTTAAGGTAAGGATGCCGTTTATTCTTCAATTTTTTTTTTTCTCTTAGAAAGCACGTTGAATGCGGGTCACATGAATAAACGATCACAAAGAAAGGGTTCTGATGGCAGCCTATTTTGTGCGGACGGTTAAGGATTTCATTTTAGGATGGACATCACGTTTGAGTTTTGCTTTAAATTATGCATCAGTGAATATATTCTGCTCATACGTAAAGTGAATTGTTTTATTATATTTATTATGTATAGAGCCAAAATGGACACATTCATATATATATGAATTATTATGTCCTATAGGTAAGATGAAGTTTTAAAATAAAACGTTGAAATAGGGTTGAATATAGACTTAGACCAAGAAATATTGCATTTTCAAGTTTTTTTTTTCAAAAACTAAACCACAATACACCAGGAGCTAATGGATTTTTCATTCAGCTTACGTTTATGACATTTTGACACACAAATTCAATCATCTAAGTGCTATGGAGGTGAAAATCTTATCAAATTTTAAAAAAAATGTTATTATGTATTATATTTGGAAAGAGATGTAAAAATCGTAAATATCCTTGAAGAGTTTAATGCTTTTTAATACTTATATTTGAAATTCGTTTATTGTAATACTAAAATAAGAATATGAAAATATACAACTGAATAAAAAATATTCCTCAAGGCTATGATTTACTTATGCATTAAAAAATATGTTTGTCATTCATTACATTCTTTCCTCAATCCGGCAGCAGAAATTTTTGGATAAAAAGGAGGGCAAAAAATGAATTCGTCTAGACTGTTATATTTTATTAATGGATTACAATTTTCCAAAAAAGTAGAGGGTGAAAAAGTACTGTTGTTTAGACGAATATAAGAATTTAATGAATTTTTTGTTCACATGAATCTTTACTTTTGTTTGCCATATAAAACAAGTATAAAAACATTCGTTGTGCGTCGGAATATTTAGTCTATTGTAGAAATAACTGCTTCAACATCTTATAGTTTAATTAGTTCAATATTTCTGTAGTTCAATAGTTTAATAGTTCAATAGTCAATAATTCATTAGTTCAAAAGAGTTCAACTGTTCAATTGTTTCATAGTTCAGTGGTATAATAGTTCAATAAAGTTCAAATAATCAAGTTTTCAATAGTTTAATAGTTCAAATAGGTAAACAGTTCAATTGTTTCATACTTAAGTATTTTAATCGTTCTGTACTTCAATAATTTAATAGAGTTCAACAATAAAAGTAGTCTAATAGTTTAGTAGATCAATATTTCAATAGTTCAAAAGTTCAATCGTTTAATAGAACAATATTTCAGTAGTTCAAAAGTTCAGTTGTACAATAGTTCAATGGTTCAGTAGTTCAATAGTATCTATATTGTTCAGGATCTATTGTTTTTAATATTTTTTATAGAGCTAAGTCACCTATTTACAGTTTTTACTGTTGATAAAAAAGTAGAGTGTCGGGAAAACTGCTACAGTGTTCAACTGGTAAATCCTTCCTAACTTTTTCATAAATTTCGGAAGGAGATGCTTTATCATGTGATTTATTTATTCCCATTCCAAAACAGATAGTATGCAAAGGTCAAGATACATCTTGCTACTAGATGTTTCTAGATTTAACGAGAACAAGACCAAATATCTGCTGTCAATAGGCACATATATTTATATCTACTGCCTTTGATAAAACGCGACTATATTTATTCATCATCATCATCATCATCATCGGCTTTACAACCGGGGTCCGGTCCTGGCCTCCTTCAACAAGTCACTACACCCATCCCGGTCTCGAGCCGACGCCATCCAGTTGCGCACCCTAAGGCTCCGGGCGTCCTGGTCTACGCCATGCATCTCTCCAGCGCAAGCATGGTCTACCACGCTGTCATCTGCCATAGAATGTACCACAAAGAACTTTCCGAGTAGTTAGACAGTAAGCAGAAATATAGAGCTAATACTAATTCATTAGAAAGAAAAATTCTTCGACGGACACTTGGTTCAAGGATAATTTATTACTGCGAACTTTAAGAAAGTAAAAACACATCGACAATAATGTTCCAGCCAAATGAATTTTCTGTCCTAAACTTCTAGTCAATAGACAAAATTGACCTTTCGGATTAAAAACCATTGCGGGCGACATTGTTCTTGGTCTGAATAACTGGCAGATTGATAAAGATGTAAGGCCACCTTGTCTAAAGCGAAGAACCGTATATGTTATTAAAGTAAGTGCAAAAGGCAACAATTTACCTATTCAAACAAAACAAAAATCAAATCAATTTCTCTCAAAACAGAACCCACATCTAATTGTCAAAATAAAAGATCAATACATCAATCAATCATTTTAGCCAGTGTCCGCATCCATCCAATCTGTAGTCTTTGCTTTATAAATTTACTTTTTTTAATACTTGCAAATCTCTTATTAAAATCTCTTCTTTTTTTTTCTTCAATCAAGTTTATCCTCTTTCCACATACAAAAAAAGGTATTCAGATAAAATAAAAATACCCAAAAGGAAGAAAATCCATCAAACTAAAACGTTTTTACTTACAAGTCGACCACCACACACAAAATCAAAACATTCGAAGCAAATAGACATCTTTTGCTCTTTGTGTCGAAAGATTGGCAGTGAATCAATCAAAATGCCAACAAAAAGAAAAGCAAGACTAAAATGAAAACCTCACTCAGTCAAATGACACTGAATGTCATCTTTTGTAAATCCAAACTCTAATACTCCATTCCAGCAGGGGCAAACCAAAAATATTCTTGCCCGAAAATAATTTGAATGTAGAATAAACGACATGAAACTATGCGCTTTACTTTTGTACATTCAAAAGATACACTTTTTCGCTATTTAAAACTTTGAATCCAGATAAGAATACAATATAAGGACATGAGGAAATGAGACTTAGGTAAGAACGATATTATTCATAGACATGGCGTGGAAGAAGGTACGTGAAAAAAAAAGTTAAATGTAAATCCTAGAAATAGAACTATTTAGTCGACTGACGTAATGTGGGGCTTTTGAGTAAGGGGGAAGTTAGAAACCTTTGTCAAAGTCAAAGACATGATGGCGATTAGATAGAAGCAGAGAATTAAAGCTTAAGCTGGATTTATTCCAATCCAACACGTTTGGGAAATTGTATTTGCAATTAAATTTTAAAGGTTTTACGTTTAATCTTAATTTGTGAGGAATAACAATGTTATGTAAGAAATTCGATAAAAGATATAAATGAGTCAAAGTCGATGAAAATATAATAAAAAAAAAATTCCATATACGCCACAGTAAACCATAATAAAAAACAATTATTAGTTATTTTAAGGTATCATATTTTATGAACGATTTCAAACCCTTTAATGGCATAGACAATCCCTCATTCTAAAGAAATAAAAATAAAAAAAAATATAACATCCATCATTAACCATTGCGATGATATCCAATAAAGGTAAATGGACATGATTTTTTACACAACAGCACACCAGAGAGCACTCCGTGATTAAAACCATTAAAAAGAAATCGATTTCACACCCAAACTCATTGTCTTTCCTTTATGGTGGCTTGAATACGAATAAGTCCTTATTTTGGCAAAAGAAAAAAAAAAACTTACCTCAACAAATACCCATACATAATATACCTACCTACATACAACATGCGTTTTATTGACTACCATAAAGGTTAAACAACTTCAACTTATGGCTTTCCATCAATTTGACACGAACGATACACTGACTGGTCCTGCCAAGCACCAAAACATCATTATATTTGATCCTACCATATCAAAAGTCTGAACCCGTACCCTCAAAAAAAAAAAAAAAAAATAATAATAATAATATTTCGAATCATAATCATAAATGTAAAAGCTATGAAAGTATTCACCAGGAACTGCCTTAGCTTTACCATCAGAGCTCTGCGTTGTCGTCGTTGTCGTCGTTGTCCTTTTCGTGCGTTTTCATCGGCATTTTGTTAAACATTATAATGCATTATAAGTACATAATATATGTCAAAAAACAAAGCCAGCAACGATACCAAAATTCGGTTTTATGATTTTGCCCTATTAGACAGATGCCTATAAAGCCAATCATAATAAAAAGATACAAAAAAAAGAATGTAATAAAAATAAAAGATACACATCGAGAACTGTGAGACAACGAAAGGTGGTGGGTGTGCATAGATTCACATCTTACCGTACTCTTAGATTCAAGGGTGAGCAGTAAAAAAAAAATATCATACACAGATAGTATTTTTGTATCTATTAGATTGCATATTAGGATAGATAGTCAAAAAACAACTTCCTTCTTCTTTGAGACACAAAATGATGTTGATTATGATGATTATGTGTATACAACTGCTTTCCTTCATTATAAGATGTATCTTATGGTGAATAATTTCGTCCGAATTGATTGAGACTAATTAACATTTTTATGTATATTAAAATTTGATTAAAAGCTACTTTTTTATAATCACTCCTAGAAGTAAACTTTGTCTTTTTAGTGTGTGAGTGCAAGTTAAGACAACCAAACTGTGAATGAATATGTATGTATATGTTTATGTATTTTGTTTTCCTTTTTGAGAAAATAATTATTCTGATATAGCTTTTCTGGTGAAATTGAGATAAAGTGATGAATTAATTATGAAACGAACAGGGAGGAATATAATTTTTTAAACAGGGTGTTTCAAAACTAATTTGATTGAGAAAAAATAAAAATTAACGCAAAACCAAGGATACAGCTTTCCAACATGCAGAAAAAATAAACCAACTTTGTTAAGTTATTTTGGTACGAATTTATCTTAAGTATTAGTTTGAAATGTTTAAAATAATAGTCTATAACTGCCATTACATTATGAAGTTGGAAAATGGTTGCTAGAGCAACGTGTAAAAAAAATCAAGGTTTTAATCAAACCTTACATTACGATGATAGAGAAGATGAAAAAAGTAGCTTTCGTCATGCCGTCCGTCGGTCTGTCTGTGCGCATGTGCAGATGTGAGGATGTTCGGTTGTATATTCACCGAGCTACAGCCTAAACGATTGGACGGTTTTTCTTCAAACTTCGCGTGTAGTAATTTTTGGTGATTTCCTAGAGGACAAATTTGAATTTTTGTTTTAGCCCGGCTATAACGGGTACCTCCCATATAACAGTTTGAGTTTTTCCAAATTTTCTCGAAAACGGCTCTAACGATTTTGATAAAACTTTGTGAACGTTATATTTGGAGTGCTCTTAATATAACTGCATTTCAGTTTTTTGGCTTAAAATGCACATAACGGAGATTTCGTTTTAACGGTTTTTAACAAATTAGGCCTTAAATTGACAAAGGCTTTACCCGATTTCATTTAAATTTGGTATGTTATATAATCTAAGCATTCAACACAAGATGGCATTTAAAGTTTTTTGCTAAGCAGCCATTTAATGATAGCTATCATACAACTTTAGCTCACATTTAGGCCATTTTTCACTTTTCAACATAATTCAGCAAATGAAATTTTCCCAATTCAATAGTATGCTACAAGAGCAAGTTCCTGCGATCCAGTCGTGGATTTTATTTTACTTGCGGTTATAGGCAAATTATAAATTCGTGCAAAAAAAGAAATTTTGAGATAACGATCAAACATGACATTACGATGATAGCGAAGTCGAAAAAAGTGGGTCTGAAAATTCTGTCTGTGTGTCTGTCTGTCAGTCTGTCATTAGCACCTACAGCCTAAACGAATGGGCCGATGTTCTTTAAACTTGATATCTAGGGTGACCGTCAGGTGGGTTTTTGGAATGTTTGGTCTAGGTATAAAAATAACGGTACCTGCCATATAACGGTTATCAAAAAGCTTGTTTTTTTTTCCAAAAACGGCTATAACGATTTTGATTAAACTTGACATAAGTGATACGGTATTAAAGGCCTTTAAGATGTTTGAAACCATTATTCTTAAAAAACAGTTTAACCGGTACCTGCCGTATAACGTTTTTTTTATTAATTTTTAATTTCTCGTTAACCACACTTCGTATCTTTAACAAATTTTAAATTCTAGAAAGACTTAGATAGCCAAACAATAATGGAGTTTTTAATTTCTTAATAACTTATATACAATTTTTTTTTTTTTTCAAAATTTAATATATTGAAAACCAATTGATGAACTTTTTTTAAATTTTATTTCCGCATGAATATTATTAATTTCCTAAAAATGACATACTCAGAATTTTTCATAAAAATGTTTAAAAAAAAAAGTAGTTTGAAAATAAAATTGATTTTTCAAAAACTGGTCGTAAGATTTTGGTAAAAAAAAAACTCTTCAATATATTGTAATACCACGATTTTCTCGGAAAAATCTGGTTTGTTATAAATTAATTTTCAAAGTTATTTATTTTTATTTATTATTTTTTTTAATTATCAAATTTAAAATTTATTAAAAGAATTTAAAAAATTATTTCATATACAAAAATTGAAGGAACATTTTTTCGTGCCAAAATATTTGACCAAAGTTGGGTAATTTTGTCTCCACTTTGGAGAGCAGCTTACCTTTGTTTTCTAGCCATTCCCGGCACCGATTATAATGTTATTCATTAATGAGTGAGACTAAAGCAATATTTGGATAAAAATTCAAACGCGCCAAAATAATTTCCGGAAATCGATCGCTAGATCTCGGACTATAGATGGGATGAGTGAACGGTAGCCCGCAAACGAGAATTGGATCTATCGAACGTTAAGAAACAAATTTACCTAATAATTCTATGTGATGGCTTATATTAAAATACAATGCTTTTCTTCTAAAATTAACTGCATTTTTCGTAAGTAAAATTTCCATAAACCACCGAAATTAAGGTGATTTATCCACTAAATTATACTATGGCAAAAAATCATGCAGAAATCCACTTAATTTAATATATAAAATCTATATGTTTTTAGCAGGACTTTTATCTCCTTAAATGCACTATTACACTTTCGCAATGAGTACACAAATGTTTTGCCAACTCACAACGTCAAAAGAAAAATTGATATTCAAAAGGATACCAACGAACAAACTTTTTATCAGCGAAAAATAAGGATGAAGACTATATTTGAATATAAACATTTACAGTCAAACTGATGAATACAATCAATGGAACGAGGAAAGTAACCTAAAGAAACATTTCTGAAATGTTTTTTTTTAACAACTGGAAAACATTTCCGAAACGTTTTCTTGAGATATTTTTTTGGTCTTGCAAGCCTTGAAATATGTCGGTGTTTCCATTCTCGACGAAACACTTTTAATGTTTCGTTTTCGTAAATGACAAGTGAAGAAAAATAAGCGTTTATTGTTGAAAATCTCACTCAAAAAAAAAAAAACATTTCTAAAATGTTTCTAATGTTTAAATTTTTACAGTTGGTAGTTGAAGGAAAAAATTTCTGGTTAGCTAAAAATTATTTCTAACAAAGAAATAAAACAAATAACGATATACAAATTCTATATACTAATATGAAAGTTAATTTAAAAAGTTTTTTATATTGAAAATATTCAACCAAGTAGCAGACTTGGTATCAGTTTATTTTAAAAATCATTTCTGCAGAATCAATTCGGAAAAACAAGTGTCTGTATGAATGTATAGATAATTCAATATTTTTTTTTAATAAAAGCAGCATTAAAAAAAAACCTATCAACCTAAAAGTACATACCCTTTTATTAACAGGAAATCAAAGCTAAGCAATTATAACAAACTTCTCATATTCAAAGCCATTTTCCAAACAATTATGTTTTTTGGGTCTCCAGTCTGGGGTAAATGTTTGGGTCTCCAGTCTGGGGTAAATGTGCAAATTCGTAAGCTGCAAATAGCTCAAAATAAGCTTCTCAAAATGATGTTGAATTTAGCTTGGCGATTTTCGACCAACGAATTGCACTCAATTACCAGTATTGAATTAGTATCTTTTAGATTATTAAAATTGAAAGAGAGGTACAACAATTCTTGTACCTCATCTGATAACGTCCTAATTTCAAGACTAACTTACTAATTTATTTATTTATTTATTAACTAATTTATTAATTTATTATTTTTTATTTGTTATTTATGATTTACTATTTATTATATGTTATTTATTATTTATTATTTATTATTTATTATTTTTTATCTGTTATTTATTATTTATTATTTATTATTTATTATTTATTATTTATTATTTATTATTTATTATTTATTATTTATTATTTATTATTTATTATTTATTATTTATTATTTATTATTTATTATTTATTATTTATTATTTATTATTTATTATTTATTTTTTATTATTTATTATTTATTATTTATTATTTATTATTTATTATTTATTATTTATTATTTATTATTTATTATTTATTATTTATTATTTATTATTTATTATTTATTATTTATTATTTATTATTTATTATTTATTATTTATTATTTATTATTTATTATTTATTATTTATTATTTATTATTTATTATTTATTATTTATTATTTATTATTTATTATTTATTATTTATTATTTATTATTTATTATTTATTATTTATTATTTATTATTTATTATTTATTATTTATTATTTATTATTTATTATTTATTATTTATTATTTATTATTTATTATTTATTATTTATTATTTATTATTTATTATTTATTATTTATTATTTATTATTTATTATTTATTATTTATTATTTATTATTTATTATTTATTATTTATTATTTATTATTTATTATTTATTATTTATTATTTATTATTTATTATTTATTATTTATTATTTATTATTTATTATTTATTATTTATTATTTATTATTTATTATTTATTATTTATTATTTATTATTTATTATTTATTATTTATTATTTATTATTTATTATTTATTATTTATTATTTAATATTTATTATTTATTATTTATTATTTATTATTTATTATTTATTATTTATTATTTATTATTTATTATTTATTATTTATTATTTATTTTTTATTTATTTATTTATTTATTTATTTATTTATTTATTTGTTTATTTATTTATTTATTTATTTATTTATTTATTTATTTATTTATTTATTTATTTATTTATTTATTTATTTATTTATTTATTTATTTATTTATTTATTTATTATTTATTTATTTATTTGGTTATTTATTGATTCATGAAATTGTATAATTATTTATTTATTCATTTATATAAATTTGTTGATTAAATGTTTTATTTGTTTTTCTATAAATCATTTATTTACTTGCTTATTATCTATTTAGTTAGTAAAAAGTTTTTTTGTTGTATAATAAACTATTATTCGTTTGTTGTATCTTATTTGTTAACAATCTATATTTTTTATAAGACTGATTTCCGTAAACCACATTTAGATATACGCTTAATGTTAGATATATATGCATTTGTATATTATTATTTACGAGTAATGTGGAAGAAAGTCTTGAAAGAAGTTATTTTACTTGTCACTTCACCACCCCCTCTTCATCCCGTTAGTATTTTTTTTTTCTTATTCTTTTGCTATGTAATGAAGGTTTTTATTGTATTCAAATTCTTTTGTATACTAAGCATAATTTTTTTTTGTCTAAAAACTTGTCAGTAGTAAGGTAGTTTATAAACCAATCTCTGTAAATTGTGCAATATTATTATAAGAACATTTATTTTGCTACAATAAAAAGGAAAAAAAAAATAAAAGTACATACATATATTTAAACGAATTAAATTTGTCCAAAGATATTGTGTTAAATATAGATTTTGTATCGATTGAATACAAACGAAAAAAAAGTAGTAGAAATTCAAAACCGTATCAAACGTTTCAACGAAAATCAATTTTTTTATTTTACTTAAACAAAATTAAGGACACTCTGTGCAAAACTCAGCAATCCATGAAAAAAGAAAAACAAAATACTCTGAGGGTGGGTGATTGAATACCAAAAAACTTTTACTAGGTAAACCTCACAATAAATATTCATCTGTTAATTTAATGATATGAACAACAAACTAAAGAAAAACAGTTGTGTCATCTATTAAAAAAAAAAAAAAAAACACAGGACCAAATGACAACATATACCAAAAGTCCGAAAATAGATGACAAGCTAGTAAAATAAAGTACTTTATACCACCCGCTCTTTTATCATGCAGAGAAGATGGTTTTGGCAACAGAATCATTTGAAATAGATTAGGAATAATTAAGCTAAAAAAAAAATAAATAGGAATACGTATACAGCAGGACCAAACACAAAAATACTCTGGAAGAACTCAAATATATATACACAACTATGCCATCAGTAAAACAAATTACTTAATCCTAGATCCAGGACCTGCCTGATGGATATTTAATTAAAAGAATGATAAGATGTCAATGGGCAAAATGCCGCAGGATCTGTTGTTGGCTTTTCTTTTTTATTTGATGTATACTTATCGAGGTTTTGTGTGTGTTTTTTTCATTTAAATGAAAGCGAAAGAGACCACAAAAAAAAAAAACAGAAAGGATTGCGTGGGGTAGTTAAAGTTATTGGCAGCTGTTATGGAGGCCAAGGTGTCATCTTCATCGTTGTCGGCAGTGTTTATTTGCAGCCAATTAATTTTGCAGTACACGCAACGGAAGAGTGTAAACATAATAAAACAAGCTAAGTATAGGTACTTACGTATACAGCAAGCTTTATGGAAGCAAGGTATGTGTCCTTATAGTAATGGATTGCGGTAAAAGTTGTAATAAAAGTATAAATATGACTTAAATACATCCGAGTTTAAAATATATCATCTCATTTAAACATAATTTTATGCAAGAGTCATTCTATAAGAGTTTCGAGTCAACTATTTGTAAAAACATCGTTAGAATGGTTGCCGCAGGAAATTGTTTTTGATTTTCCTATATGTAGCTTTGTTGCTTCCAGAATTTTTACTCACAATTGCCATTATAAAGGTAATGTTCGAACTTTTCTCCGAAAGTGATCATAACTTTTGAGTCAAAGTTTGAGTGCAAGTCTACTGGCAAATGATTGACACCCAACCAAAATAAAAACTATTTTTTCTTGAAAACGGCTTCACCGCTTTGAATATAGAAAAAAGAGTGTCTGCTTAACAGTTTTTTTTATGGGAAAATATGGAAAATATGCTCTTTTATACGAAAAAGGCTATTATGACAAGAACTTAACTCTTCTAACTCACCGTTTCACGTCGAGTGATTGAATAATTTGACAAAATTTAATATTCTTATACTTCTTCCATATTAAATAAATACTGCAATCCAAAATTTTTAATAAACGGCAACCACTGCAGAAGAAGCCATATATGGCTTTCTATTTTTATGCCTCAACAGCTAAAATTGTTAAATTGTCAGGTTATAACAACCATTAAGCTAAGAAAAAAAATCATTTGAAAAAACAATTGTTATGAAAGTGTCAACAATGCATTATGTGAGTGGAGATTCAACGCTTTCTTTGGAACGTCCATATATGGCTTCTTGTGCATTCACGAAAATATTGCTCCTTGTACGTGCATACAAAGTACGATTTTGGTAAAACAAAAACTCTTAAATATATTGTAATATTTTATAATTACTGGCATACCACGATTTTCTCGGAAAACTCTGGTTTGCTATAAATTAATTTTCAAAGTTATTTATTTTTATTTATTATTTTTTTTAATTATCACATTTAAAATTTATTGAAAGAATTTAAAAAATTATTTCATATAAAAAAATTGAAGGACAATGCATTATGTGAGTGGAGATTAAACGCTTTTCTTGGAACGTCCATATATGGCTTCTTGTGCATTCACGAAAATATTGCTCCTTGTACGTGAATACAAAGTAGGGGTTTCGATGTTTTTCTTCAAGTTTAAACAAAGGTTATTTTTATTCATAATGAAGCATTTCAGAGTAAAATCGAAATCATCGAGTCAGAAGATGAACAATGACTATGCTGAAGATCATGAAACAAATCTTGAGAAAACTGAATGTGATGAAAGCACTGAATATGATTTGTAATATGACCTACATATAAGAAAGAGATAAGAAAAAAGTCAGGATAAAAAAATGTTTAACAAAAGGTCACAATGGCAAAAGCTTAAGTTCTTTTAACAAAAGAATATTTTTTTTTTTTTTTATTTTTTGTCTCTTAACTCTTCAAAATAAAATTAAAAACTGCAAACAAATGTTTGTATACCTATACAAAAATAATATCAGGATAAAAACTAATTAATGCAAAGAAAGCCATATATGGAAAAATTGTATGTCTTTTAAACAAAAGAACATTTTTTCTAACATGATCTCCAAAACAGGATCATATAATGGATGGTAAATAAAAGTAGATGGTTTTAACTTGACATAAGAGTGTGTTCTAATTGTGGCCTTTATTAAATTTTCAATTTAAAATTTTATTTAAATTAAATTTAAAAACAATAAAACTCTTTTGGTTTGGAAACAATTTTTTAATTGTTAAACGAAGCTTTATATCATTTATTACTGCATTTTTAGATTGATTATGCATACTAAAATTATTCATACGTAACAAAAATTACCATCAAATATTTACTAATTTTTAAGAATGAATTAAATGTGGTGAAATTTTAACGCAATTGAAAGAACAAAATGGTGTGCATAAAACCATTATTGTTTCGCTTCTGAACTGTTTAGATAATATTTAAACTAAAACAAACTCTCAGTTTTAACACCTCAAGGAATTAAATTTCTAAACAAGAAAAAAATACACAAAAACATGATTTTACTATTTTTGCTATGTCATATATGCGTGTGTGCGAATAAACAGAACAGAAATATGTATAACCGAGATATGTCTCCACACACCGTTTTCATTCAAAATGAATGTCGGGTCATTGGATATAGCACTATCGCAACACGCAGAGATGTATCTTTTCTCATGGGGAATTTATCTGACACCCAAACGTTAAACTTTTCGCATATGCGATAAGCTTCGAATATTTCCACATATTTTTTCCTCTTATTTTTTTTTTCAAACTCATCCCACTCACCCTCTTGAATCTTAGTCAGAGTGTATGACGATAATAAAAAAATGTCCCAACTCAAACTTTATCCTTGCTGCTGGTTTTAGGATTTGTACCTACATTCTATCAGATTATAACATTCCCATATGCGTTCCATTACTGGGTTTGGTCATATGTGAATGTATATGGGTAGATATGTCTCCATACATGTTTTAGCATACAGGGAGAGAAAACAACATTTATGACACCACCAACTAGAAAATGTGAAAATATCGGGAAAAAAATTAAATTTTTTTTGTATTGTCCTAGCAACTGAACTTTTACTACGGTGTGCATGGTTAAACGCATTAATTTATTTTTTGATGTAGGTATAGATACTATTGGATGGATTCTTATTTCTTTTTTATTTTTAGGTTGTGTTAAAACATTAGAAATTTTTTCTGGATTTTTTGATTTATATCATTGATTATTTTAAGTAGAGGAAGATATACTCAAATGAAAAATATGTATGTTATAATGTTAAATTTCAATAATTGAACCACTAAACTGTCTTGTGACAATCCCCTCGGTTTCGACTGTTTGTTTGTACTATAAGAAAAATAAGCTCATCACAGAAGAAAATAAGAAATGAAAATTTAGTAAATTTTTAGCGACGGATTAGTATGGTAGAAGTTTTTACTTGGCACTGTGTATATCGCATAAGGCAAGTTATGGATTCGTAAAAAAATTTGAGTGAGATAACAATAAAAAATGTCAATGTATCGTCACCTACAGCCTAGGTGAGCCGAATTTTCTTAAACTTAATGCAAACTATTCATAGAGTAATATACCAAGCCGTTTTTTTTTTTATTTCTGACCCAAATCTTTAAAAAAAAACGGTCCGTAATTATTACTATAGGTACCATAAAAGCGTTTCTCGAAATAAAAATACGATTGATTTTGATAAAATTTTATATGACTAATTTGGTGCTAAAGGTGATGTCTATTGTCGAACATTTTTGGTCTGTCATAAAACGATACTTTCTTATACCGATTATTTTTTAATCAGATGCACCGATTTCGACGAAATAAAATATTCTTATGCACAGTTTCACAGTAAGATATTAATGCCCCCATTATAGAACACAACTCAACTTAGTTGAGTTGTCATCAAGACAACTAAACCACTAAACAACCAAACAAAATGTTCGTAGTATACAAGACAACATGTGTGGAACATGTTGTTTGGAAAAATGTTGCCAATTTTTAGAAGTCGATTCTATTAAAATCTGTATCAGCTGTTGAGCATTGAACGTAAATTCTTTAAACCAAGAGAAGAACGAAAAATAATAGAAACATTTTGTTATTAATAAAAACGAATTAAAAACTTGATTGTCAAATTTTTTAAACAATAGGAACTTCCTTTAAGTTGTTTTTTGTAAGCAAAGAGCCTCGCAAAAAGCCAATAAAATAGTTTTGCGGTTAAAAATTAACAAAATTTTGAGCATAGAATTTTAAGAATACATATGTAAAAAGGAGAACTATTAAACGTATACAAATAAAGTGTGTCTTTTTTAGCAACAAAACAATTAGCAATCAATTAAAAATACCTTTAGGTACAAGACAAAAACATATAATTAAAAAAACCTTTTGAAACTCTTTAAAATAAAAAAATTAAAATACCCATAAAATAATCACACAATACAATCTATTTCATTATTTCTATTGTCAAAGCCATCGGAAATAATCTAAGTTAAAGTCCCATCACTAAGTAAACAACTGCTTATAACCAGTTGTTAAATTTCGATGTTTAAGACAACTTAAATACAACTCAACTCACTTTCATAATACAAAGAGACAACTGAAAAAACAATCATCTTGTAAACTGAGTGACAGCTGGTTATCTTTTGACAGTCAACTAGTTGTGATCGTCTCATCGATAATACCAAATAAGAGAATGACAACTAAGCCGTAGTTGAGTTGTCTTCCATAATAGGGACATAACCTACAATTTCGGTTGAAACTGGGGCCAATAGTTCTACAATTTTTTTTTTCGTATTTTTTAAAGCTTTTGTTTTTTCTCGAAAAAATACAATTAATTTTGATAAAATTTTATGTGAATGATGTGTTGAACAATGATGACACTCATCTTAAGTAATTTGTAAAAAAGCTTATTATTATTACCTACCGTAGAACGGTACTATTTCGACAACGATTATCTAAACGACTGCACCAATTATATATTCTTAAAGCTCTCTGCGAAGCTCGACTAGTGGGCCTATCAAAATGTTTGCTAAAAAGTATTTTCTGAAAAATTTATATTTGTAACTTATATTTTAATCGAAAAAAAATATACGATCAATTTTGAAAAATGATTTGATGTAAACGGTGAAATTCTTCATCGGAAAAAATATTTTATACAGACTTTTTTTGAAAATTTGTATCTGATTTTGACGAAATTCAACGAGTTTTTTTTTTATAAAATTTTCTGTATTTAAATAAATCAATATTTAATTAAAATTAAAACTAAAATTAAAATTCAATTAATATTATCTTCTCCTTTCTACTAAAGTTCATACACAAAAAATTGCCATTACTCTAGACTCTAAAGGTATAAGCATTGAGTTTATACACATAGAGAAATCATGTGTAAGTTTCAAACTTTGCTCGTAGGATGTCGTTGTTTTTTATTACTGTTGTAGCAACTATTCTTGAGTTAAAAGGCAAGAGAAATAAAGAAAAACAAGTACAAATGTATGCAGAAGAAATTTGTTCGGTTAGGTTCAAGTATTTTTCGTTACAGAGAACTAGGGATTACTCGATATGCTCATTTAGCGACATCTACTTTGGTGAGTTTGAAACCCTCTTGATTCCTCTATGTCTATAAACTCAATATTATAAGGTAAAGGGTGTTTTTTTTAGAGGTATAGAACTTTAAAATGCAATAAAACAACGATGGAATATTCGATTGACATGATTTATTTATTCGAAAGATAATCTTGTGGCATTACATTTTGAATATGATTTCTGGCATATGACTGCCACGGCTGGCTCGGATGTAGTCCAATCTGGACGTCCAATTTTCGATGACTTTTTCCAACATTTGTGGCCATATATCGGCAATAACACGACGAATGTTGTCTTCCAAATGGTCAAGCGTTTGTGGCTTATCCGCACCAATGACTTTACATAACCTCACAGAAAATAGTCTAGCGGTGTTAAATCACAAGATCTTGGAGGCCAATTGACAGGTCCAAAACGTGAAATTAGGAGGTCACCAAACGTGTTTTTCAATAAATCGATTGTGGCACGAGCTGTGTGACATGTTGCGCCGTCTTGTTGAAACCTCAGCTCCTGGACATCATGATTGTTCAATTCAGGAATGAAAAAGTTAGTAATCATGACTCTATACCGATCACCATTGACTGTAACGTTGTGGACATCATCGTTTTTGAAGAAGTACGGACCAATGATTCCACCAGCCCATAAAGCGCACCAAACAGTCAGTTTTTCTGGATGTAACGGTGTTTCGACATACACTTGAGGATTAGGTTCACTCCAAATGCGGCAGTTTTGTTTGTTGACGTAGCCATTCAACCAGAAGTGCGCTTCATCGCTAAACAAAATTCGCTTATGAAACGTATTACGTATTCCGCACAGAACCGTTATTTTCGAAATAAAATTGCACAATTTGCAAGCGTTGTTCAGGCGTGAGTCTATTCATAATGAATTGCCAAACCAAACTGAGAATAAATCACTTGAAAGCTGTTAAATCGGTCGCCGTCTTGAAAAGTAATGCCAACTTTAAGTTCTATACCTCGAAAAAAAAATACCCTTTATAACCCATCACCAATTGGATAAAGAGCTATATATAGGTAAAAAAAATTATTACCCTAAAAGCATTTTCATAAATTTTTAATCATTTGTCATCCGAAAAAAAAATGCAATATTTAATTTGAAACTTTTCCACTTTAAACAATTAGTTTGTGAAACATCTGCATACTGATGTCACTTCAAGTGATTAAGGTTAACACATTCAACATATATGTCCTTCTAGCTTCTTTAATATAAAAGATACACCATCTTTTTATTCCCTTATGGTTTCTATGGTCGCAGTCTTATTGTTTTGCGTCTACATAAAGGGACATGTAAGCAAAAAAAAAGAAGGCACCTTGTCTAAAAATATGTATGAAAATTAAAAAAAAAAGATTATATAAAAAAATAAGTTTGTACGTTAAAATTAACGATTTTGTTATTGATGTAGGTATAGATAAAAACGCTTACTACAAATTCGCAAATAAAAATTTACTTTTTTTAAATATGTATCTATTTATTTTTTGTTAGGTAAAAATACCAACTTTGGATATTTTTATTATATTTATTCCATTTAATATGAAAAAGATGACGTTTCATAAAAGGCACACGTTTGACGATTAATGAGACCAACCAGGCAAAACAAAGCAAAACGATGACACAGATACCAAAGAGGAGACTAGGGGACACACAAAAACTGCAACAAAGTCATCGTTCTCACACCGAGGTCGTCATTTTTCACTTCGTCACCCTTTTACTCATAAAAATAGTCTTATTTGTAGTAGTTGTCGTCCTTGTAAACATTGTCATCTCAACGTCTTTTTCTCAAGATAGAGTGAAAACAAAACAAACAAAAAAAAAAACACCAAAAATAGATAAACATGTACATAAAGAATCCATAAACTAGCACACTCTATCCAATTTTCTTCAAATCCAACGCTTATCCTTGTGATCCTTAAGGATTCAAATTTTCTTACCTCGCATACATCTCTTTCTCCTCTACGGCACTTTGAAGTGCACAATGATGATGTCATTTTAAACTCATTCAATTGCTCACCCTGTGCATATATGCAATGCCGAGCGGATGATGGCTTAAACGATTGATCAGCTATTATGCGCGCAGCAAGATGACAAACTTTCTGCAACACTGCTGCTGTTGCATTTTGCATACGACGAAAGATGATGTCCTGTCAGCGAGTTGCCAGTTTTCTTAGTTTAGGTATAATTTGTCTGTGTGTGTGTGTGTAGTGTATGTGGAGATGTTTGTTGTGCATATAAATTATCCACTCAAAAATGCAATTTCCTATGAACGAATCGTTCACCCACCCTCAAGAAGGATATACGACATCTAGCGCAAGCAAAACAGTGTGTCAAATTCAGGGATGTATTTGAGATATTGAAGCGCCTCTATTTTTTTGTGATTTCCTTACAAAACTTATTTATTATTATTTGCGGTGTATCTAGACTTTATGGATGTTAATGGCAAATTATGCACTGAAAAAAAAAAAAGATCTGAAAATGTTAGCCGTAAAAAGTATCTGCTTTGAGACATTAGGCAGTCCGTACACTCCACACAAGTTTGCACAACGGTGTCGACTGTCAGTGCACTGAAATGTGTGGGCTGATGCCTATCGATTTTAAAGTCGTAAATTGGTAATGTATTAATTTTTGCTGTCGGTGCGATGTGAATAGGGAAACCACACCAGTGTCAACACACAAGTGTTGTGTAAATGACCTGGTTTATGCCAGATTGATCAAAATGTACGACCCCGTTTCAGACATAGTGCGCGTAAAATTAAAATGTTTTAAATTTTGGTGTCGTAATCGGTGTGGAGTGCACGGAAATGCTCCACCAATGTTCACACACAAGTGTGGTGTGATTGAGTCACTTTATATATGGTGGATTAAAATTAACGACTGATTTTGATACTCGCACGGTATCAAAATCTCTTGAATATAATGTGTCGGTGTCTTAATGTACGTGTTGAGTGCATGTGCGAATGTTGACACACAAGTGTGGTGTGTATGATCCCTTTTGAAACTTACTACATCAATTAAATGACCCTTAAGGTGTAAGAACACTGCAGTAGTTAATTAAAAAATCATAAATTATCCCAACGACAATTATTGGCGTAGTTAGGTGTAGGGCCGCCCACTAGGGAATTCACGTATTCATGTAACTACATCCCGTTTATCATATTTAAAATCCACTCCTTTTCTTCTGAACAAAGTGCATCTTTCAATGCACCCCTGGTCAGGCAAATGCAGTCACAGTGTGTCTGTGTCCTGTACTCTTTTGCACTTAATCTCGAGGGTGGCTCTTCAAAAAGGATTACCCCACAAAACTTTTCCGTGGATTTATAAAGCTACTCAGATTACGTCTATACATATATCTATACTCATTTCAGAGAATTGCATTCAAATGATATGCCCATTCAGTGAGAGTGGTTCATTATGTTGATGGTTCAGCTATTCACAGCTTTTAAATGCGTATACCCGCCAACCATTTCCTTCTCGACATGTGTGAGCACAAAATTAGATAAATCAGATAGTTGTGGTGTGTAAATAGTGCGAGCACATCAACCTCCATCCCCAAAGAGATTAGAGACAGATGTTTGCAAAGAAATCTTAATGTTGTCCCATCACAGCAGTTGCACTATAATCATTTGAGTTTCTACAATATTCATCCAAAGCCACCATGATGTCGTCGTCGTTGTTCCTCAGCTTTAGTGAGGAAGTTATCATCAAGGAGAATTTATAAGGTGCAAAATGAATAAGCTTTTCATACAAAAATATATGTAGCAAGCAGCTTCTTCAATCTGATCATATGACAGGCACCTCTTATCCTTTTCAAATTTATATTATATCCCCTCGACGACATCGTCATGTTTGAAATTGGTAGGTAGCTTGTTTTTTGTAAGGGAGGTCCCTTATGTGTGTTTGAAAGATAGATGCAACGATAGCAATTGAAATTGTCAGGCTAATGTAGGTATATGTCATCTTTTTGTTCCATTTTACAAATCCTATTTTTTGGGGTGACAAACAAAGCTATATAGAAGATATATAAAAACGTATCTTGTGCGAATTCTTATCTCTTCGGATGCGGTTGATGAATGTTATCTCTGAAAGAAATTTATACTTGCGGCTATGAATACCCCAATCTTCTTTTTTTTCTGTTTTCTTTTTGAAAAAAAAAAACAGAACACCAGCGATGGAGAAAATGAAAGGAGTATAGCATAAGGATAAATTTAGGTCAGGCATTATCGCAGGTATATTATATAAATATATAGGTAGGTATACCTCCATATTATATTTTTTTTTAAGGGTGAAGAAGTAGACCAATGGTGATGAGCTAAAGCAAAAGCCTTGAGCTACTTTAAGGGATACCTCTGCGCCATAGTTGTTATTGTTGTTGGGCTGTTTAATCTTTTGCAAGCCCGTGACCAGAAGGCAATATTTTTAATGGGGCTTAAACACGGTAAATGTGGGCACAAGAATGTTCATTAAAATTTGTATTCGTAGAATATTTATATAAAAAAAAAGTTCGAGGATTCTTAAGAGATTTATGAAAGATTGTGTTGAAGAGGATTTTGAAATATTTTATAACACAAAATGAGGATTATACAACTAGATGCACTATAAAATGTTTGAAAGAAGAAATTATTTTTTGTTTAACAGTTATTTTTGAGTAAAATCATTTTTATAACATGAAAAACTTACTTCGATTTAAATAAAAAAATGAGATAACTTTTTTGTGAAATTCATGTAAAATTGCTAAGAGAAATAAATCGTTTAAGGCCATTATTAACTTAAGAAAAATGTGATTAAAAAGTAAAAGATATTTACTGGTCTTTACAATATTCAAGTTTTTATACTTTTTTTTACATTATATTGTTTATACCTAATTACGTGCTTCAAGGCGAAACATTCTCATGTGATTTCCTTAACATCATTCTGGAAAGACTTATGCAGTACTTTGATGTAGTTAATGAACTTTGTCTACCTTCGGCTCGGCTATAAACTATGACCAGAATATACCAGTGCTGAGATCGAGTTGGTAAGGTTTTTTGTTAAGTGTTTTTCGACAAAGACTCATCAAACTTGCATACCTTCTGACTTAGGCCGTGTGCGAAATGCGTTAAAATTTTATCCTCTTTCTAATTTTTGACGTTTGAGTTGAGGTGAATAAATGTTTAGCTTTTTGGTGTGCGAACTGCATTAAATGGGATTTTCAACACTAATATATTTTTTTTAAATTTCCCTACAAGAATTGAAAAATGTAACCTTCCATTTCTTGATACGGAGAAATGTAAAAATTAAAATTATGGGAAGTTTTAACGCGGTATAGAACACTGGTTTGGCAGCTGACCTTTAAAAAAAAAAAATTGTTACACAATGAATATTAATGTACAAAAAGTATATCGGTTAATTTTAGTAATTCTTCGTACGTAACGAAGTAAAATTAAACGGAATTTACAAAAACACAAACGGAAAATTCGACATTAATGATTAATATAAAACAAACAAAAATAAATGCAAATGAAAAGAATCCAACAATTAAAACAAACACAATACACTAGTTTGTCAGCTGAACTTCCAAAATAAAAACAACCAATTTGTTTCACAATAAAAAGGAATGTAAAAAATGTGTAATCGGTTGATTGATAGTTAATATGAGAGTTAAATATAAAACACAATTCAGAAAAAAACAAACGAGAAATTCGATATAAATGTAAGAACATACAAAAATAAATGCAAATAAAAACAAACACACTACTCCGACTGTCTCTCTCACTCCTTCATAAGCATAGAAAATTATCCACTGGCTAAAATTTTAGCCTGCTCCGGAGCAGGCTAAATTTTTGAAGTTTATATTCACCACACTAGTGTCATAATTTAGCCAATGGATAAAATTTTAACGCTGTTCGCACACGGCCTTATATTTAAAAGACATGAAACTTTCAAGGATTTATGATAATGCTTAGGGTCGTTTTGGAGCAAAATTCTGATGATTTGTTGTCTTATGTATACATAAAGCAAAAATGGATACCGATTCTCCTGCTAGAAGTCTTAGGGTCTAACCCCTGCGAGCCTGCGACTCAGGTATGGCACTAAGTAAGTGGAGTAGGATTTCTACCGATTTGGCGTGAGCGACTCTGAAGATATTTATAGTTATCGATCAAACTGGCTGGCGAAGACTTGTTGATTGTGACGCAAATTACGGGCTGCAGCCCCCCTTGCCTTAAAAGAGTGCATGCATGATTATGCAAACCAAAACTTGGTGTTTTCTGCTTCGCTTTTCTCGACATGACTAAATGATTTTGAGTAAAAACCAATCACAACTTTCAATTAAAAAACTTATATGTATAATGACTTAAACTGATTCAATTGACTTTTCTAAGGGCGACATAATGATTTGCGAGAGTCTTGTGACGTTCACAATATCATGCAGAATATAATCCACAGACCAACTACATTTCTCTCTTAAACTAAATGCACCCATAAGTAGATTTGATTTTCATTTTAAACGCACAGTCATGGGTAAGTTTGCTTTATTGGATCAAAAGACTAGTGGGGTATTATAAAAGTTTACTCAAATATGAAATGTCCAGAGATCTCATGTCACAGAAAGGTGTATTGACTCTCACTGCGAGCCAAAACTTGGTATTTGCACGTACAAGCGGTAAGTACTAGGTACCTAGGACCTTAGCTGTAACATTTACCAAAACATGCATATTTTTTGGGTGGAATCAGCACCCTATTACTCTTGAACTGTTTCATGAAAGGATATATCATATATTAGTTTTGGCATCCCTAGCAAACACGTCCGTTTGTGCAGGATGACGATGGAGAACTCACGCTGCTCCATCAAAGTCGGTAAAGAACTCACCGATACCTTTGATGTCAAGAATGGATTTAGACAAGGCGATGCACTGTCATGTGACTTTTTTAACATCATCCTTGAAAGAATAGTGCTAAATTTCTCGCACACCAAAGGTACAATCTTTCAAAAGTCCGTCCAATTACTCGCGTACGCCGACAATATTGACATAATGGGAAGAACAAAGCGTGATGTCAGTGGTGCTTTCGTGAGTATTAAGAAGGAAGCCAATAAAATGGGTTTAACGGTGAATCAAGACAAAATATATGCTATCAACAAGAAAGGACACCCAACATCGACGTCTAGGACAAAACGTCACCATAGACAGCTATAACTTTGTGTATCTAGGTTCCGCTATCAACTCAGCAAATAACACCAGTGCTGAGATCTACTCTTGCCAATCGCTTTTTCTTTGGGCTAAGAAGGCAACTGAAGAGCAAAGCCATGTCTCGAGCAACTAAAGTGTCCCTTTATAAGACACTTATCATCCCTGTCCTTATTTATGGTGCAGAATCATGGACATTACTAAAGGTGGATGAAAACGCTTAAGGCTGCTTTGAAAGAAAAATTCTCCGTGTGATTTGCGGTCCTATCTGCTTAAATGGGGAATGGAGAAGAAGATATAAAACGAACAGTACGGGCTGTACAGCGAGACTGACCTTGTCACAAAAGTGAAAAGCCAAAGACTTAGGTGGTTCGGTCACATAGAGCTCCGGCCCGGATGGCCTTTGAATCCAACCCCGTGGGACGGTGCAGTATAAGAGGACAGCGTAGCAGGTGGCGCACGCAAGTGGAAGGGGACCTCAACCAACTTGGCGTGCGAAACTAGAGGCAGCTAGCTAGAAACCGTGCCGCCTGAAAGAAGCTTGTTGGTTGAGGCCCTGGTCCACCCCGGACTGTAGCTCCACATTAAGTAAATACTTTGGCTTCCAATCAATAAGATTGCACTGTTAACTTTGAGAATTCTTTTGGAGAACTAATATCCAGATATAAGCCTGTTCCAAAGATCTTTCTTTGATATAAAGTTAATCATGCTTGATAATATTTGTATGACAAAATGGTGAATCTTTGGATTATGGTGAGCTCAAACAGCTATTTCGATAAGGATAAGGTGATTATACTTTTTTCCAACAAACTTCCAGAAATGATACGACAAGACAAAAAAAAATATTAACCAACAACACGCACCAATGCACTCAAGTAGGTATACATTAATATTCAATAATATAATATGTATCATAATGCAACTCGTTTTATCATTTCCAAATCATTATTTTCTAATGCTAATGCTAACTACTTCAAAACGACAACTAAGTTAGTATATACGTAAGTGTAACTTAAACTTCTAAAAATAAATTTCATGAGCTCTTTAAAACAACAATGAATAGGTAGTGTATTATTATATTTGAAAGCCAACAATGAGGTTATAATGTTAAATATCTTCAAGGATATTAATTTTGTTTAAGTAGGTAAATTATTAAAATATTGTTGTTTCTTGGTATCTAATGATTCTGTCATGGGTAAGGTAGGAGTAATTTATTTAATGTTAAAATATCAATGCTTATAAAAATGTAAGGGATTATACATACAACATACCTATAGGTATTTGATTTATGTTTTATTTGAAAAGGTGCCTTTGATAAGATTTAACATAATGAATTTGATTATGTACTTATTGTTAAGGTAGGTACCTACCATGGGATCTTATTTTCGAAGGTACATAGGTACACACTTTTATAAATTTAAATTTAAATTTACTTTGGAAAGATTATTTTAAATCAGGGATTTTACAATTTTCGTATGTTTTGAGTAAAGTGCTGGTAATATTTCATTTTAGTATTTTGTTCCATTACTTAGGTTGGTAAGTTTTTTTTTATAATCACTAATGTTTTATAGTCAAAAAAAACCTAGTCTAATGTGAATTTAATGTCAAAATTGCAGGAATTCTTGGGCCTAGAACCTAATGTTCTGAACCTATACCAATGGGATAGTCCTCGAGAACCTATACATTTCTAACAAAAATTTATAGCTCTAAGAACATGATCGCAGATAAATATGAAAAAAAAACTACTGTAGGAACAGGTAATCTTCATAATGTCAGGTATACCTAAGTTGTGGTTTCTGGTGATTGAAAATATCGACTTGATACTTTGTGTTCGTTCATTGATATTGGGAAATACGAAATCAACTTTACAAGTCTATTGTTCAAGTCAATAAGTACCCATACAATTTAAGTCAAATGGTTCATGATTTGTAAATTTCTGACTTTGGATTTAAAAAAATTTGTGCGAAAATGATATGTTGAAATTGCGTACATTTCTTATACTAATGGATAACGTACCAATTATTTAATAGCAAAAGCTCACTTTCACGTCGCCGTCGGAGGATAGGTATGTGAATAATAAAAAAGCCAATGTTTCTGGAATGACAGGAACCGAGGACAAATGAAATATTAGTCCTTACACAAATAGTAAGATACAATCTGGCGTGCTATCACATAGGGACTTATTTGTTTGAAAACCAAGTTGAATTCGTAGTGATGTAGATGTAGGTATACTTAGACCTACCAAGTTATAAAAAGTCTTTTGTAGACTAAAACTGCAGAAAAGTTCATAACTTAACTGAAACAGGAAGACGGCGCACAGTGGTTCCGCCCATAGGCCAAAACCTCAAGTAATAAAAGTAATTTTTTTTAATGCAGTTATTATCTATGATAACGGGGCAACTACGTGGGACTATTTTTTTTTTTCTAAATGTAGTTTTTGACAGTCAGGCACGTGGCAAAGTTTAATGTTTTTCGCAATTTCTTAAAAAACGTTAGTTTGAAGATAGGACATTGCATTTTAGCTATTTTGTGTGTGTTTTTAAGGTTTTTTTCTGGAAAAAAGTGGTAAACATAATAGAACAATTTATAAAGATGATTATTATATATATATATATATATTTTACATATTATTATTTTATTATAACTGCTGTTGAAAGAAATGAATTTTTGTGATTTTTAAAATTTTGTGTTTTTTTGATAAGCCAGAACTTTTAGGGCACCCATTTGCACTCAATAATTTTAATGGATTAACGTAGGCTTATCTTCCCTGTTTAAGGGTATATACGGTTTTTGCGGAAATTTGTGGAAATATTAAAATTTTGAGCCTAAGTGAAACCCTATTTCCCTTTTTTTCTAGATTCAAGTGATATGATCAAGCGCATTGATATTTTTCATTTGTGGCGGAAGGCGAAGAAAGGTCGCAATGCTGGAAAAATTGATGAAACATGGGTACTTTTTAAAGAAAAATATAACATTGAAAGCTTAAATGCACGAAAAAAGATTGTTTTGTTATGCAAACTCTTCCTAAAAAAATGGAATTTATGTTCTCGAAGAGATGATGCCTTTTTATCTAAATATAGTGCTTGGCTTGATTGCGTCGTCGAAGACTTCGGGCCTTACCAAGAAGAAGAAGAATTAATTAATTCACCAGATAATCTAGGAGGTAGGCCTATTTGAATATTTGAATGATATTGAAGGATCCTTACAAAAAAGTATTAACGAAGACTGTTTGGATTTTGGCATATCTCCACTGCATGCGTGGATAAGGTTTTTCGAATTCTTCATCCATCTAGCATACCGACTAGATTTCAAAAAATGGCGCACTGGAAAAAGTGAGAAACCTCTTCTTGCAGTTCAAAAAAAAAGAATTCAAGAAGAATTCAGAAAAATTGGACTGATAGTTGATAAACCAAAACAAGGAGGTGGAAATTCTAATGACGGAAATACTGCGCGTAGATTTTTTGCTAATCCTACTGTATCTTCCCAAATAACGGGTGTGAAAAAATCAATAATAGAAAGATGTGCAGTCATTTTAAAAACTTTGGCTAGTTGTTTTTCAATAAATCCGGAGGTTTTCGAAAAATATGCCCAAGATACTGCACGTGAAATTGTCCAAGAATATCCGTGGTATCCAATGCCAGCTTCTGTACATAAAGTTCTCATTCATGGAGGACAAATTGCAAAACATGCAATTTTGCCTATAGGCCAATTAACGGAAGAGGCAGCAGAGGCAAAAAACAAGGATGTCAAATTTTTCAGATCACACAATACACGAAAAACATCTAGAGTCTTAACAAATACCGATTTGTTTAATAGATTGCTGTTAACATCAGATCCGTTGCTTTCTAACGAAAGAAATTTGAAAAAAAATGAAAAATTAAAATTGCCGACAGATGTTTTAAATTTATTGCAATAAATTGATTAAATTTAATAAAAATAAAAAAAAAAAGATTTTAGTAGTGTTTTTCTTTTATTTTCAATCATTCGAAATGCAAATTTGGGTTTTTGTCCGTTCTCCTCAAAAACTATAAAAGAATGTCAATAAGTTCTTTTCTAATAATTTTTTCTTAGCCTTATTATAAATTGATATGCATAAAACTAATCTCAATCTATGTGCCAAATTTTATCAAAATTCGTTCAATAATACAGATTTCATTGAAAAAACTTCAAATATAAAAATCCAGAAAATTTTGAAAAATGTCAATAACTTTTTTTTTTATCATGTTTTCCTTACCAAATTTTCAGCAAATATGTAAAAGTACAATTTTAACATCTGTACCAAATTTCATTTAAATCCGTTTAGTAGTTCAGATTTTATAGGGTTTTGACCACCTCTCCCATACAAACGGAACCACTGTGCGGCGGTCGATTCATATTGTTAATGTGACCATGAATGCAGTGCGATAGCTATTTTTTTTTTTTTTCATTTTAAACATATGCCCAGAAAAGTCAACAAACCTACCATGGCTATAACCAGGTCACATTACAATCACAACTACATTTGTAATCTGTTTGGATCACAAAGAATTAATTATAGAAAAACATGGAAAAATCAAAACTAAAATGACTTACCAAAATGTTGGAATAATGATTTGACTTTATTTGATAACGGGAAGCTATGATTCTTTGCACAACTGAATCCTTCACTCTTTTTTCATTTATAAATAATATTTAAAGACATAAAAAATATGGCACTACATTTATACCTAAATCATTTCTGATTTCAAAACTAAACTTTTAAATGAAATAACACAACTTAACACTGGATATAAATATGTACCGAAACAACTTTACTTATTGAAGAAAGGCCACGAACTAAATACCTACATTACTCAATACTTTTTTTTTCGGAAAATCATCTTTTTAATGGAGTTAAATGTATCACAAAACAAACATTAATATTTACATATAAAAAAAAATTATGTAATGAAGAAATGATTTTTTTTTTGCAAAAAACAGGCAGCAAACCATCGACGCGACGGCGGACATGAAAACGAAAACAAGACGCCATTTTGAAAAATATCAGAAACAAAAACGAGCCACTCATTTATTTTTCTAAATAACACACGGACACACACCCAGCTACATTAGTTGCTAAAATGTTATTTATTAAATGAAACTAAACTATTTTACACCTAATATTAATAAAATTCAACAAACTCATTATTTTAAAAAAAATATACAGGGTGAGTCATGAGCAATGCGACAAAATGCTAGGGCGTGTAGGTTGCGTTGAGACAAGAAAAAAATCGTAAGGGAGGGGGGGGTCTATTCCCCTCCGTTTAGCCGGGAGGGGCAATTTTCGAAAAAACTGACTTAAAATGGGAAAAAAATTATTTAAAATCAACGGCTTCATTCACAATGCTGTGCGATACGTTTTTGGAAAGCCAATAACTTTTTCTTTCATTCTGTGTTTAAATAAATCTGTTCTAAGAAATAGTTTTTGAAATATTAATTTTCAAAGTCAAAATTTTGAAAAAAAAAATTGAAAAAAAAATTTCAAATTCATTTTTTTCAAAATTTTACGTAATTAAGTGCTAATTTTAATTTCAAAATTCAATGCTGTTATTAATTTTTAGTCAAAAACAGAAAACCGGATGCCAAAATGTATCTTAGTTTTTGAGAAAATAAGAAAAACTAGAAGTATTTTTTTCCAAGAAAAACACTTTTTTTTTTTGGTTTTCCAAATTTGACCTGCTCAGGTCAATTATTAATAAGGGAATTATTCCTTCCTTATTTTTCATTACATACCAACCAATTTTAATCAAATAATAAAAAAAACGAATTAACTTTTTACTTATTTTACTAGTTTTACTTTTAATTTTTTTTAATTTGTCAAAAACTAAGATACATTTTGACATCCGGTTTTCTGTTTTTGACTAAAAATTAATAACAGCATTGAATTTTGAAATTAAAATTAGCATTTAATTACGTAAAATTTTGAAAAAAATGAATTTGAATTTTTTTTTTCAATTTTTTTTTTCAAAATTTTGATTTTGAAAATTAATATTTCAAAAACTATTTCTTAGAATAGATTTATTTAAACACAGAATGAAAGAAAAAGTTATTGGCTTTTCAAAAACGTATCGCACAGCATTGTGAATGAAGCCGTTGATTTTAAATAATTTTTTTCCCATTTTAAGTCAGTTTTTTCGAAAATTGCCCCTCCCGGCTAAACGGAGGGGAATAGACCCCCCCTCCGATACGATTTTTTTCTTGTCTCAACGCAACCTACACGCCCTAGCATTTTGTCGCATTGCTCATGACTCACCCTGTATATATAAATAATACCGACCGACGCAAACGGAACTGACGCAACGAAAAAAAACACTACTACTACGCAGCGCAGTTAATGTTTGTCGAATATTGCAATATTGTAAAATCTAAAAAAGCTTTCCAATACAATAATAAAATAATTGTGCACATGCGCACGGCGAATTCAATTAAAACACAAACACAATATTGGCATTTGTATTAGAATGAATTATTGAACTGGAGAATGCATTGAGCTGAGCGTACAGCCCGAGCCGCAGAGCGCCGAGTTAGAGTTATAGTGCATCTCTTTTTGTTGACAGTGGCTTGCGCCTGCCGCCTGGCCAGATGCCAGTGTTGCCGCAATCAGAAAAAATAAGTCGCTGGAATAAACCCAAAATGTCACTAGATTTGCTAATTTAATGACAAAAAGTCGCTAGACATAAAAAAGCTTAAAATGCTTTATAACGAGATAACTAAAACAAAAAATAATACATATGGTCTCAATATAAATTCAAGTCTTAAAACTATAATTATTTTGAAAAGAATTTTCAGTTTATTTCTTCCAATTATTATTGAATTCAACGTTTTGTTAATCATTTATTTCTTTTGCCCAGTTATTCCAAAAACGTCTAAATAAGGGTTATTTACTATTTAAATTTATTCGAATAAACGAGTTGTGAATAAAAATCCGGGGTAGGTAAAAAGCTTCCTTTTCATTTATCGCCTGGTGGAACATACCTATATAAATTAAATGGTTTTAAGTATATTTTCGTGAACTCAGTCAATTTTTCATATATCAATTAACCTATAAATACATTTTTCTCAGCTTAAGAGCGTGAAAATGATTCGTAAATAGTTTAAACAGATCCATTTGCAAATTATATAAAGTATACTACTAGGTAAAGTACACAGGAAACAGAAAGAAAAAATTATGTTTCAATTAGAACCTAAGCGCTAGGAAAAGCGCCAAAAATTATCTAGCGACATATAGTGATATAGATATAGTGACAAAATCGCTAAAACGGCAACATTGCACGCCAGTCGGCCAGTGGGTTAGAAAAATGAAGGAATGAGAAAAGCTCTTGATGAATTTTGGTTTGTATTGGAAATTGGATATCCACACAAGGACATTTTTCTTGGAATTCCATTCTTGTCACTTGTGAATTGAGATGGCAAATCGTAGGGCAATTTTTGAAAGTTTGGGACTTTTCATTCTTTTGCTTTATTTAAAAAAAATCTTAAATAGGTACAGGTAATAAAATCATTACATTCAATCTTTCAAATTGACTGTTTAAATGTTGTTTTATTTAAATTTTAGATTTTCCAAGTCAAGAGCCCTGCTCTACAAGATACCCCCATGAGGATTGCGTGTGTTTTTCATGGTACAGCACACTCCTTAAGTTGATTCCCATAAAATAAATGACCCACATACCCACATTTACACTTTGATTTTAATTAACTTTTCTAATCGATAAAATCAGGCGATATAGATGCTGCAACTGTTAGTGGAATTGGAGCTGGAACAGATGTCAAAATGTGTCGTACCACTCTTTTTTTGGGTGCCTCTTGTTGCCAACAATGGAGCTGCACATCTTTCTCACATTTTATATTATTTATATCTTACCTATCAGCTGATTTAAATTTGATTGGATAATAATCACAAGAAACACAATAAGAAAATACTATGTATATAAAATACAGTCGACTCCCTCTAAATTGAATTTCGAAGGCTTATCAAAACTAGTTCCCTCTAGAGTCTAGAGTTTTGGAAAAATTTGAGCTAAATGGCTTTTTACCTGGACATATTTTTCGTTTTGGAATAATAAAATATGGCGTAAAAGTTCGAGTAAGAGGAAAGTTTGACTTAGAGGGAGTTGACTGTACAAGCAAAAAATAAACCCTTATTTTAATAACAATAACACATATGTATGGGAAAAGTATAAAATAATATGATACATTTTATACTGGAAACCAGGTACAAATTGAATGAGGTGTATCAAATTTGATACAATGGATATTAAAGCGAAAGTCGAATTTTATTCTATACGTAAAGGTATAAAAATTCAACTTTGTATGAGGATAGTAAAGTTTTTATTTACATCATTAAATTTTTAATTTAATCAATTTTGTTCATTTAAATCCAAAAAATAACCAATGTTCTTAAAACTTGATACCAAATTATTTTATTCTCTTACTGGAATATTAATTTAAAAAAAAATCGAAACATTATCGACGCACAATTCTGAATTTAAACAGTATCCTTTTCATTTAAATGAAAACGTGCAATAAGTGTATCATAATACAAAAATGTATCGATGAAATGGATTTTTTTTTACTCAGTTTTCATCTACAATTGATAAACGTTTATGAAAAAATATTTTTTTTTGAGCAAAGTAAAAACCCCTTAAGGGTTATTTTCAAGAGTATTGTTTTATCGAGATATAAACACTTTACGAGCACCACAAGGAAAAAATAGACACAGAATCGAGTATAGATGCAGTACCAGTATGTGCGTTTTCTCTGACAAGAAAAAAAAAATCAATAAAGAATTAAATAAATTAAATAATTTATTAAAAGTAAGAGGCGAGGAAAATCAACTAAATAAAATAAAATTATTTGTAGCGGTTGCTTGAAATTATTATGACCAAAAGAAAACTTTTAAAATAATTCATTTGTTTTTTTTTATCGTGCTTATTATTATCATTATTATGTGATATAAAAATTGCTATAGGACTTTTTCTTAAGGTTTAATATAAAATTTTTTAATGAAGAAATTTATGTGCATTTTTTGTTTTTGATATAAAGAACTAGATGTGGTATTAGGAACAAGGGACATCACTGTATATCATAATCAAAAGATGCATGTATATATATGTATATATTTGAGCATCACATTAAGTTTGTAAGGTTAATCACAGGATTTTTTCTAATTTGTTAAATATTTTGTGCTAAAAATATTTAGAAATAAAGTTAAGACTCAACAAATATTAAGCTGCCAGAAACTTCATTAGTAGGACTTAGTTTAGGTAACTTATGTTGAATATATTTTGAATTAAATAAATACTACCAAAGGTTATGCAAATTAAAAACTAGAATCATAAATATTGACATATATTTTGAAAATACTTATTTCATTTAAGATATAGTATCATTGCGATGAAAAATTTCAATAGAATGAAAAACAATTCATTTAAGAAGTTTGATGATTAATCTTATCCCTTACAACCTCAATTGTTTTCGAAAAATTGCGAAATCAATAAAAACTAAATCAAACACTTGTATAGCTGCTGTTATTAATTTTGTTTAATTTATTTGTTTTTTTTCAAAATTTAAATAGTAAAGCAATTCCTTTTTAATTGTTTTTGATCAATAAATCCGAAAAATTTATGAAAATTCTAGTTCTCAGAATCAGATCCGATTTCGATTATTTATTTTATTTGATTCTTTTTTAAATTTTATTTAAAATTAGAAATGGAAGGGAAAATTATACATTATAAATATTAAGTGGGTAAGAAGATAAATGAGATGAAGATAGATGAATACAAAAATCATTCATATTAATTATTAGTTCTGGAAAAATAAAATAAAAACACTTTTGCTACGAAAAAGGGGGTTTTGTATTCAAACAAAAATCAAATGCAAAACTAGTTTTAATTGTTAATGTTTAAGTTAAATTAATAATAAAAAAATACGTAAAAGTAATAATAATACTTAAAAAATTAAAGTTGCAAGTTTGAATTTTTTTTAAACAAAACGCTTATTTACCGTAGTTTTTCATATTAGAAACTTTTTTGAAATTAAAAATTTTCCAATAAAACTCAAAATATTTTACCAACTCTATTTTAGATTAAAAAATTCTGGTGTGACATTAAATAATTTGTTTTTAAATCTCTTTCTTAAAAAAGTCTTTTAAAACTAAGTCTACGCTAAATTAATCTAATATGTGTTGTTGGTGCATATTCATCATCATATTGACCTTTGCACATAAGTCAAAATAAGCCATTTTATTGAAATACAAAACTGCCATCATCTTGTAGTTGTATTGAAATCTACGATAAAAGTTGCTATTCTAAAGATTATTTGATACCTTATACACTGGAATTCACATTGCCTTTGATAAATAAAAACACACTTTGTAGTCCAGTTTAATGACCGTAAGTTTTTTAATTATATCCGTTTTTTGCAACAATTTTAAATTGGTTTTTGCAAGGCGATCTTTTCTAAATTAGTTTTTTCTCAAAGCAATGATAGTCTGATTAACATTTTTGTGGAGATGACAGTGACGTAATGTGTCAATGAATAAATGATACTTAAAAAGTGTTGATGATTGGCTGAAAATGAACAAGTTGAAGGTGAATGCGGGAAAAACTAAATGCATGAAATTCAGAATGAATAGTGAAATTAATGTGCAGATAGGCAACGCGTCAATCGAAACAGTCGAAATTTTTAAATATCTGGGTGTAATAATTAGTAATGTTTGTCCAAAAATTTCAAAAGAAGTCTATTTCTTGAGTTTAATAAGAAGACATCTGACATTTGAAAGTTCTATTCTTTTGTATAATTCCCTTGTGATGCCGCACTTTAATTATTGCTCAACTTTACTGTTTAGTTGTATTGCAGATGATAGGTTGCGACTTTAAAAACTGCAGAATAAAGGTATGAGAGTCGTTTTGAAACTGAATATATATACACCGATTCGTGTTATGCTTAAATGCCTGGACTGGATGAATGTTAAACAAAGGTTCACTTATGATGCCATGGTTTTCATTTTCAAAATGCGTAACGGATTTTTACCTGAATATATATCTGAAGGAACCTTGGAAGTTTCTGATGCGCCGCCATATAACTTAAGAAACAATAACAACTTAACACCAGAGAGATCCCGTGTAAGCAGTACCCAACATTCCATATTGTTTGACGGTATAAATTATTAAAATAGTCTCCCTAATGCATCGAAAAATGAAAGTGGAATAAATCAATTTAAGAAGAAACTTATCCCTTTTATCAAAAATAATATTTTTTTAACGTACCATCAATTTCTAGCCAATAATACAAACTTAATATCAAAATGTGATTTTTGTGGTTGTTTATTTTAAAGTTTTTTAACTAAAAATATTGTTTTTCTTCATAACCATACGTAGGGCATTACATAGAGCCCAATCTTTTGCAATGCAAAGATGGGTAGGTACTCTTGGCTCAAGCCAGGATGTTATGCAGAAACTCTATAATAATATTATCACAAGTCTTCATCACATCAAAAGGTTCAATACCCCAATTATTTTGATAAAAATAAATGATGTTTCGAAAAGAAAATAACTTGATAGTTTTAATTTTGATTAATTGTTTTTTGTGTACCCGTTCATAATGGAAAAAACCGTAATGAAAAACTCATATCTTGAAAACACTATAATGAGCAAATCATTTTATATTTGAGCATGTAAAAACAGAAAGTAAACAAAAAGAATAAATAAATAAATTCTGCTATCTGATATATCCACGGAATGATTAATATAGTATATTTTAAAATTCGGGTTCTTGTCGTCAAACCAATGTAATTTAATACTATTTTTGACGACGTTTTATAATCACTAAGCAGTCAGAAAAAGAAGTCTTTAAAATCGTTATTAGTAAATATTGTCTATTGTCACTTTTACGAAGTCACTGCACCTTCTTCTACTAATTCTATTTCAAAAATTAAAAAACATTTCCTAAATATTTTCTTTTTAAATTTAACAAAAATTTTCATGATACCTTTGCCTTAATTTATTTATATCGAGTCACATTCAACACGTGCACCTTTTGGTGCACCTTTATCTCTTAAATTGACAATTTTCATATTATATCCAACTGAGGAAAATCTTTGTAATAACCCAAACCGTTTCAAAAACAAAACCGATTAAAAAACAATTAAAACTTATAATTATATTTTATCCCATCTTAACTTAAAAATCTAAATGGCATCTTAAGACATCTTCCCCCTTCATTTCAAATTATTTATCCACAAAAGAACAAAATCTTTCATAAAACACTTGTGGGTCTTGTGCTTCTCATAAATCCATTTAAATTCTCATCAAATTTTATTCACTTCTTTACCATCAATTAAATACACAAAAAAAAAAGACAGAACCTACCTGTATCCTAGCAGCAACTCTCTCGCCGTGATATCGTTGTGGTACAAACCATCCTTTTGTTGAACCGGTCACTAATACAATTCCAAGAAGGAAGAAACTTATTAAAGCTGTGATAACAGCTTTTGCCCGACCTGATATTACCATTGCCATTATTAAGAAACTTTATTTTTTATTTACTTATTTTTTTTTTTCTTTGAAAAGATTTTTTTTTTAAATGAAGAACACACACACACTATATTTCTTTACAATTGTTAAGTGGCAGATGGTATATAAATATTTATAATCGAACCGAGAAACAAAAACAAAAATAAGAATTTCCGAACAACACTTAAATTAGCTTTAAATGCCGAGACGTATTTTGTAAAAAACTTTCTACACAAAAACACATTTATTATTTCTTATGCATTCAAGGACGAGGCGTGGGAATAAAAATATCCAATTTACAAGGATTTTTTTTTTCTTATATAATTGATACACTCGACACAATAATTTTTAGAAATATTTAAGAAGGGCAAATCACCACCGACGACGACGACGACAAGAACAGGAAAAAAAAACGATTAACAGTACACCCGATGTCCTTGTTATCCTTTTAATAAAGTCATTATCGTGAACATTCAAACGAGTTGATTAGGGTCAGTAAAACTGATAATTAGGTTTTGTTTGATCAATAAATTTGGACTATAATCGAAAAACGGATATGTTTAATCAATCAGAATCCTTGTTTTGATATGCACATAGAATTAAGGACAACTTTATTTTGATATGGATTCGATTATGTTTTTTTTTTTTTTATTGAAAACTCTCGTATCTGTTTTGAAAAAGACGCGACAAACAACCCGGAACAAAAGCAAACACCCAACCCGGTCTGTAGATGGATAGTATTTTTTTATTTACAGTTAAGATGCAGATTAAAAATGCCCCTTGTGATACTTGTATATGAACAAAAGGGTTTAATTTTTTTTTCGTTTGTTTACAAATTGGATTAACTGTGGTTTACTATGTTTTCCTTCTACACGATTCTTACAAAGAAATACTAAATTTTAAATCCCGCACGAAGTTATAATTCTCTGGGGGGCTTATGTTGGTTTGTTGTATCTGCTTTCACTTAGAATTAATATCACAATTTTATTTTTATATATATATTAAGTTTTTATTTTAACAAATAATTGACTATAGAATTAATATTTTATTTTAATTTAACAATAAATATATATATATTTTTTTTTAAATTTAAAAATCAACAACAGTAAGAAATAGATAAAATAATTAAATTTATGAATAATTTTAAATAAAACGTTTCGTAGTCATCACAAGGTTTTTCGTCTGTAATTTTATTTTAATTAAATATTAATTTATTTTATTTTAATTAGGTATAAATTTAATCTATTAATTTTATGTAAATACAATTTGCCTAAACAGAGTTAAAATTAATTTTTATTTGGTAGCTACACGAATACGACGAGCAACGGTGACGAGGACTAGAACTACGGCGACGACGTTACGCAGATGGCAGGTGTTACCGATGATTAGGTTAAGTAGGGACATGACACTGTGGCGTATGTGGTATTTATTTTTTTATAGCCACTTTTTAATACGAATAAACACGCGACAGAGTAACACTCTGATACCGACTTTCTACCGAATCGTCTACAATAACGACAACGACAACGACTATGACGACGACGACCGACAAGAAAATGCGAAAACCACCTCGAAGATAAATACAATGTGACTGCTGTTTGACAAGGACACGTTAAAGGATATGTCTTCCACAGAGAAGATATGTAGGTAAAATATGTGTGTATATGTTTTTCTACTTGGGATATGTATTTTACAATTTGTTTATCCTTTTTGTCATTTAATTTAATTTACATATGCATGTTGTTTACCATATAAGCCCGAGCTAACAAAACAACAGCAATACACTCTGATGTCCTGAATCCACACCCCTTAATAGTCATTTTTTATGGCGTTAATGATATGCAAAAATACTCTCCACATGCATCAATAGATTTATCTGATTAATTCTCCATGTGGCATATAATTATTTACTCCGATTTAATTGCACGACTATTAATGCAAAAAGGAAACACCGAAAGCCAAGTTGCGAAAAAAAAATTAAATAATAAAATTCGTCCTTTTTTTTTGTTGCAAGTTTTTAATTAACATGAATCCTCCTCAGTCGTGCGATTTAAATCCAACCACACATCTCCTTTGCCTTTGCTGTTCTGTGTCGGTCTCTCTATCCGTATTGAAAGCGTAGACAATAAAATATACTGACAATTATATATCGACAATGATGTTTGCAAGGATTAATCCACATGTTGTTGTTAGCCATTCAATCTGTGATAAATGTGACTTTAACGCGCGTATTTTCGATTTTATCCTCTTTTATCGAAACATTTAAGTGGCTTTGCATTGTGATTAAATTTCAATTTTTTTTTTTTTAATCGGATGTGAGTTTATCCTTTAAGGTCCTTATTCAATTTTTTTTTTGTTGGTGTATTAAAAAAAAAAGTACATTCGTATCGAGCTAAATCTTGGATACGCGTTTGGCTGTTTAGCACATCTTTACCGGTTGTGTTACGATTCCAGACTGAGGTAATCGCACTCGAAAGTTTCCACTATAAGAATTTTCCTTTTCATTCTTTTTTTTTCCCTCAATGGTATATGTGATTTTTCTTTATTTTTTTTAGGGGGGTGATTCAACTCTTAAACGCAAAAAGTGGGTGGATGGAAAATTCAGTTAGTAGGATTTTGCTGACAAATGGGAAATAACAAACGATTCCAGCGCTCTTATTTGCTTGTTAAAATAGTCTGGTGGTAAATGTTGGAACTACAAAGTGCTAACAAAAAGAAAATTTCAACTCTGGAAAAGTTTCTCTTGAGTTAAATAACGGAAAATGGGCTTTTCTCTTTAAGAGTAATTTGAAAGTTTGACGTTGGTTGGAAAATTGGTGCTGTTGTCGATTGGAGGAATTTTCGGAAGAGCGCATGCTTATCTCAGAGCTTTAATCCTGTAAGTTTAAAAGCTGCTGTATTTTATAATTTTCGGAGAGAGAGTTTTGCTGGGATAAACTTTATAACTTTATTTTTTGTTTCTTTTGCACTGAAAGGGAAATTAATTGTAAGTCTAGACAAAATAATGAGTTTAATTTAATTTATGTTGGAGAGCAAAGTTTAAAGGGTTTCTTATGAATTCAGTTTCTGACATTTTTATTACTTTAGCTTTAAAGTTTGTTTAGGTTTTTTTTTTCAATTTTAAAGAACATTATATAAGTGAGTTGGGGTCAGCTGCCTAATATTTTTCTTTTTATAAATATTGGAAATTAATAATTTTTATAAACAAATTATTGATGACTAATTAATTAATTCTATTAAGTAGATACTTTTGGTTTTGTAAAAAAATGATGCAGATACCCAACCCATACATTTTTTTTTTAAATTAAACTACAAAGAAGTAGATTTTGTGTTGGACGTAATTTCTTGTTTCGCTAAACGTTGAAGGTATAAACTAGAAATAAACAAGAAAGCTGTCATATTTTTTATCTTGTCGATCGTTTAAACGGTGCCTGATTCTAATAACCAAAATGTCAAAACAAAAATAAAAAAGATACAAACAAAAATTCCACTTAGCCCCGATGTTAAACAGGGGTCTTGGAAACATCGGAGTTTTATTCCCATTTCTTGGGGTCCTTCCTTCCGACAGTGGTAACAAAGAATCATTTATGGGTCTCACAGCCAAAGAATAAAAAGATGATGTCTCTAACCAAACATAAAGAATGTCTCAAAATTCTGGCAACCCCCCTTATAAGCCTAACCTAACCTAAAGTGAAGGCTTGTAAGACCTTTGTTGAAGACAAGCATGTTATAGAAGGGAGACTGACATGCTTAGCTCTTCTGAATATAAATCAAAAGAAAACCATAGACATAACGTCTCAAATATCATAATCCGATTATAGCAAACATGAAAAGAAGGTTTCCCCATTTGGTGATTTCGGGTTTTTATTAAAATTTATATTTTTTTATAATTTTGTACACTAAAATTTTACATCATTATTGTAGTTTATTTGTAGTTTTCTTTTCTGTTAATATTCACATGATCGACCCTCTCCCCAATAATGACACTCATTACTTTTTGGAGTTAATTTTTGGACTTCGATTGTTTTGCTTTATATGACCTTCATTATTATTATAACTAAAATCAATCTGAAACATGGATTTACGGAATCGATACGGATTTCGACTTAATCATTGACAAAGTACTAATTGATTAACTTTAATATAGCAGATAACAATGCTGGCTGGCATTTTCTTAATCTCCAAAAACATAGTGGTGATTAGATAAATAGTTAAAACGAAATAGATATACTCAATCTCTTAGGTTGGGAGTGCCTGAGGGTAGCCACCAGGGACCTCTTTTATTCAAATTTCAAATAAATGACATTGTGATCTAATAAATATATTCGTAGAAAATAAACAGGCAATAAAAAGACACCAACACAAAACTCAGCTTTCTCTACCACGTAAAACAAACGAAAACTTTTCTTAAGTTCACTTAAAACATCGCAAACTTCACAAGCAGATCACTAGTTTAAGACTTGAAATTAATCATATTAAGGTCATAACATGGTTGGAAAAGGGAACTTGGTTGTAAATTAGAAAAATTCTGATGAGTTAAAATCCTACTCGCATTGGAAACCTTATTGTTATACTATACATATATTAAAAAACAAGAGTCACTCATACTTATGAAAATATACGTATTGGTGCCCATGCATTTCACACCAAACATGAAAATATAAGTTATGTTGTGCCGAAGAATAAATGTTTACATATTAGACAACAAAAATAAAGAAAATACGAAACTTGGGGTGTTTCAGACAAGGGGAGTACGATTCGAATATGAATGCTTCAAAAATTTACATCTCTTCTCAAACTGAGCTACTGATGCTGTGCCGTAGATCAAATTTCTACATATTAACATCAAATATGGAAAACCAAATTAGGAGTGATTGAGACAAGGATAGTACAAGTCGACTATAAATAAAGTAGTACGAACATTTGTGTCTCTTTCCATCCTTATCTTTTACTATAACTTAATCGCCAGTGTAGAAAACCAAGTGTGGATTAAACTATTGTTTTTTGTTAGATGTGTAAACTGTAAGTTTGACATGAATTTCAATTTTTTGACCACTGTCCACAGATGTTTAAAAACATAGTAATAATTTGTTTATCGTTTATCGTTTAAATAAGAGTTGTAATAATTTTGGATTTTTTAAATTTAATTAAAAATTAAAAAAAAAAAAAATATAAAAAATTTAATTAATTGAAAATTTAATTAAATTTCAACAACAAAACATTTAATCATTTTATAAATTGCTAAAAATAAATAAATAATGTTTCCCGCGAGTTTATACTTTCTTGTTTAAAGAAAGCTGTATATTAACGGTTGCGGTTGCGTTTCTCAAGTCGACGAAGGGCAGTTGTAATGAAATTCTATTGGAGGGAACTATTTTAATTTCACTGGGATTTTTTTTTTTCATTGCTAAATAGCTAGGAATTTTTGCATAGATATACCTACTTCAATTTATTTAATTACATAATAGCAAGTTTTGTTTTATATTAAGGCATTTCAAAAAAATATTTACGAAACATTAAATTGCATATTCAATCAACATTTAACTCACATTATTTCAATGCAGCTTGTGTTGCAGATGGTCGATTTCTTCTTCAATTTATATAATTGATTCACATGTTGAAAACTACACATACTATACACAAAAACTCTCAAAATCTTTTCCTAAACATATTCCATTCATGGCAAATAAATGTATACTGCAAAAATACAACATTTTGTGTGTAGACGTACCACACCCGCACTATAGTCTTCTCCAAAATGGATATACCAAAATGGAAAGAGCTTATAGTACAAAACTACATCATGTAGGTATATAAGGATCTAACATTGTACTTACCTCAAAACGGCCCTTCAGCACTGGACCAGCTTGTCCAATATAAAGGGTCGAAGCCGAATCAAATATCAATTCAATGGGTTCTCGTTTTACCATCACCATTTGTGTCTCAATGCAGTTGTGATAGAATGTTACCTGGTCGGAGAGTATTTTAAATGCCACAGTCTGCCAACTGTTTGAATATGGTATTTCGAATGTGGCCAACTTCTTGCTGGCCCAAGTGCTATCCGAGTTTGTATAGAGCAATGTTATGTTCCACTTGCCTGTTGTTGCTGGACTTAGATGAATGCCAAGTTGAACGATTGTTTCTTCGGGATTAACTATGCTGAATAAATAGCCACCGGTTCGTGTTACCGGACGAAAGATGGTTGTAATAACAAATTCGTATAGTCTTTCGGGCAGATGCAGACGATAGGAGTCTTTTATGTCAGACATTGCAGTGAATTCGAATGCTGGAAAATTGTCGGTACCATCGACAAAATCCACACCGATCAATTCTTTAACTGCTCCCAGTAGATTGAAATCCATGTTGGCATCTGTAAAGAGAAAATATTTAAGTTTTTTATTAGATTGATTAAAAAAGGATAACAAAGTACATAAATGTATAATGTTGAATTTTATTTTAGTTTTTATTTGCAATTTGATTTGACAGTTTGGCCCGAACTATTTGCAAGATGAAGGACGATAAATTATTTATTTTATCAAAATCAATCGTTTTTTTTTGCGTACAATTACTTTAATTTTCTTTGCAGTATTAATATCATTTAGCAGAAAATTTCGTTAAAATCGGTGGAGCCGTTTAACAGATAATCGGTATCAAAAAAGTACCGTTCAATGACAAGTACCGTTAATTAATAAGCTTCTTTGGATAAGAATTTTTTTGCTGAAAGACATCACCGTTGACAATAAACCTTTCATATAAAATTTTTTATAAGATTGATCCTATTTTTTCGCGAAAAATGGAATTAAAAAAAAAACTTTTTAGAAAATATTTTTTTTAAATTGTTTTCAGCATTACTCAAACGAAATAGAAATTTTAGACTATAAAGTTTCGTCAAAATAGCAGCAGTAGGTCCATATACTTTTAAATGAAATGACGATATCATTATACATCTTCACTGATACTTGTGTCGTGTCTGTTCACCTAAAAGGGGAATGTTTCTGAGCTGGAAATAAACTAACAATACCTTTTCTTATTAAGATGTGAAGGTACCATTGTACTCAAACAAAAACATCTACTTTTAGTTTTAGGAGGAATTAACTTTTTTTCTTTTTTCTATTTGCCTGTAGCATTGGTACACGATACACGAACATCAATCTACGCTGTTGTCAGTTTTCTTGTATTTGCTCTTAGAAATCGTATATGGTCAGTCCAATTATTTTAATGTGGCAACATCTGCAAGTTTAAACTTGGAATTCAAAAGAAAAATATGTTTGTTAAATAGTGTAACTAAGGACATCTAGTTATTTTTCGCTGAAGCTAATTAATTTCAATTTCTCTATACAAAATGAGAAAAAAAAATAAGCAAGCATGAGGAGATAACTCATACACTTAACACTTTGTGTCTATGCATACAAAATGTGAGTATTTTTGAGCTTGTGTGTGTTCATTGATTTCAACTTCGGAAATAATCCAACAAAAAGCAATATGTGGTACAACAATACACATGCATCTTATATTCTATTATACATGCTTATATTATATATTGTTTACCTAATCTTATTAAGATGTGTAAGTGAATAAACAAAAAATGTAAGGTTTAGAAGGAGTGAACTTTTTAATGTATTTGGTTTTACCATTGGAATTTGAATATAAGTACGTTGTTGTCAGTTTTCTTGTGTTTGCTCTAAGAAATCGTACATGGGCAGTCCAATTATTTTATTGTCACAACATCTGCAAGTTAAAACTTGGAATTCAACAGAAAAATATGTTTGCTAAATGGTGTAACTAGGGACATCTAGTAATTTTTCTCTGAAGCTTAAATTTATTCCAATTTCTCCATACAAAATCAGAAAAAAATTTAGACAGGCATCAGGCGATCATGTTTTGTAGAAGGTGCATACTTTGAAATTTTACGACGATATCATGCTATACTCATACACTTAACACTTTGTGTCTATGCATACAAAGCTTGTGTGTGTTCATTGATTTCAACTTCGGAAATAATCCAACAAAAATGCAATATGTGGTAAAAATAGTGTCAATAGTAAATACACATACATCTATGCTTAGATTCTATTGTTTACCTAATCTTATTTAGATGTGTATAGGCAAATAAACAAAAAAAAAATTAAGGAGGAGTGAACTTTTTTGTATATTTGCTTTTAGCATTGGAATTTCAACATAGGTACGTTGTTGTCAGTTTTCTTGTTTTCGTTCTAAGAAAACGTATTAGTTATATAGTCCAGTCACCCAGTCACTAAAAAATGGTGAAACATGTCACAAATTAATTAGAAGTATCCTTAGTAAAGGAAAAACGGCACAAGTCCACTCAAAATAATTTCCAGAAAAATTCAAGGGGTTTGTCACGAATGAAATCACCTGACAACTTAAACTTGCAATCATTTGAAATCAAGTTAAAATCAGGTGCAATCACTACTTGAAGTGATGAAATTAAAAAAAATTGTTGGTGATCGATTCCAAATGATTTCTTGCAATCATTAAAAATATTTAAAATCACTAAATTTTTTTGCAATCATGCAATCAAAAGTGCCATAATGAAATCACAAATTGAAATCATAATGAAATCACTTGAATTAATGTGCAATCATTTGAAATCAGTAAATTTATTTGAAATCAATGCAATCACAAAATTTTGAAATCAATTACTGCTTGAAATCATCTGAAATCATATGAAGTCATTTGATATATTGCACTCTTCTGATTTGTATTATATATTTTAGACGACAAAAAAGCTCCACTCATACGGACAAAACTTGTGTCTGTGTGTTTAAATGAGGAGTGGTTTTTGAGTTTGTGTGTGATCACCGATTTAAAATTGGGAAATAAAGCACAACAAACTTGTATTCTTTTCTTTACCAAATCTCATTTCGATGTGTGCGCAAACAAGAAAATATAACGTTAGGAGGAGTGATTTTTGTTTTGTTTTCTTTTTTTTTATTTTCTTGCAGCGATGGAATATCATTTTACCCTGTTGTCAATTTTCTTGTTGTTTTGCTGAGAAAACGTATATGTTTAGTCCAATTATTGCAATGTGGCAACATCTGCAAATCCAAACTCATTATATTTGCTTGGAAACTCAAATTTCGGCATACAAAATTAAACCAATTTCCAGAAAGGCATCAGGCGATCATGATTTGTAGTAGGCCCACACTTCTGATTTTTATTAAAATTTAACCGACGAAAAAAGCTGCACTCATACAGGCAACATTTTTGTCTGTGCATTAAAATGGGGAGTGTTTGTGAGCTGGTATGTGTGAGCCGATTACAGCTTGGAAAATAAACCAACAAAAACAACAACTCAATCTGACATATATGTATCTCTTCTCTATTTGTATTCTGTTCTCTTCGTTACCATGATATGTGCAATGTGATGTGGGCATACAAAATAAAATGCACGATTGGGTCGCACGAACTTGCTCTTGCAGCAAACCATGGGATTGAAAAAAAAATTCAGTTTAATAAAATGTGTTCAAAAAGGAGAAAAATATCAGAAAATGGCCTAAACGTGAGACCAAGTTGTATGGTAGCTATTATAACACGTTTCTTAATCCAGAAACTTTAAATGCCATTTTGTGTTAAATAATCAAATTCCATACAAAATTTAAATGAAATCGGTTAAGCCGTTATCAATTTATGGACAAATTTGTTAAAACCGTCAACACCAAATCTCTGTTATATTAATTTTTAGCCCAAAACCTGAAATGCAGTTATATTAACAGTAGTCTAAATATAACGTACAAAAAGATTTATCAAAATCTTTAGAGCCGTTTTTGAGAAAATTTTAAGCGTTATATGGGAGGTACCCATTTAAGCCGGGCTCAAATCGAAATTCAATTACTCCTTAAGGGAATCACCAAAAAGTGCTATAAAAAGTTTGAAGAAAATCCGTCAAACCGTTTAGGCTGTAGGCGGTGCACAGACAACCGCACATACGCACAGACAGACCGACGGACGGCATGAAAAAACCTACGTTTTTGGGCTTCTCTAGAATCGTAATGTCAGGTTTGATTAAAACCTCGAATTTTTTTTACACGAAACCAATACTTGCCCTATTAAGCAAGTAAAATTATAACGTTAATAGGAGGAGTGATTTTCGTGTCTTTTTTTTTTATTTTCTTGCAGAACCTTTTAATACGACAAATTTAATATGCTTGCCTATGGAAGTAACTAACGACATCTTGTTATTTTTTGATGAAACTCGAATTAATTTATATTTCTCCATACAAAAACATACCAATTTTCAGAAAAGCATCAGGCGATCATGTTTTGCAGTGAGGGCACTCTTCTGATTTTTATTATATTTTAGATTAAGAAAAACCTACTCTCATACATACAACACTTGTGTCTGTGCATTAAAAATGGGAGTGTTTGTGAGCTTGTGTGTGTTCACTGATCTCAACTTCGGAAATAATCCAACAAAAATGCAATATGTGGTATAACAATCCACATTCATCTTATATTCTATTGTACATGCTTATATTCTATATTGTTTACCTAATCTTATTAAGATGTGTACGTGAATAAACAAAAAAATGTAAGGTTTAGAAGGAGTGAACTTTTTAATGTACTTGGTTTGAGCATTGGAATTTGAATATAAGTACGTTGTTGTCAGTTTTCTTGTTTTTGCTCTAAGAAATCGTAAATGGTCAGTCCAATTATTTTATTGTCGCAACATCTGCAAGTTTAAACTTGGAATTCAACAGAAAAAAATGTTTGCTAAATGGTGTAACTAGGGACATCTAGTAATTTTTCTCTGAAGCTCAAATTTATTCCAATTTCTCCATACAAAATCAGAAAAAAATTTAGACAGGCATCAGGCGATCATGTTTTGTAGTAGGCCCATACTTTGAAATTTTACGACGATATCATGCTACACTCATACACTTAACACTTTGTGTCTATGTATACAAAATGGGAGTATTTGTGATCTAGTGTGTGTTCATTATTTTCAACTTCGGAAATAATCCAACAACAATGCAATATGTGGTAACAATAGTATCAATAGTAAATACACATACATCTATGCTTAGATTCTATTGTTTACCTAATCTTATGTAGATGTGTTTTTATCAAATAAACAAAAAAAGTTTAAGAGGAGTGAACTTTTTTATATATTTGCTTTAAGCATTGAAATTTCAATATGGTTACGTTGTTGTCAGTTTTCTTGTTTTTGTTCGAAGAAAATGTATTAGTTAATCGAATTATTTTAATGTGGCAATCTTTGCAAGTTCAAACTTGGAATTCAACAAATAAAAATATGTTTTCTAAATGGTGTAACTAAGGACATTTAGTTGTTTTTAGCTGAAGCTCAAATTTATTTCAATTTCTCAATACAAAATGAGAAAAAAATTTAGACAGGCAACAGGCGATCATGTTTTGCAGTAGGCCCATACTTTGAAATTTTACGACGATATCATTTGCACTTAACACTTGTGTCTGTGCATACAAAATGGGAGTGTGTGTTCACCGATTTCAATTTCGGAAATAACCCAACAACAATACAGTATGAGGTAACAATAGAAAATACACATTATATACATATCATTTACATATATATATATTCTGTATGTTGATTCTATTGTTTACTTGATCTTATTTTACTTGATATTTTTTAGGAGGAGTGAATTGATTGAAGTATTTGCTTTTAGCATTGGAATTTCAATAAAAATACGTTGTTGTCAGTTTTCAAGTTTTTTGTTCGAAACAAAGTCGTGTAGGTCTGGTCAGTCCAATTATTTTAAAATGGCAACTTTTTAATTAAAACGAAGATATCATTTTATAATCATCCACTTATCACTTGTGCCTATGCGTTCTCAAAGAGCTCAACTTCGGTACGATGTGGTATAAAATAACCACATCGCTATAGGTACATATTATAATGGTTACAATAGAATATTGATACCTATAAAATCTATGCGTATATTCCCATCGATCTTTGTGTTCACGTGGGAATCGTGGATTAAAAACAAGTATTAATATATTAACTGTTATGAATTTATCGAAAAGAACACCCTACTAAGGGTACCACGGCATTCGGCATCGACACCTCACTGAATACCTTTATATTATTATTTTATAACTAACACAGCATTAAAATTATTGTAAAAGTCAAAGAAGAAAATCCAGTTTATTTGTTTTATTCATCTTATAAATTGTGCCTGTTAAATCTATTTTTTTTTTAGGTATGTTTCCAAGTATAAAACATAAAGTATAATCAAAAACAAAACTCCAAATTCTAATCTAAGTGAACACGAAAACAACAGTAAGGACATTCAAAAAAGGAACAAAGAAATAAACCGAATGGATAAGCAATGAAATTTCGTCTTCCGAAAGCAATTAGCTTTTGTTCCTTAGTGAAAACAAATTGTGCTCTGAATGACTTAACAGGCATTCTGAAAATTTCAATTGTAAAGTTAGGTCCTTTTGAATTAGAAAGTCCATTGTTTCTGTCCATTGCTATTATGTTTAAAAAAAAGGCTAGCCAACAAGTAGGTGTTTTGTTGGCCTTTCGGTTGGATCAACTTTATGTTGAGTGGGTACTGTTTTATTAGAGATTTTTCGTATTTTATTGAACAAGTATTTTATAGAGAACACTGGCAATATAATATAGTACTGTTAAATCATTATTTTGTCTGCAATAATTATGCCAATCGAAAAACATAATATTTTATGGAAAGCATCTAATACCCACCGAGCATCTCCTAGTATATTGAACAGTGTTTGATGATATTCATACAAAATGTTAAAAGTTATTTATTTTAAAAACTAAATGTCTTCATTCGCTTTGATGAAGCAATCGTCGGCTTGACTATTAGAGAGATGCATTTATTTAGAAGAATCATCAGAACTCAGCTATACAGTTACATTTACATCAAATTATTATAAAATACAAAGGATCTTTCATTTTCGATTTGTTAAAATAAATACAAAAATCGACTGTTTGACTTTTTTAATAAATTAGAAAAAATAAAGGTTGATCGCTTTTCATTAAGTTCCATTTTATTTTTCTGGATTGTGTTCACTTTTTTCTTGTATGCATTTTTTCTTCAGGTTTTATTTTTAGTGTTGTTTTGTAAAATGATATTACAACACCATTTCTTCTTTAGTATATTCTTTACCAAAGTCAATTTAAAATTCTTCTGCATTCCAAAGAGGAATACCTACTCACTTGTTTTGCCGTCGAAAACAAAAACTTTACAGATACTCTAACGTCTAACCTATACTGATGTTGTTTTCAACCCCTCAATACAAAGCCTTCACTACAACCGTTGAAAGTAAACTCACTAGAAGCAAAACTTTCATTCAGCTTGTTACCATTACTTCTTTGTTAAAAACTTCTTTAATTAAGGATATTGTGAATTTTGCTGGGATTTCTAAAACACTTTCAGCACTCAACAACCACTCAGAAGTTAAATGTGTATAATTATACAGCTTGAACAGTTATTCTTATTGGATTCCTATGCAACAACGAGCACTTTCTGGCAAGTATAGGTGTTTACGCGAAACACTACATTTCTGTCTGCTAAAACTAAGAATATCCAAAGTCAATTTAACAGTGTTTTCAAATTAAACTTGGTTGAGCCCTTGAAAGGAATAAGAACGGAGGGGGCTAAAATGGTATAAAGTATACAAATTCCTATGAATGTCTGAGAGAGTTTCAGGGTGAGAGTTTTAAAATGTAAAAAGTTAGCTTGTCTATAAGAAATAGAATTATCTTTATAGTTTTTAAATAGACTAAGCAAAATAATAGAAGAACGAAAACTAATACCAAATCATCAGTTTGGATTTAGAAACAAACATTCCACGATAGACCAAGTACATCGAATTACGGATGTTGTTGAAAAAGCACTTGAAGAAAAACAAGTATGTTCCGCTCTATTTCTAGATGTTGCTCAAGCCTTTGACAAGGTTTGGCATTTGGGGCTCGAGTACAAACTGCACAGGGACCTTCCCAGGCAGTTCTATGAAATACTCAAATCATATATTACCGACCGACTTTTTAGAGTACGGTACGAGCAAGAGTATTCGGAACTTAAGAAAATCGAAGCCGGCGTACCACAAGGAAGTGTCTTAGGACCAACCCTGTATTTGTTGTATACAAGGGATATTCCAGTGGACAACAATGCGATCATGGCCACTTTTGCAGATGATACTGCGATATTAGTGTCAGATAAATGCGTTGTAAAGGCAACAGAAAAACTGCAATATGCAGTCGACAAGATAAGAGAATGGACGCAACAGTGGCGTATCAGACTCAATGAAACAAAATCAACGCATATAAACTTTACTAATAAAAAGATTAATAATGTTCCACTTTTTATTAATAGTAAAGTAGTACCTTACTCCAATACGGCCAAATACCTTGGGATGACTTTGGATGCAAAGCTAAAATGGAAAGAGCACATCAAGAAAAAAAGGGAAGAACTTAACTTAAAATATAGAAAAATGTACTGGTTACTGGGAAAAACCTCTGCCCTATCAATTGAAAACAAATTAATGTTGTATAAGCAGGTATTAAAACCTGTTTGGACGTATGGCATCCAACTTTGGGGTTGTACAAAGAAAACAAATGCGGAAACCATCCAAACATTCCAAAACAAAGTCCTTCGTGGAATAGTAAACGCCCCTTGGTATATAAGAAACAGCGATTTACATTGTGACCTTCAAGTAGAAATGGTTACAGAAGTAATTAGAAAACACGCTGTATCACACAATCAGCGACTGATTAGTCACACTAACTCCGAAATGGAGACAGTCTTAAATGTACGTACCAATGTTCGGAGACTAAAAAGAACCAAGCCTCATGAGCTGATGGTCTAAAAGCGATGGGAAAGTATTAAATCATCAAACTTCCCAAAATGTGAACTAAAAATTGAGAAACTAAAATCATTTGTCGATCTTTTATAGATTGGTCATGATTCTAGGTGGTTTTAGTGCGGTAGAAGTCCCACACTACTTGATACCGAATATTATCAAGTGTCTTTTGAAGATTTCCACCTACCGAAAGAAAAAAAAAAAAAAAAAAAAATCTTTATAGTTTTTGTCACCCATCAAAATATCTGAGGTAAATTAGCTAAGTTTCAAATTAAAAGGTGATATATATATAATTAAATAGGAAACAAATTGTAGCTTATATAATTTTCTAGAATAAAGTTCATAACATTTTTTATCGTAGGTAGGTACCTACCTACTTACCATCAATAAATTTCGAGAAAAACTTGTCAAATAGTTAAAAAGAATTATTTTTTTCTGTGGATAAATACCTAGGTTTAAGGCCTCATTGCAAAACAAAAAATCTCAAAAACAGAAAGCGCCAAGTACTATTGAACAAAATTGATTTTTTAACTATTTAGGTAACTTATTTAAAAAAAATAATGTACCTATTTTCTATTTTTTGCAGGATCTTGAAACAAATCTGAATTTTTTGTTGTTGTTGTTTGCATATTTTTCGTATAATTTTGTCCTCTGTAGCATTGGTACGCGATACACGAACATCAATCTACGCTGTTGTCAGTTTTCTTGTATTTGCTCTTAGAAATCGTATATGATCAGTCCAATTATTTTAATGTGGCAACGTCTGCAAGTTTAAACTTAGAATTCAACAGAAAAATATGTTTGTTAAATAGTGTAACTAAGGACATCTAGTTATTTTTCGCTGAAGCTCTAATTAACTTCAATTTCTCCATACAAAATGAGAAAAAAAATTAGGCAAGCATCAGGCGATCACTCATACACTTAACACTTTGTGTCTATGCATACAAAATGGGAGTATTTGTGAGCTTGTGTGTGTTCATTGATTTCAACTTCGGAAATAATCCAACAACAATGCAATATGTGGTAAATACACATACATCTATGCTTAGTTTCTATTGTTTACCTAATCTTATGTAGATGTGTTTTTATCAAATAAAAAAAAAAAAAAAATTAGGAGTGAACTTTTTTATATATTTGTTTTTAGCATTGGAATTTCAATATGGGTACATTGTTGTCAGTTTTCTTGTTTTTGTTGGAAGAAAACGAATTAGTTAATCGAACTTGTGTGTGTTCATTGATTTCAACTTCGGAAATAATCCAACAACAATGCAATATGTGGTAAATACACATACATCTATGCTTAGTTTCTATTGTTTACCTAATCTTATGAAGATGTGTTTTTATCAAATAAAAAAAAAATTTAGGAGGAGTGAACTTTTTTGTATATTTGCTTTTAGCATTGAAATTTCAATATGGGTACGTTGTTGTCAGTTTTCTTGTTTTTGTTCAAATAAAACGTATTAGTTAATCGAATTATTTTAATGTGGCAATCTTTGCTAGTTCAAACTTGGAATTCAACAAATAATAATATGCTTGCTAAATGGTGTAACTAGGGACATCTAGTTTTTTTTCGCTGAAACTGAAATTTATTTCAATTTCTCAATACAAAATAAGAAAAAAAAAAATAGACAGGCATCAGTCGATCATGTTTTGTAGTAGGTGCATACTTTGAAATTTTACGACGATATCATGCTACACCCATACACTTAACACTTTGTGCCTATGCATACAAAATGGTAGTATTCTATTTTTTGCAAGATCTTGAAACAAATCTGAATTTTTTGTTGTTGTTGTTTGCATATTTTTCGCATAATTTTGTCCTGAAACATTTTCCACTGTTTTTTTTTAAATGGTTTGGTATTTACGTATGCGACCAACAAACTAAAGAACGCAAAGTACCAAACCACCAAACATTACTCTAACTCTACATGCCAATCGATAACAATAATTGCACACGAACGAAAATCTAATATTTCAACAAACACTCGCTCCTTTTCGTTGATATGCAAAATCAATAATTTCACACAAATCAAAAATTCGATTAAAGCTTTTCTTTCAGTGTTTCGAATGTCATGTCATGTCATATGTCAATCTGTACAACCATGTATCCAACCCAATACGGTCAACAAAAAGAGATGCACTCACTCAATCATTATCATGCATGCGCCATATTATAACAAAATTGTATAAATGTGTTGTGTTGTGTCTGTGTGTTGTGTTGAACTGACTTTGAAATTGAATTCGCCTTGTCAAAGGCAAATGCAAAATTTAACAGGAAAAGCTTTTTTAGTTTCCAAATTTCGTTGACACCATGATATTGCGCAGTTAAATTTTTTTTTCTCGGTTACGTTTGCGCCGGTTAATCAGATCAGTTAATTATTTATACCTATTTGAATTGTTGTTTATTTTTTCAATATAATTTAAATATTAATTTTCTTTCTATAAAGAACATTTTTGCAATAAGTGCGGGTGTCTTGCTTGTTAGTTTTTTTTTTTAGAAAAATAAGAAAATAATTATTGTAATAGGTATTTTATAATAGCGGCTCGTTGTCGTTTTCGTGTTCGCCGTATTCGCCGTCGACGGTGCGGTGGTGTTGTGTTATTTTTTTTTTTAATGTTTAGGTATGTGTTTTTTATAATGTTTTTTTATAAATAAGTAAAAATTCTGTTCGTTTTTTTTTTTTTTTTAAGTGTTACCTACTTTATTTTACTAATCCTTCCAAAGTATAAAAATGGTTTGTTTTGAAATCATTGGTCATTTCATTGATAAATGCAGTGTTTTTTTTTTCCTTTAAGTTTTAAATCAATCTAGCTACCTTCCTAAATAATGTGCGAACTTTGTTGTGAAAAGAATCGTAGAATTCTGATATTAATTAACATCAATCACCATTTTGGTAAGTGATAACAATTTCTATTTTTCAATTTTGTTCATTATCCTTTGTGGTTTAAAATGCCGTGATAGGTAATGAAACTTGTATTTTCTTTGATTTCTAGACCTGATTTATGTGTTTTATGTGTTTCCACTAATTCCGCTGTTGGGTTTAGTTTTTATTAAGGCCCGTACATTTTTCAGAGTCTACCTTCCTCATTACCCTGAATAGTAATACTGCCTGTTACCCAATAGATGTAGACGGCGCGAAGTCATTTTTTCAGCCCGCTATCAAGTTGGCTATATTTTTTTTCTGAATTTTGTTATATATTTTCCCAACAATTTTGCGTTTAGAATTTTGATTAAAAAATGTTACCGGAGTGTCCCATCGGCACTAGATGTTTTGTTCTTGGATCAAATATTCCTGCAGTTAATTTTGTCTATTAATTCTTTTTTGTTACTTTACTCCAAGCTGTAATTCCTTTCGAAGTTGCATTTTGCATTCATTATATCTCTTTGTTTATTAATGTAGGGCATTACTATTAGATAACCTACTCCTGTGTATGGTTTTCAGGTTTTCAGACGTGTCGGTGACACAAATCTTCAACGTAAGACTCTGCTCTGCGAAATCTTCTAAATATCCATTATGATTATGTAAGATTTGTTATCAAGCTAGCAATGAAGTCCCATCTGAAATCCACAGTCGCAGTAATAAAATTTGTACAATTTCTTATGAAATCAATTTGCTCTTAAAATTAAAGGTAGCAGACTATTCCATCGATGTTATTTTGTCTTGAATGTGACTGGCAAACAATCGGAATCCCTCTCTAGCCTATACAAACCCCACAAGATCGGCAATTTTGCTCATAAATACGTGGGCTCAGTAAAATGTATTTTTTTCTCAGTTTGCCTGATTTTTCAGTGCCGTGTTTACTCTAAATCAAATAAGAGAACTAATTCTAAATCATGAGTTAAATCATCAATCAATCATTCTGGCGGTAAACTAAACATGTAGGTATGGTGTTTTATTTCTATCCAGGAGGAATTTCGAATTATAATATATTGTAGTTAATTTTTTTTTTATGACATACTTATTTTCTTCCTACCAAATTTTACAGATAAGATGGTGCATGCTCCCTACCAAAACATCTCAAGCAGCTTTAAACAATTAAGCTGGTTGGTAAGCCGTCTGCACCAGCAGTTTTATTTGATTTGAGTTTGGCAATCGCTAGCCGCACTTCATTCAGGTCGGGTGGACGAAAATGTTGACCAATGTTGTTAGATAGAATTAGTCGCCCTGCACCGGAATATGCACTATCTTTGCAGTTTAGCAGTCTAGAAAAATGTTCTTTCCATATCTTCAGCACTGACTGTGTATCTACCATCGTATTCCCCCTCTCATCTCGGCAGGCTTCCGTTCTGGCCTTAAAGCCTTGGGTAGATCTTTTTACCCTTTTGTAGAACTTTCTAATTCTACAACCCGATAGACTCGACCGCTCGCTTCTCGTGCTCTCTCTTTTTCTTCCGTAGAGCTCCCGGGCTGCTCTCTCAATAGCTGTGGTTCTTTCTAGTCTGCAGACTCTGCAGCATTGCCAGCGGTAGGCCTCGTTCTTCGCTGCATGCGCCAACCGGAATTCTTCATCAAACCAGGAGTTTCGTTGTGGACGAAAGAAATCCAGAGTGAAACCAAGCTTTGTGGCGCCATGGATATCCGCATTCGTACTCGGGATACTACCAAGTAGTGGTCAGGGTCAGAGTCTATGTTTGCCCCCACGGAATGCTCGAACATTCAGGATACTGGAAGCAGGTGTCGTCTATCGCGATTTGATTAATTTGGTTGACGGTCTTTTGATCACTGCTTCGCCAAGTATAGGTACCTTTGTGTATATCAAGATGCGGGAAAGGGGTGCTTGATATGAAGACGTTTCGCCCCACCGCGAAGTTTATACGTTGCAAATGCATCAGTTCTTTTCCGTAATTCCCAATGATTTTAGGTCTTTTATGTAGGTATATCTTTTAAATTTAACATGATTTTAATTCTGGATCTTATTTGTTTTTAAACTACAGTTTTGCTCAGCCTGTTTTTTTTTTTTTTTAATATTTTAACTATGTTGTAAGGCACTTTGCCTTTTAAATGCAACAGGTTTTGCACGACACAAGTTAGAAGGAATAGAAAGATAGGAAAGAATTGTTTTTGGTACAATGGATAGAGAGCTAGTTAAGTTTTATTTTTCATTGCATAATCTCATGGGCGACGTCCAGCATAAGCTGGGAGGCATGCTGAAAAGAAAAAAAATGCTTTGTACCCGAGTGAGGATTGAACCTGCACCTTCTGGGTTAACAAGCAAGCACTCCATACATTGTACACAGCCTTTTAAGCATAAAGACATTATATATGTATAGGATAAACTCGAGTTTTTATCAAAGACTGCATTAATAATTCTTCTTAAAATACCAAACCATATTTTTCCTGGATGATTGCAAAACATCAATTGATGTAAAAAATTAATTTGTTATTAGAATTTTTCATAGAAAAAATACAATACATTTTTAACAACTAAAAATGTTCTCATACATAAAGATATTGAACAAATCTCTCCACGAAATAATATAGGTACATACCTAATGGCTTCAAGGAAAATGTATAAAGGTAAACAATATTGAAAAACAAAGTATCTATATTTTCAATTCAAAGCAACCTAAATCAAATTTCAATTTTATTCCCACAAGCTATGAAATCAATTTGACTTTTTTTTTATTTTGGTTTTTGTTTTTGTTTTTCAAATCGCGTTTTGTGTCCTGCAAAACATAAAGGATAACATGCCAAAAGCATTTATTGCAAAATGTTTCTTTGTGGATAAATAATTCATGTGCATTGTGCGATTGGCAGACTTATTAAAAATATCTAAAATTGGAATATAAATGTGTATTTAGTATATACCTACAGAAGTTTGTGTACAATTGAATAGAACAGAGAAGTTTTTATTATATAAAACGTAAATTTTATAGCTTCTTACTTACCGTTTATGTTTTGTCCTCGTAGATCCAAGCCTTGGGCATGCAAAGCAATCAAGCTCGTACATATAAGAAGGCATATTGAGAGCCTGAAAATAAAATTAAATAAAAAAAAATGTATTAACTAGAATTTTATAGTGGGAAAATTGATTATAATAAAAAATCAATTATAGAAAGACATAAAAAAAAGCGCACACTGCAAACATAACGTTGAATGTGTGTTAATATTTCAAAATATTAAAACTTTTGCACCTTAAAGTGAACCTTTACTAAAATAAATTAACTTAATTTTACAACGGTTTTTAACGAAAGGTCGCGATTTTATCATTAGCTTCAAATGGATGCAAAAATGTCACGGAAATGACAAAACACAAAACAATCCGCTGTGCCTTTTCCATGAAAGCTTTAAGATAGTTTTATTCAATATACTAGTAAGTAGTCATTTCCATGTCTAGAAAGTCCTCACCATAAAAGAATGGAAAACCATGAAAATGGTTGCATCTAAATTAGCCCATAAAGCCGATCAGAATACATACATATGCATCTTGAGAGTCGAACATGAACTTCATATTTAAATATTTAATAAAAAAAACACTCACCACGGAACTGACAATATCAAAGAACGAAATGAACTTTTTTTCTCCGTTTCACTCAAAATAGTTATATCATATTACTTATTGCTTTTTCTTATTCCACACCAATATTATAAATAAAATGCATAAATAAAATGCACGACTGGGTCGCACGAACTTGCTCTTGTAGCAAACTATTGAATTGGAAAAAGGTGAAGTTGTATGGTAGCTATCATTAAATGGCTGCTTAGCCAAAAACTTAAAATGCCATATTATGTTAAATGTTAAGATTATATACCATATTAAATGAAATCGGGTAAGCCGTTATCAATTTATGGGCAAATTTATTAAAAACCGTTAACACCAAATTAACGTTATGTGCATTTTTAGCCAAAAACCTAAAATGCAGTTATAAAAATTCGAATTCCTCCTCTATAAAATCACCAAAAAGTGCTAGACACGAAGTTTGAAGAAAATCCGCCAAACCGTTTAGGCTGTAGCTCGGTGAACAGACAACCGCACATACGCACTCCCGCACATACGCACATCCGCACAGACAGACCGACGGACGGAATGACGAATCCTACTGTTTTAGGCTTCTCTATCAACGTAATGTCAGGTTTGATTAAAACCTCGAACAATTTTTTTCACACGAAACCAATACTTGAGCAAGTAAAAAACAACCATATCGAACGAAAATTATCGCTTTACAAAACCGTGTTATTAGATTAGATAAATATACATTCTCCAGTGTCACCTAGTTGTGATAAGTTGAAGTTTCTAAAATCTTTTCATATTCATAGAATAATCTCATCACTCATTTTTATTAAAAACAATTTCAACAGACATTTAAGCTTTTCAAAAATAGCTCCAGCAGCCATAGATGAATATATATCATGATTTTGCCTTAGGCTTAGAATTCGCTGGACGTGAAGAAGCACCTGTCCGGGCTTCTACCAGAGGCTGTTTTTGATTTAATTAAATTTCTGTACACATACACTATATTGCAACCTAAGGGACACTGTGGTTCTTGTTGGCAAAAATGGTTGCAAAATTCAATTGTTGAAATGTTTTCAGTATATAAATAGTTATTTTATTTGGTTTTAGTTTATATATGTGTTAGAATAAGTAGACTATCAAAAACAATGATTTTCAATTCAAGTGACATTAATGTCACTTTAAGCGAACTTTACATGGTTAGTCAAACGCCAATCATCGCATACATAGTAATCTGTCATCACGCAAAATCAATGTTGTTATGATTTTTCGGCAAACAAATGGACACATACCACCTTTGTTTACTAACACTATATTATAGATTGATGCGAGGATTGATGTTAAATGACTGACCGTGTAAGGTTCGCTTTAGACATGTTACTTGAAATCTATAAAAGTACTATAGATTTTTAATTAAAGCAGTTCTTTTAAAAAATTGCCTATCAAAAGAATTTAATAAAAAGTGAATGATTTAACAAAAAAGAGGGACGTGGCATCCACCAACATAACAAGCTCACTTCACAAAATAACTTCAATTTCGAAATTCAACACATTCAGATCCTTTTGTAAAACTCAGCTTTACAATACAAATTTTAAAATATGTAGATACTTTATATGTATTTATAATTTGGAATGTCAAATCCACCCCTTACCCAACGCAATCTCTGGAAAACTTAGTGTTTTATTTTTTGTTTTATCAGAAGTCATTCATATATTTTTAAATCTGAAAAATAAATCTTCAATAGCTTAAAAGTTATTTATTTTTGCAATCAAAAATTTCAAAATGATCCATAGTGCAGCGATAAACGCGAATCGTCCTGTTTCCCATGACACAGAAGGAGATTTAACGTTCAAAATCGTGTATCTCAGAGACATATACCCTCAGGAGATGTTCTCCAAGGAATATTTGTGTATGTTATAATGCAGACGAATAGAGGTATGTTCCTGCCTATTGGCTGGTTTTGCTTTATAGGGGATCGGAATATTGACCAGTATATATGTCGTTCAAATCACAACGCTAATCGTCAATCCTCAATCATATCATAGAAGAGCACTTCTTTCACCATAAAAGGAAAGCTCTTTCAGTAAATCATTGCAAATTGAAAATTTCAAAAGGTAGGTATTTAGTAGTGTAGCGAAGGGTGGTGTTTGTAGAGGTATTTCACCAGAATTGTAATGATTTAAGGAAAATTTTTTTGGAAAATAGTAAAATCTTATATTAATTTATATAATTTTGTAATTTTTAGTGCGCAGTTTTTTGGTGGGAATTGTAGATATGTCCACGTATCTATCGAATCTTAGAAACAGGAATTGTATGTTAAATTGTTTAACATCACGTTGGGCGCCAATTCATGAGATTTATTATTAGAATGAACAATAGTTTTTATCAAAACAAACAAGAAAACTGTGCTTTTCACGTTTTGTTTGAAGGTTGTTGAAGTATAACGTTTAATATTAAAGTTAGAATATAGCCAAATTGACAAATCTTTTCCCAACCTATCCAACTTCAAACTGAAGAAATCACTTTTCCTTAAACTGAAGTTTTAATGTTTTCTTAAAACCATAAAACGAACGAAACATGTTATTTCGTTCATACCTTATTTATTGTTTTATTTGTGAAAACTATTTTATTGGTTAAATATATTTCATTTATAGACGTTTAATTTTTATCCGAAGGAGCAATACATTTGTGGTGAAATACAAAAATTTATTGCTAGTCGTAATCAATCAATCCTTCATTCAAATTCATTTGCTTTTTCCCTGTATTTTAGAGCTGTAGTTACAATGAGTACCTTCACATTTGCCTACACGCTCGTATAAACGGGTGGATGGTTTTTCTGGCTATATGGACGGACATGGCATTGATATATGGACGATGATGGGTCCCTGAATTGAACATAAATTTTGTGGAATTTCATTCAGCCATAAAACGCGTAAGTGCTCGAAAACGTACAAAATAGTATTCACTACATACACTACACACGCATCACAGAATATAGTTGTTCCCTTAATGGTTTCCTGTTCGCTTATCTCGTTGAAGAATAGGAATGGATGTGTTGTGTAGTCGTGGACATTGTTTAGATGACAGTGAACGGAATTGGCCTTTTTATGATCGCATTTGAAGTTTTTTGAAGTGTGTTGTGAATCCAGACCGAATATGACGGTTTTCACTCTATATATTCCCGGCTAATTAGTCATTTAGGTTAGGCAAGAGAACTAAACTAAGTTTATTGTGAGTTCAATTGAATGAAAGGATTTGAGATAAGCTATTTGAAAATCGACTATGAATAAATTCAATGCGGACATTTTATACGCGTTTTTGGCTGATGTTGAAAAACAAAGCTCATTATGGTTTTGATGGCGGATGTAAGGACATTAAAGCATTTAATGGTTTTTAGTCAAGTTAAGTATAGATACATTTTGGTTCGTGCTAATGGTTATGTTAAAATAATGTTTAGATTTAAAGTTTGGTATAAAATTGAAATTCCAAATGAATTTAAATTATCATAGATAATTAAAACCCACCTCTGAGCGGGTTTTTCCTTAAGAATCCATCTTTTATAAACGAGTTTGTCCAGAGAATGACAACAAATGAAACTGCTCTATAATAACCATTGAATATTACAAAAAAAAAAAAAAAAATTTATCGGTTGAGCTGTAAAAAAGATATGTACCAAATTAATGTGTTCTGATAAAACACAGCAACAAAATGACTGTATACGACTTAGTTTTAATAAGCTTTTTACAGTTTTAGAAAGAAAAAAAAACCCTTTCTATAGCGGCTCTTATTATAATGGTTATTGTAAATTTTTAAAATTTATTTCATTTATTTTCTTAATTTAATATTAAAAATTTCATAAACATTTTGGAGTTTGCTTTAATATGATGAGTCGTTATTTTGTCAGCCTAAGGTAGGTTAATAATCTTCCCTAAAGCTCTTTGTCTCTTATCAGAATTCCCAGGCCATATCGTTCTTATACCTACATTGTTATAAAAAGCCGTATTATCGGTTAATAAAGTTTTTTTTTTTCAATTTTGGAATAATATATGTCTTAAGTTCGAAATACCAATATTTTTAAGGCAAGTCGGAATGAAAATTATTGCTTTTTTTTTATTTTCACCTGCGCTAACCAAATGGTTTGATATGCTTGCTATTATGAAGAGATCAAATTCCACGAGTGGCATGACTCCTCCTGTTCTTGAGATCGTAAATGGTTCTATGAGACAAATCTTCTTTCGCACTTGTACAGTAACAAGAGTCTTAAAAGATCTTGAAATACACAAATACGCTGGTTCATATGGTATATCAACTATTGTTCTGAAGAGGTGTTCTTCTTCACTGGCAAAACCACTGCGTAAGCTTTTCTATCTTTTCTATTCTTCTGGACACTTTCCGTGTGGATGGAAAACAGAATTTTTCCAGCCAGTCCCTAAAAAGGCGAGTCCTCCTTTCCCTCAAATTACCGACCAATTGCACTACCGTCCCTTCTTTCTAAGATCATGGAACGCTGATTAACAATTAGCTGAAGAAATATCTGGAAGAACGAAAGCTTCTTAATGACCGGCAGTACGGCTTTCGTAGAAATAGGTCCACTGGTGATCTGATGGCATATCTCACCGAAAAGTGGAACTAATCTTTGCACTAGTTTGGTGAATCTAAGGTTATTGCACTACATATTTCAAAAGCATTTGATAGAGTTTGACATGAAGCTCTCTTATCGAAAATGCGTGCATTTGGCATCGACGAGACTTTTCTTCGATGGATTAGAAATAACCTTTCAGACCGTTCAATTCAAGTTGTTTTAAACGGTTATAAATCTGATTCAAAAAAATAAATTTTGGTGTGCCCCAAGGCTCCGTTTTGTCTTTGACTCTCTTTCTGATATTCATCAATGACTTCTTGTCTGAAACATCTAATCGATTAAATTGTTTCGCTGACGACAGCACCTTCAGTTTTTTTCATATTCGTTCGCAGATTCTCATTCCTGCTCTTCGGATGTGGAACTGGAATGTCATCGTATGTTAAATTCAATAAATTCCGATCTTGATAGTATTATAGAATGGGGTATAAACAACCGTGTCGGATTTAATGCTTCTAAAACAACAATGCTGTCTTCTGTCGGCCAAGTGAAATATACCACCCTTGCCACTTACCATGGATGGCACTTGTATCGAAGAAACCGAAAAGCTTTGCGTTCTCAGTATGTGTATTACAGATCAACTACTGTGCAGTGATCAGATGCAAGCAATTTTTCTCCCCTTCTGATCTGGCTACAATTTATAAGGCATAAATTCGCCCAAAGCTTCAATACAACTCTCATATATAAGGGCAGGTGCTCCTATAACTCATTTGAATCTACTAGATAGAATCCATAAAAGAGCCCTAAAACTTATTGGATACAGATCCATTACTGAAACTTTTGTTTCCTTAGAACACCGCCGAAATGTTCTTGTCTAACATTATTTTATCGCTTCTCCTATAAACAATAATCAATTGAAATAGCCAGTTGCATTCCTCCCCTTAAAATATTCCGCCGCTTAGCTATGAATGCTCATCAGTTCACCCCTGAGCCCATTTTCGGACGTACTGTTAAAAACAGAGATTCTTTCTTTAGCCGAACAACACGTTTGTGGAATGCCGACTTTTCACTCTCATTTCATTGTTCAGGTGTTCAAGACCATTGTGCATCGGCATTATCAATTAAAATTTGATGGAAAATTGATTATTGTATTTCATTTCCTTTTACGTATTTATTTCACGACAATATTCAAGCTTCAAACTTAATACCCCAAAAATTAATGGCTTGGTGCTACATTAAATAGGCATTAGTAAATTATGGATGCAGACAAAGTTGCTATAATAAAGATGAATATGTTCATCTATAATTTCTAATCTTTACCCATAATTTATGTATGAAGATCTCTGCACATTCGTCTTCGCTCTCTATCAAACAAGCAAAGTTTACCATTGCGTTTCTTCTTTATCCCTTTGGTTTTCTGCAGTTCTGCTGGTGAATAAATGAATAAATTAATAGTGGGGTTAGATACACTGCGACCTTAAGGTCTATTGTGCCCCCATCTAGAGCCGGATGAGAATTCTCATACTACAGCTCTTCTTCAAGTCCTATGGCCTTGATGAATTTTAGTAAGTGGAGTACCTTCAGAGAGGGTAGTTCACTCTCTTCTATCTGGTAACGCCCCAGATGTGTAATAGTGCCCCACATTTTCTAATTAGATGGTCTGGAGTTTCCTCATGTTCATTGCAGAATCTGCATATCGGGTCGTCTGTTATGCCGATGATACTCAGGTGTCTTCTTAGTTTGCAGTGGCCTGTGAGGAAGCCCGTGATAATTCTTAGGTTATTTCTACTTAAGCCAATGCAGTCTTTGAATTTTGCATGGTTGTAGTTCCCAAGTAGCATTTTGGCCTGCCTTAGCTTAGGAAGTCCGTTCCAGATAACGTTTCTTTTGGACTCCTCTTCTGTTTTGAATTTGTTTAAAATCACATTTTCACCAAAACCGCAGTAGGATTCTGGCCCCATGAGTGCCGTTTTCACCCCTATCTTTGCCAAAGAGTCTGCCTCTTCATGACATTGAATACCTTCATGGCCTGGTACCCAATAAAGGGTACGCAATCCCATACCAGTTTGGATTTAATGGCGTACGAGTTTATGACTTTTAGTGCAGCTTGACTGTCTGACATTATTGTCTGTTTCGTTTGCGGTAGTTTTTTTTCGATATTTAGCTCTGCACACTTTCTTATGGCGTTTATTTCCGCTTGAAATATACTACAGGACTGTCCCATCAGCACAGAGAGTTTGTTTCTTGGCCCAAATATGCCTGCGCCAGTCCCATCAGCTGTTCTCGTTCCATCAATGTACCACTTGATGACATTTGTTTGGTAGGTATAATTTGTTGATTCGTCTACCCATTCTTTCTTGTTAAGTTCTGCAGGTGCAGAGACATGTAAATCCACCATAAGGGTTAATTTATGTAAACCTAACTGGGATCTTAAATCTCTATCAATTTAATTACTGTACAAAACTCATTCCTACATTTTACACCTCAATTAAAATCATACAATTTTTTATATTTTTCTGAATTGAGCAATTTTAAATTTCACTGAGTTTGTTTTTTTTTTTTATTTTTTTATTATAAAAAACCACTCAAATGCTGCCACGGCTATTTAACTGGCTATTAATTGAGTGCTTGTTTTGCTCATCAAGAAAAAAAAAACTGCGATGCAAATAGTCCATGGGGAGAACCACTGCTCGCCATCAATACCTGGAGTACCACTTCGAGTACTTGCATGATGTGCAATAAACTTATGTGCTCGTTCAATCAGTTAATGAAAATGAATATGTGATTGATGGACAATTAGTTTTAAATTCTCCAATGATTACTTTAGGTGAATGGGTGAACGATTCGTGTTTCGTAGTTTTTCATGTAACATGGCTCCTTTCAACTTCACTTGAGTGCAGCTTGTTGCAAATAAAATTAAAAGTTTTTTTTTTTCCTGAATAGAAATGTAATTAATTCACTATACGTAGATAAATACATATGTGTGAACCATACCATGAGTGTTTTGAATGGCAGTCGATTTAGTGATTTATTATCTCGTGGAAAGATAGATGGAGCGTTATGGTTTATTTCATAAGTTAGTCTTTAGTCATTATTGTAAGTAAAGACACTCTGTTCGATGACATGAAAAAAATAGGATTAGTGTTGTCATAATTTTACAAAATTAGGCACCTAGACCTAATGAATCAATTGTAGTCTGCGTCTTTTTGCGTATATTAGTCACAATTGTATGTCTTTATTTTGATATATTTTTCCTGATAAAATATTTCTATTGAAAACATATAATAGAGTTTCTTACTGCCACCTTAAATCTATTTTTTAATTGAAATCGGTTTTCTGGAAAAAGTTTATGTTGAGCGGATAAAATGTTGAGCGGATAAAATTTTAAGGAGACAACCCACTTTCAATCAATGAGGAACGCGTTCCAGCACTCAGTATTATTATGGGCCTAAGTACTCATAAAATACGATCTAATATCTAACCAGGAGACATTTTTGAATGTTTATGTAAACTCTGGCCCTAAAGCCAAAATAAAAGTTATAACCATTTCAGTCTGCATCAGCAGTCACCAAAAATTTCTAAATAGAAATTGGTGTACGTACAGCAAGAAAGCGTCTTGAGTTCTTTGCAAAATATTAGGCTCTTCGTTAATTTAAACAACGCAACGCAACTTACAAGCAAATCCAATATCAAAAATTAAAAAAAGACGTTGTATGGGAGTTGCGATTGCGTTGCTCAAGTGGACGCAAGGTCTTACAGTTCTTCATTATCAAATGGTAGATAAGTTGAAAAAGTCGAAAATGACATGGAGCCATCGTAAGTGAAGATGATTCATCCATAAAACTAGCTATACTAAGATGGACGCTTTGAAGGGAAATGGTTATGGCATAAGCGCCAAAAAGAATCAAATATCTATGCTCCCCATTTTCTGATCCGCTCAAGCCTATTCCGGACATTTATTTGAATAATTTGATCCAAGTTTGTATATCTGGATTCTACGATCAATAGCAAAGCAGTATGTGATAAAGACATCAACTACCGCGTAACCGTAGGATGTATGAAGTGGCGTGAAAACTCTGTCATCTTTCGATGACCAAAAAATGCCCCTAAGCAAAAAGGAAAGCTCTACACTGTTGTTGTTAACAATATACGTTTCGAAATGTAGCACAATGGACAAGAAGTAGAAGAGTAAATTGACGGCATCTGAGATGAAGATGCTTCGAATAACAGCAGGAGTTACAATAGCTTGATCGATTTAGAAATGAAAAGATCCGCAAAAGGCTTCACGTCAAAAATACCACCGTAATTAAAATTAAGCACTACAAGCTCAGCTAATACTATCATGTACTAGGTAGAGACACTGAGAACCCCGTCAAAAAGGCACAACTTTCCGCTACTATGACGAAAGAACGGTGAGCGACCATGAGACAAAGCACCTGATACTTTTGATAGTTAAAGAGTTCATCTAACTTCAAAGTAGATACCACGAACAAAACCTTAGTGGATATTTTGCAAATATTTTGATAGCGTGATTTTTAATAGCAGCTGCTTCGAAGTAGTTGATCGATACATTTGAGTAAACATCAACTCCACAAAACACACCTTAGGGAAGATTCGTCGAAGAACTACCCAAGAAAACAGCCATTTATTCGGTTTGACAAAACAAATGGATTCAAAAGTCTTCAGATTTTAGGCAAAGGACTCGCTCTCAAATACCATATACTGTTATACCTGCTCTATACGGTTGCCAAGTGTTGGACGTTAAGCAGAAAAGGAAAGCTACTATTGGGTTCTTTCCAATGAAAAATTTGTCAACAAATATCTGATCAAGGCGATATGAATGTCCATCAACTTAGCGGAACAAATTTGAAAAAAAATCGCTTACATAAAGGGAATTTCCCGCTTTTTTGCCGTTAATTAGTTGTGAAATTTAAAATATGTCGCTCTTGTTTTTTTTTTTTTTTAACCATGTGTTTCTCTAACTTGAGGACAAGTTAGTGAAACACATGGGTGAAAAAAAAAAAAACAAAAAGAGCGGCAAAATTTTAAATTTCACAACTATTTAACTCCAAAAAAGCGGGAAATTCCCGTTATTTGAACAATTTTCTTTCCAAAGTTGTTTCGCTAATTTGATGAACATGCGATATGAAAGGGGGATACAACCACGAACTCCATGAGTTTTGAGATGTGAATATAGTTTAGAAAACTAAAACACGTCGACTACATTTGCTGGCCAGGCCACATCAAGCAAATTGATTTAATGCTACACCCCTGAGAAGTTTCGAATTAAAGCCTCCGAATTTTCCAGAAAGACAGATCCTTCGATTTAATGACCTGGTGGATGCCATCACACTTGCCCTGGATAATTATTTAGCAGCAAGTTGCAGGTTGGATGATGACTATTAGTAGCCTCACGTGGCAGTTTGAGGCACTTCAACTAGCATGGCTTTACTCTTTCGTAATTAAATCAGAAATAAAAAGTCATCCTTATCATCATTCAATATCAACGTCCCCAAAAGGGCAACATGCCTGATATTGCCGAATGAAATAGAAAAATATACCTTTTAGCATTTCTTATATTAACTGCCCACGTCAGCAAATAGTTTTTTTCATTTCGGACAAATCTATGTTTAAAATCATTTCATTTGAAGAAGATTATCTGAAAAGTTTTTTTAAAAATATTTTTCTTAATCTCTCCAATATCTTTCAAACATCCACGTATATCTAGAAAAATATAATTCTGAACTTGAAAAATAAAAATGTAATCTCAAAAGTAGATATTCTTAGAATGTCATCTTTTCACCTATAACCCTATTGAAGGAAACCCTACGACAGTGCATAGGGTTTCCTTAAGCTATACCTTTCATATTTTAATCTCAACTCTGTGTAGTGGTTATGTTTTATTATATTGGTCTGCGGTTTTGTGGTTGAAAACGCAAAAGACCATTTTCAATATCACACCATAAAACGTTCCTTCTTGTCCTGTCCAACATGAATGAAGATATTAAATTTCCGGACAAGAAGAAAGGAGACAGACTTTTCTTTTTCATCATGCAATTTATTTTTTTTTCCTCTTCGGTCCTCTTTTATTCTTATTTTTATAGCTCAAGGAAAATAACGCCTCGAGTGAGCACGTCAAAGGACATCTTAAAGACGATTAATAAACGAACGTTTTTGGCTACGGTCCTGTGTGTTATGCAAACATTCAAACGACCAACGAATCCATGTTTTTTATCAAAAAAAAAAAAAAAAAAATAATAATAAGAAGAAGAAGAACGAAAGGATTCTTGTTCTTCGGTAATACCAATTGGCCGACAGGCGACAGCTCTTTTGGCTTTCATCGGAGTATAAAAATCCGATAAAATCCAAAACCACTATAAGAAAAAGCATTTTTTGGAAAGAATGAAGGATGACAAATGAATAAAGGATACCAAAGTTATTTGGATAATGACACTAGAGCCTTTAGCGTTTCTGAAGAAGTATTTTTGTTTGGCCGACATGAAAGAGTGTTAATCTTCTGATATTGACTCTTATCTACCATTCAAGAAGATTGTGTTATAGTTAGTGTTTGTATACTTAAAGCTGTCTAGAGGCCATCTTAACATCTAATAAGGATGCATTTAAAGGGAACAGCATTTTAATCTTCGAAATGCCGCAAGATTGATAGATGGATATTGAAATTTGAGTAACGAAGTTAGTGATGGGCTTATTTAAGGGTTAATTAAGGTTAAAGGGAAGTAAGTTGTATTATTTTTTGCAAAAGATGCTGTTTTAAAGGTTGACCGTCATCACGCCGCGCCGCACAGGCGTGTTTATATATACATGTAAGCTTCTTCTAAATAAAACCTGAAGAAAGACAAAAAATCATTCACCCAAAGCATTTCCTCTTATGACAGACATTTTGGCGGCTATAAAGTAGGACACAATAATGAGATGATAATTTGGCGCCACAATATTCCCCTCACATCAACACCTAAATAAACAACAGAGTCGTAAGAATATTTCTATTTCTCAATATTAATACGGCACACATATCATATTTTTGGCTTGATGTCCCCATCTTAATATAAATACCATCAACTTGTAGATACAAACCACCGAGAAACAAAACAGCTGAGATATATTTTTAAATAGCTTGGCGTTAGAGACTCAGACATCATTCGTCCCTTTATTAGCTTCACTGTATTCCCGATTGTATTATACGCAAAGGGAATTATTTTCTTTGAAATAAAATGTCACACTCACACCCAAAATCTTTTCTTGTTCAGGGATCAGAGAAGAAAGTGATATAGAGAGCTGATTCACAGAACTAATTGGAACAATGCCATATTATCAAACAAAAAGCTTCACAAAGAAACTGTGAAGTCATGTTAGGTTGCCACGCTTTAGTGTTTAGGTAGAATGTGATTGTGCAAAGCTTCCATATAGCGAACTACTCGAAATTGTGTAAAGGTGCCAAATTCAAAGAAAAAGCCAATGTGTGCACTGGAAGAAGATTGCTGGTGTGCTATATTCAATCAAAACAGTATATCTGCACCATGAATTGCAGAATCAAACGATTTGTATATTGTTGCCAACTCTTTTTGTGCTACAGTTCTGAAAAAATCGATTTTATTTAATAGCCACCGCATCGTACACTATAGCCCAGTAAAACTAGTTCCTTAAGTACCTATTTGAAAAAATTCTGGAAAAGCTGAATGTTAAACAAATCCTTAAAAGTATCCACGTTGGCTTGGAGGTTTTCGAATAAATTCGGAAAAATTAAACGCTTATAAAGGGTGATTAGGATAAGGTGTACCAAAAAGCTTGGGGGTGTAGGCTGAGTTAAGACAAGAAACAAATCGTATGAGAGAGGGGTCTACTTCCCCCCGTTTAGGTGGGGGGGGGGCAATTTTTTTACAACATAATTTTTTTTGAATACCTAAGATTGAAAACAGAAGACATATACAAAAAATAATGTATAGCACCATAATATACCATGTTTCCTTAGTGCGTAGCATGTATCTCGAAAAAAAAATTGAGATAACAATAAAATATCGACATAATACGGTGACAAAGAATACGCTTAATTAAAAAACTCGCTTATCCAAACTTTTTATAAATCCGTTACGCTTTACGGAAAAGAGATAATATATTTTTTGATTCATTTTATTCTATTTAATTTTATTGTTTTTTATTTGTGTGCTGAAATGAATGAATGAATAAATTTAGGGGTTGTGGTGCACTGCGACCTTTAGATCTATTGTGCCCCCTTTACTAGGGCTGGATGATTGACTCATTCTACAGCTCTTCCTCCATCTTAATATCTTTAAGGAATGATAGTATCTGGAGTACTTGTAGAGAGAGTAATTCGTTCTCCTCTATCTGGGAACTTCCCAGATGTTTTATTCTTTTGTTGCATTATCGCCCCACACTTTCCTAGAAGGTGATTTGGCGTTTCTTCTTGGTCGTCACAGAATCTGCAGGTTGCACTACTGGATATACCTAGGATGTTTAGGTGTCTTTTAAGTTTGCAGTGACCACTGAGGAAACCCGTTAAGATTCTAAGTTTGTTTCTACTCAGGTTTATACACGCTTTAGATCGTTTTTGGTTATAGTTCCAAAGAAGAATTTTGGCTTGTCAATGTTTAGGGAGTTCTTTCCAGTTTTTGGATCTTTTTGCCTCCTCTTCCGCTTTGATTTCATTTTTATCACATTTTCACCTATCGCGTAATAGGGTTCCGGCCCAATCATGGGTGCCACTGCCCCTGCCTTAGCCAAAATATCAGCTTCCTCATTTCCCTCAACTCCAACATGTCCTGGGACCCAGTATAATGTTACAGTGTTGTTTTTGCATAATTTGTTGAGTTCGTTTACACTCTCCCAAACCAGCTTCGAGCTGATTACGCAGGAATTTAGTGCTTTGAGTGCAGCTTGGCTGTCTGGCATTATGGCTTTATTCTGGTTCCGGTAGTTCCTTTCCATGTTTATCTGCGCACATATTCTAATTGCGTTTACTTCCGCTTGGAATATGCTAGAGGACTTACCCATTGGTACAGAGCATTTGGTTCTTGGCCCAAAAATCCCTGCGCCAGTCCCTTCGGCAGTATTTGATCCATCAGTGTACCATTTGACGGCTTTAGTATTCTTTTTTATTGCTTAATTTTTCTCGAAGTTGTATTTCTTAATCATGTTGTCTCTAGGAATGTCAAGTTGGGGTGCATATTTGGATAGTGAAGTTAATTCCTTCAATCCTATACACTTACCTGCTCCAGTTCCCTCTTTTGTGTGCTTAGCATTTGGACAAAATTAATTTCCCAAATCAGTACTCCGCCATGTTCACATTTAATTTTGTTGATCACGCCATTTTTATTTCGCGAATCTTTATTTGTTTATTTTATTTAACGCGCAAAGTATACAAAAAGTTTCCCCAGTTGGCAACCATGCTTTTACAATCCACCAACGATAAACCAGACGCAACGAGTAGCATCGTACGATTGAAAGTGCAAGTGAAACAGTAAGCTGACAGCAGACAAAAGTTAAATAGGATACCTTCTTTGAGTATTTTTCGTCTATAGAGAATTATATAGCGTACGATGCATTTAAATTGGCTGGAGAATGAGATGAAGTGGAAGGCCGGGGGGCGATATTTTTAGAAACTAGAATAGAAATTTCGCGGCAACTCTGACATAAATAGATTATATTCAAGGAGCAGTTCTTGTTGAGACACATGAGTATTGTGTATAAGATTGTTTTCTTCTCGATGAAGTTGGTCTTTGAGTTCCATAAATTTAATTAACTGGAACGGTGAATGAGGAAGTTCAAAAGAGGACAATGTTTTACAAACAAAATTAGATAGATATATAGGAAAATCTAATTCTGAGATAGCTTTTCTATTGCATTCCTCAAAATAAATTTTTTTGCTAAACATCGGAAGCAAAGTGTTTTGGTTAAAATGGATTCTGGCGAAAATGAATTCTTTGATAATGAAGTAGGTTAGCTGCGTGGTGGGCGTACTGTGGGGCACAAAAAGGTATAATAAGGCAAAAGTTGTGGCAAATATCCAATGTTATTTTTGATTTTTTATAAGAATATAAACAAAAATCGATTTTGAAGGTTTTTGTATATATTCAAATATTGCAGTTAGGCGGCGCTCTTTAAATCAGTTTACATTGAGAAGGGTGCATGAACCAACTACAACCTGTGAACACGAACAATGTTTTGGCTAGAATTATGACTATTTCTGTACTTTCCACTTAAATTACCTATCTTGTCCGTTAAACGAATAATTGCGTTATAAATCGAATTGAAAAATGTAAGGAATCATCATAATGAAGCAACAACAAGAACCTAAAGCCGTAAGATTCCTGCCAAATAGTTTTCTTTTACTGACACAAACTCTTCTCAAAATCAAAATTTTTGGAAATAAGGCATTTTTACAAAAGTTTAAATTTTCCTTTAATACTTAATTGAAGATTTTAACTTAAAACATTGTATTTTTTTTAAATTAAGTTTTTGAATTAATTAAAGTTTTCTGCTCGGTTTATTTGAATTTTTTTTGTTTCGAACATTCAGAATTTAAGAAGCAGATTTTTTGTTTCTCTGTCTGTCTGTCTAACATTCAGTTTCTTGAGCTATCTCTCATGAACGGGTTACTCGATTTTAACTAAAAAAATAAATATTTTTATTTGATCAAATAAAATTTCAGTACCAAAATTTTGCAAAAGTGCTTAGTTTTAATTTTAAATAATTTTTCAATTTATTTTTTTTTTGTAAATTCAATATTTGGAAAACGGTGTGACCAAAAAATTTTATTTTTGCACAATAAATGTAAACTATTTAGCACTTGAAATTGTCATATACTTAAAATTTGCAAACAATTAAAAATTTTAAATTAACATCGATTAATTTAAAAACCGCTCTAATTGTTTTGAAATAATTTTTATGGTAAATCTACATTCAGGCAGCAACATTATCTGAATACTTTGATTTTGGCTTGAATAATTTTATTTTTTTTTTTTTTTTGTAAAAAAATTCTTGAATTTTTTTTTTATTTATACAGGGTGATTCGTATAAGATGCACCAAAAAGCTTGAGCGTGTAGGTGGAGTTAAGACAAAAAAAAATCGTATGGGATAGGGGGTCTATTTCCCCCCGTTTAGGCGGGAGGGGCAATTTTCTAAAACATTGACTTAAATCTCAAAAACTAAGATACATTTTGGCATCCGGTTTTCTGTTTTTGAATAAAAATTAATAAGAGCATTGAATTTTGAAAATAAAAATAATAGTTAATTACATAAAATTTTGAAAAAAATTAGTTTAAACATTTTTTTTTTATTTTTTTTTCAAAATTTTGAGTTTGAAAATTAATTTTTTTAAAACTGTTCACTCAAACAACTTAATTTAAAAATAAAATAAATAGTTTTCTGGCTTTTCAAAAAGATAAAACAAGTCTTTGTATCATTCACCGTTGTTTTTAAATAATTTTTTTTCTGATTTAAGTCAATGTTTGAGGAAATTGCCCCTCCCGCCTAAACGGGGGGAAATAGACCCCCCTCCCATACGATTTTTTTCTTGTATTAACTCCACCTACACGCTCAAGCTTTTTGGTGCATCTAATACCAATCACCCTGTATAAGTATGTATAAAGTATAGTAAAAAAAACTATTAAATTTAATTTTGTTTTCGTGGCAACTTTCCACAAGAAAAAGTTCGTGCGGCCCAGTAGCGCACTCTATTTTTTTTTTTTTATGGTATTTCATTTTCTGTAAAAATCATGCATCAACAATTTTGTAATAATGAATTAGAAAAATCCATTTAATTGTTGGATATATTTGTTCACGAATTGTATAATTTTCGCTACGAAAAAGTAATTTAAGACCGCTGTAAGTTGTAGCGGTACGCAGTTTATCGCCTGCTTTTAATTATGATAATTAAATTGAAATGATATTGCTAATGATATTGATAATCCGTTTTAAGGAGAAACGCTTTTAATTCATTCAATTGAAGAAAATATTATACTTTCGTTAAAATCTCATCTAAACGATTTGTTTTTCTTAGATGTACATATTTATGAATTTATGATTGATTTTTACAATTTCCCTTGAAAATAAAAGTGTTTTCCAAGAACCAACTGAGAATGTTTTCATATAAATTAAATTTCTGAAAAAAGTTGTTCAAAGATAATTTCAACCTTAACCCTCGATTCTTTAACTCAGAAAATAGAGCACAAAAAAAAATAAAAAAATTAAATATCGATAAAATTCTAATTTTTTAGACACTGAGTCATCCTTGAATAGATTTTTCAACTTATTATTATTTCTGCAGTTCTCTCTGTTACAAAGAAACCTTTCAATTTTAATTTGTATTAAAGTATATATTTTTTGGTATGTATATATCTATTCATTGCAAATCAATAGATACATTTTCATTTTCATTTGCTTTTTCATAATATTATTGATGGTCAGGGTTGATTGTATTATAAGTCCTGTGGATTGAACAAAATATAATGTATATAGCACGCTTTTTCTGATTATTATTCATGTCCCATCAATTTTAATTTTATGCACTTTTACTGTTATGATTAAATATCTACACTTATCGAATTTAAAAGTGTTTGAATTGAAATTGAACACATTGTTATCTGATGTTACTTATATAGAGAGTTCGGAAAACTCATTAATTACAACTATGATGTAATTACCTAGAATGGGATAGGTGACAAGTTGTAGGGATTATAATAACATATGACGTGACTTTCATAACAATGATTACATTATTCTTAATTAAATCACTACCTATATAATAAAGCTTAGCGCCAAGTACTACACTAAATGCTCAATTAAGTATGGGAATTGTTAATGTTTATAATAAATTCACTATCTTATAGAAATAAAATCATTAGGTAATGATGTAAGAAAAAGTGGATCATAATATTGTAGAATAGCTTTCATATTATTTTTATTATAGTAAACTAAGTGCAATAAGTTATATATAACAGGGATACCTTTTAGCCAGGTGTTGTGTGGTAATCATTTTTATATTTACAATTACAACTTCAAAGAAATAAGTGGTTTAGATTTAAATCTAAGCACCATTATGTCGAACATAAAAAGTAGGTAATGAGATATAAAAAATGCCAAGTCGTAGTTTTCAAAGAGTGGAATTTAAAATTAGAACAAACTACGAAGTTACGACAGAAAAAGTTGTAAATTTCCTAATTTTTCACTTTATTTGAAGTTTTGTGTCCGTGGTAATCTGTTTTTGTTTCGCATTTAAGAGGCATTTTTATTCGTGCAGTCCCTTCCGTGTTTGATAGGTTCCACTGATTTAAAAACAAAAAAGAACTTTCGTATAAGACATGTACCTATTGACAATCTTTCTTGGATAGACGTAGGTAACGCATACAACAAGATTGAATTAGAGTAAAAGTAATTCTATAAATTTGCACGCAATTTGCAATTATTTTTTGATCCAAAGAATCTTTGTGAAAGAAAGCATGTTTGATGATGTATACACAAGCTCGTTAAACGAATCTGAATTTGAAAATCCACTTTCCAATGAAGCACTCATACTTCTTGAGGATAGATGTATTTCGATGAACAGCAAAATTCTTTGTCAGCTTGATCTACCAGCCCCGAAACGTGATCCAAATAATATTTAAGACAGAAATTCGGTAACTTAATAGCAATAAAATTCTTTTAATTTGCGCCATTTTTTTGATGCCCAGAAACAACTGTTGGATGCGGATCGAAAAATAGTCTTATAAAAGTAAACGTAGCAAACGTAGCAAGCGAAAATGGTGGAATTATTTTTCTTTGCGCACCTGAAGGCATTGAAAAATATTCTTGCTTAACTTGATACTCGCTGAAATTCGATTGAAAAATAAAATCGCACTAGCTGTGAACATTGTCGGGAATCGTATCAATGTTTCTAAATGTTGGACGTAAAGCGCATTCAGCTATAAATATTCCATTAAATGTAAACCATTCCGAAACACCAATATGTAACATCGGTAAAAAATTCTAGCATGGCTGCATTATTAAAAACAAGATCACTTATTGTATGAGTTCTTGACCGTACTTTCAAAAAAATCAAAGAAAATTTCCGATCAAAGGGTGGAACTTCTTGCTGGTTATTTTCGACAAACTTTGCCAGTAGTTCCAAGATCCACACTAGCTGATTAACTTATAGCATGTAACCGTCGTGTCTTGTCTTGACTGTCAAATTAGCTCTATTACATTAAATGGACAAAGGAAATATTTGTCGCTTTTTTGTCGTAAATAAGTTATGCAACTAAAAAATTTGTCGCGCAATTTTTTTTAAATAACCCCAAAAAATGTATTTTTCGGTCAAGTAAGGCTTAATACCCCACATAAAGGATCAAATCTAATCGAATTTTAAAAAGGATAATGCAACTAATTTCAGTTTTTTTGTCGTGCAACTAAAAAAATTTTTTAAAAATATCCCCATGAGGTATTTTCGAAAATAGTCGCACGACAAATTATTTAGTTGCACGACAAATTCACGAAAATTAATCCAATAAACTTTTGAAATTTGAAAGTGGTGATGCTATCTTGAATGACATGAAACCGTCACGTCATATAGAGAAACTTGCACTGTCATAAATTACGCCTGTGCATTTACTTCAAGGTGGTCTTGCGCAAATAATCGCCAAACAGCTTTTGAGTATAGGCAATGGAAAACTTTCATATAATCCGACTACACGTGAAATATGTTTTCGGTCAAACTTTTGCCAAATGCAATATTAAATTCAAAATGTTAAGAACAATTTTTTTCCCGACAATCCAAACAATTTCAAAAATCTAAATTAGTTTTGCGAGCGAGCAATTTTTCTCCGAAGAATAATAATAATGTCAACAAATTAAACCATCAAATTCTTGTGAAGTTGTCAAGTACAAATCGATTGACACGCAGTTATATTATACATAGATGAAGAACAAATTGTTAAATATCCAATAGAGTAAACTCTTTGGAATAATCTAGAATGCCAACACACATCTTAACTTAAAAATTTGGTTCATTGTTGAGTTGATGCTCATTCGCAACTTAGATCCAACAAAATTATACATTGAAACAAGAAAACTAACGCTATCATCAGCGGCAAATGTAAGGAAAACGATGTGCTGATACCACGAATTCCAATGATTTAAACCGATTTACCCTTTAATTTCAAGCGATTATAGTTTCCAGTGCGTCTGGCTTCCGCCATCACTATCAACAAAAGCTCAATGCTAGTTTAAACTTTGCTTATAATTTTGCTTGTTATACAGGGTGATTGGTATAAGCTGCACCAAAAAGCTTGAGCGTGTAGGTGGGGTTAAGACAAGAAAAAAATCGTATGGGAGGGGGGTCTATTTCCCCCCGTTTAGGCGGGAGGGGCAATTTTCTAAAAAATTGACTTAAATCAGAAAAAACTATTTAAAAACAACGGTGAATGATACAAAGACTTGTTATATCTTTTTGAAAAGCCAGAAAACTACTCTTTTATTTTATTTTTAAATTAAGTTGTTTGAGTGAACAGTTTTAAAAAAATTAATTTTCAAACTCAAAATTTTGAAAAAAAATTTAAAAAAAAAATTTTAAACTAATTTTTTTCAAAATTTTATGTCATTAAATATTATTTTTATTTTCAAAATTCAATGCTCTTATTAATTTTTAGAAAGAGAAAACCGGATGCCAAAATGTATCTTAGTTTTTGAAAAATAAAAAAAAAATTGAAAGTAAAACTAGTAATTAGAGTAAAAAGTTATTTTTTTTTTATTATTTGATTAAAATCGGATAGTATGTAATAAAAAATAAAAAAGGGATAATCCCCTTATTAATAATTGGCCTGAGCAGGTCAAATTTGGGAAAACAAAAAAAAAATGTTTTTCTTGGAAAAAAATACTTCTATTTTTTCTTATTTTCTCAAAAACTAAGATACATTTTGGCATCCTTTTTTCTGTTTTTGACTGAAAATTAATAAGAGCATTGAATTTTGAAAATTTGCCCCTCCCGCCTTAACGGGGGGAAATACACCCCCCTTCCATACGATTTTTCGTTGTCTTAACCCCACCTACACGCTCAAGCTTTTTGGTTCATCTTATACCAATCACCCTGTAGAGTTGGAACGCCGAAAATCGTTATGTCTACACACCTACCGCAAGCATTAAGATAAAAAACTTAATAAATACATAAATAAAATTTCCTTATTTCCAACGAATCAACAAAGTTAGTGTATTTCTTTTAGTTTTTTATAATAAAGTTTGATTATTATAATATTTACATATTTACCTTTTGATAAATACCGATCCATAAAAGTTCAAACTGTCCACAATAATAAATTTCGATTTCATTCTTCATTTGAATATTAAAACAAAAGATATTTAGATTGGCTAGGCTATATACAAAATAGTAATAACATTTTTTTTTTTTTATAAACACCTCACAGATGAATCACGTTTTGAAACAATTTAAATTCGTCCTTATTTCTCGCGCCAAAAATATTAAAATTTTCTCATTCATCACAGCACAACAAAATAAAAATAACAAAAAATATTTACAATTTCTCCAATATAGCTATATTGCTAAACGCCACTCCAAAATGAAAACACAGCTCTTCTCATCCCACGATAACCTCTGAGTGGAATACATATTCTTCTTCAAATAAGATTCGGTCTGTTCAGCTTGGGGCTCTTTTTCTAAAAGCAATTGCGTTCCTTATCATCTCGTTAGAATGTACATACACCTCTGAGCTAAGAATAAAAACACTTGTCCCTTTCTTACATCTGAGAATCTTTAAGTTTTTGTTTCGAAAAATTGAAGTACTGAAACACTCAAAACTTACATTAAGATTGATAAACTTTGTGGATCATAGCCGTGCTTAAACCAAAATCACATTTTGTCACGGGTCTTTGGCAATGTGCGTTAAGCCGCTTAATAATGACATAGATAATGTGCGGTCATAATGTCGTTTGCTGTCGGTCGTCGTCACTGATGTTGTTCTTGATTGTCGAAAAGGAATGATGAGGTGTGGCATTTGTGTTTTTCTTCTTCGGAAGAAAACAAAATGTTAAGAAATATGAACTGTAATGAATCCGCTTTTAGAATTCTATTTGGGTTGAGAGTGATTTAGTATTAATGTCTTTTTCAACTCTTTTCATGACATTGACTTAAAATTATTTGAAATACTTTTATTTTTGTTACGTGATTTTCTTTCCAACAAAATGGTCATTAGAATGAATAACAAGAAAAGTTTTGACTTCAATATTTCTCGTTATTTTATTGACATGCAGTTCGTTGGATTATTTGAAGCTTGGTATTTTTTATTTGTTTTATAACATGGATCTAAACGCCAAAATTCTTAGAAAATTATTGCAAATCTAGCGAATAATAATCATGAGAACTTATATATTTGCTTAGGAAGAATTAATATATTTAAACACTGCGTAGTAGTGCAGCTGCGGCTTGACCCAAGTCTGATATAACCCACTTTAATGACTGACAAAATACGAATGGTACGAATAAAAAAATACCGATTTGTAGCACTTTTAGCACGTTTTCGTACTAAATTTTTTTCTTTTACACTAATTATTTGAAATAGGAATTGAAAAGGAAGAAAATAAGAAGCGATACAGGCCACCCAGGTACTTTTGAATTTGGAAACTTTGAACCCGAAGCGGGCCGTCAAGGTGCTGTGGAATATGGAAACATTGGACTCAGTCGCCTGCCAGACGACTGGACATACCCTAAGCGGAGCAACGAAGTTGCGTGAGCGGGACTGACTTCAGAAATGATTTTGACGAAAAATATTAAATATTATAAATGCTACCCCAGATAACAAGTTAAATACATGAAAAATAACCGGTAAAAACGATACCTACATGAAATTATGAAACATTTTTGCAATTAATTTTTATTGAAAAATTCTGTTTTAAATTGCCTTTGCCAAAAAAAAGTAGTTAGTCAGTCGGGATTTTGTCCAGTCAGGATTTTGGCAGTCGGGATCATCATGCGTTTTTTTTATGGAACTGTTTCCTCAACGTTGCTTTAATGGAAGAATAATTAATTTGCATAGAAAGCTGAAATACAAGCAAATTCGAAACAAGGTCAACAAGGAAATTTTTCAAACATAAGTTCAATTATTATAAAGTTCAAACATAGAATCTTATACAAACGAGATAAGGGGAAGATATAAGCTTAGTATCGGTGGGGTCGTTGCCAAGAATTTTCTTTATCGACACTGACTAAGAAATATGCCGAACATTTTTCTGAACAAATTTAGTTCGATCTCAAATTTCCTGCCAAAATAAACGAGCATGAAATATTTGAAGCTTTAATATCAAAGCTTTTTAATCTGAGTTTAAATAATCCAAAGGTACTGAATAAAGCTGAAAAAACGGTCTTCGTAAGAAACCCAATTAGCGCTTATGGTGCCCGTTTTGATAGAAGACCTTAGATTTATTCCTATTTACAAATGTGGAGTTAAAATTTCTCCTATAGCGAACGAGCTAAAGGCAATTTTTACTGTAATTAAAAAGTGTATGGAAATAGTAGTGACTTGGTATCTTGAAGGAAAACAAACGCTGTTTAAATCATGAAAAAACAGTGTGGTGTGAAAAAAAAGAAGTATACGGGAAGTAAAGCCTAAACAAAATTTATCATGTTCTTGTTTGGTTTCTGGATTTTAGTAAGGCGTTTGGTACTTTGAAATATACCAAGCTCTTATGAACTATAAAGATAGCTAACTGGATGCAAAATTATTTAAATGACAGATCGTTTTGAGTAAGAAGCAATTATCAAAGATCAATGACTTTCAGCGATGATGAAGGAGTTCTTCGAAATACCATAGGCATCAAAACAAGGACCGATTTTGTTCATTCTTTTTACTAATGAACTGCTTAAAGTGTTCTTCATACCGTTTGCTTTTGCAGAAACGGCAAATGAGATACTACATCAGAAACCGATAATTCAGTAGATTGGTGCCACGATAACTAACTAGTTTTGACTGTTACAAAAAGACTCACGGAAAGCATCACAAGTGAGTCTGTCAGACTGTACTTCCAGCCTTACAAATATGATTCACAAAGTTGAAATGTTTGTATACTTAGGACTTAGCTACCTAATTTTGGATAGATATAAACACGTATACATATAACTGATCTGATTACTATATAAAATAATGAATTACTATATAAAATAATGAATGAGTTAAAATTTTAACGGGGCCAGCCATTTTACTATTAATTCTCAATATCATCAAAATCTTATGATTTCAATAGTTTTTTTTTTTAATTTTTTGAATTCTTAAAACTTTCTTATACACAGGAAGCCATATATGGCTTTGTGATTGATTATTCGGCATCGACTTTTTGAACAGCTAAAATGAAACGGTAATTACCTACCATTAAAACTCAGTAAATAAAACATTTATGTTTTATTTATTCTCTAAAGTCCAGTCTATGTTTTATTTTTCTGTTGCAAAGTTAATATTATTTTTTTCTAAAAATATTCGATATTAGTAAGTCAAATTCAAGTGAGAAATTTTCAATAAAGTAGGTATGTGCAGTACACGTTGAGATGCAAAGTGTCTCTTTCAACGTCCATATATGGCTTTTTATTCTTTAACGAAATCATTCAATAAACTTCAAAATGCCATATGTGGCTCCTTGTGCATGTAGAAAAAAAGGTTTCTAATTTTTTTTTTCATTGACTAAACAATGATTTCATCAAGCTTGTTTTACAATAAACCAAGGTTTTATTCTATTCCTGGCGATGAATTTTAGAGTAAAGGCAAAATAAGTGATCCACTTTTTCTTATACCAAAGGAGCAGCACCTAGGAGACCACGAGCAAACTATATATTCATTTAATGTTGACATCATTTAGACCAGAGTAACCCAAGAAATTAAGAAGTACAAATGTTGTTCTGAGCGGAATATAAGGCTTCAGCAATGATTTCGATATTTTTGCAGTCTATAGCAAAGTAATGTCATTTCATTTTTATTCTGGTTCGAAAATAAAATTCTCATTATCCTTTCAAGCGACCATACAATCAAGCACAGAAATGGCTTTGCTTCATTCCATTTGTAAATGTTTCTGTATGTTAAGCATTTGTTTTATTTTGTAATATTTTTTTTTTTAAACATTGATTTTTCTGGTGGGAGAAACTAACATATTTATGAAAATTGTTTTCATGTTTGAAAATAGCTTACCACACAACAAGCCATATATGGCAAAAGTTTAGGTTTTTTTCATGAAATAAAATTAATTTTTTTCTTGTCAAATTCTTTATCCTCCAAAAATGAAAAAAAAAAAGGTTTGGTGACAGAATTATCGTTAGTAGGTTACTCAGAACTGATAAACTTAACGGTGACCCTGATGAGATATCTTAAAGTTATTCTTCTCGGAGCGACTATATTTTTAAATATCTAAATAATATTTACCGCGGTTAAAATTATAAAGGAGCTAACCAATTAATTAAAAGAAATAAAATTCTTCTTTTCATTTTAATTTTTTTACTTGAAGCGATGGGAAATTGTTCTAGCTTCCTAATGTTGATTATATGTATACATATATAGATCACATCACAAAACAAATTCATTAGTTCTACAAGACCACCATCACTGCAACATACACCAACTCTGCTTCGGTCATTAGTTTCGATTAAGGCAAACAAATTATTTACCCCCAAAACACTATACTTAGTTATACAAAGAAGGCACAAATTATGACTCTAATGCTTATAGAAAATAAAAAATAAGATAGTCCTCCTTCATGAAGCAATTATTATCATCAAAATGATCTCCAAATGATTTTTCATCGTTTCAATTAAAATAGCATTAGTTCCCCCCCAATTAACGATAACAATTATTATACTTCTTCTTTTTATTTATACAAAATATTTAGGTCAAATATCATTTCAATGAGGATGATGCTTATCTGTTTCATATTTTTTTTTTTTTTTTTTTGAAAGCAATATCTGAAGATTTATTTCATTCACAGTCTCACTCAATTAATTTCGTTTTATTTATTTTTACCACATGCTCTATCCATTGAAAACATAAATAACCGTTTAACCCCAAAAAAAAAAAGTTTTGTTTGCAAGTCTTCGGGTTATTTTTAATTGAAGGGCGACTTTTTTTTTAATAAAAACTCCCACTCACAATATAAATGTCAAACAAAATGACATGTTCATAACGTCAATGCATAAAAGCCTGGCGTCTGCTTGTCATGTTGACGGTAAATATACTCTTTTTAAGCTCGGATTTATATTTGAACCCGCATCTTTATTAAGTTGGTTTTGGTAGACCACCAGATTTATCGTATTTTTGGCATAAGATACTTTTTTTCATTCATTTTTATTACAACAATTTGTATTTGGTCTGGTCTGTCATGAATGAAAATCCCTCCACTTACTCACGCCAACGCGACGCCTTCCATCCACCATCGCACGCACGCTTCGGGAAAACAATTTAAAATCCATTTACCGCCTTCAAGTAGACAAATAAAATTAAATCGACAACTTGTTGTTGTTGTTTTTGTTGTTTTGATACTAGAAGATGGAAATTTGCTGTTAGTCCTATTTTGTTTTGTTGTGTTCTCCGATACCAAGTCGGCAAGCAATATTCGCATGACAAATAAATTGAAGGAGGAGAATTAATCAGCCGTCTCGATTGCAAATTGGTTTCAACAGTTCGGATTACTAATCGACACTTCAGCCACTGAGTGGCTTGTAATCTATTGCCAGTCGCGCAATTATCGCCAACAAATTTGATTAAGACGATGATTTAATGCGTTTGAGTGTTTAGAGACACCACCACCGCAGTACAAGAAATATTCGATCTCGTCGCTGGACGGAGGTATAGTAGCGTAAACCTTATCTGTGAGCTCAATCAAAATTACTAAACTGACTGACATACTATCAGTAGACTCTTGCTCTTGGATATGCTGTTCAAGCATGTCTGATTAAATTTCAACACTTTTTGTGTTGAGCTATTGGCAGTCTGGCTGGTCTGGTATGACGTTACTTAGGCACCATCACTGCTGGATGCCAGTTGCGTTATTAAACAGTAGAACACTCAAAGATATAACCATATTTGACCGGTGCATCTGCGACGCATTTTCACAAAGAACTTGAAGTTTTACAATGAGCGCAGAACATAGAAAACTTTTCGACCTACAAACTTTTGAATTGTAAGCATTTTTTTTGTCTCCGCAATTTGTTTCACGTCTCAATTATTTCATATTTTGAAAAACGAATGCAAATAACTGTTCAAAGATAGGAAAATAGTGAAACAAAATTTGCGGATGATCTAGGATATTGGGGTACAGGTCGATTTTTCTCTATAATTTTTCTATATTTCAGACAGAGTTTAAGGATAGTTTAGCAATACAAGTATATCTTTTTGGCTTTTTCTTTTCATACATATCCATCAAACATTTTCAAGTTCCATCCAAATTTATCCGGGTTTGACTGTAAATATTTTAATGATTTATGGGATAAATATAATTAAAATTTAAACTGCGAATTGGATTGTAAAATTATTCACCGCGTGACCTAAACGCAGTGAACATGTCTTAAAGTCAATGCAATGAAAGGTTTTATAAATAAGATAGATAAGCAGTGCACTGTGCAGAAATAAACAGCGTGTCGTATACTCTCACGCCAGAGGTCTGAGTTCAAATCCAGCCTAGCACCTAAGTTTTTTTCAGTGGTATTGCCTCTTGCGAGGAAGTGACTTATCCTGTTTTCATTTCTCTTCATAAAGTGGGAACTCATTTTAGCCGTTCGTATATTCGACCGAGTATTCGACGCAAAACGCACAAAATACTTGGCCTTTGCTCTCGTCATGAAGATCTCTCGAAGCCGTAATACACATAGTGACTTACAACTCTCAACCAATCTTTTTGTCTGCGTAATTAGTTTTAAAGGATTGGAGATAAGTTGAGATGTACTTTTCATGACAATGATATTCTTGCAGGATTTGTCACTTCCTCGCAAGAAGCAGTGGTTCCTGAAAAACAAGGTGTTCTCCAAGCTGGGCTCGAACTCAGACCTCTGGTGTGATAGTCCGCACAAACTAACTAACTAACTAACTAACTCACTAACCACCACGCCAGCTATCGAATTAGGAGAAAATTTGTACAGACATTAGCAGCGATAACAAGATCGAGGTTCCGACATTTATCCGGAAATTCAGAAAAGTCCATATAATATAATGCTCATCATCAGAAAATTGATGTCGCTATCAAATCAATTGCCTTGCTTTTAACTAAGCTGAATGTGAAAATATGTGGGTCAATGAATCAAGTTCAGAGACAAGGTAACATCGAGCCAACATAAACAGAAAAGATTTAAGCTACGTTAACATGCATTCAGAAAGAATTATTTGAAGTGGCAGTCGTAACTTAAGCTGCCCACGTCTACCTTGAACCCGACAGATATTCAAATGTATCTAAAGAAATCACCCCTCCCCCCCTTTTAAAAAATAAATGTGATGTCGCCCCTGGTATTTCACTCAGGATTTCTACAGTGAACCCTCCTGTGTCATTATTTCTACAGCCTGCTGTCTCTAGATTTCTACAGTGAACCTTCCTGTGTCAGTATTTCTACAGCCTGTTGTCTCTAGATTTGTACATCAAAGCCTATTTTCTCAGAAATTCCAATGGAATTTGTAGAAGAAGTGCTACTGTTGACGAAACTCAGTGGTACAAAAAAGGTGAAAGTAACAATTTAGTGTACGAATATCAAATTATACTTGGAGTGTAATAAGTAAAAATATATCAGATCCTCCACTGTAAAAAAACATACAACATTTTCTGAAAACATCTCGATTATCAGTTGGAAGCATTTATACCTTACCAACAGTGAAGCCTGCTTTATTAGGATTTCTACACAAAAGCCTGCTATTTCAGGATTTCTACAGTGAAACCTGGTATCGCAGAATTTTTGCATCACTGAAGTCTGCTATTTCATAATTTGTACAGTTAAATTTGCTGTCTCAGGGATTTCTACAGTTTAAATCTACCTAATACCTCAGAATATATACAGTGAACCCTGCTGTCTCAGAATTTTTACAGTAAAGTCTGCTGTCTCTACATTGAAGACCAGTATCTCGGAATTTCTGCAGAGAAGGCTGTTATCTTAAGATTTCTACAGTAAAACTTCTACAGTAGAGCCAGCCATTTCATTATTTCTACAGTGGAGCCTGTTTTCGCTGGGTCTCTACAGTAAAACCAGTTGTCTCTGGATTTCTGCAGTGAGGTCTGGAGCTTCAGTATTTCTGCAGTGAAGTCCGCTGTCTCTAGATTGAAGCCTGATGATATCTTATTATTTCTGCAGTGAAGACTGCTTTCTCAGGATTTCTACAGTGAAGCCCTGCTGTCTTGAAATTTCTACATTAAAGCCTGTTTTCTCAAGATTTGTACTCATATATTCAGATTAACAAAGTTCATACATGGAGGGCACATATTTGTACATTAAGTACAAAAGAAAAAAAAAATTAGTGGTGCGCAAACCCTAGTTTGCTTGAGTGCATATAATAAATATCAGGTGCTTCATGTTGTTCATAGAACTTTCAGCCAGCCGCACTTGAGAAATCCATAATAAAGTGGAACAATCTGTTTGAATGCGAAGAGTCCTCTATTCCGACGTAACTAATATCTTCTCCTAAATAAATCTTTTTCGTCTTGTTACATTCTCAAGAGCTATATGTTTAAGCACAATATACAATTTGATCTTTTGATATTTTGATGCAGCAACAATATTGAAAAATTCATAATATGCACCTACACAAATTGAAGTATAAGATAAACCATCACAAGAAACTACGCTGTCCATTAGGTGACATTTTCTCAATCAGATAGAATTACACACTAACTTGTTAATTTTATTGCAAAATACATCCGAATAAATTATTCTCCTACTCTCAATCAATGTTTTCAATCTGTTGTCTTAATTGCAAAAAGAAAAACAATTTACAATTTTAAATTTATTCACCGACTCAAGCTACTTGTCGTTAATCCGATCAAGTAATTTCCAGTACTAAATATGCTAAAATGTTACACTCCTTTAAATCACACACTCCCACACAAAACATACACTGCTCGTTTTATCAATATTGAACACTTCAGTCGAATCTGAAGAAGTGAATTTCAATTTATCTTTGAACCTTTTTTCCGATATGTCTTTCCCAACCCACATTTTTAATTCACTCTAAATGACTCAGTCAAGTTACGGATAAACTAAACAAATTTAAAGTCAAACTTACCTCATTCTGTGCGTATTAAAAGTTGTATCCATTTGGAGAAGTAGGTATATATATTTAGTATTTGTATCCAATTTGTTGTTTTAATCCCACAGCAGTCGATATATTTATGTTGCAACACTGGAACGTTGCTAACAACCTTTTCATCGATAACTGCCTCAGCAGCTTTTAAATCTTTGATAAATTTCACTTTCTCTTGGTCATTCACTTTTATTTTTATTCAATACTTAACTTGATTTAAATTTATTTTTAGAAGATACTTTTCGAAAGAAGAAGATGCATTTTCTCTTGTTAGCTGCATTCTTTTTTTGAGAGAGTCACTGGGGAACTTTTATCTGAAATGATAAGAACATTTTAACAAATTAAAATAAAATTCCATGAATTTACTTAAAAATATTTATCTTTGTGTATCTTTAACATGAAAACCATGTCTTTCTGTATAAAAAAAATCATCGAACACAATCTCTATACCTTACAAAATGTGAATTTCATGAATCTTAAGATTCATGTCCGATTTCCGCACGACTTGTTATGAAATTGACATTTTGGTAATCAATCACTCTGCGCATGGCGCAGGATATTGAACTTCAAATGAAATATTTTTCTGCAGTTGCAACTTTAATGGTCTGATGTTGTATAGGAGCAGCTAACGAAAAGATCTGATGCCGTGACACGTACGCAGACATCAGCTAACAGATGACTATTTGAACAGCAAAAAATAACGTTGACATCGAAGGAAATTACGAATGCAGGACACAGCATAATTTAGAATTTGATGTTGAAGTCTTTTGTATTGGAGGAGGAATAAAATGAACGACGGCGCTATACTCAAATTGCGGTCAAGATAAGAATGCACTTCAGTGAATTGTGGGTAAGGTAAATTCTGATTGAGAAAATTTCTCATTAAAATGCACGAAGTGAGACAAAGTTTTCGGCACTTCCGAACGTGGAATCTGAGAAAGGGCAAGGTATATTATATTACTTTGTATCATCATGCAAAAGGTTGACGGACAAGTATTTACAGTTCAGTAAAGGGCTATAGTCATGTACGGGAATGTTGCAATTTTTTTTAAATGTTGGAAAGTGTGACATGCAGCGGAAATATAGCACTGTTTTATAATTGAAATTCTATGGAGTTAAAAAATTATAGTGGAAAAAAAAATCGTGATGGACTTAACTGCGATTTAGAATGGTTATTATCTTAGCGTTAGTTTAGGTACACCCTGCATTCAGACTTAAGGCGCGATGGACCCAATAAAAAATTTTTAAGCTCCATTGTATTTGGCGAACGATACTCGCACGATAATCAAACTTTTTACAAGAAAAAGGAGTTTAGTTTATGTAAGTTAATTCATGAAATTTGGTATCCCATTGGGTGAATTTTGATAGGTTCAAGAATTTCTGAAGATTTATCTATTTCTAGCTCCACTGTAGTTTTCTTCCAGTGTACTCCATAGTTCATAGTCATCGTTCAGTTTGAAATTTTAGCCTTAAGGATTTTGTCAGAAAAACATCCTTGTTATCAGTATCAAGCGACTTCAACTTTTACTTTATAAAATTTCTGTTTATGATTCATCAATTCAATCTGTGCAGACATTTAAAAAAAAGGGTGTCTTTAAATCAGTAACCTTAATGTAATGGAAATGTTAATGTCTCAACTCAAGATTCAAGGCTCGTTTTAGACTAATGTCTCTAAAGATGGATTGAGACGGTGCAAAAGTTGACTGTGTCAGTCTTTTCAAGCGAGTTTAAGCGGAACTACTGAAAATCGAAGAGGTGTTCAAGAAACTTAAACAATACCCAAATTTAAAACCTCAAAATCACTTTGCTTAGAAAACCGTTAGTAGGTACAGTTTCTTTGATTAAGCTTGATGGTTCAAAAAAACAACTTTACTGTTCAATGGTTTCCATTTGATACATAGCACTCAATTTGTACCTGATTTTAGCCCCTCCATGTATCATATATGATTTCTGATTCAGCTAGATAGTTGAAAAAAACGAGCAAACAAGTTTAAGCGCTGATCTCAACAATTTCGCTGTCCAATGTATAACATTTGATACATAGCTACCATGTATCATATATGATCAAACCATACAAGAGCCTTCACTGACTGCATACAAAGTTGATTAACATTCTATACGTACAAAAATAATTCACTGTCTAATGTATCACATTTGATACACAGAAGGGACGTGCTTTAGTCACTTTGCAAAGGGACTGGGGATAGTGAAAAATGAAGTTTCTAGCATAAAGAAAGGGACGTTGTTATAACCATTTTGCTCTGGGTGGTATTTTGGAATATAATCGGATTGAAAGCTTGCCAGGGCAAATCGATCACTCTCTGAGAAAATTAACATTCCGCCTTGGGCTGTAAAGAGAACTTATCTGACCAAATGTTTTTTAGAATCGAATTATTTATCGAAAAGTCAAAGCAACTGCTTGAAATATGTGGTTCAACTATACAAAAAGGTCAACTCCGACAAACAAACTTGCATGCAGACCCATGCCATAAATAAGCCGGATCGTTGCTATTATGGGACAGTAAAACACGCAGCAATAAGATCAATTCAGACAAAAATTTTAGGTTTCTGCTGCTGCCCAGTCAGCTTCACCACACCCTTAAATTTGATAAATTGTTTAAGACCATGACACCAAGACCCCCATCTATTAATCGATTGATTTTTTTTAAAGAAATGAACCAATAAATTAGTAAATTTTCGGCCCTGTATTCGTTTGTGTCACCTTTCTCCGGTCTACACTGTCACCTTAGTATAGAATTAGCGACAATGATAAAAAATGAATTCTCAAGTCATTCTTTCTCTCCGAAAAAAACTTATTATGTATTCAATTTCACACAACATAACTAATGACTCTTATAATATGATTATTTATTGCTTTTATAATTGGGCATGAGGTGACATAATAGATAGATACTCGAACGTGACTCACGTCAATATGTTTTTTTTTTTTTAACAAAAAAATTGGTATTCAAAAACAACTAAACCCATTAGCGACATGTACTCCCCATTCAACACATGTACTCCCCATTTATTTTCTTTTCGAAGAAACCCATTCTGTTATTTTCAATAAAATTAAATCTAAAATCGTAAATTGTTTTCAAAAAAACAAAAGCAATGATTAATATGCTACCATGACTCGACTCAGTATCGCATTATTTCATTTAACAATATTCTATTCCTTTTATCCTTTTCGATGATTTAAATTAACCGCTCAGCATGAAGCTTTAAATTTAATAACATTTCATTGTCCTGTTGACACCGTAATATAAAACTTAATATTTCTTAAGTAGATATTTTCAAGAGTGTTGCTTCTCTTGAAGCATCCAGTTAAATATACGTTAACATCTTGAGAATGAAAGAAACCTCCATTTATCATGCCGGGAAATGGCAAAGTCAAGTGCTTAATTTTCTTAAAGAAGGTCAATGCGTCCTTACTTCATTATACAACATAATTTTTGCTCTCTTTTTTTTTTTTTTGTTGCAAAATTTCTCATCACCGTCACCCGGTGTGGTGTGGTGTTGTTAGATAGGTATATTGGAAAAAAAGCCCTACATAACAAATATGTCACCCTCTGTTTGGTTAAACATCTTTGTATATACTCTAGAGGTTAAGATGGCATGCACGTCAAAGTGATGGAAACAAATAAAAAAAGAAAAGCGAAAAAAAAAAAAACCAACGGCAATAAGTGGAGAAAACCATTTCACTTAGCAACTCCCCATGAAATAAGGAAGGACACACCACGGAAGGGGCTTTTAAATCAAAACAGATTGAATGGGTGGCAAACAGAGTTCCCACTTTAGAACGTTTGATTTTTTTTTATATTTTCTGTCATGCTGCAACCAATTGAGACTAGCATTGTTCGTCAAAAAATTAAAGAAAAATTCAGAAAAAATATTTACCTTATGTCGCATCATTGTTCTAAGTTTTATCCACAATTTCAATATTATTTTAGTGATCATGGTTTCAATGAGATTTTTCGTTTTTTCTAAAGATAAATATCTTATACTTTGTTCAGTTATGATATAATATTTTTAATATTTTGAGAGCTGTAAAATGTGACAAATAGATCATTGAATTTGATTAAAAGTAAAACTCCTTAATTTCGTGCAGCTTTTATTGTTTTTTCTTAAATTCATATAGATATGTATTTTGTTATATTTCATTTAACCATCAATCATTATCAGAACCCTAATTGAAAAACTTAAAAGGATTTTGAGAAGTGGATGACTTAACCAACAACAACAAGCTATTTAATGGCTGCAAACACAATCATTAGTGATTTGCTCGTCTATTTTTATAAATCTCATGTTTATTCAAAAAAACATTTTATTTATTTGGAAATTCAATATAAAAAAATACACACAACTTTCAAACAACGGCTATTTTTTATTTTTACTTGCTCAATATAGGGCAAGTATTAATTTTGTGTAAAAAAAATCGAGGTTTTAATCATACCTGACATCACGATGATAGAGTATGTGCGTATGTGCGTATGTGCGTATATGCGTATCTGCGGGTGTGCGTATGTGCGGTTGTCTGTTCACCGAGCTACAGCCTAAACGTTTTAACGGATTTTCTTTAAACTTCGTGTCTAGCACTTTTTAGTGATTCCCTAGAGGAGGAATTCGAATTTTTGTTTTAGCCCGGCTATAACGGGTACCTCCCATATAACGGTTTTAGTTTTTCCAAATTTTCTCGCAAAACGGCTCTAACGATTTTGATGAAACTTTGTGAACGTTATACTTGGAGTGCTGTTAAAAATAACTGCATTTCAGGTTTTTGGCTAAAAATTCACATAACGGAGAATTGGTGTTAAGGATTTTTAAAAATATGTGGCCATGAATTAATAACGGCTTACCCGATTTCATTTAAATTTAATTTGGCACTCAAATTAGACAATTGACATAAGACGACATTTTAATTTTTTATGTAAACAACTTGATCTCTCGTTTAGGCCATTTTTCGATATCTTTTGCCTTTTTACATAATTAAATACATTGATTTTTTTGTAATCCAATAGTTTGCTACAAGAGCAAGTTTGTGAGACCGAGTCGTGCATTTTATTTATATTGGAATCGCTTGTGAGTTGCGTTGCTCAAGTGGTTCCACACGCCAAATTTTTCTTTCACAACTTTGAGAGTGTGGTGCTTGTATGGCATGTAGCGCCGCGGCGCCGTCGCCGCGACTCCGCACTGTTGAAACAACAGCATGAATTCTTGGATATATCGATGGTGTTGAGCTCTGGCCACAGAAAGTCGGTTATTGACTAAATTGTGTACATATATTTCAATAAAAGCGATTTCGCTTGTTGACATATAGCTGCTGAAACAAAAGCTCGCCTAAAAATAAGATTTTTGCCAAAATCCTTATCTTACAAATTACCTACAACTTTTTTAATAATTTCAACACGTTCAGCAAAGTTAATGTTATTGGTTACTTTGACAACTGCTTAAACATAACAATATTGAAATTGTAAAAGAGATAATTGCTCTCTGGTAGCAATGGATATGAACCTAGAGAATCTGTATCACGAGTAGCTTATTACCACAAGAATAAGTACTAGGTATTATTATGTCGTCTTAGTTTGCACAGGGTCAGTGAGAGTTCGGTTGTGTCTCAGCTTGAGAAGTTCCTTTAAATCGTGGTAGGTAGGTACTTCTTTTGGACTCTTCTTCTTTGATTTAATATCTTACTATAGATTTTCACCTATTCTTCTATAGTAATCTGGTTTCTTTTGACAGGTAGTCGCCCTTCTCATTTAACTTCATAACCTGATGGCAAGAAATTTCCAGTACCTACCCAGTTTTGAGTTTAAGGTTTAAGGTGATTGTCTCACATTATAGAAATTGTTGACCGTTTTTTTTTTTTGATATTAACCTCTGCACATTTCCATGAATAGGTAGGTACATATTTATTTCCGCATGAAAAATTCTTCGCTACCAAACTGACACAAATTACCCTACCTGCTGTCATGCCATCTCAATTATTGCAGTAATGCACTTGCACACAAAGAGAAAGAGATACCGATTGCATTGCCTATTGATACAAACAAAAACAACATACAAAAAAGACAAACAAAAAATTGCATCGAAATCGAAACCTTTTCTTTTCTTTTTTTTCTCATTTTCAAAAATATTAGACTAGCCTTTCCACTCAGTTTCACGGTCATGTCAAAGAAGGAAACGATACCCATACCACCAATATACCAAACCACTACGAACACGACCAGACCACGGCCAACAAAAAGAGATGCCTGCAGCAGTGCAGTGCAGCCAGCCTGCTCCAAATTACATAACACATTACATAACACAACAATAATGAGTGTGTTTGAGTTGTGCTTGTGTTATCTGGTAATCTCTTGAATTCGCCGTGTTACATCAGCAAGAGCAGCTGCTTAATCGGTCAATGAACTTTGGGAGCTTTTTTAGTTTGCAAATTTTGTCAGTACTGCGTAGTAAGTTTTTTTTTTTTCTGCCCGGTTGCGCCGTCGGTTTTAGTCCCTTGATAAATATAAGATTACTATTTTATTGTTAATTTTATTAATATTCGGTGTAAAATATATTTTATTATTATTTACATTTAACGAACCGCGTTTATTTAACGTGTCGAATCTCGCGTGTTAGTTAGCGTTAATTTTGTTAATGGCGTCGTGTTTTCATTTTCGTGTTCGTAGTCGACGGTGGTGGTGGTATGTTGTTGTGTAATTTTTGTAAAAAAAAGTACCATTTCTCTTTTAAAAGTGCATTTTAATGTAAAAAATATTTTTTTAAGCAACAAAATTTAAATGTTCTTCTATATCAAAATCCTGTGTTAAATTTTGTTTTATTATATTAATCGCTTAGTTTTGAAATCTCAAATGAAATTATAAAGCAGTGCCGTGGTTTATTGTTCTTTTAATATTTTGTTTAAATGAAAAACAGAATGTGAAGTGCTTATAGGTTATTGTAAAAACAATCTTAGCCGCTGATATCAACAGACATCAAAATCAAAATTCCAACATTTTGGTAAGTCATTCAAAAATTATATTTTTTGATGTTTTCTTTTACTTGATCGTTTTTTTCATAAAAAAGCTGAAATCAATTTATTTTTTTATTTGAATGAATCGATATGCCAAATGCCCAAATGTTTTAATTTGTTCTCATTTCAAACATTGTTTAGATAAATTAGTTTAAGAACTCAAAACCTAATTTCTTAGAAAAATAATAAATAGGATTGCTAAAATTCACATTTCATACCTATAGAAAAAAATAATAAAAAAAAACTGATTACCTAAATACACAAATTGATTGAAAAATAAATTTTGTACCTATGTGCTGCAAACAAAATCAATATTTCATAATTATTTTCTATTTAAAAAAAATCCATAAAACGCAATAATGTTACAAACCTTCCTGCCTATATTGTATAGGTACAGCTAAAATTATTCAATAGGCCGTTCGTACGTATTTTAAATTATATCGTAATCGTACCTATTTTACGCATTCACGATCAACAACTAGGTACTGCAATGCTTTTTCCTTCTTGCAAGATGAGAGTCAATGGCATATCACAAGGTTTTTGTCTGGCTTTCAGTTTCAGGATAGTTTTTTCTATATGTTTTCTGTGGAGTTATATTTGTATGTTGTATTCCTTCACTCGTGTCGATTAGGTACCTATGTCCATTGACGTACTAGATATGGACCGCCAGTCGGTTGAAATTTTCATGCAAACAGCCAAAAAAAGTTGTTCCAGTTAAAAACAGCCTAAAAACGCCATCATATTTTAGTGTTAAATACGTGTACTAATTTCGCCATTAAAATTTAAATGAAAACGATAGTATATTCATCTGTAAGTAACTCATGCCATAGGGAGTGGATTTGTTTTGTAAAATAAAAGTAGTTTGATAACAATTTCCACCAAAATATTTCAATAGTAAATAATTAATTTAAAAAAATCACATCACTGATACGCAGATTCCCCGCTAGTAGTTGATGCCGCCTCTAGTTATGTTCGAACACGCGTGAAGTTGGCTACTGGCGGTCCATTTGTAATACGTCAATGCCTATGTCCTTAAGCATCTTATCGCGTGGATTTCATGTGTGGCGGAAGTCTTTTATTTGTAAACGGTAGGTACCTATGTATGTATGTATATCAATGGTTTAGTTTTCGAAGATTTTAAATGTGTCTAGATATATTTGTAAGATATCCGTCAGCTAGTAAAGGTCGTAATCGGTTGTACCCCGAATCTCATGAAGTTGTCAATTTTTTCTCAAGAGTTTTCACAAAAAAAAATATTTTGAAACTTCGCAAACTGATTTTTCTTAAACAATTTTTTATAATTATCAAGGACGTTATGATGAAAACAGACTTTAAGGAATTTAATTGAAGTTTTGTTCGAAATTCTCGTTTAAAATATCAAAATTTAAAAATAAACTAGATAGTAGGTACCTACTTCTTAAAAAAAAATCAAACTTTATTTAAATCAAACTTAATAAAAATAAAGTGGGAACTCTCTCAAGTAGATGGCAGTTTTTCATAACAAAAGGAAGTTATGTGGATACGACGAATAATACAATGTGCGTTGTGCGTTGTCAGCCTGTTCTCTGTTTGTAATGAAAATGCCTGATGTTCTAATAAAATAACAATCAAATGGAAGTCACGTTTACCCACTTCAAACTTCAAGATGTACCTTTAACATATAAAGCCACTTCATAACTTTTTTCGGTTTCCATAGACACTATACTTTCTCTGCTCAAGAATAGTTCCTGCCAGTTCATTGTCAGAGTATATATATAGTAATAAATATGATTGCAATGAAGTTCCTTCCAGGAGTTCTTTGAAATTTCCTGGAGAAACATACCTACATACTGTCATTGATCAGTTTCCTTTGAGTGACATTACATATTAGATAACTTTATTTATGTGAACTTCCTGTGAAGTTTTGAATGAAAAATATATAAATTTAAGATGACTGATATGCAAAACATTTAAAAGTTTTTAATTTTAAATCAACTTCCCTTTCGTGAATCATCAAGTAAAACGAGACATCTATTTCCGATCAGAAAAACCAGCGACAAAAAAAAAAAAAAAAAAAAAACTTGAAGCACGAATGTTGTTTTTCTTATTTATTTTTCTGTCTATTTAAGCAGGTATATAGTAGAAGTAAGAATATAAATAAAGTTATCCTCCTTGGGATTGAAGATTTTGACGTTTTCAAACTTTTTTCGGGCAAATCTAAGACGCATTTGTAAGTACCTACTTACATATTTTAAAAATATCTATTAAGCCCAGTTTCACAGTAAGGTTTATTTTCGGTTTAAACTACGGTTTTTCAATTTTTTGGTTTTACAGTTATCGTTTAACACAGATTAGATTTTAACTTTTCGTTTAAGTTGAACGATTTCATTTCGTCGTTTACTAAACGCGTTTCGTTTAAAGTTTTACAACACACAAACGAAAACGAAATCACCATTTTGATGCAAATTCTGGCACATGATATTTTAATAATTTTTTTTATCACTGTTTACTTATATTTTTTTTTAAATTTTTTAATTGGGATTTCATTTATTTGATAAAAAATACACAATCAGCCCTATTAGACGAATGAGTTGCGGAGGGAGACTTACTAACTTTCGGTAGATTTGCTATTAGCGAATCCGCAAGTCATACGCAGGAATAAATGTCGGTAACGTTGTTCGTGAAATTGGTATTACTGAAAACGAAAGGCATCCGAACCACATTCGCAATCCATACAAATGTTGCAAAAGCAAATCCGTAGTTAAATTGGTGCGGGTAAAAGTGATTTATATGCAAACAAATTTCAGAAAAGCAGATAGCTATTTAACAAATCTGATCTTTTTTAAAACAGAAGTAAACATTTTTGGATCGCCGAAACACATAAAGTCCTTTTTTCAGTATTTCTAATAATTTATTGACTATGGCCGTTTTTGAAAACGTCATCTCCGATTTTTTTTTTTTAAGAAATGCAACTTTGGTGTCGTTTTTTAGCCAAACGGTGGACATCTGTCCAGAAATATAATCCCCACGACCTAGTTTGACATTTCCTCTATCCAACAGCAAATGAACCTTGAAAATCGGCCCATTGATTGCTGAAACAAAGACGGATTAAAATTTGTCGTTAAAATCATTAAAAAAGGTGTAATTTTCGATACCTATTAGATATTTTACGATACTAAAGTAATTGGATTGCTTTTCTCGTGTGCACTTGAACGCGCCCAATGTCAACTTTTGACATCCATGATAATACAGTTTCAAAAATGGAAAAAGTAGTTCGCGGATCGATAATGCAGCTCATTCGTCGGATTCAGTTATAGAATTTTATGCGAATACGGATCCACTGCGGATCCAACCGACTCCCGGGGAGTAATAGGCATGAATAGCTTCACTATTTCACAATAATTCACGATTTATTTTATTTTCACAAAAATTATTTGACATTTCAAAACAAATTTCATAACACAGAGCTTTGGCAAGTGTTTTTAGCTTAGTTTTCTTTTTCGATGTGAAACCGAAACGAATTAAACGATAAGCTTAAACTTTTGTTTAGGTTTAATTAAACTACAATTTAAACTCTCACTGTGAAACTTGGCATTAGAGTTTCCGCACACTACAAACATTCTGTCAGCTTATAGTTCAGTCGGTCTTTTCTTCAGTACGACTTAAATTGGAAAACTTAAACATTGACAACATGAATTTGCTTTCCGTTTCCCATCAAATTAAAACATCGGCAAACAATCGGCCGGTTGCGTATTCAGTATAGAAGGAGCTTTTTCACGATTTGCGCATTTTCCATTATTTAGTATGGGTTAACTTTGTCCATGCAAAAGTTGTTTTGAAAAATGGCCGCCAAATTAATCGAATTCTGGATTAAGGATATTTACGTAGGTACCCAGTGGTTCGACTTTATTTTTGAAAACTCATTTTACTCGCTTTTTTAAGATAAACAATTTAAGGAAATTTTCGTCCATCAAATGAATAGCTCACAAAAATTAGAGTTTTACTTCGAAATAATTCCGACAAAGCTGGATTTTGATGCAGACCTTTGTTTCGATGTTTTTAGCAAATCCTAAAAAGTAAACATGATTTGGCACGGAGCTAAATTTTTACTTGCTTACTTAATAGTAACGGGTGATTTTTTAAGAGGTTTAGAACTTTAAAAAAAAAAAAACACAAAAAATTCGAAAAAATTAATGAAATATTTATTTGAATCGATAGTTTGAACCTTGCAATTTAATATTTAAAGATAATTTCATGCAAATGTTGACCGCGGCTGCGTCTCAGGTAGCCCATCCGCTGAGTCCAATTTTGGCATACTCTTTCACACATATCGGCCAGTATCTCACGAATGAATGCATGGATGTTGGCTTCCAGTGCGTCAATCGAAGTGGGCTTGTCCCTATAGACATTAGCCTTGACATACCCCCACAAAAAATAGTCTAATGGTGTCAAATCGCACGATCTAGGCGGCCAATTGACCGGCTCGAAACGTGAAATTAACTGTTCACCAAACTCGCCTCGCAATTGCGCCATTGATTCGAGTGCTGTGTGGCATGTGGCACCGTCTTGTTGAAACCACATATCATGCAAGTCAAGAACTTCCATTTCGGGCAAAAAAAAGTTTGTTATCATCGCTCGGTAGCGTTCACCGTTGACAGTAACGCTGCGATTCGCATCATCTTTGAAGAAATATGGCCCAATAATGCCGCCGGCCCATAAACCGCACCAAACAGTGGCTTTTTCGGGATGCATTGGTAGCTGTTGCAATGCTTCTGGCTGATCTTCACTCCAAATGCGGCAATTTTGCTTATTTACGTACCCATTCAACCAAAAATGAGCCTCATCGCTGACACAATTTTTCGATAAAAAAGCATTTCGAACATTTCGAACCGAGCACGAATTTTGATAGTAAAATTCAATAATTTGCAAGCGTTGTTCACTTGTAAGACGATCCATGGTTAAATTGCAAACCAAACTGAAGCTGTTTGACAGTGACACAAGGTAGTAAACACACGTCAGCTGTCAAAACCAGTGTTGCCAAAACCAAACCAGCTAAAAAATCACCCGTTAATAGACAAGTTATGCACTCGTTCAAGAAAAAAAATTGAAATAACAATCAAACATGACATTACGATGATAGAGAAGACGAAAAAAATGGGTCCAGTAATTCTGTCTGTCTGTTTGTCTGTCTGTATCAACACCTACAGCCTGAACCGTTAGGCCGATTTTCTTCAAACTTGGTATAAAGTTTTCTTTGCGTTATATGCCCCTAATTCCAAATCTCGAAAAAAATACGATTAATTTTCATAAAATTTTACAATATTATTAACTTTTTTGTCAATTGTGATGTTTTTTTATATAAAAAACTTGTTCCGAAGTAGCTTATTAACGGTACCTGGCATAGAACCGTACTTTTTCGATACAGATTATCTCTTAAACTGCTTAAGCGTTTTCGACGAAATTATATATTCTTATAGATCTTCTTAACTTGATTAATACTGCAATTTAAAATTTTGAAAAAAAAAAAAAAATATAACATAAAAAATATAAAATTAAGTTTTTTTATTTCCATTTTTTCGAAAAAAATCGATCAGTTTTAGTAAAATTTTATGGGAGTGCTTTTTTGTCGACGGTGGAAAGTTGACGAATATCCCAGTCATTAACACGAAGGTTACTTAGCCACAAGAGCAAATTCATGCGACCCAGTCGTCCATTTTCTTTTCTTTTTGTGGATTAGGCTTAATGGGAAAACCACAAAAAATAAAACAAAAATCGCCAAATTCAAGTGAAATAGTGCAATGTTGTCAAAAAAACCGACCGTTTAACAATTTAACACTTTTTTCTCGAAATTTGTTGATGGTACGCGTACGATGAAAAATATCAAGAATGTTTTGGTAGAAAATGATAAAGAGGGGTTTGTCACTAGCCAGTGTAGTGGTTCAATGATTGCAATATTTCAAATGACTTCATATGATTTCAGGTGATTTCAAGCAGTATTTAAATCGATTTAAAAAATTTGTGATTGCATTGATTTAAAAAAAAAACTACTGATTTCAAATGGTTGCACATTAATTCGAGTGATTTCATTATGATTTCAATTCGTGATTTCATTAAGGCACTTTTGATTGCATGATTGCAAGAAATTATTTGAAATCGATCACCAACATTTTTTTTCATTTCATCACTTGAAATAGTGATTGCACCTGATTTTAACGTGATTTCAAGTATAAGTGGTCAGATGATTTCATTCGTGACAAACCCCTCGGATAAAAGCTACAATTTTAACACTTTTTGAGAAAAATAATAATGTTTTAGCGCAAATAGCAAAACATTTTCCAGCTTTGTCGGAATATTTTTTAAATAATTGTTTATTTCTTTTCATTAGGAACAGTTTAGTAATATTTTTTTAAACCGAGGAATCAAAAGAAATTGCACATAACTCTATAAAATAGCAAAACAAAAGGCGAATATATAAAATGTCTTTGTTATAATACAAATTCTATATACCTACATTGAAAAAATTGTTAAATATAGAATAATAAATAAAAATAATTTCAACTAAGTAGAAGACTTAGCATTAAATTTAGTGGACTTGTTGAATTATTGATTCAAATTAGCTTTTTATGGCCTTTAGTCCATGAAAAAATGGCGTTGCGGATGCTCCCTTTGCACTCATCAGTTGACGACGAGTGAACACCTTGTCAATACGCTTTTTGTCAAAAAAGTTATGTAAGTTGGACTGAAACAAGCGGAAATTTGCGTATTGACAAGGTGCTCACTAGTCATCAACTGATGAGTGCAAAGTGAGCATCCGCACGAAACGCCATTTTTTCATGGACTAAAGGCCATAAAAAAACCAAAATGCGAATATCAATTATCAATGTCAAATCTCAAGAAAAGAGAAAACTTTCATTTATATGTCAGTGTTATCTAATGCCTTACTTTGAATCACTGATTTCCTCATTAGATACATTTCTCCAGTGGTACAAAACATCTAGGTACATATATTTGTCACAATTTACTGTAAAAATGAAAAAAGCAACATTTTTCAATTTCACCATCTATGTATATCCATCGACATTTTGGTTTGCTTTGATTGATTTTTATTCCCAACCAGGGAAATACAAATCCATTACACAAGAAATCTCAGCAATCAGACAATCCTTCGTTTTCATTCAGTTTCTGTTGTATGAAGTAATAACTTGCAACCGTCACAACACCTCAAAAACCTTGTATTCTATTTTGCTTCAAGACAAAACTTGACATCAACTTCGACATATTCAAAATGATCATATCACTTCCATGTTTCATATCAGCAATATGAGAATACTCGTTGTGTATTTATGTGTACACCAATACGGATTACTTCCAGTTATGTCGGATGGAAAAAACCAATTTCAATCCAAATCAGAAAAAAGGGTGGCAAGAGGCGTCCATGTTCCTGTTTATATAGCCTTCCTGCCTGACTGCCATGCCATCGACAGCCACACCAGCTACCACCCACTGTGACTGAATGTCACTGTATCTGGCTGTATAAATATCGGAAATCTGAAATAGGAACAAACGTGACGTTGTATTCACAATTCCCATAGCCTCACACGATACCTAATATACAAAATAAAAAAATGCTAATAAATAAAAAAAAAAAAAAACAATCCACAGACCAAAAGGAAAATTGAAAATTGAAACCAAAAAAGTGGTGCTCTATAGTCTTTTGGTTCGGTTTCCAATGCAATGCACTTGTGGTTTTAAGTGGAGTACTGATGCAGAAGTTGAAGGAGGAGATTGAATATTTGTTGTTGTTGTAAGGTCAGTTAAAAGATTTTTATTCAACACCACTCTTGTGCAAACAAAAAAGGAACTTGAACAATGTTGTGACGTAATTGTAGCCACACTATTCGTGCAGATTTTTTGAATGAGAATTTCGCATCTAAGATATTTCGTCTGTCAAAAGGTACACTAAGACACGGCTTAGTATGCATACCAGTGCGAATGAATTTTCAACATTGTTATTGTATGGTTGAATGGGTTGGTTGTTCATGTAAAAAACTACATGACAGATGCAAGCTTTTGATTTAGATGGTTTTGTTAAGTAATACAATCTTTGACCATTTCTTTTGTCTAAAAACATATTTATGATCAAACGTGAATTATATCTCCTTTGTGCTCATTTGGAAAATTTAAAGTCTACGATGGTGATTGTGTATTTTGTAACGTATGCAATGAATAATGGACCAACACATTATAATCAAGTTCATTTATTCGACTTTGTGTCAGAAAATTGCTTCTTTATAATGGAATTTATAGCCTACGCAGAATTCAGTAGTTTTACCTTTAAATGATACTATAAAAAAGAAATTTCTTTTAGTGATGACATGGGTAGTTTTTGTTCAGCAAACACGAATGTAGGACGTATCGAACTGTATTTGTATCATTTATGTACTTGCATGACGGACTTGTGACGACCCGAAAGTGGAATACGTAATTCTATGCTGAGGATTGAGATTGTGCTCTTCACTAAACTTTGAACTGTTTAGTCGGCAAACAAAAAAATGTTCTTAATGCAAAAAATACTCTGAAGTACAAGTTACTTTTAAACTATATCGAGAACAACGTATCACATTAGACTTTCAGAATGAAATTTTTACGTGCGATTATTGGTAGACATACTTACTATAAATCAAGTTATGCATTAGTTAAAAAAAAAAACAATTAAGATAACAATCAACGATTATAGAGAACACGAAAAAAGGAGTCAGACAATTCTGTCGGTCTGTCTGTCTGTCTGTCCGTTTGTCAGTCTGGATGTATCGACACCTACAGTCTAAACGGTTGGGCCGATTTTCTTCAAACTTTGTACCTACTATGTATTTTTAGAGTAATATGTCCAGGCGTATTTTTAATTTTTATCCTAGGTCTGTAAATAACGGTACCTGCCATACAAGCATTTTAGACTATTCGATTTTTCTCGAGAAAAATACGACCGATTTTGATGAAATTTTATATAATGGATAAGTAGCCAACGGTAATGTCTTTTATGTTTTCAGAATAAGTTTATGTATTAACGGTACCTGCTCAATAAACCTTAAAGTTAATCTAATTTTTCTCGAAAAATATACGATCGATTTTGATAAAATTTTGTGTGACTGAATTTTTTGCCAATAATGAGAGGTACCCACTACAGAAATAATTTTTTCCGAATTTTCTTGAAAACGGCTCCTACGATTTTGATGAAACTTTGTGTACGTTATAATTCCAAAGTTTTGAATATAAGTGCATTTCAGGATTTTGGCTAAAAATGAACATAACGAAGATTTATTTTTAACGGCTTCTTACTTATTTGGCCGGCACGGATTTCATTTATATTTGGTATGGTACAAGATGGCATTTAAAATTTTTAGCTTAAAAACATAAAACAAAAAATATGATGATTTCATTAATCAAAACTTTTGTAATCCCATAGTTTACAACAAAAGCAAGTTCGTCCAACCCAGTCATACATTTAATTTTTTTTTCTGTGGATTGGCCTCAATGGGGAAACCACAAAAAAATAACGCAAAAAGCGCCAAATACTAGTGTACAAGTGCAATGTCGTCTAAAAACAGACTTTGTAAGAATTTAACACTATTTTATCGAAATTGGTTGATGGTACGATGAAAAGTGTTTTTTTTGAAGATTATCATAAAAGCTACAATTTTTACCAAAACATTTTTTTGCAAATAGTTTCCGTGATATTTTCAAAAAAAATTAAGTTCGACCCCTTTCTCCCCCCAAAAATAAATTAGCTCCGGGCCTTTTGAGAATTTGACCAAGAAATAATTTTACTGCTTTCTCTGTATTTAGTAATAGGCTTAAGGTCTGCAGCAAAATACAGCTTTGTCCGATTTTTTTTCGAAGTAAAATTATAGTTTTCCTGGGCTATAGATAGATAGAGGAAAAGAAAAATTGTCGAAAGTAAAGAAAAAATCTAAAAAGACAAAAAAAATAATATGGCAAATATGTAAAACACAAGAAGAAATATTTTTTTAAAGAACAGCTACCCTTTCTTTAAGAAGGAATAAAGAAGTATTTAAGAAGAATTTAGTTCTTATTTAAGAAGATATTAAGAATAAGTAAGCTTCTTAATTCTTTCTCTCGGGCCTCCCACTTACGCCTTTTATCTACACAATAAGACCTGAATCCGTTTTAAAGAAGAATGCGAATACAACTTAAGAATGACCAAACCCTTCTTTAAGTTCCTACCTAATTTTGTGTTACTTTTGACTATGTTTTGTTATGTAGATATTAGTTAAAAATCAAGCAAAGGTACCTAATCAGAACAAAATGTTTTCAATTTGTATATCTGTATTCTTATGCGGCAACCCTGTAACATGCATTAGTGCGGAAATTATCAGTTCGGCCTCTAAATATTTATTCAATGCATTCAATTTGTAAAGTGTTATGTAATAGATATATCCAAAACTATTGATAGTATATTCATTTAATGAAATTCAAAGAAAGGTGAACCAATCAGTTGGCAACAATGTAAACAATCCTTTGAAAATACGTTTTTATTAGTTTTTTTTTTTTCTTTGAAACACTAATTTTTCGAATTTATAAATTATCAGTTTTAAATGCAAAAAACAATTCTTCCAAATCTGAAATTGAAACACACTGACACTCATTGTTTTCAACATACTGATTCACAGTTTTATGCGCCAGAAAATTTCCCATAAACAGGTAATGACCGTAAAAATGACATTAATTTTTAGTTATAAATTTTCACCAAGATATTAATGTCGAAAGACTTGTAGTTTATATTTTTATTGCTATCGTTTAGTTTTAAATAAAAAAGGAAACATGTCTGCGCCCACATCCAATGACATCTGGTGTCTTTATGTGTCTCACGCTGACCATTATCTACTATAAATAATTATTTAAACTTTTCAGTTACTTATATGGTTGGCCTTTGATATAAAATATTTGTTATATGCTTTGGGATATGACTATGAAAATTGATTATCTTCCTAAACACCATTTAGGATTCAAATGCAATAAAACATTTATACAATCAATTAAAAAAACTTTTTGTTCTTAATTAAATTTATGACACATTTTATATGCTAAACACAAATATTATACAAAACTATAAAATCAAACTATCAACATTGTAATAATGTAACTGTTGATTAACCTTAAAAACAAGCAATTAATTGTGATGATATATTTACATACAAATCTTTTGTTTTATTCTGAGAATTCAATATTTAAAGATTAACTAAACTAATTTACAACAACATCAGCTCAGATAGATCTTTATTACTTTCTCAAAGGTCGAATCATTTAGAATTGCCTATAAGCATATTATTTCTTAAAAAAGAAACCACCTTTAAAATATGTAAAATTTCTTCATTACGATAAATATTATATTGAAGATTTATTCGCCTTTTAAGGTAGCTTTGACAAATTTATCGGAAACATTTTTTTGTATCAAATAAAACGGTTCAATACTTAATATTTAGATATCAGCACAAATAAGGTTGACAGTTTTTATATTTTTGTTTCATTTTGAATTATTATATTATGACGTCATAATAGAAGAAAATATTTAAAATAGTAAGAACTTTCACAGTTGCGTTAGCTTGGTCATTGCTATGCATTGCGGGGGACTATTTTTAAACAATGTGTACAATGACTAGGCTAAAATAATAACCGATAGAAAATTGATTATTACACTACGGATTGGGGGTGGACCAGTAGCACATTATTACTATGGCATAACACTAGTGCCAGCTGTTTTGGCACTGAGTGAAACTCAGATGGGTGAACATTCTGATCCCTCAGAATTTAAAATCCCGGGTTATAACTTGGCATCAAGTTATTATTATTCATTTTACAATATGGTCTCGCTATATACATAAGAAATGATACAGCTTTTATCAGCTTCAACCACAATACGGTCCAAGTTTGAATCCGTTATTTAATGTCATGTGGTTTAAATTTACCGTCCATAAGCATATCATTCATTTTTGTTTTATTTATAGAAGTCCAAACTTGGGCAATAATTCGACATCCAAAGAATTTGATGCTTTGTCCGATCCATCCAAAGAATTGTAGCCCATTATGCTCGCACTGAAATCGTCAATACGGGCGATTTCAATGTACACAATTCTAATCGGCTTCGCTATTCTGGCCAGACAACACCCGAAGGAAGGTATGTAGAGCTTTTTGCTGAGTTGAACAACCTAACTCAGCTTGTTGATGAGCCAACTTGGATTCCTGACGTTGCAGCTCAAACTGCAAACACTCTAGACTTGTTTGTTACTTCTCATTCTGATAAACACACTGTAAGTGTACCGTCCCCTCTAGGACCATTGTGTCATATCGGCAAATTTCTCATGTCAACAAAATACAGCTAAAGAAAAGACCCCAAGGAGAACCGTTTGGCAATACGAGAATGCCAACTGGGACGGTCTCAATGATTTTTTCAAAAACTTCAACTGGTCACTCTGCTTTCTCGAGAGCGATGTAGACTCCAGCGCCGATATGGTCACAAATTTAATTTTTCACGGGATGAAAAAATTCATTCCGAATAGGTCAAAAAGCATAAAACCCAAAGAAAACTCGTGGTTTGATTTGAGCTGTAAAGAGGTTATCAAGATGAGGGAAGGCTAGGAAGAACTGTAAAGGTCATATTCGACGAATCAAAATTTTTGCATGATCAAAGATTACGGCAAAAATTACTGCAATGTCCCAAAGGCAGTAAAAATGTTTGGTCATTCTTAAAAAACATTCGAAATACAACTTCGTCTTCGGTTCCGACGCTCGTCTTCAATGAAATTCCTTCTTCTTTTGCACACGTGCAGTTGCAAGAGTACCCAAGGATCTCGACATACACAAATCCACTGGCCCTGATAGTATTTCTTCCACGCTGGCAAAACCACTACGTAAGCTTTTTCATCTGTCCTGTTCTACTGGTCTCTTTCCGAGTGGATGGAAAACAGCATTTGTCCATCCCGTCCCTAAAAAAGGTGAATCTTCTTCCATATCTCACCGAAAAGTGAAACCAATCTTTACATCGTTTTGGTGAAAGTAAGATTATTGCGCTTGATATTTCAAAAGCATTTGATAGAGTTTGGCATCAAGCTCTTTTATCGAAAATGCATGCATTCGGTATTGATGAATCTCTTCTTCTATGAATTAGAAATTACCTTTTGACCGTTCAATACAAGTAGTATTGAATGGTTTCAAGTCTAAAATTTTCAAAATAAATGCTGGTGTGCCCCAGGGCTCCGTTTTGTCTCCGACTCTCTTCCTTATTTTTATTAACGATCTTCTGTCTGAAACTTCTAATCCAATAAATTGTTTCGCTAATGATAGCACCCTCAGCTTTTCATATTCGTTTCCAGACTCACAACCCTGTCCTTCAGATGTGGAACTGGAGCGGCGTCGTATGTTAAGCTCTTTAAATTCCGATCTTGACAACATTGTTCAATGGGGAATCAAAAACCACGTGGAATTTAATGCTTCAAAAACTCAATGCTGCATTCTGTGATTAAAGCGAAATATACCCCCAATGCCACTATCAATGAGTGGCACTTGCATTGAAGAAACTGAACAGCTTTCCATTCTCGGTATGTGCATCACAGACCACCTTCATTGGAACGACCACATATTTGACGTCGCCAAAAACGCTGCGAAATGCTTAGGTTTCTTACGACGATGCAAGAAATTTTTTACCCCCCATGATCTGGCTGTTATCTATAAAGCATACATCCGTCCAAAACTTGAGTACAATTCTCATGTCTGGGCAAGTTCGCCTAAAACCTATCTGAAGCTCCTGGATAGAATTCAGAAAAGAGCTTTGAAAATGATTGGTGACAGGACTATAACGGAAACGTTTACATCACTTGAACATCGTCGGAATGTTTCTTGTCTTTCCTTATTTTATAGGTATTTTTATAAAGAGTTTTCCGAAGAAATAGCCAGTTGCATTCCTCCCCTGAAACAATTCAACCGTAATACTCGCTCTGTAAGGAATGCTCATCATTTTACCCTAGAGCCCAACTTCGGACGTACCGAAAAGTATAGAGATTCTTTCTTTAGCCGCACAACACGAATGTGGAATGCTTTGCCTGTCTCAATTTGTCCCCCTCATTGTGATGTTCAGACATTTCAAATCAATGTGCATCGGCATCTCCTTTAATCTACTCCTCGATTTCCCTAACCGCTCGTACTGTGTTTAATCATTATAAGGGTATTCATAACCCCTTGAGTGCGCGCATAATATAAAAAAAAAAAACTTGCTATAATAGCCAATGTCGATCGGAGGTACCTATAAATTAACAAACAAAGACAGCTGCTGGCGCTATAATTATTGCATTCAGCGATAAAGATGCAAATTCTTAACAAAACTGCATCAAAAAGTGAATTTCACGAAAAATGTATGTTAGGAGGGATTCATATTAAACGTCAGAATTTATGAGAATTTACATTCACCAAATGTGAAGAATTCTTTCACCATGCAGAACAAGTTGTCAAGAAGTTCATTGCTTATGAATTTTGGTGAACTTTCCTACAAATTTCACAATTCTCAAAAATCTTCTTTTATACCGTAATCTACTTATAATATAAGTAAAGCAAGGTCTCTCATACTGGAGTGTCAAACTTAAAAACTGGAACTAATAAATTAATTAATATTTAAAGAAAATGTTTTATATGTAAATTTCTTATCGTCATCTTTAAAGTATTCATTTTTAAATTTACGTAAATTCACTCCCTTGGAATTAGTTCTGGTAATTAAGCTTAAATCCCTATCAGAGCTTTAAATTAGTTTGTGGTACTGGGTTTTAAAAATTGAATATCGAATTTATAAATTCACTTAATCATTGTTTTACAGTTTCACTTTTCTTTACTCATTTTGTATATCTCTGATAATTTCATAAGAAATTTTATGTTTTCTATTTCTGTTATCTTATAGTTATTAATCATACACAACTTTGTTCGTCTTGATCAGATAAAAAATGACCAATTGCTTGAATGTGGATCAAAACATTGACATTGAAGTGTTTACAGACACATTAACGACAGATGATGATGCAATTGCTTTAGAATTAGGTCATTTTAGTTTTATTATTTTATTCATTAGCTTTGTTTACATTATTTCGCTATAAAAAAATATTACTAATCAATTCTATGGGTCATCTCTGATTATTTATTGCCGCCATATAAAACTACATATAAATAAATGAAAACAAAAAGATGAATGAGTGTATAGAATGAATCAAATGAAACGTGACATGCTTTCACAAAAGATTCATCCGAAATAAAATGTTTTCAATTAAAAATTTAATTTGAGTGTTGGCTAATAAATAGTTTTACAAGTTTTAGGTGCAGAAGATGAAACATCATACACTCAGTTACAAAAAAAGTGGCACAGTCATACTTTTTGATGTGTTGTTATCATTTTGACAACCTTATCCAAGGTATGCCCAGGCGAATTAAAGCTTTATTAGATGTTCGTGGAGGCAATACCCACTATTGAAGAAACAAGGACTAGTTAAAAAAAAAAAAAAAAAAAAAATGTAAAAAATGTAAAATTGAAGTTTATGCCCATTTTCCTTAATTTATGGTTTATTTCTAAGTTCTTCCTATTTTTTCGTTTTTTATTACATGAATGACTTACTTTTATGTTAATAAACAAAACTGTACCAGAAAAACGTTTATTTGTTTAAGTTACTTCAAAATGTTGCAAAATTTCAAGGTGCGCCACTTTTTTTGTAACTCAGTGTATAATTGTAGTAAAGAAAATATAAAATCAAAAATTAAGTAAGACATAAAATTCGATGTCTTCTCCTTAATAAATGGACACAAAAGCACTGTTTCGATTAAGGAAATTTGTGGGGGCGTCCTTTAGGGGGTGGCATTCTAAAAAACAAAAATACATGTACCTACATAAAGATAGTAGTTATTGGTTAGTATATTAAGTTTTGATACAATTAGTCTTGTAATTGGCTCTAGGACTTAGTAAAGAAGTTTGTTAACAAATAAGTTCATTATAAGTAAGTAAGACCTTTTTTACTAGACCTGACCGACCTCTTAAGACCTAAGTCCGTCCTTATTCTGATAAGAAATGCGTGACAGAGTAAGAGTATCTTAATTAATATTTTATTGTTGATAAAATGGTGAGAATATCATTTTTCGTTTAAAATATTTTTTTAAAAGACCACTCTGATCAAAATAGTCATCAATCATCATTATGATCTTTTAATTTGATCAGGGCATAAAGCAACATCAAATCTCAACTATGCTGCCACGATTAGTTCTGCTACTCAGGTTCTTCCGATAAAATGTATTTCCATATTGTTGTTGGCCATTTCAATTATAAGGACATCATCGGAAGAACCGTTTTTTTACCTCTTGTCTTTCAGTGACTTGTTAAGAATGCAAATTTTCTTCAATACCGTGCTTTGCATTCCGTAGTCTGCATAGTTTTGGTTTCTTGATATTTTAAGGCAGTTCCGATTAACAATTTGCAGTTTTTTGGTCTCCGGCGCAGATAGCCTCTATAAAGAATGTTCCTTTGATGCTGCTTGGCTATCAGGGTCAATCTTTTGATTGGAGGTATCATCTCTCTTTATGTTGGTAGAGGCTCGGGCCGAAAAAGCAATCTGAAATTTCTATCTCAAAAAAGAAGCCTGTTTTGCCGAAAAGCTGTCTCCCAGCTACGTGTCGAATTTTTTGTTAGAATTATTAAAACAAAAAATTTTTATCAAGATATTTGACTTTATCGGAATAATCAAAAATGATGGAACGCAAGCTATACGCAGTCATACTGCAGTATGTTATCATAGAGAAAAAAAAACCTTAAAATTGTAATGAATTAAATAATTTATGATCATCTTGTCAAATCTTCCCTTCTTATCCGTTCAACGACTTATTGGCATGATATAAAAGTCCAATAACAAAAACAATTTGTGCATCACTAATAAAAATTTTGTCTTCTCTCTTGATTGCTAAACACCAGTTGAATTGAGCTTAACACATATATTTTCAGTAAAGTAATGGCATTGCGAAGTTCAAGTTACACTAAAGACGGTACTTTCACGGCACGAATATGTGTGGGTTCAAGTTTAAGTCACATAACCGTAAAAATTAAATATATGTAGGAAAGTGTTTTTCGTCACTTGGCGCTGATAATGACCCTCATATTGTATCCGAGTCTCCAGCAATCATTAAGTAGATTGTCGATGACTATATAAGGACAACAAAAGAGGTGAGAGCTCACGCAACATTGATGGATAACCCATGACAACCTGAACAGAAACCGATGAAGCGATAGCACATTCCAAACATTCGATCATGCATGACATAGATCCATTCGTAGGTCGCATCTACGTTTAATGTTCCTTGAATATCTAGAAAGGTACCAACCTAATGCTCTTGACTTCGTAGCCCAAAATTCCTTCTTACAGTTCTTTCCGTAGATTTGCTTTTTCTTTAATAAATCACGTTTACTCATTTCCGGATTAATATGATATAAATACCCATTCGCAGCTTTCTCTAAATTTAAACACATTTACTTTTTTTTAAATTGATTTTACTGTAACAGGGTGTAGCAGAAAATTTTAATTCTTAAAATCGAATAAGAAATTGAAAAAGGTGTTATTTTAATTAAGTTTAGAAAATCCTTAAATGTGCTTCTTGATTTTGACTTAACTTTGCGAACACGTTCTTTAGCGAATCTCCCTGTATATATGTAGATACATTATCAAAAAGATACAAGCAGTTTAAACTTTTTTTTTTGAATGAGAAATAAATCTGATGCATGCATGTTTTCTTTTAAGAGGTGTTGGAGTGGAGAATGCCACCTCTATCTAGTAGCACCTCTATATCAACCATTAATTATATCCCTTCTTAATATAATCCATCGATAATGAAAATTTATTGGATTGGTAGAAGGGTTTACCTAAAAAGAACTATCAAAACCATTCAATTATTCAAATTTCATTGAAAAGATATTGAAAAAAATCTAAGCTTCTTTCCCTTTAAACCCTGAACTGGAATCTTTTATCGATTAGAATAGAATAAAATTGAATGAATTAATTTGTAGGATGTAATTTCTTAATGGAAGCTATAATTTTGTTAACAAAAAACCACAAATTGGTTCTGAATACAACTGGAGTTCTCATCTTTTAAAAAAAAGAACATGCATTAATATAATTCTTGATTCTTTTTTGTCCACACAAATTAAAATGTAAATTAATGAAATCATAAAATTAATTCAGTTTCATTTTTTTTTCTCTTTCATTAATTCAATTGAAAAGTAGTGTAATAACGAATGAGATACAACAGAAAAGAAAGATACCTCCTCCTCTGTGTAATCCGATATGAATTTCAGGTTTTCACAGCTCATTCAAACAAGATTTTGCTCCTCATGAGTATATGATGCACCATCATATGAACATTAAGCTTAAAAGATATGATGCTGAACAAGATCCATCAGATAACATAATATAACCATACACTAGCAAATCTACATGAATGTAAAAGACAAAACACGTGTTTAGCTATATTATAGCTTGAGGATGATTATTTAGATGATGTAGTGGACTGTGTTCCATCAGCAAATGCATTGTATCTTAACATAGTATCTTTTCCTCCTCGGGTGCATCAGTCTCTGATAATAATTTGTAACATCCATTATACTTAAGGCGCTAAGTGAGGTGACAGTTGTTGTATCTTGAAAATATACACACAGGCCAAGTCTATTATAAGTATCTAGATACTTTTATTAAAAGTGCAACAAGTTATTAGAGATGCCGTTTTGATTATCGTGGGTTTATTTTATTTTTATTGCATTTGGGTCTATTTTGAGAAGACATTTCCGTTGGGTTTTAAACTGTTGCTTCATCATCAATTTATCACCCACAAAAAATTAACAGAAGATGGAAAAAAAAATGCACGCCTTCAGATGCTTACCAGCAAAAAACGGTGTTGCGACTTGTGGAATCTATTTTTAGGTTCAGGAGAACAAAAATGTATCTAATTAAATCTTTTTTTTAAACAATGGAATCGAGTGGGCAACAAATTATGAGAATTGATAAATGAAAGATCGAATTCGGCGATTGTTTTACTCTTTGAAGTGTTTTTTTTTTTTTTTATTTTTTGATAGAAACATTTTAAAATGATAATAGACAGATGGTTCAAATACGTGATAATCCCAAGTTTAATAGGTTGCAGGCGAAAGATATTTCTAAAGAAATTTTCGGAATTCATAATTTTTAATGAGAAAGGAGCAAGTTTGTTTTTGTTGTGAACTGAAAGCTATGTCAAAAATTATGGGAAAAAAAATGTATTTTTAGTGGAATTTCGTTAGTGTGCATTTCTTCTCGTTTTTATCAAGAAATTATCCACTGAGGTCATGGAAAAAAAATAAAATTTATTTCTGAAAATATACATTAAAACAAAAATAAATAAAAATCGTGAGCTAGACGAGATTTGAGTAAAGCAAAACATGCGTGTGCGGCTATTTGGCTAGACTTTCCTGGATTCAATTAGACAAAATTTCTCAGAATATGATTTCTTTGACTATAAAAATTTTCTTTAATGAATCAACAAGTTTCTAAGTATCTATACCTAACCTATGTTTAGTCAAGGTGTAAAAATATTTCTACTATAGATGCACTCAAATCGGAAATACTTTGATGTTTCAGATTTAGGAAATTTAAGTTTTTATTAGTTTTTACATGACAAAATAGAAATGAAGTGAAGAAAATGTATAAAAGTTGCGAAACTTCTGGCTGTCAAATCAAAAAAATTATTTTGATGAATAGGATGAAATTATTTTAAGACAGGAAATTAGTTTGTGAACATAATTCACTATAGAAAATATGGAACAAAATTTTTATATAGGATGTTTGACAGAAGGAGTAAAAATAGCATGATAAAAAATATAAAAAAAGTAATTAAACGCCTTGAAATCACATCACTTTGATTTATGAGTTGCTGGTTTATAAACTGCTTGAACAAACTATTTCATCATCATCAGATTTTAATGGATTCCTAAGAAAAAATTATCAAAGTTGTCTAATAAAACAATCTCTATTCTAACTTAATATTAGAGCAACCAATTTGTTTTTGATATTTTAACGCAATAGAAAATAAAATGCATTTTTTTTTCTAAATCCTGGAATTTATATTTTAAATTATAAATTTTACAAATAAGTTGAGTTTATTCTCCGGCTGAACGCCTAATTAACATTTCTGGTAAGCCTGATGGAATTAGGTTCATCCTTAAAACAGTTGGGACCTAAGTTACCTATATTTGTTCTGACATGAGTGTCTGATTTAAACCGAATCACAAACTAATCAGGAAACATGACTTGGTCCTAGTCCGACTGCGCTATGCAGTTGTTCTGATTTTATTACAAAATAAAAATGTATGAATGTAGAGAGGTTCGAACTCAGAAAGGCAAATTCATATAACATAAACATATAGCATTTCGAAAGCATAATGGCGCCTGTGCATTTAAGAGCACTTGCGGTACTCACCTCTCGAGAGTTATATTCCTGCCCATTTATAAATAATAATATTTTTAAGATTTTAATATCGCGATTTCTCTGGTTGAATTTCGAGAGTTTATTTCCTGAGAGTACTTCCATAACCGTGTCCACTTGATATTAAATTTGTTCTCCTAGTTATCAGTTGGAAAAGTGAAATTGAAAAATAGTTACAAGCAAGAGGCTGAAGTTGCTCTACATCACTTTGGCACTAGAGCTGCTCGCAGCATTTTTTCTCACAAATGGACACCCACATAAGTTGATTTCACTCTTCCAATATCCATTATTTTTCCATGTTGACTCTCGAACAGATAATTGTAATATACAAATTGTGTTAGAATTCTGCAAGCTAGTCTCCGATAGTGATCAACCCCTGTGTTCACTTTCGAGTGACTCTCAGAAATTTCGCAGGTCCAGAGTAAAAAGTCAATCTCCACGAGGTAGGTACTCTCAGGTCTGTCTGTGTCAACTTCGCTCTCGAGACCTGCTCGCAGCTCTCCTCCTCTAGGTGCTTGTTTATTTGAAGGTACTTTCGCTAGATAACTCTCGAAATTAACTCTCGGTTGGCTGTCTATTTGAGAGTAATACATATTTCCGAGATTTTGATATCGCGAGTTCTCTGGTAGAATTCCAAGAGTTTATTTTTTTAAGAGGACTTTCAAAACCGTGTACACTTGATATTAAATTTCTTCTGCTAGTTGTCAGTTGGAACTTGGAAGAACTGAGAGAGATATGTTTTCCAGAGAGAGGTTGGAGCTACTGAATATTAATACTATAGTCGCCGCAGTATTTTGGACACGGACTTATGTGTAAATTGATTTGTCTCTGCGATGTCCGAATTCTTTTGTCATGTTGAATCTAGGACAGCTGCTCTCAAAAGTGTTGAAATTCTGCAAGCCGATCTTCGACAGTGATCGATACCTGTGTCCACTTGTGAGTTACTCCCAAAAATTTTGAATGTCGGGGTCGGGACTGTGTCCAAATTAGAGTATGCTCTCGAGATATGCTCGGACTCGCATCTCTCCTACTATCAAATTCGCACCCACCTAAATGGACACCCACCTCAACGGCAATAATCAAAATTTCAAATACATTTCTTCATTTTAATTGTAACTCCCGAGTAGATGAGATGCATTTGTCCAGCCTGCGAAAAGGTGTCCTTATCAAGGCTTATCTTCTTCCCCACTAACAACCGACCGTTTGCTCTTTTTTTAAATGAAAGCAATAGACCACCAATAGGTGATCTGATGGTTTATTTGACCGAAAAGTGAATTACAAACCTTAAATCGTTTTGAAAATAGTAAGATTATTGCATTTGATATCTGATTCAATAGAGTAGTTACTGGAAAAAGCTTTTTTTCATCGAAAATTCATGTATTGGGTATTGCTGAATCTCTTCATCGCTGAAATATTAATTTCCTCCGAAACCTTCAATACAAAGTATTATTAGATATGGTTTTAAATTTTAAATTTACAAAAATAAATGCTGCTGTCCTCAGTGCTTCGTTTCGTCTTCGACTCTTTTCCTTATTTTTATCAACAACGATCTTCTCTCTGAAACTTCTAATCCGCAAAATTGTTTTGCTGACGAAACCAGCCTCTTATTCGTTTCCAAATTCACAATCCTGGTTCTTCCGTGGTGAAATTGAGAAACTCTTTAAATTTCTATCTTGACACCGTTGTCAATAAAGGAATTAACAACCGCCGCGTGGAATTTAATACTTCGAAGGCTTAATGTTGTTTTCTAACATTGAACCGGAACATATACTCATCCAACACCACTTGTATCGAATTAATGGATAAACTTTTTATTTTCGGTATGTGTTGTGCATCACTGACCACCATCTGTGCAAAAAACACATATTTGATTATGACTTCTTTGATATGACTTTTTGCGTTAAAAACGGATTGAATTTAACGTACAAATCTTTTTGAAATCTTTCAAAAATAATATTTCGTATCGAAAACACGAACTTTCTGTATTTTATCGGTACTTTCATAAAGTGTTCCGAAAAAATAACCAGTTGCATTCCTCTCCTGAAACAAATTGTTCAAAATAGTTGTTTTTTTTTTCAAAATATATTAGCGTCATAATCGCTTCGTGCGGGTAATGCAAAATTTGATGTATCATCACTTAAACAATTTCCCTTCTTAAAAACTAATACTGTGTCATCGTCACACCAGCATTGTTGAAATTAAAACCATTATTCGATTTTAATTCAACATTATCATTTGTATCTTCAGAGTCGCTAAGTGCTAACACTTTATTTGGGATCATGTTTAATATTGAATTTCAAAGAAACCGCTATTCTAGAAACGTATTATAATAATTACTTTGACTAATTTTTATATTAAAGTATCTGATGAAACTTTATTTCTTAATTAGATATGGATGAAAAGAATTAGACTGATGTCTCCACTTAATTAACACCAAATGGTATATCTTCTTTGATTAAAAGATATTCTTTTTGATTACTAAGTTTTTTTTTTTTCTAAAGTGCTGCTATAGAGATATAGGAGGCTGTACGATTTCAATTTAATTTGTGGTATTCAATGCAAGATGTTCTAAATGGTTTTTAGTTTTCAGTGGCGTAACGTTAGTTGCGTTAATTAACCACAGAGTGAAAATAGAAATAAAGGAAGCTAAAGGTGGTGCTCTATCGTATAATTTGAATTGTTGATCACTTTGCTCAATTGTGTAGCTTTAGCTTTTCATGGTTCTTTGTGCACAATTTATATTTTTCAGTATACAGGAAGAAAAAAATACACTGGGTGTACATTCTAAGCCAATATCTTTGAAATTACCCACGTGAATTATAGAAGATGGAGCTAAAGATGGATCTAAAAGATGGAGCTAAAAGTGAATCAATTGATAAAATTGAAAAGATAAAATAAAAATATCCTTTTTCTTCGGCTTTTTGGTCAGCTATCCTTAGCTGATGATATAGCAATGAGAACTTAAAGCATGTACATATGAATGTGTGGAGATTTTCAATAGAAATATAAGCATTCAGTTGGCTTCAAGGAACAGTATACAAACCTTGCACTACCTCAGATTGAAGCATACAAATTGAAGGAATGTAATTCCAGTTATTAAACTTTTCGATTAATAACTATATATTGGCAGAACACCTCTCAAAGTAAAGGTTATTTTTCAATATAGAAGTGCTATGCAATAATATTGAATTCGGTGCAATTCGACTAGCTCTAGACTCCATTGTCATTGAGCACTTTAAAACTGAATTGAATTTCATGCTTCAAACGAGATTGGTGATCGTTAAAATGATCAACTGCGGTTATTATGAACTTTGCTAACTAGAAAAAAGATAGCCATTTTTTCCAATATCTCATAAAACATTTGGAAGGAAAACCGCGTCATAATTAAAGACCATGATGTGTCGATTTGTACAGTCGGTTCTAATACAGAAGAACTATTAAGAAAACGTCCGAATTTCTGTAGTATAAAATTACTCTTGGAGAACACATTTTATCGATATATTGACGATATTTCGCAAAAAGCCACTTATTCCTAAAGTTCAATCAGGACTCAGGAAGGTTCAAGGATGCAACCTGTTAGCCATAAAGCACACAAATCTTCTTCTTCTTCTTCTTCTTCTTTTTCTTCTACTTCTTCTTCTTCTTCTTCTTCTTCTTCTTCTTCTTCTTCTTCTTCTTCTTCTTCTTCTTCTTCTTTTTTCTTTTCTTTTTTTTTTTCTTTTTTTTCTTTTTCTTCTTTTTCTTTGTCTTCTTCTTCTCCTTCTCTTCTTCTTCTTCTTCTTCTTTTTCTTCTTAACAATAATAAATCTTCTTATTTAATAATTTGATCAAGTTTTGTCGCTCCAGAAGTCATGAGAAGCATCTTCATATCATTTTCCGTCAAATTACACTGGTATAAAACTTGTACGTTTTCCAACGCAGTGAACCTAACTAACACTCGAAACCGCAATGGGTTTACGAGATCCAAGTGCGTTTATCCGGTTAACCGGACAATAGCTGCAAACCAAATTTAACCTATACAAATTAATTAGTACAGCATTAGAATTTGTATAAGTGTCCTAGATTTTCCACTGTTGCAATTGTTTGTTTAACTAATGCATCTTATTTTTGCATTATTTCCATTGGGTGACAGTTAAATTTAGGCTACTAAATAAATTTAGCAACCAAAAAACAGACACTTTTCCATTGAAATTTTTTAATGACATTCCATACAACGTCTTCGCAATAAAACGTTTTAACTTGTCAAAAAATGCAACATAAATAAGCAGTTTCACCTTCTTTGCACTTCTAAGAATCTCACAAGTGAAAAAAAAACTTATTTTTCCCAAAGAAATGAACAAAATTTACACTTTCGTCTTGAATTCATACGAAAAACTACAACACTGTGGTCGTGCCAATTAAATTAGCATAACTTCAAGATGCAGACAGTCGGTCTTTTTCAAAAAGAGTAAAATGGTAAATCTTAAAAATTTTATTTTCTAAAGACGTACACTGCATCAGTAATATCATGCACATCTACACTCAAGAAGAATTTGTCACTATGCGTAATATATGAAATCAAGAAAGCTACTTGTTCCGATTTAATTTATGACTTAAGATGGTGGATTCTTTTCTTTTTTATAAACATAAACATTTTGTCATATTTATGACATTAATGTTGATTACGACAGATGAAATTTAGTTTATATTTATGTTTATAGTAAAAATAAAATATTTGAGATGAAGATTCTGATGATACAAAATTTTTCAAATATTCACATAGTGTTAATTTTTTAGATAATTACAAAACAAGAATTCTAAACAAAACAGCACAGTATTTTTTCGAATTTACGAGGTCTTATTGGTCATATTTTATTGTAACTCTATTTTATGACTAGCGAGAGTATTTTATTTATTAATCAATAAGAAAGGTTTGAATCGTTTGATTTTTTACAGAATTTAAAACACAATATCGTCTCATTAATAAAGAAAAACATTTACAATAATAAATTATTAAGTTACACTGTTTTAATTTTAAATTAACTGTGTTAATATTCTTGTTCCTTTTTGTTTAATGTGTATCTTCGACTTTTTCTATTATACATTTTATACCTTATAGCTTCATTTTGAGAGGACAACCGAGAGTAAATTTAAATATTGCCCTCTGGAATATTTATGAGTTAGGAAAATTTATTTCCTTCAATGGAAACTTTTGTAATTTTGGAGAAAAACAGAAGATCATGACTTCCGATATGTTAGTCCTTTGCTATTTTATTCGTAGAAAATTTCATAATAATTTTTGTTTTATTTTAAAGACAATTTGCAATAAATTAAGTTAAGTAGAAACAACCCAATTAAAAATAACATTTAATAAGTTGTTTACTGCTTAAACTAAAAGATGGTTTAGAGTAAATGCTCTCATACTTTTTGTAAAAATTTAATGCTAAATACGATAAGCGAAATAACGAAAAGCGGAATAATGTATGCGAAGTTAAAATTGGAGAATATACAAATATGAAATAATGTCGAAATGTACGAAATGGAATTTTCATACTTCTCCTTCGTTTTTTCCGACGATGCTATGATCTTGAGTGGGATCATACCTTTTTCACTTCTTCATTTTACCTTCTGATCTACTTGTGGGGCTCATCGGGTAGACCTCAGAAAATGTCGGCAAGCTTCCCGATTATGGATTGTTCCATGTCTATTTGTTTTCATTTGTTTTTTCCATAAATTCTTGGGTCTGTCTCTGTTCCGTGATTATACCGGAATGTTGTAAAAAAGTATCTTTTGGACGTGGTTCTCAGCGTCTCTCCTAAGTACGTGACAGTTGAGTTTGTCGTATTGTATATTTGACTTCTACGAATCTTCTTACTTTTGATTCGATCTAGATTTGTTACTCCTGCTGTCATGCGAAGCATATTCATTTTAGTTGCCGGCAATTTTCTCTCTTACTTTTCGTACATTGTCCAAAATTGTGAACCGTTTGTAAGTGCTGGATGTACTACTGCTGTGTAGAAGATGGCAGAGTTCTCACACCACTTCATCCACCCTACGCTTATCCTATGGTTGATGTCGTCACCATCACCACCGGATACTGTTTTGTTGATCATAAATTTAAGGTATTTAAACTTTTCACACTTGGGAAACACTGTTCTATTCAAATAAATAGGTATCCGGAATAGGCCTGGATGGATAAGAAAATGGGCAGCATATATATTCAGGGGACAGATTCTGTATAAAAAAACGAATGATTTGCTTTGAAAATTTTTCGTACAGACGAAAACCTCTTATCATTTTTTCATACAGAATCTTTTTGGCGTTTAATCGATACCCATTTCTCTCTTAAGCGTCCATCCATACTAACATACATCAAGTGCACGTTGCATTGTTAAATCATTTTCGCTTATGGTGGCTCCATTGTCTGCAAAGAACAACTGAGTCACTTTCTGGCATCTCATCTTATCTTCAAGTAGATAGTCAGTTACTGTAATAAAGAGCAAAGGACTCAAGACACCTCTTTGGTGTACACCAACTTCGATTGGGAAATTTTCGGTAATTCCTGCAGTGCATCCTTTGTTTTGACATGCTCGTATATATCTGGAACTTAATGTTGCCAAAGGGCCATCCATATCAGATCTCGTGTTTGTCGATCGAAAGTTTTTTCAAAATCTATTTAGAAACACAGGATACACGTCGCTTAAGGGATTGCGGTGTTTTTTCATTGTAATTCTTACACTCTGGATTGGATCTGTGGTTTATTTGCTATTATTTTTTCGGTGGTGGCCATATCTAATACACCATCAACCATCTTCATGTTGTGTGACAGCTTTGTTGAACGGTAATAATCGCAGTTCCGCTTTTAGATTAGGAGAATTTAATTTTCTCTCCACTGATTTAGCATTTGGTAACCGATGATATATTGGGAGATGAGAACCGTGAGTCATCTAAGCCCGATGTATCCCATCTTTTCCAGAACTCAGACGATGAACCGCGTCTGGCCCAATCGCTTTTCCGTTTTTGGAGTTTGTAACCGCCGCACAGACTTCTTCGACTGTGATGTCGGGAAACTTCTTCAAAGTTTTGTGCGGCTGTCAAAAAATATCGTCTGGGAAAGTCCCTCGCACTACAATTGCCACCTGTGAATAATTTTTGTCTTGAGCATTCTTTATGAACTTTAGATAAGAAATTTCCTGGTCATTTCTGCTTCTTCGCGTAGCAATTTTAATGATAAATGCGCCTCTGTTAATATTAGTATGTTGCAGCTCCTGAAGATCATAAGTTTGCGTCAGCAGCCGGTAAAATGTTCTGGTTAAGTGTTATAGTGAATAAAAAAAATGGCTTAACGTTAACATGTCAAACGACATGTTCAATAAAATACAAAAATTGATGAAATAAAAATTGTCGAATTGATATTGGTGTAATGAAAATCTGCAAAAAAAAACTGGCCCATCTACTCCGACCCGAATAAGCAATTCCAGCCTAACCGATTGCTTCGATTTCCTTCAAACTTTGCAACTGGGGTCTAAGAATAACAAGCAAAGTGTTTTTTGTATTTGGAATGCTAGTTCTAAAAATAACGGTACCTGTCATATAAATTTAATAAAAAAGCTAAAAAACGACTTTAACAATTTTAATAAAATTTTACATGTTTTAAAGGCTTTCAAATGATTTAAGTTACATTTCCAAAAACACCTCTGCCGGTTTTTTTAAGACCCCAGACACAAAATATGAAGGAAAACGGCCCAACCGCATAGGCTGGAAGTGCTTATACATTCTTACGTAAAGACTCAAGACTATTAGACGGAAAAACAGGGTTTCCAGACTCATTTTGTTTGACATCGCTATTATTGTAAGGCGATTATTATTATCTCAAATATCTAGTAATGCAGTCATATAATATATAAACAATTTTGGCAGAATTTTGAAATTGTTTGAAAAACAACCGATCATGTTTTCGTTTCCTGTCACCAGTGCTCATGTCTTTATTCATCTCGATAAAGATTTCTTTCAAAAGTAAAATGTTTTGAAAAAGATTCCTATAACAAGAATTTAACTTAAAAACAGAATTTTGTATCTTTTTTGTATACTAAGTCACATAAAATCTACCTGCCTTGTACGATTTGACTTTCATTTCTCTGAACGCGCAGTAAGACTCTATTAACCAGACCGATCCGTTCCGTGTCTGTCTATAGTTTTGTATCCTAAATTCTTAAAGTTACTTGTATAGAAGTCTTTTTCCATTGGTGTAAAGTTATATGTACATACATTTGATCGTGAATATCTTTGGTTTAAGTAATTCGTCCTTTTTTTATTAAATCCTTTTCATACTAAGAAAACGCTGTTTAAAAATGTTTTTTGCTTTGTTCACATGTAGCCATTTTTTAAGTTGTAGTTTTTATGCTGTTAGGTTTTCAATTTAATTTTTCTTGTTGCTTACTATACATTTTTCAATAGAATAGTAATTTTTATTAAAAGTAAAATCAAGTATTAGAACAATAATTGAAAAAAAAAAATACTTTGCTCCTGCTTTAAGATAATATCCGGTCCTGTTAACCTTGTTTTTGTGATGAAATTTATTCGCAAATAATATCAATTACATACAATCCTATATCTACTGGTAAAGATTAAAAAAAACACAATAATTGTTAATCTAAAGTCACAAAAGACACCTGATAACTATCTAACGTTTAATCCGAATCGAACAATTTGTCAAAAATTCCTCTAAATATATGTAGATACACAATTTAAGATAAAAACAAGTTTATTCGCAATAAATGACAACATAAATTTCACAAAAAAATACCATTAAAATTCCAATAGCTTAACATCAAATAATGAAAAATATGCTAATTTTATTTGCAAAAACTAAAGAGAAACAAAAAAACGTGAAATTAAAAAAAATACACACACACAAAACAGATTTCCAAATTGAAAATTTCATGCCTTCATATAGTTCCCATTTGATTTTGTATACACACAACAAAAAATAGTAAGGTAACAAAATGTTAAGAAGAAATCACATTTTACTTCCGGAAAAAGGCTATTTCGATTCGGCAAGCTCTTGCAAATGTGTAAGATTATCACATTTAGAGTTCCCTTTCGTTTTTATTGCCTAATATATTTAAAAAAAAAAAGAAAATGATTACAAAAGTTTCAAACAACCCAAAAATAAATAAACAGCTTGCATTCAGTAGATATAGGTATAACCACACGATTATAATAAAAAAGAATGTGTGTCTCCAAAACTTTGATTTGTCATATTAAAAAAAAAAAAAAAAAAAAAAGATAACAACAGAGAGACTATTTGCATAAGATTATATTTTAATGTAAATTTTAATGCATTTTAATTGGGTGAGTAATACAAGACCACTGTCACTCCCTGCAAAAATACTGTATTTTTCTTATCGCAGTTTTTACATACAACAACACAAAAAAATAAGAGGAAACAATGGGAAATAAAAATAAAACTAAAACCCACATTGATAACAAGTGGCGCATAATAAATTCACCGTCCCAAGTATCCGTTCGATTTAAGCACAGCAACAACAAATCACTTAACAAAAAAAAAAAACCTGACTTCATTTCGCATCTTGCATCGATAGATACAAAATTTTGTTTACTCCATTTTAAGTCACGCATGTGCAATTCCTTGGCCTCGTCTAGAAAAAAAAATTATCTGCATAAAAACGCACGCATTGAATTAAAAAAATATACTCATAGTCCAATGATATACAGGGTGAGTCATGAGCAATGCGACAAAATGCTAGGGCGTGTAGGTTGCGTTGAGACAAGAAAAAAATCGTATGGGAGGGGGGGTCTATTCCCCTCCGTTTAGCCGGGAGGGGCAATTTTCGGAAAAACTGACTTAAAATGGGAAACAAATTATTTAAAATCAACGGCTTAATTCACAATGCTGTGCGATACGTTTTTGAAAAGCCAATAACTTTTTCTTTCATTCTGTGTTTAAATAAATCTATTCTAAGAAATAGTTTTTGAAATATTAATTTTCAAAATCAAAATTTTGAAAAAAAAAATTGAAAAAAAAATTTCAAATTCATTTTTTTCAAAATTTTACGTAATTAAGTGCTAATTTTAATTTCAAAATTCAATGCTGTTATTAATTTTAAGTCTAAATAAGAAAACTGGATACAAAAATTTTATGTCGTTCTCAAGAAATTAAAAAAAAACCAAAACCACCTTTTTCTAAGAAAAACATTTATTTTTATTGTAACGAAGCAATTTAAGAAGCATTTATCTTAGTTTTTTTAGTTTTTTTTATTCCTTTTATTTTTACTATGTTTTTATTGGAAGTACTTATAAAAAATTCTCGATATGATCTCCATTGTTTAGAAGGCATAGATTATATCTCCTTGTAATGGCTTCACATAAGTTTATGCTTGACAAATTTTCCTGCAATTTGACTCCAGCGACTTCAATTCGTTCCTTCAGTTGTTCCAATGATACTATTTCCACTTCGTAAACATAATTCTTCATAAATCCCCATGCATAGAAATCTAGGGGAGTTAAATCTGGTGACCTAGGCGGCCATTCCGTGGGGCCCCTTCTTCCGATCCAACGGTCACTAAAATGATCATCCAGCCAGTTTCTCACCTGTAAGCTGTAGTGTGCTGGAGCACCTAAGCAAAACTGCAATGCCTTTTATTTATCTTGCGTTGCAATTTTCTTTTTTTTTCATTAAAAAAAATGCGGTTTTATTGTCCCTATTGTCCCCATAACAGGTAGAACCCATGGGCTGCGGGCAGGCCAAGGCAAAAATATTGACAGGTCAGTTTTCAGAAGTTATCAATGAAAATAATATTAATACAGGGTTATTCCAATACTATTTAATTTTATTACGTTCTCATAAAACTCCAATTAAAAAAAAAGTTAAAAAGAACTAAGATTAATGCCAAATAAATAAATAAATTGCTTCGTTACAATAAAAATAAATGTTTTTCTTAGAAAAAGGTGGTTTTGGTTTTTTTGAATTTCTTGAGAACGACATAAAATTTTTGCATCCGGTTTTCTTATTTAGACTTAAAATTAATAACAGCATTGAATTTTGAAATTAAAATTAGCACTTAATTACGTAAAATTTTGAAAAAAATGAATTTGAAATTTTTTTTTCAATTTTTTTTTTTCAAAATTTTGACTTTGAAAATTAATATTTCAAAAACTATTTCTTAGAATAGACTTATTTAAACACAGAATGAAAGAAAAAGTTATTGGCTTTTCAAAAACGTATCGCACAGCATTGTGAATGAAGCCGTTGATTTTAAATAATTTTTTTCCCATTTTAAGTCAGTTTTTTCGAAAATTGCCCCTCCCGGCTAAACGGAGGGGAATAGACCCCCCCCTCCCATACGATTTTTTTCTTGTCTCAACGCAACCTACACGCCCTAGCATTTTGTCGCATTGCTCATGACTCACCCTGTATAATAAACAATCAAAAAATGTTTCCTGCAACATTCTTCATTATAAACATGCAAGCAAATTTGATCACCACATTTATGTGTATGTTAATATATATACGATCTCGGTGTCGCAGAAAAGCGCTGTCAACGTTATTCCCTCTCGGATAGCTAATAAATTATACCGTTCCAACACGTGGACAACCACAAAAAAGCAATAAAATGTTCAGTCCAACCACACATCTGACCGCCAGGTAATAAAATAAAACAAAAAAAAGAAAAAACCAAAATGTTACTAAATTAATAGAGATAGAGTATCTGGAATATGCGTTTGTGTAGAGACACAATATTACCGCTAACAGATCCTGCAATTTATACTTTTCGACATTGACAGCAAACAATGCAGCGCCTATCTCAGGAAAGCTTTATAAAACATTCCAAAACGTTCCATAGATAAAAGATATAAAAAAATAAAAAAAAATTCTTAAGTACCACCATTAAATCCAAAAACAAAAAAAAAATCCATCAGATACTCTTCGAACATTAATTTTTCAATTAATATGCATAACTCATACGCCCGGGTGCACCTAACATCAAAATGATTCCAGTTCAGCCCAACTCCTCCTTGATTTTGACAAGTAGGTATAGAGTTTAAATGTATGGATGCGGATGGCTTAAACATGCTAGAGTGTATGTGTGTATGTAGGTACCTAACTTTGTGTATAAAGTATGTTTACAATAAAATTCTACTACCTGTGGCAGCAACAGCGGTTTAGCAAAAGCACGTGACGAAGAAAGCCGCTACAGAGAAGAGATAATCCACAAGTATCTATGAAGTGTATTTTCATCTATATATAATTTTTTATTATTCACAATAAAAAAATAAAAAGGATGCACCACACAAATGAAATTTAAAATACCCGGATAAGATACATGGATACGTTATAAAGATATCAACAGATGCAAATCACATGTGGATCGGATGAAGGATCTTCTTTTTGTATCTTTTATGACTTTATGGAGATTTTTTTTTTTTATTATTTTGTATGTATCTTTTGGATGCAATTTTTTTTTTTTTTTTTAAACAAGATTGATCACTTGCCGGTGGTTTAAAGATATATAAACTGAGATTTCACTGAAATTAAGCCGAAATAAACAAAAACACATAAACAAGACAACAACAAATTGACTCACACAAATATGACACTATTGTTGTTGTTATTTTCTTTTTTTTTCTTTTCGACTTTTTAAGCTATTTTCGACTTTGACCAAACTTCTTATATTCAAAGACGACGATAACAATGACGACGATGACAACAAACGCCAGCCAATCAGCCGGTATATCACTGCTGTATCTCGGATAAAATATTATGCGCGTGGTGCTGTGGGTAACGTCAAACGACAGACTGAAGCAGGCATTTTACTTTTAGAACGATGATACCAGGCCAAAGAGAATTGCCTCCATTTGTTGTTGGGTTCGCCATTTAGAGTGGAGTTGTGGGTCTGGGTCGTATCGGTGGAGTGGTGGTTGGATTGGGATGTTGGTGGTGTAGCTGGGTGCTTTGTTGTGGTGGGTGACGAACTGACGACGACGACAACGACAACGACGACGATGGTTAAATATAATATGGGGGGCTTGGAGATTCTTGGGTAAAACCAGCAAAGTGCTTCCGAGGGACACACAACATACAACATACTCGGCGTGTATGATAGGCTTCTATCTGTCTGTCTAAAACATAAGAGCAACATAATTACTAGCGACGACGACGAGAAGCGACTAAATAAAACAACGAGCGACAGCGGCTGCAATGACAACGATGTTTTATAAGTTCATCTTTTACACCACCATGGATACCTTGTATTGCTGGGTTATAAGCTGCACCACTATCATGTGCTATAAGAGGGTCCAACGTTAACAATAGCATGCTTTCCCGACACTGCACAAGGGTGGTAAACAGTGGTGCCTGTCGCTAAAAAAAAATTATTGAAATAAAGAGCGAATAATTAATTTAAACAACTTTGATTTTAAATTCTTTGTGGAAAGATTTTATGACGAATCATGAAATACTAAAATTTGCAAATCCAAGTTACTATAAACAAGTAAATATTTTAATTTGTATATTCTATACTTTTAAATAAGTATATTTTTTGTATATTTTTAAATTTAAATTAATTTTGACTTTTCCTAGACACAAAAGTGTCAACTCTGATTCGAATTTTTATCAGTGCATTGGTTTGACATTTAATCTAAATATTAAATGCATAGACTAATTTATAAATCATATATATAAGATCATAAAAATATATAAGATCATAAAAAAGGATTTAAGTAAGGTATCTGAAAAGACTGACAAATTAAATCTAGGATGTCAAATTATTCATGATAAATCATCAAACACCTCAAAACCCATATTTCCCAAAAATAAATTGACAAATTATAAGTAGTTTCACAAAATCGGGAATTTTCTTTAACTTTTTACGAGTTTTTTTTCGTTCCTGTTCATTCTTAAGATTTTGAAAAATTTAATTACATGAGCGGTCCACTTCTAGGATCAAACATTTTTAACACTTTCTTTGTGGCCAGTCCAACTAACGCAACTTCAGAAAGAGTTTTCTTAATCAAATATATATAAATAGATAAAGATTGATAAACATATTGCAAACCAAATCCAAAACCCAATAAAAAAAATTCTGCACCATTTTCTGCACGAGTTATCTTCTGCTGACCTTGAATGTAAATAAGCAGCAACATTAAAGGCGTCAAAGCGATAGTTTACATGCCGACCTTCTAAAACAGAAAATATTTCGATTCGGATTTCTTAATTTTCGTAACGTTTTTAGAGAAAGTCAAGGAAGTACCGAAAATTCGCGCGAATTTTCCCTTAATCAAAATTTTTTCCGCTACTCTTTTCGTTTCTCACCGTTACCAAAACTATAACCGCTTTCCAAATGAGAATCTTACACACAATTTTTTTTTGTATTTGAAAAAACTTAAACAAAAATTTTGTAATCATAATTAAATTATAATTGTTATATAACTATTTTTAGCTAAGAAATTTGATAGAAAAACAAAAAAATATGCCACCGACTTCAAGAAACATTTTTGTAAGTCCGCTTCTGAATTCTTTTTTTTTTTGGCTATCATGCTTAAATAAATTAGACAACATCATAATTATATCACTAAATGTACTTAAAAGTTAAGTTATCTCACACCCTTCGTGCGGAATAACTTCACACGAAAGTGAAATAAATTCTCACATAAAAGTGAAATTATATCTCACACTTAGTGGGAATTTACTTCACCAAAGAAAAAAGTGAAATTAGTGCTCACTAGTGGTGAAGTAAGTTCCCATGTGAAGTTAGTTCCCGTTAGTTCCTGCACCGAAGAAATTGCCATAGTTATTTTCTGATATGCTGTGTTTTGAAATTAAAAATGTGTACTTTCGAACTCACCCCGACAATACTCAATGCAATTTGATGCAAAACGTTCTCAACAGGAAACCCAGTTGGAACGTATGATATTTCTTCTGCAGAACTAAGCAGTTATTGTTATATGAGATGAGAAATTCCTGAGGAATAAACATTTCAGGAAAGCAATGATATCAACTTATTTGCTTTTATGTTTATTGCTTAGAAAATATACCGGAACCAGAAAATATGTACATAAGTCCTTTCCCTAGTTGAATTTAATTAATTTTTATAAAAATGTGCGAATTAGACTTGCCAATGGAGAGATATATGTACACGTTTTTAAATCAACGCACATTGGCAACTTTTTTTAAACTTATCAGCATTTAGCGTTCTCTTTAAAGACTTAGGTACTGTTAGGTACCGTAAGAAATCATATTCTATTAACACTCACACTCCCAGCCATGTGCAAAGATTCGATACTTATGTTGTATGTTTTAGAAAGTTGTTATAAAAAAGATTCTCTTCGAGTTACTTACCGCTTATAAGAAACTTTTTAAAGCAAAATGTACATATTCCATCCAAAAAATAGACAATTTCCACACGAATCACACGATGCAATCAATAGCTCTATAGAAATCAGAAAAAGAACTAATAAAAAAGAAATGGAAAATTATTTCAGTGCACAAAAAAAGAATGTTCAACAAACCTTCTTAGCAATTCGAAATAGCGTGGATACGATATTTGTCTGGACTCACGCTCCAGATTAAGTGTTTTACATAAGCCAATCTGGTACCTATTGAAAGTTCCATCTCCATCTGTTTTATTGAAAATTCTGAAATTAAATTATTTTCCAAGTGACTTTTTAAAAATGGAAAAATTGTTTCAAATTTTCGTTTTAAATTTTCTAGAGTTCGAAATAAATATCACGATGAAGTGTATTTATAGAGTTGGAGTCAAAATTCAACTGGCTTAAAATTCTTTAATCCAAATTCTGCTAAAATAATGAAAATAATAAAGAAAAATAAAGGGCAGGACTTGTGTTGCAGGAACCATTAAGAAGCTAGTTCTGAAAAAACAGAAGAGATATCCACTAATTTGGCTAATCATATTTTAGGTATTATGATAGACCGTATCAAATGAACATTTCATATTACTACACAAAAGTTCTAAGTCAATTGGCTGAGGGGATATTCACCCTCAAAGTATCTCACATATGCATTTATCCATCACTTATACAAGATGATTCATCACCCCCGTTTAGCCGATAAGAGTAATTTGCAAAAAATTGACTTAAAACAGAAAATAAAATATAAAAAAATAACAGTTATACCTACAGTGCCTTGCTATACCTTTTTGAAAAGCCAGAAATCTCATCTTTATTTAAGTCTTCTTATATAACGTTGCTTTAGGTCAAATTTGGGAAAACCAAAAAAAAGTGTTTTTCTTGGAAGAAAATACTTCTAGTTTTTCTTAATTTCTCAAAAACTAAGATACATTTTGGCATCCGGTTTTCTGTTTTTGACTAAAAATTAATAAAAGCATTGAATTTTGAAAATAAAAATAATAGTTAATTACATAAATTTTTGAAAAAAAAATAGTTTAAAATTTTTTTTTCAAAATTTTGAGTTTGAAAATTAATTTTTTTAAAACTGCTCACTCAAACAACTTAATTTAAAAATTAAATAAAAGAGTAGTTATCTGGCTTTTCAAAAAGATATAACAAGTCTTTGTATCATTCACCGTTGTTTTTAAATAATTTTTTTTCTGATTTAAGTCAATTTTTTAGAAAATTGCCCCCCCCGCCTAAACGGGGGGAAATAGACCCCCCCTCCCATACGATTTGTTTCTTGTCTTAACCCCACTTACACGCTTAAGCTTTTTGGTGCATCTTATACCAATCACCCTGTTTAATGTTAATTTTACTACGGTCTATCATAATTTTTTTTTTGGTGGCCGGCTAAAATAAAATCATGCAGCCAGAAATTGTATTTTCACATCAATATAAAATTATACACTCAACTTTCTTAATGTGTCATTTGCGAAACATTGAAAGTTTCCCAACACAAATTTATTTAACTAATTTTCTGTACATGTCATGTATCCCCTGAAATGTCGCACTGTGCGCGGGTGCCAGTTACATGCTCATCCTATAAAAGTAACAACGAAACACTAGAAAATTCTATTGAAAGTGCGACCAGAGAGAGCGATACAAGTGAATCTCTACCACGATGATGGTTTGGCGAAATAGGTGCTTCCTTGTTGTTTCGGTGGCATAAACATTCACTGAGTACATCAACTCTCACGTAGGCATGCATAAATCTAGCCCGTGGCAGAATTAGGAAAGATACCCACTCAGATATGACTCACTGTTTCTAGACAGTTTAACATCGCTTCACACTGATGTGCCCCGCGTGCATTGCTTTTCAAATGAGTCTGAGCCGGGAATAGAAATACAATCTACCCGCACAATAACAAGAGCGAAAGAGTCAAATATTTCATAGGATTTCCCTTTTTCGCATGAGATTAGCTACCCCAACCTCACCATTCCCATATATAAGGGTAATATCTAGATATAATACCCACCCTTCACTTATGGGATATTATTTTTGGAAATCATTGTGAATAGTTCACACACAAACACCACAAAAGTTATGGCAATGACAATGGCAATGAAAAATGTCAAAAACAAATGCCACCCCATTAAAGGATACTCCAAAATTGTGCACTTCCACCCCACTGCGACCACATTATATCGTGAGAACAAGGAAAACCTGATAGTATTGGATGGTTTGTTTTTGTTGCTTCCTTTCCATTAGAGTTAAAGTCCTTGGTCAATTTCACATGCACCATTACTATTATACCTATAACCACTCATTGGTACAACCGATTTCCGCGCAAACTATAATCGTACCCAAAACAACGATTTCCTTGTAAAACACACGAAGTCTATGCCTAAAATGAAAAACCGTGAATATTCGAGTATCCGAGTGTTTGAGCCTTTGATCCTTTATATCCCAGTGTGTCGAGTGTGATAAAATATTCATTTTGGCGGAAGCAGCAGCCAGTGCCTGGCTGGCACGGCACACTCTGTATATACATGGTTTGTGATGATATTGCCCTTTTGGGAAGACACAACACCTCCCTCTGTAGTTGTGCAATAGTGTTTCACATGCTGTTATTGTCGCAAATATTTGAGCATCTAGAATCGTTCCCAACAGTATGGCACAGTCACATATATAAACACCTCGTATAGTCGGATCACATTTCACCACATTTTATTTGTTGAAAAAGGACAGTCCACTTTTACTCGACAAGAAAAAATGAAAAACTGCAAAATCCCTGAGTGAGAATTGGTGGGGGTGGTATTCAAATTGTGTTCCATAGTGTAGTGAGATAAAATTAAATAATAAATTTTGATGCCACATATTGGTCGCACCAAATGGCTCATAGATATATATTTTTTTTTTTTAGTTACCTACCTAATTAAATTTTGAAAACTGACTGAGCCTCTGATAACAGAAACGAAAATGTCAGTTATTAATTCATATATAGAAAACAAAGAGTTTATTATTTGAAATGTAGTATTTTTTTAAAGAAATTTTTGTTCAGTTCTTTTTTTCAATGTATGCAACAAAAACAAATGAGATGAAAGAAATAGTCGCCAACAATTCACTCATATAAAATTTTATTTAAATGATCGTATTTTCTGCGAAATTTTCGGTTTTACGAATTTTTTTTCTGAAATTACTTGTTTTCCAAAAATTGCTTACAGTAGATATTAATTAAGATTAGCATGACTTTTAAAATATTAAATTTTGTCAAAATCGATGCAGCCGTTCAAACGACAACAGGTGTAAAATAAACATTTATATGGCAAGTACCGTTAATGAAAGGTATCAGCATTGATAACAAATCTTTCACATAAAAATGATTGTTTCTTCAACTTAGCGGGTTGCATGTAAGTGTGTTTTACTACATCTATACCTAGGATTAATTCTTTATTAAATTTCATTTGGATATGTCTGTTGCATAAACGTAATGAATTTAACGTTAATGGGAGGAATATTTGTTTTTCCTTTTTGCCTTCAGAATTTGAATTTTATTTTACGATGTTGTCTGTTATCTTGTTTTTTAATCGGAGATATTTTATACGCTGAGCCCAATTATTGCAATGTGGCAACATCTGCAAGTTCAAACTTATGTCGAATTAATTTCAAATAAAAAGTTGATTTTTTTCGGACTTAAGTTGCTTTGTTTCGGAAAAAGATTGATCTGAGGGGAAAAAATTTCAAATAATCATTATCATAGACAAAAGAGTTGTTTTTTCCCCTTCAGATCAACTTTTCGGAGTTCGACATGAATCTTGATTTGTAGCAAGATTTACACATACTTAAACAAATGTATTTTCCTTCTGTCAAATGAGCATTTTAATTTTAATTTTAATATGAATTTGCAGAATTAAAATTATGGGTGAATTTTGTTGTATGTTTGTCAATAAAGTGAAGTATAGTGAATAATTAAAATCGCTTCAACAGAAATATACACAATGTAATCTAAGAAAAAAAGCAACTTTTTTGTTAAAGATCCATAGTAGGGAAAAAAGTCAACTTTTCCGATGAATTCGACATTAGAATTCCGGTAATAAAAGATGTTTGCTGCTGTGTGTAAATCTATTTATTTTTTTGCGAAAGCTTAAATTTATTTTAATTTTTTAATGTTTTTTAGCAAGCACATACTTTTCATATTTATTTATTTAAAATTACACTAAGATATCGTGCTACACACATATGTGTCGGTGTATTTAAATGGGGCTTTGAAGCTGTGATTGTGCATCGCCTTCAATAAAAACAAAAAACAAATGCAACACTATGCCCATCCAATTCTATGATTGTATGGTCCGTTAGTCTTTAAGGAGCCTTAAAAAAATGGCGGAATGCTAGGGCGTTTGCGTTAGCCACCATATAGAAATTCCTGTTTTCTCAAATAACTTAAAAATGGCTTTTCGGAAAAAAAAATTTAATGAAAAATACAAAATTGCTCAAATTGCCAAATGAAATTTGCGAATTGGATATGAAGGATTTTGAAAAAAGGGAAATATAAAATCGCCGAATGTTAGTTGCGAAATGATTACAAAACATAATGAATTAAAAACAAAACGTAAATTGCAAATTAAGAATTGCGAATCAAAAGAAATATTCAACCACTAGGTAATGTGAAACAAAGAAATGAATTTTGCCAAACAATATGGCCCCAGTCCATTAAATCATCTGGCAGATGATGTTCAAAAAATTGATCGGAAATCAAACACAATTAATTCTACACTTTTCTTTCACGATTCGTGAAAGGGATTCATTGAAAATGTTTTTGTCGTTTTCCGTGAAAATCGACCTTGTGCTCGAGCCGCCATTTTAAAAACTATCTAATTTTAGTTAATTCGAAAATCGTTGATCTGACAAACGTTTTGTCAAGTATAAATTTTTGGCAAATTAAATTGTTTATCTTTTCTACACAATTTTTTTTTTAATGTATCTTCAATATTTTAAAAGTTATACCTAAACAAATCAAAATTCTCGCTGCCATTCACACAACTAATAGACTGTTAAAATATTAAAGATTAATAAAAAAGTATTTATAGAAAAGATAATCAATTTAATTTCCTGCAAATTTGTACTTTACAAGATTTTTTAGACTAATGGTTTTTGAAATAATTAAAGTAAGACTGTTTTCAAAATGGCGACTCGAACACAAGCTCAATTTTCTCGAAAAAAACGACTATTTGCAAAATAAAAACGCACAATTATGTTTTTTTATTTCATTTAAAAGTCTATCCCGACTGACTAAACTTATGTTATTAATATCAAAAACTCGACCTCATATGAGTTTTACAAAACCATAGAGAAATTCAGTTTAATGATGTTCGTAGTAGAAAACATAGATCGGATCGGTTGTCTAGGAAAAACAGAGCCTTCGGAATAACTTTCTGAACAGAATGGTATAGCTGCTGCAGCTGTTGTTCACTAAACTTCAACTTAGCGTATGCTGCTGGCATCTTTTTCACATTTGATAATAAAAAAAAAAAACAAAGCAAAATCAAATGAAAAAGAAATAAGAGAAATACGTGTTCTGTAAAAAAAAATGCGGCATTTTTATTTTTATTTGAGTTGTTCATTTTTGAGACATTTGACAGTAGTGATATCAGTAACTCGCCTCCTCCTGCTGCCCTTGCCCGGACAAAAAGACATTTCGAATATACATTTCAGCACATGCAAACTTTTAAAAGTGCCACACTATACGTGTACACAACACGTACTCCTTTTATTTCTCCTTCATTGGCAAAATGCCTGAAGGAAAATTGACGTGCCATGCTACACCATTCTGGACGGACTTTCTACTTTATTAGCTACTTTTTTTCTGTTGTTTTGGCAGTGCTACGCTGCTATTTGCTGCAGCATGCAAACTACACCATTCTGTTTACCCAGAAAATGTGACTACGCCAGGTGAAAAAAAAACTAGCTACACACGACCCTCAGCCCCGACCGAAAAGGATCATGAATTCATGAAATAATGATCTTCGCTATCAAAAATTTGCTAATATGGTAATCCAACACATATAAACAAATCACTACATCGATGTCCCAGGAAGGATAAAGCTATTACCTACAAATCTACCTACATTATTTCGAAAAATAATTGTTTTTCTTATTTTTTCTTTCCCGAAAACCTTTTAAATCTCAGTCAAAAGTTTTGCTTGAACTTAGAGAAGGCTTTTGATAGGTCGAGCTAGGAGTTTCATGAAAAGATTTCTTGATATAAGAAGAATCTCCTCTAATTTCTATTTTAAGGAAATCCAACAATAACGCAATATATAGCAACTTTTCAATTAAATATTCCCACTGTTATGTTTCTTCAGATTATGTGAAGTTTTATTTTTAATATGTTGTTTTCCTGAATTTTTATCAAGAATCCAATACTTTCTCCATATAAAAGGAAGCAAAAATATAAAATCCTCGGGAACTTCCAACCTACAGACTCAAACATATGGCTCCAAAATGTAATTGTATCTTTTTTTTTGTCGTTGTCGAATTTGTTTGCTACAAGGTCTTAAGGAAGGAATATTATTGTTACAGTTAGTACCTACTGTCATGCTGTTTTTCTCGTATGCCCGTAAGGGGATTTAACATTTTAAATTCGTGCAATGCTCCTTGTTGATAAAATTTTGATGAAACAAAAACAAAAAAGTATAACGAAATAAAAACAAATAAAATACAGAAAAAACAAACCGCGCGTTGGAAAATAATTTTTATTTTTAAAACTCATCGGATATAAGGGATGCAGATGGGTCTAAGTATGGGGTTGTGTATAAGAGTAATGCAAATGGAAGTCATTACTTTGGTGGTTTTCCGCGATATTTCCACCCGCGACAAGCACCCATATTTCTGAGAATTTTATAAAACAGAGTACAGCATGGCAAATATAAATAAAAGGTAGGTAGGTAGTTATTGCCGAAAATAATTTGTTGAACTGATGGTGTGGAACATCGTCGTCGTTTTTTTTTTTTACTCATGGGTATTCTTGGTTGTTTGTTTTTATTTGTGTGGATTGGTTTTTATAGCCGCGCAATAAATGTTCCTGACCTTTTTTTTATGGGAATCAGAGTAGAGTAATTGTATACTTGTGATCGATTCTTATTGGCAATGTCCTTTTTTTTTTGTTTTTGTAAAGAAGAGGAAGTCAATATTGGAATGGGAAAATGTTTTAAATGAGACTTTGGAAATACACTTTTTAATGGGGCGATGCATATCCCATGGGAAAAGCTATAGTCAATTGAGATTGTTCGGATGGTGAGACGAGAATTTTTATATAATAAAAGTTTTTCGCTTATGAGACATCATCATAGGTATTCTCATATCAATAAAGTTTTACGAAATAATTTTCATGTTCATTTTACCGTGAGAACTCATAGATTGTCAGTTTAAAAAGTTCTTCGATATATATTTCAAATATGCGTTTGAAGATATAAGTAAAGAAGAATTCGAAGAATAAATTCAAAAGCAAATAAAGTAATATTGTATTTTTGATATTTATGTATATCGATTCTAGGAAATTCGTATTTGAAAATTGGTGTTATAGTAATGAGAAATATTCTTGCTTTCCAAATATGTAAAAGTTCTTGGTTCGCAATTTGATATTATGTTGTTATTATATTTTTCTGGAAATTTGAAAATTGTTTATTGAAATGAACACAGTCACACCTTAGTAATATTTTTCACAGAACTCTGCAAATAGATACAAAATACCACAAAATACTTTTGGTTTAATATATTTTCAGAATTTTTTTTTCCGAAATTCATGCAAGAAAAATTACAACCGAAATACAATACAATGAGGAAAAGGTTACTCTTCTCTTACCAAAAAAGTTATTGCGAATTCTGGTTTATATATCGATGTTTGAGAATGTCATTGGTGTGCTAATGGAAGAACCTGTTTACTTCACAGAATCTAAATCCAAAGTTAATTATGAAAAAATGATAAGATGTCCTGGTAGTACAAGCATTACGGTTGAATCTTTTTAGTGCTGGAATGCAATTGGTTATTTCTTCGAAACACATTTTGTTATGGTACCAATACAAAATTTAAAGGAAAGGAAATTATACGATGCTATTTCAGAGATAGAAATGTTCAATAGTCCAATATCATATCATCAAAATTTCAATAGTTTAACATCTTCAAATATAAACCTTTGAAAAACAGAACAAAAACGCTACTTCCATATATATACTATAAACTTACCTACTAAAAGTATTCCTACTATGTACTTTGAAAAGACAAATGGTTACAACTTCATCAATATTCTATCTCAATACCGTTCTTTTTAATTAATACTTACAAAATAAGTGACAATAAACTGTCGAACGTAAACATCAAAAGTCAAAGACAAGACACCAATTGTTAAGTGCAATATGACACTAAATGAAACACCTTCTAGAACAACAACAACGATAAACATCATTGACTTCTCGTCCTCACCCAAGTCACAACCATAAACAACAAGAACAACAACAAAAACCAAACCCTAGACAAAACAGAAATATTTTACACCTCATTATTTTTTTGTTCAGTTCGTGGTTCGTCGTCTGCCAAAGAAACATAAATCTAAAATTTGTTCAACAAGTTGTATCGTATCGAACGAATGTCTTCTAGCAGGGTTCAACTTCAACATTTCATTTTCTCTTATTACACTTCAAGTGGGTTTGTGGATATTGAGGGGGGGGGGGGACCAAATATACAGAGAACTATATATACCCAGTGAAGGCATGGCACGTTTTTTTTATTTTCATTTTGTATTCAATAGACGAAAAGGTTCTATGGCGTTTGTGTTTTGGTCTTTAAATGGTTACAATTTAATTGGATTGATAAGACGTTTCATTGCTTTTCATATCATAATATCTTAAGTATTCTTCGACAAATTATTCTTTTATCCTTTGTGGTATTAAAACAACTGAACAAAATGTTAAGATTTATTTTTTAATAGATTTCTTATGATTTGATATTTTTTTTTATTTTGTACAGAAAGCCATATAAATTGTAATAAAAAGAGATTCATTTGGATTCATCAGACAAAGATACAATTTTTAATTATAACGATAATTGGTAAATTCATAAAAAACAAATTTTCTTAACATCACCGTTTATTGGGATATCAGTTCAAGCCTCTTGGTATATGGACGATCTTGAAGATGCCAACCAAATCTCTAGATATGATGTAAACTCCTCATTTAAGTTCATTTCATTAAAAATGAATGAAATCAACTTTAATTTTCATTTGAATTGATTTTCAGGTCACTGTTTTCACTGAAATAAATTCAGTCCTCCTCTTTCCATACAATTTTACCATGTTTTTCTTCGTGGTATTCTACACTGTTGCTTGAAAGATCCAGTCTTGTTGGAATTTCCAGCATCGAATTTATCCACCTGGATGTTTTTCTGCAATGACATTATCAATCAAAAGCATTATTCGATAGCAATATTTCTTATTCGATGTATTCTTTGTGAACTTTGTTCAGCTGCTTGATATAGTAGGCTAATTCCAATTAGTTTAATTCAAAAACTTCTCAATGTGCTTCTGCCTTGAGTACGATTCATTCAATCGAAGCAAAAGTCTGCGTTCTTTTATTTTTCAACTTTTTTTCCCTGTGAAAGTACAGAGCTACATAATTGAACTATGAGTTCAATTGAACTAGTTTGCTAGGTCTTTAGTTCGTTCGCTCTTTAATTCATACAAACCTACTTTGAATTCTGGGTTGAGTCGAAATAAAACAGGAGCCAAAGAAAACCAAATACATACAATAATAAAAATATCTTTAGGTTTAGGTATGATGTGTAGATAAGCTACATTTATTAGCTCAGTTTATATTTCTAAGATCTCCGAGATCTCCGTATGCTCAGAAATATAAACAAAATTTCTCAGTGAAATTTTACACTATTGCTGTCAAAAAAACTGAGCCAGGAAATGTTTGAATTCGTTTGCTCAGATGAGCGCTTAGAAATATAAATTCGCCTATTCATACCTATGCATTTTGTTGTTTGTTAAATTCTGAGATAGTGTAATGGAGTGTTCGGAACAAAAAACAAATTCGTTTCTATGAACAGTCACTGCAGAATTGTGTATTCGGTGTATTTGTTTACATTGAGTCGACATTTATGTCTATCATTATGATGTGTCTCCTTCTCTATTTTTTTTTTTTGCTCTTTAGTTCTTAGTTCATTATTGAACTAATTGAACTTGTTTACGGTGAACTAGTTAGTTATTAGTTAGTTATCTATTTTAAGATAGATAGAAGTGAAAAACAATAAATATAGAATTAAAGACTCCTTCTTGCTGCTTTATTGATGTACAACCTTTGTGCACGAACTTTAAGTAAGATGAAGTCATTTGCAACGTACATATTTTCCCCATGAAATTTCCTGTACCAGACCAGAACCAAAATAACATCATCAAAATAATTAAATCGATTGAAAAATGAAAACTCTAAAAGCCATTTAATCTTCATTTAAACTAGCTTAAGTGATGAAAAGAAGAATTCACAAGAAATGTAAAAAACAAGATTAAATTCAGATTAACGACACCAACAAAAACTACAAAAAGCAGACAAACAAGGACATCCCGGAAAAAGGATATTTTTATCTTCAACCCCCGGCAATCAGATTGTCACATTTATTTTGCAGACAACACACGTGAGATACATTTTCCTTCTATACTCACACTCTCAACCTGGAAATCGCTCTTTTATATTCGTGTCATCGGGGCATGGACCATAAAACAGATGCAACTATTATTTCTGTGAACTTATAACTTGGATGAAACTTACACAAGCCGATGGCAAAAAAATTTAGAAAATCTATATTCTCACCATTTGCGGACAGACAAAGTATCATGGAAAACAAAATTTCATTCGAAATTCAGAGGTACATACCTATTTGTGATATGGTATAGAAAGGTGTAAAAGAAAGGTGGATTCAACAAAATAAAAATCAATTTTTTTTTTACTAACGAAAGGAAGTTAAAAAATGGATAAAAAGGAAGAAAACAATGAAAACAAAAAGTTTTTTTCAAAGAAATATTGTAACAAGAACTGTTTTTTACTTAGGTACCTACTCTTCTTTTAACAAATTATTATTCGAAATCTTAAGAAAATTCTGGACATTGGTTCTTGGATAGAGAAAATTTAATTGGAATTAGAAGTAGGTGCCGCTAACTTCATAAAGGACCTAACTACATTTTCAAGATGAACAAAAAAAATTCTTCGCTTACCGCAATAAAGATCTTATAAATTACCAAAAAAAAAATGTGTCTTTAAGCTCAAGTTGTCCTTTATTTTTTGTTTATAATATAAAATAGTAACACATCATAATAACAATACCCTGACAGTAGGTATGTCATAAACTCAAACAAGAAAAATTTGTATAGATAAAGCATTTACGAAGTTAGCAGTACCCTACTGACATGGTTTTATACTTCAAAGGTTGTTATTTTGTAAGGAAATTTCGAAAATTGAAAGATGTAGTTTAGACAGATTCAAATTCTGTTTGCATTAGGAACAAATTTTTATATTAATATAATATGTAGTTTCTCAAATCAAAGGGCAAAACTAACTTTTTTGAATTCTTGTCAATGGTTAATATTTCTTGCTTTCTTATTTTGTCTGGTATGTACCTTTAGTACTTTTTAGACTTTGCAGTATTTTCTAACATTTTTTACTACTTTCTAGTACTTTTCAATGCTTTCTTACTCTTGACACTACTTGCCAGTACTTTTCAATACTTTCTAGTTTCTGATTTTTGGCACTACTTTCTAGTACTTTTCAGAACTTTGTTGGGAGGTTAAGGTTAAAATACCGAAAACCAAAAGACCGAAAAGCTAAAATACCGAAAAGCCAAAAGACCGAAAACCCAAAAGCCCGAAAAAGTTTTCCCGAAATCCCGGGAAAACTTTTTCGGGATTTTGTGTTTTCTTTACTTTCTTTTTCATATATATACCTTTTGAGGGTATTTTACTTACTTTAACAGCACCTGGGTGGCCCGCTTCCCTTTCTGCAGTCAGTCCCGCTCACGCAACTTCTTTTAGTACTTTTCACATATTGCTAGTACTTTTCACTACGTTATAGTATTAGCTACTTTCACTGATTTCTAGTTCTTTTCAATGCTTTCTCTTACTTTTTTCTACTCGTTAGTTTTACATTTTTCAACTTTTTCGCACCAAATAATAAAACACAATATCTATGCGAATCACTTGAGGAATCACGATAATTTTCCATTTCAATACTCATGATTACATTTTAATGGTTAATCAGATAGTCGTATTAAATTAACAAAAAAAAAAAGGAAATTTGTCTTCACTAAATAACCATTTATTGAACGCTGTGCTGATAGCTTTTGAAATGAGAATCGTGAGCCATATAAGCTCGATGTTTTCCAAAACTGAGAAGGTGTCCTGTCCCGCCCAATCGTCTTTCCCTTTTCGAAATTATTCACGACTTCTTCGACTGTTATGTCGGGCATTCCAAAACGTTGGTTTCACATTAAGAGATTTTCTTTTTCTCCACGTCGTCTGGGCAAAATTTTAGACCTTCGACGTCCAATTATTATTCGTTATCGCCATTCTAAATGACGAGTGATTTTTTTCAAATTCTAAGTACCTACTGACTGGGATTCTACTTCGATGTAGACTTGATCTTGTTTGCAAGCTTCGGTTCGGTCTTTATAAATTTAGTTCTTTTTACTTTTTGAAAGAACTACAGAACCTCATTTAACCTCGTTTAAAACTCAGCGTTAAATTCGTCTAAGACTAAGACTCCGCTAGTCTTATACGATTTATTCAGGAGCTCGTGAAACTCGTAATTCCTAATTATGTTAGGATATTTAGTCTGATGCAAATCGTCGTGGGCTCTCGTTCACACTTTTACTTTTTACCAACTACTTACTTATGTCTGCCTATTTCTACTATGTTCAATTATTAACTAAGTATTAATTTTTGGTGAGGTGAAATAGCGTCAAACGAAATAACGCCAAATTGGCCTTATTGCGTTTTCAAAAAAGAAATAACACCAATTTTTAATCTAAGCTTAATTTCTCGTCGTTATTTCACGTCACCTTAATTTTTTTTTTATATTTTCTATAAATGTCGCAAAAAAAAAAAAAACAAATACATAATTAAAAAATTTGTTCGTCATCGTAATACAAAGAGCTAAAAAACAAAATACAAACAGACATACCGCCTGATGACAATCTTTATTTTTTTATTGATTCCAACTGATATTTCTTTGGTTCACATTCCATACAGTGCTGTGTTTTTGTATTAAACATTCAATAAATCATTTGATTTCGAATTTATCTTCGATCCATATATCGACAAAAATTTATTCGTTTTGATATAAATTTGGGGATAAAATGCTAAATTCTGTCTGTTCTTTTTTTCTCTCTCCAAGCATACTCTTGAAATCAAGATCTTCTCTTGTTTATATATTTTACATTTATTTACTCTGCTTTAGCAGGACACCCAATTCTCCATCATTCAAATGTCACTGTCATCAAATCATTAAAATGGAAGAACGAAACACTTAGTTCTCTTTTCGTGGTTGACATTTTGATACAAAAAAAAAAGGTGACTCCCATGAATAAATTCATTAAATTGTACGTTTCAGTATTTTCCTGTATGTTTGATTAAACGTTTAACCAATAAATTGTAAGCCCATTGATGAGTGGCAAAGTGACAACATTAACCAAAGTGCCATCCAACCATAAAACACTGTAGAAAGGCCGACTGGACAACAGGCATGAGTCCATCAGGGTCAGCCATTGTATAAACCTCACACTACACTATACACATGCTCTCCTTCATTTGTTTCTGGTATTAAGGTTACCGGCAATGGCAATGGCAATGGCAATGTGTAATCAAAATAATTAAATTTATTATTCAAGTCCATTTATCTTTTCTAAGTGCAGTCCGTTTAACACAGAAGAAAGTTGATACATTAACAGTTGTTCTCTGTGGAGGCATTCATCTATAGGAAAATCTCCCTCGCGACAAACGAATCGACTATATTGTGGTCTTTGCATTTACATCATCCTTGTGACTTTTAGTCTGGGGAATGTCAAAGGAAATTCTTTTGGGATAAGCCCAGGAGCGTTTGAAGTAATAGAGGTGACGCAAAATTTTATTTGTAATTCATAACTTTAACCTAGTAGATCGACGGAATGGTTAGGCTTGATCATGATCATACAGTGTTAGCATCAAAGAACAATATACAAAGTACATAATATATTTGATTAATTAAATTTTAACCATGTCCCGCGACGTATAAACTCCTCGAACTGGAAGTGACCACATTCCGTAGAACGTCGGAGAAAGTGCTAGTGCGTTGAGAATATCAGAGAAATGTTAAATTGATTTAATATTTAAACTTAACCCTCGAGTTAGATCTACAGAAAATAAATGAGAGAAGTGAGGGACATATTGGAGTAGAAAGGAGTAGTCGTCAAAAAAGCTAGCAGAAAGGGTGAATCTAGAAGTATAATTGTGGGCCAACTTGTTGTTAGCATGACTTGTTTCAAGTAAAGGAAGGATGTTTTTACAGTGAAGTGCGGAAATGAACCTAGAACAACATGTGTAAAAGAATACTTTTATTTTGCAGGAACAATAGTAATTTCACGGTGGCGGGCAAACCCATCATCAGACTCTTTTATAGTCGTGCTCAGGGTACTTGACTCCACTCATGGTTATTCCGTGGGCACCATTTCTATGACTTTGCGGTTCTACCACTGAGAATATATTTTTAAGCACAATTCAATTGTATTTATCAGTCTATTGAGAAGACAACATTTCTATTATTGACTAATTGGTTTGCCTTCCAGAATTTTTGGAAAAAAAAGTGACTGTTCAAACTATTCGCGACGAGCTCGATGTTGTAATAGGTTTTTGATTGATCAAAAGTATCAGATTGTTGTAACCGAAACTCCCGCAAGCGCAACCACATCTAGTAAACTCTTGATAAAGTACCATCGAAGTAATAGAACTATTTGCCTAAAAAACGCTGTTTACTTCACAACTCTATAATGAGAAAGATTTATATTCTACGAATACTTAGAATGTAGTAAATACTTTGATTACCAAAAGTCTGTTCCGCAAAACATTTCCAATTTGCACAGTCGCAAATCAGCATGGAATTTACTCCAGATTCATAGAGCCTCAACTTTATCTTCTAGAGTTTCATATAGAAGAAATGATTCTCCAATGCATCCTGTTCCAGTGGATACCATACCTTTCGTGTGACTGCCACTCATCATAATTAGTGACAAGACATTTTTTTGACTCACTCTCTGACACAACTCAAAGGAGTCACAAAGTTATCAATTACGCAACTCGAAACACTTGGATTTATTGAAGAACTGTTGTAGAACATTAACTATCAGGAATTCTCTCGCAATAATACTTCTCCAAATGCGTAAACTATTAACACAGATTAAAAACTATTCCAGTCGAAATCCAGTAATATAACGTAAAGATGTGATTGGAATTCCCACAATTGTTGACCAATTATTTTAAAGGTGTTAATTTGATTGATAAATGATCGACCACCAACAAAATTCACTTTGGGTAGATTCTGGACTTCACATTCTCGATAATGATAGTTGCCACTAACATCGGTAACATGGACAAATCGTTGATATCACGTCAGTTATTCCTGTTACTTTTCTTTAATAACGTGACAATAATCCAATAGTTCACCCCCGTGGATAAGTTTCATTTTTCGACTATAGCCTCCTATTAAAATATATGCAGTAGTTCTTGATCTGTTTCTAATCTTCTATTATACTTCTCTTATCAAAACTAAAACTATATATTCTTTAAAATTTGTTTCCGCGGAGCAAAGTGATGATGTGTGATGGAAGAAGTTACTGTTCTATTTGCACTTTATTCAAGCAGCTAAATATTAATGTCACAAGCAAATTCTTAAAGGGAAATTTATTTCGAAGAAAAATTTCCAAGAATTTTTCCGGAGCAAAAGTGTTCCGATTCTGAACTGATATCTACTGTTGATAGATCGATGCGAAACCAATAGTGTTCATATGAAAAAGTACATCGAAACCAAAACATGGTATTAATGAATAAGTCATATATAATGGACCTGTACATTATCAGAAGTATCAGCACCAGATGATGCACTGAGTCTAGGATTTCTCGCAATTTCTTGAAACAAAATGATTGGCTGACATTGGAAAAATTAACAATGAAGATTCAAAATGTTAAAGAAAGTATGTTTCCTTCATTTTGCCAAAATTAAAGATTGCTGTAATACATGATTATATAAATGAAAGCAATTAGAGTTGCATTGGAAAAGGAGTCAACCCAGTTGCTGAAGCAGAGTTATTCGAGATATTTTCATTATCAGGAGGAGATCCATAGTAATTCTCCCCTGCCCCTTATAGGTAAAGCTTTAAAGTAAAAAAATTGCTGGAAAAATATCTTAAAAATATTAACAAAATTAAGTGAAATCAGTTTTCATCCAAACTTATTTCTTGGAACAATTTACTCCGTTAAGAGTTTAACTGAAGCAAGATATACACTGATTTGATACTACACTTTGATGAGAAGTTGTTCAGGGAATTTAGTTGTCAAAATGAACACTCATAACTCAGATTTAATAATGTATATCAATTTATTAAAAAAATTAAAGGTCTACACTCGTCAAATAATTAAAAAAAAAAAATGAGTTAATGAAATCGTTGCTGCTAGGTCCCTCAATCTGATACACAAAGTCTGGCGGCCCGCAGCTCTAGCACTTACGCTCAACATAAAGCAACAATCATAATCATTTAACGAATTTCGCCTTGATCATTAAAATCCACAAATACAACCCTGAAGATATATACCAACCGCATATCAACCAATGATGAGTCGTCGCCAATATATTATGGACTTCCTGCTGTGATAATAGCTCAAGTGGCAGTTTTATTGCCACCACCCAGCCAAAGATTGCGGCACACGATAAACACCATATCCATAGAAATTGATTAGTTATCGATTGAAGCTCACATGTGAGAAAATCACTTCCATGATTGAATGATTATCTCCTGGGCAACGTGCTATTCTACTACTGGTACTGTAATAGCTATAAAAGAAGAGAACTAACTAGAATCATCACTATAGACACCACCAGGGGCACCCTCGATACACTATACTATACTCGATGTGCAGCTTCATAAAACCATCGTTCCTTTCTATAATATCATCCCATCTAAATGATAGGGAGACAGCAAAATAATGTTCTATGTGTATATGTACATATAGATAGAACTGTAAGGAGTGTATTGATAAAATGAACAGTGTATTTTTAAGGTTTGCTTATTGCTATACAAAACTAACTACTCTTCCTTGGAGATTGTTAGTTGTATAATGTTTTCGTGAATTAGAGGAGGGAGGGGGATGATTGTTGATTATTATTTTCCAGAGGTGTTTCGTTATACAAACAGGACAACAAAGAATTTCAGTAATCAATGAACAAGTAGCTATAGGTATTCTATCTATAATGTGGATATGGAGGATGTCTAAGTGATAAGTGGCCATAACTACAAAAATAATAATGTTGTTTTAACGAGTTAACAACAGTGCTACTTTATTTTTATGTTCGAGCTATTGGTTATGGTAGTTAAATCCGTATATATTTTTTTAAATGTCTTATTTTGCTTTAATTCTTCGACATAAAATGAGGTTTTAGTCGTTTTTATGATTAAAGAAGCACTTAAGTTAAATGTTGCCACTACACTTACGTTGAGGTGTTTCATCTAGGTGAGTATCCAACTCTCCGAGTAAAAAACAAATGTTATTTCAATACTAAATTTTTGCCTTCAACTATTGATGGATATCTAAGCTAATAAAAAGGATTTTCTATCTTTGTTTATCAGAGCCATTATATTACCAATAGAACTGATAAGAATTTACAGATTTAAAAAAAAAATATTAAAATAAAGAAGCATCCTTAACATAGTTTTTTAAGAAATGAAGACTATTGAACTTTTAAAAGAGTTCGGTATCAAACTCTTTTATCGAATACGCTTGCATTTGTAATCTTATCCATTTCGTTAAATAAAAAAATTGATTTCAAATTAATGCTAAGTCTTCTACTTAGTTGAAATAATTTTTATTTATTATTCTATATTTATTAATTTTTTCAATGTAGGTACAGTAAAAAAAATAGCACCATCGAAAGTAGTTTTACTATTTAAAAAAAAAAACATCAACTGAACCAATTTTTTTAGCTGCTACTGTATTATATTATTGCTTAGGCTCTTCACTCTCAAAGATAAAGATCACTGGTATGAAAAAGTTAACGGTTCTTTTGTTAAAGAGCAATTTTGCGAGAGATATACGATTTCGTACGGTAAAAAAAATAGCACTGCGACTAAGTTTCTATAAAAAAGTCTTTTTTGATGAATCATTCAAAGTTAAGCATCGAAGTGTTGCAGTTAATTTTATCTTAAGTGGCTTTTGCAATAAAAAAAAATATTTTTGAATTAATTATGGGCCTCGGAAAGCACTGTAGTGCCGAAAAACGAAAAATTATTAAAAAAATTATTGCAGAGGGCAAAACTTACGCAGAAATTCAATTATTACTTGGCTGCTCCAATAAAATGATTCGGAACGCAATAATATTTGTGCCCAAATCGGAAACACGTGGACGAAAACATGTTATGTCACCCTTACTGGTCAAACGTTTAATTCGGCAAAGTAAGAAGGAGCCATTTAAACCTGCAACGGAGCTAAAAAAGGAACTGAATATTACAGCAAGTGTTGAAACCGTTCGCAGCCGACTAAGGGAACACAATTTAAAGGCATGTAGCCCCAGAAAAGTCCCTTTTTTAACGGCTTAACATGCAACCAAGCGAATGAACTTTGCCAGAGGACATTTGAACTGGCCAGTTGAGAAATGGAGGAACATTTTATGGACGGACGAGAGTAAAACTGTTCTTTTTGGAGGCAAAGGTTCTCGTCCCTACGTGAGGAGACCTCCGAACGCTGAATACAACCCGAAATTTACTACTAAAATGGTTAAACACGGAGGTTGCAGCATGATGGTGTGGGCCTGCTTTTCGTACTATGGAGTTGGTCCCATACATTGGATCAAAACCATAATGGATAAACACGTTTATGTTGATATCCTTGAGAGAGTGATGCTGCCGTATGCAGAGGAGCAAATGCCGTTATTGTGGGTCTTCCAGCAAGATAATGACCCCAAGCATACCAGCAATAAAGCTAAAGATTGGTTTCGTGATCATTCGGTCAATCTCATGGAGTGGCCCGCCATGTCGCCCGATCTCAATCCAATTGAGAACCTCTGGGCTGATGTAAAGAAAGCTGTTTCTTTTGCCAAACCAACTAGCAATGAAACACTTTGGGCTGCAGTTAAAGCAGCTTGGAACGAAATACCAGTCAAAAGGTGCCAGGATTTGGTAAATTCTATGAGAAGACGTTGTGAGGCCGTAATTGCAAACAAAGGATATGCGACTAAGTATTAATTTTGGTGAATTCCATAACTATCAACTAATTTATTATAACCATTGTTAGGTTTGCATAGTTTTTAAGTTTTTAACAGCACAATAAAATTGTAGTGCTATTTTTGTTACCGCTTTCTTTTTAAGTTTAACGAATAAATCATTAATATATTAAAAATCAATGAATACATTTTGCAATTCTGTTTCTAAACACCTTCTTTTTAGTTTTGTGCACTTGTTGGTACGTTCAAAAATTGATTGCAACTTTTTATTTAGTTTTTGCAACTTGAAAGAAGTTGCTTCGTATCATGGTGCTATTTTTTTTTACCGGCACTGTATATAGAATTTGTATTATAACAAAAACATTTCATATTAATTTCAAACTGCTCAAGACAATAGTGTTTGATAGTTTCAAGTTGAAAATTTATAAAATAAAATGCTGGTGTTCTTTAAGGTACTGTTTTGTCCCCGAATCTCTTTATTTTTACAAACAATATTCTGTCCATAAATTGTTTTGGGGAGGAAAGTTTTCTCAACTATTCATATTTGTTTTCTGATTCACAAGTCACAACCCATGTTCCTCATGGGTGATTCGCTGTTAAAAGTTCCTTTTTTTGCATTGAAAATGTCTCCTATCTAAATTTAAGAAAAAAAACTATTGTTGTTGTAAATTATGCGACAATTGATATTTTAAAAGTCTGGACACTTGATTTTAAGACTTTTTTAGGATATTTTTTTTTTTGGCTACGGAAATGACGCCATTTTACGGCCTATTATTGTCCTAAAAATGTTTAATATCTACATATGTTAACCAATTTCAAGGTTCTGTAGTTAATCTATGAATAAATGAATGAAGGAATCTACAAAAATAATTATAAAAACATATTTAAAATCATTTCCGTAACCACTTCGTTATAACTGTAACTCGCAGGTTACGGTAATGATTACGTCGCAGATTACGAAAGTGAGGAAAATCGATGTTTTTTTACATTATCAACATAAAACATAGAATGATTTTTTTTTTCAAATTTGGCGTGAATAATTTGTGCAGCAGAACTTTATTAAATTGATACAAAATCAACTTTTTATACTTTACACAAAAAAAGTTATACTATCCACGGGAAATAACGAACTTGTGGAACATACAATGAATACAACCGTATATAATTTAAAGAAAACATGATTGATTCATTTAATTTAGGTTGAATGTAACCAAATGACGGCCGTTAATTCAAATTTGAAAGCGTTTTAATTTTATGTACGGTAATGATGCAAATATCTGGAGCCACGTGTTTAAAACCTTCCAGTTAGGTTGTTTTAAAATGACTACATTTTTTTGTTTGCATAATTGTGTTCATTCTTATTTTTTTGAAAGTGGAACTTTGACATCTTACGATTTTTTTTAAATTTATGATCAAAATAAAGAATCTTTTCTGTGTTGAAACGAGGTGGGGACACTTTATGGAAATGATATTTGGGAGGAAAATGCTCAATTTTTGTGCAAAATTGATTGAAAATATTTAAAATTTAAATGTGCATGTAACGTGGTGGCTTGTAACGCTGTTAAAGACCAAGAAATATTTTAAATTGTTTTAATACTTTGATCGATTTCGACTGGGAACACGAAAAGGAGCTTTTAGTAGAGAATCACCCATATGTGGAACTTTAGAGACAGCGGGTTATAAGCTCATATTAAATTCCGATGGAAAATCGAACAACCGCTTGTAATTTATAATTTGAAAATGCAATTGTGTTTTCTGTCGCTAAAACGAAACATACCCCGATTGCCACTATCCATGAGTGCCACTTGATTTGAAGAAACTTAACAACTTCAGTGCAATCGCCTCCGCCATAATTCGTTAAAATATTTAAGATTTTTATACGACGCATGTTGAAAGAAAATATTTTTTCCTTATGATAAGTATGTCTGTTATTTAATCGCCTCTGATATAATTCAACTGTTCTGTTAATGTAAAATTTGCCTTCAGTAAAACTTACCTTGAGAATAATTTGGGACGTAGAGTAAGTCAAATATTCTTTGTTTACCCGCACTACACGAGTGTGGAATGCTTGATAAGGTTCAATTTTTTTTTTTTCAATGTAAATCTGCATCGCTATCAACTATTATCTTCTATTCAGTTTCCAAAAGCTCGCACGTTATTAAATCACATTAATGGTTGGATATCTATTGCAAAATTTCAATAGTAAACGTCATTTTTTCAAGTGTTGTCAACTACCAATTTTATATAAAGCTCGCAGTATTTAAAAATCATCTTCGCATGAAATAAAAAAACTGACAAAAAGCCACTTTTTCGATCTAATCTAATTTGGTTGTCCATATACCTTGGCCAACCAATCGAAGAACAAGTTAAGAACGGAATCAGTATCATTACTTACTTATCATTACGTCTTTGTTTTTTCAAAGTCTAATGACCGTTTGATTTTTTCCAAAACTATAGATGGCAAGAAGTTTTTGAAATATTGTCATTGCTCTTGCTCCCCAAATTGAGTGTCAGCAAGTGGAAAAAGATAACTTTTTGCTAATTTCGAAAAATCTTCTTAATTTTTTTTTAAAAGGAATAAGTTATGTTTCTGACTGGAGATTTGAACTGACATGTCAAAAAATCTAATGAGCACTATTAAGTGGTGGTATGGAATATGGCATCAGAGCGAAGTAGCCATCAGAAAGCGAAATTACTGCTAGAAAATTCCTAAAATAGCAAAAGCAATAAGATGGTTAACGATGTCTTATAGTATAGGGTTGGGGTCGAAATTCTGCTGGGGTCAAATTCTTTTGTCAAAATTCTGCTTTCTTAATTCTGGTTTTCGAAATTCTGCTTATCTTAATTCTGCAAATAATTAAGCAAAAAAAGGTTCGGAAAATGTTAAGAGCTTAAAACAAAAAAAAAATATATATATTTTTACAACCAGCTGTATTTTGGAAAAGCAGAATTATGAGAGCAGAAATTTGATCCATTCGAACCACTCTCGGAGTGTTCTAAAAATGTTGTAGGAAAAAAGCAAAGATGAATTAATCCCAAATTAAAACAGACAATAGGGGGACTTGGAAGAAAGGTTCGGATAAAAACCAAGCGAGTTGGGAAAGAACTGTGTATAATAATAATGCTATTTTCAAAATTTATTTTTCTTAATTCTGGCTGAAAATATTCTGCATGACAAAAATTCTGTATTCAAAATTCAGTAGATATTTAAAAATCCTGTATCATAAAATTCTGTATATCAAAATTAAAATTGAATCAAAACGATTTCCCTTTTACAACATATTTTCAGAATTTTTGAAAATAGAATTTTAAAATTTATATTTTTGTAATGGAACATATATAATTAGAACAATGTTTTTAAGCAGAATTTGGCACAAATATAATTTTAAAATACAGAATTTCGCGCACATACAGAATTTTGATGTAAGAAATTTTGCACAAACAGAATTTGGCATATAAAACTTAAAAAACGAACATAATTTCGTCCAAACTAAATTTTGAAAACTAAAATTTCAACCGCTCCTAATCAAATCAGGTTTTGCGAAATGTTAGGGAGACTTCTTGTGGATGAGTACAAAATTGTTCACAGCTTACTATTAGAGTTTTATTGAACGGTTTCCCGAGTTATACATTCCTATAAAAGCCGAACGTGAATTCCAATTTTCACAAATTGATTTTGCAAATCAAAAATAATTGCTTGTCTCTTTGTTAAACTAAACGCACAATAATTCCTAAAACAACTATTAATAGAATACACATTTCTATGATTTATAGACTCATTAATGTTTAAGTGCTTTTATTCGAAATCGATTTGTAACAAATCGAATTGAAAATGCCGACACTCCCCTTTTAAGCTACTTGAATTAGACATAGTTATTGGTATCTGCGTAGAGTTTTAAACACACAAACTCAAGGCAACGAAATATTTATTACTCTTAAATCCAAAAAAAAGATGAAAAACACAATTTCCAGCCTCTTTCACACTCCAGAACCAGACCGCAAGAAAAACTCGAATCCGGACAACTTGTGTTTCACTATGCAATTATACCCAAAACCAAGAGTGCACTTGTACACTGTTTGTCTAGCAATAGCCGCACAGCAGCACCTAAGGCTAAAACCAATTCAAGATACTTTCAAGATGTTTTTTTTTTTAATTTAATTTGTGAGAACCATAAGTACTCTGCGCTGCCACTCATGGTTTATTACGATTTTGTTGGAGTTCTTCGAATATTATTTGTAGATTAAAACATTACGACGCACGACGACGCGACGTTTAAATTAAAATGACTCGCTTCAGAAGTTACACACAGTCATCTGACTGTTTATACATTTTGGTGGCTGAAGGGTAGAGGCATGACACCACGTTGCGGAACTGGGAAATGCAGTCTGTTGATGGAGTTGTCAACACAGAAATAAGACTGACACAGTGCCTGTGGGTGCAGTTATTGAACATTGTGCATTGACCCAAAGGATTAGCGCAATATGTTATTAATTTTGACAGACGATGTATTATTTATGGGAACATTAATGAAATTATTAAGCGAATAATACGGAACTCGTACACATAATCTGAAAATGACTAAATGCTTTTTGGGAGGGTCTTTTGAAAATTATTGAAAAATTTTGCTTTGGGTGATTAGTTTTGTTCAAAAGGGAATATTTAATGAAGAATATTATAACGGATGTGAAAATATGGTTTTTTCAAAATAATTATCTGTTCACAATTTTGTTTTATTTTTTATATCTATATTTTGCAAATTTTACTTTGTAAGTTAAATAGCTGCTTTTATAATATTAATACTTTTAATAGTTTCCAATACTGTTTTCTGTATACATATGGATTTTTTTTTGAATTCCATGTTTTTTGGGTCGCTGAATCCGAATCTGAAGAAATCCATCAAAATTTTCTGGTGCGTTTTGAGATATCCACGAAAAACCGCGGAATTTTCGCACTTTTTTCGGTTTTTTACTTATATCTCAGAAACTATGCGTCTTAACTGAAATTTCACCCACAACAAAATAAAAGACCATTCAATTTCCTACAAAATTCATGCATATTGTTTATTTCTCAGGCGTACCATTAGCCCGTTAGAGCGCGTTTAAATTTCAACATAATTTCCCATTTCTGTAAAAATGGGAAATTATGTTTTTGTTTTTTTTACAGAAATGGGAAATTATGTTGAAATTTCAACGCGCTCTAACGGGCTAATTTGTCCAGTTAAATTAGATTTTTAATTCTGAAATACTCTGACAAAGCCGGATTTTGCTGAAGTACTCTGTTTTGATGTCAACAGCAAATCCTTAAAAGTACCAATGATATTAAACCTTTATAAGAGAGATTCCCAATTTTATCAAAAATTAAAACTTTTTCATGATGAGATATAATCTACCCAATATAGTATTCGTTTTCCCAAATTTTCTCTAAAACAGCTCATACGATTTTGATGAACTTTTGTGAACGTTAAATTAACTGCATTTCTGGATTTCGGCTTTAGATGCACATTACGGATATTTGGTTTTAACGGGTTTTCACATATTTGGCCAGAAATTTATAAGGGCTGAACCGGTTTCTTATATATTTGGTAGAGCATTCAATTTAAACATTCAGGACTATATGCCATCTATGTTTTTTTAAACCAAACAACATAAAAATTAAAATTTTTGTAATCCCATAATTTCAAGAAGAAAAAGTTCGTCGTACATTCTTTTTTCTTGCACTTTTTTTTAGTGATTTCGGCTTAAAGGAAACCACAAAAATCTAAAACAAAAAGCGCCAAATGCTAGTGAAAAAGTGTAGTGTTGTCAAAAAACAGACTCTGTAACAATTCAACACTTTTTTTTTCTCGAAATCGGCTGATGGTACTATCAAAAGTTTTGTAGAAAATCATATAAGGTTAAATTTTTAGCTCAACACATTTTGCGAAAAATTCATGATTTCCGAGTTAGCTTGTAAAAAAAAAAAACTGAATTTCGACGCCTACGACGGTACTTTTTAGGATTTTCTCCCAGACATCAAATCAAAGGTTTCCAGCAAAATTTTGTCGGAATTATTTCGTAATTTTGCCTTTTTTGGTGTAATTTTCGTGGGCTATATTAGTTTGTTTCTTTTCTTATGTCGGAGCGCTCTTAAGAGATCATTTCCTGTAGTTAAAGATTATTGATTTCGTTTTGTTTAAAAAAAAAAAGAGTTTCATATTATTTATTGTGTTTGTATGCCTTTAAAGTCCAAGAACGAATCCAGAGACAAGGCTATATTCATTGAATCAATTCTTCTTTTGTCTGTTTTCTACTCCATTTACGATAGTGGCGGCATTCGATTGTAGATGATTCCAAAATGAAAAATCAATTCAACAATCTACCAATTGATTGTAAAGCTCATCCGTAGCATCATCATTATCATCTTTATAAAGTCGTTGCAAGATGAGAAAATAATATCATTCGATCTGTGTGTGGTACTTACTTCTCTGTGGTCTGCCCATTGTCTTGCCGTTCAGGATAATGGTCGGATGGCATGAAACAATCGACACAAAATTACAGCCTTAGGCAAATTTTTAATGGAAAATAATAAAAAAGAATAAAACAAAAATCCTTTAACTTGTAAACAAGGGAACGGCTTTGGATGCGAGATAGTTTTAAATGAATCTTAAGGCCATTAAATTCTGTCTACACACTCATGATGATTGGATTGTCTTGTTTATCAATAAATGTTTTTTGTTCAAAGGGTTATGTAGATTAATTTATAATGAAGTAGTTGAGTAGACATAGGTTTTTGTGTGAGGAACTAAATCCCACACATACGATGTTTAATTTGTTTAGTTAGTTTGTTCGTATATTTTTGATTTGTTCACAAAGATTTAATTTCATTAAAAATTAAGTAAATACAAATTGCATAATATAACTTCGTTTGTAACTTATCATAATATAGGTTGATACTCTTATTTGATTAACTGTATTTTAAGAAATTGATGATTTGAAAAATTTCCAAATATAAAAACTGGAAATATTGTGTTGTTCGCTGTTATTCTACGTGATTAATAATTTGCCATTGTGTTCTGGCTTCTGTGAATAAAAAATTATTTATTTGGTTAACACCATCCAATCAACATGGCTGTCAAAGGGTGTCAAAAGCCACCTGTCCTAAATCCCTATTAGTAGTTGGTGAATTAATCATTATTAACAGTCAAACAGCAGTAAATTTAATAACAGAGCTTCCCTAGTTCAGATTACTTAACGTCTGTCGCCTAAGTATTTTTATTTTTCTCAAACGTATTCAAAACTATAAGTCAAATAACGCTAAAAGAGCTTTCACACTGCAAGCGATGTGCACGAATTTTAAGAATTATATCCTACCGACTGCGCTAATTATAAGTTCCTACGAAACTACTTTGTTATATATTTTATTTATCTTAAAACATTTAATTATTTTGTTTCATTTCCATAATTTTACTTAATTTGCTTATGTTGTTAATTCTAAAATAATGATGTGGTTTTCACAAAGTTGAGAGTTGGTCATTGCAAGAGAACATAGGATTATGTAGAATCATTCGTGGTAAGTGTGCGTACTTTTGAGTTTGAGGAAGGATTCCATGCAAATTACAAAATATACACAAAAGAAGTTGATTGAACATGGAAAGTACATATTTTAACAACGCATACTTTCAACATTTATTTTTAACTTTAATAAAGTTTTTAAAAAAAAACCAACCAAATCAATTTGTACACACTTGCTTCGTAGTCAGGCAGGTACCTACTCACAGCAGTACAACACAACCACGGATCACTGACACGCTTTGAAATTTGCTGAAAATTTTATTAAATTTTACCTTATTTTCTTTTGCATTTTCTCGAGCTACTAAATAAAACAGACTTAGGGGCCAGTTATAGCTATCATTAAAACTCAACATTGAACTTTTTCTTTTTCAATTTTAAGGCAAATAATTCAACAACTTTAATGTTAATTGGTATTAAAATGAAGGTAATGAATTATGAAAACAGAAAAGTGATATTATTACACGAATTAAGATAAAATTGAAATAATTTTTTTGCTAGAAAAAATCTGTAATTCATTATCTTCAAATTTAATGAATATTTTGCTGGTATTGCTGAAAAGCTGAAACCGTCTATTGATTCTTCTTTTAATTGTAACTGTTATAATTTCTTAAAAATTTGCTCTTTATGTGGCGTATGTTTAAAGCTTTATCTTTAACTTAAGTGTTAAAGAAGGTTGTTTCACGCAACAATTGAAGTGTGCTGAAATTATCCCTCTATTTAAAAAAGGGGATTATAAAAACATTGCTAACTATAGACCTATCTCTCTTCTCTCTACGCTTTCCAAACTTTTTGACTTATTGATGAAAATAAGAATCACTTTTTTTTTAAATAAAAATTGTTTTTTCAGTGAAAATCAGTTTGGTTTCAGGTAAGGAAAGTCAACAGAACATGCCATCCTCAGTCAGCTTTATGCCACATTAAATGAAAATAAAATTACGATGGCTCTCTTTATAGATATGAATGAATTTTGATTGGCTTAGATCATACTTGAAGGGAAGAGTTAAAATAGTGATTGTAAATGGTAACTCAAGTGAAGCTCGTAGTTTAAATAATGGAGTACCCCAAGGATCCGTTCTTGTTCCATTGTTTTTCCTCATTTACATTAATATGGAAATGCCTTCGCGGATGATATATCATTCACATACAGTTTAAATTCGGAGCTTAACTGTGTATTTCAAACTGAAGAAGATCTCCAAAGCCTTACACTATTGCTATTCATAAGCTTATATTGAGTGAAAAAACGAAACTTATGAATTTTAAAACGTCTAGGAGCCAACTTTTATCCTTTAACCTGTATTTCCATGCCTCGAACTGCAAGAAATATTGCCTTCCTGTACACGATTGTGGTAAATCGAATTTGAAAAATTTCAACTCTTGTACAGATTCATGTGTCAAAATCGAGTTTGTGAATAACTTTATGTACTTGGGTGTCACAATAGATTCTAACCTTAACTGGAAAAATCACATCAGCAATGTTAAATCCAACATGATGCTGTTTACTCGTAAAATGTATTTTCTTAAACCTTTTTACTCTAAAAGAATCTTAACTTTATTTTATTACGGTCTTGCACAATCAAAACTGCAAACTTGTTCCTAAGCAAATACTTTTAAGCCTTTGTTGATTGCGCAAAAGCACTTAATACGAACTATCTGCAACAAAAATTGGTTTGCTAAAAGTTGGCCTTTATATAAGAATTTGAAAATTTTACCTATGAGGCACCTATATGTTTTTTAAGTTCTCAAAGAGTTTTTTAAGCAAAGTAGAAATATTCCAAGCAGAAATTTCCAGTTATATAATCTACGTGTAAATAACTTGTATCTTGTCAATGTACCAATTGCTCACAAAACTCAATTTTCTCATTTTTATGCAGTTACAGCACCAAAAACTTTTAACAAACTTCCAATTTTTGTCAGAACAATTAATAATTTCAATTCATTTATAAAAAAAAAACATAAGACTGGCTTTTCACTGTAGATTTGAAAAGCATTGAAAGCTTTAATGATTTCTATTTATTCAATTATCATTCATAAAATTGTTACTAGTTTTAAATTGCGATTGAATTGAATAAAAATACTTCAAATTCTTAAAAAATACCAATTAACACCAACAATGATGGATAATTTGCCTTGAAATAAGGCTACAAAAATAACATACAAATATTGATTTAAATCCCGAATCACATCATGCCAATTTGTTGTTAAAAAAAATTTCCTTTAAGCTGTCAAAACATCAATTCAATTCCATTCATATTTGAATTAATTTGAAAAAAGTCCAGATAACATATTTTCAAGTTCTTATTGAACATCTTCAATTTGGCCATCAAAATCAACTTAGTATATCCCATCCATACACACTTCGCATATGTTTTCTTGAATGCCAATTCAAAAATAAACTCATAAAATATGGAAATAATAAATTAGCAACAATTTCAGTTTTCTCCCTATAATCTGCTTGCATATCATCCTATAAGAGAAAATTTCCAGCTTACATTCGCAAAACATCCGCCTTTCAGATGAAAGGCAAACAAAATATGGATATCTTCAATGATATGGAATCCATTTATTTGGCATAAAACGGAAACGAAAAAAAAAAATAAAATAAATATTTTTATAATCTACTTCATACTCATTGAATGAAACCATCATGTCAGGCAACTTAATTAATTATAAATGCACAAACCGCAACCACTAATTTGTTGTTGATTCGCTGGTGCAAAAAAAAAAAACAAAAACTCAATCTTCTTCTCGTTCTTCAAAATGTTGCTGAACGCTCTTTAACAATTTATGCAATGAAACCACATCAATCTGGCTTCTTCCATATTTAGTTATTTTTTTTTCCCCCGATAAGCTTGTAATTTGCCGATGAGTTACCGCAACAGGTGCTTCTGGAATTGCATGTATAACCAATGTGCGTAATTAAGACCATAAATCAAGTTAGATAGCACACGGTGAAGCCGTTTCATCGCCACCAAAGTTAATTAATGTTCTCGCATCGATAAAGTTCAGGTATCCATTTAGACTTTGTAGATATTTTACACTGAATAATTGACTTTGTGTTTGTTAATGCAAAATGACAAAAACAAATATATTCGCAAAGAACTTCCCAACCTGAGATACATTTTAAAACTGGTTTTTCTATTTTTCGACACTTAAGCTGTGAAGGCAAAAAAGATGCGACAACTTGTCCCGGCAAACAAGCTTCGATTTGCATATAAAGTGAATGGGTTGACCAAGTTAGGAAGAAAGTGGCAGCGACCGACGGCGGCTTCTATCTATGAGGTCTAAGAAGTCTACCTGCTTCCATCATGTGGAAACATTTAAATGAGGGGATGAATAATATCAAATACTAACAAGATCTTTGCTAACCTAAGCTCATCTTTCGGATAATCCGAATGGATGACCAACAAACTGCTGTTTTGCATCCAAACTAACTTGTTGTTCATACTTTCCATCTTCTTTTATTTATTTTAATAAATTTATGAAAGAGTTTATAAGAAGATTATTCATGATTTAATAGCCATGAAGCTGGGAATTTTTCATTCGATAATGATCTTTCAAGTTGGCGCCAATGATGGTTATCTATCGGTTTTAGTTTTTTGTAGTGATAAATGTTATTCATGGCGTTTATCTACTTAATTGTCTCCGAGAATAATAAATGGCGCTAGTAAAAAGTGATCTTGATCCATGTCAACTGATAAATCTATTGGATTGTACATACTTCATTTGAGTAATGAAAAGGTTATTTTTGCGATTGTCACTTAAACTAGGTGATTAATGTACGGCCTCGATCAATTTGTTCACAGTTTGGCATGTGGACACATTTACGATGAAATATTTGTCTCTTGAAATATTTGTCTGTCAACAGCGTTATACTTTTAAAGCAGGTTTGTTCTTTGCAAAAAATTTAATTAAAAAAAAAAATGTTAGAATGAAAAAGAAATTTTAGCAAACACTAAATCTTTAAACAATTTATTTTTGAAATAATTTAAGAGCTAATTTATATAAAAAAAAAATACAACATGTAAAAATTGCAAAGTGAAAAATGCGAATTGAAATATTTGCGAAACACACAGTGAAATGAGAACTTTGCAAATGAAAAATGCCAAGCAATCAAATGGAAAATGAGAAATTGCAAACCAAGAACTTGAAAAATAATCATTAAAAAAAATAAGATAATACGAAATATGAGATATAACGAAATATGAGATATAACGAAATAATAAATTACGAACTAGTGAAAGCAAAATGATAATGTAGGTGCATACCTACCCTACATATGAATGCCAGATACAAAATGCGAAATTATTTTTTTTACAAAACAATCACACATTGAAAAGAGAACTTGCTAATGAATATTGCCAAGCAATCAAATTCTAATAAATAATACTCGAGAATCAAAAAAATTGGCACATGAAACTCCCGAAATCACACAGTGGAATAATGAAAATTGCAAAGTAATACAAAATAATAATCGCAAGAACAGAAATTGCAAAAAGATGATCGCGAAGTAAAAAAATTGGCTACATAAAGAAATAATAATTAACTGAAAAGCAAAATTTAAAGTAATATACCAGATACAAATTGCGAAGTGAAAAATGCGAAATCACACAGCGAAGAACTTGCTTAATGATAAAATGCAGGACAACAAATTGCGAAATAATTATAGCCAAGTAGGAAATGGGCGAGATAACAAAATAATAAATTATGGCTGCGTAATAAAATGCCAAATAGTAAAATCTCACTCACAAATTGTAAATTGAATTTTTTGTTAAACAATCACTTAGCGAAATGAGTAGATACTTGCTGATGCACATTTCAAATCAATTAAAATGCAAAATGATAAAAAGTAAAAAAAATAGCAAGCGAAATTCTAAATCACGAACAAATGTATAACTAAGCAAGAAAAAGCAAAATAATAAAAATAGGAACCAATAATGGATCTACTCTGTATTTCGTTCTAAAAGTGAAATTTTTAAAAAACTAATTTTTTAGTGAAATTCGCCTAAAACCAATAATTATGACTGTTACAAAAACCAACAAATTAAATTAAGCAACATTTTTGTGTTCGAACTATTTCACATTCGGCATGAAATATACGAAATCAAATGCAACATGATAAAATGGATGACAAGAAATTGCGAAATAATTAATAGCAGTGTCTTAAAATGTGAAATTGTTTTTTTGCGAAACAACCACCCATCGAAATGAGAACTTTCTAATGAAAACTGGGTAGCAGTTAAATGCAAGACAAGAAATTGTAAAATGATATTCGTAAAGTAAAAAATTGGCAAAAAAATTGAAAAAAAAATATTAATATAATAGAATTTTTGCAAAACAGCACAGTGGAATAAGTATAAGAACTTATAAATTAAAATTGCAGGTAATTGAAGAAATGTAATGCGAAACAAACGTAGCGAAGTAAAAAATTGGCATCGAGCTGTAATGAAATAATATGTAACGGCGTAGTAAGAAGCGAAAATACATATTAAAATCCTACATAAAAATTATATTTCCAACGAAATTTTTGCGAAAAAAAACACAGTGAAATGAGAACATCCTGATGAAAATTCAAAAGCAATAAAAAAATAGTATGCACGTATAGGTTCAAAATGTTTTTTCATTAGTAAATTTTCTTTCAGAGGATTCAATTTTGATGTTTTTAATCTGATGATAACGGGTGTTTTTTTTTAGAGGTATAGCACTTTAAATTGCAATAAAACAACGATGGAATATTCGATTGACATGATTTTTTATTTATTCAAAAGATAATCTTGTAGCATTACATTTTAAATATGATTTCTGGCATATGACTTCCACGGCTGGCTCGGATGTAGTCCAATCTGGACGTCCAATTTTCGATGACTTTTTCCAACATTTGTGGCCGTATATCAGCAATAACACGGCGAATGTTGTCTTCCAAATGGTCAAGCGTTTGTGGCTTATCCGCATAGACCAATGACTTTACATAACCCCACAGAAAATAGTCTAGCGGTGTTAAATCACAAGATCTTGGAGGCCAATTTACAGGTCCAAAACGTGAAATTAGGCGGTCACCAAACGTGTCTTTCAATAAATCGATTGTGGCACGAGCTGTGTAACATGTTGCGCCGTCTTGTTGGCTCCACAGCTCCTGGACATCATGATTGTTCAATTCAGGAATGAAGAAGTTAGTAATCATGGCTCTATACCGATCACCATTGACTGTAACGTTGTGGCCATCATCGTTTTTGAAGAAGTACGGAACAATGATTCCACCAGCCCATAGAGCGCACCAAACAGTCAGTTTTTCTGGATAAAACGGTGTTTCGACATACACTTGAGGACTAGCTTCACTCCAAATAAACACCCTTTAGAACAAAAAAAAAAAATTAATAATAGTTAAGTTCGAAGAAGTAAGAAATCATAAATCATTTATGTAGATAATGATAGTGAGTAATAACACAATTCTTGTATAGTGAAATCATTCAAGTGTCAGACAGACCAATTTTATTGTTCATTTTATTAGCTGCACTACATTTTTTTTCTGTCATTAATAAATATTTGGCACACCATTGTAAGTTAATGTCCACAACCTGCACAGTATGTGTCAGACCACGTAATCACATAACATGACAAAACCTCCCCAAGCAAGTCTTTATTGGGCACAGTTAAACATTTGCATTAATCTGACACATAAAACTATTTCTACATTTGCAGTTAGCATGAGTATACCTACATACATACAAATTTTATTTAAAATTCCTGAGCATAAATTATGTCGGCCTTCGATTTTCAGCTGCGTGATGCAACTGCATCAAGTTGTGCAGTCTGACTCAAAGCACGCTCAAAGCCTCCATCATTGATCGAGATTTTCATTAACAAAATCTCTTTAATTTGCAATTAGATTTTATCGAAAAATTAAAAAAAAAAAAAAAATCCAAGGCACTACAAATGATGCTTTATTCCTGCAATCATATATGTCATCTCTTTTGAGTGTTTCTTTTGTTTGCACAAAAGGTTGCCACGAGCAAACTGATGTCTGTCTGCAGGCTAGAAGCTATTCATTATTATTTAATTCCGAAATGCATGCATTGTCAGCTCAGACCTCGGCTCAGACTTTTGTACAATCTCATCAAGTATCAACGTCCACACATAAGTACCCACCTAACTTGCATCGTCAGCTAATACTTTAATTTTTATTTTTGGGTAGGTCAGTGTGACTGGCGCTGCGCTGGCGTAAATGTGTCACAGTTTCCCGCGTGCACAAAGTATCATTGAAAAATCGTGAATAAATGTGGGCTTACAAACTCAAGCGGTAAACTTGCGCAAAAAAAACCCAACTGTGTCCTCAATTTGAACTTGGATGCCAATACACTGAGCCATATAGCACACAGTAGGTATAGAGTATCCAACTATTCCCCTTGTAATGCCCAAATGCAAATTCAGTGCCAATGAATTATTAATCCACGATCTGAGTCTATTCATTTTCGATTCTCTTTCTATTGTGGCACACGTCCTAGTGTTTTATTTTAAGTGATTCATCGAAAGTTGTATGAATCTTCAAACACAACATTATTAGAACTAAAGTGTGTGCATATAAACTGCATGTCAGATGCACTGCACAATGCACATGCATGAATAAAATGATTCATTTTCAATTCAAATAAATCTAATCCCATTGACAGTATCTATATCGCTAAAAAACATCGAATTCGTGCCAAGAAACCAAGCACGTGGTTGGTGAATATATTATCTACAGAGACAACTTACTCATACATCTTGTTCCCAGATACATTTTACGGTTTGTACTGCGTGTTTCGAGTCCGTCACGCGCCGGTCTCAGTATAACATTGTAGACGTACTCACCTACCACCATCTTCAGACTAGTATTTTCCATTATGGTGTGTTTACGTTCAGTGTCGTTGACTTTGCATATGGAAATAGGCAAAGCAAAATGGTTTGACTAAAATTTTCTTGATGCGATGTTTTTGTTTTTTTTTTGGAGAGCTTTCATTAATTTTATTTCATTCACAAAAGCTTTGCTTGAAAAATATTGTTGAGTCTGTAGCTCATAGAGTCATGAGGTTTGTGGTACCTATAGGTATTGCTAACTTTTATTTGGCTGACATAGAAAGACAGTGTGCCGACCGACCATCGAGTCCCTATAATCTCACAAAAAAAAACAATGCTTTCTTATGCGACTAAATTGATATAGTTTTTCGAAATAAAGGCAACCTTAAAAGGGGTAATTCCCAGGTGTATTTTCTATCCAGGAAATGGTTCAAACAATCCTTATAGACTTTAGAGCTCAATAAGAATAAACGAAATATACTTAAGGTTTTGCAAAAGGCACATGATAAAACCTTATATTACCAATAACATCGGCATTTTATAGGAGCATCTTCAGCCACTTACAGTGAATCTATAATTGGACCCTATACATGCAGTCTTTGATCTAGAAAATCTATACCATCCATCTGGATATTTCGAGGCTAAATCCTTTAAGAGTATCATATATCTTCATAAAATGCATCGAATCTTAGTCGTTCGGTTTCGATGATAAATTGTAGGTCGCCACCCATCCTGTCGAACTAATTAGTAGCACACACAAAGCCACCAGCGATTCATTCTTATCAAGGTGCAGTCATGGGGGGCACACTTACACTATTAAAAAAATTGTCTCCGAAACCTAAGTAACGGTGAGAGATTCTATAATATTTAAGTTTAGGTTCAATCAGTCGATCGTTTTTATAATGTCTCGATTAGCGCCACTTCATTGAATAACTGCTGTTTTCATTTGAATTTTAATTAGGATCGTCAAGCTTTCATTCTGCAAAAAAAAAAAAATTAAATATTTTTATTATTTTAAGTTACTAAGGTGGACTTATTTGCATAGGTATATAACTATAAGTAGGTGGAAAGAAAACATTAATTTTATTACACATCTTGTTCTCACTATAGCTTGATGGCGCCAATGCTTGCATACACTGATTGCAGATCAGAATAGTTAATTCAATGAATTTCTACAATGTCTCATTGTAATGAATTGTTGTAGGTAATATATAAGTACATTCCTGTGCAAAAAAATATTGCTGAAAAAAAAAACTGAAAGGTTCAAAATTCAATTTGTTCATATTGCGGACTTAAGTAACCTGACTAAGAAGCTTGAATCGCCTTTTCCATGAACTAAATTTATATGATGATTTCAAAATTTATAAGATGATTTCAAATAAAGGGCACGACTGGGTCGCACAAACTTGCTTTTGTGGCAAGTTACCTGAGGGTTTAAAGTACAAACGGAATATACGAAAAAATCGCATGATTTTTTTTTATAATTTTGAAAAAAAAAACCAAAATCAAAGTATACAAAAAATTTTCGTTACTAAATGTGAGTTTAAGAAAAAATAAAATTTAAAATCGTTTGACTGTTTTTCGAAAAAATCGATTTTTTTTAAAAATACTTTTTTGAAAATTTTTTTCTAAAAAAAAGTGAGTAAATAGGTTTTTTAAACTTAATTTATTGCACCTTAAAACGAAATTTCATGTACCGTTAAACAAATTTTCTTCAATGTTTGGTTTTCACTTTTTTATAGACCTTCTACACCTTATTACACATGTGACATTTAATTGAAATCGTTAGAGCCGTTTTCGAGAAAAATAAAATTTTCCATAACCGTTATATGGCAGGTGCCGTTATTTTTAGACTTAGAGTGACCTACAAAAAAAATCTGGGCGTATTACCCCAAAAAACCAAACCTACCAAATTTGAAGTAAATCGGCCCACCCGCTTAGGTTGTAGGTGCGAATACAGACAGACAGACATACAGAATTGCCGGACCTACTTTTTTCGTCTTCTCTATCATCGTAATGTCATTTTTGATTGTTATCTCAAAATTTTTTTTTTGCACGAATCCAAGACTTGCCTTATAGTACCTATAATCGCAAGCAAAAATTAAATTGAAAACATTGTTATCAAATTTTTGAAGAGACTCTTCTTTTGTTATGTCTTTAGCAAAAGTAAAGTCCCTTTCTACGTTGTTAAAATAAAAAAATATATCTATTAAGGTCCCCTTGCACCAAACATTTATGACTAAGGCCCACTTGCACGAAACTTTTTTGACATTAGTAACCACTGATTTATCCATGCATAGGCACTAGCCATCGATTAAAATATAAACTCGTTGCAAAATCTTAAATATTTATCCACTCTTTTTTCTCTGGATAACTTTTTACATCCGTCAAATAAAATTTGACAAGAAGTTGCAAGCGATGAGGTTCGCATTAGTGTGTGTAGCAAATGTTGTTGGTTTGTGGAGGTTTTCTGTTTCGTTCCTGTTTTTATTTTTTTTTATCTTTGGTTAGTTGTATTTTCATTCGTGCAACATATCGAAAAATAAACAATTATCTATTTAATCCTGGATAGGTAACTTCGATTTTATAAATGTATCCTTTGTTTTCGTGCAAGTGGCCCTAAGTTATAACTAAATTATCCATGGATAGGAACTATCCATTGATAAAAATATAAAATCGTTCACCAATGCATATAGCGCTTTATCTACAGATACATTTTTAAAATATTTATTCACTCAGTTTTCTCTGGAAAACTTTTATGTTTGTTTAATAGAAATTGACAAGAAGTTCCTAAAAAGTGAGGCTAGGCTGCATGTGTGCAGCCATTGTTGTTGTTGTTTTGTGGGGGTTTTCTGTTACATTCTATTTTTTATTTGTTTAACTTTGGTTATCTGTGTTTTCATTTGTGCAACTTAAAATCGAAAACTAAAAACATATCTAATCCTGGACCGCTAACAACTTTTTCTTAATGTAGGTATCCTTTGTTTTGGTGCAAGTGGCCTTAATATTGCAATCAAAAAAGGAAAACGCTTAATATGTATCCTAATCCTAGTAGTTAACATCCCAGTAGGTGACATTTGTATGATTTTGCATTCAAAATCTAATATAAGTACATACGAAATAAAAGACACAACTGGTTCGAATGTTCATTCTCTTGGATGCTGCATCTTTCAAGCAATCATTTTATATGAAATAATTTCTAAAATTCGTTCAATTAATTTAATATAAAATAAAAATAATCTTAACAAATAAATACAAATAAAAAACTTTGAAAATTCGTTTCCAAGAGCCCAAAGTTCCAGAAAATATTAGCACACCATTAGTTTTTATACATTTTCGAATGTTTTTTTTTACCGAAATAGTAGGTACATCCAGTTTTTAAAAGTCAATTTTTTACAATTTTTTAAATGAATTTTAGTCTACAGTTAACAAAACTCAATACAGCCAGATTGACGGACAAACACGGGCAGAATTTCCATACCTACTTTTTTCGGCTTCATCGTAATGTCATGTTTTATTGTTAACTTTATTTTGTATTGCAAGAATAAATAACTTTCTAGGTATATTCGCAAATTTCATCAAAATGTTAATTTTTCAAAATGTTATAATTTTGCTAAATAAAAAAACACGGCAGCATTTTTTGCACGGCACTGTCCTTCATTTTATAACAAATATTGAAATACAAATCTCGACTTCTGACACTTTGTGCTTTTAATCTAATAAATTCAATTGTGCAACGTTTTGACAGTTAGTTATGTCCACTTTGGCATTTTGAGAGCTTGTTATTAGGCAATATAATAATATCTACCTAGTATGTATACCAAGTTGTTAACTTGAATTTATTAACTCATTTAAAACAATGATGTTGTATGCATGTTTGCAATTGAAAGACTATGATTTATAGTACGATATGTTCATATTTTTTACTTGCGATTATTTTCATTTAAATAAATATAGCTATTTCTTTTTTTGTGAAACACAAACTTAAGAGATGAAGGTCGACGAATATAAGTTATAGCATTGTTTGAAACTCCTACGAATTTTGATTGACAACTACTTAGTTCCTATTAAGTGTGAACTAGAGCCAGTAAGTACTCTAGCTGCGCTGAGATTTCATGATGCATATGCGTGAGAATTCCTCTATTAAAACAATGAAATCCTTGCAAAGTTTTTGATCCTCTAATTTTTTTAACTTAGAAAATAATGAAAATATCATAATGCATCTTTTTTCAACCGCAAATGGATTCACAAGAATTTGAACTTTTAAACGCATTATAAATTATAAAAAAAAACCATTATAACACACATTTCCCAAATCTAGCAGGTACTTAAGTCTTTAAAATGCAATTAGTGATTTAAATATACGCCACAAAATACCTCTCAACGACCGACCGTACGTCCAACCACATTAAAATAAGTTTACGCTTATAATTTTAAAATAAAACTATTCCACCTCGATTCTCAAAATGTGTGAAAACATAAAAAAGTATTATGCAACTAACGTTAAAATTAAAATGAAATAATTTGATTTAGAAACAAGTGTATTCCATATAAAATTCACTATACACAGGACAAAAACAAAATCAACCTTGTTTTTCATTTAAACCCTTTTTACGGTCGTAATCAACGTTATTTGCTGACGTAAAAATGGGGGAACAATTTTGAGAATTGCAACAACGTTGCAACCAATTTTGTATGCAAAAACAGTATTCTTCTAAAGGACCCAACGTTCGGATACTTATAGTTCCATCACTTCATCATGGTTTTGCTCTCGAGCAAGCTTTATAAATAAAAGATACAAAAGTTTAAGGATGTGATTGTAGAAAAAGTTTTTGGATATGGTATCGTGTCTTCCGTTTGTCACCTCCATCGTCGTCGCTACCACCGGACGGAATATTGTGTTGGAGAAAGTTTTTTGCAATTTTGGAAATTACTCGGATTTAGGGTGCAGTTTGCTACTCAAAATTAAATCTTTGCTATGGAAAGGGAGGATTAAGTGAATGTGGAGTTTTATAAAGTAGATGTTTAGATGAATTTTAGTCAAAAAACAAATAACCGTAACACCTTCTGTAGGTATTTTCATCAAGCTAATGGGTAGGTAACTACATCCTGATAAGTAATCATCCTAAGTATGGACTCTTCTACTACAAGGATGTCCAATTGGGGTAGTCTGTTTTTAAAGTGCACACATATTAAACAAATCTTTATAATTAAAGTCGTTTAGTTCACGCAATGATGATGAAACATTTAAAATTAAGTTAAAAAAAATGACTTAAACAATTTATTAGTATAAAAGAGACTTATAATTAATAAATCAAAAAGAGTCCCGAGGTGCCTAATTAGTAAATAAGTTTGAACACTTAATAGAAATTTGCAAAAGACATTTATTCTTTGGCTTCTAGTTAAACTAGCTCTTATGATGTTGTAATAAGATGAGGGACTCAATAGTCAATCATTATTATTTTCATAAGTGAAGTTCCTTCCACTCAGGATTATTCTTCCAAGTACGAAATACCTTGGATATATGATTATAAACGAAGCATCTTGGACACAAAAATATCGCCATCATGAAAGCGTTTGGTAGATGAAGGCTTAAGAACTCTGGAAAAATGAACCGCTTAGCGGAAAGGAAAACTTTACACTGAAGTTCGTCCAGCGTTTATTCACAAATTTGGACAATGTACAAGAAGTACGAGATCAAAATGGCGGCAACGATATGAACAATATTCTACATCGATATTTTTGACGTTTTCAATCTTTTCAATCTTTTAGGGGACTGATTAGAAATGCGAAGGACAAAGTTTAGTGACTTTTTTCACAATAAAATACATTGCTAGCTAAATAACATTTATATATACTTCATCTTCATAACAATTTTGTGCGTTATTTGAGATTATAATAATAGTTTTTTTTTTAGTGTGACAGCTGAAATAGAAGAACGCCAATGATTTTTTGATGTTCAAACGGGATTCTAACATACCAGGGGACTGAGAGAATTAGAAACTTTAAAGAATTTTTTGAGCAAGGAAAAAAACTGCGATATCCACGATTTTAATTGCGCATAGGTATATAGATTTCGATCAGATTTATATTTATAAAAAATTAGAGTGAATGAATGCAATGGTTTATTGTCGCAGACATCGAAAATTCCATATCGTTTGATACGAAAATAACGCAAATATCGCAATTTTAGTCCAAATTCACTAAATAATAATTCACAAATAAGGTTATGAGTGCAAAAGTGGCTAAACCCACATTTGCTACGATATCTCCGTTGTTGCATTTTGGGGTTACACCACTTTTGCGCTCACAGCCTCAAAAATTAACACGTTTGTACTGAAAACCATTTTATCAATACCATTGTAGAACTTAATTTTATAAAAGTGTTAGTACCCTGACCTAAATTATTGAAATATTATTATGTTAATGAAAATACAAAAGTAAACTACCAAAATGCTGACACACACCATTGCCATACTTTAAAAACAAAAGAACTCAATTAAAAACAAAAAAAAACAAAATATATGAAGTAGAATTACCGCATACTTATATGTAAAAGTTTATACCCCTATCCCTATCCTTGTCCATATCGTTTACAAACCAACAATATTATTCTTCTAAAACTATTCTTTCATTATCAACTCACTCACCCAACTCGACTCGAACTCGAGGGCCAACAAAAAGAGATAAACGTTCCTGATTACAACAATTATAAAATTATTATCTCTAATCTCTTCTTATCTCTTAATTCGCCGTGTCATTTATTTACATACAAGCTCACACAGACACCGTTCCTAAAAGAGAAAGGTTTTTTTAGTAAGAAACTTTTCAATACTTCACTGTGCAGGCGTGTAGTACCAAGTTTTTATTTTGGTGTGGTGTGATCGGTTGACAAAAATGTATTGATCTTATTTTAAAAAAATGTTTGTAGTAATTTTAATTTACAAAAAAACATTTTTGCAATAAGTGCGAGTAGATCGTGAGTGATAAGAAAAAGAAATCGATCTTTTGTTTCTTAATTTTTAATAATGGCGTCTTGTTGTTGTTTTAGGTTTCGTTGTCGTTGTTTGGTAGTGTTGTGATTTTTTTTCTTTATGCAAAATCGCGAATCAGTATTTGTAAAAAATAAAATCGATGTTTTCGCGGTTTGTTAAATAAGTTTAAATATATTTAATTTTTTTTTGTTATTTAAATGATGATGATGATTGTTAATATAGGTTATTTCTTTCCAACTATAGTTTTGAAAATTGTTTTGATTTATTTCTTTGGTGCAACATATAAAATACATACAGTGCATTCTCGATTATCGCAACTAATTAAAACAAGGGTTGTTGCAATAATCAAGTAAAACATTTTCAGGCTTAATTCGAAATGCAAATCGAAAATCAGAAAATCAGCCACTTATATAATTTATTTAATGTAACAAATTTTTATTCAATAACACATAAATAATAAGAATCAAAACAAAAATAAGCTAATTCATTGATATAAGTACATAAATACATATGTTTAGTTTTCTATCAGCTATAATTATTTTCTTTGGAAAAAATTGGACATTTTTGTTTGGATTTTTTGGATTTGAGTTTGGAAGACTCATGTGTTCGAACAGTAATCTCAACCTCGGACATATTTTCATTTGACAAGCGACTGATCACTGGACAAAATTCATTAAACTAACAAGTAAATTTTGCGTTGTATAGCATACATAATGATTTACATTCATAAAACTTTATCGTACCATCACTGAAAAGTAGCGTTAAAATAACTGCCGAGACAAAATGTAACGCAACAGTCAAAGAGAAACATAGCCAAGAACTTGATTATATTAAGATATGCATATAAAAACAAAAGTTGTACTTATCGCGTCAATTTTTTTTGAAGAGTTGCGATTACTGCGTCAACAATGATATAAATTTAGCTGTTGCGAAAATCGAGGAGTTGCGTGAATCGAGAGTTGCGTTAATCGAGAACGTACTGTAGCTGCCTTATTTTAACGACCTCAGCATTTCAACAATCCTTTGACATTTTGGTAAGTTATTGCCGTTTATATTTTGGTACCTTATATTTTTTTTGTGATCGAAATCGATACGAGTTTTAAAATAAAATATTTCAATAATTGTATTAGCGATACCCTTTACCGCTAAACACTGCTCAAAACTAAGATTGTGCAAATCGAATCATGATGACATGTTTTATAATACCTACAAGACAATTAAACACACATCGCAACCACTTATCTACCAAACAACACTTCTAACTTCTTCTATTTGGCTTAGAGTTCAGAGAGTGAACATGTTGTCCTTCAACCATTTTTATTATTTTTCCAGACAGACTTAAATTATGCCGCGTTCATTTTGACATAACGACTAATTTTTCCATATGTCTTAGAAAAGATGTTTTCCTCTCCAAGTTTCGAGATGAAGTCTCTTAAAAACGATTTTTATCGGAACTATAAGACTTTTATGGTATAGGTTTCTTGGAGTATTTCGCATACAAAGTAGAAATATCTTTGCATTATTTCGTTTTCGAGCTCCGTTTAACTTTACTTTCCATGAAAAATCTAACAATTTATTTGTGAGGTTATAGATATTTATATAGATGCGCATTCAAGTTTGAGTGCTTCATGTTGACTTTATACTGCCGTCTCGAAATAATTCCAGAAAGTTGTTTTCTTATTTTTTCATCGACATTACGCAATTTCTTTGAATTAAAATAAACACCCTTATTGAGCAAAATGACGTGTAAAATTGATCTCCTTTTGAGTGGGACATACAAATTTACATTCCTCTTAACAAAAATTGCATGGAACATTTAGCTGATGTAAATCCTGAAAGTTTGTATTAAAAGCATTCGTTTGCTTTGATGTTGTTCTGCATTTATCAACAAGGACGATCTATTTACGAAAAACTTAACATTTGACAATTGCATTGTACACTAAAGAAAGCAATTTAACTTAAAAAATCCCATTAAAAATTTAGACAAACTGTCAATTAATTTTTTTATTTTTTTATTTCATGCATTAGTAAAGGCCCAGTTGTATAATCGTGGTTGAACGTGGTTCAAGTTTCTTATACCAACCGATTTCAGCAGGTTAACTGCGGTTCAACTTTTGTAAAAATATGCAATCTCTTTTTATCATAGGTATGTACCCTTAACCAGAACTAGATGTTAAGTAGCAGGGGTTGAAAGATAAAAATAGCCGAACTCCGGTTTCAATGTGTGTACAACTGGCCCTAAATATTGCACTGATATAATTAAATATACAAATAACTGCCTTCACGAAACATTTTTAACAAAGCACAAGACACAACCTTTCATATTTTTTTTTCTACTTTAAAATTATAAAAAGTATACACAAAAATATGTGCATATTTCAAAACTTTCGCATTCAAAGAACAAGGAATAATGACATCCTTAAACTTTGTTCTATAAAAAGAAATACTAAAATTGTAGGTTTCGAAATGTTCTATTTAACTGTGGCACCTTCGTAAAAACATACATTGGGGATATGTCATCTGACCTAAGTATGTCATCTTAAACATTATTCCCTTAATCGCCAGTAAAAAAACATACGGTTGATTTAAATTTTCTTGCTTTATATTACCATCTATTATAGATACCATTAAAAACTTACTCATTTATGTCTTTATTTGGATATTGTCCTAGGTACTTTACTTGGTCCTCATGCACTAAATAAAATTAAACATAGCACACTTTCCTTCACATACCTTTCTTCGAAATATATACATGTTGCAAAGTTTTCTAGATACTTTGTTTTTTCGGAATATTTAAACAATTATTATTCCCATTATTTTCTTATTTTCTTATTTTCTAACCTTCTCAAACTTGAAAAAAAAAAAATACTCATAATTTTGTGTACAGTCTTGTACTTAAGCTAGGTCACAAACCATTGCATTCCTAAAAATAATGCTATGTTAATCATTCGGACAACAAACATAGAATTCGAACTTTCAGTATATTAGGAGTATTTTTAAACTAAACTGAACCGGTATGGATTTGCGACTATGGTAAGCTAGTTTTATATCGTAAATAGAGGTAACAGGAAAAAAAATTGCGGTTTACGTAGGAAATGAGTGAATTTGAATTGTATTAAAAAATCACTGAATTTAATAAAAAAAAATCCTAATAAAAAGAGGTAACGAACTAATAAAAAAATCATATTCGTATATTTTTAGTTGCATAGTGTTGCACCTACTATATTGGCATTATAGACAATAAACAATGTGAGAAAAGCTACAATGCTTGGTTTTATTTAAAAAAAAACGTTAATAGAAATAATTAAAGAAACTAAGTATTAATTAATTATTGTAAATGCAAAAAATTGGTACAAGAAAAATTAAAGAAAATGTCAACCTATTCCATTTCAATAAAAAATGCACGAATTTGCTTTTGTAAGAAAATTTAAAATTTTAAGTTAAATATCAACAATAGTCTAAACGGTTATATGGAATGTACCAATTATAGCCAAGCCAACACGAAAGTTCAAAATTCTGCTCTGTATAAGTATAGGGGAATTGTGCTCAAGATGACATACTTTTTCTTTAAAGCAAAATATATGGAACTATACAATCCATAGGACTTAAAACAAAATTTATTCACGTAACTTATATGTTGGTTACCAAAACGCAATTCGAATTAATAGTCTAAAACAAAAACTAGTGTTATTAAATTTATTTTTATGATTAGTCTGCCGGGCGGCTAGCTTAAGATGACTTGGTCGGGTAAGATGACATACTGCTAAAAAATCTTAAGAGCATATATGGAGCTGACATTTAAATATTTTTATTTCTTAATATCAAAACCAAAACATTATGTTGGTGATGCTTGTCTTTAAAAAATCCAATGGACCCGATAATGAGAACTATGTCATTTTTTTTTTATTTCAAAAGTATACACAAATCACACCTATTGTGAGTTCCACGGGAGCAAAATTCCACACGGAAAAAATCCCATTTCACTGCTCCCTTATTGTGAGTTTCGTGTGAAAAATTGTTCATGTTCGAAAAAACTCCCTTATTGTAAGTTCTTATTCCGTGTGAAATTTCTTGTCATTGACAGCTAATATTTCCATTTATTTTTTGGATGTGAACGAGATAGAACGAGGCGGGAATTGTAAGATTTTATTTGTTTTTTATCAACAAAAGTAAAAAAGAGTTTATCTTAATGTTTCAGGAACAAAGCAGCACATAAAAATCAAAACAAAAGGTACATAGGTTGAACGGATAAAAGCGCTACGTAAAATAGAAAGCGGCAGCATACAAAATGTATGAAAAAGAAACAAAACACATATAAAAACTTCTTCCTCTACCAAAATATGTGAGGCAATTAAGCATTGTATATTAAGCATTTATAAGATTTTTATTTTATTCATTATAGAATTATTAAAGTTCAAACAATCTCGATTCAAAGAATTAAAACAATTTGTTTGACTCTATTTATCAAACTTTGACACTTAATAAACAGAAAAACATGAAGCGTTGTTCATTTTATAAACACGAATACACACTTGATCAATGTGGAGAGGGAAATTTTTTGTAATAGCATGTTCTGTTATGTTTTTTTTAGACAAATCAATGAAAAATTAATTGAAAGTGTGTCGTCGCACTCAGTGGCTTCAATTATAAATGCTAAGTTGCGTCGCTACATTGATTATTTTGCATTTTTTACTAAATATTAAAAAAGGTGTAGATTTTGTGTCATCATCATCATCAAGTCCTGTAACCCCGCTCGGGGCATAGGGCGCCAACAAAACGTCTCCATCCTTCACAGTCTGCAGCTAGATATCTTAACTGTGGCCACGTCTTTCTCTGGGAATTAGCTTCTGCTACAACTGTTGACTTCCATGTTGTTCTTGGTCTTCAAACCTACGTAAACCTTGAGGATTCCATTCAAAAGACTGCTTTGCAATATCATTGTTTGGTTTCCTAAGTGTGTGACCAATCCATTGCCATTTACGCTTTCTTATGTCGACGTCCAACCGCTCCTGACTTGTCCTGCGCCACAATTCCTGGTTTGAAATAGTTTGTGTCCAGCGAATCTTTAGAATGTGACGTAGACAGCGATTCACAAAAGCCTGCGATTTTCTCGAGATGGTGGCCGAGACTTTCCAGGTTTCACAAGCTTATAATAGCACGGATTTAACGTTGGACTCGAAGAATCTCAACTTAGTGCGTAAGGATATTTGACTGGATCCCCAAATTTGAGACAGAGAACCAAAAGGCAACGCGAGCTTTATTTATTCTGCTTTTTACGTCCAGATCCGTACCACCATTTACTGATACAGTACTTCCAAGGTAATTAAACTGTTCGACCTCTTCAACAGGCGTGTCATGCAGAATAATACGTTGTTGTTGTTGTTGTTGTTGTTGTTGTGAGGGGGGTCCTGTTAGCATTATTTTTGTCTTTTTGCCATTTATTCTATTCTGTGTACTTGTTTCCATTACATACTGGCTCCACTGGGCATGAACGCTGCTCTAATTTTGAACACGCCATGAGAACAACCAATGGAGTTTGAAAAATCCATGCCCAATCAGGCGACATGTCGTAGAAATCCATTTTTTCCACAAGACATGAGCGCTGTTGAAAATTTGGACATAATTTTGACGTTTCGTATATGTGAGCTGCTTTTTGCAGAATTTTTGTTGTATATGTGCAATTTCTTCAGGTGTTTGTCATTCTCTTTCATTTTGAATGTACTTCTGTATCTTTTGATATAAGAAACGGGGTAAAGGAACGCATGTTTTTTTTACTCGTTGTTGAAGAATGAAATGAAACGACAAGACATAATTTGCCCACAGACCGAATGAGAATTGGATAGTGGATTAGATCGCTGTTGAGTTGTTGGGCATCGGCATGGCCAGTGGAGCCAGTGTGTTATAGAGAATGGGAAATTTATTAAGAACTCAGTTTTCTGAACACACCTCTTTTTCGAACTGTCAGTTCTGATTCGAAGTTGAATTTCATTCCCGTGAAACTCACAATAACTTTTAAAATTCCGGACGAACAAAAATATTTCGGGTGAAAGGTTTTTCGGGTGAAACTCACAATAGGTGTGAAATATATTTGTACCCCTATATTTTTTTCAAATCTTCCACACTCAAATAATAAGGAATAATGACACCTAAGACTTTGTTCAATAAAAAATAAAGCCAAAAACGTACGTCTCAAAATTTTCTATTTAACTGTGGCACTTTTGTAAAAAGAGAAAGAAAAAAAAAACATTTCAATATTTTATATAAACCTATTTTTATATAAAAAAAAAATACAAACAAGTATTAGTTCCTTATTAGAATATTAAGGCACCCCAATTCAGTTTTTATTTAAGAAAAGTTTACTTTTTAGATTTCCGAAAATTGATAAAAGCCTAACCTGAAAAAAAAAAAAATATAAACTTTTCTTAAATTATGACTGGTTTGGAGTAGCTATCTACCACATTATATTCTCATAGTTAAAAAAATGGAATCTTATGGAATTCGGTAACCCAATTAACTTTTATCTGTATACTAATTAAGGTACTAATGTAAATCAAATAATTTTGTTTTATAATTTATTCATGTACGCAAGACGCATTTTTATTTCCCCCCATTAATTTTTTTTTATTTTCAAATCGACAATTTGAGTGTAACGGTAAAACTAAACTAAACTCGAAATAGCTATGCCTACATACGTGCGAAATCATTTTTATATTAATTTGCTGTGCTTTGTTGACATGGTTTTGCAAATTATTAAAAAAATGAGCTTAGGATAGGAAAATCTAACACCTTTTGCTGTTGGAGAAAAAATAATCAAAAATTGTTATTTTCAAAGGATTTGTGTAAATATAAAAACAGAGACATCTTGTGGGAATTTTACTTTTTTCCATAAATGAGTGCGTTCAGTTATTTTGATTGTTTCAGAGCTTCTGCGTGTAGGTTTGTGTCCATAATAAACCGTTTGTAACCGTTTTGCCCATTTATTAATTAATTTTGTGTCTTGGATAACAACTGAAAATAATCGAACACACCGTTATTCTATATTATATATTTAAAAATAAACAATGAATATGGACAATTTATTTATACATATTAAGCTTGACAATACAGCAATGAAAAAGTTCTTCCATATAAACTTTTTATAATTCATTGGTAGGTATAGTGTTTACTACATGCGTTACGTTGCTGGGGCGGCAATGCCATTTATTGTGAACATTATTTATGCAGTGTACTCCATAAGTTTATGTTATGTGTTTACCAAAAATAAAACCCTGTTTTGAGAGAAGAAGATTTAGTAACGTTTCCACCGGCCAAAAAGATTTAAAAAGTGATTAACTTGACAAGAGGTTTTAAGACTTCAAAACACAGCAACATTTCGTTCAGAATGTTTGTATTTATTAACTATTAAATGCACTTACATATTTCACAAAAATCACTTATAATCTATAATATTCCGTCGAAATAATGCAATTATATTATTTGTAACCCGCTGTTATTATTATTATTTAATTATATAATATCTTATTATTATTTCATTATTATTTTCTCGAACCAAATACTATAGCCTTAAGAAATCTTATTTCAAAATTAAAACTATTGTCATAGAAACGAAAATAAATAATAAATGGTCTCCTCAAAATTGTATAAAAGGAGCTGTTTGTGAGAAGAGTATTCTTTGGCCAATTCATTGGAAGTTTTGCAAGTTCGTGCGACCCATTCGGCATTTTATTTTTTTCTTACACTTCTAACAATTCAAATTGCTGTATGTATTTTTTGCCAGTTGAAGATATACTGACATATTTGTACATTGATAATCTTGATGAAAATCATAGGCCATTCATACCCAATCAAAATCTGGTTTTCGGTCAAAAAGATTTAGAAAATCTCATTGAAGCGTTCACATTGAACAATGTTTATAATTTGTTTTGATGTTTCAGTAACTTTGATTCAAATAATTTTCAAATTAAACCTTGTTTGGTTTTAGAATTGTTTACTTTTGATGAGATTTTGAACTTTTCGCTTGAAATCTAGACTTCGATTCGGTGGTGAAAAGATTGGGTGGTGAAATTTTTAAAATTTGTGTTTAAAAAATGTAGAAACAAGTTTGGCGAAAAAATGAAATGTTTCGAGAATACGTTTAAAACGGGAACTATTTATGAAAGCCAACACCAAATGCATTCGATGTTATAGATCAGCAATGTTAAAACTTAATACTAAAAAAAAAGGGATTAACTACCTAAATATAAAACAAAATGGTTGTTTTCAGAAAAAAAAAAAAAAAAAATCGAGCATCATTGTTATAGACCAGGGCTGTCCAAACAGCGGCCCGCAGGCCACATGCGGCACGCGGATGCTTTTCATGCGGCCCACGACGCATGTTTAAATCAGAAAATATTTTATGCACAAATAGTTTGGATAATAGAATTCTTCAAAATATATAAATCAATATTTATCAACATGCTTAGGGCCGGGTTGTGTATATTAAAAAAAAATACTAAAATTTTTCAAAGAGCTTACGAGTTTTTTTTGGAAAAATTAAGTATGCAATAATTTTTTATTTCTAAATGTCTACCAAGGAAAAAAAAAATTCTGACAATCGTTCGACCATTTTTTTTTGAAAAACTTTTCGAAAAAATATTTTACATTTATTTTAAATTTGTCATTATAAAAAAATCTGTAGTTTTCATCTGGAAAAATTATTAAAAAAAAAAATAAATCCACTCATTTTCGAAATATTTCGAAATCCAATTTTTTTTTAGAAAATTATTAAAAATAAAAAAAAAAGTTTTTACAAACTTTGAAATGCAATTCTAGTTAAATTATAAATGGCTTTCTGTTTTAATAATTTTAGTGAAATAGTTTAAGAAAAAACCTATTTCGAACAAAACAAACTTTTTGTTTATTTCGACTTAGAAACAAAAATGAAAAAGACAGAGCCCTAGGGGACTCCAAATAAATACTAAATACCAAATTTGAAGCAAACCGGCCCATCCGTTTAGGCTGTAGAATGTAACAGGTAATTCTATTTTTCTCGAAAAAAATACGATCGATTTTGATAAAATTTAACATGACTGATTTTTTGAAAATGGTGATGTTTTTTGACAAAAAAACATTTTTATAACTAGATTTTTAACGGTACCTGTCAAACAAGCGTTTTAGACAATTCCATTTTCTCGGAAAAAATACGATCGATTTTTATAAATTTTCGTACAATGGATTTGTAGCCAAAGGTTGTGTTTTTCATTTTTTCAGAATAAGTTTACATATTAACGGTACCTGGCAAATAAGCCTTAAAGGTATGTAGTTTGGATAGCCCTGTAATGGACCATTAATAAATGAATAGTAATATTTACAATTCTTTCACCTGAAAATACGTTTTAAATACAAAGAGAGCTTCTAAACAAATTTGCTCAATTTTGTCAATTGTCTTAAGTGATTTATTTGCGTAGTTTAGTATGAAGGGCTACATTTCATTTCATTCCGTTTTGTTATATATCTGATGTGGAACTACACTAAGTTTTCGAATTTAAACACATGTTTCAGAACATTAAATTTTTAAGTCTTGTTAGTATTTAATCTGGCAACTAAATTCATTACTATTGTATGTCCTTTTTCTTAAGTGTAAAATTTATTTGTATTTCATTTATAGTTAAATTTGATAAATAATACCTACGTTTTCATATTTAAAATGCCATTTTTGTCAATATTTCTTCAAACAAAAAAGAAAGATGGATCAATATTAAATCATGCATTAAATCAAGTCCTTTAATCCTTCTTAATAATTCGTCCCCCCACATTCAAAAGTCAACTTCTTGATACTAAATTCAAAAAAAATCTGATTTATATTCAGAAAAACTCTAATCACTTGTCCTTTTTTAATATTTAATACAAATGTTTCCTCTTCAAACTTAGAGAGAAAAAAAAATACCTTATTCAGCAAAATTTACAAATAGGAAACCGCACATTCATAAATATTTCAATATTCATCCGTTTGCAATTTATTTTTTCCATCCGTTTCAAATCAATATTTATTCAAACTGTCTTAAGAGTTTCGTCCAACAAATTTCCTCTAAATTACATTAATTCGCCATGTTGATCGTAGAAATAAAAAAAAAAATAAAATCATCCCTTTTGGCCAAAGAAATTCTCTAGTCCTTCTTTCCGAATTGTGTAGATTCCTTCGACTTGTGTGTGATTTTCTCGCACATGACCATGGACAGCAATTGCCATTTCGTCTTTCCGAGTATCTTTATCTGACAAGTTTATTTGCTCAATTCTTTTAAAGAAAAAAAAAAACTAAAGAAAATAATTTTCTCATTTTTTAGCCTTTTAACCAACCATCTATTCTCCCTATAATGTTATACCAATCTAGTTAAAAAAAAAAAGAAGATATAGCAAAAGGAGAACGAACAGCAAATATTTGCCTTCGATTTGAATTTCATCTCCTCCGAGGTGGTTACTTTACTGCTTTTCTAGTCGGGAATACCTTTAACCTTGTATATCCCTGGTATTCTTATATAGAGATGAAAAGGAAGCTCCAAAACTTACACACATTTCGTCGAGAAATATTTTAACAAAAAATAAAAGCCAGTAGAGTAACCTGTACCCTACTTGCCTAATGCAAAGGAAGGCAATCATTTTGCAAATATGTGCTCAGAGAAGGACAAGGCTTCCATCCACTCACTTCCTTCAAGAGGTAATGCAGGTTAAGTGTATTACCTGCTACCTGAAAGTCAACCACCTTCCCACACACATACAAATAATATTTCTTTTTTTGCTTTGCTAACCAAGATGGGGGAAAAAATAAATTTATATAAATTTCATCGTGTCGCGCCTCTAATGAAAATTTCAACTTTATCCTGAAAATTGATTCCTTTGATAGGAAAATTCATGCAAATATACTTAACGGCAGTAAGGTGGGGACGTAAAGAGAGAGAAATTAACATAAAAATTAAGGACACACAAAATATTATAATGTCGTCAGAATTTGACATCCTCGTTCCTTACGTCCAATTGTCATGTTATAATACAAGACGACCGACGACAACGTCGTCAATAGTCATCCTTTGGCATTTGGCAGTGATTATCCGGAAGTGCATACGTCAGTACTACATTATTATCTGTTTACTTTCGCGGTTGCTAGCGGAGGAGAAGAGAACTAGAACGAAAGAGAGTGCTAGCAAGAAACTTTTCAAAACGGAATACAAAGCAAATTGTTTCGAAGTAAACTTTGGCGCTTCCTTACAGTTGCGGGTTTTTGGTTTGTGTGCAGCATAGAGTTATCTCTCATCGTTGAAGGAACGTATGTAAAGCCCCAGGAAGCCATTAATCAGCCGTCTGTTCACAAATCCGAGCAAACGAGCGTCAGGACAAAGTTTCTTCGACGAGGATTGCAATTTCGCATGCAACCGCTCGCTAATTTGATAATACGCTCATAGTCAAAAAGGATAACAAAAAAGAAGACGACGACGAAAACAACGCTTTGGCATTGATGTGGTCAAGGTTTCAACAACAACTCTTGAATTGGCTTTAAGTGGTCGTATCCGGTTGTCTTATTCATTTGCATGTTTAAAACTTTGGACTGATTGAGGCGGTTTTGTATTCTATGGCGAAAGATTTATATCTGATTATTGTTTTTGTATACACTAATGAATGTGGTGGGTATAAAGCGATCAGAAAATGTTTTATTGGATTTCAGGGAAGAGAAAACAAAACTTTGATTTGAGGTTTTATTATTAGAATTGATTTTAAATGTGTTTACCAAAGATGCTTCGCTATTGATTAAAGTTTCAAGATATTTAATTTTTTTGCACTTAAAAAGCATTGTTTTCTTTCAATAAATGTCCGGATTAAAGGCGAAAAACATAGTCATCAAGTCGAAGAAATGCTGAAGGTAGATCCCGACTAAACTTGAGTTTCGATTCCACTTAAGTGAAAGCGTTTTTGTTTGAGTTTTTGGATATGATTCGAACTGAAAAGTCTTCAGAGAAATTATTGAGGATTCCCTTATGAACTCAAGTGACTGGAATTTCCTGAAACATTCAGTTGAGAAAAATTTCGACTTGATTTGCGACTATGAATTCCGCCCTAAATTTCCTTTAGATTTCTGTTCAGATGTTGTTTGCTAGAGCTAACAGCAATTTCCACTGTTCAGCGTTCAGACTTTTCCTTATGAAAACAAGAAACAAAGTCGAATCTCACTGCAGATTTATCTTCGTTAGGAACAACACCCATTTTGGTCGCTTCCGAATCAAAATATTCGTATAGGCATTAAAAACTGCCCGCTTGCTTCTTCAGAGCGCTGTGTATTACTTTCTCAATCACAATGCTACATGAACAGGTACATGAACTCTGTCTCAGTCACCTGGTAAGGTTAAAGGTTTCAGTAGAATTTATTACATTTTTCAACAGAGCACCAGCTAGTAATCTCTAACGTCATCTTGATGATTCGTCAGTTTGGCAGGAATATCGAAACTAGGCAATAAAGCACGATCAAATTCTTTTCGGTCCGCCACTATTATAGGCGGCTTTGAAATCGTTGAAAAGATGGTGTATCGATATTAAATTCTTAGACATTCTCCAGATTCTGCCGCAATGTGAAGATTCGGTCGTCGGTAGACATTCCTGGCCTGGAGCCGCACTGGTATCGTCCATCTAGATCATCAGCAAACGCCTTGAGACGTTCAGATAAAACGCTTAACACGATCTGATTTACGATATTCGAATTTCGAAAGGGTAAATGTCTCTGTAATTGGCGCAGTCGGTTTTATGTGGATGAAAGATGAAACTGAGGTTTCAATCATCGGTCTGACTTTGCTACGACCATATTTTACTGATAAGCTGATGTATCCTCTTTGACTCCAGCCTTTGCTTTTCGCCGCTGGAAGGGTGTGTGCAAGTTCATTTTCGTTTGCAGAAATCAACATTATCAATTCATTCATCCGATGTTATGATACATTTTATCACGTTAATTTTTTACTTTGAATGTTGAATGACGAGGTGACGATATAATATAAGCACTACCGATATATTTATCTCGTAAAGATAGTCATAAAATTTATCGACCGAAAAATTCATGCAACGCATCTTTTAAATAAAATTAATTTAAAACTTTTTTCGAGGTTTTTGTTAGTTTTATTTTATTATTCTAATTTAATTCTTCTGTCAGTATATTCAAGTAATTTATGGAAATCAAGGGTTGGATATGACCTGCCTTATCTCTGTTAATCGTGACCTTTTCTGCGGAATTGGTGTTATTTGTTGAATTTCATTTTATTGTGCTGTGGACGATATTGTCTTCTCAAGCAAAGGAGACTTATTGGTTTAACTTAAATTAAATGCTGTATACGATTAGTATTCTATATATCTATCTAAGGGAAGATGAAAATTCAAGATAGGCATATACCTAAATGCCTTATCCATGCAAAAATTCGTTCAAAATTATCTTTGGAATGCGAAAAGGAAGACGATTATATGTGAACATTTGAACGTGACCAATTTATTTAAATCCTTTTAAGGTAGTCTTAGACTTGAAAGGGATTTAAAAATGAAGTATTTGTAAAATGGTCAAATAAATAAATGACCAAAAGAAAGTTTTTATTTAATTTATAATATTAAAAGCATAAAAGGTTATTATGAACCTATAAATATACCGATGGACTATGATATAGTGCTAAGATACTTTATCTGTTCTTGCGGATGTTATGTAAACTAAGCCTTTTTGTATTTAAAGTATTTTATAAATCGATATTTTTTCTTAAACCCTTAACCCTATATGTTATCGAATATATTGAGGACAAGTTTAGTCAAATTGTGTTTAGGTAAGAAAAAAAAAAATAAGAACATTTTGTTCTTACTATGTTTTACGGGGTGATGGTTTCTTCATTTAAATTTGTTATTTCCCACAAAAATAGTTTTAAGACGAAAAATGCGAAAAAATTCAAAATTGCCGACCAACGAAATTCTCCTATAGTCTCTAAGTGCATGACAAAACATTAAAAAAAATTGAATCAGCAATACAAAGGACTATATAGTTTCGACATTCTTAGAAAATAAAAATAAATACAACCAATCTGAAAAATTTAAATTTCGCAATGAATTAATGTTAAGATGCGAAAAGAGACTGTAGAATTGAACAGACATTTTTATCAATAATTCTGCAGCAATGTATACCACAAAACGTAAATAAGAACGAAAATTTTCGTAGAAGTTTTTTTGATTCACATTCAAAACGAAATTTACCATTGGTCGCCATATGAGAAATTGTAAATAGATAATTGCAGGAAGCTCTCAGACGCATTGTGGTAAAAGTGAATCATTGGCATCGATTTTGCAAGCATAATGTAAAATGAAAAACCTAACCCAAATAGATCTACGAAATCCTGAGCGAAATATAACACTTTACTTTATGTTTTGTGCTTTGCTGCTTTATGACGGAGTAGTATTGACGTGAACACTGATAAATTACTGGCTTAGGTGTACACTTTCTTTTCGCACACAAATAAATTCCGTCATCTTAATATTACCTGCAAATTTTTTAATATTTTCTATTTAGTTATTTTGTAGTGCAAGCAACCCTAAAAATGGTGCCTTGCCGGTATACATATATGCGGGTTCAAGTCCCATCGTTATTTTTTGCATTTTAAATTCAAAAGTTTTTTTTTGTTAACGGTGATACGATTGATATGGGAAACGATAACGGGTAAATAAAAAAAAGGATTCAAACTTACTAAAATTTTTTTCGTGTTATTTTCAATAGTTGCGAAATTTATTTATTTCTTTTTTATTTAATGAATTCTTATACAGAAAATCCAAGCAATTATTAAGTATCAAAACATTCAGTACGAATGCGTAAAAAATCAACTCGTTTACGTTTTCAATTCGGAACGAAATTCAGACTAGCTATCAGAGGTAATTTATTAATTGAAGACAGTGTCGAATGTTTTGTTATTTCATCCATGCAGTTAGGTAGCTATACAAATACAAGTTTTCCTACTATATTTTCGCAAGCGTAAAAAACTTTCCGTGTACAATTACCCTGAAATTAAAGGAAGGAAATATATTTCTATATAGTAAACAGAGGTTTACTAACCCTTACGAATTAAACAAAAATACTTAAATTGCCATATTTACCTGTTTTTAGAGAAAAAAGTTCATAGTTGCGAAATTACCATATCAGCTCACGCGACAGTCAATCTAAGGGGAACCTACACTATGTTTTTTTTTTTTAACTGTGATTCCTTATTTAAATGTTTCCGTCGTCATTTTGTCTTGTATTTTTACCATTGACAAAAAAACATCGAAACGAATTATAATTAGACCACACAAAACTAACAAACTTAATCGATATGTAAAAAATTCGGGAACTGAATCAATCTATTAGAAGTCTAATTTTCGGAATTCTTCCGTCAAAACAGTAGAGTAGCACAAAACAAAAAGTGAAAAAGTTATGTTTCGCTCAGAATTTCGAGGTGCCATTTTTGTATGGTTTTTCAATTCGCATCACGCTTGCGGAATAGGTAAATAGCAATGTTTCGTTTTTACAAAAAGTTTTGAAGTTTGAAATTTTGGCGTTTCCAACTTTTCATTTAAGGATCAATGTTTCGTTTTGGATGTTAAAAATTTTTTACGAAAATCACTCTTATTCTTCTTCACATTGTGTTACGCTGCTGCATGAGTGCCGAAGGATTAATTCTGAAATATGAAGACACTTGTAAATAATCGATTACTGATTTAAACCTCCACTCTAATTTTTCGAATTCCCCACTTATTTATTGTTTGCGAAATTTTACACTTTTTGTTTTTACAAATTGTTGACTTAAAAAAAAAAAAAAATAATTAAAAAAGGTCGCAAATTTTGAGGTTTTTAGCGATGTTTGTTTTAATGCCATACTCGTGGGAAGCAGCAAAGTTAAAATGCAGATCCAATTCCCCCCAAGGACATAAAAAGCCGACAAAAAAAGCTTAATTTTTTCCCCGAAGCTAGCACCACCGGAAACCATTTGACAAGACTACAGGGGGATGTTTTTTCTACCACAATCTTACCAAAAACTGAAAAATTTAACATTTATCAACAAAAGGACCGGACGTAAAGAACCATAATAAGAAAAAATGAGCACTACAATTCTCGAAGAATGCTCTTCGCTGTTGTGTTATTTTTCTCTTTTAAGCGAGAAATGGATAATAATTGCCTTTACTTGTACAAGAATAAAGACAAGTGCAGTGGAAACACCATTAAATGAAACAAGCACTACTACGATATTATCTACAAGTATATAATACGTAAACTTTTGTTTTTATTTATTTATATTCTCCACACGTATAGATACAACGGACGGTGATGATAATGATGTTGATGTTGATGCAGATGATAGTGTATTAATTATTCGTTTAAAATACAAAACACAAAAAAAAAAACTTAAAAAAATATGCAACACACAGCATAAACGTTTGAGTGTATAATGTATATGTATAGGTACTTAAAAACGTTGATATAATGTCACTTAAAACAAGACAATCTACATTGTGCATCCTGGTTTGGTTCTATAGTCATGCTGCGATGCTGATGATGACGATGACGACATCAGTGACGGAATGATGATGATGATAAAGATGGCAAGGATAACGACACAGCTTCAACGATGATGAGCCACTCTTACTTTGTATATGTAGGTACTTACCTATGCAAGGATGAGTTGCTTTTCGTGTCAATGACCTGTCGCTGTGTCTCTACTCAGTGACTTGTGCTCCATGGGTAACGGTAAATGCAAACGAATATGTAATTAGGCTTACTTTTAAATAAAGTACGTACACATAGCTGCGTTTTTTATTTTTGTATTTTTTATGTGCTCCTATTTTTTTTGCGTCAAGAGAATTGAAGAAGGCCATTAAAGTCTGTTGATAAAGTGGTATAATCATCATCTACATGGGGAATTACGTCATTAACTGAGTGACTTTTGACTGCGGGGAATATCAGGAATTTGATGCAACGAAAAGAAAATGAATTGAAATTCCAACGAGAGATGAGAAAAGATGAAAATAATTTTATAATCGGCAGATATATTTATTTTACCATTAAACTAGTTAAGATTTATCTAAGGGTGTTTCACCATCTCAAAGTTTCAGTCAGGCTACTTGGAATTTATATAATTATTGTGTTTCACAAATTTTAAAAACGCATGGTCTCAAATAACTAAAGAACGACTTATCGGACAAAAACAATTTAAAAGCGTTTCGACATACACTGCAAGTCACAAGGATAGAAGCACGCATTTTCGAGAAGTAGAACTCAAATTTTTTCCATATTATGACAGACTGAATACAAAATTTTAGTGCACAAGAAGGAATGTTAAAATACAAAATACTGCATTAGAACTTCAAGACGAATTCTAACGGTATAGTAGAGAGAAAGTAATCGATAAACCCATAATTTTGTGTGATTTTAACGCGTCATAAGAATAGAATCACTTACAAAATAGAACGAAACAGAAATGCTGCAATTATTCTTTATTGAGTATTTAATGTATTCATATTAAAATGATTATTTTCAATAACCAGAGTTTAAAATAACTTCAAAAATTCCATGATTTAAGCGGATTTTATTCATCGAAGCAAAGGAGTTCAGGAAAACCTTACTCCAGGCCAATTGGTTAAACCAAAAAATGTACAATTTGGCTCTTAATGAATGGTTTTGCTACTCGGGATGCGAGTATAAGAGCTTTGTCGTGTTGAAAAATCCATGAGGTTTACACAAAAATATCATACATTTTCGGAAAAATTCATTCAAGCAAGGATTTGTAACTATTTCCATTTATTTTTGTGTTTTGTATCATCATGTCAATGGTTCTATGTATAGTAGGATTTTGTACCTCCATCACTATGCTTCCTTCCCTGTTCTGATTTTTTATCAGAAATCGCTCCTGTTTTCTTAGATAGTGAAAAAGTTTTAAACATTCAGCCCATCCAAAATACACTTTTTTTTGTCAGAAATAAATATTTTCGACAGTGTAGCTTGAGCTTACCATTTTTGAACATTTCACGTCATGTTCTCTTTGGCGAAACACATCGCATGCTTCTTTCTGACATTATTTAGGAGCATTTTTTCTTAGGCCTAAGACGCTTCAAATGTTTAGCACTGCGAATAACACGGAGAACCGTTAGTAAATTAGCTTCAGCAATAGCCTTATCCCTGATATTTGCTGCTAATAGTGCTGAATTCGATGAAATTCTGCGATTCTTTTGTATTTTTCAAAGCTTTAAAGCAGAAAAAAAGTTTTTTTCTATTTAGCCCTGCAAAATGACTGGTTTTCTAAACAATGGCTGATAACATAATCACTTGCGTTTGGTTTTAAGAGTTATAGACCCGTTCAAAAAAATTGTAGCAAGTAAACATTATTTTTCACTCATTCCTCTAATGTTGAAGATTTTTTCTTCCCATTTTTCTTAATGTACTTACTATGCTAAATAATCCATCAATGTCGAAAAAGATGTTACGTTGATTTTGGCACTGCTTCTATTCTTATGACGCCATTCAAATTCATTTATTTTTGACTTAATTTAAAGACAGCCTTCTGAATTCTATTAACCCAAGTTTCTTAAAATTAACAAGTTCTCTATTTAGTTTTGAATGCACTCCTTTATTGACCTCTATATACTCTTCATTTGTATAATTTGCATGTAACGGTATTAACATCAGTTTTACTTCTCAAATATGCCTGCTTCTATCCTATGCAGTGTAGAATATGATACTCTTCCTTGTTTGACTAAATTTTTTTGTAAGTACAAAGTGTAAAGTGTATCTATAATACGAAATTGTAGACAGGAAAGAAAGATAAACTTAATAAATTGTTTGTCCGCTAAGCCATTCTTCATAGTTATATTTAAGACAACGCGTTAAAAAAACGCGGCTAACGCAAAACACCCACTATCCCGCAATTTTTTTTTTTTTTTTTTTGTTAATACTTCTGAAAGTTTTTGATTCATATCCAATATTTAATTTGGATGGGTATTCTGCTGCGTTATGATGACCCAAATGTTTTATCTGTCGATTGGCCTGAAAATGTCCTCTGTTCTTAAAAAAAAGAATATATTTCAACAATTTAACACGTTTTTCTTGTAATTAATTGTTGGTACGATATAAAAAGCATTAAGACCTTTTTTTAGACAAATATATAAGGTAAAATTTGTACCTAACTCTTTGTTTCAAAAATTTCATATAGTTTCCAAGAAACTCGCCAAAAACTAAATTTTGATCATTTCTCTTAACTGAAGATAGCTAGTTATTTCATATAGAATATATTACTACTTCTGGTAGTCGGCTTTAAGCCAAGCCATATTAAACTATGAAATTTATTGTAGATAAACATGAAACATAATAAATAAAGTTTTTATAACTAAACTAACTATTTCTACCGATAATGTAAAAATACATTTCTTATGAAATTTGGGAAGGTGTTCATAATCTTTTTCGGAATTCAATTCATTTGAAAAGTGTGTTTAAAAAAAAAATTGTAAAATCATATCAATATATTTCGCTAATGAAACCAAACATCGTTCTATTATTTTCGCATGTCCGATTTCAATATTTGATTCCAAATCCAACAAACTCCCATTATGTAATTCAAATCCTGAAACCCGCCATCATACCGTATTCATGCGTGCAACGTATATGAAGTGTTAATGTATCCCATTAGTCCAATAATTTTCCTATTGAATCTAATATCCCTAATACCGCCCTCTGTGGTATTGTGACATATTTTGACTTGATATCAGCATAGAAACTATTAAAGCAGTCGCATTTAAATAATTTTATCTACATATCCCTGGTCAGTTTGTATCCCACTATTCCGAGTCGAACGGGGACTAAAACCTGGTGAAAGTTTAGTTTCACGTATGGTCTTTTTGAATTCATATTTTATTATTAATCAAGAGAAACATTAGTGATCAGAGATGTCAATTTTACTAGAATTGTAGCATATTTTTAATGTATGGGACGCAAAAATATTTAGCACTCTGTGTAAGTAAATTAGTAGGTTTTGGCAAAACCAATTATTTATCCGTAAATGATAATGGCGCATTAAAGACAACCAGCCGAAACATCATCAACTTTAAAATTTAAACCTAATAATATAAAACTCTTTCGAATTTTGAAGAAATGTCTTAATGTTATGTAGTAGAATTTTATTGAGTATCTTGAGATTCATTGCTGTTTTGTTTTGACAGACATGGTTTTTCGATTCCTCAATCTATATTTAAGTGCTTATTTGGGTTATTAGCTCAGAATAACTGCCATTTCTACCTACCTACTTACCTAATCTTAATCGATTGATTAAATTGTTCAAATATTACACACCTGATTTCCTGGTACGTAAATCTACTGTTTTATTTTCATACTAATATAACATGTTACACACAGTTTCAACATTTCAACTTCTTACGTCACTTACGATCTCAAAGTCACTAGTAATACATTTTTGACATACTGAAAGAGTCACCACTGACTTTAATATCGTCGTGACACAAAACAAATCAATAGCCCCCAAATCCGTTGGGCAAACGCCAATTGAACAGCTTTATGACATCTCTCATTAGCAGATGCATTTTCGACGCACCAAAAACCACAATGACGTTGACGTCGTCGATGCCACACGGGAATCGAATGGCCAATGTTTTCCGATTGCACAACAATCAACGCAAAATGGAGAATTCAATTAGAAATCGGAATATGGTCGTCCGTTTCGTCGATGTTCACCTATAGCTTCCGGGTTTTGGGTCAGTTTTTTTTTTTTTTTGCACATCATCCTTTCAATAGTTGGGGGAATTTCACAAGTAATATATTCTGTTACCAATGTTGGTCGCAATGTTTGACTTATCGGTAGAGTGAGGTGTTTCACTAGTATTTTTCGGTCTAGTGATAAAATTATGTAAAATATTTTCTATTTCAGTAGTATCAGGGTAAATATTTCTTTTCTTTCATGTTATGAAAACGAAATCGCAAAAAGTATGTGTTAGGCCAAATAGCCTAACCCTACACTAATTCAATCACTCGCCTCATAGAAACTGAACCAATACGTGACAGATTTACGTAAACAAATGTAGTAGTCACCACATTTAAAGGTCAGTAGAATCTTGTTGTGCGGTTGCAGGTCCGAACACCGACTAAAAAGTCGCCAACTTGTAATTTGCGAAAAGTTAAAATCTTGTACATTATGAAAAATTGTCTGACTTGGGTTCGCCTGCACAATTTTCGTACATTGGCGATGTTCTCACTCGATCTGGCGTCCTTTAAACGTATGGGTATACTACCGATAACCAGTCGTCTCGAATTTGGTCACCAAACGTTGGTGAGTCCACTTTGAAACTCCAGTAGGTGTGCCTTAAAAAAGGAAGCAACCCGCGCAACTTTTTCACGAACGAACACTCATATTGATAAAAAAGTTTTATAATTTGCATGTTTCCTGAATAAACTGAATCACGAATAATAAATAGTAGATTTGACAGACGCCACAAAAACAACATGTCAACATCTAGCATCTTGGGAACCCTGTATAATGAAATTATTAAATTAGTTTGCCAAACAGTACAGCCGTACAAAGTGATTTCTTGTTTCTGGTGCAGCCTTTCTTAGGTTTACCGAAATTCAATTGCCCATCAGACGGAACATCAGGTTCAACACATAATAATGGAAAGAAAAAGGAAGCTAATGTCATACTTCTACGTCAAGTTTCAAGTTTTAGTGTCATAATTTCTTTGAACCGCCCATAATGGTCGGATGCAAATTAAGGAAGTTTCACATGTGTTTCTCTGGATGTAAAATGTACAGCCAGAGGCAGAAGCGAACAAAAATTAAACAAACCTGCTTGTATTCGGATCGTTTCGTACAACTCCGTACGCACCGTTTCGACTGTTATGGCTGAGCTTTTTGATTTGCACGCAATAAAAATAAAAAAATTGAAAACGAAAAGGTTTTATATTCCAAAGTTATTTTTCTCAAAGTTTTTTTTTTCGTTCTATTATTGAACTGGTGAAATTCATATGAATCATTAATATCAGAAAGCACCAGCACCTATAAAAGAAATAAAGACCAACAACGGCCGTTTTGAGCAAGGATTAATTTTTAAGCAATTAATTCTGGAACAGTCATCGTCATCGAGGCCTAATTGCATTTTGTTTTTATCCTTTTGCACCAATGGTCCATTTCGTCACCTCTGCTGCCTACTGGCTTGGCTGTGCTACTTACGGATCGGGAATGAATGCACTTGAATGGTAATTTCAATTCATCCCTAAATCAAAACACATTAAATGATAATAAATAATCAAAGAATCCCGGTCAACTGCGTACACTGGATACGGTATAATACTGGATAAAGGAGACCTCTTATTTTTCCGTATACTTATATCTGGTCAGAACTTTGCAGCCAACAATGCGCCACCACACCGCTGCTGTCGGCCTGTAGCAGGAGGTCATCGCATGGAAATTGTGTTCGACCTTTCGTTGGAATTACCTTGGTCAGAAATGTTTCACAGGATTTTCCACTAAAATAAACCTAAGGAAGTATAAAGTCGATATATGTACATATATAGCAGCATACCAAGTATATGTGTGGGAAGATCAGAGCGGGTTGAAATGTCTTTTTTAGAATATTTATATGAATTCGTGTTTCACCCACATTTTATACTCGCATCCCACTGAATCAACGTTTCTTCCACCTCCTTTATTGGCTGACCCTGGTCGTAAATTTCAAAAGTTAAGGTTATTTAAAGGAATGCTCAGATACGATGTGGGAATTGACCATTGGGTAATAATGAGGAGAGTCCTAAGAATGTGTGGTGTGTTTTTCAAATGGGTTATGAATATAAAAGACAAAATTGAATTATTATCGAATTGGGACAAAGTGGTTGTCATAAATGGATGTTATAAAATTCAAGTGTATTAGGTTAATTTTTTATTTGATTTTTATTTAAATAATTGGGTCATCATTTGAGTAGTTGAGTTTTAGTAATTTGGAATGGCATAATTAATTCATATAACGATGTGTGAAAAATTATTTGTTTTTAATAACTTTTTTACTTGGGATTAAGATGATCATTGAGATAATTTCTCGGTCACGTATTAGTTCACTTACGACCACCTGTTTGATATAGACAGATTTAGTGTTGACCACCCTGATTACGATCAATTGAGAACGAGCTTAGGATCTGCACCATGGAATGTCAGAACTTTGAATAGACATCGAGTTATCAGAAGAGACCCCCTGCCATTCACAAATTACGATTGGATGGAACAACATCAGCAAAGAAAACTTCGATGATTTATATCAAGGAAAAACTACCACAAGTGTCGAAATCACGACATAAAAACGGTACGGTAGTTAAGTTAAAATTTTATAAGGAAACACGTTAGCCACAAAAACACCTCGGACGACAACGAACTTGAGGTGATTTAACTTGGCGATAAGAATATCGTACTGACAAGCACGTTATTTTCCCATTACAGAATTCGTCACATAACGTAAATCGTATTAAACATAAACAACCTACCACAAAAATTACCACATTCTGATTGATGGTAGCCACTTAATCAACATTCTAAACTTCCGAATTTTCCAAAAGCCAAATACTGACTCCGTCAAATATCTTGTTGGAACCAAGGTACGAATGCGGGTTGCTAGAACCGTGTGTAAACGAAAAAGAAGAAATGGCACTAGAATGCTAAACATCTAAACGATGCAATCTAAAGATGTTGCCAGTGCTAACGTGAATCGTTTTTCTGTCATTAGTATTTTACTCTACCAGAAATGAACAATAAAGGACCAATAGTGTGAATGCATAAAGAAGCCATAGAAACTTCCGTAACTGATGTGTCAGAATTGACAGAAACGAGGAGTTTCAGACTTGGAAATATGAAACGAAATACATAAACTTTAGGAAAAAGGAAATCCTAAGGATATAAAATCCGTCAGCCCGCAATGAAGAAAATGACAACCTGATACTAGAATCGCAGTCAGTGCTGAGTTGGAAGATTGTTTCTAGAGGCTTTTAAACCAAACCCGTTCACCCAACCAGAAACTGATGAAAGGTTCCTACGATTTCAGGATTTTGTTATCAATAAAATATTTTAAAGAAGTCTGGTATCAAAGATAGGTCCTCCGATTTCAAGTTAAGGTTTTATATATCCCGGTGTCGCTGCACCCCTATATATCTTACAATTACTTCAAAAAAACTTTTTCAATCTTAGATATAATATAAGGTATCTGCCTCCAGCAAAGCGTTTTTTTCATGATAAACTTTTCCTCAAACAAATAAAACAAAACTTACGATATAAATTCAAAAAACATTTTGTTCCAATAAAAACTAAATTAAAGTTTATCAAATAACATCAAGATAATTTCGCTAACTTTAATAACCTAAATAACTTCCTGTGCCAGATTTTTAACAAAGGTTATAAGAACCAGCATTTTAAACACAACGCCCTTTTTAACTTTTATACCCTTTCACTTCTGCTACTGCTGTTGCCACTTATGTGCTTAAATGACTATACCAATTGTTTAAATTGAATTGTTTTCCACAAATTGTCCCCTCTTATACTTAACCCTTTAACAAAAGCTTAATAGCACACTTCAAGTCAATAGCGTACCCCGTCTTTGATAATCCCATTTCCGTTTAGGTTATACTACTACAGCACGAGTCTGGGGGTATAATCAGTTTTCAATTCATTTACAATAAAGACTAATAAAGTTTTCCAAGCACAAACAAATTAACAGTAAATATCAGAAATTGTTTCTTATTTAACCAACCAAACTAACTATATAGAGAGCTAAAGAACCACCCGCAACTCCCCCACGAAAAAATATAATGTTGCAGCGCGGTTTCCGCCCTGGAAATCTGAAACAGTTGCTGCTTTGTGCATGTAACAAACGAAATGTCCCCCGAGAGGACGATTTATTTAGTCCTTTGCCTTCCTGACCATGGAAAATGCCAAAATTATACCCGAGCACAGCTCTAAGGAAGAAAAAGTAGCTTCAATACATACGTCTACCTATTGAAAAGAGGTAACATTAAAAATACAGGGTGGTCTTGTTTTATTTGCTAGATAAAGAAAGTTATTTGTTTCATGTTAATTTGAAATTTTAATTAAACCTGACATTACGATATAAGTGAAGTTTTAATAAGTCGGTTTCATCATTGTTATCGCCTCTTTTTGCCTCTAATTTTATTCTTTTATATCATAAGGGGCTTAACATCTTACAATAGCCGTGTTTTGTTGGCAAATTATACATAGTGAAGTGGGAAATTCCCAAAAAAAACCCATCAGCAGCCGCGTTTTCGTATTTGAAATACATGTGGTACTACTGAACTGTCAGACAAAATGAGTCAAAAAAAAAAAAACAATTCATAAAAGAAGTATTTTCAAAGAGAAAAAACACATATTCCAATAAATTCCAATTTTGTTATTTTGCAGCAACAAAAAAATGAACACAAGATCAAAAGGGGTTTGTTCGTAGAATAGATATGTTTTTGCACATATGTTATGAACTCATTCGAGGGTACACTCTTTTTAAATTCCATTGTAGTTTCCGGAACACAGTTTTTAATTGTCTGTTTCATATTTAGTGGAACCAAAAATTAAGCATATACTTAAAACCAAAACTTATTAACGATTTATATAGAGCTTTGTGATAACGGTTCGCACTAAATAGGTAATTTACAAATGTCCAGATTTCAGATCTTTCAAACTATTATTATTATTTATTAGCTATACTGCCTTAATACTAATTACATTTCAATTTGGTTTTTCATTATTTATAATATTTAGATACAATTCTTGTTTTTATTTTTTCAAATTATAAGTAAAAATTGTTTTAAATAGTATAAATACATTTATGCACAGGCAAAAGCCTCCCCCATTATTCTCCAATCGTTTCTGTCGTGTGTTTTCCGGAACCATAGTCTGTCGAAAACAACTAGTTCGTCTCTCCATCATTTTGGTTGGCGACCGACTAGTCGGGTAGCATATAAAGGTGTCCACTCAGTGCATTCTTTTGACCATCTCCCATCCAGTTTTCTCATGACATGTCCTGCCCAATCCCATTTTAGTTTCTTTGTCTTCTTATCTACATCTTCAAACCCTGTCCATCTTCGTATGTTAACGTTTCTTATCCGCTGAGATCTTCTGATACTTAGGGTGGCTCTTTCCATCGATCTCTGAGTCGTTGCCAGCTTTTTTTTCAACGCCTCGTTGTTACTCCATGTTTGAGACCCATAAGTAAGCACTGGTAATACTTTTGAATCGAAGATATACTTTTTTGTAGCCTTTGAGATATTTGAGTCCAGCATAGGTTTAATGTCCCAGAATTGCCTCCAACCGTTCGTTATTCTTCGACAGATCTCCTTCTCTTCTCTTCTTTCGAATGACACTAGTTGTCCCAAGTATATGAAGTCCTCTACGTGTTCTAAAATCTCTCCATTATGGTATATAGGTGTTCTGACCACATTTGTCATAACTTTTGTTTTGTTAATGTTAGCGTGAAGACCTGCGTTGTTACATTCAGCCAAAAGTTCATTAACTAGTTTCTGAACATCTTCAGGATTATCACTCATAAGAATGATATCATCAGATTTTTATTCCAATGTTTTCCCATTCTAATTTTCGAAAGCATTCTTCTAGAGTAGCTGCGAAAAGAGGTGGTGAGATTGGATCTCCTTGTTTTGTTCCACTTTGCAGTTTGAATGGCTCTCCAAAGAATTCAGTTTTTATTTGCGCAGTAGAAGAGTCATAAATTTTTTTGAGAAATTTCACCCAGCGACCATTCACACCTTGGTTGAGAAGTGCATTCCACATAAAGTTTTGATTGATTGTATCAAAGGCCTTTTTGAAATCAATAAAAACAAAATAAACAGGTAATCGGTACTCTTTACTTTTCTCAATGATTTGATTAACTGCTTGAAGGTGGTCCATAGTTGAGAAACCTGACCTAAAATCTTTCAAACTACAAAATGTCAAATATATTGCTTCTGATGACAGTTTGCACTATTAACTCTGCAAATGTCCAAATTGGATTTGTAAAGGCTTGTTGAACAATCGTGGTTAAGCCTTAGTTTTATAATATTTGGCCCTAAAAATCTGTTAAAAAATAACAGCCTTATTAATAAAAAATAAATTGTAATTTTAAGTCTAATTTCCGAGTTAACTCATCCATGGATTATAAAATTTTGACACTCAACATAAAGGCAATTATTTACGGTTCCAGTTGGTTCCAGAACATTAGTAATACATGGATTAGTTCTCTTGAAAATTGGACTTAAAATCACAGTTTATTTTTTCTTAGAAAGACAGTAAGTGTCAAATACTTGCTTGCCTATGACAGCTAGTTCGCACTGAATATTCCGCAAATGCGAATCTGTCCAATTACAAAGTGAAAAAGCTCAAAACTGAGCAAAACCTTTAAACAAAAAGAACTTTAATTTAAGATTTGACAAGATACTTTTATTTTTTTTTACTCGAGGAATATGAAAATGCAACAAGAGCACATTTTTGGATGGAACTGGCAGATGTAATGTATACATTTTTCAAAAACATTTGATTTTTCTTAAAAATTTTGATAATAAGTTTCTAGATTTGGGTATGTTTGTGGGCAATCGAACATAAAACAAGATCACACTTTAAAAGCCACTAAAACTTTACGAACATACCCCTATCGAGATACATAAATTTATCATTCGTACCAACAATAACAACAATTTTGATCGATACTCGAATGAAAGTCGAAAATTTATCGGCAGTGAGATTTGACTTCTTCGTTTATCGGTAGTGATACGCAGTGAGATTTTCGTATGGAAAATCGAAAAGAACACGGCTAATGTCAAATTTATTTAAAAAATTATATAAAACTGTCAAAGAGAAATTGTTCAATGGGGTTGTTCTTAGACATTGGTGTGACGTTTGGCACGGATTCAAAAACACCCTGTACATTCTGAATTTATTTAACAACCGAACAGGGAAAGTTGTCGTGATCACAAGGAATTTCCAACTGCGGCAAAACGCTTATGTGTATACTTTTTGGTGAGTGCGCGAATTATATACGACTTCAGATTCATACCTACCAACTAAACCAATCCCCAAAACGATGACATTTCTTTAATTTTGAACATACACCAAAGGCTTTCGCCTCTTCTCTTATATTTTGGAGCACTCAGCCGTGCACGCTGGCTGAGCTGTGACCGACCATGTTGTATGCCTTCGAGGCCATCAACTATGCTGTATGTTGCCACCTTTGTGGCTGGGTGGTAATGGTAAAGCAAACTTCCAACGGTAAAAGAATCACTGGCAGTTACGATAAACATCTCCTGAATTAGGAACGTTATAATCTGCGCGCCTTGGTCTGAACGACAAGCGGTTCTTGTTTCCATTGCCGATGCACACTCACACTCAGAGCTCTAAGGAGCACTTGCTATGATTCGTTTTTATTATTTTTTTTTTGTTTTTTTTTTTTTTGAACGAATGATAATAAATTTTGGAAGGCATTTTTAGCCCACTTCCTATTTGTTGATGGTGTACTTTCTCCTCCTTGGTTGGAATAGCATAACGACAACTATATAGGACGACGATGAGGCCCCTGATGTGGGAACTGCGAGCTGATTTATTTGCAAGCTACCAAAACAAAGTCATGCAAGTGGGAGGAAGCACATGGTATAGCAGCACATGATGGTAACAACTATTTATTCTGAACGGTAGTAGTTTCGTGCTCATGACAGCCACAGTGCTTTTGAATGGTTCGCCCTTTTCTCCGGCCGTTTTAGCTAGTTTAGCTTTTTATTTTTTTGTTGTGTGTTTTTTTAGTTTTGTTTTTATTTTCGTTAGAATTTTTTTTTTCTTATTAATTCTTTTGTGTTCTAAAAGTATGCACAAACATTTTATTTATTTTAGTGATAAAAAAGTACCTACAATAGGTTGAAAATAAAAACCATGGCCGCACTTAGTTTTCATCAGCTATTTCCTGAGGTGGTCAACCACATCGAATAAATATTTCTTAAGTTTTTTACGAAATACTTTTATTATTCTTGTATTGATCATTGTACGAAATTTTATATAATACCATAAATATTTCGTAATTAGATTGTGTCCGGCTCAAAAAAAAATCAGTAGAAAATAGCAGGGTTATTTCGATAACCGGGCAAGAAGGACCACGTGAATTAAAGAAAAGAATATTATAGATGCATTTGTTCGATATCGTCTATTAACCCTATTACTTGCCTGGCGGATATCTCTGCTCAGTCTTTTTCGTTCAGGAAGCCAACATCTTCTATGTGTATTTTGTATTTCTTCAAACAAAAATCGTGCAAAAGTACAAACGAAATATACATATTCTTATATCAATGAAGTTGCTGTGGGGAATCTGTATTAGACATGGTTTTTTAACAAATGCTAATTAATAGAATAAGATTCAAAGTGTTTTTGGCTTGTACCAATGAACCGCGTGATACAAATTCCGTATCATTATAAAACACTTTAAAATATTTTTAGTGAATGAATGAGAGTAAATTAGTCTTGAATAGTCTAGTTAGAAAAGCACCTAAGGCATTAAATATTTTACATTTGTATACAAAAGTTAAGTCAGTATAAAGCCGAAAGAGAAAATCATATCAAAATCAAACATGAACATGCAGGTGTGCGATAAGTTAGTCCAGGTGAACAAATTGTATGAAAATCCTGATATTTGTCTTTTTGTGTAATAAAGATGAATGCAATTATGACTTCTCATTAACGTTTAAAACACCTATGTACAGAATCCCCTCCACCGAAAACCCGACTGAAAAAATCCCGAATGCCGAAAACCCGACAGCCCAAACCCGCTAACTAAAACGCCGACTTTTTAAAAATTCCGAATGGTAGGTACGAATAAAAGTATTTATTTTTTCAAAGTTGAATCAGTAACTCTGGGGGGTGCAGCAATCCCCATCCCGCACTTTTTTCTTACATTCTATTGCATTCGTATCAATCACCAGATACTTTTCAGAAAATGACTGTCAAATTAAAAGAGTTGGTGTTTTTTTTTTTAAAGCCTAGAATGCAGCTGAAGTGAAACGAAATTTTCGTCTCCAAAACCACAGACGAAATGTAAACGAAACGGTACGGGACAAATTTTTGGGTAGAGTTTCACCCTTTGTAAAAAAATTATTTCTCAAAACACAAAAAAAAAAAAACAAATAAAAAGAACAGAAATCCATTTTGTAATAATTATAACCAAAAAAAAACATGAAAAATATAGAAACGTCAAAATTTCACAAGCAATTAATGTCCCGGTCAATTAATTGTGTGCGAAAAGTGAGTGGAGACCATGTGGAGACTGGAATCGGTAATCAACCGTTTCACCATGGAGCTGCGTACCACAAAACGAAAAGAAGAACGGACAATTTCGTTTATGATTTCACTGTGTCATTTTTGTATGGAATTTTTCGTTTCACTTCAGCTACATACTAGGCTTAAGTGGCTGCGAAAAAACAGTGTAATAAGTACTTAAAAGTGAAAGTTCAAGTGACCCTCCTTAAACCCCTATGAACAAGTGAAATGCAAAAGAAATATCATAAGTACTTTACATACTTTTGTAGTCTTTTGCAGATGTTTGCGTTTTTGCGTTCTACTATATATTCTTATTGTTCACAGTCTGCAGTCTTTTTACACTTTCACTTAAGTTTGCAGGATTTTATTTTTTTCCATCGATAAACATTATGCTTCTTTCTTCTTATAACATTCTCTAGCAACCCTTTTCAAATACTTTTTTATCTCTTAATATTTTGCAGTTGTTTGAAGAATTTTGCTTACAAAATTTTGCAATCTGCAGTGATGAACGCGTAATAACACGAGCGCTGCCTTGTCAACGTTGACCTCTCTCATCCGCAACATCTTTCGTCACATAAATCGGAACCAACAATATAAGTCTATGAGAAGATAATAACGATGATTTGTCATTATACAACACAGCGCTGGATGGGCTTTGAAAAGGTAAGACGATATTTTGGTTTTTGAAACGATTTTACTTCAAATAATATTTTCATATTTGTATTCATCCGATGTGCCATTTTGTCGCAATTTCTTTTTCTTACGATATGCAGAACAAAAGATTTTCATAATGAACGTAAATAAGGCCGAGGTCTTTTTAACAGACGGCTATATTCTTATATTTCCGTATAGTTGGCTCTTCTACACCACAAGAGTTCTTATGGGTAAAATTCTGTTTTCCTTCAAATATTTGGGGAGATTTTCTTGGTTTGAAAGATTCGTAAAAAGTTCTATATGGTCGCCATCATCTGTCAAAGTTCAGAAATAAATATTAGAAACTCTACGTTTGAGTTTCGCAGCACGTTAATAAAAACATGTTTACGTCCTAATAAAGTAAAATCATCAGCGCTTATTCGACATAGTGTATTCTTATTTTTACCATTTTGATCATCGCCTTTGATACAAAATAAAACATTTTTAGTTTTTTTTATAAATATGCATATAATTTATCCTACAAAACTTTCTGCGGCACATAATTTAACTTAACATCGTAATTGATATATGTACATATGCGAAGTATGCCTTCAGAATTAATTTCATTTCATTTTATTTCAAAATAAAATAATCCGAATGATACTTCATTTCATTTTAACAAAGGGTCCGAACCTGATAAGAATACAAAAAAAAATTGTCTATCCACTTTGCAAACGTTTTATTGTGTCAAAATAAAAATATTGATAAAAATCGTTATATGCGTCAAAATCTCACACAAACTTACGATGTCGTAAAGTAGAACCCATTGCCAAATTTAACTGCCATTTAACAGTCCCATTTAATCAAACCCTCCCTTATCCCGTCGTATGCGGCGTGACCAACGACAACAAGCTACTCCGCATACCAAAAGCCCAAAAGCCTAACTCACCACTTAAATACACATCTTTTAAATTGTTTTTATCCGTCTAAATAAATCTCTTTCTGCCATTTTCAACGTCATATAATGTATTCATCTCCAGGGCAAATAAAAAAGAACCCATTTTCTGACACACATCGTTTTGGCCTTCGCAAAAAAAATGGCACAAAAAAAAAAAAAATCCAGTCATATGTGATTCAACTCCACTTCAATTCATCACTCGATGACAGAATGTCCTTTTTTATCCTCTATTCCCAATTTTCAATTCAAATGTACACATTCTCGTTTGAAATCATCCCCCATCTACCCTTATAGATTCGGCTCTGGTTAACCAAATCTAACGGTCGTAGCGCGTAGATTTGTATATCTACATAATTTGCATTTTGGAATATTGACGGGGAATTGAACAGGAATGGACCATCAAGCCCATGAACAGGATCAGATAAAGCAAAGCTGAACGAATCCGTCGCTAAATGAATGATTTTCATGAAAACAGTCAGCCTGAAACAGCTTCCATGGTAATAAAGGAAATAAAATTCAAAATGTGAGAATCCTTCAATTCGGATGTCCGAATTAATAAAGTTTCTATTCTTCTCAACTACCAGTGAATGGTCTTTAGATTAATGTCTAGTATGGGAGACAGACGCTCTAAGTTAAAGTGCAGGTGTTTTAATTTATTTTCGTTTTATTTAAGTCAATTTTTTGTTAAATTATTGTTTCGAAAATTCCGTGAGTCAAAAGATTTCACGTTAAGAATAGTAACGCAAGAATTCTAAATCGAAAAGTTCAAGTTATTTTTTTCTTTGTCTTGTCTATTTTTTTTTTTTTTTTTTTTTTTTTTTTTTTTTTAAATTCAATTTTTATTTTCAATTTAACTTATAACTACTTAAATGGTAGACAAAATCCTTAAAAAGTAGCTTACAGAATAACTTAACTAACCCGCATGGGGCCACATACGGGCGCTCTAAATTATACTATAACTATATATTAAAAATGCCTTTCAGTGTAAAAACTAACTTAAATTAAAATTCAATATGACTTAAAACTAAACGAGAAAATTCTTAAAAACTCGTTTTTCTCTGACATTTTATATAAAAACTTAAAACTACCCTTTACCTAAATAACTAAATTAACCTAAATAAATGTCTTGTCTATTCTGGGGTACACCTGTACCATTATGTCTCCAGCTTATATTTTTCGGGCAAATCAACTCCGAGAAATTTGCACACCAAGTGGTTGGAGATCATTTTCTGCATGATGGTATTGAAATTCTCCCCTGGGACCTCGCACTAGATGCCAAGATGGTACATATTACGTACATTGGGTCCATTCATGAATATGATTTTCGACTTTTTCATACCAACAGGAGATGAGCCATTTTTATATGAAAACTGGATTCAGTACGTACAGTTTTTTTTCCATCTTCCATCAAATTCACGTTTTTTTTTTTCATATCAAATTCTCAGATTCAGGTTTTTCCAAACCAAATTCACGTTTTTAAAAACAAAATTCACATTTTTGCAAATCAAATTCAAGCACATCAGGAAAACAGGAAATAAACTATGGAAAAAAGTGGTGTTTTTCTAAGACTGCATTCCCGAACACAATATAAAATAAAAACAGTTTTTTTTCCCCAAAACTGGAATTTTCGCTGAATACTTGTTCTTTTGGTTAAAGTTAAATTTTCTAAATGTTCTCCATGAAATGAAATAATTAAATAATATTTGAATTTATATCGTTAATATAGTTTTATAAATTTTTAGTAAATTAATCAATTAATATTTCTTTCACAGGTGATGACGATTATCCAAAGCACCACCAAATCAATATACATAAAAGCTAAATCTCGCATGGTTTACAAAAGCAACTGCTCTTTTAAGGGTTTAAAAAAAATATTTAAAGAGATAAAAAATGATATAATTTTTATAAAGAGTGAAATTAGAAAAAAATATTTCTATGACTTAAATAAAAAAAATCATAATACCCATTTTATCTAAGCAATCATTATTATGTAGATATGTATCCATTATTTATTTTATTTGTTGACTCCAAGTTTGGATTTGCAGATGTCGCCAAATTGATATAATTGGACTCATCATAGGCATACGTTTCTTAAGAACAAAAACATGAAAACCGACAACAGCGTATATTGAAATTACAATTGCGCATGCAAAAGCAAAACAAAAAAGATTACTCCTTCTAAACGTTTCACTTTTGTTTATGCGCAAACACATCTAAATAAGATTAGGTAAATGAGAAATTAAGCAAAGATATCTACCTATGTGTATTTTCTTGTATTTAAATGGGGAGTGTTTATGAGTTTGTGTATGATCACCGACTTAAACTTGGGGAAAGAAAATAACAACAACGCAATACATAGTTAGATTTTCGTGTTTTTTTTTTTCTTTCTATTTTTAATTTTTAATATGCTAGATTAAATTTGCTTGCCTGTGGAAGTTACTAACGACATCTAGTAATTTTTCGATGAAACTCGAATGTATTTCGATTTCTCCATACAAAATTGTTTCAATTTTCAGAAAGGTATCAGGCGATCATGTTTTGTAGTAGGCCCACTCTTCTGATTTTTATTACATTTTAGACGACGAAAAAGCGCCACTCATACTGACAACACTTGTGTCTGTGTGTTTAAATGAGGAGTGTTTTTGAGTTTGTGTGTGATCACCGATTTAAACTTGGGAAATAAAGCAACAACAAACATGTATTCTTTTCTTTACCAAATCTCATTTCGATGTGTGCGAAAACAAGAAAATATAACGTTAGGAGGAGTTATTTTTGTTTTGTTTTCTTTTTTTTATTTTCTTGCAGCGATGGAATATCATTTTACCCTGTTGTCAATTTTCTTGTTGTTTTGCTGAGAAAACGTATATGTTTAGTCCAATTATTCCAATGTGGCAACATCTGCAAATCCAAACTCATTAAATGTGCTTGGAAACTCAAATTTCGGCATACAAAATTAAACCAATTTCCAGAAAGGCATCAGGCGATCATGATTTGTAGTAGGCACACACTTCTGATTTTTATTAAAATTTAACCGATGAAGAAAGCTACACTCATACAGGCAACACTTGTGTCTGTGCATGTGTGAGCCGATTACAACTTGGAAAATAAACCCAACAAAAACAACAACGCAATACGTCTTTAGTATTAGAATCTGACATATATGTATCTCTTCTCTATTTGTATTCTGTTCTCTTCGTTACCATGGTATGTGAAGTGTGATGTGTGCTTAGAAAATAAAATGCACGACTGGGTCGCACGAACTTGCTCTTGTAGCAA